>CAWUFW010003094.1:582500-1935027 GCA_963921515.1 Calotriton arnoldi
AATCCAAACTGCGTAGCAACATGGATGCACCCGAAACGAGTGTAGAGGACAAGCCGAACTCCACAAGCCCCACGGAGGACCAGCATGGAACCCCCTGTTTGGGGGAGGGCAAGGAGAAGAGGAAGATGGGGTTCAGTCCGCAGGAAGACCAGATCACCGTCACGGAGGTGATAGAACACTACCAACAACTGTTCGTCACCTCCACTGCGTCATTGGCAACACAAACGGAAATATGGCAGCCCATCGTCACCAAAGTGAATGCAGTCGGAGTGTCGAGGAGGTCAATGGAGGATGCCAAGAGGCGCTGGCATGAAGTGCACAGCCAAACCAAACAGAAACTCGCTGCCAACATGAAGGCAGCAAAGGCGACTGGAGGTGGGAGTCCTGCGCCACAGGAGGAGCTGGATGAGCTGGAGGAAATGGTGGCCACAGTCATCAGTGTGGAGACGGTGCAAGGAGTTGGGGGTCTGGACACAGCCCGAAATGACCTGACCCAACAGCAACAGGGTGAGTAACCACCAGGGACTGGGGGACGGGGGCAGATGGGCACAATGGCACACATGCACAATCATGTGCAGCACACTGCACACCCGCAATGAGTGTGGAACATGTCCCTGATACCCTTGGCACACTGCAGCACACATAGAAACACCAAGTAGGCCCCCGTCCACTATGTGCACAAATGGGCCCCCCTCCATATCACCAATGCGACAACCTACCCATGCACATGTGCTGAATCCAGAAAAGCAGCGGCCCTGTGAGCCACACTGACAATGCAAGTGACACTGCATGACAGATAGCATGGCTGAAGTCACAATACATGACATGGTGCACAAGACGACACTGAGGTGGCTGAGTGTGGACCACATCCGTAAAGGAGCATGTCACACTCTGACACATCCACGTGCACCTACGACCCATGACGTCAAGAACACATCTGCAGACAAACAATGCACAATCGTACCAAATATCTCCAGTAGCACAAATGACCCAAGTCACAAACATCCCAGCCCCCGAAAAGCACACAAGTCAAATGCACACCGACTCAAAGGGATGAGGGTCTGCAAATGCAGAGCTGCAGGGGCGAATCGCCAACAATGCAGCACACACACATAGCAATCACAGTACATCAACATTGATGACAATGTGGGACAGAGTGCAACCCCTACACCACAGGACAGAGGACACAACTGGTGCCTCTCGTGCGTAGAAACTGGCCAGTCACATCTGGCAATGCATGACACTGTGAGATGATAATGTACGAGTACAACCACACATCCGTCATGTAGTCGAAATGTCCACTGACTCCCATCAAATAGCCAGCTACACCAAAACAGTCACAATGTACACCGTCATGCAGTCTGAATGTAAACATCCACAATGCGTCAACATACATGGAACACACTGTTAACCTGCATCTCCCCTTACATTGCAGAGGGACAACCAACACCTCCTGCAGAGCAGACCACACATCTCTTCAGTGATGATGAAGAGGACACCCTGCCCATTTGCCCAGACACCCTCCAACGGCTCGTGGACAGCCTCCTCACCCCACCTCCAGGAGCAGGGCAGCCCAGCTGCATCGCGGTGAGCCCACACCCTGCACAGACCACACAGCAGGAAGCACACACCACCACAACTGCCTCCCAGGACCCCCACGACCAACACATGGATTTCAAACGCCGTGTGTTAGGGTGCCAGGAGAAGATGGCAGATCAGCTGCAGCTGGGTTTCGACCTCATTGCAGCCAAACTCGATGCCATACGTGGGTGCCTGAGTCC
Source organism: Calotriton arnoldi (assembly GCA_963921515.1). Classification (NCBI taxonomy): domain Eukaryota; kingdom Metazoa; phylum Chordata; class Amphibia; order Caudata; family Salamandridae; genus Calotriton; species Calotriton arnoldi. The sequence continues at coordinate 584,282 of CAWUFW010003094.1, forward strand.
CATCAGGGAGCACCTACAGTCCCTAACGGATACCCACTGTCCGCACCATGCCCACCAACAATCCTTGGCTGACATCGCTGGTTCCATTACTCGGATACAAGAACTGTGTAGGCAGACAGGCTCCAGCGATGACAGCACAGAGTTGGCACAGATGCGGAGGACAATGGAGACCATGGAGCCGATGCAGGCTGGAAGTATGGCTGCCACTGCTGAACACCAGCGAGATGTAGCAGCGATCTTCCATGCCTTGCAGATCCTCATCTTGCCACTGCTGCCACTGAGCCTGTTCCGGATGACTGCTGCAGGAACCTCGACACACACATCTCCGACCCCTGATGTGTCAGTGGCACACAGTGATGCAGCCCCATTGCCTTCGCACCCTGAAGTGTCAGTGGCACACAGTGATGCAGCCATTACACCGCCACACACACCGGACACACCCGACACAGAAGAAATATCAGAGGAGTAAGATGTGGATGGTAACTACTGTGTGAGGAAGGAGGCAGTAGCATCCATCACCTCCATATGGCTTGCCCTGCCTGGCTCTGCCCCATGCATCATGTCCTGGGACAACCCTTCCACTGACCCCCGGAACACTCTGCGACATTCACCCGGACCCCGACACGGACTGCCATATCTCCACTGCTTGACAATCACACAGCAATCCTGCTGCGGACTGCACTCCCCCTCTTCCAAATCAATTTTCAATGCCCAAAGGACTCTGGTTGGCCCACCACTGGGCTTCAATGTTATGTGGGCTTGGATGGCCATGTACAGCTCCCTCTCCGTCATTCACCAGAATGTGAATAAAACATTCAAAATCATGCAGATGTGTCATTACTATGTTCACTCACGTATGGAAGTATGGCTGGATGTAGGGACAATGATTGCACAAGAAGGTACAGCCTGGTAAATGACATCAATGTGCATGTTCATCCCTGAGACACATGGCCAATTGGATGACTGTGAAGGTGGGTACTGGCTGTGTCCCCATTGCACAATAGCAACAAACTCACAACCCCCCAACGTAGGCACAAGTCCATGTCTTGAATAGGGCTGTGTGTAGGAATGACCAAATCGGTAGCAGGCCAGAAGTGGTGTCCTACATCACATTTGACTTCACGTCGCATACCTACTCACACACATTCTGTAATGATTCATAACATTGCTCAACATGGTCAGAGGTTGGACACCATACTCACATTGCTGAAGACACGTAAGAGCACAGGTCTACCAGCAACTCTCCCAAAACAATGTCGGGCTCACAGAGGTGGAGCTGTCAGAAGGGACCCACCCCCATTGTACATGCGTCAGTCAGTTTCTCCATGTGTAGGGACGATGCTCATTGTGGCACACCAGTGGTCAATCTAATCAACACTCATCACAGTTAGACACTAGTGGTGTTGCGTAGACTTTATTGGCATGTGCGTGTCAGTACGGACAAGGCAACGGCCACAACAGGCAGGGACATGCTTAAGACACATACACGCAGCATGGGTACATGTCGAGGTGCAGAAAATGGGGGGGGGAAATGAACCCCAATCATCACGGATGGCAACGGTCTCAGCCCACCTTGCCTTGCTGGACGAGTCATGTGTTGTTTGGCGTATGCCCATTTCCCCGTGTGGGGGGCACGACTTACAGCCCATGGGGTCTGCATAATGCTCTGCCACCCGACTGCGCCGACTGTCTGCTCTGCTGACAGTAATCAGGTGAATGGGTCCGACAAGTTCACATGTCGTGCTACATTGCCATGTGTGTACTCTCCCCCCAGCAGTGTGTCCGACTTGGTAACGTTGCCAGACGACGCTGTGCTGCTCCGACCATGGAACTGCATCACCTTGCACAGGTGTGTGTACACACGCGTAGTTCCACGCACATGCATTCAGAGTCCAGACGAAGGCAGACATGTCCTCTGTTGTGGTGGGATGTGGGTACATTCCCCACGATGCTACAAGGTGTTGGGACCAGTGCTGTGGGTGACAATCCGATGTGGCTGCAGGGACGTAGTTACTCGTCCATGAATGCCAGTGCACCTCAGCACGACTCATCCTGGACATCCCCCGCCGAAGCCACATCTCCGGACACCTGAGAGACCTGCACTGGCTCCCAGTCAACAAGAGAATCACCTTCCGGCTCCTCACCCACGCACACAAAGCCCTACACAACCATGGCCCAGGATACCTCAACAGCCGCCTCAATTTCTACGCTCCCAAACGCCAGCTTCGATCGTCCAGCCACGCCCTCGCCGTCGTCCCCCGCATCCGAAGAGCCACCACAGGAGGAAGGTCCTTCTCCTACCTGGCCGCCAAGACCTGGAACTCCCTTCCGACCCACCTCCGCCTGACCCAAGACCACCTCGCCTTCAGGAAACAGCTCAAGACCTGGCTGTTCGAGCAGTAGCGGACCCCCTCCCCCAGCGCCTTGAGACCCCCGGGTGAGTAGTGCGCTATACAAATGCTTGATTGATTGATTGATTGAGTGCAGCTTCATGGGCAATGTGTTCCAATAGTACGTCGTTGTCGGGTTCAAGGAACACCAGGGTGAGCCAATCCATTAACTGGTCTGGGCAGATGTGCTCAGTCCACGCCGTTTCCCCAATCCGCAGCACAGCCCAATAGGGAAGCGCCTGGATGTGGTCACTGCACACGAGTAGTTGTGCAATCTCCCATGCGCAACTGCCAGCACATACGCCAAGGATCAGTGCATCCCATGCACGGCTATCCAGGTGACACTCCTATTGGTGGGCCAACAGGGGGCGCACTGTCAGGTCATAATCCAATTCAGCTACGGTTGCGTTGGATAGGCAGACCTCCATGGGCCACTCGAATGTGCATGATCGACAGTGGAACCAGGGCTGGACGCAGGTGACGTAGGGAAGACGGAAACTCAGATGGAAACTGATTTGCAACACTGCCATTGGCAGGGATCCCAACAGATGCAGCATTCGTGCACAGTACAGTTCCACGTGACAGGGGTTGTGCATGTGCCCGGGAATGCCGGCCATTGCGTTTGTTGGTCTCGTGGCACTGGCACTCGTCTGACCGGCGGGTGTTCGGTGGACGATATGCCACAGCTCTGGGCATTGAGTCGTATGTGTGTGCGACGTTTGTACGTATGGGTAGTTCTTGACAATGTGTCAAGGGCATCCCTTGCAGGTGTCGGTCGTGCAGGGACAAGTGTGTGTGGGGTGTGGGCACATTGGTGTTTCATTAGCGCAGTTCGTGGTGTGGGAGTCGTCGGAGGCTGGTATGGTATCTCACGCAGGGTGTGCCAGCCGCATTCAGGACCAAGTTCGGGGGTTTGGTTGGCCTTCGGCCTTGTGTGTTGAGACAAAGGTGCTTTCATTCCTGATTTTCGTCTGACTACTGCTTGCATGTCTTAATTGTGATGTGGAGTTCGCGCTGACTTTGATGCCAGGCCTGTGATTTGTGGTGCGCAGAGTTCGAGACACATGCAGCTGTTGGCATGTTTGCATGAGCCAAGGGCCCGATTGGCCTTGCGCTCCTTGTTCAGTATCTCTCTTTCTCTCTGTTTCTTTCTCTCTCTCTCTCTCCCTAACCTTTGATGGGTGCCTGACACACCTTCTTATCTTGGGTATTGTCTTGCAGGCTGTGAGTCACAGTTTGTCCAGGGATGCCCCGCCATGACTCCTCAGGATAGTTGTTTGGTGACGAATTAGGATGTGACATCTTGTTTGGTCTTTCAATGGTGTATGTATGAATCAGGATCTCAGTGCGCACATGTATGTTGATTGTTGCAATTCTGCGACATCAGGCGGGTGATTGTGTTCATGTTTCCGTGCAGTTGATGTGCTGTGTCTTGGTCTGGGGGAGGTGGGGGGTGCCCATGGTGGGGCCCGAAGGGGGGGGAGGGGTGGGGTGGGGTGTGGTCCTGGGGGTGGTGGCGGTGGGTGTTGTGGCCCTCTTGGGTGTCCGGCACGCATGTTCAGTGGCTCCATGGCATCTGTTGCCCTTCAGGTGTGGCTCTGGGCTGGGCTCCATTTTGTGGTGCAGGCTGTGGTCCGACTTTGCACCAGGTCAGAGCAGGTGTTAGATTCCTGCTGCTACCGTGCCTTATCGCCTGTTTTGTGGTCTTATCGCTGATCGGGCTGGTCGTTGAGAATGTTGAGGTGTGGGGTTGTCGCAGATTTTTGCTCGGGAACGCCTACTCTGCATCTCATTAGCGATAGTTGCAGGGGTCATCTGTGGCGATGTTTTTTGAGGATGCTTTCGCAGGTAAACTGGTGTTCTCGGCTGTTAGCACCAGCTTGTGAATGTTGCGATACATTTATGTCGACTTTGGCTGCGATAAAGTGCTGTTAACTCGGCGATAGCTCCTTGAGAATATGCCCCTAAGTGTTTTGCCCAGAATCGCAGGGTGTTGAGCCAACGCCGAGACTCGAACCTGGTTCCTCTTTTCCAAAGTCGGCAGCTCTGGCCATTACACCACATCCTCTCCGGAAGTGGGTGTTCCGGGCAAAACTTCACAGAACTTTTCGTGGACCATGTCTAGAAAGTTGCAACAGTTACAGGTTTCCAAGCATAACCCGAAATAGTCTTGTAAATTTACTCACACGAGGTTGTTAACCTCTGGGTAGCAAATTTACTCCGTTCTTAACCCCTACATCTCTGAATGGTTCCCACCCAGAATTATCTAAATATTTTTTGCTTTGATTGAATAATCGGTGTACTTCTACAAAAAGAAAGCGCTGAGTGACAGCCTGCTTCTGGACTGGCTGACAGGTGGTGTGGAAACATCAGTGTGCCGCATTAGGTGGAACACAGTAAAGGGCAGGCAAGCCCCTCTCCTCTCCTGCGCCATTCCGCCCCCTACCCTGTGTTCGAAAGCACCGAACACATTTCACGGAGTGACACGCAGAGGAAGCTCACTGTACCAGGTGACATGCTGATTGCATGACTGCTGCTTTTAATCGCTGCTGAAAATGCGATCAGCGACCATGAGAAAACGAATGATTGACAGGAGGAAATCTGACATTGTGTGCACAGTAAGTGATTCTGCAAAATGCAAGATGTATGCTTTAATCCCTAATTAAGAGCTTGCGTTACAATTTTAAAAGCAGATTTCACTTTGTCATTTGAGCTCAATTTGCAGTTAAACTAATGTACACATGAGCGGCATACTTTCATCACCCTATGTTAGACAGGAGGTAAAGGGCCCCACTGCAAAACTAAAACTGCTTGCAGCCTGCTCTGTGCAATACACTGGGTGCAGGAAGGACTCGGTTGCTGTATCACTTACAACGAAAGGAGCTTGAGAAAGCTATACATTCCACATACACACGTAAGGCATGCAGACAAAGTGCATCCAGGCATGTACACGAACAGAGAGATCAAGACACAAGAACACAAGCACTTATTGCCAGGGCACAAGAAGTAAACAAGATTTGGCCAACCGGTGCTCAAGTGAGCGAGCAGACTGGAAAGGCTTGGGCCGAAAGGTAATTACATTCAAGTGATGCACAGATGGTGACGGGCGCACCGAAGACACGAGCAGAAAACAAATAATTACAACCAGCGACGGGCAGGTGATGGTGGGGAGATGGCACAGCGGTCGGGGATGGCACGGGGAGATTGAACTGCAATAAGCGACAGGCACCAACTACGAAGACATGAGCAGGAACCAAATAATAAATAAACAAGTTATCCGTCTGAGAGGAGGTGGCGTGACATACAGAGCTGCCGACTTTGGGACTGGAGAACCGGGTTCGAGTCTCAGGGTCGGCTCTCCCCATGCCTGCAAAAACTTGCTGATGAAATCTGCCGTATATGCCGTAACAAACATGCCATAACAAATCAAATTAAACTATGGCGAAAAATGGTTGAACTCCCTTCGTGAATGCGTGAACGGGTACTAGAAGAAAAAAGCCCACATTTCCAAAACACATGCAGAAACAAAATAAAACAAGCAACAATAAGATCAGCTGAGCGCGAGACGATGCAAGCAAAAATAAAAAGAGTGGTCACGAAGTGTAATAAATAACATGAAAAGTAAGGGCACATGTAACAGAGGCAGTCCTCATGAGAGGTTACAAAATTACAAAAGGAGGGACTACTAAGCATATTAACCAAACAAAAGCAGGCATTTACGAAAGACAGTGAAAGGAACCAATTAAAAAGATGGGTGGTGCTTGAAGCCCATATTGTAGATACAGCATGTCTCAAAGATACAGCGCGCATGTGCTGTCTAGGCAAGACCTGAAAAGGATAAGACACTGGATGCGATTTGAAGACAGCAATCTGTTTTGTGCATAATTAGAACGCCTATCCTTCTGGGAAAAAAGCATAATTTGGGGAGATGAGGTATGTATTGGCTAGGGCACAGGTGGGGAGGAGTTGTGGATAAGTGAGGACAGATGTGTGTAGATGTTGCTCACATAGCATCGCTTAACAAGTGGGGTGATGCAGGAAAAGGCCTGTAGGGAGTATTTTACTTGGAATTTAACGCATTTAGAGAGTATTTTACTTGAGGTTTTTCCTGGGTGGAAGGGTGGAGACAACTTAGAACGGTGGCAGTTAAAATGTAAGTGAAAGTTTAAATATGCTGCTACATATGGGACATGCCGCCTATATGGTGCACTGAACAGAGAGAGACACACAAGCAGCCTTTCAAACCTGGAGAGGGTGAGATTTAGGTTAAGAAACACCATTAAAGGATGGGGATTGGCACTCAACATGTGGACAGGTTTAGACAATATCCAGCAATGCCAGAATAAGTTCATGCATTTTAATATTGTACACCGTACATATTTAGCCCCAAAACACCTACACCAGATTTACCAGTTCAGACAACCTGTGTGTCCTAAATTTGGAGGGAGGGTGTTGGGGAGAGTGAGTGCAGAGCAGATTTTCTGCACATGACTTGGGGTTGTGCTCACTTGGCTGAATATTAGCGAGGGGTTGTGGACAAACTGAAATGAACAGTGAGGTACCGAATGAAGTTAGTGTTCAGCATTGCCTCCTTAATTATAACCTCGAGCCCCCGGGTTGTGAAGTTGTGATACGAATGCGTCTTTCTGGGAATGTATCATCCATTGGATCCACCCTCAACCTCCTAAAATTATGGCCTGGGAGAAAGATGTCCAAGAATGGGCGATGGAGGAAGTGATTATAATGAAAATGGTTAGGACGGATGATAAAGTGGTCAAAGATTTACATGATTGGTCCAAACTGATTAATGAGTGGATGGATGTGGGAGAAGATTATTCAGAGAATCACCAAAGCGATGGCAAGGACCATGTTTGACAGGGGGATGTTACCTGTATATGATTTTCTCTCTGTAAATTGCATACTGCTGATAAGACTTGCAATGATTGTCATAGATAGTTTAATGCATGTTGCCACCGTTATCTATATTTATTTCTTTTAGGAAAAACTACAAACAAAGTTGGGAAAAAATTAAAGTACCTTAACGACAGTTATTGACCAATTAGGAGATGATAACGGATGCAGAAAGGTAATAGAAGGTTGTGTTTATGTGCGGGAGGTTTAAATGTGGGTGTAAAGTTTTCTCAGGAAAGATCGAGAGCCTGGTGGAGGATACAGTAGAGCGTATATTGCTTGTTTGGCATTGCAAAGCAAAGCAATCACAGCTCTTTAGGGCTGTTGACTTCACAGTCCTGGCCCATTCATCTCAGATTTTAACCACGCTGGTTCTTCACCTTCTTTTGCATGAGGAATTACTATTTCAGTCCAGTGTGAAGGATCATTATTTTATATTTTTTCTTGTCACACAGAACTCCAAGGATCTAATCCCATTTCAGTCCTGGGGCTCACCTAGATTGTGGAAAAGTGTGGGTCCAGTGACCTGTAAGGGTGAATGGATGCTGTCAGGAGACGGATTAAAGATTCAACCTGTGTTCCCCGCCACCCTATTCCCCTCCTTCTTTCTCTAGTCTTCCATTATCCCTAAAGGCTCCACTTTCCAGCAAGGTAGAAAGGATGCTGTCATAGAAGGGATCGTAGTATTCAGCTGGTGTCCTCTTTGACTGTAAAAGGATACGCTTATTTTGGGATAGGAGCCCCCCCCTTGCTACTCCTTTGATTTCCCCACTGCGGGTTGGCTGAAAATGTGGTTGGCCCTGCTGTTGTTGCCACCTTTCCTCAGGGATTGGACCTAGCTTATCCTGTCTATGCCCCCTTATAAAAGATCTAGAACATTCTGAAGCACCACTGGCCTGTGTGAACCATCTCAATGCACTCACGCACACCGGTACACACCAATACACACTAATGGCCATAACCGACTTCCGGCCTCTAGCTCCTAGACTTCAGGGAAACCTACTTAATTCTCATAGCTCTATGTCCTACACTGCAATAAAATGTGTCTGTTCCATTGTCTCTGCTCATTGTTTTATACCTTAGAAACACAGAGAATCAGATTGCATCTTAGTAATGACTCCCTCTACCCAGAGTCATACCTCTGTGAAAATGCAGGTACACAGGGGCAGATTTACAAGGACTGGTGCATCTCTGCATATTGTAAATATGTCGCAACGTGGCGCATTGTTTACGACGCCGCTGCGTCACAGAAGTGACGCAACGGCGGCGCAAATGTGTAGCAAGGGGCTTGTAAATCTGCCCCACAGTATACATCCTTCATGTCAGCGAATCTTGGGCCAGAAGAACTAAGCCCTGTACGCAAACCAGGTAGTGCTAATTGCACACTAGTTTACGGGTAGGTCTTCATTTTACAGTTGCATCGCAAATTTTACATTCACCAGAGGGCACAAAACCTTTGAGTATTAAAGAGGCAGGAGTCACTGTGCACCCTCTTGAGAATACCTGAGAATGCAAGTGAGAGCTGACCTCCATTGCTGCGTTCATCGGTACTTATTTACAAGCCCCCTGCGCCACCGGTGCGTCACTTTTTGTGACGCACCAGCGGCTCATTTTCCTGCCCCATATTTACCAGCCGCGGCCCGTGCAGGTAAGAGCGGTGGGGCGGTAGGGCCTGGTGGGAGGGGGATTCAGACAGACGAAGACAAGGGGAAATTAAATAAATAATTTTCCCTCGTAGTCGTCTGTCGAAATCTCCCCCAGCCGGCCCTCCCGCCCCACCGCTCTTACCTGCACGGGCCGCGGCTGATATTTACAAGGACAGGAAAAGCCACCCTGCGTGGCTTTTCCTGTCCTTGTAAATACGGCCCCTTTACACGCAGCACTTTGTGTGAAAGGGGCGTTCCATGGGTATTGGTGTGGGTGTTCCAAGCAACACACATGGAACCTGACACATTTCCAGATTTACGAGAAATCGTAAACCTGGAAATGCGGCTGAATGCTACGCCTCTCCAGGGGAGGTGTAGGGAGGCCCGCTCGTTTCTTTCCTCTTTTTATGCGTGCTGCATTTTACAGCACACATAAAACGAGGAAATCACCTCTGGTGATTGTACATGTACAGGAAGGTATCCCTTCCTGCACATAAACAATCATCCCCATGACACAGGCATCCTTGCACCATGGTGCAAGGGTGCCAGCGTCGGCGCATGGCAGCAAATTGTGCGCCAACGCAGGGGAAAGCACAGGGATGCGACATATTATTGTAAATATGTTGCATCCCTGTGCTTTGAAAAGTGCTGCAGCGTGGCGCAGCCAAAGGGCTTGCGGTGCCGCGCTGCGGCACTTTCTTGTAAATGAGGCCCAGAGTCTTCACATGTATTTTTTGTAATCAGCTCATGTCCCTAAAGCCCACGAGTCTTACAGGGGCATATGGTGCTTTACAAAACAATGTTTACACTTTATTGAAGACACTGGGGGCACATTCAGTGGTCACCTGGACTGCTGTCTTCTTTCTCCGAGGCACAGCGACTTGCTTTGTAGAGGGGAGGCTGCCTCACTGTGACTGCTTCCCCTTTGTGAATCAGTTACCACCCCAGCGTGGATGTCGGTAAGTACTCGCTTATTTACGCTTCGTGATGAGTCCAAAAGTGTTTTTACAAGTTGGAAACAAATTTTCGACACACAAAATGGCTTTTGTATTGCGTAGAGGTGTTTTGTAGGCTCAAACCATGTGATTTAGTAAATCATAGATTTTGCAACTGCAAAACACCATTGTATGTCAGGCGTCTTGTTTTGAACCCATGGCTTTTAACTTTTCATGTATCACCTATGACTGGGGGCCTAATTCACAAAGGTAAATTTACGCTTTAGTGTAAGTTTACGATTTTTTGCAATTCACAAAGGAATTTTACGAGTTGTATCTTGATGACTGCCTTAATATGTGTAGAGTTTCCGTCACGAGTGTGGAGACTGCACACTAGTAAAAATACTACTCGCACAATTCCTTTGTAAACCCCCCCACAAAAAAAACGTAAACTTACACTAAAGTGTAAATTACCTTTCTGATTTAGGACAACAGTTCGTAAAATTCCCTTATAGAGAACCCCTAGATGGCGCTGCCTACCAAGCCACAAAGAGTGCTTCTCTGGTGGGTGGCTCACGTTTAGGATGAGGCATACTCTGTGGATAAATATGATCCCTGGAAATGTTGTGAGTGCCACAGAGGTGCAATAGTACGACCGTGTGCAAAAAAAATAGCTGTAAAGATGTACCTTTTCCAGGGAAACCCAACTTCAAAATTTCAGCATGGGTTGTGGTATTGAATAGAATCCCACCTTCAAAAAATCTCTACTGTCAGCCCCTACAACTCCTTATTTGATAGAAACAGGGTTCCTTTCATGCTCGGTTAGTTAATGAGAAAATAGGAAACGGCATCTGTCACACTGAACTCATAGGGGTTTCCTGGGTTCTGGTCTGCTCTGAAAGTTATGTTGTTGTCTTTTTATTTTGTGTATTGACTGTTAGAGATGACATTGTCGACAATGCCCAGCTACTGAACTTTATTCAATTGTTGTGACGTTTTTATTTCATTTAAAAATAGGCATGGCAATTATAGAAATGTACCAATAAATACAATTTAGATTTAATTAAAATTAAAGTAGAAACATTACAGAAGTGTGGTCCCACCTTCCTTACAGGTGCACTACACTGGGCGCTCTGCACAGTTTAGCACAAGACAGCCAGTATGTTTGGAGGCTTTGATCGGAAGCTGGCTTTGTATCTGGTCTAGGAAGGAAGGCGGGTATAAGGGGAGGTGATGAAACAAATTTAGGACAATCTGGATTTGACTTTTGACCCTCTCGTGCCCTCCTGATCTTTTTGTTGTTGCTTAGGCCTGCCCATTCCAGCTACACAGCACCTTCAGCAGGCGAGGATGCTGCTCATCTCGGCTCTTGTGCTCCCTTCATCTTGATTACTGCTCCCCGCTCTTGATAGGAGGACAGGACTTCCCTGGCACTCAATGGCACCTCTCAGAGCTGGCTTCAATTTGTCTAGTCTTCTCTTTCGAATTCCTCCTTGGTTACACGATTCTCCATTTCTTACCTCTATTCTATGCGTTCCCTTTCATTCTCGAAGTTTCTTTCACTTTCTTTGTACCTATATTCAATCCGTCAATGATCTTGCTCCATCTTATGTGTCCTTCCATGTTTCTCTTTGTTCTCCTAATGGGGAGTCAAGGTCTATCTCCCAGCTTTGGTTTATTTGACCTCGTCATCACTGTTTTCAATCTTGGGTTCACGTCTTTCCTCTTCTTACCCCAATGCACTGGCCCTAATCAAGGCTCATTTTGGTTTTTAGGTCTCGCCTACGCAGCGCGCATGCGCTGCATAGGAGAGACCTTTAGCTATCGGCACAGCTTTGGGGGCAAAACGTGCACGCGTTGCATTGCTTGCAATGGCAACGCGTGCACGTCTGGCGATTCCCTTGCGGGAGCGCGCGGCGCCATATGGTGGCGCCATATGGTCACAATAATCGCGCCTTGCTGCACGCTCCCGCAAGGGAATCGCGCAGGCCCCCTCCTGCCGCGCGAGGCGCGCGATTGTGCTGGTTTTACTTTGAGCGCGAGGCGCGCGCGCTTGTTTCACTAGCAATTGTATTTGTATAGCCCGCCTTATCCATGACGAGCAGCCTACGCGCTAGCACGCTCCTGTACATTCTGAGACATGACGACCTTACTTTTACCCGTGTTTCACTTCCACGAGTCGGTAACAAGGTCAGAGGCGCACTGGAAGCCAAGCTTCACGCTGGAGGGAGGCTGGTTCCGCCTCGGCACTCCAGGCCCACTCCCCGCACTGTTCCTTCCTGTTCTCTTACCTCAGCTCTTCTATCCTCTGACGTGCATCGGATTTCTGGACAAAAAAGGCAACAAGATGCCCTTGAGCGTTAGGCGCTGTCATCGGCGGACCGGGCCTTGGAGCGAGCTGCTAACGCAGGGCCGTGGCCCACAGAGATCCTCTCTCCCACACAGCTCCCTTCCGGGGCAGCCCTGTGTCCCAAACACCCGAGACAGCGCGCATGAAAACACCGCCGCGGACACAGGTGTGGCCATTTCACAACGGCTGGGGTCATCTCTCCCCCTCCACGGGCGCCTTGGAGGTCGAAAGGCTGTCAGCCAAACACTTTTCTTTCCGGGAGTTTCGCTCAGCGGTGATGTTTGTAGGGTGCTGCCGGTCCACCATTCGTGCCGGTTCTTTTTAATCCCAGATATGACCCTTTGTCGCTGGTTTACTCTTTTCTTCCTCCGTTCTAACTCGTCTGCCTCTCTCTCTTGCTGTGAGTCGTAGCCTAAGGAGAGAGGATGTGGCCTAATGGCTAGGGCGGTCGACCTCGGAGCTGAGGAACCGGGTTCGAGTCTCGACAGGGACGCTCAACATCCTGTGATTCTGGGCAAATCACTTAATCTCCGCCTAACAAAAATAAAAATAAATGTGTCCTTATGTAACGTGACTGGTGCTCATGTAAAGCCTCTGATACCTTCTGGTCTAGTTCGCGCTATATAACCCCGCCCCCCCCTCCAAAAAGATGAAAAATTAACCCCAGCACACAAAAAGAAGGGTAATGCCAACTGCCTCAACCACCGGCATAAATTAAGCTCTGGTTTTGGTTCGCACCATAACATTCCTTACATCGAAGCTTTTCGTGATATACAGCCCAAAGGACACACAGACAAGCTGTGTTTTTTGGTATTGCAAAAACATAAAAGTCAAAAATACCTAGATGAAACTTTAACCTAATATCCTTATTATAGTACTCGTAATATCCGTAGTTCTCTCTCATTACAAAATGTAATCCTTTAAAACATTTGAGTTGTAATGTCTCAATGACTGCTGTCAGAGCTAACAAACAGGGGCCGATTCCGATTCGTGTCGGTAATTTCTCCGACCGAGCCGGCCTCGGAGAGATTTCCGACCGAATCGGACCCGTGCAGTCCGACCGAACGATTCCGATGCATTCGTATGCCACCGGACACGAAGTCGGTCGGACTCCCATTGAACTCAATGGGAGCCGGTCGTACAACGCGTACGCGGGCTCCCATTGCCTCAATGGGTGCGAGGCGGACAAGGGCGCCTCTACAGCGAGTACGCCGCGAAGCGCTCGCGGCGTACACGCACAGGTAGGGGGACCCATGGGTCCCCCCTGTGTGCGCTCGCACGGGTACGCGTAGACAGGGGGTCCGACACGGACCCCCAAAGTACGGCTCCGACAGCGAGTTCGAGTCGGACGGCGCGAGTCGGTCGGAGCGGACGAGGTGCGCATCGTACTTACCCGGCCGGAAAACGTCTCCATTGCGCGGTGCGAATCGGGTCCGAGCGAGTCGGTCGGAGCGGTACGATCCGGGAACCAGTCGGTCGGAGCGGTCGGGTCGCTTGGACGAGTCGGTCGGCGAATCACGCATCGTACTCCGCCGCCCGGACGCGCGTACGACTCGGTCGGAAAATAGGGCTCCGGATCGGATCCGGTAAAACCGAATCCGATTCGGAGCACTACCGGCCGAGATCGGAATCGGCCCCACAGTATAGGCAGTCTCCTCCTGAGCAGAACACCAACTCTCAGTTAATAAAAAAAAAGCAAATTTAGCTCTCTAGATCCATTCGTTCTGAACTTTGCTTTCCTGTTAATACATGTTCATGACCTGGTAGGAAATGTTTAAGGCTGTATCTATATATATTTGCCAGCCAGCGCTCAGCACAGGAGAGGACATGGGTCCTGTCCACTCACTGCTACATTCCCCTACACCTTAGAGCGTAGGGAAGGGGTCATCGGCAGCTCTGTTATCGGAACACTTCAGGCCTGATGTGATGCAGCCGGAAATGGCATGACATGGGATTTCCAGCATAGTGTGGCCAGACCACCAATATTTCTGGAGGCTTTTATCCAAGCCCACTATGAAAACCCTGGCACACCAGGGACCTGTCACATGTGGGTGTGGAAAATGTAGCCCAAGTTTCAACATACATTTGCAGTAGCCACTTTGGTGCCAACAGTTCCACCATACGGCAAGGGCATGGAAGACTTGCAGGCCCAGAGATTTTAAATGCAAAGGGGGTTACAACCATGCAAGCAGGGGCTGTTTCCAGGGCAGAAACCTCAGCCCTAGCTTCGGCACCGGTCTTTCAGTGTTATAGTGGAGACATGTTTCAGTGTTGGTTTTAACTAACAAAAAGTAGCAAAAATCGCCCTAAATCGAAGTTTGAATAAACTGATTGTAATAAATTACCTTTCAAATACACATTTTCAAATCGCTTACAATCAAACCAACTGATTCGGACAAAGTTGTTGTTCAAATCAGATTATTTTAACTATTAATATCGATGTAAACTGGAACGGCATCAGGTACCGACTTTGAAAGCCCCAAATCCCTAATGTGAACTAAGCCAGTCGATTCCAACATATTTCTTTATACTCAAGACCACTGCTCCATTTCTCTCTCACTTCCATCTGTTGGTGAGTCTAAAAGCGACCAAGCAGGATACTCCTTGTCGACCAGCTGGAATAGCCGACTCACGCAACTCACATTGGCACACAGTCAGCACCAAGTAAATGAAAACTGTTGATTGAAGACCTGGGCAAATACGTACTGCTCTAGAGAGCAGCAAGTCACTGTGTTCTATCACCAAGAACAGGCATGTATGCGCTACTCAACCATCACGGAAGGCATAAATACAACAAACATTGGCATAGCCAATAGGTCCGCCTTTGGGACCTTATAAGTGTTTAGCCATGCAACAGTTGATGTTGTTGCACCAAGGATATTGTGCTGGATAACTAAACACTTATAAGGTCCCAAAGGCGAGACCTATTGGCTATGCCAATGCTTGTTAAAAAGGGAACGTATTCCCAAGTTATCTTGATACCCTACTCTTTTGTTTTGAGTTTTTTTTGTACTGCTTCATAATTAAATGCTCTGTTACAAGTGTTCAATAAATGTAAGAAATGAAATAAAACTTCATTGGGACCCCAGAGAGAAAAGTGAGTCGTGCACCCAGAAACTGTGAAGTTGCTACCATGGGATATGCTGAGAAACGTGAAAATGTGCAGCAGAACCTCAACCCGTGGCTTTGCGTCTCCACATCGAATCTCTATTTAGAAGAGGCGTGTTGTAGGCTTCCCTTCCAAATAACAATTTGGTATGAAATGTATCAATGTTTTGTGACCGAAATCCAATCGCAAAATGCTGAAAATTTATGAACTCCCGAGTTGGGATGGTAATGCATTCACAAAAGGGGTAGGGTCGCCAATGGACCCCTTACCCTTTGTGCTTATAAAAAAACCGGGAGTAGTCCAGGGGACCACAGCCAACTCTCAAACTTTTATTTTTAAATGCAGCATTGTTTCCTTTAAGGAAAATAGGCTGCATAGGCAACTGTAGGTCTACAGATACTGGTCGCCTCCCCCCCCCCCGGTGATGGGCACCAATCAGATTGAGTCACAATTATTATTATATAATATGCATGGGGAAAGTCAGATTGTGACCTATTTCGAATGGGAAATTAGCAAACCGACCTATTACTACTTAGCTCGGTTCATTAAAATATTCACAGTTTGCACACAAACCCCCCACCAAAAAAACCCCAGATTTTTGCATCCGGTCATTAGTACTTAGCAATTAGTCCCACGTCTCCTATAAATGACATCCTATACTATGGACTTGCACAGGAGTGCTGCGCCACCTGCCAGTATCTTTACCTCTGATATGAGCATGCATTGCTGAACAAATTCTGGGTTAGTCGTGCAACCTGCAGCCCTTTGCTAACAACATTAACAAGTGCACTTGAATAAACAAGAACTTTCCTTTTATTGCTATCCTTCTGTTGTAATATTTTGTGGGCCATTTGACGACCTAGGAGTTAGCAAGCCTGTTTCTCCAGCCCTTTCGCTTAAACAGAAGCTTACACTGAGATTCGAGGGACGTGTTTTAAGATAGCCTCATGGATATGAATAATTTGAAGTAACACGGGCACAATCTAATGTGCAACTGGAGAGGCTTTACTTTTTAGTCGATAGTGACATCTAGAGGTAGAGTGCTATAGCTTACAGTTCTGAAATTAAATACTACCGACTAGAGCCCAGACTCCCTAGTATATTGTGCCATTCATTTCAAAATTTGCAGCATAAAAAAAGGAAATGTAGTGTCACACAACTGAATTTATTGCTGCCTTTTTGCGGAAAATTTCGTGATTGGACTGTATCCGTTTTTCATTTTTATCTTTAGATGGCTCAGTGGGCTAATCGCTGTCGAAAAGACCATTGCATTCGTCCTGCTGCCACAATGCCCTCCCAAAGACTCATATATCTGACATTCTGCCTCTCTACTCTCCTAAAAGACTGTTTAAATTTTAGAAATAGCGGTATTGGAATGAAAGTCTGTTGCATGGCTTGGAAAGCAGTGCATTTCTGCAGTGCACCTTTTAGTCTAACCAGCCCTCTGCTTTCTTCCAGTGAACTTGGTAATGGTGGCAATCTATCGGAAGTGCTCCAACTTCGGGGCATATTCACAAGAAAGTGGCGGAACGCGGGTTAGCTCCAAAATTGCTAACGCCGCGCTCTGTCACTTTAGAAACGCAGGGATGCTCTATTTACAATAATACGGCATACCCCCGTGTATCTCCCTGCGCTGGCGCTAAATTCAGCTGCCTAGCGCCAACGCAGGCACCCTTGCAGCATAGTGCAAGGGTGCCTGCGTTGAGGAAATGATTTTTTATGTGCAGGAAAGTGTCCCGATTTGCAACTTTTATGTGTGCTGCATTGTGCAGCATACATATAAACAGCAAAATGCCATGAATGATTGTTTATGTGCAGGAAAGTGTCCCTTCCTGCACAAAAATGACGATTTGCAACCGAAAAATCTGAATGCAGATATCAGTCAGATACTGCTCGCCCTATCCAATGACATCAGACAAAGATTTGCAGTATCAGAGCGTAATCAGTCTAAAATCCAAGACGCGTGTGAGGGTTTAGAGGAAAAGTTGGTGGATATCACGGCAATGCTTTTCATCATGGAAGGCTCCCATGGATCCTTGCAAGAGGAAGTAAAGAGTAACCAAAATGAGATTCTAGCACTAAAAGCAGGAGAAAAGGAACTCAGAGCCAAACTGGAAGTCTTGGAAAACAATTCCAGAAGGAACAACTTAAGGATTCTGAATATTACAGAGGGCACAGAGGACGGACGATAAAGCATTTTGTAGTTAATCTACTTAAGGATCACATTCTGGAAGTGGCAGAACTAGACATAGAAACAGACATAGAGAGGGTTCATCGCGATCCCTTCAGAAGGGTGCACAGACATAATATTGAGTTTTTATTTTCGTTGTACAAAAATATCGAGTTGGAAATATCGAAGGAACTGAATATCGAGATCAAGAATATCGGTGACCAGAATATCGACATGAAGGTAAGAAATATTGTTTTTGTTAATATCGAAGTCAGTAATATCGTTTGTAAAAATATCGTTGTTAATAATATCGATGTTTATATTAGTGTTATGTATTTTAGTACGTATTTTAAATGTATGTGTTTTATATTTTTTGTTAAGTATTGTATTATTTTTTAAATATATGTATTACATTTTTAGAAGTCATTAATTATTTTTAATTACATTTTGCGTTTTAGTTCTGTAGCGGGTTGTGGGTTTATAGGAGACTAGGGTGGGAAGTAATTTAATTATAGTAAATTTAATAATAATTTTTGAAATTATTAATTATTTTTAATTAAATTTTGCGTTTTAGTTCTGTAGCGGGTTGTGGGTTTATAGGGGAATAGGGTGGGAAGTAATTTAATTATAATAAAGTAATTATAATTTTTTATTTATTGGTATTGATAATTAATGTATTGTTAATTAATTATTAATTGGTAATAAATTTTTATTCATTGATTAATTGATAATTATATTAATTGTGTTAATTTTTTTAGGAGTGGGTTGTGGGTGTATAGGGAATAGGGTGGGAAGTAATGTAATTTTAATAAAGTAATTATTAATTTTTATTTATTGGTATTGATAATTAATTTATTGTTAATTAATTGGTCATTCATTTGTATTAATTGATTAATTGATAATTATATTAATTGTGTTATTTTTTTTAGGAGCGGGTTGTGGGTTTATAGGGAAATAGGGTGGGAAGTAATTTAATTTTAATAAAGTAATTATTAATTTTTATTTATTGGTATTGATAATTAATTTATTGTTAATTAATGATTAATTGGTAATTAATTTTTATTAATTGATTAATTCATAATTATATTAATTGTGTTATTTTTTTAGGAGCGGGTTCTGGGTTTATAGGGGAATAGAGTGGGAAGTAATTTAATTATAATGAAGTAATTATTAATTTTTATTTGTTATTATTTATAAATAATTTATTATTAATTAATTATTAATTGGTTATTTAATTAAAAAAATTATTTAATTGATAAGTATGTTAATTTTAACCCTCTGCTTTCCAACACTTTCCCTACTGTTGCACTCTCTGGAGTGGGAATAGTAATTTTAACCCCTACGCTATCCAACACTTTCCCTACTGTTGCACTCTCTGGAGTGGGAATAGTAATTTTTACCCCTTCGTTATCCAACACTTTCCCTACTGTTGCACTCTCTGGAGTGGGAATAGTAATTTTTACCCCTACGCTATCCAACACTTTCCCTACTGTTGCACTCTCTGGAGTGGGAATAGTAATTTTTACCCCTACGCTATCCAACACTTTCCCTACTGTTGCACTCAATGGAGTGGGAATAGTAATTTTTACCCCTTCGCTATCCAACACTTTCCCTACTGTTGCACTCACTGGAGTGGGAATAGTAATTTTTACCTCTACGCTATCCAACACTTTCCCTACTGTTGCACTCTCTGGAGTGGGAATAGTAATTTTTACCCCTACGCTATCCAACACTTTCCCTACTGTTGCACTCTCTGGAGTGGGAATAGTAATTTTACCCCTTCGCTTATCCAACACTTTCCCTACTGTTGCACTTTCTGGAGTGGGAATAGTAATTTTTACCCTCACGCTATCCAACACTTTCCCTACTGTTGCACTCTCTCCAGTGGGATTAGTAATTTTCACCCCTTCGCTTATCCAACACTTTCCCTACTGTTGCACTCACTGGAGTGGGAATAGTAATTTTTACCCCTACGCTATCCAACACTTTCCCTACTGTTGCACTCACTGGAGTGGGAATAGTATTTTTTACCCCTACGCTATCCAACACTTTCCCTACTGTTGCACTCTCTGGAGTAGGAATAGTAATTTTATTCTCTCCGCTATCCAATAATTTCTCTACTGTTTTAGTTAATGTAGTGTATAATGTATTTTAAAAAGATTAAAAATATTCTAATTTTTTAATTTGTTATATATATTTGTTATATTTTTATTTATATTATTGGTGTATGTGTATTTATGTATTTATAATTTTTATTATGTTTTTTAACAATTTATGTTATTAAAATAATTATTTATAAATATTATTAAGTAAGCATATATATTATATTTTATATATATATATATGTTTAATTTATTTTTACATTATATGTATTAGTTATAATTTTAAACATTTTAAAATAATTTTAACTGTTTCTTTTAAATGTATGTATTATTTACTTTATTTTACATTATTTTTTAAACATTAAAAAAACGATATTTTTAACGATATTTTTGACAACGATATTTTTTTGATATTTTTGTACTTACCATTATGTAGATAGGACTTCGATATTCTTGACATCGATATTTTTGTGTCGATATTTTTGTACCTCGATATTCTGACTATGGATATTCTGTCAGTGATCCCTTCCTGACAGATTCCGGACAAAGGGAAACCAAGGAAGATACTGATAAACTTCCGCACCTATTCATTTAAAGAATTAATCCTTACAGCTGCCCTCAGGGCAAAGCAGTTTTAAAAACATGGTTGGTCTGTCACTATAAGATCAGATATCTCCACAGCAACTCAAACCTGTCAGTGGGAGCTAGGACGACATATCCAGGAATTGAAGTCTCTAGGTGCAACAGCAAAGTTGAAATTTCCGGCAATGCTGAGAGTAATGTGAAGAAACAAAATGTACAATTTAAGAGAGGTACCTGAGGTCGAAAATCTTATTTTACAGATTGAGGGGTCGATTACGATGGCGGGCGGACAAAGTCGGCCCCCCATCGCATTGGCAAAATGGACCGCCCGCCATAGGTGCGGCGGTCCCGCTTATACAATTAGGATACGCCCGCCACACTGGCGGGAGCAGATCCCGTATTTTTACATTGCGGCGGGCGGTGCTGCAAGCAGCACCCGCCGCAATGTAAAATACATTTTGTGCATTTACATGCACAACGTGACAGGCACCGCGCGGTGCCTGCCACATTGTACATGCAATGCAGGGGGTACCATGAGGTACCCCCATGTGCACTCCCCACCCCCCAACAACCTGGGGGCCCGCAACGGGCCCCCAACAGCAGGAACCGCCAGCCTTTCCATGGCGGCAATGCAGCCATGGAAAGGCTGCTCGCAGCCTGCATCGTAATATGGATGGCGGTGTCTTCCAGACACCGCCACCATATTCCAGCACGTCTTCCGCCGGCCGACAAGTCGACCGGCGGAAAAGCGGCGGACGGTCTTTCCATCCGCCGCGGACCCCCCAGCCATCATGATATGGTGGGGGGTCTTTGCTGTCAAGATGGCGGGCGGATCGCCCCCGCCGGGCCGGCAGTGATCACCGCCGGCCCGGCAGGGGCGATCCGCCCGCCATTGTAATCGGCCCCTAAGATTCATAAGGACTCATAAAAGCCATAATGAGAGGTCGGAGATGCAAAGCTGAAAGGGGTATGAGGAAATACCCAGCTTGGATAAAGGGAGGGTTCCCCAGGGTGGGAAGGAGGGATGGGTCACAGAAGGGTACATTTTTTCCTTATTTTATTTGAACACGCGGTGAGGAACATTAGGGAAAAAATAAAAAAAATAATATGGTCCTCATTGATACAAAGGATAAGAATTTTGATAGGACAAGCTGGACATACATGCGCCACAATAGGAAAAGGAAAAAATGGCACATAGCTTGAGGGTACTTTCTTGGAATGTAAATGGGCTAAGGGTTAATAGTAGACGAAGAAGGATCCTAGAATTTCTCAAACTCTTTGACAACGATGTCATAATACTACAGGAGACCCATTTGCAACGGGAAGAGTGGCAGGGAGTTCTAGAGCGGAATAGATGGCTCACCCACCTAGTATGTACTAATCAGTCTTGTAATGTGAAGGGGTGGCAGTCTTATATAAGAACTCAGCCCAAGCCAGATTGGAGGGCTTCACGGTAGATTCAGGGTTAGATGGCTAATAAGTTATGCTAAAATCAACAATATAGGGTATGCATTTGTGGGGTACTACGGCCCAAATGTCGATGACTTATCCCCACTTAGAGAATTATACCAACAGCTTCTCGACACAAAATATATTATCATAGGTGGAGATTTTTATACACTGCTGGATCCAGTGTTAGACAAATCCACAACTAGACCAGCAGTGAACTCACCTAAAATGAGGGACTATGTACACCAGATGATAAAGAATTTAGCCTTGGTAGACATCTGGAGATTGAAAGAATCAATTTCTTTTTGACAGACCAGAAACTTAATAAGAGCATCAGCAGTGTCGCACACCAACCGATACACTTATCAGACCATGTTGCAGTGAAACTAGAGATGTCTATAAACACAATGGCCCAGCACACTTAGATCAGATCATAGTTTTGCAAAAGTAACTTAATAAAGTATAGACATTTGTGATTCATGTATCAAAATCAAACAATGGCAATTCCAGCAGAAGTTGTATCTCCAAATTCTTTATTAATGACTTCTTTTTCTTTTTTTCCAACAAGATAAAAGACCGTAGCCAACGCGTTTCATCCTCGCGGACTTCTTCTGGGCTACAAACAACATATATATATACAAAATTAACTTACATAAATTTATACATCCAATAAAATACATCAAAAAATACAATTTATCCCTAATTTTTTTAAACTAATTTTACAAAAATGTATTATATATTTACAGTTATTAGCGAACATCATAGTGCATAAGATCAATTCCTTTGAATTTCATAGATTGTTTCACATTGTGTGCAGATAAAGACTCCGCTGATCTTGCCATATTCACATTACAGTTCGCATTCTAGTGCATTGATTTATAAACCAAACATGGGGGCCCATTAGGATGGTGGGCGGATCGCCCCCGCCGGGCCGGCGGTAGCCACCGCCGGCCCGGCATGCCTGATTGACCCCCCGCCATATTAGGATGGCTGGGGGGTCCGCGGCGGACGGAAGACCGTCCGCCGCTTTTCCGCCGGTCGACTCATCGACCGGGCGGAAAACGGGCACAATATGGTGGCGGTGTCTGCAAGACACCGCCACCCATATTGTGATGCAGGCGGTGATTCGCATTTCCATGGCGGCGTTGCCGCCATGGAAAGGCATGCAGTTCCTTCTGTTGGGGGCCCGTTGCGGGCCCACAGGGTGTTGGGGTGGGGGGTGCACATGGGGGGTACCTATGGTACCCCCCTCATTGCCATGCACTACGTGGCAGGCACCACGTGGTGCCTGCCATGTAGGGCATGGCAATGCTGTGCACAGTCCTTTCACATTGCGAGCGGGTCTGCAGCCAGCAGATCCACCCGCAATGTAAAAGGGCCAGGATGCGCCCGCCAGTGTGGTGGGCGCATCCTAATTCACATGGCGGGACCGCCGCAACTTTGGCGGTCGGTCCCTGGCTCCCTTGCGATGGCGGGCGGACTTTGTCCGCCGCCATCGTAATGGACCCCATGATCATTTCTTTCAAAACCAAGTATTATCAATGGCAGTTCCGGTGGTTTAGTATACTGGTATATATTAGAAAACATTATTTTCATCTCATATCGCGCAAGAGAAGTTAGCAATTCTTACCAGAACGAAAACACTCTGGGGTCGATTCCGATCCCGGTCGGAGGCGCACCTAATACCATTCGGCCGGGAAAAAAGCCAGGCGAATGCCTGTTTCCCGACCGATTCGCACATAAGTCCGAACGAGCAAGTACGATGCGCACTACTGCCCAAATCCCGACCCAGTCGTACTCACCCAATACAGGTCCTGTTCTCCGACCGAGGCGGATCCGGAAACGCAGAATCGAGTCGCACGGAAGCCAAAATGCTGCCCCGTCCGGCCGGACAAGTACGATGCGCCCTCCGTACGCGCCGAACCCGTCGCTACGCACGGCACGTCAAAGCATCCGGGAGAGGCGCACATAAGCTCCGATTCGCGCCACAAGACGATCCACGGCTACGAGACGAACACGCCAGCGACGAGGACGAGGCGAAGCAAAGAGAAAGACGAACGAGACGAACCAACCATAAATCCCATCGTGCCGATCCTACCAATATTCTACATCTATTACCGGAACTGGCACGGACGCGTACGACGCAGAAGGTAAGTCAGACACCCACCACACAAACAAACCACACGTACCCGACATATCACACACACACACATAGGGATGCAGAAATTACTTACACCAGCAACAGCAGCACCATAGGGGCGGGATGGCTATCACCAATGCCACATATACACATAGGGGCCTGGATGCCAACCACTAGCACCACCCCTACCCAGGGGGTGCTAGATGCCTGTCACTACTACCACCTCTACTCATGGGGGGCTGGATGCTTACCACCACTACCACCCCTACCCAGGGGTGCCAGATGCCTACCACTACCACCACCCCTACTCAGGGGTGCCAGATGCCTACCACGACCACCACCTCCTACCCAGGGGGTGCTAGATGCCTGTCACTACTACCACCCCTACCCATGGGGGCAGGATGCCTGTCACTACCACCACCCCTACCCAGGGGGTGCCAGATGCCTACCACTACCACCACCCCTACCCAGGGGGTGCCAGATGCCTACCACTACCACCACCCCTACCAAGGGGGTGCCAGATGCCTGTCACTACTACCACCTCTACCCATGTGGTGCCAGATGCCTACCACTACCACCACCCCTACTCAGGGGTTCCAGATGCCTACCACTACCACCACCCCTACCCAGGGGTGCTAGATGCCTACCCCTACCACCACCCCTACCCAGGGGGTGCTAGATGCCTGTCACTACTACCACCCCTACCCAGGGGGTGCTGGATGCCTGTCACTACTACCACCTCTACCCATGGGGGCTGGATGCCTACCACCAACAACACCCCCACTCATAGGATGGGTAATGCATGACACAACAAGCACACACCAACATAAGGAATGCAACAAAAAGACATCCCCCCAACACCATGACAAGCGTGTGTAGACTGTGTCAAATGCCTACAACACTGAACATGACTTTGAACATACAATGTGACCCCCTATCACATGTGTCACACATAAATGTGTGTGGCCCCCACAATGCAAGCAGACCATGACCACTGTGGCAATGGGGTCCAACCCCCATCATCACAGTGACCAAAAGGTAAGTGTGGGGTCCATATCTGAAGCACATTTTGAACATTGTGGCAATGGGGTTTAAACCCCCATCATCACAGTGACCAAAATGTAAGTGTGGGGCCCATAGCTGAAGCACATCTTGAACATTGTGGCAATGGGGTCTAAACCCCCATCATCACAGTGACCAAAAGGTAAGTGTGGGGTCCATAGCTGAAGCACATTTTGAACATTGTGGCAATGGGGTCTAAACCCCCATCATCACAGTGACCAAAATGTAAGTGTGGGGCCCATAGCTGAAGCACATTTTGAACATTGTGACAATGGGGTCCAACCCCCATCATCACAGTGACCAAAAGGTAAGTGTGGGGTCCATAGCTGAAGCACATTTTGAACATTGTGGCAATGGGGTTTAAAACCCCATCATCACAGTGACCAAAATGTAAGTGTGGGGCCCATAGCTGAAGCACATCTTGAACATTGTGGCAATGGGGTCTAAACCCCCATCATCACAGTGACCAAAAGGTAAGTGTGGGGTCCATAGCTGAAGCACATTTTGAACATTGTGGCAATGGGGTCTAAACCCCCATCATCACAGTGACCAAAATGTAAGTGTTGACATTGAAAAAGCTGCAACTGCCAAACTGCATGGATGATTCCTGGTCACAGAACAACAAACACATCAGTGGCAAAGTAGTGCTTGTGTCCCATAGCAACATAGATTGGGGGAGGCAAACAGTGCAGTGCAAATAAGACATACCTTTGGCCATGTGCAGACAAACATCACCCATGGGGGCTGACACTGTCAACATCCATCAATGACACAATGACAGCAGTGACCATCATAATGCAGACCCACATATTTGCACCAATGGCCACACAAATGGAGATACCCTGTGGAGACTGTAGATGTGAGGTGAACAAATAACCTACCATGGCAGCAATGGGACACACAAACAATGATCATTGTGCTGACTGATGACCTAGGAGTCCCAGGGACAGCAGGTGAAACCCACCAAACAACATACAGCCAATGGCACACTAAAGATATGCCAATGCAGTGGTGCAGATGCACAAACACAAACAGGCAGACCCACACTGCACATCAAACACAACAGGTGAGGGGGGGGGGGTGCCAGTGTCCCCAGGCAACCACACAACACATGATGAGGCCTGAATACCAATTACACAGATGCACATACAGTGCCACACAAAAGTAACTCATGGATCCAAATCCCCTATGTGGGCAATCAGGCATTGTTAGATGAGAGGGAGCACAAATTACACATGTCACACAAGCTTGTAGGAACAGCAACTAACACAGCAAGAGACAGACCCACCACAGCACTACCCCCAGGGACCCTATATTGTGCTGACACTAGCCTGCATGATAATCCCACTGTGATGACAATGTTAGATGTCGTTCACACTGTGAACCCCAGCCATGTGTCCTGAGCAACTAACTACCATCACACCTACACAAGCTCCAATCAATCAGCACGGCCTGCCAGCCAAGGCCAATATGGAGGTAGGGGTCTGGCCGTGCAACAACTCACTTTTGCACACACTCAACACCACACACCCTGATCTCCACCAATGTGCAGCAGTGAAGCTCACATGGACTGGTGACATTGCAAATGCACCCATGACAATACCAGGGGTGGTGGTGGGAACTAAGGTGCAGAAATCCATCACACATGGCCAGTCAACAAGACTCGTCAATGTCTGACACACAGCACAGTATGCCGTACATGGGTATGATGTGAAATCCACCACAATCAATGGGATCCTGGCCATAGTCAAACACCAATGAAGAAGCCAAGGTGACACCCGAAGAACACACGTACACAACTACCAACATTGCAGCTCTGACCCTGAGCAGTGGCAGCAGTCACACACACAACGTGTCACAATCACTGAAAGCTAACACAAACTGTAAATCACATGACTCGTGTAAGCAACAAGTGCCAAGGGGAATCCTGAATGTGTCCCATCTGCGTTTGCCCACATCCCCAGCACTGACAACAAAGACAACCTGGGATGACAACCTCATGAACATTAGTTTGCCATGCACCCACATCACAGAGAAACCAGGTCCAAGATGCTGGATGAACACAGAACAACTCAGCAAGCATCACAAACAGGAACATCCCTAGGGACACAGCCTGTGTAGGAAAAGGGAAGGGAACACGCACAGACATGCTTACACAACACAGGCCCACGCAATGTCAACAGATTACACACTGCCATGAGGGCACTCCACTCCTGTGGAAGGTCTGCTGTGCCAAACCTTGTCTGTACACGACCCAAACATGTCAGCAGAACACTCCGTCAGTGAGTCAACAACCACAACACACAGAAGGCTCTGCTCACATCAGCCTGGGTACGGGAGTGTCACGTCAGTCATCTGCACACACACCAAACACGTGTCAAGCAAGTTGCACTGTATACACAGATGAGTCCTTCGACATTGATGTGCAAAACTGCATGTCCAGTGGAGCTGGGCACACAGTCAGGGAAATCGGAACATTGAACAGTGGTAAGCCCACCAGATGTGCATCAGTGTAAGACAAAGATGTTCATTTACAAATGCAAAAGGACATCCCTGTGTCAAATGCTGAACATTACACCCTCAGACTGTAGCAAAGGATGCCATAGATCCAGACTACAACAGGACACATATCCCATGGACCACATGGAGTCCATCACTGCAACACTTCTTCGTCCTGATTTGAACACTATTACAACTGCAAATGCAGGATGCTACTCATCCACATCATGTACATCAAAAGAAAACCCAAAAGTAAACAAAAAGGGGCTTTATTCAGCAAATGTCAGGGTAAACACGGAAGTCCAAAAGAAACTAAGGCCAATGGCCAGTCCAAAATCACAGTACCAATGGGGTGAGAAGTGACAACTGGTCACACATTGCTTGCCTGCACTGGTACGGTTGGGGGACATCCCCTTGGAGGGGCATAGAAGGGGCAGGCCAGGCACCGCAGGGACAGGATCAGGGGATGGCAGAGTGAGGCAGTGAAGGGGTGGTGGGTGCAGGAGTGTCACCGGCAAATGCAGTGGAGGTGTCTGACTCAGGGGGGCCGGCACCACTGTGGTACACGAGTCAGTTGGTGTGGGTGCTGCAACCACTGCAGTGGGCTGGACTGATGTAGTGGACTGGGTACCCACTGCAGTGCCCGAGTCAGACGTGGTGGTTGTGGACTCCACTGCAGTGCATGACTCCAAGGGAGTGGAAGGGTGGGCAGATGAGGTGGGCAGGACAGAGGGGGGACCCGGTCCCCACAACAGTGCCACTAACAGGCAGAGCATCTGGGTTGGGGGTGGAAGAGCAAGTGGCAGGGGGAGGGCCTAAGCAGTCTGGGGATGCGGTATCGGTGTGTGGGGGAACCTGGGGCAGGGTGTGGCGGGGGAACCTGTGCAGTGGTGGCCTGGGGGATGGAGGAGAGAGACTGGGCGCTGGAGCTGCGTGGTGGTGGTGATGGGGTCTTGCTCTTCCTGCTCCGGGGGGACTTCCTAATGGGCTCCTGTGTCTGCCTGCGCCTGGGGGAGGGTGTCCGGGGGCGAGGGGCACTCCTCTCTGTGTGGGTGGACTTCCTCTTCCCCTGGTATGCTGGATCAGCAGGAATGGAGGGGAAGAGGCCGAGGTCACACAGGAAGATCTGCTGTGTAGGTGGGGTAGCAGGCGAGGCAAGGGAAGGGGTCTTGGAGGGAGAGGATTTGGAGGACTGCAGAGTGAATGTGGATGCCTGTGTGTGTGTGTGTTCCCCATCCCCTGTGTCTGTGGTATCAGTTCCCTGAGGATGCTTGTGTGCACGTCTTGCCTTACTCTTGGGTGTGTCTGTGCTGCTCGTGTCTGTGTGTTTGGTTGACTGTGCAGGTGTGCATGTGCTTTGGACAGGTAGGGGGGCAGGAAGTGTGGATGGGGCAGAGGTGGGAGGGGTGAGGGACTGTTGGAGGAGGGACACTGCTGCCGTCTGGGAGGAGTCCATGGACCTATTGCTCCTCTGTAGGGCAGACATACCCGTCGAGATGCCCTCCATGAACGACACCAGCTATGTCAACAGAGTGGTGTGTGCATGGAGGACACTCAGCATTGCTGTCTGCCCTACATGGAGCTGCCGAAGGAGGTACACAGACTCCTCACTCAGGGCAGCAGGGGACACAGGGGCAGGGGCTGCGGTGCCTGGCACGAAGGAGACACGCTCCCGAGCACGGGAGCCTCCACGGACCTCAGGAATGGGAGCCAATGGGAGGGCGGTGGTGGTGGTGGTGGTGGCGGGGCCAGACAGACTAGCTGGCCTTTGTTGGCTGCTGAGACCCGCCTCCACAAGGGAGTCATCCTCCGAGCTGCTGTGGTCCCCAGCTGAGGTGGATGGTGCTGAGGACTCCTCGGTGTGGGTCCCCTCGCCCTCCGTGCCACTGGGTCCCTCTGACCACTCGTCCGATGCTGACCCAGTCTGGCTCCGCTGCTCCTCCTGGACCCGTGGAGCTGTCCCCTCCTGTGTATCTGCAAACAATTAGGGAAACAGACAAACATCAGTCACCTGCACTGACTGCACACACCACAGTAAGTACAGCACATTACAGAGCAAGCCCTGGCATCCTTAGTTGAACATTGCCTAAAGTCCTCACACAGATTCGGGAAGCCAATTGTCAGTCTGATGGTCAACCATGGGACTCACACCCCTCCTGCCCTTGCACCCATCTGTCTGGTGCCTGTCTGATGGTAAGACCCCAGTGTGGACACATGCACCACCTACACAGTTGTTGGGCATTGCAGGGAACACGGTGAAGTATGTGAACATGCACACATCACATCTCTTGCCACTGAGTCAGTGCAGGTGTCCGGATAAAGGGATGGCCAGAGTCTAATTAGAAATGCATGTGATGCATACCAGCACCAGACACCATGATGCACCCATGTCCGGATAGTCAATGCCACAATGGGGTGCATGTTGCACATGTCACTCCCCTGCAGGATCAGTCCCAGGAAGTTTAATGCCATGACACAGGAATGCGTGCAAAGTCATACATTACTGTCTCAAGTCACATGGCCATGGCAGCCAGCCAACAACAGTCTGCACTGTGTCACAATCCGAGGGCATGGGGAATGCAAGTTATGTGACTGACAAGTGCACATGTCCATCCCCCAAAAACCACATCATCTGTACTACTATTTGTCCACGTCATACCAACTGGACATATGGGGGACATGAAACACAACTCTCTGAACATGAGCACCTCACAGTGTGCTGTGAATGAAAATACAGCTGCCTGAAAGTCACAGTCGCAAACACCTGTGTGCACAGTCAAGTGATCAGACACCTATAAGTCACAGAAGTATCGTCTATCATGGTCACATCTCAGATGGCATGCTGAGCCCTAACCGATAAACATACCAGTAGTCCTGACAACGAAGACACAGCACAATGAGACAGAGGCAGACACCTGAGGGTACATTTCACTGATCACAACATGCCAGATGATACACGGGAGTGGGAGTACAGAGTGTATTGTATGCCCTGGAGTAGGCATGACTGTCCAGCTCCACCTGTAAGAGGGATGAGTCCTGGACAGTAGGCAGGTGGCTAAGCATGTGTGACACACTGGATACACATACTCCTGAGGCCCAAACATTGTTCCCACCAGCAGCATGGGTGTGTGCCAAATTCCCCAGGGACATGTGGTGAGTCAGAGCAGCAAGCGGACCACATATCAAAGTTACACCCAGATCACATGTCAGAACTTAGGCATTGTGTAAGCAATTGACCCACCGATGAATCGCACAACATAGTCACGGGAACAAATGCTGTCCCCCACCTTGAGCAAAGCAAAATGCAATGACACAGTCCCCAAATGACACAATTTCCTGTCTATAAGGGCCACACATATGCGTATCAGAGGAGAAGTGGGCATGTCACAAATGAGGGACATGGGTCCTGGACCACATGACTGATGTACTGTGGAAGTTTAACCAGGCCAGAGGAGGGCACATAGCATGTCAGACAAAGTGCACAGTGCAGTCATGGACTCACCCCCTCCTTGCTGCTGTCTGTCCTTCAGCTGCCCATCCAGGTCAGGGAAGAACACCGCCAGGATCCGGAGCATGTGGGGGGTCAGTGTCCGGTGTCCGCCCCTCCTGCGAGGAGGCGACAGCTTCAGCTGGACCCTTGCG
The DNA here is from genome assembly GCA_963921515.1 of Calotriton arnoldi. Taxonomy (NCBI): domain Eukaryota; kingdom Metazoa; phylum Chordata; class Amphibia; order Caudata; family Salamandridae; genus Calotriton; species Calotriton arnoldi. The sequence continues at coordinate 615,269 of CAWUFW010003094.1, forward strand.
ATCCTCCGGGTCCAGCCACGAAGGTCCTGCCACCTCTTTTGGCAGTTGCAGATCCTGCGCCTGTAGACCCCCACGGATCTTACTTTCCGGCCGATGGTCAGCCAGATGTCCTGCTTCTGGTGGGCATCAACCTGTGAGGATGACAAAGTGAAAAGGCCATTACTACACATGCAACATATACGTGCATCACACAGTTGGATATACATGTCTCAATCACAGGGGCATATGATGTACACAGGCAGTGCAACAATGGCTATGAACAGTTTGCCAGCAGTCACTACATGGTATCATTGCATGGGAAGTAAACCTAGTTGGAATGCACTGTTAATGCACTGTACCAGTTCAGTGCATGTAACTACACACTTTGGGGTGTGACAACTACTCAGTGGGCATGCTAGCCAGTGGTGTGCACACTGAAAGTCCTGCTAGTCAGACAACATGCACAACTAGTGATGCAGTGGACAGCACACTCACCTGCTCCCCTGGTTTCCCATACAGCTTGCTGTACTGTAGAAGGAGGCTGTCCAGCAGGGCCTGGTTCTCCTCAAGGCTGAAGGCTGGGGCTCTCTCCACAGTACGTGCCATTGCAGGAGCCAGAGGATGCATAAACAGCAGCAGTGTTGGTGGCAGATGTCGTCCTGGAGCATGTAGTGCAGGCAGAGTGAGCTCTCAGGGGAACAGCCAGCATTATATGTGTGCTGCAGAGGCAGATACTGTCCCATGTGTCCAAAGTGATAGGTCCAAGTCGTTTGCATCTTCTGAATCTGACCAATCCATGGAATAGCAGCACTAATACACGCCCACAGCATCCTTCAAATCTTCAACTTCATGACACCCATGATTTTGCAACATTGTTGTGGCTGGCCAACTGAATTCACTGCATCAGACTCGTTGGAGCTTCGAAAACGCGTCCGTTGCCATGCCAGGCCCCAGCCAATGTGTGCGCACCGTTCGGTCCATTGCTGTACAACGCGTACCCGGGATACAACGCGTACCCGCTCACATTGAATGCAATGGGCCGGCCGGGCACACCGATCGGTCCATTGCTGTTTAACGCGTACCCGCTCACATTGAATGCAATGGGCCGGCCGGGCACACCGATCGGTCCATTGCTGTACAACGCGTACCCGGGATACAACGCGTACCCGCTCACATTGAATGCAATGGGCCGGCCGGGCACACCGATCGGTCCATTGCTGTTCAACGCGTACCCGCTCACATTGAATGCAATGGGCCGGCCGGGCACACCGATCGATCCATTGCTGTTCAACGCGTACCCGCTCACATTGAATGCAATGGGCCGGCCGGGCACACCGATCGGTCCATTGCTGTTCAACGCGTACCCGCTCACATTGGATGCAATGGGCCGGCCGGGCACACCGATCGGTCCATTGCTGTACAACGCGTACCCGGGATACAATGCGTACCCGCTCACATTGAATGCAATGCGCCGGCCGGGCACACCGATCGGTCCATTGCTGTTCAACGCGTACCCGCTCACATTGGATGCAATGGGCCGGCCGGGCACACCGATCGGTCCATTGCTGTTCAACGCGTACCCGCTCACATTGAATGCAATGGGCCGGCCGGGCACACCGATCGGTCCATTGCTGTACAACGCGTACCCGGGATACAATGCGTACCCGCTCACATTGAATGCAATGGGCCGGCCGGGCACACCGATCGGTCCATTGCTGTTCAACGCGTACCCGCTCACATTGAATGCAATGGGCAGGCCGGGCACACCGATCGGCCCATTGCTGTTCAACGCGTATCCGCTCACATTGAATGCAATGGGCCGGCCGGGCACACCGATCGGTCCATTGCTCTACAACGCTGCACTCCGCCACATTGAATGCAATGGGCCGGCCGGGCACACCGATCGGTCCATTGCTCTACAACGCGTACTCGGGATACAACGCGTACCCGCTCACATTGAATGCAATGGGCCGGCCGGGCACACCGATCGGTCCATTGCTCTACAACACGTACCCGGGATACAACGCGTACCCGCTCACATTGAATGCAATGGGCCGGCCGGGCACACCGATCGGTCCATTGCTGTACAACACGTACCCGGGATACAACTAGTACCCGCTCACATTGAATGCAATGCGCCGGCCGGGCACACTGATCGGTCCATTGCTGTACAACGCGTCCCTGTACAAGTCACTGGCATATGTCACCATGCCTGTCACAGGTGAACATATGCCAGCCACATATACTTCCCAGGGAGTGAGGGGCACACCTACAACACCACAGCCTGTCCACACTCTATCCTAAGGCATGTAAGGCTGCATTACCTGTTCCGTGTATGGGGGTCAACATGTTGTTTTTTGGGTGGCACTTGGGGGCAGCCACTCCCAGGCTGTGCACGTGTTCATGGGGACAGAATCCTTGGTGTGTTGTGCACATGAACACTGTGGTGTGCAACTGTTCATTTCAGGGCATGTGGCATGGTCACATTTCACGGTTGTGTATGTGTATGTCATGTCACATACCCCCTGAGTCCCATGTGGGACGGTATGTACGTCCCAGGGTGACCCATTGCCACAATTGTGATGGCCCTCCACAGTCTGTGTGCATGTTGTGTTTACAATGTCTCTGATTCCATGTGCACAATGGGAGACAGTCTCCACATCCACGTTGTTTGTGCATGGACTTTGATGTTGTGCATGTGTGTGTCACAGACGTCCATGTCTGTCCTGCCGAGGCAACAGGGACCACTACCTGTGGGGGTCATGGTTGTTTAGCTGTGGTGTATTCATGATGCACCATGTCATGCCAGTGTCCATGTGGCAATACAGGGTCCCTGGGAATCTACCTGTCGATGAGCTGTGATGCCTGGGGCACATCTGTCCTCACATGTCACTGTGGTGTGTGTTTGGAACGTGACAGCAGTACATGGGTACTGTGACACAGCCTAATGATATCCCATAGCACAACCTGGGACTTGTTGAGGGAACATGTTGAACTGTGATGTTAGATGTTAGCCATGTAGGTGCCATACATGTCCTTACGGAACGGCACACGCATCATGTACTTGTGTCTCGTAATGATGTATCATGTGATATTGAGTCTGGTCTATGCCACATATGTGGGGTGACTGACAATCTTTCTTTCTTCACCTATGCACTGCAGGGCACCAGCTGTCCATCGGCCATTCCCTGACCTTGCAACAGTGGTTGAACGGGACTGCATCCGACGGTACCGCTTCACCAGGCCACTGATTGAGGAATTGACGGTGCGGTTGGCCCCACATTTGCAACCTGGCCGGACATACCCTACAGCGCTGACCCCCAAGGTGAAGGTGATGGCAGCCCTACACTTCTTTGCCACCGGTACCTTTCAACACACTGTGGCGTCTGCTGGTGGGATGTCACAGACCATGTTCAGCCGTGTGCTCCGCGATGTTTTGGAGGCTATGTTGAGATACCTGAACCAGTACATCTATTTCCCTAGACTTCAACAACTCACTGACGTGAAGAGTGACTTCTATGCCCTGGGGAGGATGCCGCATGTCATTGGCTCCATTGATGGGACACATGTGGCTTTGGTACCACCACAGGCCCAAGAGCAGGCATACAGGAACCGCAAACACTACCATTCGGTCAATGCACTGGTGGTATGTCTTGCAGATATGAGCATCTCACACGTGTGTGCCCGTTTCCCCGGTTCTGCACACGATGCCTACGTGATGAGGAGTAGTCGCATCCCGAGGATGATGTCACAGATGCGGAACCAGCGTGCCTGGCTTGTTGGTGTGTACTGACTTTGTACCATTGTGTGTGTTCTGCAATGTAGTGTTCCACCCTCTTTTCCAACTCAGCTAATGTGCAATTGTCTGTATGTAGGTGACTCCGGATACCCCAACATGCCGTGGTTGCTGACGCCCCTCAGGAACCCTGTGACACCAGCCCAGATGCGCTACAATGAGGCACATGGTCGGACCAGGAGAGTGATTGAGCGGACATTTGGTCTCCTGAAGAGCCGCTTCCGCAGCCTAGATAAGACAGGAGGGGCCCTCCCATATGCCCCAGCAAAGGTGTGCAAGATTGTCATCGTCTGCTGCATGCTACACAACCTGGCAGTGCGGAAGGAGTTGCCTCTCATCCTGGATGACGATGACCAACATCCGCCACCTGTGGAGGATCCTGGGCTGGACCACGATGCCAGTGATGATGATGATGATGAGGGTGATGTCCGCACACAGCTCATCACCAACTTCTTCAGCTGAATGTGAGTATCCAGGGATGTTATGTCAATGATGTGAGTTTGCATGATATGTGTTGGTGGTGCTCTGGTGCTGTTTGAGTGTGTCCATGTGCTACTTGACTGGATGCGTGCAGCGATGTGTCCTTACAGGTAGTCTGTACTCCCCAACAGTGTTGGCATGCTAACTTGGTTCTGGGTGGGTATCTTGTGACATGTATTGGGCATGAGTATTGCAGTTCTGTCCTGTTCTTCAGTGCTTTTGACTGTGTGTCATTTCTGTCCTTCACAGGGTACTTTCAGAGTTGTTTGGTCAACTGTGATCCCCCGACACCGTGAATCAACTTCCAGGGTGGTAGCTGTCGTTTCCCTACAGGTGATGTGCGCCACACCCATGGACTTCCTTTCTTCTACACTTGTTGACTGTGTGCCCACTGCCAGGTGGGATTACCTTGCATCTGTAGTGGTTACAACATGTTGCAAATGTGTAATAAACCTGTGCTTCACTTTGTGATGTGCGTTGTCTGTGGTCACACATCTGACTGACATTTGCTTACTGCACCAGTGGGCTAGTTGACACAGACTGGGAATAGGTGTTGGGTCTGTGCATTGCACCGTATTTCCTGGCAACATCAGTGTAGGCGATGAGTCAGATGGCCCTGGTGTGTATGTGTTGTGTAGCCCTGGTGGTGTGTCTCCCTCATATGTGTCACGTCGCCATGACTCACATGCCGGTGTTGTACTTGCTGTAGCAGTTAGCATGCACAGTGTCATTTCACAGATCATCATCTCCACTTCAGAAACAACGTTGGAATCACAACAGAGGCAAGTATGGTGTATTAGTGAGTTTATTGACATACATGTGTGAGTATAGTGCACAGGATGGTGGGTGCTGTACATTGTGATTGTAATCCAAAGTTCCAAGATGATTTGGAAGTCCTGGTAGCAGAAATGTCCAGAGTAAAGTCCACAGTCATCTGATACATTGGTCCAACTTGAGCTCCCCATGTCATGTGGGAGAGTTGTGTTGCATTCGACAGGGTGAAGAGTTTGGGCACAAAGGTGATTTTCCAGAACAGGTGTTGGCTTCCTGGGGGTTGTGCATGGCCATCAGCCTCTCAGTTGTCCTTCCTCGGACGACCCCTCTTCTTTGGGGGACCCTCAAGTGCAGGCTGCTGCGGTGCAGGGGACTCTCCGCCAGAGTCATCCTCCCTCCCTGTGGCAGTTGCAGTTGTTGCAGCACCAGATGTTGTGGGCACACAGGGAGGTGTTGACATGTTGGTGCAAATCTGGCGGAGGCATTGCAATATGTCCCTATGCACCGCCGTCTGTTCTTGCACTGTGTCCCACTTGGACTCCATGCGGGACATGTGTAAGTCCAAGCGGGCATGATGGGCAGCCTGCTGCTGTTGAATGTCCCTGAGGATCCCCACTACCTGGCTGAACTCTCCGGTGCTAGTCTGGTACGCATCAGCTATGCGTACCAGTTGTGGGTCATCATGCAGTCCAGACCCCTCTGCAAGCAGCGACCTATGTCTACCACCCCTCCCACCACCCCTGGCGACACGTGAAGGACCTGCGGTGGCACGCACAGGTGACCCTGGGCCCCCTTGGGGGTTGTTGCTGGTGTTGTTGTCCGTAGCTCCACGTTGGGCCGGGGTCCGTGTGCTGTTGGTGGTGGTGGTCCTTGGTCTGTCCGTGTCGGCAGGGGTGGTCTGTGTGTTGGCAGTTGTTGGAGGGGTGGGTGCAGGGGGTGCAGCTGGTGGTCCTGCTGGTGCTGCATGATGACTCACTGCGGAGGTGCCAGGTAGGTCTTCGTCATCCGAGGTGGGCAGAGGCTGTTCCACACCAGTGAGCTCAGTGTCCCCCGGAGCCTGGGACAGGGACTCCTCAGCGTCTGCTGCTGTGTCCCCATCATCACCTGTATTTGGAAGAGACACACAATGTATGTAATGTTTCTACAGGCATCAATGGTTCAAACACCTGACAGTTGTGACTGTACCTCTGTATGCGGGCCTGTACATTGCATTGTCCTAAGTTGTCACAGTCAGCTGTTGATATTGGTGTAGCGCATTGTCCTGACAACATGAAGCATTTCAATGTGAATGTTGAGGTGTGTGCATGGCCAGCATTGGTGGTATTTGGTTGACATCCGGACATCCTTCTCCCTCCAGCCCAGTTATCCCACCATGAAGCATGCCACCCTTGCAGTGGGTGCAGGTTGACTCTCAGGATGTCAGTCAGTGGTGTCCTGCTGTTTGTTGGTGCCCAGTTCCCAGCAGGGCCTTGTGCTCCCCACAGCAGTACCCAGTGTCAGCCATCTTGTCAGTTGTTTTCCACTCCCTGTGATGTGAGCATGGTTCAGAGTGGTGTTGATGGGCCAATTGTGAGGGTGAGCAATATCTGTGACTACCACTCCCATCATGCTATTGCCTGCACCCCCTTCCCAGCATGCCCATACTTCCTTCCTTTTGAGTGGACTTCACTGTGTGTGGGTGTGACAGCAATGGCAAGATGGCTGACAGTGGTGTCCTGCTGTTGGTTGGTGGCCAGTTCCCAGCATGGCCTTGTGCTCCCCACAACTGAGCACCGGTGTCAGACATCTTTGATGGGGCTTTCCACTCTCTGTGAGGTGTGCATGCTTCAGTGTGAGCTTGCTGGGCCATGTGGTTTGGGGATGTTGAGCTGTGACTACCACTCCCATCATGCTATTGCCTCCACCCCCTTCCCAGCATGCTCATACTTCCTTCCTTTTGAGTGTACTTCACTGTGTGTGGGTGTGACAGCAATGGCAAGATGGCTGACAGTGGTGTCCTGCTGTTGGTTGGTGGCCAGTTCCCAGCAGGGCCTTGTGCTCCCCACAACAGAGCACCGGTGTCAGACATCTTTGATGGGGCTTTCCACTCTCTGTGAGGTGTGCATGCTTCAGTGTGAGCTTGCTGGGCCATGTGGTTTGGGGATGTTGAGCTGTGACTCCCACTCCCATCATGCTATTGCCTCCACCCCCTTCCCAGCATGCCCATACTTCCTTCCTTTTGAGTGTACTTCACTGTGTGTGGGTGTGACAGCAATGGCAAGATGGCTGACAGTGGTGTCCTGCTGTTTGTTGGTGGCCAGTTCCCAGCAGGGGCTTGTTCTCCCCACAGCAGTACCCAGTGTCAGCCATCTTGTCATGTTGCTTTCCACTGCTCTGTGATGTGAGCATGGTTCAGAGTGAGTGTTGATGGGCCAATTGTGAGGATGGGCATATGATCTGTGACTACCACTCCCATCATGCTATTGCCTGCACCCCCTTCCCAGCATGCCCATACTTCCTTCCTTTTGAGTGGACTTCACTGTGTGTGGGTGTGACAGCAATGGCAAGATGGCTGACAGTGGTGTCCTGCTGTTGGTTGGTGGCCAGTTCCCAGCATGGCCTTGTGCTCCCCACAACTGAGCACCGGTGTCAGGCATCTTTGATGGGGCTTTCCACTCTCTGTGAGGTGTGCATGCTTCAGTGTGAGCTTGCTGGGCCATGTGGTTTGGGGATGTTGAGCTGTGACTACCACTCCCATCATGCTATTGCCTCCACCCCCCTTCCCAGCATGCTCATACTTCCTTCCTTTTGAGTGTACTTCACTGTGTGTGGGTGTGACAGCAATGGCAAGATGGCTGACAGTGGTGTCCTGCTGTTGGTTGGTGGCCAGTTCCCAGCAGGGCCTTGTGCTCCCCACAACAGAGCACCGGTGTCAGACATCTTTGATGGGGCTTTCCACTCTCTGTGAGGTGTGCATGCTTCAGTGTGAGCTTGCTGGGCCATGTGGTTTGGGGATGTTGAGCTGTGACTACCACTCCCATCATGCTATTGCCTCCACCCCCTTCCAAGCATGCCCATACTTCCTTCCTTTTGAGTGTACTTCACTGTGTGTGGGTGTGACAGCAATGGCAAGATGGCTGACAGTGGTGTCCTGCTGTTGGTTGGTGGCCAGTTCCCAGCAGGGCCTTGTGCTCCCCACAACAGAGCACCGGTGTCAGACATCTTTGATGGGGCTTTCCACTCTCTGTGAGGTGTGCATGCTTCAGTGTGAGCTTGCTGGGCCATGTGGTTTGGGGATGTTGAGCTGTGACTCCCACTCCCATCATGCTATTGCCTCCACCCCCTTCCCAGCATGCCCATACTTCCTTCCTTTTGAGTGTACTTCACTGTGTGTGGGTGTGACAGCAATGGCAAGGTGGCTGACAGTGGTGTCCTGCTGTTTGTTGGTGCCCAGTTCCCAGCAGGGGCTTGTTCTCCCCACAGCAGTACCCAGTGTCAGCCATCTTGTCAGTTGTTTTCCACTGCCTGTGATGTGAGCATGGTTCAGAGTGGTGTTGATGGGCCAATTGTGAGGGTGAGCAATATCTGTGACTACCACTCCCATCATGCTATTGCCTCCACCCCCCTTCCCAGCTTGCCCATACTTCCTTCCTTCTGACTCTGCTTCCCTGTGGGGTAGTGTGCCTGTGCTGAATGGATGGCTGACAGTGTTGTCCTGGCGTTTGTTTGGCTACAAGTCCCATGTGTGTCACTGTGCTTCCCACAGCATGACCCAGGGTGGTGGTTCTTTGTGGGATAATTAATTTTAGTGTGAGGCAATGCATTTTCCCAGGTGTGTTGTGTGTAGTTTGTGATAAGGGTTTTGTGGGGAGAGCTGCTGTAACTATGGTCATAGCTGTCAGTCCTCCTTCCCACTCCAGCCAGATATCCCACCATGGAACATGCTTCCATTGCAGGGAGCGCAAGTTGTCTTTCAGGATGTCAGTCAGTGGTGTCCTGCTGTTGGTTGGTGCCCAGTTCCCAGCAGGGCCTTGTGCTCCCCACAGCAGTAGCCAGTGTCAGCCATCTTGTCAGTTGTTTTCCACTCCCTGTGATGTGAGCATGGTTCAGAGTGGTGTTGATGGGCGTATTGTGAGGGTGGGCAATATCTGTGACTACAACTCCCATGATGCTATTGGCTACACTGACTTGACCAGCATACACAGAATTCCTTCCTTTCTGTGGGATTCCCTGTGTGGTGGTTTTGTAGTGGTGGCTACATATCTGACAGTGTTTGTTGGTTATATTTGTGCCACTGCCTAGCTTTATTTGTTGTAGGGTTTGTACATGTCATGACACAGTTACATATCACTATGAGATGGCATGTGTTGTATTTATCTGACTGACATACACATCTTGGGATGATTCTGTTTTTGTTGCTGTGTATTTGCTAAGGGTGCATGGTTTGACTATCCCCTTGACAGTGATGTGTGTGTATTGTCACACAATATTGGGTATTTTGGTTGTGTACTCACCAGGCTCTGGGATGTTTTCTAGTCCATATACGCTCACTGGTGGTAGGATGGCCCGCACCTTCTCCTCCCAGGGCCTGAGGTATAGTGGTTTGGCAGGAGGGCCACTGCCGGTGTGTTGGCTCAAGATGTAATCCTTCTTCAGTAGGTCCCTGACCCTCCTGCGCACATCATACCACCTGTTCTGGATGTCTTCCTTTGTGCGCAAACATGGTGATTGTGCGTTCACCCTGTCGACGATCCTCGCCCACATCTTGGTTTTCTGCGACATGGGGGTCTGTTGGACCAGTGTACCAAACAGTGGTGGCTCTACCCTGAGGATCTCATCTACCATGACTTCCAATTCACTATCTAGGAACTTTGGATTCTTCTTGGGGGGCATGGTGATGGGTGGTGGTGGTGAGTGATGTGTGTTGGTGTGCAAGTGAGGGTGTGTGAGTGTGTGTTTTGCTGGGTGTATGTGAGGGTGCTATTTGTTGAGGTGCTGATGGTGTGTGGCTTGTGTGATGGATGAGCTGTGAGTGTGTGTGTGGTTGCTGTCTGTTGGTGTTGTGTGCTGGCAGGTAAGTTGAATTTGCAAAGGATCATGGTAGAGATTTGTGTCCTTTATATGGGTGGAGTTGTGGGTGTGTCTTGGTTCCCTGTTTCCCCCAGTATTTATTGGCTTTGTATTTGCTTGTTTGGCCTTTTTTTTGTGTTTTTCCCTTTGTACTTTTTGTGCATGTAGGAGACGTTCTTCTGACCGAGTCGGACCCTGCAGTTGTCTCTTGCGAGCTTCTCTGAGTCGTTCACGCTGTGTTTGTGCTGTTTTATGTGCTGCGTACGCGTCAGTCGCGGTGTATTGGGTTGCTTCGGCTCGCTGTTTTGTATGCGTGTCGGTCGTACGGCTTGAGCTCCGTGCGACTCGGTCGTGTTTTCCACGCGTTGCATCGTACTTGGCGGGTCGGAGTTCGCGGGTACGTTTCGTTCGGGATTCTTCCTGGTGCGTGTCGGTCGGTTCGATTCGCGTGCTTTTCCGTCCGGATAGCTGTTTTCCGCGCGGTTCGGTCGTTCGTATTGTGTTCCGTACGAGTCGGTCGGATTTTGCACACTTTTCATCGTACTTTGCGGGTCGGGCTGCACCGGTACGTGTCGGTCGGAATAAATTCCGGCTCCGAGTTGGTCGGTACGTTTTCCGGCCCGGATCGGAATCGGCCCCTCTGTCTAAAAGTCTTCACTATATTTATCCGCTTTTGTAATTTCTCCTTCTAAAATCTGGAGATTGCGCGATATGAGATGAAAATAATGTTTTATAATATATACCAGTATACTAAACCACCGGAACTGCCATTGATAATACTTGGTTTTGAAAGAAATGATCATGTTTGGTTTATAAATCAATGCACTAGAATGCGAACTGTAATGTGAATATGGCAAGATCAGCGGAGTCTTTATCTGCACACAAAGTGAAACAATCTATGAAATTCAAAGGAATTGATCTTATGCACTATGAAGTTCGCTAATAACTGTAAATATATAATGAATTTTTGTAAAATTGTAGTTTTAAAAAAAGATTAGGGATAAATTGTATTTTTGATGTATTTTATTGGATGTATAAATTTATGTAAGTTAATTTTGTATATATATATGTTGTTTGTAGCCCTGAAGAAGTCCGCGAGGATGAAACGCGTTGGCTACGGTCTTTTATCTTGTTGAAAAAAGAAAAAGAAGTCATTAATAAAGAATTTGGAGATACAACTTCTGCTGGAATTGCCATTGTTTGATTTTGATACATGAAACACAAATGTCTACACTTTATTAAGTTACTTTTGCAAAACTATGATCTGATCTAAGTGTGCTGGGCCATTGTGTTTATGGAATTTTGGGATACTCTGTATCTTAGGAGATTTAGGGGCATTGAATCTCTGGTCCCTAGCACCTTGTTACCTAGACAAAGGTTACTCCACTAAGGATAGGTGCAATCTATCTTTGCCTCAATCCCCGTTCTATTTGCATTTTAAACTAGAGATGTCTTTAGAGGTCCCCTCATCACAAATCAGATGGACTCTGGATAGAACTCTCTTAGGTGATCCAGAAATAATAAAAACCCTAAAAGCTGACACGGTCTCTTTTTTTAATCAAAACGAACATTCAGCACCGCCATATATTGTTTGGGATGCTTATAAAGCCTATATTCGTGGGAGATTAATTAGCACCGCAGCGTATAAAAGGAAGGCAGGGAAGAGCAAATTAAGGGAGTATGAATCGTCCATTAAAGAAATACAGGAAAAGATAGTAAACAGACCACACATGCAGGATAGCACAAATGAGCAGCTACAAAATAAACTGAGAGAAGCGGGGGAGAGTTTATCAGACTACTTGGAAGGGACCGTGAAAAAGAGATGGGAGGCTAGCAAGTTGGCAAATTATGAATATAGGGAAGGTTGTGGAAAGATGCTAGCTTAGAAGGCGAGGCAAGACCAGGTCAGAAATCAGATTAAGGAAGTGGTGACCAATACAACAAAAGCCCGATGTAAGGAAGATCGGACAATTGGGGAGGCTTTTCTGGATTTTTTTCAAGATTTGTATACTGATGATACTGTAGTTACACATCCAGAAATAAGAGAATGGGTGCAACAGGATAAACTCCCCACCTGGATGCAAATCAGCAGGTATCCCTTAATCAGGAGATCACCACTGCGGAAATAGATAGCATTATTAAAAGTTTAAAAAACGGGAAAGCTTTGGGTCCTGATAGCCTTCCCAATGAAGTTTACAAAGTTCTGAAGAAGGAACTCACCCCCTTCCTCTGTAATGCACTCCCGTCGACTACTTGGAATGAGGCAGTGACAACCCTGATACTCAAACCAGAAAAAGACCCTAAAAAAAAAAGTGAATCTTACAGACCAATGTCCTTGCTCAACGCAGATTATAAAATGTATATAAAGATCCTTGCTAAAAGGCTGGACAATGTATTTGGGAGATATTATAGATGTAAACCAGAAGGGTTTTATGAAGTGAAGGCAGCTCTCAGACTTAACTCAGGATCTGGTGTGCGCAATAGATGTAGCCACTGATATGGGCATCCCCTTATCTGCTATAATGGTAGATGCTGTCAAAGCCTTCGATCGAGTCAGTTGGCTTTATCTTTATGATTTAATAGAACTGAATGGTTTGGGTGGTAATTTTCTCTCAGCAATCCAAAGTATATACTCAGCACCCACAGCTAACATACTGGTCAATGGCTCATTAACTTCAAGCTTTCGGATAAATAGGGGAGCCCGTCAGGGTTGTCCTCTCTCGCCGCTACTGTTTAATCTGTATATAGAGCTTCTAGCGAGGAAAATCAGAGCGGACCCAAGAATTCCTCCATTTCAGTATTGGGATTGGTATAAAAAAGAAGCTCTGTATGCAGATGATTTAATAGTTTACACAAGTAACTTGGAGGTCTCACTGCCGGTAATCATGGAAATAACAGAAAGTTTTGGGAAAATCTCGGGTTACCTAGTAAATAAAGACAAAACAGAGACCATGACGTGGAATAGATCTCCCGCAACTCACCTCAAGCATTTAAGTAAATCTGAAATTAGATAGCTAGGAATCTGAGTTACGAAGGACTTAGAACAAATGACATTCACTAACTTCAATCGACTCATGCAGGAGTCTAAAAAACTCTTGCAAAGTTGGGCGTCCCTCCCAATTTCTATTCTAGGGAGGGCCAATTTAGTCAAAATGACGATCCTTCCAAAATTCACCTTCATATTCAATGCTCTTCCGGTACATTTTAAACAAGTGTGGTTTAAAAAACTGCATGGTCAACTTAGCAGTTTTATATGGAGGTGTTAGTCTGTGAGAATCTCTTGGAAAAAACACAGGAAAAAAAAGATCGAGGTGGAATAGTACTTCCTGACTTCCAGCTTTATTATTGGGCTTTCTTCTTGAAAAATACTAGACGTTGGTTGATGGATGTCCACGACATGCCAGTGCGATACAGAGCCTTAATAAGAGACCTAGCAGGAGAAGGCAACCACTTCCTATTTAAATTTGGTCACCCGAAATAAAAAAAAAAAAAAATCAAATTTAAGACTCTAATTAAAGCATGCAAAATTTGGTCTCAAATTAGGAGAATACTAGAGATCCCATACTATAGTAGTATGGCACCAATTTGGAGATCCCGGGAACCCCTCTCTGCTTGAACGATAGTTTGGCGACCTCGTTGCTAAATGCTGGACTGCTAAGGTGGGGCCAACTCACCAAGCAAGGTGTCTTGGCTCCGTGGCTCTCTCTATCCCAAACCACAAACTATAATTTATCCTGATTCAAGTATTATCAGTTGGCTAGCTGGTCACGAACTCAGTCGAACCTGGAGTTGGAAATCAAAATCGAAAAGGAACTACAAAACACCCAGAATTACAGAAAGGAAGTTTCTAAGTGGTATTGGGTATTAGTACAAGGGGACAACGGACACTCGTCTTCTCCGGAAGAGATCTGGCAGCTGGCCATGCCAGGCTGCGAGGTTCTCCACTTATGGCAAGTATCTGTTACTACACTATGGTCATCACTAAAGTCTGCACGACTTAGGAGGAACCATTTATTTACATTATACAGGGCTTACTGGTCCCCCAAGAAACTTGCGAAGATGGGAGGAAGCAAGAGGAGATGCTGCCCGAAGTGTGATTTGGAGAACGCGGATGACATACACCTTTTTTGGCAATGTCCAGCTATCCAGGCCTTCTGGCAAGACGTGGGTGCAGTATTGAATAAAATCTTGGGGGCCAATATTGCTGTAAGCTTATCCTTAATTATCTTTGGGGTGCTGAAGGAAGACAAACCTTGTTTGTGGAAAATTAGATCTTTTCTACTCTTTACACTAATTGCTATTGCACGTAGAGAAATCTGCATACAAAGAGTCTCTGAACTACCACCTACCTGTGCGTGTTGGCTAAGTTTTTCTAGACATGTGGCAAGATTAGATTGTCAGTCAGGCTCGCTTAAGAGAGAAAAAATGTGGGCCGCTTTTCTCACAGTGCTCCCCATAATTTGAGCACTTAACTACCATAAGAGGGCTGGGACAATAGAACATCCGGATCTTATTACAACTAAGTCCAAGGATTAAGACAAAGCTCAACAGGTTGAGGAGGTTAGTGGTGGCTACTACTAGAATCCTCCTTGACCAACAGTTGAAGAAGGCTACTTATTGGACGTCGGGAGTATGGAGGCATGAGGCGCCTAGTTTCGAGACCTCCTTTTATATCTTGGTCCAAGCCTTTGTCATATATGAGGACTAAAAAATTTTTTTTTTTAAATCACTGTTTTTGCCCAGCGATGCGCCACTTTTCATAAATGAGGCCCTTTATGTGCAGGAAGGGAAACCTTCCTGCACATAAACAATAATTCCCTCAACGCAGGCACTCTTGCACTATGGTGCATGGGTGCCTGCGTTGGCACTTGGCAGCTGAGTTCAGCGCCAGTGAAAACGCAGGGATGCGCTGTATTGTTGTAAATACGGTGCATCCCTGCTTTTTCAGAATGGTGGAGTGCGGCGTTAGCTATTTAGGCTAAACGCTGCATTCCGCTATTCTATTGTAAATATGCCACTATTTTCTGACTACGGACGGTGTCAGTATGCACTTCTAAAGTGCATGCACTCAAACACATTTTGGCGGGACAGAATTGTCTCAGCTGATCCTGGCAGAAGAGGAAACAAGAAGTATTTGCAAAGGAGCAGGAGAAACGCTTTCAACCACACTCACCCTGTTACTTCACAAATCACTGCATTAACCGTCATTAACAAGTCACTTCATTTACCACGTACCAAGTCACTCCAATTATTCTCCTAAACAGGTCACTCCTGTTGACTCCTTCAACCACTCCCCTTTTACCCTATCAGTTGTTCCGGTTATCTTCTTACCTCAAGCCTATCATCCCATCTGCAACTTAACTTCGTTCCACTCCACAACTTCATTTACTTCTCTCAACCGGTCACTCGTTACCCCCACAACCACTCAAATATCCCCCAGCACCTGACCACACCACTTACCAGTCATTTTAAGCACCTCTAGTCTCACATTTCAATCATCCTCGTCACTTTCAACAGTATTTTCTCCACCATCGCTTCTCCGTCGCTGCTGTAAACATTGCGGTGGGCTCCCTTAAACCCACTGCTTGCAAAGAGGTGGCTCCTTCCCTTCCAGTGCAGTGCTGAACACGTCACCGCTTCTCGTGATTGAGTCTTGTGCTGTAACCAACCAGCTAGCTCCTCTCACCGGTACTCTCCCCCTGTCCTGAACCTCACACACAGAGCAGTTATTTCACTTGATTTCCATGTGTAACAGTTGATTTGATTCTGTCATGTAGGTTCACCCAGACTCCTATGAGGTCCGGGCTGAGAGGCCGTAGAGTTCACAAATGTGGGTGAAAACAGTGCTTGAAATGGAAAAATAGAAGTGCAGGTACTCTGTACCAAAGTACCTGCTTGTTTCTGAGAAATGCCGGTACTCTCCAATTAAAAGTATAGCATTTCTCTTGAGAAGTGCCGGTACTCTCCCTCTCAAAATAAAAAAGTGCCAGTACTACTTACCGGACAGTACCGGCCCATTTAAAGCACTGGGTGAAAAGCAGGATCTCAGGAGTATGTCCAAAGGCTCGCGCGTGTCAGTCCTTCTCTTAGCATTGGCAAGGTCGGGGACCTTTTTGCTCAGCTCTCTCACACTGCAAAGATTCCTGAATCCACAAGTTGTATTTCCCCTTTATACAGTCATTAAATTGTTCAAACTCATTAATTTTGCCACAGTCTGGTCTCCAGGCTCTAGAGGCAGAATTATCATTAACTAAATGTGGCTAATGTAAAACCGTTAGTGCTGGAATCCTGCTGACTTGGGCCTGCCTGGGTGTAGGTGTTCACTTTCCTCCTCAGTGAGATCTCTAAAGGTAAATATATTCCTAAAGCTTTTTGTGTGCTGCACCTCTCTGATAAATGCAAAAACAACAGTTGATGGACAGAATGCAGAACAATGTCATACATTCACCCCAGTACAAAGATCTGGGCCTAAATCCATCGTTTTTTTGCTCACCATGCCATTCCAGTTTGAACCCAGCCATATGCAAATCAGTCTTGACCCTGTGCCTCATGGGAACAGTCCAGCCCGAACTGCCAAGCCAGGTCCTCCCTGGACTGGAAACAAGCATCCTAGGACCGGTTTCGGGGTTTCACCCCTCTTCAGCCAGGATAGCTTGATTCCAGTGGCATGGAGAGCACGGGACCCACGTCTGGGCATACCCGTCCCACTCGGGGTGACAAATGCAAAAACAACAGTTGATGGACAGAATGCAGAACAATGTCATACATTCACCCCAGTACAGAGATCTGGGCCTAAATCCATCGTTTTTTGCTCACCATGCCATTCCAGTTTGAACCCAGCCATATGCAAATCAGTCTTGACCCTGTGCCTCATGGGAACTGTCCAGCCCGAACTGCCAAGCCAGGTCCTCCCTGGACTGGAAACAAGCATCCTAGGACCGGTTTCGGGTTTCACCCTCTTCAGCCAGGATAGCTTGATTCCAATGGCACGGAGAGCACGGGACCCACGTCTGGGCATACCCGTCCCACTCGGGGTGACAAATGCAAAAACAACAGTTGATGGACAGAATGCAGAACAATGTCATACATTCACCCCAGTACAGAGATCTGGGCCTAAATCCATCGTTTTTTGCTCACCATGCCATTCCAGTTTGAACCCAGCCATATGCAAATCAGTCTTGACCCTGTGCCTCATGGGAACAGTCCAGCCCGAACTGCCAAGCCAGGTCCTCCCTGGACTGGAAACAAGCATCCTAGGACCGGTTTCGGGGTTTCACCCCTCTTCAGCCAGGATAGCTTGATTCCAGTGGCACGGAGAGCACGGGACCCACGTCTGGGCATACCCGTCCCACTCGGGGTGACAAATGCAAAAACAACAGTTGATGCCACTGGGTCAAGACTGATTTGCATATGGCCAGGTCTAAGCTGGGGTGGCATGGTGAGCAAAAGAATGATGGATTTAACCCAGATCTCTTGACTGGGGGTGAATGTTTTGATTTGTTCTGCATTCCGTCCATCAATTGTGTGTCTTTTGCACCTCTCTGATAAGTCACTGTGCAAGCACATGCTGCCCAGTCGCAGATCACTGGCACCTGTAGGACAGTCCTTCGGCGAGGCCCAACTGGTTTCAGAGGCACCTGACCTGATGATAAACAGGGTGCAGCCCAGGGGATGAATTGCAGCTGAAATGTTGCAAGGAGGTTGTCAGATACCTCCAGATGTACTGTGGAGATGCTGCTTCTGCACTGATCAATACCTAGCATACATACACAGCATCATCTCTTTGAAAGGCCTGCTGTTCCCAAAACAACATTACTGTGCAGCGCACCTCAGCAGGGAATGAGGGCATTTACTTCACGTGCAGCACAAACTGAACCAGTGACCATTCAACGGGCATTGCAGGGTGGCAATGCAACTGGGCTGTTATAGTGCACCAGGCCATAGAATTGCACGAGTTTTGCATGTGTAGAAAATAAACTCTTTTAATTGTGCTCAATGTGCTTTGTAAACCCTTTTCACTATTACGATAATCTTTCTGTGGTTAGATTTCTAGTAATATCCCTTTATCTTAGCCTGCACCTTACCCTGTTGCCAAAATACTGAGTCAAAATATGTACATTTAATTTTTCTGCCACAAGACAGTAATGACTGCTGTAGAAAGAAATGGAGTAAAATAGCAAACAACACTACCATAGTATGCATGCATTGGTGTTTATGTAGCGTGTCTCCAGCTGGCGAACAGTGATGTGTTGTACATCTTAAAGGGGATTCAAATCTTTGACTTACACAGCCCATATTTATCAGTCCATTTCACACATTAACAATTTCTAGACTCAGGGAGTGTCCGTGATTTACCCAGAATCACACCATTTTTGGTCGTGTCGAGGCCAGAATTAGATCTTTAGTTCCAAATTCAGCCACTTAATCACTAAACCATATCTCAACCCTTTTAATAAGAAGTGGAACCTCAGTGCAAATTAGCATCAACCGGGCAATCAATGTAATCCGACTGCAGGGGAATATAAACAGAACACTGTATAGTTTAGGGTTAAAAAAAAACTTCATCAAGATGATCTGTGTGTGCTTTGCAGGAGCCTAAATGTGCTTATCAGATAGGCCAGTCAGTTTAAAAAAAGTAAGTGCGGGCACAAAATGTTTCTCACGAGCCGTCCCCCGGTTTTGCAGAATGCCTGAGTTTACGGATACCACGGCAGCCTAGTTTTGTTTCCACTTTATATCTTCAAACCTCATTTTCTTTTTCTTCCCCAGGGTTCTTCCTCTGCCACGGTTTTCCTATCTTACTCATCCTCCTTCTTTCTTCCTTTTCTGTAGTTCTCTCTCTTGATCTGGGTCAAAGTCCGATAATGAAAAATAAGTACAGGGGTGTATTTATTTGTGTATAACATAAAAATCACAGTTTGCAATCCCAAAAGGTTGGCGTAGGGGGATGCATTCCCACTGTAGAGACCGTCGTGCACTCTGCAACTCAGACGTTTCCATTCCAGCAAGACAACTCAGTGAACTTAATGCTCCTTTTTCAGAAGACTAAATATAACATGCAAGTCAATGGGGCCTATTACCAAACTGCATTTTGTAGTATGTGAAGTAGTATTACAATAGTACTACTTACGTACAACAAAATACTATTCACTAACCTACGTACGTTGACTTCCGCCTATGTCACTATATATTTTTCTGTGCTGAGGTAAATGTGAGAGTGACAATGCGCCATCTGAGAGCTTCTTTGTCTCTGCGCCCATGTCTGTAATATGGCGCGGGCGCAGAGGCAAAGTGATTCTCTCATTTGCATGGGGCATTCCCCCATGCAAATGAAGCAGTGCCCTCTGAAGACAGTGCTGGCGCTTTATGTGTGCCAGCACTATCGGTATTACAGAAGGGGACGCACAAGCCTCTGCGGCCCGTTCTATGATACCAAAGAGCCCCGGGAGCACGCAAAGCGGGCACAAACGCCCGTTGCGCCCCCAGGGCACTTTCATAATATGGCCCCTGGTGTGCAATTGCAGCTTGCGTTGCAGTTACTTGTGCCATATATAAGGCCTGTGTGTGCAAAGGAACCTTGCACTGCTGGTGGTCGTACTGTGTCTGTCTAGTGAAGCTTATACTGCGGTTTCTGCACACTCCTTCTGCACTGCTGTAACTGTCCTGTGAAGAGTGAAGGGAGTGTACACCCATGCCCCCGTACTGTATCTATCTTATACTCGAAGGTCTAAAAGCTGTTGTTATGCTACATTTAACAGGCTGTAAATTCGCTGTGTCACTCAGAGAGCGGCAGATGGAGTAATTGTGCAGCAATGTGCAATAATAATATTATTTAGTGTGTGAACCGCCTGTGCCCGGCAGCTGAGTCCCTGGGCATTTATAGTTATTTTAGTCTCCAGCTAGGAAGCACTCAGTGATCGGTGTCCTCGCAGCTTCCCAGTAACACCATCCCACAGCTGAGCTCACACGTTATCTGCAGTGCAAAGGCCAATGAATGGCAAAGGCTCATGCCGAGGAGGAGAGCACGCCGAGGCCTGCATGTTGCTATGTTATGTGTATTTGTAAAGCGCACTATCACCCGCGAGGGGATACTGGCGCAGAGAAGGTGGGGGTACCTTGCCCTACTTATGGTAGGTTGGTTAATTGAAAAGCTAGGTCTTCAGCTGCTTTCAGATTTCAAGAAGAGAGGAGGAGGCTCTGATGTGGCGAGGGAGGTTGTTCCACACTTTAGAAGCAAATTAAGAGAATGTTCGTTCTTTTGATCTGGTTCTGTGTATGCGTGGGATGTTGGTCAGTAGGAGTCCTGCAGAGCGGAAGTGTCTGGGTGGTTGGCGGAAGGCGTAAGACTGTTCAGGTAGGTGGAGCCTGAGTTGTGGAGTGACTTTGATGTGCATGTGTGAGTAGTTTGAATTGAGCGCGTTTGTGTATTGGAAGCCAGTGTCATTCCCTGAGGTATGGTGTGATTTGAGTTCTCTGTGGGAGGTTGAGGATGAGTCTGGCTTCTGAGTTCTGGATGGTCAGTAGTCTTCTAGTGAGTTGCTTGGTGACCCCAGTGTACACAGAGTTCCCATAGTCCAACTTGCTGGTGACTAGGGCGTGAGTGACAGTTTTTCTTGTGTTGCTTGGGAGACATTTAAAGATCTTCCTCAGCATTTTCAGGGTGTGGAAGCAGGATGCAGTGCATGATCTCTTGAGTTAAATGCTACACTCGGGGTACAGCATGGCAAGGCAGAAGCAGGATGCACACCATCTATGGTGCCCCGATGTACCATGACACCAATCTGCCACCACCTCAATGTGTCAAAACAATACCTCGGGTCTCAGCGTGCCGTTACCTTGACTTGGCTCCAATGTACAGATTCACAAGGATTGGAGTTAGACTATTAAACCTACACAAACAAAGTAATCACATGTCAGGCCTGCCAACCATCGAAATATTTTCAGCGTGTGAGGGGGCAGATCCAAGAAGGGAGGCGGGGCAATAAACCCATAACTACGAGTCCAACCATGGAGGGGACAGGGCCAATGAAAGGGAGTAAGGCTTCTCTTCCAGGGGATACTCATCAATAGTCATAAGCACTGAATAGTCCCGCCCACGTGCGGGGACACTGGAGCAATAACAAATTATATGCATATACCTATATATATATATATATATGAAAACCGCCAAACGGTGCTCGCGCACCGTATTCGCCTTACCCCTTCCTCTAATCGGCGGCGGTCCACAGCGAGGGGGCGAGCCTCTCAACATCCGAAACAACACTGCCACAAGTGAAAGAACAGCTGCTGTGGACACAGTTTCCTTGTTCAAGCGGTATTTTATTGCAATTCAGCAACCAGCTCAACGCGTTTCGGGAAAACAATCCCTTGCTCACGAGTAATGTGTGGCTTGCCTCCTTGATATTTAAATAAACATGTGATCATTTCATACATAACAAGTGAAAACAGACTTCGCTGTGAGTTAATTCACTCTTTCAAAATCAAAGTGACGTTCTAGACGTTAGTATCAGAAAAAATATGTGACAAATAAATCATAACTTTGAGCGCAGGTGCACCTAAATAAACAAATGTAAGGCAGACAATTTAAAAATAAAAAAATGAAATAATAAGTAATATAAAGCATTTCATGATTCTTAATCTATATCTTTTCAAATGATTATGTTCAAAATGAGCATATACATAAATCTGATATTGAATACACAGCGCTAAATCAAATCGCCCCAGTGGGCACGCCATACAAGAACAATCTATTGAAAGGGGACCAATCGAAAAGCGGTACTGTTTATTCATTGCTACTGCGTCATGGATTCAATAAAGTTCTTATCCATACCAAGTGCAGCATTTAGCCCTTGTTGGCACATATTGTGCACAGTGGATTGTTAACCACATAAAAACGCTTCAAATGCAAAGCAGCTGTCAGGCACTTTGCGGCGCTGCACGATTGACCCAAGTGGGCAACCGAACATAAATCTCAAACAACTCATTATTAGGTTATATTTATAACTCGTCCAGTTGAATAGATAAAAGCACACAGTGTAAAAATAAAAACTGGTCATTGCAGTGGCTTATTACATGTAAGAGAGACAAACTCTCTTAGATACTATTGACTGCAAATAAGGGGAGAAAAAAGAGTTTGTCTCTCTTACATGTAATAAGCCACTGCAATGACCAGTTTTTATTTTTACACTGTGTGCTTTTAAATGAAGGGATTAATTTAATGTTTGTGTTCTTTTCTGTTACAGTTTTGGATCGTTTTGAGTGCAGGCCTTTCTGAAGAAGGCGATAAAGCTAAGATATCTATTCAACTGGACGAGTTATAAATATAACCTAATAATGAGTTGTTTGAGATTTATGTTCGGTTGCCCACTTGGGTCAATCGTGCAGCGCCGCAAAGTGCCTGACAGCTGCTTTGCATTTGAAGCGTTTTTATGTGGTTAACAATCCACTGTGCAAAATATGTGCCCACAAGGGCTAAATGCTGCACTTGGTATGGATAAGAACTTTATTGAATCCATGACGCAGTAGCAATGAATAAACAGTACCGCTATTCGATTGGTCCACTTTCAATAGATTGTTCTTGTATGGCGTGCCCACTGGGGCGATTTGATTTAGCGCTGTGTATTCAGATTTATGTATATGCTCATTTTGAACATAATCATTTGAAAAGATATAGATTAAGAATCATGAAATGCTTTATATTACTTATTATTTCATTTTTTTATTTTTAAATTGTCTGCCTTACATTTGTTTATTTAGGTGCACCTGCGCTCAAAGTTATGATTTATTTGTCACATATTTTTTCTGATACTAACGTCTAGAACGTCACTTTGATTTTGAAAGAGTGAATTAACTCACAGCGAAGTCGGTTTTCACTTGTTATGTATGAAATGATCACATGTTTATTTAAATATCAAGGAGGCAAGCCACACATTACTCGTGAGCAAGGGATTGTTTTCCCGAAACGCGTTGAGCTGGTTCCTGAATTGCAATAAAATACCGCTTGAACAAGGAAACTGTGTCCACAGCAGCTGTTCTTTCACTTGTGGCAGTGATGTTTCGGATATATATATATATATATATATATATATATATATATATATATATATATATATATATATATATATATATATATATATATATATATATATATTCCACAGCAGGATCCCAGGGGTACCACCATCCAAAGAAAGGCGCAACACCAGGAAACAGACTCCAAAGGCAAAGTTTAGAAAGTCCACGATGGTTTATTTGAGCATCAAATGTCCAAATGACGCGTTTCGGCCGCCAGACATGCAGCCTTGATCACATAGCGCTCTACTGGTGAAAGGGTGATATTTATACAAATGTGTAAGTGGCAG
This sequence comes from Calotriton arnoldi, assembly GCA_963921515.1. NCBI lineage: Eukaryota > Metazoa > Chordata > Amphibia > Caudata > Salamandridae > Calotriton > Calotriton arnoldi. The sequence continues at coordinate 638,705 of CAWUFW010003094.1, forward strand.
TGTTTCTACTATGTTCATGGTGGTGACTGAGGAGTTTTGCAGCGTATGACTGTGGGCAAAATGCAGTAAAGCACATGTGTGACATCATGTTTTACTACAGTGAGTACCGCAAGTGTAAGCAGACTATAAAATAGCTACCTGTCTGCTGAAGCCAGTGATTGCCCCAGTCCTCCCGCATATGTGTCCTGGATGCTGAAATCGGTGCCAGTGGCGACCACAGATGCAGTCATCCGAGCATGTAAGTACACAAAGTAGCGGAAAGAATGCCATATACTGAGCAGTATGAGAAGAAATTACTGTGTGCTAATACATCTTAAACACGAGTTGAAATCCCCACACTAAGCGAGTCAGTAAATCACTGCTCTCGGCGCGTTTCTAAAAACAAATAAAAACGCCTGTGGAACAACTAACGTGTCTAGACGCGGTGCACATTGAGATGGAAAGCATGTCTCTATTAAGAGAACATGCTGAAGTTTCCCAACAACTCGTAGTACGAGGTTAAGTCATGCCCCAAACAATGTGTTTGTTAGAGGAATTATGTTCATGGTGCGCCACAAGCAGCATAAAACCAAGGCTCATGTGGAAATGTCCAAATAAAGCTTTGGTGCAAATAAAGATACATATGAAATAACTGCAAAATGCAATGTATCTCGAAACTGCCACTAAATATAACTGAAAGTTAAAAAATGTTAGTGAGGGTGAACTGTGCTCATGAGCGTGTATATACATATTGAGGAAAGCGTGAGTGCAAAAATAAGTAAAGTTACTAAAGTGTGGTGTTCGTGCCTCCTCAAGAGCATTAAAGTTACATAAAAATGCATAGAATGTACTGAGGAAAAGATGTGTGCGCTAGCGCTAGAAATATTCCAATGCCTGTCCGTGCTTGAACAAAATATGACTAAAGCAGCAATGGGTGTATAACACAGCGTATTGAGAAACAGTAACAATCTAATTCATGTTCATACGCAGTCATGCTATATGTACGTTAGTTGTTGTTCAGCATAGGTTACAAGCCTGCAGTGCCTATGTTTAAAAAAAAATTAAGACAAATGACATGACAGTATGAATACTGGGAAATGTCTTTGTGGTCGCACATAGCAAAAATAACGGGAAACCCAGCTACATGTAAATACAATGGGTGCACGGGCAGAGCCTAATATATACAGTGGAATATAAACAGTAGATGTAAAAAGTGAAATATATACAGGTAATAACATAAATATACAGTTGTAAAGCGATGGTATGCTCACTAAGGATGTGAAAGCCATGTTACGCTAAAGGAAGTGGTGCAGATCCTCCGTGGTGTTGAGCCCGGCGGGCGACTTGGTATTGAATTGCAGAATGTATCTACTCTCCAACTGCCTCAAAAGCTTCTCCCTGTTGCCACCCCGTCTAAGTGGTGGAACACAATCAATGACTGAATAACGGAGGTGCTCTAGATTGATATTATGCACGTCCTTGAAATGCCTGGCTACGGGGTAGGCTGGGTCATTGTTAACTATTGCTCTGAGGTGCTGGTGAATGCGCAGGTGCACTTGCAGTTCAGTGCTCCCGATGTAGCGCAGCCCGCAGTTACATTCTAACATGTAAACCGCAAAGTCAGTTCTGCAAGTGAGTCTGTGCCTGATAGTAAGTGGCGCGTGTCTAAAGGCGGAGTCTACCTTTGTAATGTTCTTACCAAATTTACATGCCCTGCAACTCTGGCATTTGACAAAACCCTTTCTGTCCGCTAGCCAATTCTGAGATGTTGCGATCTCTGGGCTGTTTCTGACTAGTGCATCCCTCATGGAAAAAGCTCTTCTGTAAGTGATGTCAGGTTTGTGGGCTACTACAGGTCCTAATGTGGGGTCTGATCTAATAATCCCCCAGTTCTTGTTAATTACAGCCCTGATAGCTTTTTCCTCAGTGTTGTGCGTTATGATCAACCTCGGGGTGACTGGGCTGTTAGGTTCACTGAGTATGTTGGCTGCACTAGTAACCTCCGGTGTGGATGGGACCACTAGCAGTTCCTCCCTAGGGATGGCATTGGCTCTGTCAATGGCTTTCCGTATGACAGCCGCTGAATAACCCCTTGCCCTAAATCTCTTGGCTGCTTCCCCTGGCACTCAAAGCGATCTTCATGGGTGCTGCAAATTCTGGCTAAGCGTAACATTTCCCCATATGGAATGCTGGTTATGAGGTGCCTAGGGTGAAAGCTCGAGGCGTGCAGTGTAGAGTTTCCTGCGGTAAGCTTGCAATGGAGCTTAGAATGCAAAGAGCCATTGGCGATGTACAGTTTGACATCTAAGAATTCAGTAGAGGTGGCACTAATGTTAGCATTGAATTCCAAATTGAGATCATTGTCATTGATCTCATTGATGAAAATTCCAGCACTGTTAACATCACCTCGCCAAATCAAAAAGACATCGTCTATGTAGCGTAGCCAAGACACAATGTTGTTGTTGAAGGCTGTCAGGTGTTTGACCACGAGAACCCGCTCCTCCCACCAGCCAACATGTAAACATGCGTAGCTGGGCGAGAAGCAGGCTCCCATGGCCACACCCCTGAGTTGCTGGTATACCTTCTTGTTGAACATGAAAAAATTGTGTGTGAGACACCAATCAATTAGAAACAAAATGAGTTTGTTATGTAAGAGACAATTGATGGGTCTTTTACCCAGGAAGTATTTACATGCAGCTAGCCCATCGTGGTGGCGTATGCTGGTATACAGCGATGTAATGTCCATGGAGATTAGCAAATAGTCCTCCTGCCATGGAATGTCTTTTACTTTGAGCAGGAAATCACTGGTGTCCCTGAGGTAGGTTGTTTGGCTGGTAACCAGATCTTGCAGGAAAAAATCCACATACTTGGAAATGTTTTCGCAGATGCTTTTTCTGGCCGAGACGATAGGTCGACCAGGAATGGGGGTCACATTTTTGTGCACTTTCGGCAGAAAGTAAAGGATAGGTAGAACTGGAGTCTCAATGTTAAGGAATGCACATTCTTATTTACTCAACTGGCCCTTAGATTTGAACTCATTCAGGTGTATCCTGAGTTCCTTGTTACTGTTGGCCATGTCATTGTGGCTCGAGAGTCTGTAGCAAAGATTGTCGCTCAGATGTCTGTTAGCTTCTTCCAGATATAGATTGCGTGGCCACAGCACAATGTTCCCTCCTTTATCCGCCTTGTTGATGATGTCTTCATTGTTGTTTTGGAGTTTGGTCATGAGTTCATTGTATTTGAGACTCTGTATACGTTTAGCATTCGTGCGCCTCCTGGTTTTGAGATGTAGCGCCTTGAGCTCATCAATGATAACATCACTGTATATGTCAATCGCATCCCTCAGCATCATGGGGGTAAAGGTGGAGTGCGGCTTGAATGGGCTAGGGATTCTGCTTGAACTTTCAATACCCTCTTCAAGTAGAAGTTGTTGAGTAGGCCTCGGGGTACACGGCATTGTTAACTCCCCCAAGATGCGCAATGTCGGGATATCCGCCACCGTGAGTGGTTGCTCAGTTGTTTGGCCGGTTGGTACAGTGTCGGTAGAGGTGACATTACTCTGTTTGAGTTTGAAGAATTTAATCAATTTAAGTTTCCTAATGAATTTGAAAACGTCAATTCGGGTGTTGCTGTAATCAAATGAGCTTTCCGGGCAAAAGGTGAGGCCCAACGTGAGGAGCTGTTTTTCGGCTTCAGTGAGGACCATATTGCTCAAGTTGATAATAGTCTTGGTATCATTCTTCATTTCTTTCTCCAATTGCCTCTTCTTTTGTTCATTAGCTTTGGTTTTTCTGAGTTTCCGCCTTTCCCGCCTCCTTCGGTTGCGTCAGTGTTTGTTTTCCTTTGCGGTCTTGGCCTGAGGGTCTGGCGCCGGTCGAAGACTAAAAAATCCATCTCTTCTCCTGGGCTGGGGTTCACTCTGCCGGGCATGTTGTTAGCTCTCCAACTGCCTCCGTCATCAGAATCCGCTCCACTCTCTGCCAAGGAACTCATATCAGATAAGGAGGCAGACTCAGCACCTTCGGTGTTGCCTACTGGTGGTTTAGGCTGCACCTGTTGATTTTGTTTGCTCATACGCTGTGTTCTGATGGAGTCGTATTTTCTAGCGAACGTAAAAATTTGCCCACATTCATAATCTGTTTTGTCCCGGGCAAATTTGAACACTTTGCGTGCTTTAATAGTGTCCTCATGTTTTCTGAGGAGTATCTTGATCTCATCCCTGCCCTTAGAGATGGCATCCTTTGTGCTCATGGCATCCAACTCTTCATTCAAAGCATCAATCTCTCTTTGCAAGTTGGCCCTGTCAATTTCAGCATATTTAATTAATATGATCACCAAACGCATTGAGGCCTCTAGGTTGCTTGTGGCCCATTCCTTTAGCATGTCAGGGTTAGGTTGCTCAAAGCTAGGCGCCAACATTATTCTCAGACCTCGTGGGACCCGATCTGCCTCTCAGTATTGACCATATACTCTTAAGCGCATTATAACCTCGTGTTAAATGCTAACTTTGGGATGGCTGCACGGAAACATGTCGTGTTTGGTGTCAAACATCTTGGAATACTACCCCCCCGTCAGTTCTGGCGGCGGGGGTAGCATTCCACCCTTCTAGAGGGAGAGACATGTACACACCGGCCTGCCCGGTAACTTCTTTCCAAGCCCTGGCATCACAAAATGGATGCCGCTGCCACAGACACGAGTCTGGCTTCCTGCTGCTGACCGAAACTCCGGCAGGGGAGGCCTGGACAATAGGTTTTCTTGTCCCAGGGAGGTGTAACCACCTCCGCAGACAGGATAGTGTGTATTGGGGCTGGGCGGGAGCACTCTCTGGTGCTTTGAAGATTTAGCCTCCCATCACTCACTTGGTGATTTCTGTGCGCATAAGCTTTTCAAGTGTTTTTAGTTTGGCTTTGTAGCTGTCATCAGTAGTACCTGTATTAGCTTCTGCACTTCTAGCAAGACTCGGTACATTCGGTAAATTATCAAAAAGTGCTTCTGCGGCTGCTTCCTCTCCCGCAGCGCTTCGTTGGACATGATGATTTAGTATATGTATCACTCCCCTAAAAAATAACAGGCCTGTTAAATTAGGGGCTTAAACTTGCTCCTCTTCTGACCTGACTTAAGCTGTGCTGCTGCTCGTACTCACCACCGGATGTGTGGAGACGTCTGGCCGGGTCCTCCGACTCGTCCTTCACCTCCTACTTGATGGGTATTTGAGGCATGTCAGTATAAAGCTGTCAGGGGGCCGTGGTCAGTTGCTTCTCCTCCCGGAGCTCATATCGAATTCGGCTTTGTATTAACCACGTTGGCCCAGTAGTTCTTTGCGAAGAGGGGGTCTGTGAATCAGAGACAGCAGTGCTCTGCAAATTATTCCACAGCAGGATCCCAGGGGTACCACCATCCAAAGAAAGGCGCAACACCAGGAAACAGACTCCAAAGGCAAAGTTTAGAAAGTCAATGATGGTTTATTTGAGCATCAAATGTCCAAATGACGCGTTTCGGCCGCCAGACATGCGGCCTTGATCACATAGCTCTCTACTGGTGAACGGGTGATATTTATACAAATGTGTAAGTGGCAGTGTTTCTACTATGTTCATGGTGGTGACTGAGGAGTTTTGCAGCGTATGACTGTGGGCAAAATGCAGTAAAGCACATGTGTGACATCATGTTTTACTACAGTGAGTACCGCAAGTGTATGCAGACTATAAAATAGCTACCTGTCTGCTGAAGCCAGTGATTGCCCCAGTCCTCCCGCATATGTGTCCTGGATGCTGAAATCGGTGCCAGTGGCGACCACAGATGCAGTCATCCGAGCATGTAAGTACACAAAGTAGCGGAAAGAATGCCATATAGTGAGCAGTATGAGAAGAAATTACCGTGTGCTAATACATCTTAAACACGAGTTGAAATCCCCACACTAAGCGAGTCAGTAAATCACTGCTCTCGGCGCGTTTCTAAAAACAAATAAAAACGCCTGTGGAACAACTAACGTGTCTAGACGCGGTGCACATTGAGATGGAAAGCATGTCTCTATTAAGAGAACATGCTGAAGTTTCCCAACAACTCGTAGTACGAGGTTAAGTCATGCCCCAAACAATGTGTTTGTTAGAGGAATTATGTTCATGGTGCGCCACAAGCAGCATAAAACCAAGGCTCATGTGGAAATGTCCAAATAAAGCTTTGGTGCAAATAAAGATACATATGAAATAACTGCAAAATGCAATGTATCTCGAAACTGCCACTAAATATAACTGAAAGTTAAAAAATGTTAGTGAGGGTGAACTGTGCTCATGAGCGTGTATATACATATTGAGGAAAGCGTGAGTGCAAAAATAAGTAAAGTTACTAAAGTGTGGTGTTCGTGCCTCCTCAAGAGCATTAAAGTTACATAAAAATGCATAGAATGTACTGAGGAAAAGATGTGTGCGCTAGCGCTAGAAATATTCCAATGCCTGTCCGTGCTTGAACAAAATATGACTAAAGCAGCAATGCTGGGTGTATAACACAGCGTATTGAGAAACAGTAACAATCTAATTCATGTTCATACGCAGTCATGCTATATGTACGTTAGTTGTTGTTCAGCATAGGTTACAAGCCTGCAGTGCCTATGTTTAAAAAAAAATTAAGACAAATGACATGACAGTATGAATACTGGGAAATGTCTTTGTGGTCGCACATAGCAAAAATAACGGGAAACCCAGCTACATGTAAATACAATGGGTGCACGGGCAGAGCCTAATATATACAGTGGAATATAAACAGTAGATGTAAAAAGTGAAATATATACAGGTAATAACATAAATATACAGCTGTAAAGCGATGGTATGCTCACTAAGGATGTGAAAGCCATGTTATGCTAAAGGAAGTGGTGCAGATCCTCCGTGGTGTTGAGCCCGGCGGGCGACTTGGTATTGAATTGCAGAATGTATCTACTCTCCAACTGCCTCAAAAGCTTCTCCCTGTTGCCACCCCGTCTAAGTGGTGGAACACAATCAATGACTGAATAACGGAGGTGCTCTAGATTGTTATTATGCACGTCCTTGAAATGCCTGGCTACGGGGTAGGCTGGGTCATTGTTAACTATTGCCCTGAGGTGCTGGAGAATGCGCAGGTGCACTTGCAGTTTAGTGCTCCCGATGTAGCGCAGCCCGCAGTTACATTCTAACATGTAAACCGCAAAGTCAGTTCTGCAAGTGAGTCTGTGCCTGATAGTAAGTGGCGCGTGTCTAAAGGCTGAGTCTACCTTTGTAATGTTCTTACCAAATTTACATGCATATATACATTCATATAAAGGTAATATGCATATATATACATATGCAGCCTAAAAACATATTACTAGGCTCAAATATGCCCACAATTGCATTGTAAATTTGTTTACATTTGAAATAATAAAGAAACATACACCATGAAATTTTCATGATATAGAGAAGAAAACTGCTCTCAGATTGCTTTGAAATCATAGCCTTTATTTTCAAAGGTAAAAAGGCAAGATCATAGAGGCAGATTAGCCTAGCGAGGCTGCATATAGAAACAGTTGAAAAAAACTGGCACTGTGTCTTTAAGACCTCCAGGAACCCCCAGGCTCCCATCATGCCCCACAGGTGACAGTTAGGTCAGTTCTTTTTTCCGGCTCCTTCTGTGAGGATCCTGGAGCATTGAGCTCGTCAGTTAGTGGGTTTTTCTCACTAATTGTTGATCTAAAGAGAATTTTTTGATTTTCACTCGACGTCTTTAGTACTTGGGGTACTAAATCCTACTATTTTTCTGAATTTGGTCAACTTTTTCCTGTCAAAATGCCGGCCTTATTTAATAAGTGCCCGGCCTGTGGAAAAAAGATGGCTAAATCAGACCCGCACTCGGTCTGTATTGCTTGTCTACCTTCATCTCACAGACCAGATGAGTGCTACCACTGGAATTTTTTTTCTAGAAGAACCCTTAGAGAAAGGGAGAAAATCAAACTGCATGCTATGCAGGAGAGAGAAAAATCAGCAAGTGGCCGAGAAGAACATCTCTCGAAGAAGCCCTCCTCTCAAAAAAGGTTGGTGAGCAAAGACAAGGGTGAAAAGAGGAAACACCGGTCCCATACACCTTCGGGGGACAGATCGGCGTCGAAAGTACCCTTGTGCTCCCCTTCAGCGTCGAAGTCGACGTCGAGGCACCATTCTCCGGTGAAGCGAACGACTTCAGGTACGAAGTCCCATCACAGGCCGATGTCGACACCATCTCGTAGGCGGTCCAGTTCTGGCTCGCCTACGACGGCGGGAGGCAGTCGCTCGATGTCGACATATCAACGTCGACAGGACAGCCTGCCTCCGAGAGGACCTGTGACGACGTCGAAGACACCGCCGACGTCGAGAGTGCCACAAGCATCGACGTCGAGCCGGACACCGAGGGGCTCGACGCCAGTAAGACGCAGTCATTCTCCAACTGAGCGTCTTAGCAGGCGATCGCCTTCGAGGAGGTCGACGTCACCTACGAGGAAGTCGCCGCCGAGGCACTCGGCGTCAAAGAGGTCGACGTCGAAGCATCCGTCACCGAGAGGGTCGACGTCAAAGCATCCGTCACCGAGGAGGTCGACGTCGAGACCACGCGGATCGTCCTCGGTGCCTAGACGGTCACTGCGGAGAACATCGCGGTCCAGATCGACGTCGAGGAGATCGATGCCGAGGAAGTCGCAGTCCAGTCACAGGTCCCCTCCTGCCAAGAGACCTAGGGCGACGTTGAGGGACAAATCGACGCCGCAGGATGTCCAGGTGGTAACCTCCAGGAGTGTTTCTTCTTCCCCGGATCTCCGGATAGTGCAAGTCACTCCTGAAACCTCGCCAAGGGCTGCAGCTCCTCCAACTAACATCTCTCCGAGATGGCTGGGGAGCATAAGAGAGTGGAAGATTCGGAGAATTTCCAGGGTGGATCATACTCCTAGCAGGTCCAGATCTCCAATCATACAATCCGTTCATTCGTCTGTGGGACGCGAGCGGCATGTCACTCCTCAAAGGTCGCCAACTCCGAGAAGGCGTAGATCAAGATCTCCTAGGAGTCGGTCTTCAAGAACTCGCCACCGCTCTCCTAGAAGGCGAAGCCACAGATCTTCTTCGTGGTCCTCAGACTCCAGACCTTCGAAAGCAGACTACTCTCCAACTCTCTTTTCTTCACCACCGAGTAGAGTATCGCCAATTGATGACATTGTGACCTTCAACGAGGTCTTGTGCAGAGGGGCTGCAAAACTTAATATCGAGATGCCTGTCTCTGTCCCTTCCACATCGATCATCTTCGAGACCCTTCATCACAGGTCTTCATCTAGGCCTCTGCTGCCACTGGTCCCAGGTCTGCTAGAGCCTGCCCTTCAAAAATTCCTGACTCCAGCGTCGGTGGGAGCAGCTCCGTCACGGATCACCAAGAAGTACAAGGCTCCTGAGCAGGACCCACTCTTTCTGAGAGCTGACCCTCCTCCAGACTCAGTCATCGTATCAGCAGCACGGAAAAACCAGACGGGGGCAGCATCATCTGTGGTACCTCCAGATAAAGACAGTAAGGACATGGACTCCATCGGCAAGAGGATGTGTAATACATCAGCATCCTATATGAAAGTGGCCAGCTGTAGGAGAGTAGGATCTGATTCACATAGGTACCCCCACTTTTTGCTGATGCTTCACTGGTTTTCGACTTTAGTCTGGCTGGGGCCCTGCTAATCAGAACCCCAGCCTAGCTGCTTCCTCTATAAAATGGTTTCCATGTGCCTTAGGCACATCTCTGATTGGAATCTGGAGTGTCCTTATAAGTCCCTAGTATATGGTATACTATGTACCCAGGGCATAGGTACCTCAGAGGCCTACCAGGGGCTGCAGCATGTATTGTGCCACCCTTGGAAGGCCATCCAAAATGACACCACAGGTCTGCTACTGCAGCCTGGGTAAGGTGGTGCATGCACCCCTTACTGTGATATAGGCTACCTATATCACTACATACATACACACATATAAACCTATAAGTCACTCCTATGGCAGGCCTTATCAATCCTGAAGGCAGAGTGCTTGGTTCCTATGTGAGAGGGTGCCCCTGCATGAGCAGAGCCCTCTGCAGCGTTCGGAGACCCTTCTCTGATGCTGTTTGTAGTGCAGCCTGACCATATACTCTTAAGCGCATTATAACCTCGTGTTAAATGCTAACTTTGGGATGGCTGCACGGAAACATGTCGTGTTTGGTGTCAAACATCTTGGAATACTACCCCCCCCGTCAGTTCTGGCGGCGGGGGTAGCATTCCACCCTTCTAGAGGGAGAGACATGTACACACCGGCCTGCCCGGTAACTTCTTTCCAAGCCCTGGCATCACAAAATGGATGCCGCTGCCACAGACACGAGTCTGGCCTCCTGCTGCTGACCGAAACTCCGGCAGGGGAGGCCTGGACAATAGGTTTCCTGTCCCAGGGAGGTGTAACCACCTCCCCAGAAAAGGATAGTGTGCATTGGGGCTGGGCGGGAGCACTCTCTGGTGCTTTGAAGTCCTGCACTGGGGGCACATTTGGTGTCCCTGTGCATACCCCAGTTCAAACCGGCTCAGGGGCTTCCAGCCCCTGCTCTGGCGCGAAACTGGACAAAGGGAAAGGGGTGTAACCACCCCTCTGCCCTGACCCTCCCATAGGTGGGTCCCCAGAGTATGTCCAACCCCCTAACTTGGTATAAGTATGGGACCCCAGGCATTAGGACTGTAGATTTACCTAGACGAAACTCTGACACAGAATCCTGGACCTTCGACGCTCTACTTCAAGATTAGAGGACTGAAGAATCTCCCTTGGGGTCAAGGAGTGACTCCCCTGCTTGGCAGGCACCAAAGAAGCAATTGTCCGGTCTGCATCGCTGAAGCTCCCGCCGGACGCCGAAGTCTTTGCATCACCAGAGCTGGATTTCCAGACTTCCCGAGGCTGCCCTGAGTCCCCAGCAAAGCTGAGGCCCGTAGCTGTCGTGGGTAACGTGGAACCGTGACCCCTGGACACCGATCGCATTTGCAAGTGCATCCTCTTCTGGGTCTCCCACAAAGTTGTGCTTTGGGCTCTGAGTAGCCCCAGCCTCCAGCACCGACTGCACCGAAGATCACTGGCCTCCACTCCACGAGTGTCCTGTGAGCCAGCTCCAAGTGCGTCCACTCGAGGCTCCTTCGCGGTCGCTAGTCCGTTGGCTAGTAGGCCCTCCCGATGGCCAATCTTCTTCTGCTTGGGCTCCCTGGTTGCTCCAGGCGTGCCCTGACTTACCCTTGCTGGGTGAGTCCCACAGACCTTGCTGGTCTGCACCATCGTCCTTCTTCCATTTCCACGAGACTTGCCGTTGCCAAGGCTTGTTGGGTCCAATCCGGTCGCCGATACCCCTGCAATCGACAGACGTTGTGGGACAGCTCGAATCCAGCTCCTGGTCGTCGTCGACGCCTCCTGGACCTCGTGGCTGAAGAGTCAAGACGACCGTCAACCTACCTGAAGCACTCGACATCGGTGGGCCTCTGCTCATCGCCTTCCTGGTCACTGGCTAGTGACCCAGACTCTGTCCCCTCTGCTTTCAGGTTCTTCAGATCTTTGATCCACCTTTGGATCCACCCGAACACTTTCGACTTGGCCGCCAGCAGCACTTTGCAGCAGATCGCCATTGAAAACGACGACGAAACCCGACCCCGAAAGACACCTATGCACCCGGCTCACCTGGGTGAGGTAACTCGAGTACTCCGGTGCTCCCGTGGGTATTGACACTAGAACAGCCTAGTTCTAAAAGGGTTTGCTCCAAGTCCTCCTCTAAGTGTCCCTTTTCTTTAAACTTCCAACCGCGACTTTCCCCATAGAAGTCAACGGCGATTCGCGGCTGTGTTCTCACACTGCACGCGTCCCCCGTGAGTCCCCTGTGTCACTACCTTGGGTGGTTCCTTGTGGTCCAAGCACTTCTACAGGCTCTAGGCCTTGTGTCTAGCTCAGTCGTGGTTCTTATACCACTTTATTGGTATATGGTTTGGTACGCCCCTAGGGCTCAAACGTGTATTTGTGCTATTACTGTAGATAACTAACTTATAACTTATGTACTTCGAACTCTAGCCTCATAAAGAGACTAGAGGGGTGTGTTTAGCAATAAATACATATATTTTGAATATATACCTGGTGTGGTCCTCTTTCATTTGGTCACTCAAGAGATTATAGACTGGTAAAACAAGCTGCTTTACATTCCTTCAAGACTTAGCCTGAAGGCTGCTCTCCATAGCTACCACTAGGATAGCTTTCAATAAAGGTTGTCTTTAACCTATCTCCAATAAGGGGTTGTTTGGACTGGTGCAAGGTGCCCACTATAATTAGTGGACAGCATATGCCAGGCCAACTTCTCACATTGGTGTGCAGCGGGTGGGATTCCAGCTTGCTATTGTTTTACCAGATAATCTCAATTGAAATGATCAACTGAAAACCACTAAGGGTACCTAAGGTACATATAAATCAAGCTTAGTATACAGTAAGTTCTACTGAACTTAGAGTTGTGTGTTAAGGGATAGCACACCCTTTCTACAACTCAAGAGAGTTTAGTAGGCCACACTAGAGTAGGTAGTGCATACACCACACCTCACTAGTAATGTCTTCAAAGCCAGGACCCAGTGAGTCCTTGCCAGAAGCCAGTGGGCTTCTTCCCTCCAAGTATGATAAACTCCCATTCTTGGAATTGAGAGCATTATGCAATACTAGGAAGCTGAAGGCAGGCAAAAGTGCCAGCACCCAACACCTCAGAGAGGTGCTACTAGCTGATGATCTCAGCAGGCCCCTAGGGTCTGAAGGGGTAGGCAGAGAGGGTGGGGCAGAAGATGAGGAAGGGGTCAGGGGTGAAGAAACCCAGGCCCCCTCTGAAACTGGCCAGGAAGGTGAAAATGACCTTGACCCGGAGAACCCAATTCCTCCTGTGGAGGAGGAGGATCAGAATGACCTCCCCTTTGTCACCCCAGGAAGAATTGTGAGTGTGCCCAGAAGGTCTAGATCTCCTTCTCAGGAGTCTAACCACTCTGACACCTCAATAGGGACCTCTGTCTCTTCTCATAGGAGAGAATCCTCTCATGACAGGAGAAAGAGACTGATTCAGTATGAGCAAGCCCAGCTTGAACTCAGAAAACAGCAGTTGGCTATAGACAGGGAGTCCCTAAATCTCTACAAAGAGAGAAAAAAGATGGGACTAGAGTCCCATGGTGGCAGCAATTTCCCCAGAGATAGGGAAAGGTCTTATGACCATAGAAACCTGAGCAAGATTGTCCCGCCCTACCAGAGTGGGGATGACATCCACAAATGGATAACTGCACTGGAGAGGGCCTGTAAAGTACAGAGGGTCCCTCAGGAGCAGTGGGCAGCAATATTGTGGCTCTCCTTTGCAGACAAAGGTAGAGATAAGCTCCTCACTGTTAGAGAGGAGGATGCTGATAATTACACAGTCTTGAAGAGTGCTCTGATTGATGGGTTTGGCCTAACCACTGAACAATACAGGTTAAAGTTCAGAGATACCCAAAAGCACAGACTCAAGACTGGGTGGACTTTGTTGATTGTTCTGCCAAGGCTCTGGGAGGTTGGTTATTGGGCAGTAAGGTATGTGACTTCACAGGATTGTACAATCTTATCATGAGGGAGCAGATCCTTAATAATTGTCAAAATCTGCTGTTGCATCAGCACCTGGTGGACTCTGATCTGACCTCTCCCCAAGAATTGGGAAAGAAGGCAGACAAATGGGTCAGAACCAGGGTGAGGCAGAAGGTACAGAACCAAGGTGGTGACCCTAAGAAGCAAGATTCTAAAAACTCTGATAAGGGTGGGGAGAAGGGTAAAGACCAGAAGTCTTCACAATGCCCCCAAAAATCTTCTTCAGGTGGGGATTCACAGTCTAACAAGGGAAGAGGCCAAAAGAAACCATGGTGCAAGGTCTGTACGCAAAAGACCCACTGGACCAGTGATTGCACTAAGTCCAAAGACTCTACTCCAGCCCCCACCAATGCCCCTAAGGCACCTGCTCCCCCTAGTGCAGTTACAGTTGGTGGTGGGACTACACAAGCCAAGGGTTTAGTAGGGTTGACCCTGGGTAAGGAGATGAGCTCTGACCTAGTCAGAGAACTCACTCAGGCTGTCCTAGTCTGTGATGGAGGCATGGATGTGACCTCCTCTGTGAGTCCCAGTAATCTGGGCAAGTACAGGCAACAGCCCTTAATCAATGGAAAAGAGGCTTTGGCATTTAGGGACACAGGGGCAAGTGTCACCATGGTGACACAAGACCTTGTGGATCCTGGGCAGATTATACTTGGTGAAATGTACCAAGTGACCAATGCTAGCAATGTCAGAACAGACCATACTCTGGCAGTTGTTAACTTCTCCTGGGGAGGGGTAACTGGCCTTAAGAAGGTTGTGGTAAGTGCAGACCTACCAGTTGAATGCTTGCTTGGCAATGATCTAGAAACTTCAGCTTGGGCAGAAGTGGAGCTCAGGACCCATGCAGAAATGCTGGGCATCCCTGCAGATGTGTTTGCTGTGACCAGGTCACAAGCCAAAATGTCTAACACTGAACAGGCCTTGGATTCTGGAATAATGGACCAAGTGCCCTCCAAGAAGAGGAGTAGCAGGGTAAAGGCAGTGCCTTCCCCTTGGCTCAGAAGGAAGATCAGTCTCTTGAGGGGGATGATCTCAGTCCTGAGGAAGGAACTGTCCCAGAGGAGCTTGAACCTGACCAGGTTGAGTTCTTGGGGACAGGGGGCCCTTCCAGGGCAGATCTGAGCCAGGAGCAGCAGAGCTGCCCCTCTCTTGAAGCCCTCAGACAGCAAGCCGCTGCTGAGGCTGCTGGGAAAGCTAGTGGTCCCCATACAGTGTATTGGGATGATGGACTCTTGTACTCAGAGTGTAGAGACCCCAAGCCTGGTGCCACCAGGAGGTTGGTTATACCTCTGAAGTTCAGGGGCTTCCTATTGACCCTAGCCCATGACATTCCCTTAGCAGGTCACCTGGGCCAGAACAAGACTTGGGACAGAATTGTCCCTCACTTTCACTGGCCCCACATGTCTGAAGACACCAAGGAGTTTTGTCGCTCCTGTGTAACCTGCCAGGCCAGTGGCAAGGCAGGTGGCACTACAAAGGCCCCCTGATACCACTACCTGTGGTGGGGGTTCCCTTTGAAAGGGTGGGGATTGACATTGTTGGTCCCATGGATCCCCAAACAGCATCTGGGCACAGGTTTATCCTGGTGGTAGTGGATCATGCCACCAGGTACCCAGAGGCTATTCCCCTTAGGACCACTACAGCACCTGTGGTGGCAAGAGCCCTCCTGGGAATTTTCTCAAGAGTGGGCTTCCTTAAGGAGGTTGTATCAGACAGGGGTGCTAACTTTATGTCTGGATACTTGAAAGCAATGTGGAAGGAGTGTGGAGTGACTTACAAGTTCACCACACCCTATCACCCACAATGCAATGGTTTAGTTGAGAGATTCAACAAAACCTTGAAGGGCATGATTAAAGGGCTCCCAGAAAAGCTTAGGCGAAGATGGGACACACTCTTGCCCTGCCTTTTATTTGCATACAGGGAGGTGCCTCAAAGGGGTTGGCTACAGCCCTTTTGAACTTTTGTTTGGTCACCCTGTCAGGGGTCCATTGTGCTTGGTGAAGGAAGGATGGGAGTTACCTCTCAAGCCCCCAAAGCAAGACATAGTGGACTATGTACTTGGTCTCCGCTCCCGGATGGCTGAGTACATGAAAAAGGCAACTAAAAACCTTGAGGCTAACCAGGAACTTCAAAAAGCCTGGCATGACCAAAGGCTGTACTGACTGTTTACCAGCCAGGACAGAAGGTGTGGGTGTTGGAGCCAGTGGCCCCAGCAGATCTCCAAGACAAATGGAGTGGACCCCATACCATTGTTGAACAGAAGGGTGAGGTTACCTATTTAGTAGACCTAGGAACACCCAGGAGTCCCCACAGGGTTCTCCATGTCAACAGGTTAAAACCATATGTGGACAGGGCAGACATGGGCTTGCTCATGGCTACTGATGAGGGACAGGAGGAAGAGAGTGACCCACTCCCTGACCTGCTCTCACAGAACCCTGATGATGGGTCAGTGGATGGTGTAGCCTTGGCAGGCAGCCTCACTGCCCAGCAGCAAACTGATTGCAGACAGGTGCTCAATCAGTTCAGGCACATATTCTCACTGACACCCAGTCAGACCACCTGGTGCACTCATGAAGTGGACACTGGGGACAGTCTGCCTATTAAAAATAAGATTTATAGGCAACCTGACCATGTCAGGGACTGTATCAGGACAGAAGTCCAGAAGATGTTGGATTTGGGAGTTATTGAACCCTCAGATAGCCCTTGGGCTAGTCCAGTGGTCCTTGTGCCAAAACCTCACACCAATGGTGGGAAAAGAGAGATGAGGTTTTGTGTGGACTACAGGGGTCTCAATCAGTCACTAGGACTGATGCCCATCCAATACCTAGGGCAGATGAGCTAATAGACACTTTGGCCTCAGCCAAGTATCTAAGCACATTTGACCTGACAGCTGGCTACTGGCAGATCAGACTAGCTGATGATGCAAAGCCAAAGACAGCATTCTCAACCCCTAGTGGGAATTATCAATTTGTGGTGATGCCCTTTGGTCTGAAGAATGCACCTGCCACTTTTCAGAGGTTGGTGAATACAGTCCTTACAGGTCTGGAAGCCTATAGTGCAGCATATCTAGATGATATTGCTGTCTTTAGCTCCACCTGGGAGGATCACCTGGTCCACCTCAGAAATGTTTTGCAGGCCCTGCAGAAAGCAGGCCTGACTATCAAGGCCCCTAAGTGCCAGATAGGGCAGAGTCAGGTTGTGTACCTGGGCCACCTTGTGGTGGAGGCCAGGTTCAACCACTGCAGAGCAAGATCCAGACCATCATGGACTGGACTGCTCCAACTACCCAGACTCAGGTGAGAGCCTTTTTAGGCCTGACTGGGTACTATAGGAGATTTGTCAAGGGGTATGGATCAATAGTGACACCCCTGAATGACTTAACTTCCAAGAAAATGCCCAAAAAGATTCAGTGGACAGTTAGCTGTCAAAAGGCATTTGATGACCTAAAGCAGGCCATGTGCACTGCTCCCATTCTACAGAGTCCTGATTACTCCAAGAAGTTCATTGTCCAAACAGATGCATCTGAATTGGGGGTAGGGGCTGTACTGTCACAATTGAATGATGAAGGTCAGGATCAGCCAGTAGCTTTTATTAGCAGAAGGCTGACCCCTAGAGAGAAACGTTGGTCATCCATTGAGAGGGAGGCCTTTGCTGTGGTCTGGGCTCTGAAGAAGTTGAGGCCATACTTGTTTGGTACTCACTTCCTTGTTCAAACAGACCATAAGCCCCTCTTATGGCTAAAACAAATGAAGGGTGAAAACCCCAAACTGCTTAGGTGGTCCATTTCCCTACAGGGGATGGACTTCACAGTGGAACATAGACCTGGGAGTAACCATGCCAATGCAGATGGACTCTCTAGGTACTTCCACTTAGAACATGAAGACTTAACTGGGCAAGGTTAGTTTAATGTCCCTACGTTTGGGGGGTTGTGTAGAAGAGTAGGATCTGCTTCACATGGGTACCCCCACTTTTTGCTGATGCTTCACTGGTTTTCGACTTTAGTCTGGCTGGGGCCCTGCTAATCAGAACCCCAGCCTAGCTGCTTCCTCTATAAAATGGTTTCTATGTGCCTTAGGCACATCTCTGATTGGAATCTGGAGTGCCCTTATAAGTCCCTAGTATATGGTACACTATGTACCCAGGGCATAGGTACCTCAGAGGCCTACCAGGGGCTGCAGCATGTATTGTGCCACCCTTGGAAGGCCATCCAAAATGACACCACAGGTCTGCTACTGCAGCCTGGGTAAGGTGGTGCATGCACCCCTTACTGTGATATAGGCTACCTATATCACTACATACATACACACATATAAACCTATAAGTCACTCCTATGGCAGGCCTTATCAATCCTGAAGGCAGAGTGCTTGGTTCCTATGTGAGAGGGTGCCCCTGCATGAGCAGAGCCCCTCTGCAGCGTTCGGAGACCCTTCTCTGATGCTGTTTGTAGTGCAGCCTGACCATATACTCTTAAGCGCATTATAACCTCGTGTTAAATGCTAACTTTGGGATGGCTGCACGGAAACATGTCGTGTTTGGTGTCAAACATCTTGGAATACTACCCCCCCGTCAGTTCTGGCGGCGGGGGTAGCATTCCACCCTTCTCGAGGGAGAGACGTGTACACACCGGCCTGCCCGGTAACTTCTTTCCAAGCCCTGGCATCACAAAATGGATGCCGCTGCCACAGACACAAGTCTGGCCTCCTGCTGCTGACCGAAACTCCGGCAGGGGAGGCCTGGACAATAGGTTTCCTGTCCCAGGGAGGTGTAACCACCTCCCCAGACAGGATAGTGTGTATTGGGGCTGGGCGGGAGCACTCTCTGGTGCTTTGAAGTCCTGCACTGGGGGCACATTTGGTGTCCCTGTGCATACCCCAGTTCAAACCGGCTCAGGGGCTTCCAGCCCCTGCTCTGGCGCGAAACTGGACAAAGGGAAAGGGTGTAACCACCCCTCTGCCCTGACCCTCCCATAGGTGGGTCCCCAGAGTATGTCCAACCCCTAACTTGGTATAAGTATGGGACCCCAGTCCTTAGAACTGTAGATTTACCTAGACGAAACTCTGACACAGAATCCTGGACCTTCGACGCTCTACTTCAAGATTAGAGGACTGAAGAATCTCCCTTGGGGTCAAGGAGTGACTCCCCTGCTTGGCAGGCACCAAAGAAGCAATTGTCCGGTCTGCATCGCTGAAGCTCCCGCCGGACGCCGAAGTCTTTGCATCACCAGAGCTGGATTTCCAGACTTCCCCGAGGCTGCCCTGAGTCCCCAGCAAAGCTGAGGCCCGTAGCTGTCGTGGGTAACGTGGAACCGTGACCCCTGGACACCGATCGCATTTGCAAGTGCATCCTCTTCTGGGTCTCCCACAAAGTTGTGCTTTGGGCTCTGAGTAGCCCCAGCCTCCAGCACCGACTGCACCGAAGATCACTGGCCTCCACTCCACGAGTGTCCTGTGAGCCAGCTCCAAGTGCGTCCACTCGAGGCTCCTTCGCGGTCGCTAGTCCGTTGGCTAGTAGGCCCTCCCGATGGCCAATCTTCTTCTGCTTGGGCTCCCTGGTTGCTCCAGGCATGCCCTGACTTACCCTCGCTGGGTGAGTCCCACAGACCTTGCTGATCTGCACCATCGTCCTTCTTCCATTTCCACGAGACTTGCCGTTGCCAAGGCTTGTTGGGTCCAATCCGGTCGCCGACACCCCTGCAATCGACAGACGTTGTGGGACAGCTCGAATCCAGCTCCTGGTCGTCGTCGACGCCTCCTGGACCTCGTGGCTGAAGAGTCAAGACGACCGTCAACTTACCTGAAGCACTCGACATCGGTGGGCCTCTGCTCATCGCCTTCCTGGTCACTGGCTAGTGACCCAGACTCTGTCCCCTCTGCTTTCAGGTTCTTCAGATCTTCGATCCACCTTTGGATCCACCCGAACACTTTCGACTTGGCCGCCAGCAGCACTTTGCAGCAGATCGCCATTGAAAACGATGACGAAACCCGACCCCGAAAGACACCTATGCACCCGGCTCCCCTGGGTGAGGTAACTCGAGTACTCCGGTGCTCCCGTGGGTATTGACACTAGAACAGCCTAGTTCTAAAAGGGTTTGCTCCAAGTCCTCCTCTAAGTGTCCCTTTTCTTTAAACTTCCAACCGCGACTTTCCCCATAGAAGTCAACGGCGATTCGCGGCTGTGTTCTCACACTGCACGCGTCCCCGTGGGTCCCCTGTGTCACTACCTTGGGTGGTTCCTTGTGGTCCAAGCACTTCTACAGGCTCTAGGCCTTGTGTCTAGCTCAGTCGTGGTTCTTATACCACTTTATTGGTATATGGTTTGGTACGCCCCTAGGGCTCAAACGTGTATTTGTGCTATTACTGTAGATAACTAACTTATAACTTATGTACTTCGAACTCTAGCCTCATAAAGAGACTAGAGGGGTGTGTTTAGCAATAAATACATATATTTTGAATATATACCTGGTGTGGTCCTCTTTCATTTGGTCACTCAAGAGATTATAGACTGGTAAAACAAGCTGCTTTACATTCCTTCAAGACTTAGCCTGAAGGCTGCTCTCCATAGCTACCACTAGGATAGCTTTCAATAAAGGTTGTCTTTAACCTATCTCCAATAAGGGGTTGTTTGGACTGGTGCAAGGTGCCCACTATAATTAGTGGACAGCATATGCCAGGCCAACTTCTCACACCAGCGCCTCAGCTTTATTGGGTCGTTATGACCGGTCTCTGTGGGACTCTCTCTCACGCTTCACAGAGAAGCTATCGAAGGAAGACAGGCAGGACTTCAAGGAGATCCTCCAGGAGGGGGGTTTGGTGGCCAATCAGGTCATCAGTGCGGCAGCGGATCCCTCTGATCTCGCTGCCCATGGATATTCGCATGGAATCTGTGCCCGCCGCTCTTCCTGGCTGAGACTGACGGGTTTGAAGCCAGAGGCACAACATCGAATCCTCAATCTCCCCTTCAATGGGACATCGCTCTTCGGCGCTCACGCTGACGACGAAATGTCTAGAATGAAGACCGAACTAGACACCGTGAAGGCGGTTGGCCTGGAAAAGAGGAAAGACTTCAGACGACGCTATCGTCCCTATGACCGACGACAATACCACCAGAGGGTTCAAACCCCTCAGTGGTCTTCCCAGCAACATCGGGGAAGATCCCATTCAAACCAGCGTTGTCCTGGTAGAGGACGAGGAGGAATCTCCAGGCAGTCCACACCTGCTGCCCAGTAACAACAGAAGCAGTGAGTGCTTGCTTCCCCTAGCTCCGTTACCCACTCCGGTGGGGGGGAAGTATCCGTTTTTATCTGGAAGAGTGGACCAAAATCACACTAGACAAGTGGGTGCTCAATATTGTGAGGAATGGGTACTCCATCAGGTTCAAGTCCCCTCCACCTTCTATTCCTCCTCGAAAAACTGTCATCCATCGCATAAATCTTCTGAAAGAAGAGGTTGCCGCTCTACTCCTAAAGGAGGCCATCAAGGAGGTCCCATGGCATCAACGTCAACAGGGAATATATTCCCGATACTTCTTGGTCCCAAAGAAAGGTCCAAACAAGGAATTCAGGCCTATACTAGATCTCAGGCTTCTCAACAAGTTCATTCTGAGAGAGAGGTTCAGAATGCTGGCGTTACATCAAATAATCCCGCACTTACATCAAGGGGATTGGCTGTGCTCTAAAGATCTTCAAGATGCCTATTTCCACATCCCAATCTCTCGAAGGCATCGGAAGTTTCTAAGATTTCAGATTCAATCAGACCACTTCCAATTCACGGTCCTGCCTTTCGGGCTGAAGTCGGCCCCACGCACATTCTCAAAGTGCATGGCAGTAGTAGCTGCGTTCTTGAGGAGGAACCAAATCTTCGTCTACCCTTTCCTAGACGATTGGCTTCTCAAAAGTCCGTCCCCAACTCTTCTGCAGAATCACCTCGCTTGCTGCATTCAGCTACTGCATCAGTTAGGTCTGCACGTCAATTTAAAAAAATCCATCCTCAATCCAACTCAGAGGATACATTACCTGGGCGCAACTCTGGATACAGTAAACGCAAGAGCGTATCCTTCGGAGGAGAGATTATCATCCATTCTCCACAAGTGTCAGACCCTCTTGAAGATACCTCATCCCACGGCCAGGCAGCTTTCATCTCTACTGGGTTCGATGGCCTCGTGCATTTTTCAAGTCCCAAACACCAGACTTCACATGAGACCTCTGCAGCAGACTCTGGAGGATCAATGGTCTCAAATCTCCAATCGCTGGGAGGACACTGTAACCCTGCCCCTATCTGTCCGGCTCTCCATCAGATGGTGGATGCAACGACCTCATCTTCTGATAGGAGTCCCCTTTCACGAGGAACTTCCCAAGCAGACTCTGGTGACGGACGCGTCCCTTCAGGGATGGGAAGCTCACATGAGCTCACTACAGATACAAGGAATGTGGTCAGAAAGAGAACAGCTATACCACATAAACATGCTGGAGCTCAGAGCGGTGCATCTGGCTCTCAAGGTGTTCTTTCCTTCCATCAAGTCGACTGCTTTGCTTGTTCAGACGGACAATAAAACAACGATGTATTACGTGAACAAGCAGGGGGGCACCAGGTCCAGACCCCTGTCTCTGGAAGCGCAAGCGATTTGGAAGTGGCTTCTAGCACGAGACATGAAGATCTCCACAATTCACCTACCAGGCATCCTCAACGTCCAAGCGGACGGCCTAAGCAGGCATTTCGCAGAAGCGCACAACTGGGTGCTAAAACAATAAGTTGCGCAAGACATTTTTCGCAGCTGGGGAACACCAGACATAGATCTCTTCGCGGATGCAGAAAACGCAAAATGCTGCGTCTTCGCCTCCATATACCCGCAACCAGGCTCCAAAGGGAATGCTCTGTTGATAGACTGGTCAGAGACATTACTCTATGCCTTTCCACCAGTCCCCCTCATTCACCTGGTGATCAGGAAACTGTACGAATCCAAGACAGAGAGGATCCTGGTTGCGCCAGAGTGGCCTCGCCAATGGTGGTACCCGGACCTTCTTCATCTTCACAGGAGGTTACCACGTCATCCGGATCTGCAGACCAAGGCGGGCGGCAAGGTGTTCCATCCCAACCTGCCGCCCCTGAGGTTAACAGTATGGCTCCTGAGTTCATCCAATATGGACATTTAGGTCTCTCTCAAGACTGCATGCAGATCTTGAAGGAGGCACGGAGACCTTCTACGAGAAAGTCTTACGCTTTTAAGTGGAAGCATTTTTACATGTGGTGTACTGCTGAGGGTCATGACCCTATTCGAGTTCAGGAACAGGTACTGTTACCCTACTTACTGTATTTGGCCAAAGCAGGTTTGCAATATTCCTCCATAAAGGTTCACCTGGCAGCGATTACAGCATATAGAAAGTCTCCCACTCAGGCTTCTTTCTTTCAGATGCCAGTTGTTAAGAACTTCCTGGAGGGTCTAAAAAAGGTTTACCCACCAGTTAGGTCTACATCTCCTTCCTGGGAGCCTAACGTGGTCCTCTCTAAGTTAATGGGTCCCCCATTCGAACCTATCCACAAAGCCTCCCTGCAACATCTTTCGTGGAAGACTGCATTTCTCGTGGCAATCACATCTGCTCGCAGGGTGAGCGAGTGTTGCTTAGAACTCACCCAAGGTTCCTTCCTAAGGTGGTCTTGGAGTTTCACATCAACCAGTCAATCACTCTTCCTACTTTCTTTGCGAACCCTGTCACTCCTGCTGAGAGAGCTTTGCACTTTCTAGATCTGAAAAGAGTGTTAAAAATGTAATCTAGATAAAACAAAGAGTGTACGAAAGACGGACAGGCTTTTTGTTAATTATGGTGCATTGAACACTGGTTTTCCTGCCTCTAAAAGGTCCATTGCTAGATGGATAGTGTCATGTATCATGTTATCCTATCAGCTGGCACACAAACAGCTCCCGGGCAAGCCGAGAGCTCATTCTACAAGGGGAAAAGCCGCTAGGATAGCGATGCTTAGTAATGTACCTATTCAGGACATATGTAAAGCAGCCACATGGCGTTTAGTGCACACTTTCGCACGCCATTATTGCCTAGATTCTGACACTCAAGCAGATGCTCGGTTTGGACAAGCATCCTTGAGAAACTTGTTTGGGTAATATATGTTTTGTTAATAGGTTATGATCTGCTGGTATTCGTCCGCAGGGTATGGGGATGGGCTTGCTACTCTATTCAGTGCTTATGACTATTGATGAGTATTCCCTGGAAGAGAAGGATAAGTTACTTACCTGTAATCCTAGTTCTCTTCCAGGGGTATACTCATCAAAGTCATAAGCAACCCTCCCTCCTCCCCGGACGAATACCAGGCCTATAAATATGTATCTGTTACCCATGCTGTGTTTACACTGTTATACGCCGTACAAAAGAACTGACCTAACTGTCACCTGTGGGGCATGATGGGAGCCTGGGGGTTCCTGGAGGTCTTAAAGGCACGGCGCCAGTTTTTTCCAACTGTTTCTATATGCAGCCTCTCTAGGCTAATCTGCCTCTATGGTCTTGCCTTTTTACCTTTGAAAATAAAGGCTATGATTTCAAAGCAATCTGAGAGCAGTGTTCTTCTCTATATCATGAAAATTTCATGGTGTATGTTTCTTTATTATTTCAAATGTAAACAAATTTACAATGCAATTTTGGGCATATTTGAGCCTAGTAATATGTTTTTTAGGCTGCATATGTATATATATATGCATATTACCTTTATATGAATGTATATATATATATATATATATATATATATATATATATATATATATATATCTTTCGATCGTTGCCCTGAAATTGAAAACGCACTCCGTGAAGGTTGGATAACAGTCCTTTTATTGCATGAACTCGGCATGCCACACCGAGTACAATCTGCCGACGCGTTTCGGGACAGCATGTCCCTTCTTCACAGGCTGTGTTCTGCGCAGTCTCAGTTAGCCAGTCCCCATAATATGCAATTACTATATATATATATGAACAGAGATTCTCTTTATTTTATTTCATGATTTGGTAACGCGTTTCGCCTGCGTCCGCAGGCTTGCTCACACCAATAACGCTGTTTCCATATTCGCTTCGTTAAAACATGAAAGTTCCCGATCACGTGGGTTGCTGCAACCATAACAATGGAAAACAGACTCCACCACCACGCATATTGAAAAAAAGTTACATATAAAGATTTTTACCGTGTTGCACCCTAGTTCATTCATGAAAATAATAATTTCTTAGCATACCATTATTTTTCTTACATCTTATCAGTTATTTTAAGAAACATCTTTCAAATATTATTTCTCAAAAAGATCATTATTTTGAAGAACGTCATTATTTGTATTTTCATTGCTTGTACTGATATCATATGGGTTTCCCAAATTTATTAACACTAACAAGCTATACAAATTACATGCAACAGATTAAAATTAGACAATATTCAATTCTAAAATACACTAAAAGTCACCATCAGATGAATAGAAAGGTATAAAAAATATATAGACAAATGTATGTACATAAGACCAATTTCTAAAAGTGCCAATGCAATATGCAATAATGCAATGTGCAAATCACGCAATGTGCAATAAAGCATTTGTGCAAATATAGCAAATACAGTACATTATATTACCACGTAGTGCAATTTTTTGATAAAGTGCAAGTGCATATTGGACCTTTTTGTCACACAATTCATCATTCATTAAAAACCTCTCTAAAATTCTATAATGTCCTATAGTGTTTAGAATATGTCATAGTGCACGTACAAATTACCTCAAGGTTCCAAAATCTTTAGCGTTAGTGACAATATTACTTCATAATGATAGCTATACGCTTTATGGTCACTTCATAACTAAACACAGTAAATTCATTAATCTAATATTCAAATTCTTATTTTCTTCGGGAACTTATTTAAGAAGTCAATTAAAAATCAGCCCTAATATGGATGTACCTAATGGCTAAGGTGCACATACAGATCTTCATCAGTGTTCATGCCAAACGGAATTCTAGTATTAAAAAGAACTATATATTTGGACTCTAGCTGCCTCAGTTTTCTTTCTCTATTGCCACCCCTTCTCATTTTAGGGACCTGATCTATCACAAAATAATTAAGATCCTTTAGGTTACCTTTATGAGTTTCATTGATGTGGCGTGCCACCGGGTATGTTCTGTCATTGTTTTTTATTGCTCGCATATGTTGTAGAATGCGGACATGGGCCATAGGAATAGTACTTCCCACATATATCTTCAAGCAAGAACATTTTAAAATGTATACCACATAGTCACTACGGCAATTAAAAAACTTTTTATCTTCCAGGGCTTTGACATTAATGGGGATGGTACTTGTTTGGTATTTAGTGCAATTGTGCATGCTTTGCACTTCAAACACTTATAAAATCCCGGATTAGCCTTAAGCCAATTTTCGGATTTTATTAGTTCTGGGCTACTGTCCACTAGTTCTTGTCTCATAGATTTTGCTCATTTGAAAGTAACTTGGGGTCTCCGTTTTACAACTACACCCATGACTGGATCACTTTTTATTAAATGCCAGTGCCTACTCACACAATCTCTCACTTTTGTGTGGTAGGCACTGTACCCTGTGATCAACCTGATTTCTGCTTTGTCCTGCTTTTTGGTTTAATCTTTTTCGTTCTTTTCTTTACTTTTTAGTAAAGTTTCCTTTCAATGCCACTGACTTTTGCAATGCCTGGCTCAGGACCTGATCTTTGTAACCCCTGGCCTTGAATCTTTTGGTCAAACTATTCTGAGCTTCCAATAATGCCTCCTTCTCACTGCAATTCCTTTTCATTCTTAAATGTTCGGCATATGGTATACTCATTTTCAATTTAGTAGGATGGAAGCTGTTCGCATGAAGGATGGAATTTCCCACTGTGACTTTCCTAAACGTGCGAGTATGAAGTCTATTGTTTTTTACATAAATCTCAAGATCTAGGAATGTTACTCGTGTTCTGTCTATTGTGTCTGTGAGTTTTAGATTTATTGAGTTATCATTCAATTGTACAATAAACTCTTTAACAGATTCAACAGATCCTTCCCAGATTAAAAACAGGTCATCTATAAACCTTTTCCAAAAAATCACATTTTCATTCCATTCCTTCACATGGTTGACTCTGAGCACCTGCTCCTCCCACCAGCCCATATGCAAATTAGCATAGCTGGGGGCGAAGCAGGTGCCCATCGCCATACCCCGAATCTGTTTGTACGTATCATTTCCAAATAAAAAACAGTTGTTCTCTAAGCACATTCTACCCATCTCTAATAACATCATAGAATGCTGATGATATGAGGTATGGCGTTTGTTCAGAAAATGTTGCATTGCATTTAATCCTGTCTCATGTTCAATACTAGTATATAAAGATGTGGCATCTAATGTGACCAACAGGTAAGTGTCCTTCAAAATTACTGTTTCAATCTTATTCAAAAAGTCTCGCGTGTCTTGTATATACGCTGGGAGTTCCACCACAAAATCTTGCAAAAAATGGTCTATATAGGTTGAAACTGTCTCAAATAAACTTCCAATAGCGGAGATGATCGGTCTTCCTGGCGGTTTCAATTTGTCTTTATGCACTTTAGGGATTAGATATAGGATGGGTGTTACAGGATTTTCTACTCTTAAGTATTGGTATTCTTCTTGTGATAACAACCCTAATCCTCTCCAGCGTGCCAACTCTTTGTACAATTTACTCTTGATTTCCAACAATATATATATATATGCATATAATTTGTTATTGCTCCGGGGTCCCCGCACGTGGGCGGGACTATTCATTGCTTATGACTTTGATGAGTATACCCCTGGAAGAGAACTAGGATTACAGGTAAGTAACTTATCCTTAGGGCCCAGTTCTGCCTTATAGAGACGTTTTAAGGCTTGGGCGAAATGGGCAATTACCCTGGGCCCCCACCTTCCAGGAGGGCCCCTGATATATGATCGGGCAGCCAAACAGCACCAGTTTTCTATTCAACAGTTGTGCTTTTTTTTAACCTTTGTACTTTTAAAGCAAAGCAAATAAAAAACAAAATAATGTCACTGATCCTTGCGGTCTTAGACTTGCTCTGTTGCAAAAACGTTGCAAGGGTTAACAGATTAAAGTTGGGTTGGACCTGCTTCTGTTAAGTGTGCAAGATACTGTCCCTATATTTCAGTCTGCATTCATTCGCATAGAGAGGCAGAACTGCAGGATGGGGACGGAAGAAAGTGCGTGTGTGTGCAGGGGCCTCATGAACCCCTCACTCACTCTTCTGGCCTCAGGTAGCATACTTCTGGCTGTCGTGCCATTAAACGGTGGGGCAGCAATAGTGCTTAATTTGAGCCGGTGGTTTCCGGTGCTCAGCACTGGCACTTAATTGTCAGCACCGGGACTTTTGACAGTCTGCCACATGGTGGCGCTGTACATCTCATTTAGAGATAAGGACGAGAATTGTTGTTTATTCGTTCAATATAACGTAAAAATGACTAATACCTGCCGCCCAAGCCATTCTTATAGCATTGGGGCCATGGAATAGTCTGATTTGTCACACTTGTAGGAGTGTGATGGTTAGTAGCTGGTTTGGTACTATCATTGGCAGCGCTGGCAAGGGCAAAAGCTGTTGCAAGCTGCAGTTGCCTCCTGTTGAGCGCCCTGGCACGTATTTTCTTTTTACAAATTAAGCACTGGGAAGCAGTAGACGCAGGGTCCCCTTCAGGCTAGTGGGTAGAGAGGCTCGGGCCTCAGCTCAACATGCTACGCCAGCTTGAGCAAGGCTAACGCCTGACATCCCTTAATTATTCCTCCTTATCTACTTTCAAATCTCCCACAGACGAGTCAGACTCTCTCATTCAAAGTCTTCTGGGAACTTCGCACTCCCTGCACAATCTCTTTATCTTTTTGGATCTTTCTGATTACAGTTCAGACTTTGGAGGATGAGATGAAATCAGAAAGAGCCAAGGATAATGAGAGCATGCAGGGAGCACGGACAGTGCTTAAGTTGTAAAAATATATATCTATGTGCCAGGACCCTTGTCAGAAGGATACTGAAGCTTGCACTATTCATTGCCCCGCCAGTGATGCCAATGACAGTTCCAACACAATTACTAACCATCACACTCCTACAAGTGTGACAATTTATATACTATTCCAGGCCCCCAAAGTTATAAGAATGTCTTGGGTGGCAGGTATGAGTCATTATTAATGTATATTGAATTAATAAACAGCTGTTGTTGTGCTTATACCTAAACTAGGCAGACAGCATCAACATGTGGCAGACTGTCATAAGTGCTGGTGCTCAGGGCCGGCTTTAGGGCAGTGCCACCTGTACGGCTGCACTGGGTGCTGACCTCGAGGGGTGCACTGATTTCAGGGGGGAAGGGCTGCTGTGTTTAGCAATAACTTAAGATTTAAAAGCACCTGCTTCGGAGTTCCTTGTGGGCAGCAATAAAAATTTCAAGATAACTCTTGTGATTAATGTTCCTGCTAAATATAAAGAGAGAAATTTTAGTTTTGTCTAGTGGCAGTTTTGACCATAAAGTGGGACAGAGAGATAATATTCCTGCTGCAAAGAACAGATATGTATTTTATAGGAAAGCTGAGTGGATTAGTGAAGCCAGCCTTTACCAGCGCTGTAAAAGAAATGAAATGTATGTAAGAGAGAGGGGCTATGGAGAGATGAGAGGCCCTTTTGCTGGTTGGTAGTGAGGGAATCCGAGGAGGTCATGGGAGGTGGGGGGGAGAAGACAGATTGTCACACCGGGCGCCACCAGTGCTAAAGCCAGCCCGGCCAGTGCTGACAATTAAGTGCTGGTGCTCAAAGTAAGCACTGACGGAGCCTCCAAAAGCCTTTGGAGCGGAGGCTGTCTATTGGCAATTATATAAAGAGCAATGTTGAGGAAGGATAAAGAGATATCTTCTTAATTCTGTAATGCTTAATTTTGTAGTAATTCTGTAATCTCTCAGGGCTCTCACAACACCCTGATGATCTTTCCATGGCTTCTTACCCGAAGCTTCCTCCACAGCATTTCGCTCCAGACCTCTGCATGATTTTGAACAGGCGGGCTCGGCATCGAGCCTGCCGCCAGTTTGGCGGTCCCGCCGACCCCCCCGTAGTCAGAGGGGGGGGGAGGGAGTTGGCGGTTGCGCGCAGCAGTGACGCGGCCCAGACCTCCCCCCAAGGGTCATTCAATTCCCATGCGTGGCGGCCTGACCCGGAAGCACTTGAAAGTGCTTCCGGGTCAGTAGCGGCGCCACAACGCAAGGGGCAGACCGGTCTAAACTGGTCTGCCCCATCTCAGGCGTTAAAAGGGGGAGCAGAGCGGAGAGGCTTTCTCTTTGCTCCGCTGCCCCCTTTGCTGCAACACACACGCCTGTTTTTTGTCTGGTCCGGGCCGGGGGGGAGGCCCGTGTTTTCTAATTTTTTATTTCCCCACCCACCATCCCCTGAAGCAGATAATT
This sequence comes from Calotriton arnoldi, assembly GCA_963921515.1. NCBI lineage: Eukaryota > Metazoa > Chordata > Amphibia > Caudata > Salamandridae > Calotriton > Calotriton arnoldi. Next base: position 668,737 of record CAWUFW010003094.1, read on the forward strand.
TCTCATGTAATATATGTTTTCTCGATTATGGATGATGTTTTTTCTTTTCAGGAGCAATTATACGCAAACTGTTTGTTGTGAGTTAATGGGTATGAATAAAATAGTAAACCGTTTTTTATTGCAGGAAAATAACTGTCGTATTTAAGCGTTTCCTTGGTCAGGCGGTAAGGTCATGATTGGTGAGCATAGTCCGCGGTCTCTCTCATAGAACTCACTCCAAGGGGCAGTTCCAGCCGGTAGGGTGGATGGGTGCGGGGGCCGGGAGCCACGCTTCCAGTCGGCCGGGTGGCCACCCTCGCACGCGCATGCGCTCAAGGGCGCATGAACGCTTGATTACAGGGTCCCGTCATGGAGTTGAGGGTCTGGGCGTAGGGGGGCCCGGGGAGGTATCCTTCCGGTAAGCTGGACCCCCTTCGCAACATCACAAGCAGCTTATAGATTGGGATCTGGGGCTGCCAGTCATTGACCTTGCCGTAGGCTCTAACAGGGTTACGCAGAAAGTAAATCATGTTCAGCATGTAGTATAAGATAGGAATGGATATGTATTAGAGACATGTTAAAGTTAGTCAATGAACACAGTGTACCTATCCATGTATTGGACTTTCTGCGTATTGTATATAATGTAAATAATCACCAATTTTGAATGTTATTAATTTTGTAATAAATACGGCCGGGGTCTACGACCCCTAATCCAAAGAAGTTGTGGTGTCTGAAGTATGTAACATGAGGGGGGAAGGGGAGGGTCCCTACCACACGTTGGGTCTCGGGCAGATTGCGGGAGGGGGGGGGTTAGGCGGTACCCGCCCATATTACCCAGACCAAATTTCATACTGTAAGAGAAGGCAAAGTGTACGTACCATAATGCTTCCAATGCAATATATACGAACATTTCACTCCAGACAATAGTCACCTGCTGTAGATACGAAAGGGGAATACAAGGAATACATTTTTTAATGATGAAAATTAACTTTTCCAGTTTAAGTATTCTAAGGAGAACCTCAGAGCAATAGCATCAATGAATTTCCCCATTGCAGCGCTCCCAGACGTTTTTTTGGGTTATTTGACATTAACAGTGCTTTTGCAGTTTTGCTTTTTACGTGTGTTAGAAAGTAGAGCTAAAGGAATACACCAATTGCACCTGTTCTCTTCCCATAGCGTAACAAGCGTGACAAAGTCACGAGGCCCAGCTTCGGAAATGTATGTACACAGAATAACACAACAAGTTGGAACTCAAACACAAATAGAGCCCAGAAAAGTGTATACAGACAATTACATCTCTACTGGCACCCTCAAACAGAAAAACAGACAGATGGGCAACCATGCACACAGGCATAAAAACACCCAGGCAGACAGAGCATCAAACATAAAGGTATCAATGCACATACGCCAACATGCAGTATGTATAGTCACCAATACCACCCAGGCACACAGACAAGCAGATATAGGCACCGTGCACACATGCCAACAGAATGATCAGGGAGGGCCTGTGTGGCCGTATGTTGTTTGCCTCTGTAGGCAATCCCTATACAAAGTCAAATATTCCTGAAGCTGGAAGTAGTATTTTAAAACCTTCAATGGCCATTGTTTTGAAAATATGGAGCTGAATGGCCTACTGGTGAAGGGGAGTGTTGGTGTGCAGTTAGAGGCCCTTCAGTCCGTCTATGGATTTAGATATTACACACACCAGGAGCTAAATTATCTTCTGTGCTAAAATCTAACAGGTCAAACACAAGGAGATGATGGACGGAGCGCTGAAACTTTTCAGACACTCGCCCCCAGTCACAGATCTGGGTTGAATCCATCATCGTTCTTTAGCTCACTTCGCCACCCCAGTTCAGACACAGCTAACTGCAAATCAGTCTTGACCCTGTGCCTCATGAGAACAGTCCAGCCAGAACTACCCTGGACCGGAAACAAGCATCCTGGGACCGGTTTCTGCGTAGCGCGGCAGAGTTTTTTCTGCACTTCGCACAGCTCCGCATAGCGCAACTCCATGTACTCCGCTTAGGCCTAGTGCACATCAGTCTGTGCTCACTGAAGCACATCACACTATTTCCTCGATTGCACAAAATCAAGCACCCCATTGTATACCACTCTGTGCTACTTGCTGAATATCACATTATCCTTCCAGCTGCACAACACTCAGTGCTCCAGATGTAAATCTGCCTGTACATTCCTGAACTGATGAACATTGTCCTGCACTTTCATTCTGCCGAACACCATGCAGTCCCTTGCTGCATATCATCTTTGACCATTAAAGATAATGGGGTAACCCTCTGTCCCTCAGAACCTGGGTATTGATAATATAATCTACAGTTGGGTGGCTCAATTGCTTAGTATGCAGTAATCAATACAACACAACAAGGGAAGTTTTGTCAACGTCAATTTCCAATTACTTATATTTTTAGAATAACAAACGAAACACACCGAGAAACATAAATTCATTAGTTTTAGAAACAGTATTTACTCTGTTTTAAAGAAAATATATGGCTGTCACATAAGCAATTTCTTATAAAAAAATAGGTAAAGTGATTCTCGTGAGTGAAGTGCAATAAGGTGATAAAGTGATATCATAAGTGAAATCTATACAAAAACATACAATTAACACAAGTACATCCTACAAATTAAAGCTTGTCTGTCCTTTCATAATTTTATAACACATGTTTACACATCAACTCTCTAATATTTTTATGGCCTTGGGGTGAGGAAACTGGTGGACATGAACAGAAAAAGCATCAACGTTTCGACCCAGAGGTATGCGCAGTTCAACAAGCGTCACAGCGGGTCTTCATCAGGACTGAAAGCATAGATGTGGGCAGCCAAATCAAACTGTGGTAAATTTCACACAGCAGATCTTCTGAAAATATAGAACGTCGTCATCAATGATCTTAAGGTCCAATCAATCTCACAGGATATTTGTTAACGGGAAGAGGCCACCCTCCGTTTCGATTCTCAGGGCTGAAGTCGTGGTAGATGACATATAGAATGATTTTAAAAGGAAAATCCACCATCCGGTTGGAATTGTAAGTGTGAAGTTTGTTGATAATCAATTTGTGCGAGCAGCACATTTAATGAGTGTTGAGCAAGAATCCACCATCCGGTTGGAGTCTTTTTAACAATGCTGTAGTGATTTATTCGAAGATTGCAGTGAAGGACCATTTACTTTAGAAAAAAGATAATTTTTTCTTTTTTTCCTTTTCAGAATCCACCATCCGGTTGGAATGTCCAATGAAGAGCTGCAATGAATGCTGAAACCACGAACCGCTGCCGTGCGCGTTATGGAGCTCATCTATTTGACAGAGGAAAGCCGTGCGAGCCGATGTGTCAGGCTCGCATCAGCTGTTCGGAGCGTCTGACAGCCTTGGCGTGCACGCAGACGTGCAGCAGCTTAATTTATGCATGTGGAAGGCAACGTACCGAAAAAGCGTCAACATTTCGAGCCAGAGATATGTGCAGTTCAACAAGCATCACAGCGGGTCTTCCTCAGGACTGAAAGCATAGATGTTGACAGCCAAATCAAACTGTGGTAAATTTCACACAGCAGATCTTCTGAAAATATAGAACTTCATCATACAATGATCTCAAGGTCCAATCAATCTCACAGGGTATTTGTTAATGGGAAGAGACCACCCTCCGATTCGATTCTTAGGGCTGAAGTTGTGGTAGATGACATATAGAATGATTTTAAAAGGAAAATCCACCATCCGGTTGGAATCTTAAGTGTGAAGTTCGTCAATAATGAATTCGTGTGAGCGGCACATTTAATGAGTGATGAGCAAGAATCCACCATCCGGTTGGAGGGGAAACAACCTTTACCTTGCGGTCATTAGACCGCGATGCCTTTACAACGCGGTCGTTACAACCACCGCGTTGTTACAACGCGATGCCATTACTACGCAAGTCATTACATCGACTTGCAGTAGATGGCGCTCTAACATAAGGAATAGTATAATTTACTATTCCAACACCTTCCCTACTGTTGCGTAGGCTGGAGTTGGAATAGTAAATTGTACATTCCTAATGTTACGGCGTCCATCTACTGCAAGTCGATGTAATGACTTGCGTAGTAATGGCATCGCATTGTAACAACGCGGTCGTTGTAACGACCGCGTTGTTACCTACCGCGTAGAAAAAGCACGCGTTGTAACGTGCTATATTCGGTTGGAGTCTTTTTAACAATGCTGTGGTGATTTATTCGAAGATTGCAGTGAAGGACCATTTACTTTAGAAAAAGGATTATGTTTTCTTTTTTTCCTTTTCAGAATCCACCATCCGGTTGGAATCTCCAACGAAGAGCTGCAATAAATACTGAAACCACGAACCGCTGCCGTGCGCGTTCTGTAGCTCAGCTATTTGACAGAGGAAAGCCGTGCGAGCTGACGTGTCAGGCTCGCATCAGCTGTTCAGAGCGTCTGACAGCTTTGGCATGCACGCCGAGGTGCAGCAGCTTAATTTAAGCATGTGCAAGGCCCCATACCGGATTAAAGGAAGCGAGGGAGCATATCCTGACAAACTTACGAAAGTGAAGAATACAGGCCACAATAATGATTTCATACAATGGAAGGCAATAGGTACAATATTTACATGATCTCAGAAACAAACTTGTTACATGATTATTTGAAAGCATCCAATCGTGTATAACCGACATGGGGGAGTACAAATCAAACATGAACCTGCAGCACCAGTCCATGGGGGAGTATCAATCTCATAATAACTATTGCAAATAACTTTAAGGACATGTGCCTCATTATACAAATTTTGATCGCATTCGGAGTACCGTACTGTTTATTCATACGTTACCATTGGGTATGAGTTTAAAACTGGTGCGCCATTCATTTGTTAGGGCATGCGAACGTGCACTATTCATTTGTTAGGGCATGCGGACGTGCACTATAGCTAAATGAAAAATAGCAGCACTGATACATATGCAATAGTGCTAAATCAGAAATTCATACATTAATCTACTCCTAGAGTAGTACGTCTGACTACTAATCATATGTCCATTTCAATTGCGTAAGGGTTTAGGAATGGTACGCTCTTCATGTATCAAAGCATATAACTGTGCAATTTAACTAACTAACCAATGGTTGCAAGGCACATATATATTGGTGGTGAATCACAGTTACATACAGTCAAATATTCGTAGAACACAATGATGGGCTAATGATGGGAAACCGGTCCCAGGATGCTTGTTTCTGGTCCAGGGAGGACCTGGCTTGGCAGTTCGGGCTGGACTGTTCCCACAAGGAACAGGGTCAAGACTGATTTGCATATGGCTGGGTCCAAACTGGGGTGGTGTGGTGAGCAAAAGAATGATGGATTTAACCCAGATCCTTGTGACTGGGGGTGAATGTCTGCATTGTCCAGCATTCCGTCCATCAATTGTTTCTTTTGCATTTGTCGCCCTAAGTGGGAAGGGTATGCCCAGACGTGGGTCCCGTGCTCACTACACCACTGGATTCAAGCTAGCCTGGCTGAAGAAGGGTGATGCCCTGAAACCGGTCCCAGGATGCTTGTTTCTGGTCCAGGGAGGACCTGGCTTGGCAGTTCGGGCTGGACTGTTCCCACAAGGAACAGGGTCAAGACTGATTTGCATATGGCTGGGTCCAAACTGGGGTGGTGTGGTGAGCAAAAGAATGATGGATTTAACCCAGATCCTTGTGACTGGGGGTGAATGTCTGCATTGTCCAGCATTCCGTCCATCAATTGTTTCTTTTGCATTTGTCGCCCTAAGTGGGAAGGGTATGCCCAGACGTGGGTCCCGTGCTCACTACACCACTGGATTCAAGCTAGCCTGGCTGAAGAAGGGTGATGCCCTGAAACCGGTCCCAGGATGCTTGTTTCTGGTCCAGGGAGGACCTGGCTTGGCAGTTCGGGCTGGACTGTTCCCACAAGGAACAGGGTCAAGACTGATTTGCATATGGCTGGGTCCAAACTGGGGTGGTGTGGTGAGCAAAAGAATGATGGATTTAACCCAGATCCTTGTGACTGGGGGTGAATGTCTGCATTGTCCAGCATTCCGTCCATCAATTGTTTCTTTTGCATTTGTCGCCCTAAGTGGGAAGGGTATGCCCAGACGTGGGTCCCGTGCTCACTACACCACTGGATTCAAGCTAGCCTGGCTGAAGAAGGGTGATGCCCTGAAACCGGTCCCAGGATGCTTGTTTCTGGTCCAGGGAGGACCTGGCTTGGCAGTTCGGGCTGGACTGTTCCCACAAGGAACAGGGTCAAGACTGATTTGCATATGGCTGGGTCCAAACTGGGGTGGTGTGGTGAGCAAAAGAATGATGGATTTAACCCAGATCCTTGTGACTGGGGGTGAATGTCTGCATTGTCCAGCATTCCGTCCATCAATTGTTTCTTTTGCATTTGTCGCCCTAAGTGGGAAGGGTATGCCCAGACGTGGGTCCCGTGCTCACTACACCACTGGATTCAAGCTAGCCTGGCTGAAGAAGGGTGATGCCCTGAAACCGGTCCCAGGATGCTTGTTTCTGGTCCAGGGAGGACCTGGCTTGGCAGTTCGGGCTGGACTGTTCCCACAAGGAACAGGGTCAAGACTGATTTGCATATGGCTGGGTCCAAACTGGGGTGGTGTGGTGAGCAAAAGAATGATGGATTTAACCCAGATCCTTGTGACTGGGGGTGAATGTCTGCATTGTCCAGCATTCCGTCCATCAATTGTTTCTTTTGCATTTGTCGCCCTAAGTGGGAAGGGTATGGCCAGACGTTGGTCCCGTGCTCACTACACCACTGGATTCAAGCTAGCCTGGCTGAAGAAGGGTGATGCCCTGAAACCGGTCCCAGGATGCTTGTTTCTGGTCCAGGGAGGACCTGGCTTGGCAGTTCGGGCTGGACTGTTCCCACAAGGAACAGGGTCAAGACTGATTTGCATATGGCTGGGTCCAAACTGGGGTGGTGTGGTGAGCAAAAGAATGATGGATTTAACCCAGATCCTTGTGACTGGGGGTGAATGTCTGCATTATCCAGCATTCCGTCCATCAATTGTTTCTTTTGCATTTGTTGCCCTAAGTGGGAAGGGTATGCCCAGACGTGGGTCCCGTGCTCACTACACCACTGGATTCAAGCTAGCCTGGCTGAAGAAGGGTGATGCCCTGAAACCGGTCCCAGGATGCTTGTTTCTGGTCCAGGGAGGACCTGGCTTGGCAGTTCGGGCTGGACTGTTCCCACAAGGAACAGGGTCAAGACTGATTTGCATATGGCTGGGTCCAAACTGGGGTGGTGTGGTGAGCAAAAGAATGATGGATTTAACCCAGATCCTTGTGACTGGGGGTGAATGTCTGCATTGTCCAGCATTCCGTCCATCAATTGTTTCTTTTGCATTTGTCGCCCTAAGTGGGAAGGGTATGCCCAGACGTGGGTCCCGTGCTCACTACACCACTGGATTCAAGCTAGCCTGGCTGAAGAAGGGTGATGCCCTGAAACCGGTCCCAGGATGCTTGTTTCTGGTCCAGGGAGGACCTGGCTTGGCAGTTCGGGCTGGACTGTTCCCACAAGGAACAGGGTCAAGACTGATTTGCATATGGCTGGGTCCAAACTGGGGTGGTGTGGTGAGCAAAAGAATGATGGATTTAACCCAGATCCTTGTGACTGGGGGTGAATGTCTGCATTGTCCAGCATTCCGTCCATCAATTGTTTCTTTTGCATTTGTCGCCCTAAGTGGGAAGGGTATGCCCAGACGTGGGTCCCGTGCTCACTACACCACTGGATTCAAGCTAGCCTGGCTGAAGAAGGGTGATGCCCTGAAACCGGTCCCAGGATGCTTGTTTCTGGTCCAGGGAGGACCTGGCTTGGCAGTTCGGGCTGGACTGTTCCCACAAGGAACAGGGTCAAGACTGATTTGCATATGGCTGGGTCCAAACTGGGGTGGTGTGGTGAGCAAAAGAATGATGGATTTAACCCAGATCCTTGTGACTGGGGGTGAATGTCTGCATTGTCCAGCATTCCGTCCATCAATTGTTTCTTTTGCATTTGTCGCCCTAAGTGGGAAGGGTATGCCCAGACGTGGGTCCCGTGCTCACTACACCACTGGATTCAAGCTAGCCTGGCTGAAGAAGGGTGATGCCCTGAAACCGGTCCCAGGATGCTTGTTTCTGGTCCAGGGAGGACCTGGCTTGGCAGTTCGGGCTGGACTGTTCCCACAAGGAACAGGGTCAAGACTGATTTGCATATGGCTGGGTCCAAACTGGGGTGGTGTGGTGAGCAAAAGAATGATGGATTTAACCCAGATCCTTGTGACTGGGGGTGAATGTCTGCATTGTCCAGCATTCCGTCCATCAATTGTTTCTTTTGCATTTGTCGCCCTAAGTGGGAAGGGTATGCCCAGACGTGGGTCCCGTGCTCACTACACCACTGGATTCAAGCTAGCCTGGCTGAAGAAGGGTGATGCCCTGAAACCGGTCCCAGGATGCTTGTTTCTGGTCCAGGGAGGACCTGGCTTGGCAGTTCGGGCTGGACTGTTCCCACAAGGAACAGGGTCAAGACTGATTTGCATATGGCTGGGTCCAAACTGGGGTGGTGTGGTGAGCAAAAGAATGATGGATTTAACCCAGATCCTTGTGACTGGGGGTGAATGTCTGCATTGTCCAGCATTCCGTCCATCAATTGTTTCTTTTGCATTTGTCGCCCTAAGTGGGAAGGGTATGCCCAGACGTGGGTCCCGTGCTCACTACACCACTGGATTCAAGCTAGCCTGGCTGAAGAAGGGTGATGCCCTGAAACCGGTCCCAGGATGCTTGTTTCTGGTCCAGGGAGGACCTGGCTTGGCAGTTCGGGCTGGACTGTTCCCACAAGGAACAGGGTCAAGACTGATTTGCATATGGCTGGGTCCAAACTGGGGTGGTGTGGTGAGCAAAAGAATGATGGATTTAACCCAGATCCTTGTGACTGGGGGTGAATGTCTGCATTGTCCAGCATTCCGTCCATCAATTGTTTCTTTTGCATTTGTCGCCCTAAGTGGGAAGGGTATGCCCAGACGTGGGTCCCGTGCTCACTACACCACTGGATTCAAGCTAGCCTGGCTGAAGAAGGGTGATGCCCTGAAACCGGTCCCAGGATGCTTGTTTCTGGTCCAGGGAGGACCTGGCTTGGCAGTTCGGGCTGGACTGTTCCCACAAGGAACAGGGTCAAGACTGATTTGCATATGGCTGGGTCCAAACTGGGGTGGTGTGGTGAGCAAAAGAATGATGGATTTAACCCAGATCCTTGTGACTGGGGGTGAATGTCTGCATTGTCCAGCATTCCGTCCATCAATTGTTTCTTTTGCATTTGTCGCCCTAAGTGGGAAGGGTATGCCCAGACGTGGGTCCCGTGCTCACTACACCACTGGATTCAAGCTAGCCTGGCTGAAGAAGGGTGATGCCCTGAAACCGGTCCCAGGATGCTTGTTTCTGGTCCAGGGAGGACCTGGCTTGGCAGTTCGGGCTGGACTGTTCCCACAAGGAACAGGGTCAAGACTGATTTGCATATGGCTGGGTCCAAACTGGGGTGGTGTGGTGAGCAAAAGAATGATGGATTTAACCCAGATCCTTGTGACTGGGGGTGAATGTCTGCATTGTCCAGCATTCCGTCCATCAATTGTTTCTTTTGCATTTGTCGCCCTAAGTGGGAAGGGTATGCCCAGACGTGGGTCCCGTGCTCACTACACCACTGGATTCAAGCTAGCCTGGCTGAAGAAGGGTGATGCCCTGAAACCGGTCCCAGGATGCTTGTTTCTGGTCCAGGGAGGACCTGGCTTGGCAGTTCGGGCTGGACTGTTCCCACAAGGAACAGGGTCAAGACTGATTTGCATATGGCTGGGTCCAAACTGGGGTGGTGTGGTGAGCAAAAGAATGATGGATTTAACCCAGATCCTTGTGACTGGGGGTGAATGTCTGCATTGTCCAGCATTCCGTCCATCAATTGTTTCTTTTGCATTTGTCGCCCTAAGTGGGAAGGGTATGCCCAGACGTGGGTCCCGTGCTCACTACACCACTGGATTCAAGCTAGCCTGGCTGAAGAAGGGTGATGCCCTGAAACCGGTCCCAGGATGCTTGTTTCTGGTCCAGGGAGGACCTGGCTTGGCAGTTCGGGCTGGACTGTTCCCACAAGGAACAGGGTCAAGACTGATTTGCATATGGCTGGGTCCAAACTGGGGTGGTGTGGTGAGCAAAAGAATGATGGATTTAACCCAGATCCTTGTGACTGGGGGTGAATGTCTGCATTGTCCAGCATTCCGTCCATCAATTGTTTCTTTTGCATTTGTCGCCCTAAGTGGGAAGGGTATGCCCAGACGTGGGTCCCGTGCTCACTACACCACTGGATTCAAGCTAGCCTGGCTGAAGAAGGGTGATGCCCTGAAACCGGTCCCAGGATGCTTGTTTCTGGTCCAGGGAGGACCTGGCTTGGCAGTTCGGGCTGGACTGTTCCCACAAGGAACAGGGTCAAGACTGATTTGCATATGGCTGGGTCCAAACTGGGGTGGTGTGGTGAGCAAAAGAATGATGGATTTAACCCAGATCCTTGTGACTGGGGGTGAATGTCTGCATTGTCCAGCATTCCGTCCATCAATTGTTTCTTTTGCATTTGTCGCCCTAAGTGGGAAGGGTATGCCCAGACGTGGGTCCCGTGCTCACTACACCACTGGATTCAAGCTAGCCTGGCTGAAGAAGGGTGATGCCCTGAAACCGGTCCCAGGATGCTTGTTTCTGGTCCAGGGAGGACCTGGCTTGGCAGTTCGGGCTGGACTGTTCCCACAAGGAACAGGGTCAAGACTGATTTGCATATGGCTGGGTCCAAACTGGGGTGGTGTGGTGAGCAAAAGAATGATGGATTTAACCCAGATCCTTGTGACTGGGGGTGAATGTCTGCATTGTCCAGCATTCCGTCCATCAATTGTTTCTTTTGCATTTGTCGCCCTAAGTGGGAAGGGTATGCCCAGACGTGGGTCCCGTGCTCACTACACCACTGGATTCAAGCTAGCCTGGCTGAAGAAGGGTGATGCCCTGAAACCGGTCCCAGGATGCTTGTTTCTGGTCCAGGGAGGACCTGGCTTGGCAGTTCGGGCTGGACTGTTCCCACAAGGAACAGGGTCAAGACTGATTTGCATATGGCTGGGTCCAAACTGGGGTGGTGTGGTGAGCAAAAGAATGATGGATTTAACCCAGATCCTTGTGACTGGGGGTGAATGTCTGCATTGTCCAGCATTCCGTCCATCAATTGTTTCTTTTGCATTTGTCGCCCTAAGTGGGAAGGGTATGCCCAGACGTGGGTCCCGTGCTCACTACACCACTGGATTCAAGCTAGCCTGGCTGAAGAAGGGTGATGCCCTGAAACCGGTCCCAGGATGCTTGTTTCTGGTCCAGGGAGGACCTGGCTTGGCAGTTCGGGCTGGACTGTTCCCACAAGGAACAGGGTCAAGACTGATTTGCATATGGCTGGGTCCAAACTGGGGTGGTGTGGTGAGCAAAAGAATGATGGATTTAACCCAGATCCTTGTGACTGGGGGTGAATGTCTGCATTGTCCAGCATTCCGTCCATCAATTGTTTCTTTTGCATTTGTCGCCCTAAGTGGGAAGGGTATGCCCAGACGTGGGTCCCGTGCTCACTACACCACTGGATTCAAGCTAGCCTGGCTGAAGAAGGGTGATGCCCTGAAACCGGTCCCAGGATGCTTGTTTCTGGTCCAGGGAGGACCTGGCTTGGCAGTTCGGGCTGGACTGTTCCCACAAGGAACAGGGTCAAGACTGATTTGCATATGGCTGGGTCCAAACTGGGGTGGTGTGGTGAGCAAAAGAATGATGGATTTAACCCAGATCCTTGTGACTGGGGGTGAATGTCTGCATTGTCCAGCATTCCGTCCATCAATTGTTTCTTTTGCATTTGTCGCCCTAAGTGGGAAGGGTATGCCCAGACGTGGGTCCCGTGCTCACTACACCACTGGATTCAAGCTAGCCTGGCTGAAGAAGGGTGATGCCCTGAAACCGGTCCCAGGATGCTTGTTTCTGGTCCAGGGAGGACCTGGCTTGGCAGTTCGGGCTGGACTGTTCCCACAAGGAACAGGGTCAAGACTGATTTGCATATGGCTGGGTCCAAACTGGGGTGGTGTGGTGAGCAAAAGAATGATGGATTTAACCCAGATCCTTGTGACTGGGGGTGAATGTCTGCATTGTCCAGCATTCCGTCCATCAATTGTTTCTTTTGCATTTGTCGCCCTAAGTGGGAAGGGTATGCCCAGACGTGGGTCCCGTGCTCACTACACCACTGGATTCAAGCTAGCCTGGCTGAAGAAGGGTGATGCCCTGAAACCGGTCCCAGGATGCTTGTTTCTGGTCCAGGGAGGACCTGGCTTGGCAGTTCGGGCTGGACTGTTCCCACAAGGAACAGGGTCAAGACTGATTTGCATATGGCTGGGTCCAAACTGGGGTGGTGTGGTGAGCAAAAGAATGATGGATTTAACCCAGATCCTTGTGACTGGGGGTGAATGTCTGCATTGTCCAGCATTCCGTCCATCAATTGTTTCTTTTGCATTTGTCGCCCTAAGTGGGAAGGGTATGCCCAGACGTGGGTCCCGTGCTCACTACACCACTGGATTCAAGCTAGCCTGGCTGAAGAAGGGTGATGCCCTGAAACCGGTCCCAGGATGCTTGTTTCTGGTCCAGGGAGGACCTGGCTTGGCAGTTCGGGCTGGACTGTTCCCACAAGGAACAGGGTCAAGACTGATTTGCATATGGCTGGGTCCAAACTGGGGTGGTGTGGTGAGCAAAAGAATGATGGATTTAACCCAGATCCTTGTGACTGGGGGTGAATGTCTGCATTGTCCAGCATTCCGTCCATCAATTGTTTCTTTTGCATTTGTCGCCCTAAGTGGGAAGGGTATGCCCAGACGTGGGTCCCGTGCTCACTACACCACTGGATTCAAGCTAGCCTGGCTGAAGAAGGGTGATGCCCTGAAACCGGTCCCAGGATGCTTGTTTCTGGTCCAGGGAGGACCTGGCTTGGCAGTTCGGGCTGGACTGTTCCCACAAGGAACAGGGTCAAGACTGATTTGCATATGGCTGGGTCCAAACTGGGGTGGTGTGGTGAGCAAAAGAATGATGGATTTAACCCAGATCCTTGTGACTGGGGGTGAATGTCTGCATTGTCCAGCATTCCGTCCATCAATTGTTTCTTTTGCATTTGTCGCCCTAAGTGGGAAGGGTATGCCCAGACGTGGGTCCCGTGCTCACTACACCACTGGATTCAAGCTAGCCTGGCTGAAGAAGGGTGATGCCCTGAAACCGGTCCCAGGATGCTTGTTTCTGGTCCAGGGAGGACCTGGCTTGGCAGTTCGGGCTGGACTGTTCCCACAAGGAACAGGGTCAAGACTGATTTGCATATGGCTGGGTCCAAACTGGGGTGGTGTGGTGAGCAAAAGAATGATGGATTTAACCCAGATCCTTGTGACTGGGGGTGAATGTCTGCATTGTCCAGCATTCCGTCCATCAATTGTTTCTTTTGCATTTGTCGCCCTAAGTGGGAAGGGTATGCCCAGACGTGGGTCCCGTGCTCACTACACCACTGGATTCAAGCTAGCCTGGCTGAAGAAGGGTGATGCCCTGAAACCGGTCCCAGGATGCTTGTTTCTGGTCCAGGGAGGACCTGGCTTGGCAGTTCGGGCTGGACTGTTCCCACAAGGAACAGGGTCAAGACTGATTTGCATATGGCTGGGTCCAAACTGGGGTGGTGTGGTGAGCAAAAGAATGATGGATTTAACCCAGATCCTTGTGACTGGGGGTGAATGTCTGCATTGTCCAGCATTCCGTCCATCAATTGTTTCTTTTGCATTTGTCGCCCTAAGTGGGAAGGGTATGCCCAGACGTGGGTCCCGTGCTCACTACACCACTGGATTCAAGCTAGCCTGGCTGAAGAAGGGTGATGCCCTGAAACCGGTCCCAGGATGCTTGTTTCTGGTCCAGGGAGGACCTGGCTTGGCAGTTCGGGCTGGACTGTTCCCACAAGGAACAGGGTCAAGACTGATTTGCATATGGCTGGGTCCAAACTGGGGTGGTGTGGTGAGCAAAAGAATGATGGATTTAACCCAGATCCTTGTGACTGGGGGTGAATGTCTGCATTGTCCAGCATTCCGTCCATCAATTGTTTCTTTTGCATTTGTCGCCCTAAGTGGGAAGGGTATGCCCAGACGTGGGTCCCGTGCTCACTACACCACTGGATTCAAGCTAGCCTGGCTGAAGAAGGGTGATGCCCTGAAACCGGTCCCAGGATGCTTGTTTCTGGTCCAGGGAGGACCTGGCTTGGCAGTTCGGGCTGGACTGTTCCCACAAGGAACAGGGTCAAGACTGATTTGCATATGGCTGGGTCCAAACTGGGGTGGTGTGGTGAGCAAAAGAATGATGGATTTAACCCAGATCCTTGTGACTGGGGGTGAATGTCTGCATTGTCCAGCATTCCGTCCATCAATTGTTTCTTTTGCATTTGTCGCCCTAAGTGGGAAGGGTATGCCCAGACGTGGGTCCCGTGCTCACTACACCACTGGATTCAAGCTAGCCTGGCTGAAGAAGGGTGATGCCCTGAAACCGGTCCCAGGATGCTTGTTTCTGGTCCAGGGAGGACCTGGCTTGGCAGTTCGGGCTGGACTGTTCCCACAAGGAACAGGGTCAAGACTGATTTGCATATGGCTGGGTCCAAACTGGGGTGGTGTGGTGAGCAAAAGAATGATGGATTTAACCCAGATCCTTGTGACTGGGGGTGAATGTCTGCATTGTCCAGCATTCCGTCCATCAATTGTTTCTTTTGCATTTGTCGCCCTAAGTGGGAAGGGTATGCCCAGACGTGGGTCCCGTGCTCACTACACCACTGGATTCAAGCTAGCCTGGCTGAAGAAGGGTGATGCCCTGAAACCGGTCCCAGGATGCTTGTTTCTGGTCCAGGGAGGACCTGGCTTGGCAGTTCGGGCTGGACTGTTCCCACAAGGAACAGGGTCAAGACTGATTTGCATATGGCTGGGTCCAAACTGGGGTGGTGTGGTGAGCAAAAGAATGATGGATTTAACCCAGATCCTTGTGACTGGGGGTGAATGTCTGCATTGTCCAGCATTCCGTCCATCAATTGTTTCTTTTGCATTTGTCGCCCTAAGTGGGAAGGGTATGCCCAGACGTGGGTCCCGTGCTCACTACACCACTGGATTCAAGCTAGCCTGGCTGAAGAAGGGTGATGCCCTGAAACCGGTCCCAGGATGCTTGTTTCTGGTCCAGGGAGGACCTGGCTTGGCAGTTCGGGCTGGACTGTTCCCACAAGGAACAGGGTCAAGACTGATTTGCATATGGCTGGGTCCAAACTGGGGTGGTGTGGTGAGCAAAAGAATGATGGATTTAACCCAGATCCTTGTGACTGGGGGTGAATGTCTGCATTGTCCAGCATTCCGTCCATCAATTGTTTCTTTTGCATTTGTCGCCCTAAGTGGGAAGGGTATGCCCAGACGTGGGTCCCGTGCTCACTACACCACTGGATTCAAGCTAGCCTGGCTGAAGAAGGGTGATGCCCTGAAACCGGTCCCAGGATGCTTGTTTCTGGTCCAGGGAGGACCTGGCTTGGCAGTTCGGGCTGGACTGTTCCCACAAGGAACAGGGTCAAGACTGATTTGCATATGGCTGGGTCCAAACTGGGGTGGTGTGGTGAGCAAAAGAATGATGGATTTAACCCAGATCCTTGTGACTGGGGGTGAATGTCTGCATTGTCCAGCATTCCGTCCATCAATTGTTTCTTTTGCATTTGTCGCCCTAAGTGGGAAGGGTATGCCCAGACGTGGGTCCCGTGCTCACTACACCACTGGATTCAAGCTAGCCTGGCTGAAGAAGGGTGATGCCCTGAAACCGGTCCCAGGATGCTTGTTTCTGGTCCAGGGAGGACCTGGCTTGGCAGTTCGGGCTGGACTGTTCCCACAAGGAACAGGGTCAAGACTGATTTGCATATGGCTGGGTCCAAACTGGGGTGGTGTGGTGAGCAAAAGAATGATGGATTTAACCCAGATCCTTGTGACTGGGGGTGAATGTCTGCATTGTCCAGCATTCCGTCCATCAATTGTTTCTTTTGCATTTGTCGCCCTAAGTGGGAAGGGTATGCCCAGACGTGGGTCCCGTGCTCACTACACCACTGGATTCAAGCTAGCCTGGCTGAAGAAGGGTGATGCCCTGAAACCGGTCCCAGGATGCTTGTTTCTGGTCCAGGGAGGACCTGGCTTGGCAGTTCGGGCTGGACTGTTCCCACAAGGAACAGGGTCAAGACTGATTTGCATATGGCTGGGTCCAAACTGGGGTGGTGTGGTGAGCAAAAGAATGATGGATTTAACCCAGATCCTTGTGACTGGGGGTGAATGTCTGCATTGTCCAGCATTCCGTCCATCAATTGTTTCTTTTGCATTTGTCGCCCTAAGTGGGAAGGGTATGCCCAGACGTGGGTCCCGTGCTCACTACACCACTGGATTCAAGCTAGCCTGGCTGAAGAAGGGTGATGCCCTGAAACCGGTCCCAGGATGCTTGTTTCTGGTCCAGGGAGGACCTGGCTTGGCAGTTCGGGCTGGACTGTTCCCACAAGGAACAGGGTCAAGACTGATTTGCATATGGCTGGGTCCAAACTGGGGTGGTGTGGTGAGCAAAAGAATGATGGATTTAACCCAGATCCTTGTGACTGGGGGTGAATGTCTGCATTGTCCAGCATTCCGTCCATCAATTGTTTCTTTTGCATTTGTCGCCCTAAGTGGGAAGGGTATGCCCAGACGTGGGTCCCGTGCTCACTACACCACTGGATTCAAGCTAGCCTGGCTGAAGAAGGGTGATGCCCTGAAACCGGTCCCAGGATGCTTGTTTCTGGTCCAGGGAGGACCTGGCTTGGCAGTTCGGGCTGGACTGTTCCCACAAGGAACAGGGTCAAGACTGATTTGCATATGGCTGGGTCCAAACTGGGGTGGTGTGGTGAGCAAAAGAATGATGGATTTAACCCAGATCCTTGTGACTGGGGGTGAATGTCTGCATTGTCCAGCATTCCGTCCATCAATTGTTTCTTTTGCATTTGTCGCCCTAAGTGGGAAGGGTATGCCCAGACGTGGGTCCCGTGCTCACTACACCACTGGATTCAAGCTAGCCTGGCTGAAGAAGGGTGATGCCCTGAAACCGGTCCCAGGATGCTTGTTTCTGGTCCAGGGAGGACCTGGCTTGGCAGTTCGGGCTGGACTGTTCCCACAAGGAACAGGGTCAAGACTGATTTGCATATGGCTGGGTCCAAACTGGGGTGGTGTGGTGAGCAAAAGAATGATGGATTTAACCCAGATCCTTGTGACTGGGGGTGAATGTCTGCATTGTCCAGCATTCCGTCCATCAATTGTTTCTTTTGCATTTGTCGCCCTAAGTGGGAAGGGTATGCCCAGACGTGGGTCCCGTGCTCACTACACCACTGGATTCAAGCTAGCCTGGCTGAAGAAGGGTGATGCCCTGAAACCGGTCCCAGGATGCTTGTTTCTGGTCCAGGGAGGACCTGGCTTGGCAGTTCGGGCTGGACTGTTCCCACAAGGAACAGGGTCAAGACTGATTTGCATATGGCTGGGTCCAAACTGGGGTGGTGTGGTGAGCAAAAGAATGATGGATTTAACCCAGATCCTTGTGACTGGGGGTGAATGTCTGCATTGTCCAGCATTCCGTCCATCAATTGTTTCTTTTGCATTTGTCGCCCTAAGTGGGAAGGGTATGCCCAGACGTGGGTCCCGTGCTCACTACACCACTGGATTCAAGCTAGCCTGGCTGAAGAAGGGTGATGCCCTGAAACCGGTCCCAGGATGCTTGTTTCTGGTCCAGGGAGGACCTGGCTTGGCAGTTCGGGCTGGACTGTTCCCACAAGGAACAGGGTCAAGACTGATTTGCATATGGCTGGGTCCAAACTGGGGTGGTGTGGTGAGCAAAAGAATGATGGATTTAACCCAGATCCTTGTGACTGGGGGTGAATGTCTGCATTGTCCAGCATTCCGTCCATCAATTGTTTCTTTTGCATTTGTCGCCCTAAGTGGGAAGGGTATGCCCAGACGTGGGTCCCGTGCTCACTACACCACTGGATTCAAGCTAGCCTGGCTGAAGAAGGGTGATGCCCTGAAACCGGTCCCAGGATGCTTGTTTCTGGTCCAGGGAGGACCTGGCTTGGCAGTTCGGGCTGGACTGTTCCCACAAGGAACAGGGTCAAGACTGATTTGCATATGGCTGGGTCCAAACTGGGGTGGTGTGGTGAGCAAAAGAATGATGGATTTAACCCAGATCCTTGTGACTGGGGGTGAATGTCTGCATTGTCCAGCATTCCGTCCATCAATTGTTTCTTTTGCATTTGTCGCCCTAAGTGGGAAGGGTATGCCCAGACGTGGGTCCCGTGCTCACTACACCACTGGATTCAAGCTAGCCTGGCTGAAGAAGGGTGATGCCCTGAAACCGGTCCCAGGATGCTTGTTTCTGGTCCAGGGAGGACCTGGCTTGGCAGTTCGGGCTGGACTGTTCCCACAAGGAACAGGGTCAAGACTGATTTGCATATGGCTGGGTCCAAACTGGGGTGGTGTGGTGAGCAAAAGAATGATGGATTTAACCCAGATCCTTGTGACTGGGGGTGAATGTCTGCATTGTCCAGCATTCCGTCCATCAATTGTTTCTTTTGCATTTGTCGCCCTAAGTGGGAAGGGTATGCCCAGACGTGGGTCCCGTGCTCACTACACCACTGGATTCAAGCTAGCCTGGCTGAAGAAGGGTGATGCCCTGAAACCGGTCCCAGGATGCTTGTTTCTGGTCCAGGGAGGACCTGGCTTGGCAGTTCGGGCTGGACTGTTCCCACAAGGAACAGGGTCAAGACTGATTTGCATATGGCTGGGTCCAAACTGGGGTGGTGTGGTGAGCAAAAGAATGATGGATTTAACCCAGATCCTTGTGACTGGGGGTGAATGTCTGCATTGTCCAGCATTCCGTCCATCAATTGTTTCTTTTGCATTTGTCGCCCTAAGTGGGAAGGGTATGCCCAGACGTGGGTCCCGTGCTCACTACACCACTGGATTCAAGCTAGCCTGGCTGAAGAAGGGTGATGCCCTGAAACCGGTCCCAGGATGCTTGTTTCTGGTCCAGGGAGGACCTGGCTTGGCAGTTCGGGCTGGACTGTTCCCACAAGGAACAGGGTCAAGACTGATTTGCATATGGCTGGGTCCAAACTGGGGTGGTGTGGTGAGCAAAAGAATGATGGATTTAACCCAGATCCTTGTGACTGGGGGTGAATGTCTGCATTGTCCAGCATTCCGTCCATCAATTGTTTCTTTTGCATTTGTCGCCCTAAGTGGGAAGGGTATGCCCAGACGTGGGTCCCGTGCTCACTACACCACTGGATTCAAGCTAGCCTGGCTGAAGAAGGGTGATGCCCTGAAACCGGTCCCAGGATGCTTGTTTCTGGTCCAGGGAGGACCTGGCTTGGCAGTTCGGGCTGGACTGTTCCCACAAGGAACAGGGTCAAGACTGATTTGCATATGGCTGGGTCCAAACTGGGGTGGTGTGGTGAGCAAAAGAATGATGGATTTAACCCAGATCCTTGTGACTGGGGGTGAATGTCTGCATTGTCCAGCATTCCGTCCATCAATTGTTTCTTTTGCATTTGTCGCCCTAAGTGGGAAGGGTATGCCCAGACGTGGGTCCCGTGCTCACTACACCACTGGATTCAAGCTAGCCTGGCTGAAGAAGGGTGATGCCCTGAAACCGGTCCCAGGATGCTTGTTTCTGGTCCAGGGAGGACCTGGCTTGGCAGTTCGGGCTGGACTGTTCCCACAAGGAACAGGGTCAAGACTGATTTGCATATGGCTGGGTCCAAACTGGGGTGGTGTGGTGAGCAAAAGAATGATGGATTTAACCCAGATCCTTGTGACTGGGGGTGAATGTCTGCATTGTCCAGCATTCCGTCCATCAATTGTTTCTTTTGCATTTGTCGCCCTAAGTGGGAAGGGTATGCCCAGACGTGGGTCCCGTGCTCACTACACCACTGGATTCAAGCTAGCCTGGCTGAAGAAGGGTGATGCCCTGAAACCGGTCCCAGGATGCTTGTTTCTGGTCCAGGGAGGACCTGGCTTGGCAGTTCGGGCTGGACTGTTCCCACAAGGAACAGGGTCAAGACTGATTTGCATATGGCTGGGTCCAAACTGGGGTGGTGTGGTGAGCAAAAGAATGATGGATTTAACCCAGATCCTTGTGACTGGGGGTGAATGTCTGCATTGTCCAGCATTCCGTCCATCAATTGTTTCTTTTGCATTTGTCGCCCTAAGTGGGAAGGGTATGCCCAGACGTGGGTCCCGTGCTCACTACACCACTGGATTCAAGCTAGCCTGGCTGAAGAAGGGTGATGCCCTGAAACCGGTCCCAGGATGCTTGTTTCTGGTCCAGGGAGGACCTGGCTTGGCAGTTCGGGCTGGACTGTTCCCACAAGGAACAGGGTCAAGACTGATTTGCATATGGCTGGGTCCAAACTGGGGTGGTGTGGTGAGCAAAAGAATGATGGATTTAACCCAGATCCTTGTGACTGGGGGTGAATGTCTGCATTGTCCAGCATTCCGTCCATCAATTGTTTCTTTTGCATTTGTCGCCCTAAGTGGGAAGGGTATGCCCAGACGTGGGTCCCGTGCTCACTACACCACTGGATTCAAGCTAGCCTGGCTGAAGAAGGGTGATGCCCTGAAACCGGTCCCAGGATGCTTGTTTCTGGTCCAGGGAGGACCTGGCTTGGCAGTTCGGGCTGGACTGTTCCCACAAGGAACAGGGTCAAGACTGATTTGCATATGGCTGGGTCCAAACTGGGGTGGTGTGGTGAGCAAAAGAATGATGGATTTAACCCAGATCCTTGTGACTGGGGGTGAATGTCTGCATTGTCCAGCATTCCGTCCATCAATTGTTTCTTTTGCATTTGTCGCCCTAAGTGGGAAGGGTATGCCCAGACGTGGGTCCCGTGCTCACTACACCACTGGATTCAAGCTAGCCTGGCTGAAGAAGGGTGATGCCCTGAAACCGGTCCCAGGATGCTTGTTTCTGGTCCAGGGAGGACCTGGCTTGGCAGTTCGGGCTGGACTGTTCCCACAAGGAACAGGGTCAAGACTGATTTGCATATGGCTGGGTCCAAACTGGGGTGGTGTGGTGAGCAAAAGAATGATGGATTTAACCCAGATCCTTGTGACTGGGGGTGAATGTCTGCATTGTCCAGCATTCCGTCCATCAATTGTTTCTTTTGCATTTGTCGCCCTAAGTGGGAAGGGTATGCCCAGACGTGGGTCCCGTGCTCACTACACCACTGGATTCAAGCTAGCCTGGCTGAAGAAGGGTGATGCCCTGAAACCGGTCCCAGGATGCTTGTTTCTGGTCCAGGGAGGACCTGGCTTGGCAGTTCGGGCTGGACTGTTCCCACAAGGAACAGGGTCAAGACTGATTTGCATATGGCTGGGTCCAAACTGGGGTGGTGTGGTGAGCAAAAGAATGATGGATTTAACCCAGATCCTTGTGACTGGGGGTGAATGTCTGCATTGTCCAGCATTCCGTCCATCAATTGTTTCTTTTGCATTTGTCGCCCTAAGTGGGAAGGGTATGCCCAGACGTGGGTCCCGTGCTCACTACACCACTGGATTCAAGCTAGCCTGGCTGAAGAAGGGTGATGCCCTGAAACCGGTCCCAGGATGCTTGTTTCTGGTCCAGGGAGGACCTGGCTTGGCAGTTCGGGCTGGACTGTTCCCACAAGGAACAGGGTCAAGACTGATTTGCATATGGCTGGGTCCAAACTGGGGTGGTGTGGTGAGCAAAAGAATGATGGATTTAACCCAGATCCTTGTGACTGGGGGTGAATGTCTGCATTGTCCAGCATTCCGTCCATCAATTGTTTCTTTTGCATTTGTCGCCCTAAGTGGGAAGGGTATGCCCAGACGTGGGTCCCGTGCTCACTACACCACTGGATTCAAGCTAGCCTGGCTGAAGAAGGGTGATGCCCTGAAACCGGTCCCAGGATGCTTGTTTCTGGTCCAGGGAGGACCTGGCTTGGCAGTTCGGGCTGGACTGTTCCCACAAGGAACAGGGTCAAGACTGATTTGCATATGGCTGGGTCCAAACTGGGGTGGTGTGGTGAGCAAAAGAATGATGGATTTAACCCAGATCCTTGTGACTGGGGGTGAATGTCTGCATTGTCCAGCATTCCGTCCATCAATTGTTTCTTTTGCATTTGTCGCCCTAAGTGGGAAGGGTATGCCCAGACGTGGGTCCCGTGCTCACTACACCACTGGATTCAAGCTAGCCTGGCTGAAGAAGGGTGATGCCCTGAAACCGGTCCCAGGATGCTTGTTTCTGGTCCAGGGAGGACCTGGCTTGGCAGTTCGGGCTGGACTGTTCCCACAAGGAACAGGGTCAAGACTGATTTGCATATGGCTGGGTCCAAACTGGGGTGGTGTGGTGAGCAAAAGAATGATGGATTTAACCCAGATCCTTGTGACTGGGGGTGAATGTCTGCATTGTCCAGCATTCCGTCCATCAATTGTTTCTTTTGCATTTGTCGCCCTAAGTGGGAAGGGTATGCCCAGACGTGGGTCCCGTGCTCACTACACCACTGGATTCAAGCTAGCCTGGCTGAAGAAGGGTGATGCCCTGAAACCGGTCCCAGGATGCTTGTTTCTGGTCCAGGGAGGACCTGGCTTGGCAGTTCGGGCTGGACTGTTCCCACAAGGAACAGGGTCAAGACTGATTTGCATATGGCTGGGTCCAAACTGGGGTGGTGTGGTGAGCAAAAGAATGATGGATTTAACCCAGATCCTTGTGACTGGGGGTGAATGTCTGCATTGTCCAGCATTCCGTCCATCAATTGTTTCTTTTGCATTTGTCGCCCTAAGTGGGAAGGGTATGCCCAGACGTGGGTCCCGTGCTCACTACACCACTGGATTCAAGCTAGCCTGGCTGAAGAAGGGTGATGCCCTGAAACCGGTCCCAGGATGCTTGTTTCTGGTCCAGGGAGGACCTGGCTTGGCAGTTCGGGCTGGACTGTTCCCACAAGGAACAGGGTCAAGACTGATTTGCATATGGCTGGGTCCAAACTGGGGTGGTGTGGTGAGCAAAAGAATGATGGATTTAACCCAGATCCTTGTGACTGGGGGTGAATGTCTGCATTGTCCAGCATTCCGTCCATCAATTGTTTCTTTTGCATTTGTCGCCCTAAGTGGGAAGGGTATGCCCAGACGTGGGTCCCGTGCTCACTACACCACTGGATTCAAGCTAGCCTGGCTGAAGAAGGGTGATGCCCTGAAACCGGTCCCAGGATGCTTGTTTCTGGTCCAGGGAGGACCTGGCTTGGCAGTTCGGGCTGGACTGTTCCCACAAGGAACAGGGTCAAGACTGATTTGCATATGGCTGGGTCCAAACTGGGGTGGTGTGGTGAGCAAAAGAATGATGGATTTAACCCAGATCCTTGTGACTGGGGGTGAATGTCTGCATTGTCCAGCATTCCGTCCATCAATTGTTTCTTTTGCATTTGTCGCCCTAAGTGGGAAGGGTATGCCCAGACGTGGGTCCCGTGCTCACTACACCACTGGATTCAAGCTAGCCTGGCTGAAGAAGGGTGATGCCCTGAAACCGGTCCCAGGATGCTTGTTTCTGGTCCAGGGAGGACCTGGCTTGGCAGTTCGGGCTGGACTGTTCCCACAAGGAACAGGGTCAAGACTGATTTGCATATGGCTGGGTCCAAACTGGGGTGGTGTGGTGAGCAAAAGAATGATGGATTTAACCCAGATCCTTGTGACTGGGGGTGAATGTCTGCATTGTCCAGCATTCCGTCCATCAATTGTTTCTTTTGCATTTGTCGCCCTAAGTGGGAAGGGTATGCCCAGACGTGGGTCCCGTGCTCACTACACCACTGGATTCAAGCTAGCCTGGCTGAAGAAGGGTGATGCCCTGAAACCGGTCCCAGGATGCTTGTTTCTGGTCCAGGGAGGACCTGGCTTGGCAGTTCGGGCTGGACTGTTCCCACAAGGAACAGGGTCAAGACTGATTTGCATATGGCTGGGTCCAAACTGGGGTGGTGTGGTGAGCAAAAGAATGATGGATTTAACCCAGATCCTTGTGACTGGGGGTGAATGTCTGCATTGTCCAGCATTCCGTCCATCAATTGTTTCTTTTGCATTTGTCGCCCTAAGTGGGAAGGGTATGCCCAGACGTGGGTCCCGTGCTCACTACACCACTGGATTCAAGCTAGCCTGGCTGAAGAAGGGTGATGCCCTGAAACCGGTCCCAGGATGCTTGTTTCTGGTCCAGGGAGGACCTGGCTTGGCAGTTCGGGCTGGACTGTTCCCACAAGGAACAGGGTCAAGACTGATTTGCATATGGCTGGGTCCAAACTGGGGTGGTGTGGTGAGCAAAAGAATGATGGATTTAACCCAGATCCTTGTGACTGGGGGTGAATGTCTGCATTGTCCAGCATTCCGTCCATCAATTGTTTCTTTTGCATTTGTCGCCCTAAGTGGGAAGGGTATGCCCAGACGTGGGTCCCGTGCTCACTACACCACTGGATTCAAGCTAGCCTGGCTGAAGAAGGGTGATGCCCTGAAACCGGTCCCAGGATGCTTGTTTCTGGTCCAGGGAGGACCTGGCTTGGCAGTTCGGGCTGGACTGTTCCCACAAGGAACAGGGTCAAGACTGATTTGCATATGGCTGGGTCCAAACTGGGGTGGTGTGGTGAGCAAAAGAATGATGGATTTAACCCAGATCCTTGTGACTGGGGGTGAATGTCTGCATTGTCCAGCATTCCGTCCATCAATTGTTTCTTTTGCATTTGTCGCCCTAAGTGGGAAGGGTATGCCCAGACGTGGGTCCCGTGCTCACTACACCACTGGATTCAAGCTAGCCTGGCTGAAGAAGGGTGATGCCCTGAAACCGGTCCCAGGATGCTTGTTTCTGGTCCAGGGAGGACCTGGCTTGGCAGTTCGGGCTGGACTGTTCCCACAAGGAACAGGGTCAAGACTGATTTGCATATGGCTGGGTCCAAACTGGGGTGGTGTGGTGAGCAAAAGAATGATGGATTTAACCCAGATCCTTGTGACTGGGGGTGAATGTCTGCATTGTCCAGCATTCCGTCCATCAATTGTTTCTTTTGCATTTGTCGCCCTAAGTGGGAAGGGTATGCCCAGACGTGGGTCCCGTGCTCACTACACCACTGGATTCAAGCTAGCCTGGCTGAAGAAGGGTGATGCCCTGAAACCGGTCCCAGGATGCTTGTTTCTGGTCCAGGGAGGACCTGGCTTGGCAGTTCGGGCTGGACTGTTCCCACAAGGAACAGGGTCAAGACTGATTTGCATATGGCTGGGTCCAAACTGGGGTGGTGTGGTGAGCAAAAGAATGATGGATTTAACCCAGATCCTTGTGACTGGGGGTGAATGTCTGCATTGTCCAGCATTCCGTCCATCAATTGTTTCTTTTGCATTTGTCGCCCTAAGTGGGAAGGGTATGCCCAGACGTGGGTCCCGTGCTCACTACACCACTGGATTCAAGCTAGCCTGGCTGAAGAAGGGTGATGCCCTGAAACCGGTCCCAGGATGCTTGTTTCTGGTCCAGGGAGGACCTGGCTTGGCAGTTCGGGCTGGACTGTTCCCACAAGGAACAGGGTCAAGACTGATTTGCATATGGCTGGGTCCAAACTGGGGTGGTGTGGTGAGCAAAAGAATGATGGATTTAACCCAGATCCTTGTGACTGGGGGTGAATGTCTGCATTGTCCAGCATTCCGTCCATCAATTGTTTCTTTTGCATTTGTCGCCCTAAGTGGGAAGGGTATGCCCAGACGTGGGTCCCGTGCTCACTACACCACTGGATTCAAGCTAGCCTGGCTGAAGAAGGGTGATGCCCTGAAACCGGTCCCAGGATGCTTGTTTCTGGTCCAGGGAGGACCTGGCTTGGCAGTTCGGGCTGGACTGTTCCCACAAGGAACAGGGTCAAGACTGATTTGCATATGGCTGGGTCCAAACTGGGGTGGTGTGGTGAGCAAAAGAATGATGGATTTAACCCAGATCCTTGTGACTGGGGGTGAATGTCTGCATTGTCCAGCATTCCGTCCATCAATTGTTTCTTTTGCATTTGTCGCCCTAAGTGGGAAGGGTATGCCCAGACGTGGGTCCCGTGCTCACTACACCACTGGATTCAAGCTAGCCTGGCTGAAGAAGGGTGATGCCCTGAAACCGGTCCCAGGATGCTTGTTTCTGGTCCAGGGAGGACCTGGCTTGGCAGTTCGGGCTGGACTGTTCCCACAAGGAACAGGGTCAAGACTGATTTGCATATGGCTGGGTCCAAACTGGGGTGGTGTGGTGAGCAAAAGAATGATGGATTTAACCCAGATCCTTGTGACTGGGGGTGAATGTCTGCATTGTCCAGCATTCCGTCCATCAATTGTTTCTTTTGCATTTGTCGCCCTAAGTGGGAAGGGTATGCCCAGACGTGGGTCCCGTGCTCACTACACCACTGGATTCAAGCTAGCCTGGCTGAAGAAGGGTGATGCCCTGAAACCGGTCCCAGGATGCTTGTTTCTGGTCCAGGGAGGACCTGGCTTGGCAGTTCGGGCTGGACTGTTCCCACAAGGAACAGGGTCAAGACTGATTTGCATATGGCTGGGTCCAAACTGGGGTAGTGTGGTGAGCAAAAGAATGATGGATTTAACCCAGATCCTTGTGACTGGGGGTGAATGTCTGCATTGTCCAGCATTCCGTCCATCAATTGTTTCTTTTGCATTTGTCGCCCTAAGTGGGAAGGGTATGCCCAGACGTGGGTCCCGTGCTCACTACACCACTGGATTCAAGCTAGCCTGGCTGAAGAAGGGTGATGCCCTGAAACCGGTCCCAGGATGCTTGTTTCTGGTCCAGGGAGGACCTGGCTTGGCAGTTCGGGCTGGACTGTTCCCACAAGGAACAGGGTCAAGACTGATTTGCATATGGCTGGGTCCAAACTGGGGTGGTGTGGTGAGCAAAAGAATGATGGATTTAACCCAGATCCTTGTGACTGGGGGTGAATGTCTGCATTGTCCAGCATTCCGTCCATCAATTGTTTCTTTTGCATTTGTCGCCCTAAGTGGGAAGGGTATGCCCAGACGTGGGTCCCGTGCTCACTACACCACTGGATTCAAGCTAGCCTGGCTGAAGAAGGGTGATGCCCTGAAACCGGTCCCAGGATGCTTGTTTCTGGTCCAGGGAGGACCTGGCTTGGCAGTTCGGGCTGGACTGTTCCCACAAGGAACAGGGTCAAGACTGATTTGCATATGGCTGGGTCCAAACTGGGGTGGTGTGGTGAGCAAAAGAATGATGGATTTAACCCAGATCCTTGTGACTGGGGGTGAATGTCTGCATTGTCCAGCATTCCGTCCATCAATTGTTTCTTTTGCATTTGTCGCCCTAAGTGGGAAGGGTATGCCCAGACGTGGGTCCCGTGCTCACTACACCACTGGATTCAAGCTAGCCTGGCTGAAGAAGGGTGATGCCCTGAAACCGGTCCCAGGATGCTTGTTTCTGGTCCAGGGAGGACCTGGCTTGGCAGTTCGGGCTGGACTGTTCCCACAAGGAACAGGGTCAAGACTGATTTGCATATGGCTGGGTCCAAACTGGGGTGGTGTGGTGAGCAAAAGAATGATGGATTTAACCCAGATCCTTGTGACTGGGGGTGAATGTCTGCATTGTCCAGCATTCCGTCCATCAATTGTTTCTTTTGCATTTGTCGCCCTAAGTGGGAAGGGTATGCCCAGACGTGGGTCCCGTGCTCACTACACCACTGGATTCAAGCTAGCCTGGCTGAAGAAGGGTGATGCCCTGAAACCGGTCCCAGGATGCTTGTTTCTGGTCCAGGGAGGACCTGGCTTGGCAGTTCGGGCTGGACTGTTCCCACAAGGAACAGGGTCAAGACTGATTTGCATATGGCTGGGTCCAAACTGGGGTGGTGTGGTGAGCAAAAGAATGATGGATTTAACCCAGATCCTTGTGACTGGGGGTGAATGTCTGCATTGTCCAGCATTCCGTCCATCAATTGTTTCTTTTGCATTTGTCGCCCTAAGTGGGAAGGGTATGCCCAGACGTGGGTCCCGTGCTCACTACACCACTGGATTCAAGCTAGCCTGGCTGAAGAAGGGTGATGCCCTGAAACCGGTCCCAGGATGCTTGTTTCTGGTCCAGGGAGGACCTGGCTTGGCAGTTCGGGCTGGACTGTTCCCACAAGGAACAGGGTCAAGACTGATTTGCATATGGCTGGGTCCAAACTGGGGTGGTGTGGTGAGCAAAAGAATGATGGATTTAACCCAGATCCTTGTGACTGGGGGTGAATGTCTGCATTGTCCAGCATTCCGTCCATCAATTGTTTCTTTTGCATTTGTCGCCCTAAGTGGGAAGGGTATGCCCAGACGTGGGTCCCGTGCTCACTACACCACTGGATTCAAGCTAGCCTGGCTGAAGAAGGGTGATGCCCTGAAACCGGTCCCAGGATGCTTGTTTCTGGTCCAGGGAGGACCTGGCTTGGCAGTTCGGGCTGGACTGTTCCCACAAGGAACAGGGTCAAGACTGATTTGCATATGGCTGGGTCCAAACTGGGGTGGTGTGGTGAGCAAAAGAATGATGGATTTAACCCAGATCCTTGTGACTGGGGGTGAATGTCTGCATTGTCCAGCATTCCGTCCATCAATTGTTTCTTTTGCATTTGTCGCCCTAAGTGGGAAGGGTATGCCCAGACGTGGGTCCCGTGCTCACTACACCACTGGATTCAAGCTAGCCTGGCTGAAGAAGGGTGATGCCCTGAAACCGGTCCCAGGATGCTTGTTTCTGGTCCAGGGAGGACCTGGCTTGGCAGTTCGGGCTGGACTGTTCCCACAAGGAACAGGGTCAAGACTGATTTGCATATGGCTGGGTCCAAACTGGGGTGGTGTGGTGAGCAAAAGAATGATGGATTTAACCCAGATCCTTGTGACTGGGGGTGAATGTCTGCATTGTCCAGCATTCCGTCCATCAATTGTTTCTTTTGCATTTGTCGCCCTAAGTGGGAAGGGTATGCCCAGACGTGGGTCCCGTGCTCACTACACCACTGGATTCAAGCTAGCCTGGCTGAAGAAGGGTGATGCCCTGAAACCGGTCCCAGGATGCTTGTTTCTGGTCCAGGGAGGACCTGGCTTGGCAGTTCGGGCTGGACTGTTCCCACAAGGAACAGGGTCAAGACTGATTTGCATATGGCTGGGTCCAAACTGGGGTGGTGTGGTGAGCAAAAGAATGATGGATTTAACCCAGATCCTTGTGACTGGGGGTGAATGTCTGCATTGTCCAGCATTCCGTCCATCAATTGTTTCTTTTGCATTTGTCGCCCTAAGTGGGAAGGGTATGCCCAGACGTGGGTCCCGTGCTCACTACACCACTGGATTCAAGCTAGCCTGGCTGAAGAAGGGTGATGCCCTGAAACCGGTCCCAGGATGCTTGTTTCTGGTCCAGGGAGGACCTGGCTTGGCAGTTCGGGCTGGACTGTTCCCACAAGGAACAGGGTCAAGACTGATTTGCATATGGCTGGGTCCAAACTGGGGTGGTGTGGTGAGCAAAAGAATGATGGATTTAACCCAGATCCTTGTGACTGGGGGTGAATGTCTGCATTGTCCAGCATTCCGTCCATCAATTGTTTCTTTTGCATTTGTCGCCCTAAGTGGGAAGGGTATGCCCAGACGTGGGTCCCGTGCTCACTACACCACTGGATTCAAGCTAGCCTGGCTGAAGAAGGGTGATGCCCTGAAACTGGTCCCAGGATGCTTGTTTCTGGTCCAGGGAGGACCTAGCTTGGCAGTTCGGGCTGGACTGTTCCCACAAGGAACAGGGTCAAGACTGATTTGCATATGGCTGGGTCCAAACTGGGGTGGTGTGGTGAGCAAAAGAATGATGGATTTAACCCAGATCCTTGTGACTGGGGGTGAATGTCTGCATTGTCCAGCATTCCGTCCATCAATTGTTTCTTTTGCATTTGTCGCCCTAAGTGGGAAGGGTATGCCCAGACGTGGGTCCCGTGCTCACTACACCACTGGATTCAAGCCATCCTGGCTGAAGAAGGGTGATGCCCTGAAACCGGTCCCAGGATGCTTGTTTCTGGTCCAGGGAGGACCTGGCTTGGCAGTTCGGGCTGGACTGTTCCCACAAGGAACAGGGTCAAGACTGATTTGCATATGGCTGGGTCCAAACTGGGGTGGTGTGGTGAGCAAAAGAATGATGGATTTAACCCAGATCCTTGTGACTGGGGGTGAATGTCTGCATTGTCCAGCATTCCGTCCATCAATTGTTTCTTTTGCATTTGCCGCCCTAAGTGGGAAGGGTATGCCCAGACGTTGGTCCCGTGCTCACTGCACCACTGGATTCAAGCTAGCCTGGCTGAAGAAGGGTGATGCCCTGAAACTGGTCCCAGGATGCTTGTTTCTGGTCCAGGGAGGACCTGGCTTGGCAGTTCGGGCTGGACTGTTCCCACAAGGAACAGGGTCAAGACTGATTTGCATATGGCTGGGTCCAAACTGGGGTGGTGTGGTGAGCAAAAGAATGATGGATTTAACCCAGATCCTTGTGACTGGGGGTGAATGTCTGCATTGTCCAGCATTCCGTCCATCAATTGTTTCTTTTGCATTTGTCGCCCTAAGTGGGAAGGGTATGCCCAGACGTGGGTCCCGTGCTCACTACACCACTGGATTCAAGCTAGCCTGGCTGAAGAAGGGTGATGCCCTGAAACCGGTCCCAGGATGCTTGTTTCTGGTCCAGGGAGGACCTCGCTTGGCAGTTCGGGCTGGACTGTTCCCACAAGGAACAGGGTCAAGACTGATTTGCATATGGCTGGGTCCAAACTGGGGTGGTGTGGTGAGCAAAAGATTGATGGATTTAACCCAGATCCTTGTGACTGGGGGTGAATGTCTGCATTGTCCAGCATTCCGTCCATCAATTGTTTCTTTTGCATTTGTCGCCCTAAGTGGGAAGGGTATGCCCAGACGTGGGTCCTGTGCTCACTACACCACTGGATTCAAGCTAGCCTGGCTGAAGAAGGGTGATGCCCTGAAACCGGTCCCAGGATGCTTGTTTCTGGTCCAGGGAGGACCTGGCTTGGCAGTTCGGGCTGGACTGTTCCCACAAGGAACAGGGTCAAGACTGATTTGCATATGGCTGGGTCCAAACTGGGGGTGGTGAGCAAAAGAATGATGGATTTAACCCAGATCCTTGTGACTGGGGGTGAATGTCTGCATTGTCCAGCATTCCGTCCATCAATTGTTTCTTTTGCATTTGTCGCCCTAAGTGGGAAGGGTATGCCCAGACCTGGGTTCCGTGCTCACTACACCACTGGATTCAAGCTAGCCTGGCTGAAGAAGGGTGATGCCCTGAAACCGGTCCCAGGATGCTTGTTTCTGGTCCAGGGAGGACCTCGCTTGGCAGTTCGGGCTGGACTGTTCCCACAAGGAACAGGGTCAAGACTGATTTGCATATGGCTGGGTCCAAACTGGGGTGGTGTGGTGAGCAAAAGAATGATGGATTTAACCCAGATCCTTGTGACTGGGGGTGAATGTCTGCATTGTCCAGCATTCCGTCCATCAATTGTTTCTTTTGCATTTGTCGCCCTAAGTGGGAAGGGTATGCCCAGACGTGGGTCCCGTGCTCACTACACCACTGGATTCAAGCTAGCCTGGCTGAAGAAGGGTGATGCCCTGAAACCGGTCCCAGGATGCTTGTTTCTGGTCCAGGGAGAACCTGGCTTGGCAGTTCGGGCTGGACTGTTCCCACAAGGAACAGGGTCAAGACTGATTTGCATATGGCTGGGTCCAAACTGGGGTGGTGTGGTGAGCAAAAGAATGATGGATTTAACCCAGATCCTTGTGACTGGGGGTGAATGTCTGCATTGTCCAGCATTCCGTCCATCAATTGTTTCTTTTGCATGTTTCTTTTGCATTTGTCGCCCTAAGTGGGAAGGGTATGCCCAGACGTGGGTCCCGTGCTCACTACACCACTGGATTCAAGCTAGCCTGGCTGAAGAAGGGTGATGCCCTGAAACCGGTCCCAGGATGCTTGTTTCTGGTCCAGGGAGGACCTGGCTTGGCAGTTCGGGCTGGACTGTTCCCACAAGGAACAGGGTCAAGACTGATTTGCATATGGCTGGGTCCAAACTGGGGTGGTGTGGTGAGCAAAAGAATGATGGATTTAACCCAGATCCTTGTGACTGGGGGTGAATGTCTGCATTGTCCAGCATTCCGTCCATCAATTGTTTCTTTTGCATTTGTCGCCCTAAGTGGGAAGGGTATGCCCAGACGTGGGTCCCGTGCTCACTACACCACTGGATTCAAGCTAGCCTGGCTGAAGAAGGGTGATGCCCTGAAACTGGTCCCAGGATGCTTGTTTCTGGTCCAGGGAGGACCTGGCTTGGCAGTTCGGGCTGGACTGTTCCCACAAGGAACAGGGTCAAGACTGATTTGCGTATGGCTGGGTCCAAACTGGGGTGGTGTGGTGAGCAAAAGAATGATGGATTTAACCCAGATCCTTGTGACTGGGGGTGAATGTCTGCATTGTCCAGCATTCCGTCCATCAATTGTTTCTTTTGCATTTGTCGCCCTAAGTGGGAAGGGTATGCCCAGACGTGGGTCCCGTGCTCACTACACCACTGGATTCAAGCCATCCTGGCTGAAGAAGGGTGATGCCCTGAAACCAGTCCCAGGATGCTTGTTTCTGGTCCAGGGAGGACCTGGCTTGGCAGTTCGGGCTGGACTGTTCCCACAAGGAACAGGGTCAAGACTGATTTGCATATGGCTGGGTCCAAACTGGGGTGGTGTGGTGAGCAAAAGAATGATGGATTTAACCCAGATCCTTGTGACTGGGGGTGAATGTCTGCATTGTCCAGCATTCCGTCCATCAATTGTTTCTTTTGCATTTGCCGCCCTAAGTGGGAAGGGTATGCCCAGACGTGGGTCCCGTGCTCACTACACCACTGGATTCAAGCTAGCCTGGCTGAAGAAGGGTGATGCCCTGAAACTGGTCCCAGGATGCTTGTTTCTGGTCCAGGGAGGACCTGGCTTGGCAGTTCGGGCTGGACTGTTCCCACAAGGAACAGGGTCAAGACTGATTTGCATATGGCTGGGTCCAAACTGGGGTGGTGTGGTGAGCAAAAGAATGATGGATTTAACCCAGATCCTTGTGACTGGGGGTGAATGTCTGCATTGTCCAGCATTCCGTCCATCAATTGTTTCTTTTGCATTTGTCGCCCTAAGTGGGAAGGGTATGCCCAGACGTGGGTCCCGTGCTCACTACACCACTGGATTCAAGCTAGCCTGGCTGAAGAAGGGTGATGCCCTGAAACCGGTCTCAGGATGCTTGTTTCTGGTCCAGGGAGGACCTGGCTTGGCAGTTCGGGCTGGACTGTTCCCACAAGGAACAGAGTCAAGACTGATTTGCATATGGCTGGGTCCAAACTGGGGTGGTGTGGTGAGCAAAAGAATGATGGATTTAACCCAGATCCTTATGACTGGGGGTGAATGTCTGCATTGTCCAGCATTCCGTCCATCAATTGTTTCTTTTGCATTTGTCGCCCTAAGTGGGAAGGGTATGCCCAGATGTGGGTCCCGTGCTCACTACACCACTGGATTCAAGCTAGCCTGGCTGAAGAAGGGTGATGCCCTGAAACCGGTCCCAGGATGCTTGTTTCTGGTCCAGGGAGGACCTGGCTTGGCAGTTCGGGCTGGACTGTTCCCACAAGGAAGAGGGTCAAGACTGATTTGCATATGGCTGGGTCCAAACTGGGGTACTGAGCAAAAGAATGATGGATTTAACCCAGATCCTTGTGACTGGGGGTGAATGTCTGCATTGTCCAGCATTCCGTCCATCAATTGTTTCTTTTGCATTTGTCGCCCTAAGTGGGAAGGGTATGCCCAGACGTGGGTCCCGTGCTCACTACACCACTGGATTCAAGCTAGCCTGGCTGAAGAAGGGTGATGCCCTGAAACCGGTCCCCGGATGCTTGTTTCTGGTCCAGGGAGGACCTGGCTTGGCAGTTCGGGCTGGACTGTTCCCACAAGGAACAGGGTCAAGACTGATTTGCATATGGCTGGGTCCAAACTGGGGTGGTGTGGTGAACAAAAGAATGATGGATTTAACCCAGATCCTTGTGACTGGGGGTGAATGTCTGCATTGTCCAGCATTCCGTCCATCAATTGTTTCTTTTGCATTTGTCGCCCTAAGTGGGAAGGGTATGCCCAGACGTGGGTCCCTTGCTCACTACACCAATGGATTCAAGCTAGCCTGGCTGAAGAAGGGTGATGCCCTGAAACCGGTCCCAGGATGCTTGTTTCTGGTCCAGGGAGAAGCTGGCTTGGCAGTTCGGGCTGGACTGTTCCCACAAGGAACAGGGTCAAGACTGATTTGCATATGGCTGGGTCCAAACTGGGGTGGTGTGCTGAGCAAAAGAATGATGGATTTAACCCAGATCCTTGTGACTGGGGGTGAATGTCTGCATTGTCCAGCATTCCGTCCATCAATTGTTTCTTTTGCATTTGTCGCCCTAAGTGGGAAGGGTATGCCCAGACGTGGGTCCCGTGCTCACTACACCACTGGATTCAAGCTAGCCTGGCTGAAGAAGGGTGATGCCCTGAAACCGGTCCCAGGATGCTTGTTTCTGGTCCAGGGAGGACCTGGCTTGGCAGTTCGGGCTGGACTGTTCCCACAAGGAACAGGGTCAAGACTGATTTGCATATGGCTGGGTCCAAACTGGGGTGGTGTGTTGAGCAAAAGAATGATGGATTTAACCCAGATCCTTGTGACTGGGGGTGAATGTCTGCATTGTCCAGCATTCCGTCCATCAATTGTTTCTTTTGCATTTGTCGCCCTAAGTGGGAAGGGTATGCCCAGACGTGGGTCCTGTGCTCATTACACCACTGGATTCAAGCTAGCCTGGCTGAAGAAGGGTGATGCCCTGAAACCGGTCCCAGGATGCTTGTTTCTGGTCCAGGGAGGACCTGGCTTGGCAGTTCGGGCTGGACTGTTCCCACAAGGAACAGGGTCAAGACTGATTTGCATATGGCTGGGTCCAAACTGGGGTGGTGTGGTGAGCAAAAGAATGATGGATTTAACCCAGATCCTTGTGACTGGGGGTGAATGTCTGCATTGTCCAGCATTCCGTCCATCAATTGTTTCTTTTGCATTTGTCGCCCTAAGTGGGAAGGGTATGCCCAGACGTGGGTCCCGTGCTCACTACACCACTGGCTTCAAGCTAGCCTGGCTGAAGAAGGGTGATGCCCTGAAACCGGTCCCAGGATGCTCGTTTCTGGTCCAGGGAGGACCTGGCTTTGCAGTTCGGGCTGGACTGTTCCCACAAGGAACAGGGTCAAGACTGATTTGCATATGTCTGGGTCCAAACTGGGGTGGTGTGGTGAGCAAAAGAATGATGGATTTAACCCAGATCCTTGTGACTGGGGGTGAATGTCTGCATTGTCCAGCATTCCGTCCATCAATTGTTTCTTTTGCAATGATGGGATCAGAGCACGGTGTAGGTTTCTGTATGGACCCCAAGAGTCGTACTAGTCTATATAGCGGGATATGTAGGAGTTTCATGTATGGTCAAGCTGGCCCAACTGTCTGTAAGTCTCCTCAAACTCATTCAGACCCTGAGTGACCGTGTCTAGGATGTGTATCCATCTACACTCTTTAAGGTTTAAGGCTGATACAGTGTTACCGCCCCTTGGGTGTAGGCAGACCTTCTCTAGTACCCACCATTCCAAGCTCTCCGCAGAATAGCCTATGTTGGAAAAGTGCTCCACCAAAGGGGCTCCCTGCACTTTACATCGGATCCTGCTGCGATGTTGCAGGATTCTGGTTTTGACTTTTTGGGTTGTCTGGCCCACATATAGCTTGTCACAGGGACATCTTATTACATAGATCACATTTGAGCTATTACAGTTTGTGTGCTGTGACACTGTGTGTGTATGACCAAAATGTGTGAATGTAGTGCCTACCACTGTAAGCTTACAGGCTTTGCATTGGCTGCATTTAAAGTGGCCAACTAGTGGTGGTAGACTCAGTTGTCTCCTGATGTCCGGTGTGTTAGATGGTTTCAAATAAGAGCTAACCACATAATCCTTCACATTCCTAGCTCTTTTGAATGCAAAAACTGGGTCCTCTATCATCTTGATTTCTGAACCCACTAGTTTCCAGTATTTCTTAATCACTTTTTTTATTTCGTGACTCCTAGTGTTAAATGTAGTAACACACACTAGTTTATTCATTTTGTTGTCCTTTGGTTTCACCTCAAGAAGGGTTTCACGAGGGCAGTACCAAGCTCTCTTTCTGGCTCTATTCAATAGGTCCTTTGGGTATCCTTTTTCCTTCAATCTCATTATCAGGGTGTCTGTTTCCCTAAAAAATCAGATCTCTGTGAGCGATTACGTCTTAGCCTTAAGAATTTACCATAGGGTAGGTTATCTCTTAAGCTTCTGGGGTGATGTGAGTTATATTTCAGTAGGGTATTCCTTTCCGTGGGCTTCCTGGAAAGGGTAGTGAAGATCATGGCATCCTTTAATTTTAACGAGAGGTCTAAGAAACAGATAGTTTCCCTGTCGTAAGTCATAGTGAATTTAATATCAGGTGATCTTCCATTCAACCATGCTTTGAAATCAATCAGTCTCATGCTGCACACCACCCTATAATTCCCTGCTGCACATAACATTTTGCTCCTTGCTGCCTATCAGCTTTCTTGGGTGCACTCATGTTGTCCCATGTCATTGTGTGAGTAATTATGGAACAACATTTTGCCCATGCCTTAAAAAGTTTCTGTCCAGTACTTTAACTTCCACCTAACACAGATTTTCTCTTCTTATTTCTATTTCCTTTTGATGTCTGCATTGTTGAGCTAGGTATGCTGTTCTTAGAACTGGTCACCGCAGGAGATAGCGGAGGGATAGGATGAATGGACATCAGGATTGACATCTGCGGTGGATATGACCATCCAGGCGTCATGCACCTGACATAGTTTCAACATGTCAGACTTGGGCAAGATCATGCAAAGTTTGTAGTATGATGCATTCGTGGCTCTTTAGCAAAACCAGTAGCTCAGACAACTGGTGACAGGACTCGCACATTCGAGAGATTGCACGCTGAATATGGCTCATTGCCACATTTGGTTCCCTCAGTGCTGAATTCTGTCCTGGCAATTCAGTTAGCAGGCAGATACCTGAAAGGTATAAGAAGACCCTTGTCAGATGCCAGACTTTGGAATGCAATCTTCTTTCCACATGATCGCAGAGGCACCATGGTCCTTGAAGACACCCAGGCCCAGCTGACTGATGGAAAACAGTAGTTATTCGGTGACTCCAAGGGAAATGGGTCAGGAATAACACAATAAACTAACAAAAAAGCCTTTGCGTCCCTCTGCATCCTCTGCTCTGTTTTCAAGCATTGTAGTGGCCATTGTTAGTTTTGTTTGCTCATAGAGCGAGTCCACCTCAGTCTGTGGTTCATTAATCTTCTCCGCTGTATGTACTTGATCTGACACCTTCTGCATACCTGGGGGAAGCAAATTCCCTTCTATGGCTACTGCATCTATTTTCCATTCCAGAGCAGGTCTCGGCCCCTGCATGGCAGCCACAATGTCCGCCTTCTGTGTGGGTTGTTCCGCAGTCGTCAGGAGACCCGTCGGTGTGGCCATTCTTTGCAGTAAGCCGTGTAACGCTGTATACTGCAGGACAGTATTTCCCTGCTGGACCTCTGTCACCTTATCCTTCCCAATATTTCACGGGTCTTCCGAAGGGAAACTATTCCACTCCCCCACTTCTTTCCCTTCAGCGGTACGCCAAGGTTTGTGACATCCAGTGGCTACCCACTTCTCACCATGAAGCCTCTCACCTCTGCTCTGGGATGGCCATTAGTGATCAGTGGTGAATCCGTCCCGCGTCTCCTTCCAGGCCCAGCCGTCCTTTCGATGCCCCCCAGCATCCCATCCCTTCTCCAGGGTCTCCGCCAGCCCCCCACCATCTCCAAGAGGAGCAGCTCCAGGCCCCTCACCCCTCAGCTCTTCTTGAGTGCACTTTCACCAGGCGGGTCCTGGTACATGAATGCAAGATCTTCAACCACATGGTGATTTACTCAAAGAAAGGCATCTCCGGTCTTCAGTGTCCCTTGGGTATGTTTAGCATGTCTCCTTCTGCTCGTTCTTTATGTTTGCAATGGACTGTTAGCAGTGGTCCCTAGAACTCTTGAGAG
Source organism: Calotriton arnoldi (assembly GCA_963921515.1). Taxonomy (NCBI): domain Eukaryota; kingdom Metazoa; phylum Chordata; class Amphibia; order Caudata; family Salamandridae; genus Calotriton; species Calotriton arnoldi. The sequence goes on from CAWUFW010003094.1 coordinate 706,998, forward strand.
ATACATATAAAACCAGAGGATGCAAAACATACTATTTTGTACATTAAGAAATAGTTGAACTCACGTTCATTTTTCATGTGTCTTTGCGGATTTGTACAACATAATTTGGAGGTTTGGGAAGTCTTGCTTAGAATACTGTATATTTCTACTTTGTTGTGTGTTGACCTTGGATGAGGTTCCACGTACGTTTTTTAGAACGATATACCGTGTCATAGCGCATGTGTTTTGCACGATGGAGGTTTGTTGTGGCTGGCATTGGCAGCAAAAACAAATAAGTGCCACCCCCCCCTTAAAGAAAATAAGAGGCAGAGACACATTAAATAGGTATGTGCAGATAAAAGCTCGAAAGACCAAAGGGTGGACATATTGAATGAACTGAGAAATAGAGTGTGTACTGAAATTAATAAGAACATCCTAGGAATTTAAATAGAATTGTTCGCCCTAATTAGCATAAGGGAAGGACAAGCATTACACCAGAGACCTGCAAAGCGTCCCTTACATATATTAAACATGTAGACACACATTAATCCAAGCAGAAATGCACTGAGAGCAGACATCAAGCTTAGTTTGTGTTTCAGCTAAAATGTTATAAATATTGCTCTGATAATGTCATGCTTGCATGATTCGACATTTATACAATAAAGAAAGAATATGTTGAAGAATCTAATCTGTGTATTGTTACAAAACAGAAAACACAATAAAGTGCAATTTAAAAAACAGTGCGTTGCCCAACAGTATTATGAAAAATTATCACGAGATTAGGTAAGATTTTATTAACAAGACGTCAGAATGTGTGGATAGGAAAGATTTGAAAAAAATCTATCTATCTATCTATGTCCCCTCCCCTAAAATAATTGTTTTTGGCCCCGGGGGATGGGGCCCCGGGGCCTCTTAAGGCTCGGGAGGGGGCCATGTACCTCCTCCCCTATAGTTAATTCATGGCCCTGGGGATGGGGGTGCCCTGAGATCATTTGGGGTTGAGAGGGGCCACATGCTGGGGCATGGGGTCCCCAGATCCTCAAAAGCCTTTGGAAGGGGGGCCGCGTGGTCCCGCTCCCCTTTCTGGTATTTGTCCAACAGTGGATAGGGTTCCCAGGGCCTATTAAAGCTTGGGGGTCCTTTCCTAAGACATTTGTCCCTGGGAGATGGGGTCCCCAGGGCCTATTAAGGCACAGGAAGGGGGGCTGTGCAGTCCCCTGCCCTTTTTTATGAAATCAGCCTCAGGGGATGGCGTCCCAGTGTCCTATTAAGGCTTTGGGAGGGGAGTTGTGCACCCTACTCCCTTATATTTGAGTAATAGCACTGAGGGATGGGGTCCCGAGGGCCACTACTGGCTCGGGGTGGGGGGTCATGTGCAGCATGGGGCTGGCTACCCGGGGGTTGGAAGTAGGCCCTGCAGTCAACCCCCCACCATGCACGGCCTTCACGTATGGTAACAAAATAGCACTTTACGTTTAAAAAAAAACAAGAAATTCACTGAAAAAAACAAAGGTTAAAGTAATGTTATAGCTAAGTGAGAATTTCAGTGACAACGTGATGTTTTAAACATAGAAAACCACTGAAATTCTACAGTTATAGTTAGCTCTGGTAACTATAATTGTGCCCTAGGCAGGGTTCTCTAGTGTCGGTCCTGGAGAGCCAGATCCATGCCAGATCTTTAGCATATCCACATTTAGATACATGAAATTATCTTTAAAATCTGGCAAGGATTCGGCCCTCCCATCACTCACCTATGCATCCTCTCACACACCCACTCAATAACCCTTTTACCATTGACACCCACTCACTCACCCACACAGTCACTCACTCACCCATACAGCCCCGTAGACACTCATTCACACACCAATACAGCACTCACTCACCCATACACCACTCACTCATAGAGCCACTCAGACACCTTCTCACACATGGATACACACAGTCACACAGCCTCTCACCTAATATGGGTTACAATAGTATCACTCATTAGTAGTACACAGAGTTTACTAATTTAACATTTGTAGTATCTTACTATATATCTTTAACACACAAAAAAGTTTAGAAAACACAATCACTGGATGTGTGTGTTCTGTATATGCACTGAGTTCAAGTGTGCCTGTAATGGTACATTACATCGCAGACCCTGTGTTTCATTTTGGGAAGCCAAGGCCTGTCTGGTGAAGATATGAACCCTCCCCCCAACATTGTGTATTGCTGCATTCCTGTGAGCGGGGTGGGACACACTGGAGGAAGGGAGAGAGAGGGACTCCCCCTTTATACTTCATAAGAGTGCTCTTTGATTCAGTGATATATCAAAAGACAAGGAACGGGCCTGGATACATTTCATGAAGGGTTTGGGGCTAATAAGGGAATCATAAAGAGTGGGGCTGGAAGCCCAGGATTAACCTTTTTATACACATATCACTGTGGCTGACATCCAGGTGTGAACTGTAGTCACTTTAATGACTTGTGTTGTGGCACTATCAGCTCTGGTGTCTCTCCTGCTGTGACAGACAGACTTTCAAGAGGAAAGAAGAGAGAGAAAAGCGTACACTTCAAAAGAAGCAGAAATCCAACATAAAACTTCGAAGACTCATATCCTAAATCACATTTGGAGACTATAAGAAGGGGAGGTTGAGGCCCAAAATGTGTCATCTGCCAAGCAGCCAGACGGGCTGTGTGAGAAGGGAAAGTTCTGCAAGACTTCTACCTGTGACCAGGACTGGGGCCAAAGCCTGCTAGTCTCTCTGTTAGGTGACGGGACATCACCCAGGGAAACCAAGACCATCTGCCCTGGAGCCTGGGGTGCCAGCTTGCTAAGACCAGTGTGACCTGTGAGGAAGAGGAGAGCGTTGGAACGAGCGAGATCCAGTAGGAAACCCTATCGCGAGGACTACCTGTTTGAGGTGTGAGGATACGGCTGAGCATTGATCGAGTCATTGCTCATGTGCAGGAGTGATTTGGCAACCCCAGTCTGCCAGGAGAGGGCTGCTGTGGACTGACGTGTGCATCAAGCGCCGTGCGGGGAGCACTAAGCCCGTACTACTTCATTGCGGTGACCCCGTATGCCAGATGGGGCTATGGTTGAAGTGAATGCTGAGAAGCACGGCAAGATTTGTGAGTGCCTTACTGGCGACCCCGTGTGCTAGGAGGAGCTGCTGGTACTGAGTTTGCCAAACGTTAGGCCCGTTGTCGGGGAAGAAGAGAAGCAGGGCCTGGCAGATCAACCCTGCACATCGAGATGTGCCAGACCCGGAGGACTTTGGGAGGATGCCGAAGAAGATATTGTGCCATCGCCAGGCTCCACTCAGGATCCAAAGATCATCCCCTCATCTGTTGTGTGGGGAAAATGGACTTACCGCGTCTACGAAGGTTGGAGCATCTCCAACCACTGGGAAAGCTGGCAGCACCGCATGGGAGAGAGCCTGTGCCTGCCGGGTGTTGCCATGTGTACCACGAGCGGCCGACTGCTCGGAATAGAGCCAGAACTTGCAGGTGCCTACTGTCGGGCTACCCACTGAACGTTGAAAGCTTGTTTGCTGCAGAAGTGGGTAGGACTTGAATCAGGCCACTTCAGCCCTGGGTGACTCACTGCTGAAGGTGCTGCAGCACCATAGACATTTTTCATAAGAGTCACAGGGGTACTCTTGCGTAAGGCCTACTAGTGAGCATTCCCTGGATGCAGCCACTAGTGAATAGGGAATAACCCGAACCACATTACAAAAAAATCTAAGAAAAAGCAACAGTGGAAAATTAACAACACTACCAAAAGTGTTGGACTTCAAAGGAGTCAGATTTGCTATTGTAATTCCAATATAAGTAAATGTAGGGAAAGTCTTTGAAAGGCTTAAATTTATTATTCACACTCCTACATAAGCAAAAGGATGGAAAGTGCTAGACTTTGTTCCCACTCCAACGTAAGCAACAATATGGAAAGTGTTGGGCTTTGGAAGGTTTAGATTTACTATTCCCATACCAATCTAAACGACAGTAGTATACACACTCCAATCTAAGCAACAGTAGGGAAAAGGTTTGGTTTTGAAGGGGATAGATTAACTATTCCTGCTCCAATTTGAGCAACAGTAGGAAAAGCGTTGGACTTTGGAGGGATTAACTTTACTATTCCCACTCCAACCTAAGCAACATTAGGGAAAGTGTTGGACTTTGGAGGGTTTAAGTTTCCTATACCCACTCTAAGCAACAGTAGAGAAAGGTTTGGACTTTGGAGGGGTTAGATTTACTATTCCCACTCCAAGCTAAACAACAGTAGCGAAAGTGCTGGACTTTGACGAGGTTAGATTTACTTTTCCCACTCCAATCTAAGCAAACGTAAGTGACTGCACCAAAAGTGTTGAACTTTGGAGGGGTTGGATTTATTATTCTCAGTCCAACGTAAGTAAAATCTGGGAAAATGTTGGATTTGGCGGGGTTAGATTTACTATTCCCACTCCGATCTAAGCAACTGTAGGGAAAGTGTTGGACTTTGTAGGGGTTAGATTTACGATACCCACTCCAATCTAAGCAACAGGAGGGAACATTTTGGCTTTGGAGGGGTTAAATTTACTATTCCCACTCGAATCTAAGCAACAGTAGGGAGAATGTTGGACTCTGGAAGGTTTTTTTTTACTATTCCGACTCCAGTGTAAGCAAAATCTGGGAAGTGCTGGACTTTTGGGGGAGGCAAGAGGGGTTAGATTTACTATTAGATTACTATTACTATTCCCTCTCCAATCTAAGCAACTGTAGGGATAGTGTTTGACTTTGGGGGTGTTGGACTTTAGAAGGGTTAGATTTACTATTCCCACTCCAGAGTGAGCAAAAGCAGGGAAAGTGTTGGACTTAGGAAGGGTTAGCTATACCATTCTAATTCTTAATCATTTAAAAAACATTTAAGTACCTAACAACATAGGAATATTAAAACATATTTCAAATAAAAAATGTACGCATTATAAATAAAAAAAATTACATGCAATTAAAAAATGCAATTTAATCAACAAAAATCATTTTAAAGATATACACAAAATAAATACATTTAAAATAAAACACAGTTCTCTAAATGCTGTAATTAAATAAAAGAAAGAAAATGCAAAATAAATATAAAACACATATTAAAAAGTTTAACTACATTTATCAGTGAATTAACAATTCATTAAAATGCAACAAATAACTGACGTAACAAATAATCAATTAAATAATTCACATACTTAATTGCTAATTAAATATTTCATTAACTCTACTCCCTTACAAACCCAATGACCCGCTATTAAGCTATAAATTAGCAATTACAATTTAGAAAATTAAAATTACTCATGAAACAAATCACAGATTACACTTAAATAATCAAAATAAAAAATAATCAGTTAAATACTTTACATACTTCATTACCAATTAAATATGTAATCCGCTTGGAAAATAATTTTAAAATAAAAAACAATGTCTAATTTCAATTACTTTCGACCCTATTGTTGTACAAACTCAACAAACAACTACTAAATTAAAATTAGTCATTAATGTAAAAAAAAAAATTAACATTTAAAGTTCCAAACTATACTAAAGCAATATAAAGCAATTATTATAATAATGTTAATAAGCACAGTTAAAATAATAACATATGTTGGACATTGGAATGATTCAGCTATTCACTTGTGTCCTGTCTCCATTTTGGCAAAAAAGAGCCTATCTTGATCAGTAATACAATTCTGTCAATTCAACTCCAGGCGTGAACAAGGCTATCATACATCCTACCAAACTTTAAAGTATATGTTTCTTATGTGTGAGTAAGGATGTAGTAGTTTCTCTTAGAGTGCACAAATACCTTAAATAATGAGAGAGTTGCCCTTTGTAACAGGTTTCAAATTGTGGTTGAATATTATTTATGCTATAGATTGTCCGTTTGTCAATGCTTTGCTCCCAGTTCTTTTAGTTAGGCAAATGTAAGAATAAACAAATGCAAATACAAGTTTGGAACTCTGAAAACGTGTCTATGTCATTGTTAAAAATTCTGCAGGTTTCCAATTCTGAGACTGAGAACAGCTGCATACAACTGATAGAAGATCCAGTAACTAAAAGCTATGAGGAACACATCATCTCTCAATTAAAAAGTTACATTTTACAAGATTTGTTTTTCTTAATAATGTTAATAATTTGTCTTTAGCGTGAGCTATATTTTGCTGAAATAAAATTGATCTGTTTGTTGTATGATCATAGCTTTTGCTTCAAATGCTTAAAAATTGTTATAAAACACAGCCTTTTTCTCGATGCGGATGTGTAAAGGGCATATCCTCCTTCCGTATGTACAGTGTGCATGGAAATCAGTGGTTGAAGTGGGGAAAAAAGTTGGGGAACTGTGGGCAGAGAATCAGAGGGCCGGAATAACCAGAGGATTGAGTCAGTGGGCGGAGTCAGATGTCTGGCCAGAAAGAGCAAAACATCCCAATTTTTAGTATTTGTTTGGCATTTCACTGACCAGTTACAGCTTATTACGTTATTTAATTCAACCAATGGATACACATGTTTATTTAAGGTTTAATATGAGTTGTTGACATTAAAATACATTCAAAAAGTGGGATACGTTTCCAATCACAGAATGTACCAAATATGCTTAAAAGTGAAATCACAAGCCATTTGTCTCCGACCCATGCAGTTTCTGACATTAGCACTTCTCCTCCATATTTCCACAAGAGCAGTTCAAACACGAATGGCAAAATATCCTAGTTTGCAAGTGTTTTCCACATAATTATGGCTCTACCATATTTGCTACATAATACATCATCTGCTGCATAATCTGACGATTTTAATTAAAAATTGTAGCTGAAACGGATCAGAAGTTACAAAATAATTTGACTTGTGTTGCTGCGTAGTGGAGGGCCCTTTGTAAATGTTGACTGGCCACCTTTCTCACTGCTGCATTTTTATGTTACACTGGTACTAATGAGGCGAAATCTTTGCAGCAACTGTTAGTATGTGTAAAAATGTCAAAATAATAAAGAATCAGAAAATGTACCATATTACGCTGCAGCCTTTTTTGCTGCATAATTTAGTCAACACTGCAACGTAATTTTGTCCTCCATTGCTGCATAATTCCAGTGGCACCAAAGCAGGTAGCACATGTTAAAAGTGTTTGTGCATGAAGCAGAGAGACTGTGAAGTTTGCGAACTTAGGGGCTGATTAGGATGTCCGCCCGCCATCCTAGTGGTAACGGGACCGCCCGCCTGCCGTGCGGCGGTCCCGCCACCCTGATAATGATGCGACCGCCACCGCAGCGGTCGCATCTGGCGATTTAACATTGCGGCGGGTGCTGCTGGCTACAGCACCCGCCACAATGTGAAATGGCCATGTTGTGATATGTTTTCATTTGTATATTATATGTTGTATTTTGAATTGGAGCAAAACCTTGATGAAGGTTCATTTTTGATGTAAAGAATATACATTAAGTACTGACATTATGGTACTAAGGTTTCATGAATTGAAAAAACAATGATCAAAAAATAAATGTTTGAAAACAGCAAATGAGAAGTAGATTGTGGTTTAAATTATGATGAATTCAGCATGAATTGATGTGAACAGTGCACACCGCAACCAAGAACATGTTCTTGTAGATTTTGCTGTTATATCCTTACATAACATAAGCAGTATGGTTTAAAAAGATCACATCCCTGAACACAGAGTTGTGGTACACATTTTATAAACTAAAATAAGAAAAACAGCTGATAAGGATCCCATTAAACGTTTTCCACTCAATGAATCAACCAGGTATTGCTGTACCTCCATGAATGGTGCACTTCCCCACCCGGGGAAAACAATACGTTCAAAGAAAGACCAGAAAACGAAAGTAGCGCTTCACTGGCAAACTCTGTAAAGTGGCGCTAATGTGTTTGGGTGTGAATATAACAAATCTGGCTACTTTGTGACCAATCTGTCTTGCTCTTTTAGTTATTTTTTGTATGTTGAACCTTTTTTTTCTCTTCGTCCCGAGGCTGCACTTTGGAATAGAAAAATGTCAGAAAAAGAGGACATTTCCAGCAAAAGTGTTTCTTTCTTTTTTAGATCCATTTCACAGGGGAACAAATGAAGGAAAGGTTTTCAGAAAGTGAGGAGGAGTGAGACAGAAGATAGAAAGATAGGGAATAAGAGGAAGAAAGAGAGGGGGGGCAGCTGCCAGTGGCAGAGAAGGAGAAGTGGACACTGTCCTTGTCTTCTGTGGGCAAGAAGGAAGAGACTGAGTCCTTTTCCTTCTCTGCCCACCCCGCCTGTCCCCGAACGGCCAAGCTTTATCTATAGGCCTTGGCTATTTCTGCCGTCCTGGGACGCATTTATAAAATAAAAAATTTGGGGAACTGATTCTATTAAATCAAAAAAGTAGGAGCACGCCGTGCCCTGCCGACCCCCCCCCCCCACTTCGACCACTGATGGAAATGTATATCACAACGCGTCCCACACATCTCAAGAACCAAAAATGTCTTCATATCTATGGTCTACAATGAGGAAGCCTAGGACCTATTGTATAAAAGTTTTCACCATTCTACTGTGACGTGTGAATAAGTAGTGAGTATATCAGCAATTTGAGGAGGAGTTGACAGTGTTTGACACATTTATTTCACAATGCTTTCCTAAAGTATTCTAATATACTGTCAGTTTGGGAAATAAATCAATGCTCCTTCAAACTGATTACCTGTAACTGTAGTTTAGTGGCGCCATGTTTATATGTTTATTTTACCACTACCTGAATATGCCCATTATTTCAGGTGGCATTCCCTTCCCAATCTTAAGTACAAAAGAAATCTACCTGTGACCATTTATAGGCAGTGTCAACACCTGAATGTCCCATCATCGTCTTTTTGGAATGATTGTAACATCTACCATGCATTACTTACATGAAAAACTTCATATTTTTATCCAAAGTTAGATGGTGGATGGATAGAAGCTGCAGTAAGGCGCTCCTAACTGTGGACAGATTGATCCCCCACTCACCCCTGCCATGGGCCCCAAAGCTTCCTGGGATTAGCTGGACTCAATGGACCAACCTGGCCCCCTCACTGGTTGCTAATACGTCTGCATGCCACAAGCCAAGACAAGGCCTGGCCTGGATGACTGACACCACAAAGGTCACTGCCGTTCAGCAGGTGCTGGATGGACCTTATCCTCAGCCTACACCTGGCTGAGGCAAGCAATCATTGGTCCAGTTCCAACCAGGGTATTGAGCTATGGAAGTCATGTCAGCAGCCATTCTGGAGCTTCTTTCGGCGAGGGATGCATCCTGGAGCCATAGTGGTGAAGAGCGAAGCCCATTGGGAATGGTGCTACAGGGAGTTCAATATGAGGCTGGCCCCATTGAAGGCTGCTTAGAGGTAAGATACAAGTAACTTCACAATAAAAACTCAACATCAGTTTAACAAGTCAGCAGCCATTTTCTTCTGTAACGGTTACGGCAAGCAACAGAGCTCGCGAAAAAGCTGTAGTGTGCAGCTCTGAATTATACTTTAGCACACTTGGCAGCCCACATTAAAACAAACTTAGGGCCCCATGCATCAAACTAAAAACCGGTCGCAAACGGGCAGATTCACAGAATCTGCCCTTTGCGATCGGTATTTTTGCATTTGGGATGCATCATCCCAAATGTAAAAATCGCAATTTAAGTAATCGCAAATTTGCGATTACTTAAGTTGCGATTGCATTTAAGGAATCGCAATTTGCGATGCCTCAAATGCATTGCATGATGATATTTAAAATAGCAATTTCGCTATTAGGGGACGCTAATTACCGTCAAATGAAACTTGATGGTAATTAGCGGATACTTTGAAAAATGCACTAAAGTGCATTTTTCAAAGTTCAGGTTACACACACACATGCCCTTGGGGCATGTGTGTGCTAACATGGGTTCACTTAGCAATTTCAGGGGTGCTACAGGGTGTCATCTTGGCACCCTAGCACTCTTGAAATTGCATGCGCAATTTGCGAGCTCCTACTGGGTACTCGCAAATTGCGCATGCAATTCCCATTCATTCCTATGGGCCTTTGCAGATGACAACAGACGCAAGCAGATTGAGTGCAAAGGTCCTAACCAGTGCACTCTTTTTGTTTCTTTTTACTTTTCTGCAATAGGTCACAATTAACTGGCTGCAGAAGCGCTGAGCACTGGTTAGCACCTTTGCACCCAATCTGCTTGCATCTGTTGTCATCTGCAATGACATTTCAGGTGAGCACAAACCTTCAATACTGTCACCCAGCCAGCAAATTGCTATCCTTTGGCTACAGTGGGATCAACATCTCTGATATGGACTGCTTTGAGCACAGTCAACACTTTGAGTGTTTTGAGAGTGTTGTTTCTTACATCTTGGCCAACCACATGTGAAATTGAAGAGGACTCCACAAAAGTAAGGTTTCTTGAGTTGATTCATTTAAGTGCAGACACCCACGACCGAGAGATCGCTGATGCGTGCGAAGGATTCCAGAAACTGAACAAACGTTCACCGAGTCCTCGCACTCATCGTTCCAGCTTTCGATCGAAGAACACCATTCAAGTGAATACAAGGAATACATGTACACAGAGCATCCACGTGCTACAGAAGCATGCAGGGATTCTCTCTCATATTACAACTTCACCCTCCTTTTTGAAGTAAGTGACCCGACCAGGGCCACCCGGGTCACCACTGACCACCTCTCAGCCTTCCATGCTAAATGAAGAGTCAGAGAAACAGTGGAGTATATACACCAATAATCATTTATTATATACGCTCAGAGCGGTGCTGTGTCTGCACAGACTCGAAAGAGTACTACAGAGGGAACTGAGGAACTGTAAGCATAAAGATATATTATATGCATTGCATGGTCAACTAATAACACGCCCACAGTGGAATTTCCCAACAGATGTGGGCGAACAGCGTAAAGACAAAAAAAAGGTTCCTACTCTCGTATCTTGCACAGCTCAGAACACTTTCAAGGCCGTTCCACCCTGGGCTGCGATCAGACTGCCAGACAGGTGGGAGAGGTTCTTTATCAAGGAAAAGCTATGCGCTGGCACGAACAGTTCCTCGTTACAGAAACGAAAGTTGACCAGGGGCATTTCTTGAAATCAAACAGGATTAGTTTCGAACAATACATAAAATGGCACCTAATAAAAGAAAATGGCGTAGCGAATGCTAACTTATACATGACATTAAAGAGCATCAACGAGCATAATCTAACAAACCCTCCTTTTAGCATGAGCTAAAGATATTTTCTATTTAAAAAGTAGATAAGACTGGCACATATTCAGGGGCAACTGTGACATCATCATTACTTGATACAGCATCATAACTAGACATGTGATCAAGCTGGAGCTGTCGGCACTATTTACAGTTGACGTCCGAGAGTGGGACAGCATGGAGGGATGTGCCTTCAAATATCCCCTCATCTATATTCATAAGATCATCAATATCATTCTGTAACATCATAGCAGCATTCTTAACAGAGGCAGATATTCTCTGTTTGGGTGTCAAAGCAGTGGCCCAATAGGTACAACAAAACGGGAGACATTGAATGAGAATACAACAGAATATTAATACTGCTATGAAATAAACTAATTCCTTTAGGATCCAACCGCAATTACCTAAAAAAGACCAACTCCAATTTCCGCTTTCCATGCCTTTGATATTATCAATGATATCCATAATGTTTTGTGTTATGTTCTTTTCCAAATTCTCTAAACCCATAACACACTGGTCACCAATTATTGTGCAAACACCACCGCTCTTGGCCAACATAAAATCCACTGCATATCTAGTCTGTTCCGAATACACCTGCATGCTTTCTAACTGAGTAGTAATATCTATCAAGGCTGCCACCGTAGTGTTGGATAGAATCTGCAATTTACATCCGAAATGCTCTCTAGCTTTCTCACCCCTGGCCTTAGCAGTGCCACCCAAGGTAAATATGGAGGACAGGATGTATCCAAATTTTATACCGTTGCTATAGCTATTCACTTCCAACTCTGTTACCCCTTCACAAAATTCTTTTGTTAGTGTCCTTTTTACCCATCTTGTTTTAGGTTGGACGTTTTTACATGGAACACCTAAAGGCAGTACCATTCTGAGAGCCACATCATCAGTACAATTGTAGACATTTGAATATGTCCCAATGGACAGATAGAAAAAACCCTGGGTGGGCTTATATCGTCCCCCCATAATTCACTGCAGCATATCTGGAATTCATTCCAGAAGTGCTTGGATCTGATTTATTTACTAGGGAAAGGATGTTTTTAAACAGTATTGTCCCTGAACAATTAATGTACAAAGAAGTATCTGTAACGTTCACTATGGGGCAACAGGCAGCATAATAACCAGCCTCTCGGGGTACTGTCAATTTTTTATAATGCCAACCCAAGAGAGTTATATTCTGTTCTTCCATTTAAAAATTATCACAATATCTGTTGTTATCACAGCCAGGGTAACCCTCACCCTGTGGTTTTCGGTGGTACAGACATGGTCCGGGGTAACCAAATCCAAACATTCCCTTTACCTCCACAAACTGTGGTGGCCGAGTGTATGTGTAGTTAACAAGTGACAATGGGTATGCAGTCTAAAGGCTAGTGACAGATCTGATAGGATAGCAAGCGGTCCCCTTCTCAAAGAATCTCCTATGAGTTTTCACAAACAAGTTATTCATGGCAGCCCTCCTATTGCGTCTCAGGGTAGAGTGTTCATCTATGTTGAGTGTAGGTACACTATGTGTATCTTTCAGAAACCATGATACCCCACATACTATTATTACCACCGTTACCAGAACAATGACACACGCAATCTTACTTTGTATAGACAAAATCGCACTGTGTTGTCTAGGGGCGATTGGCTGACCCTCATTAATTTGCCTACCAAAAGGATGCATAATGGAACAAAGGAAGAAGCGCAAAAATTATAAGAAATATAAGTGTTCCCAGTGTCCGTTAGAGCCTCACTGGTACAGGCTCCTATCGTCCATCAGTTGGCGTTCTTGAGCACCGGCGGTGGAGCTTGCTCCGTCCTAAGCTCTTTCCTAATCTATCCCACGTCGATAAAGGTGGTATACTTTTCAAAGTATACTTTCCTGACTAATGTTCAAACAACAAGAGAAAAACAGATGCAACTCTTTCGTTTATCCACTCCTTCGTTGGTACTGCTACTCAGCACTTTCCTACCTTGTGCAGTCCATCCCTAGTCTTTCTTTTTCTTGGACTCGGTGGTCCTCAGCGGAGGACGTAAGTTGTACCTGGCAGCTCCAGGCACTGTACGATCACTGAACAGAGGCTCCTGGATAGCTCGTATTTCTGGTGGGACAGCCTCATTCAAAACATCATCGTTCTCTGTGTCTTTTTGTGTCCAAACCAACTTCGCATCACTGAAAGGCACAAATCTGGGCACCTGCTCACATTCAACGTCTCCTATTCCCTCCTTGACCCACTGGTCGTAAGGCAACGGCAAAGGTATTCTTTTACAGTGGGTTGCGTGGACCCAATTCTTTCGACCAGCAACCTTTACATCCGTCTGTGTAGCCAGAAGGACTTGCTCAGGACCTTTCCATCTGGGCTCCAAACTTTTCTTCCTCTGGAAGTTTTGGATGAGTATGAAGTCTTCAGGCTGGATACTGTGGCCAGGACCCTCTGGCTTAGGAGGTAAGGGGTCTTGCACCTGTTGGTGAATAGAACGCAAACTTTCCGTCAATTGCCCAAGGTAATCAAGCAATACAGGATATTCAATATCGGAAAACTTTCTCGCCGAGACATTTGCTGGGCGGCCAAAGACAATTTTGTAAGGTGACAAGCCTGTTCTATAATGTGCTGCAGTCCTAGTGGACAAAAGGGCCAAAGGAAAAGTATCCGGCCATTGCAACCCTGTCGTCTCCTGAATTTTTGCCAATTTCAATTTCAGTGTGCCATTATACTTCTCGACCAACCCCGCTGACTGCGGGTGATTGGCGGCATGGAATTTTTGTTTAATATACAAGCCTTCACATATTAGCTTAATAACTTTCCCATTAAAGTGAGAGCCATTGTCACTCCAAATAACTCTGGACATTCCGAAACGCGGGAAAAACTCTTTAATAAGTACCTTTGCTGTTGTGGTAGCCGTATTGTCTTTAGTAGGGTAAGCCTTCACCCATTTACTGAATGTTCATATGACCACTAAAACATACTTGAGATTGTTACAACGTTCTAGCTCAATGAAATCCATTTGAAGGACTTCAAAGGGGAATGTAGGTGGTGCAAAGTTACCGGGTGGTGTGGGGGTACCTTTCCCAGGATTGTGCATCAAACAAATCATACAATTTTTCACTAAGTGTGCAGCTGTTTTGGAAATATTATCATTACACCGAACTGGGGCCAATAATTTACAAATACCTTTTGCACTGATATGAGCTGGGCCATGAGCCATAGTAACCACAAGGAGTACGTATGCATCAGGTAACATCCATTTCTGCTTTCGGGACAAATCAATCCAACATCCTTCTTCATCTAAACGTGCTGTACTCTCTTGCCACACAGCTAATTCTTCTATTGTGTCCTCACTTTGTATCTCTTTCACACTCTCAACTGTGTTTTTAAACATAGTGTTCTCGGGAACCCATCTAGCTGGGCCTGCAACAAACATTCTCTTCATCTTACTCTGAGCCATCTCTTTGGCTGTCTGATCAGCGAACGCATTCCCTACCTACATCAGCTGTCACTTTCTTGTGGGCACTACACTTCACAATAGCCATTTCCTTAGGAAGTGTTAGTGCAGATAGTAATCGTGATATCAAGTGTCCATGTTGTATCTTAGTACCATGCGAGGTAAGAAACCCTCACTCTGCCCACAGTCGCCCGAAGTTCTGCGCAACCCCAAATGCATACTGGCTGTCTGTGTAAATATTGACAACTAACCCTTCGCTCAATTCACAAGCTCGTATAAGGGCAACAAGTTCTGCTGCCTGGGCAGATTGATAGGGGACTTGTGATGTCTCTACCACTGTGATAGCATAAGCTGCAGTGGTGGTGCCATCTGAAAATTTAAAACAAGAGCCATCGACATATAGTTCTACTTGGGGATCAGATAAGGGAACATCAGTCAGGTCTACCCGTCCTTTCGTCTCTTCCTCTGTTAGAAAAATACAATCATGTTTGTCAACTGCATCATTCTCGGAAGGGAGGGGTAGTAACGTGGCTGGATTCAGAGTGGCACATCTTTTGATCGTAATATGTTTGGCAAACAATGTCAATTCGTAGCCAGTAAGACGTGCACTGGTGAGGTGCTGTGTCCTTGTTTTATTTAAAAGTGTGTCCACAGCATGGGGCACCATAACTGTGAGGTCAGTATTGAGTATGAGTCCAGCCGATTGTCTGATAGAAGTGGCCACAGCCGCTCGCAGACAACTCGGGAGGGCCCTTGCGACAGGATCGAGCAAAGCAGAAAAATAAACGCAAGGTCTCTGTCTATCGCCAAATTTTTGGGTCAAGACAGAGAGAGAGCACAACCAGCCATCTCGTGGACATATAACACAAAAGGCTTGTTATAGTCAGGCGTGCCTAATACTGGAGCAGAGCAAAGTGCACTTTTTAATTGTTCAAAAGATTGCTGACAATCTGGCATCCAAGGTAAAGGCTCATGGACGTCTTTTGTTGTTAATGCAAGCAGGGGTTTGATCAGTAAAGAATAATTAGGGATCCACTGTCGACAGTAGGAAGTGATGCCTGTGGAAGAGGTGTGGCGCCGCGGCCAGGGCGACTGACGCTGGAATCTGGGGCTCACGGTTCGATCCCCGGCACCAGCGGCAGGTCTGCCCAGCACCATGTGACTCTGGGCAATAGCTTGCTTAATCTTCCCGCCGGGATGCCTTCAGGTAACTGTTCGCGCTTTACAAATACTGGATTTACATTTTTACATTTAAAAGCATGCACATCCTTTTGAGTTTGTGGACAGGGCATTTTATTAATGGTACTGATGCGTTCTGGCGTTAAACTTCTACCCTCCTTCGACAGAAGGTTACCTAAATAGGTGACCTCCTGTCGACAATACTGAAACTTCGAAAGTGAAACTTTATGACCATGGTGTGCCAGGTGTAACAATAATTTCACCGTACTATCCTTGCAACCTTGTTCCGTATCAGAAGCAATTAACAAATCGTCGACATACTGTACCAATGCATTGCCTGGAGAAAGTGAGAGTGAATCCTACTGACCTTTCAATGATTGACTATAAATGCTAGGACTTTCAGTATAGCCTTGAAGTGCTCTGCAGAATCGGAAACTTTTGCCAGCCAGAGAAAATCCGAGCAAATACCGGCTGTCTGGGTGTATGGGAATGATAAAGAATGCATTTTTTAAATCAATGACAGAGAAAAACTTAGCGGTAGATGGAATCATTGTTAAAAGTGTAGTGATATCAAGAACCACTGGGAATTGCGGGACCACTATTTTATTGACCTGGCGCCAATCAATCACAAAACGATATACATCACCAGCACTGTTGGGAGAGTCCTGAGGCGCCCTTTTTATGTCCGGAAGAATAGGACTATTGCATATGTTACCGGTGGTCTCCACGACAACTCCCTTATGGATGAGGTCTTGAACAATATTAAGGAGAGCTTTTTCTCCTGCCTTTGGTATTTTATACAGGGGCATGCGTGGTAGTATGGCGTTGTCCTTCACTCGTATAGAAACTGGGGGTATGTGCAATAAGCCTACATCAGTGTCACCAGTGGCCCATAATGTGGGTGGTACTGGATCAAATTCAAGTGGAAGGGCAACATCTTTAGATAGGCATTGTCTAGTACCCACGTCAGGACCCATGGTAATAGAAACACCATCTGGCGAACAATATATGGTAGCATGCAACTTCTTTAGCAAGTCCAAGCCCATTAGATTTTCACCACAATTAGATGTTAAAAGGAATGGGGAATCCACAGTAAAAGTGCCAACAGTAAGAGCAAGAGGGCACGAGATGGGGCTTACAACATGTACTCCTGAAAAACCCACCGAAAAATTATTATGGCCAGACAGGGCTGCCCCAGGGACCAGGTACCGGGAAATAGAGCTCTTTGTGGCACCTCTATCAACCAAGAATTCCTTAGTAGATCCTAACAGATCCACTTTGACATAAGGGCCACACTGATCTACAGGTATGTGAACTGGTCCCTTACCCTGTCCCTGGCTGTCCTAGCTGAAAGACATCCCTGTCACGGCATCAACGTCATAATCGTCGTTGTAGTACTGTCCTTCCCTGGTGTCATCAAAATAATTGTTGGAACGGCCTACAGAGGCAGTAGTGTGTTGTCTATTGATCCCACGGCCCCTGTTTCCAGGACCCCTTCCTCTAGTGGACGAAACATTGTGCAAAAGTACAGGGCACTGGCTGCGCCAGTGACCTTCTTCCTTGCAGTAAGCACACTGATTCTGTCCCAAAGGTGTCATGGGCGGCTGTCTAGTGCGTGAAAGTTGTCGTTGGGGTCCTAGTCCTCTAGTGTTACCTCGATATGCCTGTTGCAATAATACCTTTGTCTTCAGATCCTTATTTCTTTTATCAGTTTTTTCTTTCTCTTCATTATCCCTATGCTCATAATATTGGGCCAGATTTAGAATCACAGAGGGGAAAGACGTGGACCAGGTGCTTTCAGATGCTTGAAGTCTAGACATTATTTCAGGAAGGAGATTAGTGACAAACCTATCAACAAATAAACAGACTCCCCCCTCCGTAGACATATCCTGCCCACTATAATCCAAAAACGTCTCTTCAAACCTGGTGAAGAAATCAGAAACACTTTCGTCTTTCTTCTGCCCGCAGGCAGTCAGTCAGTCCCAACTAACTTTCTTGGGAGGAATGAGTGTTTGCATGTATGTTATTATGCGACTGGGTAAGGCAAGCAACTCAGCACCTGGTTTGTCTCCTAGCTTTCTATCTCTGTCCCAACCCCTAATCGCGTTTTACGTTCCACCCAACTCAGCAATATGGTCTTGGGTATGTACCGGTCGCCAAATATCAACTGGGACTAGTATGCCAAAAAACATTTCAATATCCGCAAGAGTCATCACACTAGAAGAGGCAGCTTCTGTCAATTCTTTATAGTAAGCAATAGAATTTTTCCTAGGATCGGGCAATGTAGCCTTCAGGGCTAGGACTTCACTTCTTTTCCATGGCTTATAAACCCATTGTTCCTGAAAGCGGGCAGCTACAGCCGGTTTGGTAATCACTCCATGTTGATCCACCACTGCAGGGATTTCCGGGTGGTAAATGGGGTGAACTTCTCGCATTGGGAACTGAGTTATTTGAGTGGGACTCTTATCATGAAGTCTGCCCCTATAAGTAATTAGAGTGGAACTACTTGGGCCGGCTCCATGTTAATTACATAAGCGCCTTCATTAATCATTAATATCAAATAGTACTTGGGGTGCTTCCGTTTCGATGTGTGTGCGCCAGAGGTCAATTAGTGTGGCGTACATGTGTTTAAGGGCATATTGCTGTATAAAAGGGTCGAAGTCTCTCATTAATTGCCATATGTCCTCAAGACTGTAAATTGGGTTGCAAGCCCACTGTATTGCCTGTTCCGCTATTACTTTTTTCTCTTCCTCCCCCACACCAGATCACATTAAAGGACCTAACCATTCCCTGAATCCAGTTAAATCTCTATCTTCCGGACCGCGCGCTGGTGAGTCAGTAACTAGTGTTAATGAAGGATGAGTGACTGTAACGGGAGTAACGGGAATTGCTGCAGTCATATGTTGTGATGGAAGGGAAGAAGTAGGGGGTGCGTTAACTGGGGCGGTAGGTGTAGCAGCTTCAGAGACTGATGCACCTGGTGTGGGTTGTTGTTGCTGATGGGGAACAACGGGATATATCCATTCTGGGGCATATGGTGGCGAGGGTTGGGTATCTAACAAGGTCTCCATAAAAGGATCACCATCTTCCTGATCCATATAGGACTTATCTATTTGCAACCGGAATCTTCTGTCTTCGCGTTCTATTCCTTTCTCCTGCTTGTCCTTATCGTAAGCTACAGCCTTTTGTGTAAGGGTTTGCATATTTCGTTTTCTGGTATCTTTCTCCATTTTTAATCGCCTCTACTTGGCCTCCTCTGCCAAGTACGAAGGGAGTCAAACATAGACTGTCTACTGCATCTTTTAAACAACTGTTCCTGAAGAAATCCTATCTTTGTTCATCAAAGGAGCCTGTCATAGGCCACTGTAACTCTGCATTGCCCTCGTATATTTGTGCCATTACGTACTAAACATAATAGGGCCAAGGCCATGTTTTATATACTTATCAAAATTAGGACTACCTTCAGAAGGTGCAGGCTGGGATTCTTCCAACCGTGCATCTTTAGAACAACAATAACAGCACAAACTCCGAATCTTACTGAAACCAGGCATTGCAAAGAAAAGAGAAACAAAATCCTTATTTTACCTGGCAAAGTATTTGCAAACACTTTTCACCAAAACAGTCCTAGTACTGAAACAAAACCTATTTATGGTGGTACCACATAAACTCAAACAGACTCAACTGGTGTCAGGCGCACCGATAGACCAATTCTCCACTGCCGACTCTTCGGACCAAACAGTCAGATCACGGGTTCCCCGTTCAGGACTCCAGTCGGGATGACCGCTGGGTGAGGCACCCTCTGGTGGGACAGAGGCAGCAGCTGCGAGAAACGTAGCTCTTCATGCAGGGATCCCTGAGCCGTCAGTCCGACCTGATGATGTCCTCGTCACCCCCTCCGTCTGTGGAAAATGGATGGGTCATGCCCCGATGGAGTCCCTGTTCGGGCGCAAACTGAAGGAAGTGACCCGACTAGGGCCACCCGGGTCACCACTGACCACATCTCAGCCTTTCATGCTAAATGAAGAGTCCGAAAAAACAGTGGAGAATATATACCAATAATCATTTATTATATACGCTCAGAAAGGGGCTCCGTCTGCACAGTTTCGAGAGAGTACTACAGAGGGAACTGAGGAACTGTAAGCATAAAGATATATTATATGCATTGCATGGTCAACTAATAACACGCCCACAGTGGAATTTTCCCAACAGATGTGGGCGAACAGCGTAAAGACAAAAAAAAGGTTCCTACTCTCGTATCTTGCATAGCTCAGAACACTTTCAAGGCCGTTCCACCTTGGGCTGCGTTCAAACTGCCAGACAGGTGGGAGAGGTTCTTTATCAAGGAAAAGTTATGCGCTGGCACGAACAGTTCCTCGTGACAGAAACGAAAGTTAGCAAGGGGCATTTCTTGAAATCAAACAGGATTAGTTTCGAACAATACATTAAATGGCGCCTAATAAAAGAAAATGGCGAAGCGAATGGTAACTTATACATGACGTTAAAGAGCATCAACGAGCATAATCTAACATTTTGCATACATTGAATGCAAACAAGCATAAAAATAAAAACTGGTAAAAGCTGTGAGGCGCAACTTCATATACATCCGAATATTATTAATTTATCCCAAAACATAGTCATCAAACTTGCAAGGCATTTTCCTTTGACGACAACCTACACCAACACTTGGCTGAGATCCATTGATCTCTTGAACACATGCCTTCGTAGCAGGAAGAGTGTCATCACCAGTCGGCGGAGTGTCGTGCTGTGAACAAGTGATATCCCCGGAGCCATCTTCGCTTACACACACTGAAGCATCTGAAAAGGAATCCTGCAACCAACTGGGCCAATCACACTGTTCAACCTCCAATTTTGTCAACTTCTTCAATGAGCTTGCCTGAGAGTCAGAAAGACGCACAAGCTACCTCTTGTTCCACCAGCCCTTGTTCCCAAGAAGTGCTGACCCCTTGCTCACATTTGTCACTTGTACTGGAGAAGAAAACCTCGACAAACCTTTGGATACTTTTTTAGGATTTTTGATAAGGATACAATCATTTATTTCAAGATCCACATTCTTAAAACTTTTGCCAGCATCCAACCTCACCTTCATGGCATGCTGCTTCTGCCTCACATGGGAAGCAACACGTTTACCATCACTACTTGCACTCTCAACACGATGTCTGTTCTACAGCCATTCAGGACATACATCCATGTGTACTTTCCTTCCCCTCAAGAGTAAAAGGTGGCACACCAGTTGTGCAGTGAGTTGAAATATTATACAACCACACCTTGGCATCAACAAATTCTTGCACATCCTGGCATGAAGACAGAGCTGTCTGTATCCCCTCCGTCACTAATCTATTTGCCCTCTCAACCAACCCTTTGGAAGATGGGGAATACAAGGCAAGTTTGAAATGTTTTACATCGTTGGCTGCTAAAACTGAGAACATTTTGTGAGACACGAAGTGTCTGTCACTATCACGGAGGGCGAACCTTCAGTAGCAAACACCCTCTTCAAAAACTTAATCGCATTGTCGGTGCTAGGTGCATCGAAAAACATATAGTATAACCATTTGGAATGATAGTCAATCAACAAAATGAGGAATTTGATGTTACCGGGCAAAATATCATAAGGACCTGAAAAATCCAAACCAACCTTGCTCCAAGGTTTGTCCGGAAAAGGAAAAGGGTGAAGGGGAGTATCCATCAACTTCAATCAATCAATCAATCAGGGGTTTGTAAGCGTGCTACTCACCCGTGAGGGTCTCAAGGCGATGGGTGGGGGGGTTGTGCAGCTCTGGGTCATCCGAAAAGCCAGGTCTTGAGGCTCTTCCTGAAGGTGTGCAGGGTGGGGGAGCGTCTGATGTTGACTGGGAGTTCGTTCCAGGCTTTGGCTGCGACGTAGGAGAAGGCTCTTCCCCCAGCTCTGGTTCTGCGGATGTGTGGGGTCGTTGCTAGGGCGAGATCAGCGGAGCAGAGGTTTCTTTTGGGTGCGTGGAAAGAGATTCTATTGTTGAGGTATTTGAGTCTGATGTTGTGGAGGGATTTGAAGGCGTGGGTGAGTAGCTTGAAGGTTACTCTCTTCTCGACGGGGAGCCAGTGGAGGTTTCGCAGGTGTTGGGTCATGTGCTCATGTCGTGGGATGCCGAGGACGAGACTGGCTTCGATGTTTTGGATGGTCTGGAGTTTCTGTAGCAGGGCTTTCACCCTTCCACCTTTTGTCACACACAAGACTTCAGCACATGAATCACACACAAGACTTCAGCACATGAATCTATCCAAAATTTAACCTGAGCTTCTAACGAAGGCCACCAATAATACAACTTAATAAGTTGACATGTCTTTGATATATCTAAGTGGCCACGATTCGCAGACTTGATGATATCCCCTCTAAGACTCTCTGGAGGGATGAACAAGTCATGACGCATCACCATGTTATTGACAACAGATAACTCAGAAGCCACCATCGAAAAAGCTCTTATTTTGCCAGATAACCTTCTACTCTCCGGCCATCCCCTTACAATGAACTCCTTGACCTGCTTGCGATTGTCATCCTTATCATAAGCTGCCAACCATGATTGCTCCAATACAGCAGCACACTCCTTAACAGCATCCAAGGCTGCCACGACACATTGGGTGTCCTCAACATCAACAGTATCACACTCGTCAGACAAAGTCATACGCGACAAGCAGTCCGCCATGAAGTTTTTCCCTCCAGGTAGGTGCCTAATGGAAAAGTGAAACTCTGCAGTTTCGACAACAACCTCACAAGCCTAGCTGACGCCTTTCCTAAATAAGTTCCACTCAGTATGTGCATAAAAGGTTTGTGGTCAGTAAAGATTTCAAACTCTCGGCCCCAGATGTAACTCCTGAACTTGTCAAGCACCCACACACAAGCCAGAGCTTTGCTTTCGATGGTGCTATAATGTGTCTTGGACGGTCTAAGCATCCTGGAGGCAAAAGCTATGGTATGTTCCTACCTAGCAGCCCACTGTCCCAAAATTGCTCCCAATCCAGTGAGACTTGCATCCACCATGAGAAAGCATTTACAGTTATCCTGAAAGAAATGCAAAGCATGCGCTTCTACAATTAGTTTCTTGACTCGGTCAAAAGTCTGAGAGATCTCGTCAGACCAAACAAACTTTGAGCCCTTCCGCAATAAAGCACGTAAGGGCTCAACAGTTTGAGCATAACCATTCACAAATTGTGCGTAGTACTCTGCTAATCCTTAGAAGGATCGAAGAGCATCCTTATCTCTGGGACATGCACCATCACTAATGGCTTAAATTAAGGATAATTTAGGTTTAATACCCCCTGCAGATACAGTGTGACCCAAATAGTCTTGTTGCTGCGTACCAAGCATGCACTTACCCATCCTAATGGTCATACCTGCTTTGTCCAATTCAAACAAGACATTAGTAAGAGTCTTCATGTGTGTTTCCCAATCAGAAGTACACATCAAAATGTCATCCTGATAGGCCTGGACCCCCGGGATGTCTCCAAAAAGATTGTCCATCTATTTTTGGAAGACGCTGGCCGCGGAGGCCAGACCAAAAGGCAATCTGAGATATTTTTGGAGTAACAAAAGTGGTGAGTTTCTGAGAGTCAACAGTAAAGGGGTATTTGTTGGTATGCTGAACGTAAGTCGATATTAGAAAAAAAATTGGCACCCCCCAAACTAGCAAGAAGTTCTTGAATTTTGGGGAGGGGATGACAAGGAGCGCAAATCAGCACAGAGCCTGACCTCCCGAGACTTTTTCCTCACTACAACGATGGGGGAAACCCACTCCGAGGAGTCACATGGTGCTTTCACACCTTCATCACACAAGGATTTAAGAACAGACTTAAGTTCATCTCTCGCACTCAGGGGAAGGGGATGCACCTAATGAACAATGGCTTGAGCGTTCGACTTAAGTCGGATTTGATGCTGGAAACCCTTGATTGTTCCAAGCTTGTCAGCAAACAAGCTCGGAAAAGGGTCTAACACCTTCTTGAGGGCCAAAGAGCGTTCCTCAACCCCTACACAACCCACCTGAACTTTTTCTTCATGATGACCAACCTCAACGTAGCCTTCAGGTACCTTTCCCACAGCGATGGGGTGATCCGAACCCGGAACTAAGTACAAACCCATTCTAGCTAGATCCTGCCATCCAATTATGTTGCGTCCTTTGACAGCAACATAAACTTTGGTACAAATAGACCTTCCCAAACATTTCACCCTGGACATGAAGTATCCCAACATGTCTATATCAGACTTACAGAATGCTTTGAGATTCACATCTGTTTGAGTTAAAGTAACAGTTCCTTTCCACTTGTCAAGGAACAAGAGTTCTGATAATATTGTGATTGGTGAGCCCAAATCAGCCATGACTGATACCTCAATTCTTCCAAACACCACATCACACCAAGGTCTTTTAACCTTCTTTGTATTGAAAACAGCATTGCATTCCACAGCCAACAACACATCATGCAATTGTTCAGAACACACCTCAACAGCATCAGCAATCTCAACGCTGTTAACTCTCGTGGATTTTCTTCCAGATCTACACACACCTTGGAAGTGGCCCATTTTCTTGCAAAGCATGAATCTTTTGCCAAAAAGCTGGGCAACTGGGATTATTATTAAGATGTGATCTGGAATCACATCTAAAACAACAGGTGGAACCCTTCATAAAAGGTTGCTTAACGGGTCTAGACAAGTTCACTGCATTCACAGAATCTGTTGTACACTCTCCAGAAACCCTCACAGCATTAACAGCATGTTCATTAAGAAGTGCCCTCGATATGACAATTGAGCGCTCAATGCTTTTAGTAATATCGATTGTTTCCATAAGTGTTGGTTTCCTGCAACTAAGGAGGCGCTCCTGAATCTTCTTAGAAAAGCAAGCAAAGACAAATTGATCCCGAATGTAAATATCAGTGTGTGCCTCAAATTCACATGTGGATGCCAGAACTCATAACGCCAAAATACATTCAACACTTTCATCTGCACTCTGCCTCCTCATGAAAAAGTTATGCCTTTCCAACTTTATGCTTGGCTCTTCGTTATATTGTTTTCTCATGCGGGCCAACGCCTCCTTGTAAGCATTCAGTGCTCACTATCACAGCACTTCCTTGGGGAGGAGCAATGGAGGGTAAATTTTCCAAAACTTGCTGCGCTGCAAGACACAGACAACCATATACAATTGCTACTTTGCGTACGGGTGGAAACTTGATGTCGTCAATGGCCACTAGATGAATCTCAAAGATTTTTACCCATTGCCGCCATCTGACGCTGGGCTTTCCTGGATGTTGTAAGAAGGGTGGAGGTTGCGCAAATTGCTGAGAGGTAGCCATGATACAAGCAGTAAAAATGAAACAAAGCGAAAAGCTAAGTAAAATGAATAAACCTTAGTGAACAAGCAAGTTGAAGTTGAAACAAGGAGTAGCAGAAAGTTCTTTTTCTTTTTAAATATGATATCAGTAATGTGTATCAAGTGTCACCAGAGAATTTATAGGGGAGCCTGTCACCGAAAGTGCAGGCTTGAAAATGCAAAAGAAACTGATCAAATCACAAAGAAAGATGTGCCTGTCACCGTGATGACAGGCCAATGGAATTTAAAGGTGAGCCTGTCACCGAAAGTGCAGGCTTGAAAGTTGAAGAAACTAAGGAAAACACAAATAAAGGTGTGCCTGTCACCGTGACTGCAGGCAAGCTTGGATCCTACCTGTAGCTCCGGAGTGGAAGGATCGTAACAAAAGTTGCAGGTGTCGGCAGAGACGGTCACATCAGGGCTTAAACCTAATGCCCAAACCAAGATGGCTGCCTGCGTGACGACGCTCATGCTTTGATGATGTTTACTTTGTTGCCAAGTAACGTCACCAACCGTGCCCTGTACAAGTGACGTAATGGGGCGGGACAGGAAGGCGCTTCTTGAATGCCCGCAAATTGGTAGAGAAAGCCCGCAGGGCGCTGGGCTCAAAAGGTCACCACCGGGCAAAATCAGAGCGACACGAAAGAAGCAGCAAATGTGGCCTAAAGCGGTCTGAGGAGCTTTGGGGCATCCGGCATGGCATGGAGCGCAGGGAGGCTGGTGGGTGTCAGGCGCAGGGTCGTTCCAATCGTCGCCAAGATGTGAAATTGAAGAGGACTCCACAAAAGTAAGGTTTCCTTAGTTGATTTATTTAAGTGCAGACACCCATGACTAAGAGCTCCCGATGCGTGCGAAGGACTCCAGAAACTGAACAAACGTTCACCGAGTCCTTGCACTCATCGTTCCAGCTTCTGATCGTGGAACACCATTCAAGTGAATACAAGGAATACATGTACACAGAGCATCCCCGTGCTACAGAAGCACGGGAGGATGCTCCCTCATATTACACCACACTTTGGAAATAGTTGTGCGAAACCGATGATTTAAAAACTGACAGCAAACCAGGCACACTGTAGTATTGGCGATAATGCATCACGCGGGTAGCGCTAGATGCATTAGAACCACTGTGTTGTATATCTTTGTATGTGGCTCACGCATGGAGTGGTCGCTGGTCGGGGTTCGAATGGCATCTAGTCAGTTGCCGTTCGATCACCGGACTAGGAGGCCGCTCCGCGTAGTGGGTGGAGATTATACGAATAAACGCTTCTACTTTCAAGAAACGCTTCCTGCATCTTATTTCATCTGGCGACGAGCAGGAAACTCCACCCACTAACCCACGCCATGGATTACCTGGTTGCTGAATTCACGGATTTCGGGTCCTGATCTGATCTTCCGACGAAAAGTTCCACGTGAATCGTCGGACGCAAACAGCATTTGCAGGTCCGTGTGCTCTTTCCTGCTTGTCAGAGCACATTGGGAGGTACGTGACTTTTTGCTTTGTTCCTCGGGAGCTGCGAGCGCTCGCGCTCTTCATCCTCATGACCCGACCTGGTCTCGAGCTCACACGCAGCACGCCAACATCCTGAAATCAACGCGCTACCGCACTGACGTCATCACGCGACGTAGCGGCCATCTTGAATTGGGCTCGCTACAGCGCGCAAGCCGCGATCAATAGCAATTTATGCAAATTCGGCCAGCGTGTTGCCATCTCTGCATTTCGGCGACACGCATGCCAATTATCCTTTGTGTGTCAAGCATATTTTAAGCACGTAGCCTCCTGCAACTTATTAAAAGTAATTACAGTTCCTCCTCAGCGTGTTTCCAATCCAGCGTTCGGCGACACGCACGCCAATTACTGTTTGGGTGTCACACATATTTATACAAGCCTGGATTAAAGCACTGTGATTTTCCTACTCCATATTTCGGTGACACCCACACCTACTTCACGATTAAAGTATTCATACGGCGTGCTACACTTCGGTGACATGCACACCTTTGTCTTACTTTCTGCTGTTTTATGATATTCGTACTGTACTGCTAAAGATATTCGTGCTGCCATGGCCAATGCACAACAAATTACACAACCACCTCCATTCTTAAGTAAACCAGGGAGGCCGGCAATCATTTGGTCAGAGTGGTATAGGCTTTTCGAAAATCACTTGGTTGCTATCGATGCTGTGGATTATAACCCTGCACGAAAATTCGCCTTGGTATTTGGAAGCCTTGGTCAAGCAGCTCAGAGGATTTTTGACAGCATTGCACCCATTCCACCTCCACAGTCTCATTCTGGTGATAGACAATGGAATGTTTATTTAGAGGCTATTGCGCGACTCAAGAAACTTTTTTCTGATGAGCCGAATATCATGCTGGAGCGAAATAATTTTTATAAAAGGAAACAAATGGAGGATGAGAAGGTAGAAGAATATATTTCGGCTCTCAAGGTATTAGCAACCACATGTGGCTTTGGTCCTTTAGCAGACGATTATATCAGAGACCAGTTCGTGTTCAACTGCGCATCTCGAAAGATTAAAGAAAGAATTCTAGGTTGCAAAAATCCACCTTTGACTGAAGTGATTGACTTAGCCTTGAGCATTGAACGTTCTGCAATATCTAGCAAAGTCATGCAGGGTGACACCAAACCGGGGGTTAATATGGTGACTTCTCCTGATCTAGATCAAGAGAGTTCTTTATGTGCTGTTAATGTGAAAAGTAAACCTCTGAAATTGCCTCAGAGGAGGCAGTCAACTTTTTGTTTCAGATGCGGATCAAAGAACCACATCAGTAATTTCCCAGGTTGTCCGGCTATCAACAAACGTTGTATCCTATGTAAAAAAAATAGGTCATTTTCAGGGGGTGTGTAGAAACTCCAGAAAATCTGTTAATGTAGGCTGTATTGAAACTGATGTAGAGTCATGTGCGAATTCACTCAGTAATGTGATTGTAACTCTAGATTGTGTGGGAGATTCGGGATCTATAAAGGGTCCTTTGTGTTCTGCTTCAATTAATAACGTTCCTCTTCAAGTAATGGCCGACTCTGGTTCGCCAATTACCATTTTAAGGGACACCACATTTAACGATTTTTGGAAAGAGAGGGTTAAGTTATTACAATCTGACGTTAACCCTAAAGCTTTCGGTGAGAAGGATATCAACATGATTGGGTATTTCTTGGGAGTGGTACAATGTTTAGGAAGAGAAACTGAAACCAAGGTTTATGTGGCTGAAAAAGGGAAGAACATTATCGGGTGGAGAGATTTGGCTCGAATGGGGCTGTATTTAGTTCCAGGTGATGAAAATCCAATCAAAGTGGGGGAATTGCCTGTGTGCCATATTGAGTGTGCTAGACCCGATGTTGGTGGTGATATATTGAAAGACATATTTTCTGAGTTCAAATCTGTATTTAGTGAGCAGGTTGGTCTGGTCAAAGGGATGGAACACCGCATTAGATTAGTACCTGATGCTCAGCCGGTGGCACATAAAGTACGTTCCGTCCCCATGAGTGTCAGGGAGGAACTGAAGTGTACGTTACAAAGTTTATGTGCGCAGGGCATCATTAAAACTACGGATTCATCTCAGTGGGTGGCTCCCATTGTGGTAGCGCACAAGAAGTCAGGTGAGATCAGACTTTGTGCGGACTTGCGCGCCCTTAATAAAAACATAATCGTAGATTACCATTCACTGCCTAGAATCCATGAGTTGTTAGCGAACCTGGGAGGAGCAAAGTGGTTTTCTTTGATTGATTTAAGATCAGCCTACCACCAAGTGGCTTTGTCTGTCGAGTCGCAAGACTTGACCACATTTGTGACTCCTTTCGGGGCGTACAAATTTTTATGCCTACCTTTCTACCTTGCATCGGCTGGTAGCGTGTTCCAGAAACTTATGGACACGTTATTTCATGATATTAAAGGAGTACAAGCGTACTTGGATGACATACTGATCTATGCTAAGTCTTTCGAAGAAAACAAAGCCATTTTAAGACGTGTACTATCTATTCTGAGGACCAAAGAGATGACAGTGAGGGCAGACAAGTGTAAATTTGCTGTACAGGAGTTGGAATACTTAGGCCACACTGTGTCGTGTCGTGTCATGGAATGAAATCGAAATTTTCAGTAGTAAGGGCAATTGAAGAGGCAAAAGCTCCCACAGACAAAGACGCATTACGTTCATTTCTCGGCCTGGCTGAATATTATGCCAGATTTGTACCTTGTTACGCACAAGCGGTAGAACCCCTACGCGTATTGCTTAGAAAAGGTCAAAGTTTTAAGTGGACAGAAGAATTGGATATATCATTTGGGAAAGTGAAAAAATTGATTGTATTGGCTCAAGCATTGCATGCATTCAGGGATGATTGTGTTTCCCTTATAACCGTGGATGCCAGTGTTTACGGGCTTGGAGCGGTACTGAGTCAGAGAGTGGATGGTCGTAAACACACTGTAGCGTTCGCATCTAGATCGCTTAAACAATTTGAACAGCAATACAGTACAATAGAGCGAGAAGCTTTGACGTGCGTGTGGGCTGTTCATAAGTTTAAAATGTATATTTGGGGACGTAGGTTTGAATTGGTTACGGATCATAAACCCTTGGTTTATATTTTCAATAAGGTTAACAACAACAGCATGTCTGCCAGGCTCATGAGGCTAGTGTCGAAACTACAAGAATATAATTTTATCATTAAACATATTCAGGGCGGGAGAAATTTCCGTGCTGACTGTTTATCCAGGATTCTTATGGACAAGGATGACAAGTAAGATTCTTTGGTAGAGGACATCGAGTGCGTGGCCATGGTGGACGCTGTGCACGAGTATGATTCCGTCTGAAGATGGTTGGAAGGTAGCCTGTGAGAGTGATCAGGTTTTACGAAAGGTAATTGAATATACGACCCACAGCTGGCCTGATCCAAGATGTTTGAATGGTGATTTGAGAATTTTTGCCCAGGTGTCTGATGAATTGTCTGTTCAAAACGGTATAGTGCGACGGGGGGACAGATTTGTGCCTCCCGCTGGGTTACGCTGTTCGATTATTAGCAAGGCACACCGCGGGCATCTTGGATCTACCAAGACCGGGATAAAGATAAAACAGCATTACTGGTGGCCCTTGTTGGATATTCAGGTTAAAAATGTAATTGACAACTATCCTGAATGTCTTCTTTCCGATAAACATTGCCGGACATTGAATACACCTTTGCATCCAACGGAGTTCCCTAATGCACCATGGGAAAAAGTAGGCCTAGATTTTTCTGGACCGTATTCTGTGCTCAACCACGATATGAAATATGTCATTTTAGCTGTCGATTATTTTTCAAAATGAATGTATTGCAGCTTCAGTAGAAACACCTGATACCAAGACTACCATCACATTTTTTAATAAGATATTTTTGTTGGAAGGGGCCTTGAAAGTTATTGTTACAGACAAGGCACACATTTTGTTTCAGAGAAAATTTGTTAATTTATGAACAAGTTAGATGTAAAACACTTAAAAGTTGCACTGTACTCCCCACATCTAATGGTCTGGTGGAAAGAGGAAACAAGGTTGTGAAAGAAGGGATCCAGATGGCATTAGCGTCTGGTTTGGATGTGGGTGAGTTTATCGAGCAAAATGTTTGGAATTACAATACGTCTCCTCACTGTACTACTGGAGTATCTCCTTTTACTTTGTTGAGGGGCAGGGAGGCACATACCCCTCTGTTCCCGTGGTTGAGTGAGATGTCTGGTGATGGCAAAATCAACTTGAAGGAAGTGTCTGACAGGGTGTCCGCGAAACAAGCTCTTATGAAGGAAAATTTTGACAAGAAATGTCGCTTGAATTGTGAGGATGTTTCGGTTGGGGACTGGGTTCTTATTAAGAAGCCAGTCAAAGTAAAGAAAGGAGAGTCAAAATTTTGGATGCCTGAACGGGTGTGTAAGGTCAGTAAAGGGGCTGCTTTCGTGGGAAATAAAGGATGGTGGAACAAAAGACAACTGGTTAAAGTGTCTCCTGAGCAAGCCGAGATAATGCATCATAGAAGGAATAGTATTGAGGACGATCTTGATTGGGGTCATTGGTTAGATTCTGTGGGATCCCCTGTCTGATATACCCCACCTCAAGACGTTTCCCCGTCTCAGGTCGACACTAGCACGTACATTAGTAGCTCAACCAGGGGCCGTGTCATTAAGACACCTAAAAGGTTTGAGGATTCCATTAGATATTAAGACATTAGTGTCTCGAGTTTCTTCACATCATTTTATGTTCTGTTTGATAAAGTTTGATTTAGTTAATGCTTTGCCTTTGTAATATGACATTTTCTTGTTTCATTTTTGCAAGGGGGAAGGTGTTGTAGTATTGGCGATAATGCATCGCGCGGGTAGCGCAGATGCATTAGAACCACTGTGTTGTATATCTTTGAATGTGGCTCACGCATGGAGTGGTCGCTGGTCGGGGTTCGAATGGCATCTAGTCAGTTGCTGTTCGATCACCGGACTAGGAGGCCGCTCCGCGTAGTGGGTGGAGATTATACGAATAAACGCTTCTACTTTCAAGAAACGCTTCCTGCATCTTATTTCACACACATGAACAAGAGTAACCCTACCCTTCCTTGTTCCACGGACAGGCTCGATTAGGTCCTTGTGAATTGGACATTATTTCTTCATACCTTTCTTCCTGGTCATGAAAACTGTGGTTGACCTGGTGTTGGAATGTTAATACCCTGTTTTTTAGGGGTTGTCCAGTGAAGGGGAAACATGCCTCCCGTTGCCCAGCTGTGCTTCTATAATAATCAGCAGCAATAGGCATTCTGGAATGTTCATTTGCTTCATGATGTCATCTGGGATTTATTATGATATTGCACTGGATGGCTGATTTAAAATAGCACTTTTTTTTACCACATAGAAGTCATTTCTAATTGCTCTAAATAATCACGGTTACTAATACCCAATTTAATGATTCTCAAATTCCTGACCTCCATAGGATAGAGGGTTCAGATGGCCTTGCCTGGATTAAAATGGCTTTCTTGCACATCACAACAGAAGTCAGCAACAAGTATGTAACTCACAGAGCCATCTTGCTGGAAGACCATTGCATAGTAAGCTATAGCCAGGTGGTGGTGAGTTGGCTTTCATGCCTGTATTTGGAAAGATTCGATTACACCACCAAGCATAGATAAAAAATGTTAATGAGTGAATTGTTTAACTCCTGCGCCCTGAAACAAATACTCCCGGTTACAGAATTGGATTTGTTAAAACAAAAATCTGGCGCTGTATGTTGGCAGTTGACCCTTTCTGTAAGTGTCCATCCTGACCCCTGAAAAGTGAGCCCTGCTTGTCTTGCAGTTGTAAGTCTGAAACCAACGGCCACGTGGGTGCTATCTCTATGTGCTTGGCAGCCAAACTCAAGGACCTGGCTGTTTAAAGTGGACAACTAAATTCTCCTCCATTTTAATCTCAAGAGCATATTTCCCTTTTCTTGATTGCGTGACACAAATCGGGACACTTTGAGGCAACAGACAAGAATGCTTCAATCTTGGTTCAAATAAGGACAATGAAACCCAAATGTGCATTAACTTCACATGAATCGACTTTTCCCAAAATTTACATGGGACTCTGTTTGTCTTTCTTTTGTCTTAGAATTATAATTTGTTTGTGTTTGATTATGATTAATTGATTTTGGTTATACTGATTAAGCAGCTACCTACGTCATTATCATATGAAATCTCTTTATTGATATCATAACTACACTTTCACAGATGCTTTATTAACCTTCTTGCTTTCTCAAATTTGTATGAAAATGCACCATTTGCCCTCTCTTTTTTCAAAATTTTCTCAGAGGGAAACCACCCCCCGAACTCCCACTATGACGGTCGGGCTTGCTCACTACGCTTGCTCGCTCATCACAGGGCACTCATCTAGAACTTTTACGCCCAACCACTTTCAAATGTCACCAGCTGCCACTGCCAAATACACCCAGTATTGGCTAATTGTTATCTCCCAGGTTGTGATACCAAATTGGGCAAAAGCTTGTTCTTAGTTCTGTATTTGCACAGCATTCAGAATCGGGGCCTAAATCCTATGCCACAATGACTCTTTAATACGTCAAACATGTCAAGCTCAATATATCCAAATAGATCACTACAAATCTTCCTCTTCAACCTTAATCAGAGGCCCTCCTGAAAAGTTATTCATATCTTGATCAAAGGATGAAGAACCCCGTCATGCCAGTTCTCAGAGGCCTGTGGAACGCAATGACAAGGGGCCGATCCTGATAACGAATCTTGTCTCAGTTTCCTGGAACCAAAAGTGCCAAATACTACTGCAGGTCCTCTCAATTGCTAAGCACTGACTTTTTAGGTTTTGACGTACAGAGGGTAGCGAGGTTGGGAAAAACGCTTTTGGTTCTGTCAATTGAAATTGCTTAGTAAGAATAGTTACAAATGCAGTACACATATTA
This sequence comes from Calotriton arnoldi, assembly GCA_963921515.1. Classification (NCBI taxonomy): domain Eukaryota; kingdom Metazoa; phylum Chordata; class Amphibia; order Caudata; family Salamandridae; genus Calotriton; species Calotriton arnoldi. Next base: position 740,543 of record CAWUFW010003094.1, read on the forward strand.
ACTCACGTACCTGCCAATAGACCCTATTCAGGCAAAGATTTGCGACCAAGCTCAAATGTGCAAGGCACAACGAACATTCTAGGAAAATCTTTCTCTGTTCTACTCGTTTATGTGCTCTAGTGAGCCCAGTCTATGAGTTCCTATATCCTTGAACTCTCACAGTCTGCAAGAATATGGTGCCATCAACTGCACACAAAGGGCATGATTTGGGTGGTGCACTGGCAGGAAGATTATGGGGTCTTGGGTTCGGGGGGCATCAGTGTTTGGTGCTATGGAGGGACTATTGCAGGCACGCTGCATTGATCACAAAGAGATGAAGGACAGAGCTAAATTGATGTATAGTACGTTGTTTTGTAGTTCCAATGTATTCAAGGAGTCGGTAATTCTGAATTAGTGCAACACGTGTTTTGCCTCCTCTAGGCGCGCTGGCCTGGGGTTTTCTCAAGGCATGGGCAGTAGTAAGAGGGAGTAGCTCCAGTGGAGTGGCTGATATGTAAACAGTTTCTGTATTGAAAAATATTCTCAGGTACAGTATAGAAGGTCCGTCTCGGCACAGGGCTCTATAGAGTGCCAAAAGCAACGAGGTCCCAAGTATCTCCAAGCGGATTCTCCATGCGTGTCCAAGGTTGTCAAACACAGTATGAGGTGGGACAGATAAATGGGACGTCCGGTGGAAATACAAGGCAAGCTGCATTGATTAGGCACATTACCATGTAGTCAAAAGGAGTCGCAGGGAGGAGGAAAAGGGCCCAGGGCTGTCTTCAGTTGTTGTCTGCCTTGGATGCTCTTGATTCTACCCACGCTATTATCGTGGAGATACTGTCATGATCCATACTGTTTATCTCATGGGAAAATGTAGTGATATCGTGCAGACCTCCACTCCCAATATCAGTAATCTTAGGTTGGGCTGGACAGTGGCAATAGGTCTTTGATCTAGATAATAATTCACCATTCAAAGTTCCTCAGAGCAGCAGCTGAACCTGGAGTTCTGGGCTTGGATAAGGCCTGTTCTCAGGACACCAGGCTATGTACCTTATTCCCTATAATGTCACAATAACGTGTCTTTTCTTCAAGCCTGGGGATGCGCTCCACTCCTATAGGGAAGACAGCTATGTTTTCTACCTGTTGCCATCTCCTTTCACTGTGCTGGTGTGTCGGAAACCCATCTCTCTATACAGTGCACCACAGTGGGGTACACTGTGCAGAGAGGACGGGGAGACCCTTATTGGTTTTCAGAGGTAAACATAGAAAATACTAACACTCTACTTTTGTGGTAGTGTGGGCGAGCAGTTAGGCTTATCAGAGGGTAGTGCTAAGCATTTGTTGGACTCACAGAGGCAATAAATGATACACACACTCAATGAATAAATTTGAGACCGAATTCGAAAAATAGTACTCCTTTTTATATAAATATTTAGACCAAAAACTTTGGGCACAAGGTAAATACTTTTCGCAATACGAGAAAATCACAGAAAATGCAATATGTACAGTTCTGTAAAATTACATACAATACATTTCCTATGGAAGGAAAAAAACAATTAGAAAATCAATGCAATACAGTTACTTTTCGTGGTTCACCTTTTGCAATTGGAAGGTTCGGGGGCCAGAGTCCAAACTTCCAAGGCCAAGTTCTTGGGAGCTTTCCCGGTTTCTCGGGGAACAAGGAGCAAAGGGACTTTGTAGCTGGTGCGCTACGAAGAAACGGAGGCCACCTGTAAAAGTAAAGCAATGTGGGACATGTAGGCAGGTCCAAGGGCTCTCAAGTAAGAGTAGAGGTCGCAAGGGCTCTGGGGTCACGGGAGCACACCTGGTTCGAAGATGTAGTACCATTTATTGGGGGCTTACAAGGAGCACTGAAGTTGTGCCAATTGGGAAACAAAATGTACAGTTTAGGGAAAGAGTTGCTCGCACAGGGAACCTGGTTGACAGGGACCCTGTGCACTTCCAGTGGAAATTAAATCATTTTCCAGGCAAAAAGTGAGGGCTAACCATGTCAAAAAGAGGCACTTTCTTAGATGGTGGGCAGAGCTTCTTCATGTAAAAGATAAACTTCAGATTAGTATTATATTCAGAAACAGTGGGAGTTGGACCCAAGCATCTGACCACTCAAATTTAAAGTTGTACTTAAAACCTTGAAGGGAACTAATAACTTCCACTGGCATTTTTATTGTGAGTGTTGTTGAGCTGCATGCAAAGCAGCTACCTAGAGGCGCACAGTCGCTCTGGCTTCCTCGGGATGATAGGTATCCTGTACTGGCAAATACAATGTGAATTAGGCCCATGCGGCCTCCAGTCGTTCAGGGGCAGTTACTGGATGTAACAAATGTAGGGGCAGGCAGACTGCTTTGTGAAGTTGTGTTGCAGTGGCCGTACCCTCACTACTGTCTTTTTGTCAAGTGTATCTCTTTCCAGGCCTCAGGCTGATTTACTGAAACTGGCTTGATCCTAGAAAGTCAAGAAGGCTGGATGCAAAGAATTCAGGTGACGAGTACCTGCCAGGCGAGGTCAGACTGGCCTATAGAGCAACCAGGCAGGTCCAGAAGGGCTTGTCTGACTGGTCAGTGTGTGGGCCATCTTTTTGACTGTTTGTGGGCCTGTGTTATGGACTGGTTTGGTCGGTTTGTACTGCTTATTTCCCAGATATTACCACACAGGCAAGCATACATGCATGCCAACTCCCAAACCTTGCAAAACACCTATACAGCATGTTTTTACAAGGTGAAATTTTCCCCATTTACAAAAGTGGACCACTTTTAATTTGGGGCTTGGGCCTATTTTCTGCCCAGTCTGACCCTGCCTGCCAGGGACCACAGGGCAGGTGATTGGCAGCGGACAGTGAGAGGTGGGGCATCTTATGGCAGGGTGAGGGTTAAAGGGTTCTGTTCCATTAGGGTAAGTGATAAGGCCTGTACTGGTGGGAGACTGAATCGGACTACACCTTGTTTTATAGAAGAAGGAAAACAGTGAGCAGTGGGGCTAGGTGGGGTTGTCAAGGATCGTATGGTACTCTGAGAGTGGATGGTTTTGTTGGTAGAGTGATTTAGGGTATGGGAAGATCTCTGTTTTGGATAATCGAGGCATGCATTTGCTGGCACAGGTGCATAATAAGGGTTATTTTGTATTTTTTTTCAAAGATATCTTTAGTGGCATTTAGGGATATATGAATCAGTTAATTTCACAATCCAAAACATTTCCACCATCAGGGGTATATTACTGGCTCCTGAGCCTTGAACAGAGACATCACATTAAAGGTCAAACATATATTCAGTCATGGTATTAGCACATAGTTCTCTCATTTCTGCATGTTACAATTATACACATTTTGATTTGATTTTCGAACATGCATGACCTCTTCACCTATCAGTCAGTGGGGACTGAACTAGGTCTTGGGTGGTTGCCTTAGTGAGTATGAGTGTGTATTCCCCATAGGAAATAGGCACTTGATATTAGGTAGAAGACATAATCAATCTATTCAATAGCAAAGCTTAAGGCAATCGAAGATAAAAAGAACATAAATCTAACTAAAGAGGGGGTGTAGTCTACATTTGTGAGGGAGTAGGTGCCGGCTTCATGCATGCATCTCATGGTATCTGCGTTATAAATCCTAAAGTCCGGAGGGGGATGGGTCTTGTACTGTGTGGTGCATCGTGCATGGGGCGATTAACCTGAGTCTTAATGTAGCACCCGTCAGTCCTCTGATTCTCTATCAGTCGTCTCTCTTTCATTCTCCCCGTCCACTCTGTCTCCCTGGGTTCCGTCCCTGGGGTTGTCAGGGGCACCCCGGTCCGAGTCCGTGTCACCACCCGGATGTTCCCAGTTCCTCAAGATTTCTGTCCAGAGCTCGGCCAATGGGCATCTTTGGATTCCCCTGGCATCCTCCCTACAAAGAGCCCTTTCCTCCACTGCCACCCAAGTCATGCCATCCCTCACTCAAGTGTCCAATATTGAGCTTTATCAAATTCCCAAGCCATTGTTATTCTGTATTTGGCTAATGTTAGTGCTAGGTCTAAAAACCTAGCACCCACTTTATGCTTCTTAGGTTCAAGGAGTCCTCCCGCAAGGCAGGCTTCCATTGAGCAGGGGATGGTGCGTCTCAACGTGGAATGAAATCGTCTGAGAACTGCATTCCAGAATATCTGAGGGGTAGGGCATCCCCATGTGATGTGGCAGAAGTCAGCATCGGAAAGACCACATTGGGGGCATCCCCATGGGTCCCCACCGTAAATTACCTGTAGTCTATGAGGCGTAAGGTATGTCATGTGTGGAAAATTAAATTGTATGTACTTTAGCCTCGTGTTACGGGAGACCTTTTTAGGGTAAGCCAACATCTTGCTCCACTCCCGATCGGTGATTCCGCGGCCCAGGATTCCATCCCACCTCGCCCACAAGTCTGTCAATGGCTTCCTCCCCATGCCATTGAGGGAGTGGTAGAACCATGTGATCAATCGTCTGGCTGGGCCTACAGAATGCAAAATCTGGAGCATGGTGTTGGGGGGAGGTTCGTCCAGTCCACTATCTCACAGATCCGCAAAAGTCCTCACTAAAGCTTCATAATTCTGGAACTGGCCCTTGGGCAAGGCGTATTGCTCCTATAGCTCCTTTAAAGGTAAGCTTACAATCACCTTAAGATGCATTGACTTTCTTTTGTTCCCTTTAGTTCTGTTTTTGATTTTCATGATCTATGTTTGTTTTCTTTTCTGATTGTGTTACGATTACCACGGGTTGTGCCCGTTGAACTGCCACGATGTAAAGCGCTCGGTTACCCTTATGTGGTCTTGTTCGTGCTATATAAAACTCTTCAAATAAATAAATAAATGAGTGTGCCCATCGAGAAGCAGTCCCCCACCATCCTCAACATCACCTCCATCCAATCGGAAAGCTGGGCCACGCTAAAACAAGTGATAGGGTTTCCATATGAGAGACCCACCAGTGGCAAAGCAAGCGCATACAGCAGCGCTCTCCAGGTACGTAACATCCAACGTCGGCAACAATACATTGCCACTTGTAACAGGGTGTTCAGTGTGAGATGGCCACATCTGGGCGCAGCATCCTGGCCAGGAGAAGACCCTGATGAGGGGCCGGGTTGTTTTGTATTTTTGTTGTAGATTAGCAGGTGCTGTCAAAAGTGGCAGACTGTATGATTTTAAGTGTAGGCTGCATTTTTGGTTGGCCTCATTACTGGTTGGGCTGATCAGGGAGGGGGGGGGGGTTTGGAAGTTTGGGGAAGCTGTGAAATCGTTATGCCGAGTTAAGATAATGTTTGGATAAAAGTTGGGGCCATGGGTCATGAAAAAACATTACTGGGGAAAGATGTTGGGGGTGTAAGAGAGAAGAGTAATTGTGTTGGCGGTTAGGAGTGGGTGCCTTTTTGGACAGATTCACATTGATGTATAGTGAGGCCATTAATTTAGCCTGTAAGGCAGTTGCCAGGGTTTTGCATGTTCTAGTAATACACAGTCCCTTCATTAAAGCGACCTTTTCCACATTAGACAAGTAATGTCATAAAGTGTCCATTGCCACAACCTCTAAAGGCCCTGTATTCTGCGGCTAATGCTACCATGCCGTGGGGTTTAGCACCCTGATAATATGCAGCCATCGTTTAGATGCCAAACTGCGCCCAGCAGTTGTTACAGGCGTCTATGTCGTTGTTGGTATAGTGGGGGTAGGCGTACTGTATGTAGTTCATTCAATTTTAGTGCATCCGCTCCCTTGTTTAACGTTTGTGTTCACACAAAATACGTCAGCACGCACAACACATGCAAGGGACAAGCTTGCCACAATTGTGGTGCACCGCAATTACTAACTTCTAAATCTGAATAGTCCAGGTGGGGCCTTTCAGCCGTCTGACTCTGTTCTGCACCTGCAGGAAGCACGGCAGGTCCAGCAGCCTACAGGCTGCACTCTGTATGTGTGAGCTCCTTGAGGGGTTTACCCTGCGGCGTGGCAGCCACTTTTCTTGCTGGCCCCTCAGTACGCAATGTCTACTCTATAAAGTGTTTGATTTTCTAGGCTGCTAATGCACTGCTCCCGCCGCCTGCCCTCACCGCGGGAGCGCTGATCTCGAGGTGACAGCAGTTTTTCTTTTCCAGCTGGCTCTTCCATGCTTCTCCCGTCCATGTGTGAGGTCCCAGGCGTGCGTCTTGCGAGCTAGCACTGGACGTGGGGCTCCGTCTCTGATACGAACACAGCGCAATATGGCCTCTCCCTCGCTGGACCCTGAGAACACGACTTTCCACTTCACACTATGGTTAGAGTCGGGCTGCTCTCGGCAGAGGGAGCCGAAGGGCTGTGGGAGGCTCTCTTGCTGGTGAGTCATCCCTCTCCTCTCCTGCTCTCTTCCCCATGACTGCTTCCATCTTATCACGCTTGAGTGCTTGAGCTATCAGTTATCTTTAGGAATACACAGAGGAGGCAACGTGACGTACTAATGTGGCCCACATCTATTTTTCTCGTTCGCGGTTCACTCCCATGGCCGAGTATATCCTCGAGCACTGGTCGCTGCACTCGTCATCGCGCATTGTGAGCATCGGTGGTACACAGTCTGGCCTCTGTCGCAGACAATACGCTGCGTCATTCTGTGTGCGCCATGTCTAAGTGCGCACCATGGGGCAGATTTACAAGAAAGTGACTCAGTGCGTTTCCCAAGCCATTTGGCTGCGCCGCACTGAGTCACTTTCAAAGCACAGGGATGCAACATATTTACAACAATATGTCGCATCTCTGTGCTTCCCCCTGCGCTGGCGCACAAATTGCTGCCATGCACCGGCGCAGGCACCCTTGCACAGGCACCCTTGCACCATGGTGCAAGGATGCCTGCGTCATGGGGAGATTGTTTTTATTCAGGAAGGGTTCCCTTCCTGCACAAAAACAATCTGGAAAATGCAGTTTTCAACTTCTATGTGTGCTGCATTAGCACACATAGAAGTTGAAAAACTTCATTGTTTCAATGATTGTTTATGTGCAGGAAGGGAACCCTTCCTGAACAAAAACAATCATTAGAGATGATTTTCTCTTTCTATGTGTGCTGCAGAATGCAGCATGCATAGAAAGAAGAAGAAAACGAGGAGAAATGAATACATTTCTCCTCGTTGCGCCTCCCTACGTCTCCCCTGGGGAGGCGTAGCATTCACACGCATTTCCAGATTTACGATTCCTCGTAAATCTGGAAATGTGTCTAGTTCCATGGGTGTTGCGTGGGAACACCCACAGCAACACCCATGGAACGCCCCTTTGACGGAAAGTGCTGCGTGCAAAGGGCTATATTTACAAGGAAAGGAAAAGTCACGCAGGGTGGCTTTTCCTGTCCTTGTAAATATGGAGCAGTTAATGCGCCACCGGTACGTCACAAAAAGTGACGCACCGGTGGCGCAAGGGGCTTGTAAATCTGCCCCCATGAGTCTATTCTATCGCCCCTTCAGTAAATAGTACGGGCCTGATTCATAAGTATGCAGGGTTGAATTGGAATGCAAAATAGGCGCGGACACCCAAAAAAACAAGCATTTGCAATGCAATAGGTCTCGCATTCGCGAGAGTTTAAGCTATTGGCAGTGTAAACAACAACTTACAATGCCTTTTATTTATGTTTTTAAAATCAACACATAAATAAAAGGCAATGTCATTTACAACGGCAATAGCTCAAACTCTCGTAAATGCAAGACTTATTGCATTACAAATGCTTGTTTATCACTGCAAGGCATGTCGAGTGACACAATTAAAATAAATACATATGTAAAGTTACAGGCAAGCAACAGTAGGTACCACACTATAAAGTATTATTTAATATTGATTGAGTTGCTCTTCAATCAGCAACATTAATACGTTGTAGAGAAATAGAATACCATTCTTGTGGGAAACTGCAAAAGAGAGAAATTTGATGTGTCAAAACATACAAGTTTTGTATTTTGGTTATATATTGGTATCATTCTGCTTAAAGTAGTTCACTGCCAGCATGCCCTAATTGTGAACCACTGACTGAGGCTAACTGAAGTATAGCCAGAGCCACTGGAATTATGCTGCAGAATGGGGCTAATTTATGCGACAGGGTTGACTAAATTAAGTGGTAAGAAAAGGCAAATTATGCAGCATGTGGTACATTCTGTGATAGTATTCATTATTTTCGCATTTTTACACTTAACAGTGTCTAGGCATAGTTGCGCATCATTAGTGTGGGTTTAGCTCCCAAATATAGTAATAAGCAACAGAAAGGTAACCAGTGAGCCTATGCAAAGGGCCTTCCACTGTGCAGCAACATGGTTTTAGTAACTTTTGGACCGTTTAAGCTAGAAATAATTTTTTGTTAAAATATGCAATTATACAGTAGTTGATAGATTATGTGGCTAATGTGGCAAATTCCTAATTATACAAAAAATGCAGCGCCCGCACAAACATATAATTCCAGTGGCCCTGAGTATAGCTGACATACGGCAGTGCAGGACAAACACCAGTGCTATGTACACCGCCACTGAGTCTTGTTATTAAAGTGCATGCGGCCCCTGAAGGGGATGCTGAGGGATGGAGACAGGGAGGATTACCTTTCTCAGTACCTGCATCATAGTGGACTGATTTGCACAAATAATATTTAAATTGTTTACTCACTTTAAATGGGGAAATGTTACTATAGCAGCAATGTCTGCAATTTGTTCAGCTCTTAATCGGGTCACTGTTAAGGATATGCTGCATGCCCATGCCAAATCCTAGGCAAATCAGTACACTACTTTCATTGAGCCAGGTTTGTGGAAAGAACCTTGTTTACAAGCCTTCAACAACACTATAGTAGCATTCACATTTTTGAATGTGCAACTCAAATAAAACGACTCATTAGCATTATCAATTGCTGATCACAAATATTTTTGGAGTGAAACATTTGGCGACTCTCTTAAAAATTAACCAAATGACTCCAGCCTCTGGAAAACTAACCACAGACTGTCAATCTGTCTGTACACCACAAAGCATGTCTGCATATTCGAGCAAGGTTCTCACAGCAGACCCAAGCCACAAGCAAAATATGTGAGTTCGCACTGGATCACCAGAAGTGCAGAGGCCTATGGGAAAATAAGAATAAGGGCCAAGGTGTGCGACTACAAGGCATGAAATTCTGAGAAACATTTTACATGCCAAACACATGGCTGACTCTTCTCCAGCTAGACTGGCATTTCCAAGGCAACAGCCAGCCACCTGTCTGATTTATCGACATGCTAGTCGTCTTCTAAATTTCACTAAACTATCTTCACTAAGTCCTAACCAAGGTTCAGAATAATGGGAACTTCAAGTTAGTGCCACCTTTCTTCAGCGGCTCGTAAAACTGAAGCATTTGGCTGGTTCCAACTCTCTTCACAAAAGATTGTTGTCACTAAAACGCCACAATACCAGTTCATTTGAGAAACCGATTTCCGAACGTGCATATATCAAAAAAAGTGCGCTTAATGATTAAATAAGCATTCTGCCGATCAGGTGGTTATTTTGTCCTGCCTATGGTGCGACACCCAGTACGGCTGGGTACAGAGGAGCTTGACGGGGGTGGGGTGGAGCAGAGCTCCATATACAAGAAGGGGCCGCCATTGTCTCACGAGTGCTGTGTGGGCGCGCAGCAAATGTAAGAAGCGGCCGCCAATGTCCTGCATACGTTAGTCATGAAAGAAAATAGTGCTCACCGACTACATAATGCCGACCGTGTAACACCACAAGTAAAAGGTCCAGTCGTTATGGGCGGTAACTAAAGGAGACAAGGCGGTAACAAGGAGGGACTAACAAGCCTCATATTGAATCGGAAGCCAGCGTTTACCAAGGACAATGACACCAGCCAATGAAAAATATGGGCGGAGAGTGGGCAATGCTTCCACAGCATACTGTACTACAACATGCCTCGCAGAGCGAGCAGTGTATGCGCGCTGCCGCTAGGCTCGTCCTAAAAAGTGGCCCACATTTGTGGACTGTGCCTTTTCGCAAAACACTGCTTCAGTGTTTTTTAAGTATTATGAAAGAAGGGGGAGGGTTGTCTAAAAGAGACATGTTTTCTTAACTTCACTGAGATAAAACAATGCAAATTCTGCCAGGACTCTTTGTGCACGGATTAGATCACACTGGTGAACCACACCTGAATACAATGGCGGTGGGTATTCAACAGCGTTGGGGGGGAGGGGTGGGTCACGGAGGGTGGGGGGATTTGAGGGAATTAAAAAATAAACACTCACCTGTCTTCTGCCGCCGCCGCTGCTTCCTCCTCTCGGTCCTCTTCGCCCACTTCCAGGGCAGGAAGCACCAAGCTCACAGCCTCCCGATAGCCAATCACAACGCTGCAGTGCAGCGTTATGATTGGTCTGAGCGCCGTGGATCGGCACTCAGCCAGAGAATGGGAGGCTGGGCAGGTTCTCCATGCAGGCTGTAATGCAGTCTGCATGGAGAACATACAAAGTGCGCATGACTGTTTGACCGGCCCGAGATGGCGGGCCAAAGCGACATGCACACTTGGAGTGGGCAAACCACTCCTCCCCTTCCCTGCTCTGTGAGCAGAGCATCCCCGCCACTACCCAGCTGAGCAAGGGGAAAAATAAAATGATAATAACAGTGAGTTATTATAATTTTATTTGTTCCTTTTTGACCTGGTCAGTTGGGCGATGCTCCTCTGCCTTTGTGGAGTAGCAGCCACTGCCTGAATATAAGTGAGGCTTCTTCTGCTCAGGCCCTCTCATGGACGTCATTTAGGAGTCGCCAGGGGTCGCAGTTACGACCCCCTAGCTTGCCCCTGGTTACCCCACACACTGCCTTTGCGACCCCTGGCCTCAGAGGTGGCAAAATGAATGCCAAGAACACAAGGGTGTCTCACATTATCAGAGTCTAGCTCTAACCTTGTTTTCTGCTTACTTGTATTACATTAATAGTGAATAAAGGGTCCACCATAGTAGCGTATATGATGTCACTTCTGCTACCCCTGGAATCTTGGTGTATCGATGTCCATGGGCCCCCTGCCGGCTCAATCTACATACATTATTGGGAGGCCCAGCAAGAGATTGGGAATGACACCTCCGTCCCCTTGGTAAAAGAGAGGTAATAGAGGACCATCTGCCTCCGGAAAAGCCGCTCAGGCCTCCAATGGGCTGCTGGCAGCACCTGAACAGGACAGATACAGCCCAAATCGGCCTCCATGATGCCCAGAAAAGCAGCCCACAGTTGCAACTCAGATACCAGCTCATCGCCCATTGCCTGAGTGTCCGCCTTACCAACCCGACCCTGTATGTATGTGATATTTGTATGCCGCGAACCAAGCCAGAAGGTAGTGGACTGCTGTACCGGGTCAAAGGCAAACATACAGTCAGCGAATGACAGAAGAAGTAGCTGGTTACTGGATTGTGAATGTGTTGTGAGTTAGTATTTTTAATAGAGGTGCGTCTTCAGTTCATTCCTAAATTGGGCCAGCTTTGGGGCGATACTGATGGATTTGGGGATGTTGTTACAATCCTGGGTATATAGATGTAAAAGGACTACTATCTAGTTTTTTTTCTTTTTTACACTTCTTAGTCTCCAGTCTGATGGTGTCCTGGCCGTGGGCGTGCCACCATGCACCAGAGAGGATTTTGTCTCCTTGTTGTGATGGCTCTGTAAATGATGGAGCTGGTTTTGAAATCATGATAGTATTCCTACAAAAGAGGACAGGTTGACTGCTTTCGGAAATTCACTAACTTTCCCAGTAGCACACATGGAAAGCTGCACCAACCTGAAGTTTCCAGTACTAAAACTGGGAATGTTATATGACATGATCCCCAGAATACCTTTTCCAAAATGTGTAAGTGTACATAGCATACACCATGTGCAATGCAGCCTGCAAATGCACATTTTTTCTATTCTTTTTCTTCTCCACAGGGAAAACCATTTATCCCCATGGAGAAACCTCTCCTCCTGCATTCCCTTCATGCTTGAGGTGATCCGTTCCCCTTCCCATCTTTAATGGAGTAACCCTTTGATGATTTCCAGGGCAGGAAAAGATCAGAATGGAGTAGTCTCCACAAACTCGCAAATTTGTGGGTGTTCACAAAATTACAAGGGAAACAAACTGCTTGTTCTTTTCCCTGTGGTGAGAGAATTACACTGTAGTAAACCCATTTCACATGAGTCTTTGATCCTCCACAATGCGCCCTTTCTAATTTAAAGCACATGCTAGGACTTTGCATTACCTCCTCGCCCGTCTTCCTCTCACAGTCCTTACGTATGAGTTTATCTCCATTCGTGCAGAACCTAATTACCAAACTTCACTTTTCTTTCCAATTCAAGATGGCCCCCATACTTATGAGTATAAATACATCACTTCCAGGGAAGGACTTCTTGAAATAACCAAGCAAATAAGAAATCAGTTGAACAACAGGGAGCGGCGGGCGGGAAGTCAGGAGTGGGCAAGGAAGACATGGACTCTGAGTAATGAATATTACCGGTAAGTAACCGGGCATTATGCATAAACAGCATTCAGGGTAGCTAGGGCTAGCTGCAGCTGCACTTGGCATGCCCTCTGCTATCCTTTGCACTGCACTTGCTACCCCTAGCCTCAAGCACCATAAAGCAGCAAGGACAGAAAGTAATTACAAGCATTGGCAAAGCCAATAGGTATGACTTTTTGAGTCCTATCTAAACCATTAAAAAGCCTGCTGCAGGGAAAATAATGATGTTCACTTTACAATGTATATGTGTAATACAGAATGTAGTCTGTGGTGATGCAGTGTAATTTTGAGACATAACATAGTCCCCCATGCACTGTAAATCAACATGCGGCGCAGGGTTAACCATGTAGTTTTAGCAGGGTTGAAGGTGGGCATGGTTTCACTTCTGCTGTTTCTGTCATTTTGATGAATTGGCATCCATGGATTAATGGTAGCAGATCAATAAAACTCTGCGTTTCTTTTACTTACAGTCAGTTTCGGCCCTGTGTCCAATCTGTCCCCTTTACTTTACAGTGCGCCGTGCAAACCTTGCTCAGAATAAACCTCTAAACTGATGACACTGAACCGTAGTACAAGAATGTTTGACCCACATTGATATTGCGCAGATTTTTTCTGCTCATTGAGTCTTTGCAGGCTGCAGGCAGCTCGAGATCGCTTACTTATGGAATAATGTGCAGTGGAGTGAGCCGAGAGAGGGGGCGACGAGGCCAATGAATGCGCGTCATGTGCTTTACAATCCAGTAAGAGGGAGCAGACAGGAGGGGAGTGGGATTGCCAGTTCGTCCCGCTTTCCCTTCAGTGTTACAAGCATCATTTCCACTCTGCTGCTCACAGCCCAACATGGCATATATAATGGATGAAGCTCTTATGTCTTGTAGGCAAACATCAAGCAGAGTTTTCATAAAAATATTTACCTTGAACTTTCCTGCCTTGCTTAGCACCAGTGGAGACATCTGGTCATCGGTGTCCATGGTGACGAAGCTCGCCTGGGGACCAATGCTCTCTGCCTTCCTCGCTGTGCGGTGGCTCAGGACCTGCCTATGAATGGTGGGTTTCAGCGTAACAGTCTTTTTGACATACATCTATATAACAGGAGCGGTCCTAAAGTGGAATTAACTTAAACTAGATTCTTGACATGTAACTTCGATTGCAATTTATTTTTTATGTAGAGAATTTGAGTGGTCATACAATAATCAAGTACATCAGGTTTTGCTATTGTTAGAAATTGAGTTGTTGATTGACTGGGGTATGAGCACTGGTCAAGCAGCAACCACAATACTAGTCAAGGTAAGAGGCAGCCAAACCTTAAATTAACCTGTGCTCACCCACACAGCAGTCAGGCTAAATGTAGAGGCAATGTGGAAAGTATATGTGCAACACTTTAAACAGTAAAACAGCGAAAACACCACACAATAAGATCCCACACCAGATTTAGAATAATAGCGTAGGCTTTAATAAATAAAACAATACCAAAAATCCAATCAGTAGCACCAGAGATATTGAATTTGCAATTTTATAGAGAAATATAGCGCCAAAAAGTACAAAGCGCTATTGGGAGATATCTGGTTGCACCGGAGCAGGACAAACTCATTGGTGTCCATGGTGACGAAACTCTCATGGGGACCAATGCTCTCTGCCTTCCTCGCTGTGCGGTGGCTCAGGACCTGCCTATGAATGGTGGGTTTCAGCATAACAAACTTTTTGACATACATCTATATAACAGGATCGGTCCTAGAGGGGAATTAACTTAAACTAGATTCTTGACATGTAACGTCGATTGTAATTTATTTTTTATTTAGAGAATTTGAGTGGTCATACAATAATCAATTACATCAGTTTTGTTATTGTTAGAGATTGGGTTGTTGATTGACTGGGGTATGAGCTCTGGTCAAGCAGCAACCACAATCCCAATCAGGGTAAGAGGCAGACAAACCTTAAATTAACCTGTGCTCACCCACAGAGCAGTCAGGCTAAATGTAGAGGTAAGGTGTAAAGTATTTGTGCAACACTTCAAACAGTAAAATAGTGAAAACACCACAAAAAAGATCCCACACCAGATTTAGAAAAATAGAGTAGACTTTAATAAATAAAACAATACCAAAATGCCAAAAATCCAATTAGTAGAACCAAAGATATTGAATTTTAAATTTTATAGATAAATATAGCACCAACAATCACAAAGCACTACTGGGAGATATGTGGTTACACCGGACTGGGACAAAGTCTCAAGTTCAGGCCCACCTCGACAGAGTGCGGGCTGACTACAGGGACCCAGTTAGGCCTGGTGAACAAAGTACCTTAAATCCTGGTGTGGAGCGTTGTGTGGATCGATGTCAAAGATACGTTGTGCAGCAGAGGCGATGCATCAGTTCCAAAATGCGACGAGGCTGCGGTGTAAGGTCCTGATGCATCGAATTCGAGAATCCCATCGACGGGGCTTGCGATGCAAAGTCCGGTGTCAAGGATGCAAGGTGGAGCCGAGGTGATGTGTTGGTTCCGATAAGCGGTGAAGCTGCAATGCGACGTTTCATCATTTGGGCTACCATGAATGAGAGATGCAAGGAGTTTGCGCTGGGAAAAGTGCTGTGCAGTGGCGGGGTTCTGAAGGCAGTGCATTGGTCCCAAGATGCGGGAGGCGGCGATGATGCGAGTCTTTTGCGACGGGTCCAATCCACGCAACAGCAGGGATGCATTGGTTTTGCTCGGGGATGCGCTGCTCAGCCAAGGAGATGCATCGGTTCTGCTCGGGGATGCATTGCTCAGCAGAGAGGATGCATTAGTTATGCTGCCATGCACGTTAGGCCCACTTCCAAGGCTCCAGAACTAGGGTGGCACCAATTGCAGGGTAGACACACAGCTGAAAGTGTCTAGGTGCAGGGTTTGAAAGCTTGTTGCCAAATAGCCCTTGGAGTCACTCTGGGTTCTGGGGTCAAGTGATGCAGGTCCAGTCCTTCTCACCCAGGCAGGTGGGCAGCAGGTCAACAAGTCAACAGGTCAGCACAGCAAAGCAGGAGTCCTGCAAAGCAGCAGTTCAGAGGAGTAGCAGTCCTTCAGCAGCACAGCAGTCCTTCTTCCTGGCAGAGTATCCACAGGTCCAGAAATGTACTGTCTTGGTGGTGTCTGAGGTCCAGTACTTATACCCAGTGGTGCCCTTGAAGTGAGGGAGACTTCAAGGACATGCCTTTGAAGTGCACAGATGCCCTGCCCTATCAGCCCTGGCTCCAAATTATCTACAGGGGTCGGCAGCCCTTTGTGTGGGGTCAGGACACAGCCTATTCAAGTGTAAGTGAGGCTGGGTCCAGCGCCTCCCTCCCATCCTGTCAGGATAGCCCACTCAGTCACACTTAGTCATACCTAAGCTCCCACTGTGTGCGGCTGTCTAGGTGAAATACGCAAAGCCCAAATGCCAGGTACACCCAGTCATGTGACAAGAAACAGGCTGCAAGCACCAAATGGCTAAAGCAAGACAAAGACCTTGAAAAACAAGGAGAGGGGCCCCCCTACTCAAAAGGGACAGACAGACTGAATAGACAAAAATCAATTATCCCTTTAGAGATACTACGTCAACCACACATTCATATACAGATATCCTCTACTATCATATACAATCAGCAACACCTCATCAAGGGAACACACTAACTCAGGAAGTCAAGGCACTTATATGGTCAAACAATTGTTCAATAAAAACATACAATAAAATATTCCAAAGTACATTTGATATGTCATAAATAAAAGCATGATGTATTTCACTTTCATAAATCATAAAAATCCAAACAACCCCTTGGAAAGGAATATAGTAAGACACTCAAATTTGTCATTAAGTTGTTAATTTGCAACAATAGACAGCGCACCACAGAGGGATTAATTCTCTGTCCTCATATGTTTCTGTCTTTTACAAATTTAACTGAAACTCCAGCATTGACGCGTTTCGGTGGATTAGACCAATATGACCACCTTCATCAGGACAAACATATGATTAAATCTTCTCCTTTCCGTTTTTAAAAATTCATTAATCCGCTGCCCACACACTCGGTAACAGGCCGTATTCAAATGAGGCCGATAATTCAAGGATGACTCGCCGTTTCTACTTAACACATCCGTGTCGCGGTAAAGTTCTATATTCGAAAATATAAAAAAAATGGAAAAAACGGAAAAGAGAAGATTTAATCATATGTTTGTCCTGATGAAGGTGGTCATATTGGTCTAATCCACCGAAACGCGTCGACGCTGGAGTTTCAGTTAAATTTGTAAAAGACAGCAACATATGAGGACAGAGAATTAATTCCTCTGTGGTGTGCTGTCTATTGTTGCAAATTGCCAATTTAATGACAAATTTGCGTGTCTTACTATATTCCTTTCCAGGGGTTGTTTGGATTTTAACGATTTATGAAAGTGAAATACATCATGCCTTTATTTATGACATATTGAATGTACTTTGGGATATTTTATTGTATGTTTTTATTGAACAATTGTTTGACCTTTTTATTAAATAATCATATAAGTGCCTTGACATCCTGAGTTAGTGTGTTCCCTTGATGAGGTGTTGCTGATTGTATATGATAGCAGAGGATATCTGTATATGAATGTGTGGTTGACGTAGTATCTCTAAAGAGATAATTGATTTTTGACTAAAGCAAGAAAAAGCCAACTTTCTAAACGTGAAATTTTCAGAATTGCTATTTAAGACATGGTTAGAGGGGATACTTAAGTGAGTGGCACATCAGTGCTGCAGGCCCACTAGTAACATTTAATTTAATTGCCCTGGGCACATGTAGTGCACTTTACTAAGGACTTATAAGTAAATTAAATATGCTTATTGGGGATGAGCAAGTATTACCATGTTTAGGGGAGAGAGCACAAGCACTTTACCTTCAGTAATGCTTCTTCTGGAAGAGGCTCTATATAACCGCAAATTCCTCACCTTTTGAATATTCCTCCGGCATCAGACTGGCTAGCCGGTACTGTGCGCCTGTAGGTGGCGCTGGGCCACTCTGCATTGACACCATTCTGCTCTGGAAATGATGTGCGGGGCCAATATAGGTGCCACTCCCACATGCTGATGTCAGTTCCTATCTTTCTGTGCTACCAGACGTGGGTTCGGAGCTACCTCTTGTTTCTTTCTAGACCCGGTTACCTCAAATTACACAGTGTTCAAGGCACATGTCACCTCCCAAGATAATAGGGTTCAAACCTTGTAGGGATTATCAGAAACAAATGTCTGAGATAGGTTCGTTTCAGGTTTGCCTGTGGTGCCTGGGGTAGATTCACGACTCTAAGACCTGCAGTGATTGCAGGTCGATGAAACCGAAGGTCAAACGAGATCGCAAGGCGAAACTATACATCGCCAAGCATTGGAACACTTGTTCTTCTGATAGAGGCTTCTAACAGCAGAATCCTTACCTTTTGGATAGATACCAAAACTGTACCCATTTGGAGGTGTGTCTGTGAATGGATTGAAATCAAAAAGTCCTGTAGGACTGAGTGGGCAAAATGCCCCTCTCGGCGAACCTGGCTATCCAGACAGTAGTGCTTAGTGAACGTATGGAGTGACGGCCATGTAGTTGCCTGACAGATGTCTAAGACAGGAACTCCATTGCCAACACATTAGTAGCAGCCTTGGCACTGGTGAAATGAGCTCGCAGCTCTTCCGGAGGCAGTTTTTTTGCCAGTTCCAGGCAGATCTTAATGCAGAGCATAATCCAATGGGAGATGGTCCTTTTCTGCACAGCTTTGCCTTTTTTGGACCTCTGGCAAACCCCACAAATAGCTGATCGTCAATGTGGTGTTCTCTGGAATGATAGATGTAAAATCTCAGTGCTGTTTTGGAGTCCAATTGGTGGACCTCCTCCTTTGAGGGGTGAGACAGAGCAAAGAATGCCAGTAAGGTGATATTTTGACCAACGTGGACTGGTATTACAAATTTCGGCAAGAAGGATGCTTGCATCAGCAGAACTTGATTATCTAGGAAGAAGGCAGTGCACGGCAGGTGGACACAGGGAGCTTGAAATTCACTTACATGCCATGCCGATGTTACAGTGATGAGGAACCCCATTTTGATAGTAAGAAGCTGCAAAGGGAATACACATCAAATACAAGAGGACCAAGTTAAGGTCCCACTGTGGCATAACAAAAGGAGAGGAAGGGAACATATGTTGTAGGCCTTTCAAAAAACGCATCGCAACAGGTGATTTAAATAATGAGGGCGTATCTGGCAACCTCAAAAAGGCAGAAAGAGCCACAAGATACCCTTTGACTGTGCCCAGAGCAAAGTTTCGCCAGGCGAGAGACAAAACAAACAACCAAATGTCAGATAACTGCCTGGAGGGGGGGCTCAATCTTCTGTGTGCCGTACCAAGCCTCAAATTTGTCTCAGCGATAGGCATATTCTGTCTCTGCCGAGGGACACCTGGCTGCCAAGATGGCATCAACCACTGCTGGTGGATGGTCAAAGGTGTTCAGCTGTCGCTGCTCAATCTCCAAGCATGAAGGTAGAGATTGTGAAGGTCTGGGTGCAGGACCCTCTCCCATTGTTGCAACAGCAGATCATCCCAGAGGGGCAGCTTGATCGGAGGACAAATGCTCATGTCCAGGAGCACTGGATATCATACATTCTGTGCCCAATTCAGGGCCACTAAAATGACCCGGTTGGTCCTGATCTTCTTCAGAACCCAGGGGAGAAGAGGTATAGGTGGGGCAGCATACAGGAGTCATGAGTTCTACCCTAGGTGGAATGCATCTCCTAGTGAGAGATGCATTGGAAACTCTATAGCATAGAAGTGCTGACATGGCGTGTTCTCAGCAGTGACGAATATATCAAGCCAAGGTTCTCGCCATTTGCAGAAGAGACCTTGCGCTGCCTTCGGGTGCAGTTGCCGCTCATGATCCTCTAGACGACGACAGCTGAGCTCGTCTAGCCTGGCATTCAAAGATCCTGCCAGGTAGTTTGCCACCAGGAAAATTCCTTGGTGATCTACAGTTTCCAGAGGCATAGTGCCTCCTGGCACAGGGTCCATGACCCCACCCCTCCCTGTTTGTTGCAATACCAAATGGCGGTGGTGTTGTCCATAATCATATGTACTAGTCTTCACTTGATATATGGAAGGAAGGCTTTCAATGCCAAGCTGATGGCCATCAACTCCAGCATGTTAACATGGACCAACTCGGCCGGAGACCAGAGGCCCCTGATCTCCACCTATCCCAGGTGGCCACCCCAACCCAGAACTGACACATTGGTCACCACTGTGAGCTCCAGGTGGGGTAGGGAGAGGGTCTGCTGCTGACCCATCCACAGTCCAATAACCACCACTGCAGATCTTTGCAGTCTCCTCTGAAATCTGGATGTGGTTGGAGAGGTTCTCTTGACGTTGGCCCCACTGAGACTTCAGATCCCACTGCAGAGCCACATTTGCCACCCGGTGTGCTTGACCAACAGGATGCAGGAAGTGTTGAGAATGGCTCAGATGAAGGGGAGCATCTAAGAAGGAGTCAGGTGTGACTTTGGCACATTGATAAAGATGACAGGAGGTTCGCCGTAGTCTGGAGGTGGTTGACTTCTGTCAAGGATGAGCTCGCCTTCAACAGTCAGTCATCGAGGTAGGGGAAGATTGAGACACCTGACCTCCGAAGATGTGCTGCTACCATCGCCATTACTTTTGTGAACACCTGAGGGGCACTAGTGAGACCAAAGGGGAGTACAGCAAACTGAAAATGCTCCTGTGCCACCACGAACAGGAGGTAGCATTGATAGGCCTGCAGCACAGATATATGGAAATTGGTGTCCTGCAGATACAATGCCACCATCCAGTCCCCAGGGTTGAGGGCAGACAATACCTGAGCTAGAGTGAGCACTTTAAATTTGTCCTTCTGGAGGATGGTGTTGACAGGACACAGGTCTAAAATAAGATGAAGGCCTCTGCCGTTCTTTGGCACCAGGAAGTAGCCGTAGTGACAGCCCCTTTGGCCAAAAGGACTTGCACTTTCTGCTGGAAGAGGGACAAGTGTTCCTCAGTCAGTTGTTCCGACGATGATGGAATGTGAGCTGGAGTAGCCATTAAGAGAAGGTTATAATCAGTCTGGACAATTTGCAGGACCCACTTGTTTGACGTTATGTCCCGCCAGTCCTTTAGAAATCATTGAATCCTGTCTCCAACTCGGTTGCTATGCTTCACTAAGAAAAGCTAAAGGGTTTTGACAGTTGGGGCCGTGAGGGGAGCAATGGGCTGTCCCTGACCATGGGGCTGGTGGGTGCCACGTGCACGACCATGAACGAGCTGGGCACATTGCTGACGCTGAAGTGGCTGTCTGTATGGACCACTTCTGCCAAAGCCACAAAAAGAACGAAAGGACTGATGTGGTTGCTGTGTTGGAGCTGATAGGCACAAGGAGTGCACTGTGGTCCTGCTGTCCTTGAAGTGCTCCAGAGTGGAATCTATTTTGTCTCCAAAGAGGCAAGTGCCACCAAAGGGCATGTCCATATGAGATGCTTGGACATCGCCTGAAATGCATGTCAACCATGAACCTGGCATGGCAACTAATAGTGCAACTAGTGCCAATTGCTTGCTCAATGGAATTTGTGGTATTGGGGCCTCATCGGATTGTAAACTTGGCATCATCACAGCCATTCTGTGTGGCTTGGGTCAGTACAGGATGAAGGGCTTCTGGTATACCTGGGAGAATTTGAGCAACCGAGCCCCAGAGACTGTTGGAATAGAGGCCCATCAGGAAACACGCATTAACCAAACTAGTGGAAGAAAATGCCCTCTTCTCGAAAGTCTCCATTGTCTTGTACACCCTATATGGAGAAGTTGGGAAAGTGTCAGGATTTGTCCGACTGGTGGAAGCTTGTACTATCAAGGTCTAAGCAGAGGGTTACTGAAAAAAAAAGGCCGGGGCGTCTGGGGCAGGTCAGTAGTGCTTCACAATTTGGCAATTCACTGGGGGGACCAGAGCAAGGTTTGACCCAGGCCCCTAAGAACCAGGCCCCTAAGAGCGTGTGGGTGAGTCCGAAAGGCAGGGGGGTTAGGGTGTGGTTTGCCCTGGCTGTAGGAAGTTTGTGAGGACATTAGTTTTGCCTTCTAAGATGGGGCCTCCCTCCGTATAACTATTGCAAAGGAGGCACTTTACTCAGTGGCAGTACCTGGGGGAGAGATGAGGCCAGAATCAGGAGAGGTGTTAAGGCATCTGGCATCCTGGAGGTAATTATACCAGTTTTTTTCACAGTAAGGTTCACCAAATTCATCACATACATCTTAGTCACTATTGGAATCTATACCAAACAAGGAATGTAATATATGAGACTGGCCTGGTGGAAGTGGAATGCTAAGCAGGTCATAAGGAGGTTGAGGTTCAACCAAAACCTAGTGCGACCTCAGTCGAGGTCACAGTGGTGCCAACTCAAAGTCAAACAAGCACAATGGGCACCTGGTCCTCTGATGTTGATGTAGTTGGCATTGGTGTCGATGCTCCAGGAATCTGGGACGGTTGTGGAGCCAGAGGCAGAGTGAAAACAGGTGCAGATAGATACCCAGTGATGGGTTTGGAGGACCAATGGGCGCCATGGGCGAACCAGCCAGCGGTATCCCAGATGGAGGGCCTCTCAGCTCCTTGGGGCCCGTAGGCACACCAAAGGGAGTCAGAAGGAATCTAAAGAGCTGGAGCATGGACCCAGGGAACTCTTGGATCTGCCTCAATATCACAGGCGGCACTGGAAACCTGGGTTGTGCTGGAACAAAGTGAAGAAAGGGCTTGGACATCACCAACTGAGGAAACAAGATCAAAAAGCATGGAGAAATCCATGCTCCTCCCGGGTGTGTGAAAGTGGCGGGCAAGGGCCTGAGACCCATTTGGATTTTTAAATGTTTTTTCTTTGACTTACCCAGTTTTTTAGTATGATGATGATCGACCTCAGGATCGATTTCTGTGACTTCTGGACCGGGAACAGGACCAAGACCTCTGTGTACTTGGGCCAGTCTCGACACTGAGTCTTCCGAAGCTTGGACACGTACAGTTTCACCTTGTTATCTTGTATCATCTTCGGGCTTATTGACATGCAATCACTGCAGGTCTAAGAGTTGTGACTCGAACCGAGGCACAACAATTTTAAACCTTATGAGGCTCTGTCACAGACATTTGTTTGCAACAGTCCTCGCAAAGTTTGAATCCTATCATCTTGGGAAGTGACATGTCCTTTGCACCCTGTGTAATTTAAGGTAAACAGGTCTCTAGAGAGACGGGTGTGGCTCTGGATCCGTATCTGGTGGCACGGAAAGAAGGAACTGACATCTGCACGCTGGAGTGGCACCTGTATTAGCCCCCACATCATTTTCAGAGCAGAACTGCGTCAGTGCTTAGCCACACTGCGCCACCTATAAGGGTGCAGAGGTACTGCTCAAAAGTTTCTAGATTCAGTCTGCTGGCTGGGGAAAATTCAAAAGGTGAGTATTGTGTGGATTGAAGAATCTTTCAGAAACAAAATTATCTTCAGAAGCGTGAATGGTAGAAAAGTCCCTTTTAAAACAGTTGTAGCCAGGTCTGATCAATTGCTTGAGCCCCTTTTGCTCTTTTGATTTTAAAATAGCTGACTCCTTTTCAAATATCTGGCCCATAAGTATCCTGTTGTCATTAATAGATGGAGGTGATTTATTAATCCATTTGCGTGCAATACATAACTAGGCAACAATAACAGTAATAGATACTATAGCAGACGTATGTTAATTAACAGCTTATTTAATTCCCAACATAATATTAACAGTAGTAAGTTTCACATCAACTGGCGTTATCGGACCAGCAGCCCACCATTTGCGAGCAAATGGCAAATATATTGACGATATCTGGTGCCAATTACCTACATCTTGGACATCATTTGTTTCCATTATTGTTACTAGTACCCCACTGCATTATTATTTCAGTGTATAATGCAGCATACAAACAGTTTAATAGTGGTGAAGTTTAAGACTAATAGATGTTACCAGAGATCTATTTACTTTGAAGGCTTTCTCTATATCTTCAGGCTGAATTACCTGCCCAATTTTACAAATTCATTGATGAGCGAGCACTGTCATGTTGTCTTCCCTATTGCCATTCATTGTCATATAAAATTCCCTAATTGATATTGTCTCTTTGGTGGAGTATATTCATGCTAATATTCCCCGATCAGTCAAGCAAGCATTCTGGTGCTAATTGATTACTAGTGTAACCCTGTATTTGTAAATATTTGAAAAAGCTATTTTGTGGCAGGTAGAACTCAGATTGCAAATCAGCAAATGTGCGAAAGCCTCCCCCTTCAAATCGTTGTCCAGCATACTTAAGCCCCTTATTGTGTCATAAACGTGGCCCTTAGTTCTTACGCATTTTTGTGGTTGAAAACTGTCCAATTTACAGAATTGGGCCGTTTGCAACCGCAAAAATGCTTTTTCAAATGTACAAAATACAAAATGTGATTTGGTAAACCATTTGCATATTGGTTTCCTCAAAGGACGTGTTTTGGGCATCCCTTCCAAATAACGAATCGGCACGGTATATATTAGTGTTCTGCAACCGAATTCCGGTCGCAAAACAGTAATACTTTACCACCAGTTTAAAAGTGGTGGTAACCCATTCACAAAGGGAAATGGGTTCCTTGGTAAACCCTTCCCCTTTGAGAATATTAAAAAAATATTTTTATGTGCAGGCAGTGGCCCCACGGATCACTGCCTACTCTTAAAAAATAAAATTTCAAGGTTTAATTTTCTTCTTTTTTAAAAGCATCCTGTTTTCTTTTGAGGAAAATGGGCTGCAATTAAAAGCAAGCATTGGCATAGCCAATAGGTCTCGCCTTTGGGACCTTATAAGTGTTTAGACAGCGGTTAAATCTGGTAGCCTCTCTGAGACATAGGCATCACATGTGACTGACTGCCAAAGACTTACTGACCTTTCAGGAGCCTGATAAGTGAGTGACTGTAGAGGCCCCACCGGTCAGAGAAAACACAGCCACAGAGACACGAAAAGCACAGACACAGCAAATACACTAAAACTGAGACAGGAAGAACGCAGACACAGAGAATACACTGAAACTAAGACAGGGAAAACAAAGACAGGGAATATACTGCCACTGAGACAGGGAGAGCACAGATACAGGGAATACACTGACACTGAGGCAGGGAAAACACAAACACAAGGAATACACTGACGCCGAGACAGGGAAAACAAAGACAGAAGGAATACACTGACATTGAGACAGGGTACACAGAGACACAAGGAATACACTGACACTGAGACAGGGAACACACAGACACAAGGCATGCACAGACTCTGAGACAGGGAGAACACAGCCACAAGGAATATACTGATACTGAGACAGGGAACAGACAGACATAGGAATAGAGTGATGCTGAGACAGGCAACCCACAGACACAGGGAATACACTGACTCTGAGACAGGGAACACACAGACACAGGAAATAGACTGACACTGAGACAGGGAAAACACAGATACAGGGAACACACTGACACTGAGACACGGAAAACACACAGGGACCACATTGACACTGGGACATGGGGGACAGTGAGACTGGGTCACGGAATTCAGTGACACATGGAATAGAAATACACTGGCACTGAGACAGAGAACACAAAGGCGCACGGAGATCACCAATACTGAAACAGGGAGTGCAGTGACACTGGGGCAGTAAATACAGTGACACAGGAAATAGGAAAACACTGGCACTGGAGTACAGAATACATTGACACAAGGAAGAAACTGACACTGAGTCAGGCAATACGCGGAGACAGGGAATAAACCGACCCAGGGAATACATTGACACTGGGACAGCAGATACACTGACACCAAGACAGGGAATACATTGACACCAAGTCAAGTTACAAATTGAATGGGAAGGACAATGTCGTGGGACATGGAATAAATTGACACAGACAGGGGGTACACTGACACGGGGAAGACAATGAGGCAGGGAATGCAGTGGAATACAGAGGGACAAGAAAACCAATGACAATGAGAGTGGGATACACTGAGACAAGGAGAACATTTACACTGAGACAGGGAATATAATGAGGCAGGAGACACATTGACACTGACACAGGGACTACGAGAAAGAGAATACACTGACACTGAGTCAGGGAATACAGTGGCACTGAGACTAGGAATACACTGAGACAGGGAATGCAGACAATGGCAATCAGAATACACCGACTTGAGACAGTGAATAAACTGACACTGAGACAGTGACAAAGAGAGGGAACACGCCAACACAGAGACAGGAGACATATCACCACTAAGACCAGGAATACATTGATACTGAGGCAGTGAATACACTGGCACTGAGAGAGGGAAATAAATGGAGAAAGGGAATACAATGGGGCAGAGAAGACAGTGACACTGAGAGACGGACTACACTGACACAGAGGCAGGATAAACAATGACACCAAGACAGTGAATACAATGACACAGAATACACTGAAGCTGGGAATATAGTGACACTTACAGGATACCCTGTGACTGGCAAAACAGTGACGTAGACTACACCGAAACTGGGAATGCAATGCCATTTACAGAATACAGTGAGACGGGGAATACGATGACAAAGTGACAAAGAGCACACTGAGGCCGAGACAGGGAATACACCGCTATAGGGAATACAGTGACACAGAATTCACTGAGACTGGGAACATAGTGACACTTACAGGATACACTGAGACTGGGAAACAGTGACGTAGAATACACCGAAACTTGGAATGCACTGCCACTTACAAAATAAACTAAGACTGGGGATATATTGGCACTGTGACAGAGAGTACACTGACGCCGAGATTGGGAATACAATGCTATACGGAAGACAATGACACAGACAGGGAACACAGTGAGTCAGGGAATATACCGATACAGGGAATATAGATCGGGAATAAAGTAGCTCATAGACAGGAATTACACTGACATTGATAGAAGGAATACCCCAGCACCGAGGTAAGGAATACAACGAGACATGAAACTAAGATACTGAGAGTGGAAGTACATTGACACTGAGACAAGGGACTCACTGACACTGAGACAGAAGGACACGCAGACACTGGGCACACAAACATATCTGAAGAGGGAGAGGCATACATAAGGAGAGGGAATACACTGATACTTGGACAAACAGGTAACCTGGGGCAGGGTATACACTGTCAGGAACACAGGAGATGCAATGAGCTAGGAAAAAGAACACACTGCTGCTGGTCAGAGAAAGCTGTACACTGAAATGTCACTATAGTCCTGAAACAGGCAGGGACATCACAATAATGTGGTCATGGAGAGCAGGACATGGAAACTGAAACCCACCAGCACCGGGATAAAGCACACTAATTTGCACACTGTAACTGAAACACAAGAACAACACAGATGTGGGGTAACACTTCAATGCCCAACGCCCGTACACAGCCTCCACTAATGGAGCTGGGGGCTGTGTGCTGAAATATTTTGAGAGGATTTTTTATAATTACCTGTGGGTGGTCGTCGAGGGATCTGCGTGTTATGTCCGAAATGAATACAAGAGAGTGCACCGCCAGTGCCCGATATCGCAGCTGACCAGCAGGAGCGGAGCTGTGGAAACCTGGGAGGGAGTGTTCTAGGGAGCAGTGCCAATGAGAGCCAGGTCCCTCCACTTTTCCCGAGTGCTCTGCTGCTGGCAGGACGCCTCAGCCGGCCTGAGGGAGAGTGTCTGGTGGCATCAAGATATGGCAGAGGCAGCAGGACCTGGACACCAAAGCGCCGTGGAGGAGCGGGCACCGGCGCGCGGCCCAGAGAGGAAGCACGCCATGCCTGCGCCATCAGTAGTCACCAGATTTAACGAGGCAGGTCGTGGCTGAATGGGACAAGTTGGGAGAAGGCAACCGGCCGATGGAGGACTGCTCGTATCCACATGGCAGGTGCCTGATCAAAGTGAGGAAGCAGCGCCCCACCCACTGGAGTGCCTGATACAGCGGAGGCAGCAGGAGTTGGGCACTACAGCAGGGCAAACGAGCGGCCACTGGTGCGCGGTCTAGAAAGGATACGAGCAAGGCCATGCTCTGCCTCGATACAGGCACAAGGATTTAAAGGGGCAGGTCGCCGGGACAAGTGCTGAGAAGACAATCGGCCGGTGGAGGACTGCTCGAATCCACACGGCCTGTGCTTGTATTTGGTGCATAGAAGGAGCGGCAGCACCCCCAAACTAGGAAAACAAGCGCGGCCACGCGGCCGCGAAAGTGAAAGCATTTCGCTCGCGCTTGGAGCAGATTATATATGCATCAAGGGAATGAGAGCGGCAGGGGGCAAGCAAGAAACGGCGCAGGACGTCTGAATGCCAAAGAAAAATACAGAGAAAGTGAAAGCATATGTAACCTCACCCAAAACAGATGGCAGCCTGCGCGCCGCTGCTGGCTGCAAACAAGCGCGGCGAACACACTAATTAAAAACAGATGGCGCCCCTGCTCGTAACCGCAAGCCGTAGGCCGTGGGCAGATACATTTCCTGGGGAAGGTGGGACATGCACCCGCCTTTGCCCAATTGCGTGCTGTCTTTTTTAGAAAGACGCACGAGCGTGTGAAAAGTCCAGAGCGATTCCAAGAAGTCGTTTTCCTAGAGCAGCGCATGCGCGCTGCGCTAGGCTCGACCTAAAAAGGAGGTAGGTCGATTTGCAACCTTCTAGGAATTGCTATTTGGGAATAAAAGTACTTCGTACATTAGGAATATTGATTTCTTAATTGCGATTCAGAGATAATCGCAATTAGGAAATCGGTATTCCTAATGTTTGTACATCTGGCCCTAGGTCCGGAAAGATAGAAGGTAGGGAAGGTTTCCCCAGAGACGTGAGCTAAATGAATTGTGGAGATTTGATATTCTTTGCACCACTCACCCCATATTTTCTGAATGTCAACGATAATCTTGAAGTGCACCCGCTTAAATTAGTTGGGGTCAGTGTGTCTTCAAAGGAGATATTTCACATCAGTGCAAGTAGCAATATAGTAAATTAATTGATTCTTAGTGTCTCTACTGTCTGTAAGAAGATAGCGGAGGTGCTGTCCAAAAGCTGTTCAGAAGTATGTTTTAAAATAGGGTACTGTCCAACCGACATTATAAGGAGGTAACTTATTATATTTAAGCGCCTGTGGTGCCCTCTAGTATCCCCATATAAAACTACCTACTGTGGAGTTTAACCATTTAAAAAAGTAGTTGGGTTCTGTAGGACAGTGTCGTTTTTGAATGGTCACTCCCATACTTTTCGCCCCAACGCTGATGGTTATGACTCTGAAAGTGCACTGGAGTGTGCTAACTAGGCCCCAGGGCCAGTGCTCTCTCCCTAAAACTGATACACGTAAATTGGTAACCTCAGTTGGCTAAGGACTTTAACCCCCTTGTAGGTCCCTGGAAAGTGGTACCAGTGGTACTCAGGGTATGGGAGTCACCAGGCCCGAAGCACTGATTGTGCCACCCTGAGTGACCCATGTAAACAGATGACAGCAGTCCTGCCATTGGAGACTGCAGACGCAGTGCAAACTGCTCGAACTTGACTTTGCCCTCAGTATCTGTGTCAAAGTCAAAGCACTATTTTTAGTATATGCCAGTCACCCCTCAGGTAGACCTCCTGAGCCGAGGAAGCAGAGTGCATTATATTAAAGGTGTGGACATATAAGTGCAAGCTTATAAGTCCCTATAGTATCCTCTTTTCATTAAGGGCTATTATAAGTGATCAGGGGGCCATGGGATAACATGGGCTGGCACCCAGGCACCCTCGAGGTTGCCAGCTTCTTTATGGTCCCACTGAAATATCTCATGTTTGGTATTAAACTACTTGTCTCTAACTCCTAAGTGCAGGGGGGCCCTCCTGAGAGTATCTATGCCAAGGGCAAACCCCATGCCCAACTCTTGAAGGCCTTTGGCAGCACGCTGCAAGGCAAGAAGAGGGAGATGTTAGTGGTACCCACAAGGTCTACTGGGAAGATGGGCTCTTTTACACTGAGGCCAGAGACCCCAAACCAGCCAAGAGAGTAGTGGTCCTCCAGTGTACAGAGAGTTCATTCTGACCATAACACATTACATCCCCCTAGCTGGACATCTAGGGCAAACCAAAACTTGGGACAGGTTGGTTGCCCATTTTTATTGGCCACAGATGTCTGAAAAGGTGAAGAAGTTTTGTCGCTGCTGTGTTACCTGTCAGGCCAGTGGCAAGACAGGGGTACAGTCAAAGGCTCCCTTAATTCCACTTCCAGTGGTTGGGATGTCCTTTGAAAGGGTAGGGATTGACATTGTTGGTGTCCTTGGCCCTCAAACTGCAAATGGGAACAGATTAATTCTAGTGGTAGTGGACCATACCACTACGTACCCAGAGGCAATTCCCCGCAGGACTATTACTGCCCCTGCAGTGGCAAAGGCCCTTCCTGGTATCATTACCAGAGTGGGGTGTCCTAAAGAGGTGGTATCTGGTAGAGGGACATATTTAATGTCTGCATACCTGAAAGCCATGTGGGATGAATGTGGTGTGAGCTACAAATTCACCACCCCCTATAACCCTCAGCCAAATGGTTTAGTTTAGAGATTCAACAAAACCATGAAGGGAATGATAATGGGCCTCCCTGAAAAACTCAGAAGGAGATGGGACGTCCTGTTACCTTGGGTGCCACAGAAGGGGGTTGGCTTTAGCTCCATTGAACTTCTGTTTGGCCATCCTGTAAGGGGTCCCCCAAGTTTGGTTAGGGAAGGCTGGGAGAAACCTTTCAAAGAGCCCAAACTGGACATAGTGGACTATGTATTGGGCCTGCGTTCACGCATGGCTGAGTACATGAAAAGGGCAAACAAGCATATGTAAGCCACCCAGGAGCTTATCAAGCACTGGTATAACCAAACGTCAGCACTGATTGAGTACCAACCAGGTCAGTTGGTGTGGATGTTGTAGCATGTGGCTCCCAGGGCCCTCCAGGACAATTGGACTGGTCCCTATCCCATTCTGGAGAAGAAAAGGGAAGTCACCTACTTGGTAGACTTAGGCTCCCCTTGGAGTCCTCACAGAGTTCTCCATGTAAATTGCCCAAAGCCACACAAGGACAGAGCTGACATGACCATGCCCAAAGTCCCTGAGGGAGGCCAAGAGGAGGAAAGTGAACCTCTCCCTTACCTACTGTCAAGCAACCCAAAAGATGGTTAAGTAAAGGCTGTTGTTTTATCAGACTCTCCTGCTGCACAACAGCAGTCTGGTTGCAGGCAAGTCCTAAACTATCTTGCTGAGCTCTTTTCATGGACCTCTGGTCAGACAACATGGTGTGTCCATATTGTGGACACTGGTGACAGACTCCCTGTCAAAAACAAGATTTATAGACTAACTGATCAAGTCAAAGTCTGCATCAAGGCTGAGGTCAGCAAGATGCTAGAGCTAAGGGTGATAGAACCCTCTGACAGTCCCTGGGCAAGCCCGGTGGTACTAGTCCCCAAACCCATTCAAAGGGTGGAAAACCAGAGATACATTTTTGTGTGGATTACACTTGTTTAAAATTAAATACAGTCACTAAAACTGATGCACACCCCATACCAAGAGCAGATGAGCTCATTGATAAGCTGGGTGCAGCCAAACCTTTGGGTACCTTTGATTTAACATCAGGGTTTTAGCATATTGGACTCACCTAGGGGCAAAGGAGAGTTCAGCATTTTCAATCACTGAAGGCCACTTTCAATTCAGAGTGATGCCTTTGGACTGAAAAATGCACCTGCCACTTTCCAAAGGTTGGTGAATCGAGTTCTCTCAGGTCTGGACAACTTTAGTGCAGCATATCTCATTGATATTGCTGTATTTAGTTCCACCTGGGAAGATCACCTGATCCACCTAAGGAAAGTACTACAGGCCCTGCAGCAGGCAGGCCTAACTAACAAGGCCAGTAAGTGCCAGATAGGGCAGAGTTCAGATGTTTACTTGGGCCGCCTTGTAGGTGGAGGCCAAGCGCAACCTCTCTAACTCAAAATCCTGACCATTCTGGAGAGGGAGGCTCCCAAGACATACACCCAAGTCAGGGCTTTCCTTGGTTTGACTGGGTATAACAGGAGGTTTGTGAAGGGGTATGGTACCATTGTGGCCCTACTCACTGAGCTCACCTCCATAAAGCAGCCTAAGAAGATCACCTGGACCACAGGATGCCAAAAGACCTTTGACACCCTGACAGAGACTATGGGGTCGATTCCGATTCGGGCCGGAAATTTCCCCGACCGAGCCGGACCCGGAGAGATTTCCGACCGAATCGGACCCGTGCAGTCCGACCGAACGAGTCCGATGCGTCCGTATGTTATCGGACACGAGTCGGTCGGACTCCCATTGAACTCAATGGGAGCCGGTCGTACAACGCGTACGCGGGCTCCCATTGCCTCAATGGGTGCGAGGCGGACAAGGGCGCTCCTACAGCGAGTACGCCGCGAAGCGCTTCGCGGCGTACACGCACAGGTAGGGGGACCCTTGGGTCCCCCCTGTGTGCGCCTCGCACGGGTGCGCGTACAGGGGGTCCGACACGGACCCCCAAAGTGCACGGCTCCGACAGCGAGTTCGAGTCGGACGGCGCGAGTCGGTCGGAGCGGTCGAGGTGCGCATCGTACTTACCCGGCCGGAAAGCGTCTCCATTGCGCGGTGCGAATCGGGTCCGACCGAGTCGGTCGGAGCGGTACGGTCCGGGTACGAGTCGGTCGGAGCGGTCGGGTCGCCCGGACGAGTCGGTCGGCGAATTCGCATCGTACTCGCTCGGCCGGACCCGCGTACGGTTCGGTCGGGAAACAGGCTTTCGCATGGCTTTTTTCCCGACCGAATGGTATTGGGTGCGCCTCCGACCGAGATCGGAATCGGCCCCTATGTGCTCAGCACCTGTCCTGAAGGCTTCAGACTATGGCAATGAGTTGATTGTCCAAACAGATGCTTCTGAACATGGTATTGGGGCAGTGTTGTCACAAACAAATGATGAGGGCCAGGAACAACCAGTTACCTATATCAGCAGGCGACTCCTCCCTAGAGACCAGCATTGGAGTACCATTGGGAGTGGAGACTTTGCTCTGGTTTTGTTTCTAAAGAAGATGAGACCCTACTTGTTTGGGACTCACTTCAAGGTTCAAACTGACCACAGGTCTCTCAGATGGCTGATGTAGATGAGGGGAGAGAACCCCAAATTGCTGAGGCGGTCCATTCCCCTACAGGGTATGGACTTTTCAGTGGAACACAGACCAGGGACAGACCATGCTAATGCAGATAGCCATTTCCAGGTTTTTCCACTTAGATGATAAAAACTACCAGGGGATAGGTTAGTTGCTCATCAGCTTTCATCTGGGGGCATGGGTCACATAGGAAAGTGCCCTTTTTGTATGGTCACCACCACACTTTTTGCCCCAATGCTGATAGACCAGGCCCAAGTGCCAGTGCTCTCTCCCTAAAACTGATACACTTAAATTGTTAACCCCAATTGGCAAGGACTTTAAGCCCCTTATAAGTTCCTGATAAGTGGTACCAGTGGTACCCAGGGCATGGGAGTTAAACGGGTCACCAGGGCCTGAAGCACTGATTGTGCCACCCTGACTGACCCACGTATTCAGATGACAGCAGTCCTGCCATTGCAGACTGCAGGAGCAGTGCAAACTGCTCGAACTTGACTTTGCCCGCAGCATGTGTGGCAAAGTCAAAGCACTATTTTTAAGATATGTCAGTGTTATGTTAATGGGTACTTATAGAGCGCACAGCTACTCAGGAAGAGTGTCCCTGCGCTAAAAGAACCTCAGGGCAGGACTGTTACTATTACTGAAAAAGGGAAGAAGCCTTAAGGTTGTTGCTGAAATAACCAGGTTTTCAGCTGCTTCCTGAAGATGAGTAAGTCAGGCGCCTGTCTGAGTGACAACGGCAGAAGGTTCCACGCACGGGCCGCCTGGACTTGGAAGGAGCGGCCACTGGTGCGGGCGCGGGAAAACGTAGGAACAATCGCCTGCTGTCGAGAGGAAGACCTCAGGGTTCTGCCGGGGACATAGTGTAGAACTCTCTTCTTGATATAGTGAGCGCCCGTATCATGTAAAGCCTTAAAAGCCAAGACCAAGGCTTTAAAGCAAATTCTTTTTCGTACAGGAAGCCAGTGCAAAGCCTTCAGATGAGAGGAGATCCGAGCTCTGGGTCCCAGCATGAGGATCGCCCTGGCGGCCGCATTGTGGACCACCTGAAGTCTACTCAGTATTACTCTGGGAGACCCAGGTACAGGACATTTACATAATCCAACCTGGAGACAATGAGGGCTTGGACCACGGTCTTCCTGTGGGTGATCGGTAGTAAGGGGAGAAATTTCTTAAGCATTCGTAGGAGGCCAAAACAGGATCCGGCAATTGCCTGAATTTGAGCTTTCATGGACAGGGTGTCATCCAACTTAACCCCCAGGTTCTTAACTGTATTAACCGAGGTTAGGGGAGGTGACATGTCTGATGGCCACCATTGTTGCCACTCGTCACGAGATGGAGAGCCAAAGAAAATTATCTCAGATTTCTCTGGGTTACATTTTAATTGATTCTCCCTGAGCCAAGTGAAAATCCCAGTCAGGCATTTTTTGATCTTCTCCCCTATAAAGTCCTCGCCCTTGTCGCATGTGAACAAAAGCTGCGTATCGTCAGCATAAGAAATTATTGTCGCGCCGCATGCTTCGGACAAGGGAGCAAGGGGGGCCATATATAGATTAAAAAGGCATAACAAAAGGAGAGGAAGGGAACATATTTTGTAGGCCTTTCAAAAAACGCATCGCAGCAGGTGATTTAAATAATGAGGGCGTATCTGGCAACCTCAAAAAGGCAGACAGAGCCACAAGATACCCTTTGACTGTGCCCAGAGCAAAGTTTCGCCAGGCGAGAGACAAAACAAACAACAAGATGTCAGATAACTGCCTGGAGGGGGGGCTCAATCTTCTGTGTGCCGCACCAAGCCACAAATTTGTCTCAGCGATAGGCATATACTGTCTCTGCCGAGGGACACCTGGCTGCCAAGATGGCATCAACCACTGCTGGTGGATGGTCAAAGGTGTTCAGCTGTCGCTGCTCAATCTCCAAGCATGAAGGTAGAGATTGTGAAGGTCTGGGTACAGGACCCTCTCCCATTGTTGCAACAGCAGATCATCCCAGAGGGGCAGCCTGATCGGAGGACAAATGCTCATGTCCAGGAGCGCTGGATATCATACATTCTGTGCCCAATTCAGGGCCACTAAAATGACCCGGTTGGTCCTGATCTTCTTCAGAACCCAGGGGAGAAGACGTATAGGTGGGGCAGCATACAGGAGTCATGAGTTCTACCCTAGGTGGAATGCATCTCCTAGTGAGAGATGCATTGGAAACTCTATAGCATAGAAGTGCTGACATGGCGTGTTCTCAGCAGTGACGAATATATCAAGCCAAGGTTCTCGCCATTTGCAGAAGAGACCTTGCGCTGCCTTCGGGTGCAGTTGCCGCTCATGATCCTCTAGACGACGACAGCTGAGCTCGTCTAGCCTGGCATTCAAAGATCCTGCCAGGTAGTTTGCCACCAGGAAAATTCCTTGGTGATCTACAGTTTCCAGAGGCATAGTGCCTCCTGGCACAGGGTTCATGACCCCACCCCTCCCTGTTTGTTGCAATACCAAATGGCGGTGGTGTTGTCCATAATCATATGTACCAGTCTTCACTTGATATATGGAAGGAAGGCTTTCAATGCCAAGCTGATGGCCATCAACTCCAGCATGTTAACATGGACCAACTCGGCCGGAGACCAGAGGCCCCTGATCTCCACCTATCCCAGGTGGCCACCCCAACCCAGAACTGACACATTGGTCACCACTGTGAGCTCCAGGTGGGGTAGGGAGAGGGTCTGCTGCTGACCCATCCACAGTCCAATAACCACCACTGCAGATCTTTGCAGTCTCCTCTGAAATCTGGATGTGGTTGGAGAGGTTCTCTTGACGTTGGCCCCACTGAGACTTCAGATCCCACTGCAGAGCCACATTTGCCACCCGGTGTGCTTGACCAACAGGATGCAGGAAGTGTTGAGAATGGCTCAGATGAAGGGGAGCATCTAAGAAGGAGTCAGGTGTGACTTTGGCACATTGATAAAGATGACAGGAGGTTCGCCGTAGTCTGGAGGTGGTTGACTTCTGTCAAGGATGAGCTCGCCTTCAACAGTCAGTCATCGAGGTAGGGGAAGATTGAGACACCTGACCTCCGAAGATGTGCTGCTACCATCGCCATCACTTTTGTGAACACCTGAGGGGCACTAGTGAGACCAAAGGGGAGTACAGCAAACTGAAAATGCTCCTGTGCCACCACGAACAGGAGGTAGCATTGATAGGCCTGCAGCACAGATATATGGAAATTGGTGTCCTGCAGATACAATGCCACCATCCAGTCCCCAGGGTTGAGGGCAGACAATACCTGAGCTAGAGTGAGCACTTTAAATTTGTCCTTCTGGAGGATGGTGTTGACAGGACACAGGTCTAAAATAAGATGAAGGCCTCTGCCGTTCTTTGGCACCAGGAAGTAGCCGTAGTGACAGCCCCTTTGGCCAAAAGGACTTGCACTTTCTGCTGGAAGAGGGACAAGTGGTCCTCAGTCAGTTGTTCCGAGGATGATGGAATGTGAGATGGAGTAATATGTAAATATCACAATATTTAGGAACAAGGAAAGTAGTAATGGACCTGAACAATATAAAAAACATGTATACATGCAAACTTGGTTCAGTAGCATCAAAATATTTTTTATTATTTTTTATAGATAATTGTAACTAAATACACAAAAACAACCATAAAACATATAGTCCTCTGTATATATATTTACACTGGGTTCAAGAGGGTCAAATAACAAAGAAGGTTTTCTTACTTTGACAAAATCTGATACATAATATACACAGTGTTATTCATCGATATATAAGAAATTATTTGACACACTACAATTAATGTCACAGACATATAAACAAAGATAATTATATGAATGTGTTCAGAGGACAAACATTTCTAGCATGGCCTTGAGAATCTGTATCAGATACAGATTCTCAAGGCCATGCCATGCTTTGTTTATATGTCTGTGACATTAATTGTAGTGTGTCAAATAATTTCTTATATATCGATGAATAACACTGTGTATATTATGTATCAGATTTTGTCAAAGTAAGAAAACCTTCTTTGTTATTTGACCCTCTTGAACCCAGTGTAAATATATATACAGAGGACTATATGTTTTATGGTTGTTTTTTGTGTATTTAGTTACAATTATCTATAAAAAAATAATAAAAATATTTTTGATACTACTGAACCAAGTTTGCATGTATACATGTTTTTTATATTGTTCAGGTCCATTACTACTTTCCTTGTTCCTAAATATTGTGATATTTACATATTGGTTATTTTCCCTGATTTAGGAACTTACGTCAGGGGTACCCTTTTCCTTACATACATGTGAGATGGAGTAGCCATTAAGAGAAGGTTATAATGAGTCTGGACAATTTGCAGGACCCACCTGTTTGACGTTATGTCCCGCCAGTCCTTTAGAAATCATTGAATCCTGTCTCCAACTCGGTTGCTATGCTTCACTAAGAGACGCTAAAGGGTTTTGACAGTTGGGGCCGTGAGGGGAGCAATGGGCTGTCCCTGACCATGGGGCTGGTGGGTGCCACGTGCACGACCATGAACGAGCTGGGCACATTGCTGACGCTGAAGTGGCTGTCTGTATGGACCACTTCTGCCAAAGCCACAAAAAGAACGAAAGGACTGATGTGGTTGCTGTGTTGGAGCTGATAGGCACAAGGAGTGCACTGTGGTCCTGCTGTCCTTGAAGTGCTCCAGAGTGGAATCTATTTTGTCTCCAAAGAGGCAAGTGCCACCAAAGGGCATGTCCATATGAGATGCTTGGACATCGCCTGAAATGCATGTCAACCATGAACCTGGCATGGCAACTAATAGTGCAACTAGTGCCAATTGCTTGCTCAATGGAATTCGTGGTATTGGGGCCACATCGGATTGTAAACTTGGCATCATCACAGCCATTCTGTGTGGCTTGGGTCAGTACAGGATGAAGGG
Source organism: Calotriton arnoldi (assembly GCA_963921515.1). Lineage (NCBI taxonomy): Eukaryota > Metazoa > Chordata > Amphibia > Caudata > Salamandridae > Calotriton > Calotriton arnoldi. Next base: position 778,005 of record CAWUFW010003094.1, read on the forward strand.
CTTCTGGTATACCTGGGAGAATTTGAGCAACCGAGCCCCAGAGACTGTTGGAATAGAGGCCCATCAGGAAACACGCATTAACCAAACTAGTGGAAGAAAATACCCTCTTCTCGAAAGTCTCCATTGTCTTGTACACCCTATATGGAGAAGTTGGGAAAGTGTCAGGATTTGTCCGACTGGTGGAAGCTTGTACTATCAAGGTCTAAGCAGAGGGTTACTGAAGAAAAAAGGCCGGGGCGTCTGGGGCAGGTCAGTAGTGCTTCACAATTTGGCAATTCACTGGGGGGACCAGAGCAAGGTTTGACCCAGGCCCCTAAGAGGGTGTGGGTGAGTCCGAAAGGCAGGGGGGTTAGGGTGTGGTTTGCCATGGCTGTAGGAAGTTTGTGAGGACATTAGTTTTGCCCTCTAAGATGGGACCTCCCTCCGTATAACTATTGCAAAGGAGGCACTTTACTCAGTGACAACAGTACCTGGGGGAGAGATGAGGCCAGAATCAGGAGAGGTGTCAAGGCATCTGGCATCCTGGAGGTAATTATACCTGTTTTTTTCACAGTAAGGTTCACCAATTTCATCACATACATCTTAGTCACTATTGGAATCTATACCAAACAAGGAATGTAATATATGAGACTGGCCTGGTGGAAGTGGAATGCTAAGCAGGTCATAAGGAGGTTGAGGTTCAACCAAAACCTAGTGCGACCTCAGTCGAGGTCACAGTGGTGCCAACTCAAAGTCAAAGAAGCACAATGGGCACCTGGCCCTCTGATGTTGATGTAGTTGGCATTGGTGTCGATGCTCCAGGAATCTGGGACGGTTGTGGAGCCAGAGGCAGAGTGAAACAGGTGCAGATAGATACCCAGTGATGGGGTTGGAGGACCAATGGGCGCCATGGGCGAACCAGCCAGCGGTATCCCAGATGGAGGGCCTCTCAGCTCCTTGGGGCCCGTAGGCACACCAAAGGGAGTCAGAAGGAATCTAAAGAGTTGGAGCATGGACCCAGGGAACTCTTGGATCTGCCTCGATATCACAGGCAAAAACAACAATTGATGGACACTGGAAACCTGTGTTGTGCCGGAACAAATTGAAGAAAGGGCTTGGACATCACCAACTGAGGAAACAAGATCAAAAAGCATGGAGAAATCCATGCTCCTCCCGGGTGTGTGAGAGTGGCGGGCAAGGGCCTGAGTCCCATTTGGATTTTTAAATGTTTTTTCTTTACCCAGTTTTTTAGTATGATGATGATCGACCTCAGGATCGATTTCTGTGACTTCTGGACCGGGAACAGGACCAAGACCTCTGTGTACTTGGGCCAGTCTCGACACTGAGTCTTCCGAAGCTTGGACACGTACAGTTTCACCTTGTTATCTTGTATCATCTTCGGGCTTATTGACATGCAATCACTGCAGGTCTAAGAGTTGTGACTCGAACCGAGGCACAACAATTTTAAACCTTATGAGGCTCTGTCACAGACATTTGTTTGCAACAGTCCTTGCAAAGTTTGAATCCTATCATCTTGGGAAGTGACATGTCCTTTGCACCCTGTGTAATTTAAGGTAAACAGGTCTCTAGAGAGACGGGTGTGGCTCTGGATCCGTATCTGGTGGCACGGAAAGAAAGGAACTGACATCTGCACGCTGGAGTGGCACCTGTATTAGCCCCCACATCATTTTCAGAGCAGAACTGCGTCAGTGCTTAGCCACACTGCGCCACCTATAAGGGTGCAGAGGTACTGCTCAAAAGTTTCTAGATTCAGTCTGCTGGCTGAGGAAAATTCAAAAGGTGAGGATTGTGTGGATTGAAGAATCTTTCGGAAACAAAATTATCTTCAGAAGCGTGAATGGTAGAAAAGTCCCTTTTAAAACAGTTGTAGCCAGGTCTGATCAATTGCTTGAGCCCCTTTTGCTCTTTTGATTTTAAAATAGCTGACTCCTTTTCAAATATCTGGCCCATACGTATCCTGTTGTCATTAATAGATGGAGGTGACTTATTAATCCATTTGCGTGCAATACATAACTAGGCAACAATAACAGTAATAGATACTATAGCAGACGTATGTTAATTAACAGCTTATTTAATTCCCAACATAATATTAACAGTAGTAAGTTTCACATCAACTGGCGTTATCGGACCAGCAGCCCACCATTTGCGAGCAAATGGCAAATATATGGACGATATCTGGTGCCAATTACCTACATCTTGGACATCATTTGTTTCCATTATTGTTACTAGTACCCCACTGCATTATTTTTTCAGTGTATAATGCAGCATACAAACAGTTTAATAGTGGTGAAGTTTAAGACTAATAGATGTTACCAGAGATCTATTTACTTTGAAGGCTTTCTCTATATCTTCAGGCTGAATTACCTGCCCAATTTTACAAATTCATTGATGAGCGAGCACTGTCATGTTGTCTTCCCTATTGCCATTCATTGTCATATAAAATTCCCTAATTGATATTGTCTCTTTGGTGGAGTATATTCATGCTAATATTCCCCGATCAGTCAAGCAAGCATTCTGGTGCTAATTGATTACTAGTGTAACCCTGTATTTGTAAATATTTGAAAAAGCTATTTTGTGGCAGGTTGAACTCAGATTGCAAATCAGCAAATGTGCGAAAGCCTCCCCCTTCAAATCGTTGTCCAGCATACTTAAGCCCCTTATTGTGTCATAAACGTGGCCCTTAGTTCTTACGCATTTTTGTGGTTGAAAACTGCCCAATTTACAGAATTTGGCAGTTTGCAACAGCAAAAATGCTTTTTCAAATGTACAAAATGCAAAATGTGATTTGGTAAACCATTTGCATATTGGTTTCCTCAAAGGACGTGTTTTGGGCATCCCTTCCAAATAACGAATCGGCACGGTATATATTAGTGTTTTGCAACCGAATTCCGGTCGCAAAACAGTAATACTTTACCACCAGTTTAAAAGTGGTGGTAACCCATTCACAAAGGGAAATGGGTTCCTTGGTGAACCCTTCCACTTTGAGAAAATTAAAAAAATATTTTTATGTGCAGGCAGTGGCCCCACGGATCACTGCCTACTCTTAAAAATAAAATTTCAAGGTTTAATTTTCTTCTTTTTAAAAGCATCCTGTTTTCTTTTGAGGAAAATGGGCTGCATTTAAAAACAAGCATTGGCATAGCCAATAGGTCTCGCCTTTGGGACCTTATAAGTGTTTAGAGAGAGGTTAAATCTGGTAGCCTCTCTGAGACATAGGCATCACATGTGACTGACTGCCAAAGACTTACTGACCTTTCAGGAGCCTGATAAGTGAGTGACTGTAGAGGCCCCACCGGTCAGAGAAAACACAGCCACAGAGACAGGAAAAGCACAGACACAGCAAATACACTAAAACTGAGACAGGAAGAACGCAGACACAGAGAATACACTGAAACTAAGACAGGGAAAACAAAGACAGGGAATATACTGCCACTGAGACAGGGAGAGCACAGATACAGGGAATACACTGACACTGAGTCAGGGAAAACACAAACACAAGGAATACACTGACGCTGAGACAGGGAAAACAAAGACAGAAGGAATACACTGAAATTGAGACAGGGTACACAGAGACACAAGGAATACACTGACACTGAGACAGGGAACACACAGACACAAGGCATGCACAGACTCTGAGACAGGGAGAACACAGCCACAAGGAATATACTGATACTGAGACAGGGAACAGACAGACATAGGAATAGAGTGATGCTGATCACAGGCAACCCACAGACACAGGGAATACACTGACTCTGAGACAGGGAACACACAGACACAGGAAATAGACTGACACTGAGACAGGGAAAACACAGATACAGGGAACACACTGACACTGAGACACGGAAAACACACAGGGACCACATTGACACTGGGACATGGGGGACAGTGAGACTGGGTCACGGAATTCAGTGACACATGGAATAGAAATACACTGGCACTGAGACAGAGAACACAAAGGCGCACGGAGATCACCAATACTGAAACAGGGAGTGCAGTGACACTGGGGCAGTAAATACAGTGACACAGGAAATAGGAAAACACTGGCACTGGAGTACAGAATACATTGACACAAGGAAGAAACTGACACTGAGTCAGGCAATACGCGGAGACAGGGAATAAACCGACCCAGGGAATACATTGACACTGGGACAGCAGATACACTGACACCAAGCCAGGGAATACATTGACACCAAGTCAAGTTACAAATTGAATGGGAAGGACAATGTCGTGGGACATGGAATAAATTGACACTGAGACAGGGGGTACACTGACACGGGGAACACAGTGAGGAAGGGAATGCAGTGGAATACAGAGGGACAAGAAAACCAATGACAATGAGAGTGGGATACACTGAGACAAGGAGAACACTTACACTGAGACAGGGAATATAATGAGGCAGGAGACACATTGACACTGACACAGGGACTACGAGAAAGAGAATACACTGACACTGAGTCAGGGAATACAGTGGCACTGAGACAAGGAATACACTGAGACAGGGAATGCAGACAATGGCAATCAGAATACACCGACTTGAGACAGTGAATAAACTGATACTGAGACAGGGAATAAAGTGACAAAGAGAGGGAACACGCCAACACGGAGACAGGAGACATATCACCACTAAGACCAGGAATACATTGATACTGAGGCAGTGAATACACTGGCACTGAGAGAGGGAAATAAATGGAGAAAGGGAATACAATGGGGCAGAGAAGACAGTGACACTGAGACGGACTACACTGACACAGAGGCAGGATAAACAATGACACCAAGACAGTGAATACAATGACACAGAATACACTGAAGCTGGGAATATAGTGACACTTACAGGATACCCTGTGACTGGCAAAACAGTGACGTAGACTACACCGAAACTGGGAATGCAATGCCATTTACAGAATACAGTGAGACGGGGAATACGATGACAAAGTGACAAAGAGCACACTGAGGCCGAAACAGGGAATACACCGCTATAGGGAATACAGTGACACAGAATTCACTGAGACTGGGAACATAGTGACACTTACAGGATACACTGAGACTGGGAAACAGTGACGTAGAATACACCAAAACTTGGAATGCACTGCCACTTACAGAATACACTGAGATGGGGAATACAGTGACACTGAATACATTGAGACTAGGAACATAGTGACACTTACAGGATACACTGAAACTGGGAATACAGTGATGTAGAATACACTGAAACTGGGAATACAATGACACTTACAAAATAAACTAAGACTGGGGATATATTGGCACTGTGACAGAGAGTACACTGACGCCGAGATTGGGAATACAATGCTATAAGGAAGACAATGACACAGACAGGGAACACAGTGAGTCAGGGAATATACCGATACAGGGAATATAGATCGGGAATAAAGTAGCTCATAGACAGGAATTACACTGACATTGATAGAAGGAATACCCCAGCACCGAGGTAAGGAATACAACGAGACATGAAACTAAGATACTGAGAGTGGAAGTACATTGACACTGAGACAAGGGACTCACTGACACTGAGACAGAAGGACACGCAGACACTGGGCACACAAACATATCTGAAGAGGGAGAGGCATACATAAGGAGAGGGAATACACTGATACTTGGACAAACAGGTAACCTGGGGCAGGGTATACACTGTCAGGAACACAGGAGATGCAATGAGCTAGGAAAAAGAACACACTGCTGCTGGTCAGAGAAAGCTGTACACTGAAATGTCACTATAGTCCTGAAACAGGCAGGGACATCACAATAATGTGGTCATGGAGAGCAGGACATGGAAACTGAAACCCACCAGCACTGGGATAAAGCACACTAATTTGCACACTGTAACTGAAACACAAGAACAACACAGATGTGGGGGAACACTTCAATGCCCAACGCCCGTACACAGCCTCCACTAATGGAGCTGGGGGCTGTGTGCTGAAATATTTTGAGAGGATTTTTTAAAATTACCTGTGGGCGGTCATCGAGGGATCTGCGTGTTCTGTCCGAAACGAATACAAGAGAGTGCACCGCCAGTGCCCGGTATTGCAGCTGACCAGCAGGAGCGGAGCTGTGGAAACCTGGGAGGGAGTGTTCTAGGGAGCAGTGCCAATGAGAGCCAGGTCCCTCCACTTTTCCCGAGTGCCCCGCTGCTGGCAGGACGCCTCAGCCGGCCTGAGGGAGAGTGTCTGGTGGCATCAAGATATGGCAGAGGCAGCAGGACCTGGACACCAAAGCGCCGTGGAGGAGCGGGCACCGTTGCGCGGCCCAGAGAGGAAGCACGCCATGCCTGCGCCATCAGTAGTCACCAGATTTAACGAGGCAGGTCGTGGCTGAATGGGACAAGTGCGGAGAAGGCAACCGGCCGATGGAGGACTGCTCGAATCCACACGGCAGGTGCCTGATCAAAGTGAGGAAGCAGCGCCCCACCCACTGGAGTGCCTGGTACAGCGGAGGCAGCAGGAGTTGGGCACTACAGCAGGGCAAACGAGCGGCCACTGGTGCGCGGCCTAGAAAGGATACGAGCAAGGCCATGCTCCGCCTCGATACAGGCACAAGGATTTAAAGGGGCAGGTCGCCGGGACGAGTGCTGAGAAGACAATCGGCCGGTGGAGGACTGCTCGAATCCACACGGCCTGTGCTTGTATTTGGTGCATAGAAGGAGCGGCAGCACCCCCAAACTAGGAAAACAAGCGCGGCCACGCGGCCGCGAAAGTGAAAGCATTTCGCTCGCGCTTGGAGCAGATTATATATGCATCAAGGGAATGAGTGCGGCAGGGGGCAAGCAAGAAACGGCGCAGGACGGCTGAATGCCAAAGAAAAACAACAGAGAAAGTGAAAGCATTTGTAACCTGACCCAAAACAGATGGCACCTGCGTGCCGCTGCTGGCTGCAAACAAGCGCGGCGAACATGCTAATTAAAAACAGATGGCGCCCCTGCTCGTAACCGCAAGCCGTAGGCCGTGGGCGGATACATTTCCTGGGGAAGGTGGGACATGCACCCGCCTTTGCCCAATTGCGTGCTGTCTTTTTTAGAAAGACGCACGCAAATCCCAATAGAAAAAAAAGTTTTAAAAAAACACACGCACGAGCGTGTGAAAAGTCCAGAGCGATTCCAAGAAGTCGTTTTCCTAGTGCAGCGCATGCGCGCTGCGCTAGGCTCGACCTAAAAAGGAGGTAGGTCGATTTGCAACCTACTAGGAATTGCTATTTGGGAATAAAAGTACTTCGTACATTAGGAATATTGATTTCTTAATTGCAATTCAGAGATAATCGCAATTAGGAAATCGGTATTCCTAATGTTTGTACATCTGGCCCTAAGTCCTGAAAGATAGATGGTAGGGAAGGTTTCCCCAGAGACGTGAGTTTAAATGAATTGTGGAGATTTGATATTCTTTGCACCACTCACCCCATATTTTCTGAATGTCAACGATAATCTTGAAGTGCACCCGCTTAAATTAGTTGGGGTCAGTGTGTCTTCAAAGGAGATATTTCACATCAGTGCAAGTAGCAATATAGTAAATTAATTGATTCATAGTGTCTCTACTGTCTGTAAGAAGATAGCGGATGTGCTGTCCAAAAGCTGTTCAGAAGTATGTTTTAAAATAGGGTACTGTCCAACCCACATTATAAGGAGGTAACTTATTATATTTAAGCGCCTGTGGTGCCCTCTAGTATCCCCATATAAAACTACCTACTGTGGAGTTTAACCATTTAAAAAAGTAGTTGGGTTCTGTAGGACAGTGTCGTTTTTGAATGGTCACTCCCATACTTTTCGCCCCAACGCTGATGGTTATGACTCTGAAAGTGCACTGGAGTGTGCTAACTAGGCCCCAGGGCCAGTGCTCTCTCCCTAAAACTGATACACGTAAATTGGTAACCTCAGTTGGCTAAGGACTTTAACCCCCTTGTAGGTCCCTGGAAAGTGGTACCAGTGGTACTCAGGGTATGGGAGTCACCAGGCCCGAAGCACTGATTGTGCCACCCTGAGTGACCCATGTAAACAGATGACAGCAGTCCTGCCATTGCAGACTGCAGACGCAGTGCAAACTGTTCGAACTTGACTTTGCCCTCAGTATGTGTGTCAAAGTCAAAGCACTATTTTTAGTATATGCCAGTCACCCCTCAGGTAGACCTCCTGAGCCGAGGAAGCAGAGTGCATTATATTAAAGGTGCGGACATATAAGTGCAAGCTTATATGTCCCTATAGTATCCTCTTTTCATTAAGGGCTATTATAAGTGATCAGGGGGCCATGGGATAACATGGGCTGGCACCCAGGCACCCTCGAGGTTGCCAGCTCCTTTATGGTCCCACTGAAATATCTCATGTTTGGTATTAAACTACTTGTCTCTAACTCCTAAGTGCAGGGGGGCCCTCCTGAGAGTATCTATGCCAAGGGCAAACCCCATGCCCAACTCTTGAAGGCCTTAGGCAGCACGCTGCAAGGCAAGAAGAGGGAGATGTTAGTGGTACCCACAAGGTCTACTGGGAAGATGGGCTCTTTTACACTGAGGCCAGAGACCCCAAACCAGCCAAGAGAGTGGTGGTCCTCCAGTGTACAGAGAGTTCATTCTGACCATAACACATTACATCCCCCTAGCTGGACATCTAGGGCAAACCAAAACTTGGGACAGGTTGGTTGCCCATTTTTATTGGCCACAGATGTCTGAAAAAGTGAAGAAGTTTTGTCGCTGCTGTGTTACCTGTCAGGCCAGTTGCAAGACAGGGGTACAGTCAAAGGCTCCCTTAATTCCAGTTCCAGTGGTTGGGATGTCATTTGAAAGGGTAGGGATTGACATTGTTGGTGTCATTGGCCCTCAAACTGCAAATGGGAACAGATTAATTCTAGTGGTAGTGGACCATGCCACTAGGTACCCAGAGGCAATTCCCTGCAGGACTATTACTGCCCCTGCAGTGGCAGAGACCCTCCCTGGTATCATTACCAGAGTGGGGTGTCCTAAAGAGGTGGTATCTGGTAGAGGGACATATTTAATATCTGCATACCTGAAAGCCATGTGGGATGAATGTGGTGTGAGTTACAAATTCACCACCACCCCCTATAACCCTCAGCCAAATGGTTTAGTTTAGAGATTCAACAAAACCATGAAGGGAATGATAATGGGCCTCCCTGAAAAACCCAGAAGGAGATGGGACGTCCTGTTACCTTGGGTGCCACAGAAGGGGGTTGGCTTTAGCTCCATTGAACTTCTGTTTGGCCATCCTGTAAGGGGTCCCCCAAGTTTGGTTAGGGAAGGCTGGGAGAAACCTTTCAAAGAGCCCAAACTGGATATAGTGGACTATGTATTGGGCCTGCGTTCACGCATGGCTGAGTACATGAAAAGGGCAAACAAGCCTATGTAAGCCAGCCAGGAGCTTATCAAGCACTGGTATAACCAAATGTCAGCACTGATTGAGTACCAACCAGGTCAGTTGGTGTGGATGTTGTAGCATGTGGCTCCCAGGGCCCTCCAGGACAATTGGACTGGTCCCTATCCCATTCTGGAGAAGAAAAGGGAAGTCACCTACTTGGTAGACTTAGGCACCCCTTGGAGTCCTCACAGAGTTCTCCATGTAAATTGCCCAAAGCCACACCAGGACAGAGCTGACATGACCATGCCCAAAGTCCCTGAGGGAGGCCAAGAGGAGGAAAGTGAACCTCTCCCTTACTTACTGTCAAGCAACCCAAAAGATGGTTAAGTAAAGGGTGTTGTTTTATCAGACTCTCCTGCTGCACAACAGCAGTCTGGTTGCAGGCAAGTCCTAAACTATCTTGCTGAGCTCTTTTCATGGACCTCTGGTCAGACAACATGGTGTGTACATATTGTGGACACTGGTGACAGACTCCCTGTCAAAAACAAGATTTATAGACTAACTGATCAAGTCAAAGTCTGCATCAAGGCTGAGGTCAGCAAGATGCTAGAGCTAAGGGTGATAGAACCCTCTGACAGTCCCTGGGCAAGCCCAGTGGTACTAGTCCCCAAACCCATTCAAAGGGTGGAAAACCAGAGATACATTTTTGTGTGGATTACAGGAGTTTAAAATTAAATACAGTCACTAAAACTGATGCACACCCCATACCAAGAGCAGATGAGCTCATTGATAAGCTGGGTGCAGCCAAACCTTTGGGTACCTTTGATTTAACATCAGGGTTTTAGCATATTGGACTCACCTAGGGAGCAAAGGAGAGTTCAGCATTTTCAATCACTGAAGGCCACTTTCAATTCAAAGTGATGCCTTTGGACTGAAAAATGCACCTGCCACTTTCCAAAGGTTGGTGAATCGAGTTCTCTCAGGTCTGGACAACTTTAGTGCAGTATATCTCATTGATATTGCTGTATTTAGTTCCACCTGGGAAGACCACCTGATCCACCTAAGGAAAGTACTACAGGCCCTGCAGCAGGCAGGCCTAACTAACAAGGCCAGTAAGTGCCAGATAGGGCAGAGTTCAGATGTTTACTTGGGCCACCTTGTAGGTGGAGGCCAAGCGCAACCTCTCTAACTCAAAATCCCGACCATTCTGGAGAGGGAGGCTCCCAAGACATACACCCAAGTCAGGGCTTTCCTTGGTTTGACTGGGTATAACAGGAGGTTTGTGAAGGGGTATGGTACCATTGTGGCCCTACTCACTGAGCTCACCTCCATAAAGCAGCCTAAGAAGATCACCTGGACCACAGGATGCCAAAAGACCTTTGACACCCTGACAGAGGCTATGTGCTCAGCACCTGTCCTGAAGGCTTCAGACTATGACAATGAGTTGATTGTCCAAACAGATGCTTCTGAACATGGGATTGGGGCAGTGTTGTCACAAACAAATGATGAGGGCCAGGAACAACCAGTTACCTATATCAGCAGGCGACTCCTCCCTAGAGACCAGCATTGGAGTACCATTGGGAGTGGAGACTTTGCTCTGGTTTGGTTTCTAAAGAAGATGAGACCCTACTTGTTTGGGACTCACTTCAAGGTTCAAACTGACCACAGGTCTCTCAGATGGCTGATGTAGATGAGAGGAGAGAACCCCAAATTGCTGAGGCGGTCCATTTCCCTACAGGGTATGGACTTTTCAATGGAACACAGACCAGGGACAGACCATGCTAATGCAGATAGCCATTTCCAGGTTTTTCCACTTAGATGATAAAAACTACCAGGGGATAGGTTAGTTGCTCATCAGCTTTCATCTGGGGTTAGGGTTCATATAGGAAAGTGCCCTTTTTGTATGGTCACCACCACACTTTTTGCCCCAATGCTGATAGACCAGGCCCAAGTGGCAGTGCTCTCTCCCTAAAACTGATACACTTAAATTGTTAACCCCAATTGGCAAGGACTTTAAGCACCTTATAAGTTCCTGATAAGTGGTACCAGTGGCACCCAGGGCATGGGAGTTAAACGGGTCACCAGGGCCTGAAGCACTGATTGTGCCACCCTGACTGACCCACGTATTCAGATGACAGCAGTCCTGCCATTGCAGACTGCAGGAGCAGTGCAAACTGCTCGAACTTGACTTTGCCCGCAGCATGTGTGGCAAAGTCAAAGCACTATTTTTAAGATATGTCAGTGTTATGTTAATGGGTACTTATAGAGCGCACAGCTACTCAGGAAGAGTGTCCCTGTGCTAAAAGAACCTCAGGGCAGGACTGTTACTATTACTGAAAAAGGGAAGAAACCTTAAGGTTGTTGCTGAAATAACCAGGTTTTCAGCTGCTTCCTGAAGATGAGTAAGTCAGGCGCCTGTCTGAGTGACAACGGCAGAAGGTTCCACGCACGGGCCGCCTGGACTTGGAAGGAGTGGCCACTGGTGCGGGCGCTGGAAAACTTAGGAACAATCGCCTGCTGTCGAGAGGAAGACCTCAGGGTTCTGCCGGGGACATAGTGTAGAACTCTCTTCTTGATATAGTGAGCGCCCGTATCATGTAAAGCCTTAAAAGCCAAGACCAAGGCTTTAAAGCAAATTCTTTTTCGTACAGGAAGCAAGTGCAAAGCCTTCAGATGAGAGGAGATCCGAGTTCTGGGTCCCAGCATGAGGATCGCCCTGGCGGCCGCATTCTGGACCACCTGAAGTTTACTCAGTAGGTACTCTGGGAGACCCAGGTACAGGACATTTACATAATCCAACCTGGAGACAATGAGGGCTTGGACCACGGTCTTCCTTTGGGTGATCGGTAATAAGGGGAGAAATTTCTTAAGCATTCGTAGGAGGCCAAAACAGGATCCGGCAATTGCCTGAATTTGAGCTTTCATGGACAGGGTGTCATCCAACTTAACCCCCAGGTTCTTAACTGTATTAACCGAGGTTAGGGAGGTGACATGTCTGATGGCCACCATTGTTGCCACTCGTCACGAGATGGAGAGCCAAAGAAAATTATCTCAGATTTCTCTGGGTTACATTTTAATTGATTCTCCCTGAGCCAAGTGAAAATCCCCGTCAGGCATTTTTTGATCTTCTCCCCTATAAAGTCCTCGCCCTTGTCGCATGTGAACAAAAGCTGCGTATCGTCAGCATAAGAAATTATTGTCGCGCGGCATGCTTCGGCCAAGGGAGCAAGGGGGGCCATATATAGATTAAAAAGTGTCGGGCTCAAAATGGAACCCTGAGGAACACCCACCTTCATGGGGGGAAGGGGAGCAGCGAAAGGAGGGGACCAGATCTCTTGGTGTCTGTCCTCCAGAAAGGAGGTGAACCACTTGAGCACCGTGCCTCCCAGGCCGCACTCCTGAAGTCTATGCAGAAGTCGGTCATGGGGCACGGTGTCAAAAGCCGCGGAGAGGTCTAGCAAGATCAGCACCGCTTTACCTCCTTCATCTAATTTCTCCTTAATAGACTCAGAGATTTCAAGCAAGGCAGTCTCTGTGCTGAAATTGGATCTAAAGCCGGACTGGCTGTGGTGGAGCAGATTATTCGTTTCCACGTATTCTGTGGTAACTAAATTCACATATTTCTCAAGGGCTTTAGAGAAGAAAGGCAGGAGTGATATCGGTCTATAGTTGGATGCCACCAAGGGGTCGGCAGAGGGCTTTTTTAATAGTGGGAAAATTTTCACACTTTTCCATCTGCCTGGCACCTGGCCATTTTTCAGCGAGGAGTTGAGGATGATATTGGCGGCTGGATTAATAATCTCTGCTACGGATGCCAGCACTTTGGCCGGACATGGGTCCGAGGGAGAGCCTGACTTGAGGCCTTTCATAATCTCCAAAGACCTCTCCAAAGGAATGGGAGGAAACTGTGTGAAAGAAGAACCCACCGCAGGGACGCTGGAGGGTAGAGGGACTATGCTCCCTCCCTTAGCCAGGGCGGATTCCACAAAGGAATCTTGGATAGTTTTGATTTTGTCATGAAAATATAGGGCGAGTTGGCTTGTCCATTCGCTGGTGGGGGTAAAAAGTCTGGCGGCTGCACTCGGGGAGGAAAATTCTTTCACTATTTTAAAAATTGCCTTGCTTTTATTACCAGATGACTCGATTTTAGATGAGAAGAAGTTTTTTTTTCCTCATAAATTTTATTGTGGTGTACCTTTAGGGCTTGTTTATAGATTTCTTTCTCCTCAATATTGAAATTTTTCCGCCATGCTCTCTCCAGTCGTTTGCAGGCGCTTTTGCTCTTCCTGAGAGCTTCATTAAACCATGGGGCCGAAGTTCTAGCAGATTTGGAGGGGAGAGTGGAGGAAGGTGCAAGCGCCAGGGAGCGTTGCTGAAGCCAATTCTCCAAGCAGAGAGCATCTCTCTCAGGGTTGCCACTGAGGGATAGCAGGTGTTGGACGAGCGCTTCACTCAGGGCTGCTGGGGTAAATCGTTGGAAGGGTCTGGAAGTGGTAATACGATGCTTCCCATGAGATTGAGGGCCTCTTATCCCTAAGGTACGCCTCCTGAGCCCAGGAGGCAGGGTGCATTATATTAAAGTGTTACGTTTCGTATAGGGGCTCTAATATAGACGCGATCATATATGCCGTATATGGTCATATTTGAATATGCCCTATTATGGTCATACTCGTAGATGCCCTATTATGGTCATGATCGTCTATGCCCTATTATAGTCATGATCTTCTATGCCCTAATATAGGCATGATCTTTCACCTACATTAGTTCCCTACAGTACACAACGAACTCTGAGGGATGAACGTTATCTAGTCTGTGGTTAGAACACTGCAGGGTTTTTCCCGAACACAGGCCTACAATGTACTCATAAATTATGCATGAGCATTCACCTGCTACATCTCCAGCATAATATGTATGTACAAAGTTCACCCCTGACGTCTTCCTCATGTCTAACAAAGACCAATACAAACCATACTGAGGGACGAGACACTTTAGGGTATAAATACACCACATCTTGCCACGGTAAGATAGAGGGAACCGAGACTTCCATGCTGACAAACTGACCAGAGATGCTGAGGCTCCTGCATGCAGTCGCTCCAGCTGACAGCGGTCTAACACAGCCCTTGCGGGGTGTCCAACTCGAGACCAGGACGGGGTCCCACACTCTCTCTATTCAGGTATGGGGGTTCGACTAAATCCTAGAAGGATTCTTAGCTCTTAGGCTTTTAGACCTACACATATGCTAGGTACACTCAGGTACATCTAGTTAGGCATCGTAGGAGTACGCGCACTTTCATAATGCTTTTTATATTCATGTATGTATTCATGATTATTGCAATATGGTAGAACTATTCTATCCCTTCACTTTTATCGTACTGCTGATAATATATCTCTGCTATTGTCTGCTGGTTGCTGCAGCACATATATTTTACACTAGAATAACAACTGTTCAATAAATACTTATTGAAACGCCCAGGCTGTTTATTCTGTGTAACTCTCTGAGACAAACCGAAGAAGTAAGCACGAGTGACTGAGCGAAAAGTAGTATATTGTTTCCACGATTCTGAGGAATTAGGGTTGTCCTGGTCTAAGGTTGCCAGGAACTAATCTCTCCCCGATAAGAGGAGATTCAAGTGGCACTGTGAGCTAGCTAATGCAAATCCGGCTAACATATACGGTGGGGGTGCACAGAGTCAGTCTAACACAAGCCCACAGTTTATGTTATCCAAACGCGCAGGTCCTGCAGGGGTACTATAGGAACTACACGACAAAAGGTGTGGACATATAAGTGCAAGCTTGTATGTCCTTATAGTAGCATCTTTTCATTAAGGGCTACTATAAGTGATCAGGGGGCCATAGGATAACATGGGCTGGCACCCGGGCACCCTTAAGGTTGCCAGCTCCATTATGGTCCCAATGAAATATGTCATGTTTGGTATCCCACTCACATTTGTCCTGATCATGTATTGCTAGCCCATGTTCACTTTCTAGGCTAAATAGTTGGGTCTGATGTTGATGGAGACTCAACAATTGTGCCTTATTTTGTTCAACAATAAACTGTATGATATTTCTGGAAATGTATGCTTTAAAATCCCCCAGACTATGTGTGAAGTGGCAGGAGCCCATATTAATGCTAATATACTCATCACCCGACGCGATTAATGTCTCTGTTAATACATGTTAATATACTCATCATCCCTAATGCACTGCCCGAGCACACACTCAGTCCCATCAAGCAAATTAAATTTTATGACACATTTCTTGTATTCCTCTTGATCTTTAATTTTCTTTCTCTTTTGCTCAGCCAGCCAACACGTGTTTTGTTGTTTAGGGTGTTCCCCACAACTTCATCAGGGCTGGAAAACAACATAAATATAGTTGTAGTGTAGTGTGAAACACCACACATTTTATACATGTGTTTGTTTTTGTGGAAACCCAAACCTTCCTTATAGATACATTTAAACAGTGCATTGTGAAATTCATCATTAACACAATTCATTGTCATAGTCATAGAAAATATTGCATTACATTAAAAAAAGAAAAACTATATATGACCATGCAAGAACCACATAATGATAAAATTGCAGTCCAGTACACACTACACTCGAGCAGTGCATTATTGTTACGGAGAGATCACCTGTGGTCTCAAATGAGGGGGTTGGGTGATTCCCCCTTCCCTTGGAGAACTACCATTTATATAGACATGAGTATACTCACACCTGTAACTAGTGAGCACCCAATAGTGTGGAACCATACTCATCATCCCTGACATGATTCCCATGTTGGATTTCATGTGACATGCACACAGGTGGCTACCTTAGAGGTTGCCCACCTGGTTACCCTTTCCTGTGCCCTAGCTGACAGCTGCTGCAGTCAAGACAGGAATCTGATCCCCTGCCAGGAGGTGTGAACACTCCCAGGTGTCAGAAACAAAGGCCTGGACGGGAAGGAGGTCAAACCTCTCTACCTGACAGGATGGCTAGTGAAGTGGCACATCAAGGCAGGTACCTTCAAAGCTTTCACCGCCTCTGATATGCATCCAGGATGCCTCCCAGAGGAGGACACAGCCGCCCCTCTGCTCTCAGACACATTTGCTACCGGGCAGGTGGGAAAATTATGTAGTCAGGAAATGTACACCCCAGAAAGCTAGCCAGACCCCTAGGGTGGGCTACCTGGTCTGTGCAGTCAAGAAAGGTTTCTGCCATTTTTAAAAGTGGCAGAACAGAGGGTTCTGCGTAGAAAAGGTGACACCCCCCCAGGTGTGATCACCTCAGGGGAGGTTTAGCTGCTGGGGCTAGTAGCCCATTGGCCACTTGCACCCCCACCCCTAAGACCTCAAAATGTAGGATTTAAGGGGCACCCCTGCCACCAAAACCTCAGTTCTTATTCGAATTGCAACAGACGACAAAGAAGAAACCTGAGTCTGCAACTTCAGGACCCGCACAAAATAAAGGCGTGATACTCTGCACCTGTGGGAACCACCCTGCAACTGCATGACTGTCTCCTTGCTTTTGCTTTGTTCGCCCTAAGTTGGCAGGGTATGCCCAGACGTGGGTCCCTTGCTCACTTTGCCACTGGATTCAAGCTAGCCTGGCTGATGAGGGCTGTTAGCCCAAAACCGGTCCCAGGATGCTTGTTTCCGGTCCAGGGAAGACATGGCTTGGCAGTTCGGGCTGGACTGTTCCCATGAGGCACAGGGTCAAGACTGATTTACACATAGCTGTGTCTGAACTGGAGTGACGAAGTGAGTTAAAGAACGATGATGGATTCAACCCAGATCTGTGATTGGGGGTGAGTGTCTGAAAAGTTTCAGCGCTCCGTCCATCATCTCCTTGTGTTTGACTTGTCTCAGGCCAAAGAATGGCTACCCCAGGTAGAGATATGCCTTTCAGAGACAAAGGCAACTCCAGACTCCCTTGGACTAGCTGCCCAAGTCCCCTGTAGCCCGCAGATAAAAGCACACTCCAGGAACCAAAGAATCGCTGGCCATCTGGCCCTCTGCGAGATTGCCCAAAAGTAGATGGTCCAGTGCATTGTGGGAAATGTAGTCTTGACCTTCAGCAAGTTTCAGGTGGCTACCATGTCCCACCGGACCTTTGGACTTCGAAATATCTTCATGCTGACCTTACCGCTGCCAAGGCTTGTTGGTGGCCAGTCCGGCTACCATTACCTTCACTAGATGCTGCAACCCGAGGGAACTCCGCAGCACCTTCAACCAGCCGCTGCAGTGGCCCCGTTGTCGACTTTTTCATCTGTTTCCTCACCTGCACCGTCTGAGTGATGAAACCAGCTACCCTGTGGCTCCTACTTCAGCACCAGGGACAGCCAGAGCTTATAAGGAGTCAATTTGGGAGGCACATTTTAGATATGCATTGCTTCAATAATTACTCATAATTAAGCAGTGCACTATTATTTATACAACTGGTAATCTTAATTCCAAAATATGTAGCTGTCTCAACTACATATATTTGTTTTTTTGGTGGGAACAATTGAGAATTATATGTACGTTCAGCTTATAACCAGAAATCTTACCAAACCTACAAGCCTCTGCAGTGATACAATCTATAGCGTGTATAGCATCAGCAAAGTATATTGCTACATTGACTGTATAAGCACTTCATTTATTCATGGCCCCGTTAAGTACAATATGGGTTGTCCCCAGCTTATTGATTATGTGTCGTAGGTATGGCTCTAGGTACATTACAAATAAAAGAGGACCTGGGGCACCCCTGACAGGTACCCCAATGAACTCTAAATAACTTTGCTGTTTGGCCTACTAAAACCAATTTAACTGTGGGGATCTGATACATAATCTGAACTTGTTTCATACATTTTTCCTCAGTTCCAAGGTTACTCATTGTTTTTTGCCCAATGATATGTCCCTGATACCTTGTCAAATTCCTTTTCTGCATCTAAGAGGACCATATCGGATGGCTGATTTAATGTATTAGCATGACTGAAATGGATATGGCAGTATTTGTGTGATTAGTTGTAGCTTTGCTGGTTATAAATCTACGTTGTTGTGGGCTAGCAATTTTCTCAATAATAGCAGCTAGTCGAGTTGCATATATTTTAGCAACAGCGTTGATTATGTAGAAAGGCCAGTATGATCCACTTTCTTCAGGTGGTTTCCCTTTTTTAAGGAAGTCCGTGTTATTTGTAGCATTCCATGCCCTGCATGGCACCTCCCTGATTGATATCAGAGATGACATGCAAGAGGAAAGGAGAGGAAAGGTGTAAGTACATCAGCAAATGTTTTGTAGAATTAAAGAGGTATAGCATCCTCTCCCACAGCTTTGCCGGATGCTACAGCTGCAATAGCCAACCTGATCTCTGATGAGATATCGCCCCCTAAAATCCACACCTGTGTCTTAAACAGTTGCGGAATCTTACCTGTTTTTTAGATACCTGCCAATTTGTGTTAGTGATAGAGTAGAATCAGGACCATATGAATCTTGATAGAAATCCTTGAACTGATTAAGAATGGCTTCAGTCTCATGGTGAGTATTACCCTCACTATCCCGAATACATTTGATATTTTGTTTCTCTGCAATTTTATAAGCAAGTATGCTGCCAATATACTCCCCATACTTGTAGTGTAACCCCTAGCTAGGTTTACATGTAGCAGCAGCTTTTTCCTTGAGCATGTTTCCAGCTACGCATCGAGACTTAATTTGTGCTAAGTAGACCTCCCTCTCACATTGCTCCTGATTGTGTATACTAGCGCATGCTCGCTTACTAGGCTAAGTTGTTGGGTCTGATGTTGCCGGAGACTCAACAACTGTGCCTTATTTTGTTCAACAATAAACTGTATGGTAATTCCAGAAACGTATCCTTTAAGAGCCCCCAGACTATGTGTGAAGGGGCAGGAACCCATATTAATGTTAATATACTCCTTTAATAAAAACAACTAACCTGTTTTTATATGTAGGATTCAAAAGTAAAAAGGGTGAAAATCCATCTCTGTATACACTTCTTAGAATCCAGAATATTGCTAGTAATACAAAAAAGGTGAAGGTCCGATGTGATTTTAGGGTATAATTCTTTACTGGCCCCAGTAATGACCCTGTATGAGACAAGAATCCTGTTTATCCTGGAGTTAGGTCTATGCGAAGCTGAGTAATAAGTGTGTCCAGGATTTCTTTCTTCAGAATACACCAAGCATTTAATAAGCCCATGCACCCTGATCAAATCTAATATAGAACCACTGGTCTTAATCATGAAGGGAGTAGCCCAATATTTGGTAGAGTCTGTTTTATATTTCATAATGTGATCAAAGTCTCCCGGTACTATGACTTTTCTGGTCCTTACTGCCAGTTCTAGATTAAATGTGTCAAAAAGCCTGGGTTCATCTCTGTTTGAGCTATAAACTGCTCATTCAATGACTATAGAGCATTTTGTTTACTTTGAATTGAGCAATGGCCACTGGCCACGTTGGTCCGAAGGTGTCTTTATCATACTTATATGAGCAGACCTTAAGCACAGAATGGCAACCCCCCAAATAGATACCTGCTACTTTGCACATGCAATTAACTTATATTCCATCAGACGCAGGACTGCCCGATCTTTATGCTCTATGTGAGTTTCAACCAAGCAGAGTATCTGTGGTTAGTATGTCATGACCTCTTCCTTGATTAACTACAATTTATGGGGACAATTTAATCTGCAAATGTTCCAGCAAATTATCCTGAGGTTAATCATAGGTACTTCATAAGTATATATATTTAAATTTCAAGTTTAGTCTTTATTCTCTCTCGTAATCAATACGCATATACACATTGCAAATCTCCAAAATAGAAATCTGCATAGAAAACACTAGTTTTCCCCCTTTTTCAGTCTCCAAGAATACTTTTCTCGTTGTAACATCCTAAAAACAAACAACCCAACTCCATCCCACCCCTCCTAAAAACCTACTGGAAAAAGACATCCCACATTTTTTGCTGTCAGTTGCCTGTGACAGCTGTAAGAACCCTTTAATGCCCCCCACTCACCATAAAGACTGTGATTCTGCATATATGTATATTAAACAGTAATAATAAACTTGTTTGAAATCAGTGTTAAAAATATCCCATGTTCGTTCACCTTCTTACTCAATGCGCCACTCCCCACTGTCTTTGTAGAATGTATTTTCTGCTTTTCCAACTTTTTCAAAAGAGCTGAAGCATATGCAAAAACAGAAGAAAGTTTTACCATTGGGCCCACAGAAAGACCTGAGCAGCATCTGCCTTCAAAGGATCAGTAATTTGATGCAATCGCCCTTTTCGATCTACAGTTCATTGGCAAAAGACTGACATACAATAAAGGATATTGAGACAGTTTTTAAAGGCACAGAGTGGCGTGCTTTGAAATAAATAGCTTTAGGAAGCAAGATGTTCCCAATGTAGATCAGAATAGGGCGTGGCCTAGAATAATTAGACAGAGGTTTGAATACGACTCACATCGGTATGTAGTGAGCCCACTGAATTTGACAATCCAGTTTCCAATCAAACAACCCCAAGAATGCTTGTTGGAATAGTGCAATTATGTATTGTTATGGGTCTGCTCCTTCTGGCCCCTCCAGAACTCCCATCACTCTGAAGTTGTTGTGCCTCTGGTGGTTTTCCAAGTCCGTGACCTTACCTTGGATAGCCTGGATTTGGTCTGTATGTCCCATCACTAGTTCCATCGTGGGAATAGTAGCCACTTCTGTGTCAGTAGTTCTCCTTTTTAGTTCTTCTATTTGAGCCGTTAGAGTATGGATAGTACCAGCAACTTCAGCGAGAGATTGTTGATTGTGGAGATAATCCTCCTTGACCTCAACATAATGTGTTGATGTCTCCTGTCAATGTGTCGGTATTAAATGGAAAATAGTGGCTAGAGAGGGTTCCAAATTAGAGCATGGTCATTTAATGATATCATCTTAAAGTTCTCTCAGCCCCTCTGATGTAGTTGCACTCTTGAGGATTGCATTGTCTACAATTTGGGAGCATGACAGATTTTTAGCACTTTCTAAATCTCAACACGGTAAGCCCCCACCTTGGTTCATGACTATTTGTGAACTGTCAACTTCTTTTAAGCTCAAAGATCTTAGGGCCTTCTTGCACTTCTGTACTGTTATGCCCCCTTTGGGTGTATCTGTTCTCTTAGTTATCCCATTCTGCATATTAGACCTTTCACTGCTGTTGTTTATTTTTTTTTAAAGCTTCTTCCTTATGGGGCATTTTGATTGCCCACTTTCCCTGTAAATTACCTTTAGGTCCAGCTCCCATAACTTTGTGCACGTTCCAGGCCCTTATGTTTCGCTGGCATCACTAGAGATTAGCTCCACGCCAGCTCTGACATGGGACCCCGCTTCAAAATGCTGGTTTTCAGATCCAGCCACATTATCTTAATGCCACAACGAGAATTAATAGAATCATTGAGTTATGTGGCTGAATTAATTGTGACAATGTCAATTTCCGGTGTTGATTTAGGAGCAGATACATGGGAGGTGTACCTTCTTGTGCGGCATTCCTTCTGCAGAATGCGACAGGAGACATCTCAGGCGATATTGCCGCCAACACGGTGAAGAACTCGGTGAGGGAACTGAATTGCATTGAAAGATAATTTAATACAGGTCCTGCGATTAGCGACATCCTAGGTGTCATGTTCCTACTAGTATTGCCTCGTTGTCTGCTGACTCCTCTGCTCAAGAACCCTGAATGCCCAGCTGGAGGGATTGTGGCCCCAGCCTGTGTTCGCTGTCCGCAGGGCCATAATAGTAACACTGCTCTTGAGGTGGAAAGCCTCATGCGGAAGAGTTGAAAAATAGCTGGCTTGGATGAGGTGATCGTCCTGTGCATATTTAAAGCGAGTTTAAAACAGTTGCAATGACATCCCAAAAATTCTGGCGAGGTAGGGAGATGATACAGGGCAGCGCTGGCAGAGATCTCAGCCAGCCTTTATCTTTTTTTCCCTCCATTGATTGCGAAACCAATTAGCTTTTCTGGGACCTCTGGGATTCCAAACACTCCGAGTTTGTTTGCATGAACTTAATTATTGATTTTCTTACTACCAACTGTGTAATCTATGTCCTGGGTACACATGAGAGGGTTCAATGTCAGAATATCGAGGAGAAAAATATCGACATCTCGAAATATTGCAGCAAAATTATGCCTACCAGAATATTGAGAAGATAAGTATATTTAGGTATGTATATGTTTACTATTCATAACTCCACATCTATGAACCTTGTAGATATATACATTGTTAAGGTACATATATGTAGATTTTGTAAACCTATATTTGACTATACTTTTACAAAGTTCTGGTAGTCATGAACATGCCTATGATATTTTGGCAGGTCGATATTCAAATGTCGATATTCTGGTAGTAAACCCTTCAGAGACCCATGGTAAGTTATGAGTAATCTGTAAGCTTTCCTCCTTTTTACTTCTGTCATCCACTTTGTTTATTTTTAACAACTCATTATTTCACAACAATTACCAAAAACATGCTAGCGCAGCATATGACAGAAAACAACAATGCAGATAGGCGCTAGCATAACATAATTAGATGTTTCCATTGTTCATGTGAAGTAAGTCAAGCATAGAACCCAGCATGCGGAAATAGGCTGATCCGAGAGGCAGCTTAAGGAATACCATGAGTCGAACGCAACAGTGCATCACGCTACCTTTACCCCACAGAGTGTCAATTGTAAGTCACCCATACCAGGTCACACTGCAGCCCGCAATCCAGCAACAGGTGCCTACGAACCTAACAAAATCTTACACGTTTACACAGAAACCGGGAATCAGAGTGCAATCACCCCTCCATATGAACTAGGTTTCGTAGGAAGGACTTTACTGCATCAACCTGATTAAAAACACATTTCTTTCCCTGATTGATCAATTTTACTTAAACAGGAAGGCCAACTGAACCTGAAGATCTCTGGCTACAAAATGCTTCTTAATGTCCAGAAAATCTTTTTTCCTAATCAAACTTCCTGAGCATAGGCTAGGGAAGAGTAGTAAACAGTTACTTCTCTCCACCCTCCTTTTACTATATACTGCCTGCAATATTCTATGAGAATCAGAGATATTCACGACACTGTCACCATTCCTCCCCTGGTTTCATCTCCCCACTTACCAATGAGAGTAGACAATACGTGTTAGGTATCAACAGTTGTACCCCCTCTCAACTCAAGCAAATCCGGACGAACATTTACCATCTCAGCGCTAAAGTCAAACATCTCTATATATTTTTGAACATTTCCATTCTGGATTCAAGCCTCAAGACACTGGTAACACTTCAATTCTCCATGCAAAGGAATTTATAAAATACAGCTTTCGTTCCCTTTAGTTCAGTTCTGCTTCATCGGAAGTGTCATCTGGTGTCTCCTTCTGGCCCACTTCACAAGCAGAGGACCTTGAATTAAAATATTGCTTTTTTTTTCCTTTTTCACCATCATCCCAGTTAAGCAAGGAATCAAGGCAATAGAATATTCAAGCTCCAAAATGCTAAAAGTGAAATTTCAAGTCCACTGTATCAGTAGTACGAAGATGATACCTCGTATGGATCCACAAGAACAAGTGATTGCAAGTCCTGTATGGTGACAAAGCCACAACAGGTGACAGTGGGGCAGCTAATTCACTAGTTACTAGGTCACAGTCTTTTTGGTCAAACTTCCCTGCCATCCTGCAGTATTACAGGAGCCATCCAATGTGTGACTACAGCCGTGGTTCAGCTGTAGTGAGCACGTTTGGGCATGCCAGTCATTTAGTGCCAGTACTTGGAAAGCCGAATAAGAAGCTCTTATGTGTGGAAGATCTATTTCCCCATTATATAATGACCTACTGAGGGTTCTGAGTACCCCCCTTGGGGCCGCTCCAGCCCACAGCAATAACCTAACTTCTTTCTCCATATGGGTAAAGAACCACTTGGGTATTGGAAAGGGCGTGTCCTTCATTACGTAGAGAAGCTTGGGTATTGTGATCATTTTAAAATAGCTTGTCTCCTAAGGAGTGTCAGTGGTAGTTTGTGCTATCTGGAAATGTCCCCATGCATGTCTGTCATAAGCTGTTTTAAGTTATTTTCCTGAAACTAGCCAGGTCTGTTGTAAAGTGGCTGGCTAAGTATTTAATGCTGTCAGACTCAAAATTAAGGAGGTCGGGAATGCCAACCTTGGAGGGTGGAAGGGTCCAATCACCAATTTGATATAGCACTGATTTGCTCCATTTACTTTATATCTGGAATACTCCCAGAACTCTTCAAATATCGCCAGAGCAGGCTGCAGTGTCTCATTGATCTGGCTATATACAGTGGCGGCTGTTATGAAGCCGTGGTGGCGGCTGCAGGTGCGGGGGGTGTTTAAAAAAAAAGAAAGAAAATTGCACTTACCTGGTCGCCGCCTCCCATCCGTTCTTCTACCATTGATGACGCAAGAACAGGAAGCACCCAGACTCCCCTAGCCAATCACTACGCTGCTGATAGCAGCATCGTGATTGGTCTGAGTGCTGTTGTTCGGAGCTCAGAGAGGGAGTGGGAGCCTGGGCATGTTCTCCACCCAGGCTGTAATACAGCCTGGATGGAGAACATGCAAAGTGCGCATGGCGGTTTCGCCGGCCCCAGACAGCTGTCCAAATCGTCATGCGCACTTAAGTGCGCATACCACTCCTCCCCCTGCTGGCTGACAGCCCAGCCCGCCCCTTAAACAAAACTGGGCCAATACCGTAAAAATAAAATGATAATAATGTTATGTTATTATCATTTTATTTTTTGAGTGGGGCAACGCTCCTCCGCCTAAGAGGAGGAGCCACCGCTGGCTATATACATTAGAATGTCGACGGTGCACTAGGATATTTTGTCCCCTTATTGACTTGGACCTCCCCTGAAGCCAGTGAGCCTCCTATTTTGTGCAGACCCAACATGTCAGTTGTTCTATGCATAAGGTGAACAGGAGAGGGGAGAGAGGACACCCCTGCCTGGGCCCTCTCTCCAATGAAAATGTTGCTGACATAAATTGATAGATTTAACGTAGCTGCAGATTACCAGAGGTTGAAGGAGCAAGGAACTCGCTGACGAGATGTAGAATGTAAAATATGATCACATTCTACAAAGACTGTAACTACAGAGCGTCCTCTTCTTTTCTCACAAACTAAAATAAAACAAACCAACAATAAACAATAATAAACAGCCATTATAAAGAAATTTATAAAGAAGGAACATGAAGACCTTAAAAAGTGTGGGCCTAAGATGTTCTACACTCTAGAACAAAAATCACCATAGCATATTTAAAAGTAACAACATGAACAAAAAGTTGGACAGAAAGTGGGGTATCACCGCGCATAGACAGTGCGCCGAATAGACATTCATCTGTCCCTTTGTGGAGTTTTCCTCTCCAGTCTTCTACGTCTTCCACGAGATGCTCCACATTGTACACCACAAGCATCACCTGCACCATCTGACACACCACTCCTGAATACACTTCTTGAACCTTTTACATATTCTGTGTCACTTATCAACATCACCACCCTACACTCGTCATTCTTATCAACACTATCCCTTATCCAACCCATTTTCTTGTTTTTGTCACCCTTCGTCTGTTCCTCTTTTCACCATTCAGTAGTTTGGCATACAATGTCCTTCAGCAGCGACAACCTGGTTTGATCCTCTGAATTTTGACAGACCCAACTCAACACATCGAGGTCGCCCTTTAACCCATTCTCCTAAACTAACATCTATCATATTTACTCCTGTCTGCATTCAGCAAACTCCTTGTTCCATTCTGTAGTTTGACATAATTTCCTTTTCCACCAACAATTTGAATTTAGAAAGACCCAACCCAACACATCTGGGTCTCCTTTTAACCAAGGGTCCTGCTTCAACTCATCTATCATCTTTACTCCTGCCTGCATTCAACACACTTCTTGCTCCATGTGTAGTCAACCCTTTATCCACCCAGAAACAGTTTGTTTGGCTTTCTCTTCCTCATATTAAGAAGAAAGGTGTACAACCAGTTGCAGTATTCATACATGTACAGTGTGCCCACACTATTTCCAACACAGCTCTCTCCGCGTTCAATTTGCTTTTCACCACCATCTCAATTACTCCTTTATTCAAACAGTTTGCTCTCTGTATAATGCAATTTCACTGGGGATTATAAACAGTCATTTTTCAATGCTTTACTCCTGATTGCCTCAAAAATCCCTCATTTTCGCAGAGGTCCACAGTGTGTCATTGTCTGTTACTAAGCAGGTTGGTACACATTCACTCGCAAAAATATTTCTGAGTACCTTAATAGGCACTGCACTGGTTATTTCTATAACAATCTCAACTTCTATCCTTTTTATGTGCACATCCACCATGACAACTGCAAATCTTAAGCTAGAAGGTAAACAGTTCAAAGGTCTAATGAAATCAAGACACACTCTCACCCAGAGTTCACCAGAGTTCTGTATATGTTGCACAGTTACACCACTAACTTTCACTCTCTTCTTTCCTTCCCTAGATAAAATACAACGATGCACCCAATGAACAACCTCCTCATACATCTTTGGCCACTTTGGAACAATCTGTAAAATATTGTCTCAAATGACCTTAATGGTAAAGTTCACACATACTTTTAAAAATAAAAAGGGTTGCAGGTACATCTCTCCTCACATTAACACATCACCTGCCTCAACAGACAACTCACTCAAAATCTTAAAGAAAGGTCTGGCTCTAACAATCACACAGCTTCCTCTGGCTCCACTCTTCTTTAAAGACATTTTACCTCCTCCAGAATTGTATGCTCAGCTTGCACAGCTATCCAGTCCTCATGTGTAATGAACCCCATGCACTGGAACACCACATCATGCACATATGCGCTCACTTCCTCAGAATCCAAGTATTCACTACCCCTAGGAGCCAATAAGGATAAGCAAGATAAGCAGTCCACTTGCTTATTTTTGCAGCCTGGTATATAAACTCTAGTTTGTACTTGAAACTTTGAAATCTGGCCACCAACCTAGCCAGACACGCAGAAAGATGAGTTGTTCCTCCAGTAATGGTTTATGATCAGTGGATAAAGTCACATTCACTTCACATACACATGTCCTGAAGTTCTCCATTGCCAATGCACAGCTAGGGCCTCTTTCTCAATGATGGAGTAATTACTTTCTGAATCCGCCAATGAGCAAGAATCAAATGCCACTGCCCTTTCTTACTCCCTTGTGCCTGGACCAGCAGTGCCCCTATTCCCACAGCACCTGCATCCACAATTATACAGGTTCGCTTCTTGACATCAATGGTGTCCATATTTTAGCATTGACAGTATCTTTGTTGATCTTCTTAAACACTCTCTCCTGTTCACGCAGCCAAACAAAGGATTTGCCCTTCCTCGGCAAATCCCTAAGAGGTTTGGTCTTGTCTGCAAACATTCTTCACAAACTTTGCATAGTATTCTACTAAGCCCATAAAAGACCTCAGCTCCTCTTTTTCATGCTGCTAAGGAGCATTTTAGAGCCTTAACCAAGTTATTCTTAGGCTTCACTCTTGAGCACAAATGGCGTATCCTAAGTATTCAACTTCTTGACGGACATAACACTTCTCCTTTCTCAAAGGCATCCAAGCCTTGCCCAATTTTTCCAAAATTTCCTTCAATGTCTTGTTGTGCTCGACCACTGTCTTACCAAAGACAAGAATGAGAAGAACGTCATCCTGGAAGAACACAACCCGATCCTTAAACATTTCCGCCATCATATGCTGGAATACAATAGCGGTACTGGCAAGGCCAAAAGGAAGGCAATTGAACTGGAGTACACCTTCAGTTGTTATAAAGACAGTAAGTGCTTTTGATTCTGGGTGTAACTTAATCTACTGATATACACTACAAAGATTTAATTTAGAAAAATGTTTTGCCTCTCTTAACATCAGCACCATTTCCTCTATGTTAGGCAAAACAAACTATGCTAGGAAAATGCTCTACAATAATATTCTGATTTAGGGTGCGCACATTGAGACAAAACCTCAAGCTACCGTCAGTCTTCTTTGTGATTACCACAGGTGAAATACAATGAGCCGACTTGACATACTGTCACATCTCCTCTAACATGTTCTTACTATCTTCCCTAAAAAGCAATAGTATTCTCCGTGCTCTATGCCTCACAGGCAGAGGTCCCTTCCTTTAATGCAAACATATCCTTGGCATCTTTTCACTATTCCCTCCAAATTGGTGTCTTCAACTACAATGTGATGATCTTTGGCCCTTGGATTAAGAATGATGTGAAGGCCGTATTACTGTACTCAACCTAACGTTGGCATTTCTGTTTTGGCCACTTAAACCTTTCCATGGGGCTTCCTATCTTGAAAAACTATCTCAGCACACATAAATCCTAATACCTCAATTGTGCTTCCTTGAAAACTAGTTATGTTGACATCCTTGGGTTCTAACTTAGTCTTTCGCCTGGTTTCCTCCTAGAGGTCTTTAGGCACAATAGTAAATACAGAGCCGCAATCAACCATAAGATCTACTGGTTCATTAATCCCACCATCACTGCCACATTGTAGTAGCTAAACCCACAACAGAGTACAAGTCAATACATGTATTGTAGCTGCAGATTACGAGAGGTGAAGGTCAGTTCCCAAGCCAGCCAACAGTCTAACTGACCAGGAAATGATCTCGTTGAAGACATGTGGAATGTAAGACATCATCACATTCTACAAAGAGTGCAATTCCAACACATTGCATTCACAAGTGTTTCTCCTTTACTTTTAGCAGACCATACTATGAGGTTACTGTCTGCAAGGGAATTGCATGATATAGATTTTCACTCCGTAGGCGGGAATCGCCTCCTCTGAAAACAGGGGTTGGAACTTTTTCTCTGATTTAACTGTTCCTGGTCAGGACAAGCCATCAGGAAAGAGTTCCTGGTGACTCGTGGCCAACAGGCATGGGCGGGAGCAGATGGCCTTGCCTTTGGCACATCGATGGGAGTGTCTGTGGCTGCTGCCTGCATCTGCTATACATGCCCACTGCTCTAGCAATCTGCATGGCTGAGCTACAGGATTAATTTGAAAGCACTCTGAAGTCTCTGTAAATTATACACTATCCCTACATGAAGATTGGATTACTTGTTTATGACATGGTAACATGTATGAAGATCCAGAGAGGATAGCTATTTGCTTTCAACTCATGTTGAGTAGTAAACTATATGTGGCTCAATAGGCATACTGTTAGATACTGAATGCCCAATATTCTTTTTTTTAATTTTAGCAAACATTGTCGCACTGGGCACCACCAGTGCTAAAGCCGGCCCTAGCACCAAGCAAATACTATCATATTCACACTTGGGATCTATACGGGGGATCTATGAAAGCCAGAAGGTACTGATCCCACAAGAGAATGCTATTCACATAGAAGTACGTCTGGCTATGTGTGAAGTGAGGAGAACAAAGAATGAATGAGGGGCGGATGCTATGTGGAAGGAAAGGGTGGGGAGAAATTCCCTCAGGACAAGAACCCTCAGTCACCGTTAGGTGACATGCTTCTTCATATGGGTTCCCTCCTCACACCGTAGTGTGGGCTACAACTCCCCGAGGGGAGGAGCAGAGGTGTTTTCTCAGAAGATGAGCGTTAGTGTGCAGGGGGAGTAGGCACTGAAATATATATAGAAAATTATATATATATATAATTTTCTATATATATTTCAGTGCCTATTCCCCATGTTGATCCTAGAGGTGGATGTTAGTGAACTGTTTACACTTTCTCCTCCTGTGTACTTCATACTAGCTTCTGAATCAGAGCATACTCCAGCTCTCAATGCTAATCTCGGAGATTTACATACCAGGGTCTATCTACGTTTTGGGCTGGTTACATAAATATATATATCATTCCATTGAATGTTATCACTAATTGACTACCCCCACTGCCAAATTCATCATCCACAAATGTA
Source organism: Calotriton arnoldi (assembly GCA_963921515.1). NCBI lineage: Eukaryota > Metazoa > Chordata > Amphibia > Caudata > Salamandridae > Calotriton > Calotriton arnoldi. The sequence goes on from CAWUFW010003094.1 coordinate 808,197, forward strand.
CCTGATTTAAATTAACTCCAGGCATTGCTTGATGGAATCTAGTCACAATTATGGTCTGTAAGATCTCCGGTGGATGAAGGAGATATCCTGCACCTTCATAGTGCAAAGAAGTTGTAATCCACAATGTTAAGGGGTTCCAGTTAAGGGTTTCCAAAACTTAAGTATAGAGGAGACTGTTGAAAACTAGTAGCAGTCGTCAGAGAAATATCACAGTAGTCAAAAAAGCCTTTGAGACCACCCTAAAAATAATCTCTCCATAGTCTGTAATACTAAAGCAAGAATAAAAGGAAAGCTTTCTAGTTCCAGAACGTCTTGCAACAGAAACAAAGTATCATGTGTTTGAGGAGTCACCAAGAAATAAGAAAAACAGTAACCAAGTATCCAAAAAGGAAAGGCCAGCCAGCATTTGGGTTAATCTATTGAAAAAGCAGTCAGCGTAAGGTTGAGCATCTTTTATATGCGTTTCTAATCAGAGTATCCGCAGAACAGCTCCTACAATCCACGCATGCTCAGTGACTATCAAGTAAGTCAGGCTGATAATGTCTTGGTCAGGTAAATAGTGCTTTGACAAAGGAGTATAGGGCATATCAGCAACGCTTTTCGATAAATATCGCAAAGCACGCTTAGCGAGTATTTTTACATCGCCAGCTATCGCTGGATTCCATCGCAGAGATAGCGCGTTATTAGCAACGGCCATCTCCACGGCGATGGAAATCCAGCGATAGCTGGCGCAAAGCGGGATTATCGCATGAATTACAGCGATAATAACCCAGCGTTAGGGGGGTGGTTGCTGATAGGCAATGGTGGTCTCAGCCGCATAATCCACCCCCCCCCATTGAGTAGAATGGACAAGTCAGGTTTTGAGCAGGTGTTAAAAACCTGTGATAACTGCGGTTAGTGCGACTTTCATCGTCGCTAACCGGGTCCCAGGGCCGCCTTGCTGATAGGAGGTAGGTGTGTTTGCGAGTGGATTCCTGTTGTTTTTGTGGGCACGCCTACTTTGCATGTCATTAGCGATATTTATCGCTGACATGCAAAGTGGCAAGGGAAACCGTCGCTGTCACCTGTCGCTAACAGCTGTTAGCGACAGCTTGCTAATAGGGCGGAAAAAAAATCGCCGCTTTGGCGGCAAAAAGTGCCGCTAAAGCGGCGATAAGGCCCTTGGTAATATGCCCCTATGTTTCTTAGCTTCCCATGCTGTCCCTCAGACCGCTACCATCCACATCCGAGCCTGTGTGCACATATTTACCCAATACGGGAACTAAAGTGCATGGTAAGCTGTCTCACTGCAGGACACCATAGACACCAGGTAAATGGGCCGCGGGGACCTGTTTTTTACAGAGATGGTGGGGCGATACAGTTTGAAACATTCGTTACATTTTGGCTCGCAAACCTGTTGGAATTTAACAGGGGGAAAGGCCCAGTATTTACCAGAATATCTGGATTTAATTATCTAAAGACTACAGGTCTTTAACACATTTATGACAACTTTTGGAGCATTCTGCTGGTCACAGATTCCATTCAGCTTAGCATCTGCATCGCCATTCAAAAACTGATGTTTCAGTAGTTTGATGACATACCAGGTGTCATTGAATGTCAGTATTATATTTTGATTTTTTTTCAAAACCAAGTGAGAGCATAATGATATTTTGTGTAAAATATTAAAGATATTTAAAGAGAGGGCAATGTGAGTTAATAGAGTCTTTTATTGATAACTTTGAATAGCTCGGTCTACACCTTACTCCAGAAGGTATTAAACCTAGGAATGATTTACTTTGAACAATTACCAAAGCTCTACATTCTATAGAGAAGGATGATGTTTCTCCATTCCCTAATCTGTGTGAGTACTACTCAAGATTTGTGGCTGGTTTTGCTAGTGTCACAGAACCTATAAAGAAAATGTTTGGCAAGAGAACAGTTTGTGTGTGGTGGTATTGAGAACAAGGCCTCCGATGATATTAAACTACAACTCGTGTGGGCCAATGCTTTCAAACTGTATGTTCCCAGGATGCAATGCGATGTTATAGTAGATGCAAATTTTGTGGGAATGAGCTTTGTCTTATACCACAAGGTTAAAGACAAACCTTCAAAGACAAAGGTTGAAGACAAAGAGAGTACAGTGTCATTCGCCTTACAGAAATTGAGAAATGCAGAGGTTCATTATACCATAACTGTACGTGAAGCACTTGTGATGTATATGTGCATAACAGCACTCTAGGGCATTTTTGTCAAGTACAAAGTTCACAATATATATGGAACGCAAGTCCTCATCCATCTAGTATGTAGTAATGGAACGGGAAAGTCTAAGCTTGTGCCTATTATCCCGCCTTCAAGATTTCCTTTTGCTATAATACACATTTTAGGTTGCTGTAATTCTGGAGCAAACATTTTGTTATCACTACCACTTAGTTGTAGTATTAGGATGTGGTGGAATAAGACGTGGATACTTAGATTGTGATTCGTTTTTATAGATCTGGTTAAAATGAGTGGTGGTGTTTTTTCTTAGGAAGACCGGAGGGATTAACTGAGTCAGTATGGTGTTTTGCAGGGGGAAGAAAGTCACTTACTTGTAATTGCAGTTCTTCAGCATTAGAAAGTTTTAGAATATGGGATATAGGATGAATATGGTGAAGTGGTCTAAAGGATTGAAAAGCACTTCGAAGATGACTGGAGTGCAACTGTTGCCGCAGCAGTAAGGAACACTGGGTGTGAGTTTGAAGAGCAAATTGAGCAGTATCTGAGAAACTAAATTGTTGTTAATTATTACTGTTAGAAAACACAACAGCATCTTCTTTGTTGAAAGAATCCAACATTAGAGGAAACTATTGTGATAGTGAAGAGGGCAGAAAGAGTGTACAATAGGGCAGAAGAAAATGGTGCCAGAGGTGCAGCCATGAATGAAGGGTGCTGTTTTCATTGCAGTGTTAGGTACCATTTGACCGAACAAAACCCTGCCATTTGCAAGCAATATAACAAATGAAAAGTTGGCAAATTTGAAAAAATGTGCACACATGGTGGTAAAATCAAGGTAATTGTGTGCAGGAAGAACACTTGAGAGTGGGTTTAGAGAACTGTAAATGTCTGCTCAAGGTCTAGTGAAGTGATGATAATTTGAGGATGAAAATCCGATTTATATGATTAGGGTTAATGCCAACGTGAGTGTATGTGGATTCAGGGTCTCTGACTACTAGTACTTCAGATTTGTTTTATGAGCATTGGCCAGAAATGGTGCTTCAGTTTTCAGATAGAAATCTATTTGCGTTTGGGAACAGAAATTAGACATGCTACCTTATTGGGGTGATAATATAATTTTTAAGGAAAACGCCACAGCATCTTGGGTTTACTGGGCAGGAAGGGTTAAGTGTGATTTTGAGGCCAGGTATTAACTCTTCAAATCATTTTTATCATTATTGGGAGATTTTCAAGGTCACAAGTCATTTGAAGACATTGTGGGTTTGAAAAAAAACTGGGACAGATTGCTGGTTTTGAACATAAATTGTTCTAAAGGATCATGCTACGCTGATACAAGACAAACTCGGGACTATACCTCTTAGTGTAACAGAACAACTGAAATCCTATTTAGCACAACACTATATTGATGGTTTAATAGAGCCAGTAGCAGGTCCGGTTTTAGCGCTGGTGGCGCCCGGTGCGACATACTTTTTGACCCCCCCCCACCCCATGACTTCCTCCTCGGATTTCCTCACTACCACGGGGTAAATGTGCCCCTCCTCTAACAAACATTTTATTTGTTTTAAAGCACTGGTAAAGGCAGACTTTACTAATAAGAATGAATATCTATCCAAATGAACCCTTTTTAGCATCATTATGAATAGATAATAAAAGACTGGGGAAAAAACATAGGGGCATATTCTCAAGAATGTGTGATAACCACCGCAAGTTTGGCTTAACGCAACTTTGCACATCGCAGTCCATCACGGGAAAACAACGCCGTGTTAACGTAGTATTCCCAACCTGGCGGCCCAATGCGATAGCCCCACGATAACGCGCCAAACGACCGCGTTAAAATCAACGCGACGCCGCAAAAATGCGAAACACGAACGCGAATAAAGTTGCGATGAGGCCAACCGCGATACAAAAATCAGCGATAACCAGCGACAGGCCTGCAATCCCCACGCATCATGCGGGAAAATGCACCATAAAAGCTGAACAAGAAAAACACACCATAAACAAAATAAACTGCGTAGCAACATGGAGGCACCCGAACGAGTGCCCAGGTCAACGCGAACCCCACAAGCCCCACAGACCACCAGCAAGGAACCTGAGGGTCTGGGAAGGCCAAAGAGAAGAGGAAGAGGAAGACGGGGTACAGTCCGCATGACAACCGGATCGTCGTCACGGAGGTGACAGAGCACCAACAACAACTGTCCGTCACCTCCACCGTGTCATTGGCAACACAGACGGAAAAATGGCATTCCATCGTGAATGCAGCCGGAGTGTCGAGGAGGCCAAGATGCGCTGGCACGATGTGAAAAGCCAAACCAAGCAGAAACCTGCTGCCAACAGGAAGGCAGCAACGGCGAATGGAGGTGGGAGTCCTGCGTCACAGTAGGAGCTGGAGCAAATGGCGGCCACAGTCATCAGTGTGGAGACGGTGCAAGGAGTCGGGAGTCCGGACACTGCTCGACATGACCTGACACAACAGCAACAGGGTGAGTAACGAGCAGGGACTGTGGGTACGGGGGGGACGGGCACAATGGCACACATGCACAACGACGTGTAGCACACCGCTCACCCACAATGACCCTGGGTCATGTCCCTGATCCCCGTGGCACACTGCAGCACACATACAAACATCAAGAAGGCCCCCGTTCACCATGTGCCCAAAGGGGTCCCACCCCACACATCACCAATTACACAACACACACATGCACCCGTGCGAAACACAGCAAAGATGCGTATGTGAGAGCCACACTGACAATGCAAGTGACACCACATGACCAGCAGCATGGCTGGAGTACAATCACCATGACACTGTGCACGCCACGAGACTGAGATGGCTGAGTGTGGACCACATCCTGAAAGGAGCAGGTCACACTCTGACACATCCACCTGCACAAACAACCACTGACGTCAAGAACACATCTGCAGACAAACAATGCACAAGAGTACAAAAACCGTCCATGAGCACAAATGACCCAAGTCGCCAACATCACAGCACCCCAAAAGCACAAAAGCCAAAGGCACACCGCCTCTAAGGGATAAGGGGCAGCAAAATCACAGCTGCAGGTGCGACTCCCACACAATGCAGCACACACACATAGCAATGACAGCACACCCACATGGACGACAATGTGGTACACAGTCCAACACCTACACTGCAGAACAGAGGACACAACTGGGTCCGCCTGTGCGTAGAAAATGGCCAATCACATCTGACATAGCAGGAAACTGTGAGATGCAAATGTACGTGTACAACTTCACCTACGTCATGTAGTCCAAATGTCCACTGTCCCGCATCAAATAGTCCGCCCCTCCCAAACAGTCACAATGTAGACTGTCATGAAGTCTGTATGTAAACTTGAACAATGCGGCAACATACATGCCAACACAATGTCAACAAGCATCTCCCCTTCACATTGCAGAGGGACAAACAACACCTCCAGCAGAGCAGACCAGACAACTCTACAGTGATGCTGAAGAGGACCACCACACTTCCGACACCTACGCCCCACAACAGTCCATGGACATCTTAGGCAATCGACCTCCAGGAGCAGGGCAGCACCGCTGCATCGAGGATACCCCACCCCCTGCACAGACAACACAGTTGGACGCACCCACCACCCCGGCTGGCTCCCAGCAGCCCACCCAAGCACACATCGCATTCCAAGGCCAGGTGTCAGACTGCCAGAAGGGGGTGGCCGAACATGTGCGGGTGGGGCACTACCTCATGGAAGCCAAACTAGATCACATACGTGGGTGTCTAAGTCCCATCAGGGACCACCTACACTCCCCAACGGAGACCCACACTGCGACAGAGACACATGCCTCTGCACATTTCCAGTACTGAACCACACCCAGAGCCACGGGAGGATCATCCACACCCCCACGCTGGACTGGCGTACGCCGGCCCAGTTCACTCCACTTACGTATTGAGTGGGGGACAACAATGCAACATGTGCAATGTCCCACCCTCTGCCTGCGGTGACATGGCTGCGTCCTCTGTACAAGGCACAATGTAAGGTTGTGGGGCCGGGGCCCTAATGCATACATCAGGAGCACACGGACACACACAGATAGTTCGTTGAACTGGCCACGGGCACGTGGGCTCGACACCTTTATTGGCATGGTCACATGTACAGTGACGCATGTGCTGGATGTGTGTGGGGTGAGTGTAAGCCAGCCCTCATGGAGTCGTTGGTGCTGGCAACAACTTGAACAGTGATCACAATTGAAGCAGAAACATAAAACACCAGCACAACAGAAACAACTGTGAAGCGTCATGGTGGTAGCCGGAGGGAGTACAGTGTTCACCCAACATGCAAGCAGAATGTTCCTTGATTTGTGGTGCACTGAGTTAGTGGCACCTGAAGAGCTGAGCAGGGTATCAAGCTGATGATGGCACCCACGACAGGTGTGAGCAACTCTGACAGTCTGGCAGTAAGAAACTTCCGACTCTGGCACCTGTTGTTTGGAGTTGGTCCTGGCGGTGGTGGCGTGTGCATCCTGCGGTGATGCGACGTCTGGGCAGGTCAGGACTCGATTTGATGTGTGAGCCCAGGTGGACCGCAGTTGAGGCCGGAGGCAGCGGACAGCGCAGGGCCACAGACACATGGCGTTGATGACCCCCAGACCATCGACCCAGAGGCCATCCAACATGCCATCAGACTGGGGCCATGGTTTGAGCTGCACAGAGTTAGTGGGCCCGGATGCACTGCGGCCGGCACAGGCACACCGCCACGGGACGGTGACTAGTGGTGCAGTGAGATAGGGCCACGCGAGGTGAGCGGGTCCTCGTCGATGTTGAAGGTGACTGTAACGGAGGTTTGCGGGGGACAGTGAAAGGTGTCCTCCAGGGCATGATGCAGAGGGCAGGAGCCGGCCGGAAGAGGCAAATGGAGGAGTGGAATGCTACAGCCTCGTTCTGGCCACATAGTCAGTATCACCGACATGATGATGAAGACAACCCCCAGTCCATAGACTCAGTCGCCAACAAATCTCAAGAAGAAAGTGTCCATGGTTGTTTGGGAACAGACTTAGTGGCACCGGAGCTGAAAGGGGATGCAGTCTGCGACGAGGCCAGTACAATGATATCAGGTCTGCCATAAATTAATCATGACTGAGTTCCCAATGTGTGCCCTACTCGACCGATGTGTAGTCCGGAGGCAGCGGCCAGCGCGGGCCAACCGCTGTTCAGCAAGCTCCTCGTGGAACACTAACACACGGCATTGAAATGGCATGTGGGGATGACTCGTGGTTGACCGAGGCAGTAGCGACAGAGCTGAGCGGGTGTTTAGCCAGCGACGATGCCGTGTCCTGCCTGGTACCGACTGGCATGGATTTGTGTGGGGCCTGCAGGACCGCAGTGTAGTCCGAAGGCGTAGTCATCAAGGGCCCACGGACACGTGTGGTTGGGATGCCATGCACATACTTTGTGTCACCACATCGAAGGGAGTATAGTGAGTTAAACTCGGCATTGACATGTGTACTCGGCCATTGTGTAATCAAGACTCAGTTCCAAATGTGTGACCTACTTGACCGCAGTGTAGGCCCGAGGCAGCGGTCAGCAGGGGCCCACAGCCACGTGTCGTTGGCCCGCGATGCACAGAGTTAGTGACACCAGGGCAGTTGTCGGCAGTGTTCGAACACCTCCATAACGATGGTCCTTTTCTCCTCCGGAATGAACCGCGTCTTCCTCTTACTCGTCTCCTTGCGTACAATGATATGTACTCCACCATGCAGAAATCACGAATCAGTTCAACATGTGTGACCTACTCGTCCGCAGTGTAGGCCGAAGGCGTAGTCATCAGGGGCCCACAGACACGTGTGGTTGGGATGCTATGCACAGAGTTGGTGGCACCACATCGAAGGGGGTACAGTGATATAAACGCTGCCATAAAGTGTGTACTCTGCCATTGCATAATCAAGACTCAGTTCCAAATGTGTGACCTACTTGAGCGTATTGTAGGCCCGAGGCAGCGGTGGAGTACGTCAACGAAAAAGGAGTAAAGCGGCCCTGTGTGGCGGGGGCCGTGATGGTCTGAGGAGGCTGCAAAGGTCGCGGGCCTCAGGCTTGGAGCTTGCGCCAGCACGTGGTGGGCCCTCTTTGACACACGCCGGTGTCAGCAGGTGAGCAGTGAGGCCTGGCTGCGCAGGGGCGGGCATGACGGGTTCGGGGACCAGCGGCCCGGGGTGCAGCAGGCGCACAGGATCGCAGGCCACACCGCTCACAACGACGGTGTCGGCCTCGTGGCGGGGTGGGAGGCGCCGCCCTGGCAGACACGTTGGGCATTCCGGAAGAGGACCACGCCCAGAGCTACGTGCTTATTATTCACACCCCTACGCTGGCCTGAGGTACGCCGGGCCAGCCCACTCCGCACACGCTTACAGGGGGGGACGTCACAAGCTACCATTCCGCGATCTTCCCCACTGGCTGGGGTGACATGGTTGTGTCCACTGTCCACTACACTCCAAACACCAGCAGTGCATGTAGACATGGCTATGTCTGTGGTCTGCATACTGCAGTCTGTCCAGCACATCTCCGCCACACTTGGCATTATGTACATACTCATTCATGGGTCACTTGCTCTCCTTCGCACATGCCTGGTTCCCACCTCTCCCCACATTCCGGTATTGTGTGGCTGAGGTGCCATGCCATTGATGGCTCATGTACATGGCTAACCAAGGTTGCCACAGTAAGTTGTGCTGTCGTGTCTGGTGGGGGGCATGTTGTTTGGCATGTTGTATGTGATTTTGTGACGTGTGCAGTGCCAGAGTTGTGAGTTGCATGATTGTGGGGTTGAGGCGTGTGGTGTGTTCATTTGGTACTTGCCAACGAGCAGTGCATTCCCATGGGTGCCATTCTGGAAGCGCTGGTTGCTGTTGGACTGTCGGAAGATGAAGGGGTCATGCACACTGCCTGGGTAGTTGGCTGTAACATTGGTGATGAGTCCCCTGTGGTCCACTATTGCCTGCATGTTGGTGGGATGCGTGTGCTTTCTGTTGCGGTAATTGTGTGCGGTGTTGGCAGGGGGCACAGGTGGGACATGTGTGCAGTCGATTGCCCCAGACACGTGCGGGTATCCAGCTATGGCGTATAGTCCTTGCTTGGTCTCCAGCTGTTCCTGCGCATTGTGGGGGACGTATAGGTGCTGGGGTCCCTAGCTGGTGAGGGCATCCAGGACAGGTGTGAGGAACTTGGATGGGGCTGGCTGTTAGACTCCTCCGACTCGGGCGGTTGTTGTTTGGGAGGATACCAGAGGCCAACAGGTGCAGCACAGCCAGCAGCTTTGTCTGCGGAGGGATGTTGGTTGTCCGCTGTGTTGGTACCGTCAGCCTGTGGGCAATGATGTTCAGGATGCGGAGGATGGTTGCCCTTTTGGGCCTATAGTGGGCATTGGCATTGTCTGGTGTCAGGTCTGTGGGGCTGGTGCATTTCCTGAAGCTCTGCTGTCTTTGTCTGCGCTGCCTCTGTGGTGGTCTGGGGAGGAAGGCGGGGGGGGGTCCGTTGGGGGGGTGGCGGTCCTGGGGGTGGTGGCGGCGGTGGGTGTTGTTGCCCTCTCGGGGCTCCGGGGTGCATGGTGAGTGGCTCCATGGCATCTGTTGTTCTTCAGGTGTGGCTGTGGGCTGGGCTCCCTTTTCTTGTGCAGGTTGACGTCCGCCTTTACACCAGGTAGGAGCAGGTGTTAGTTTCCTGCTGCTAACGCGCCTTAGCGCATGTTTGGTGGTCTTATCGCAGATCTGGCTGGTCGTTGAGAATGTCGTGGAGTGGTGTTGTCGCGGCTTTTTGCTCGGGAACGCCTACTCTGCATCTCATTAGCGTTAGTTGCCGGGGTCATCTGTGGCAATGTTTTTTGCGACTGCTTTCGCAGGAAAACTGGTGTTATGGGCTGTTAGCACCAGCTTGTGAATGGGGCGATAAATTTAGCGCGACTTTGGGTGCGTTAATGTGCTGATAACTCGGCGATAGCTCCTTGAGAATATGCCCCATAATGTCCTAACCTATTTTATGAAGCTTGCATGCAGCTCTTTGATAACAGTTCTTAACGGTCACTGTTCTATATTATGGGTGTATCTTATGATCTGTGGTAACAAAAGGATCTGGGTGACTAAAGCAGTAATCCACTCAGCTCTCCACATAAAATACAGAGCTGTGATCTGCGCGGTATGCGTTCTTTAGAGCAGGCATATTAACCCTCTGCGCTACTTTATGGAGAGTCAAAACTGCCACTAGACAAAACTCTGATCTCTTTCTCTAGCAGGAAAATTAACCACAAGAGTTATATTGACATATTTTTTGCTGCCTGATAGCAGGACGCACAAGGAACTCTGCAGCATGTGATTTTAAATAGAGTTACTGCTAAACACAGCACCCCCTCCTCCCACGAGGCCAGCGCCCCATCCCTAGGTCAGCCCCCATTGCGGCCGCGCCATTCGCACTGCTCTAAAGCCGGGCCTAGCCAGGAGATTCATCACACTGTGTTGCCTGCCCATTTTGTGATTGTCACATGGAAATATGGTGACCTACGACTCTGAACGGATTTAAGAACCTATAATAATAAGATTTTGGTTGATCCCCATCCTCTGCCAAAGATACAAGCGCGTTTGCCCATTTTGAGGTGGAAATTGTTTTTGTCATCGATTTACCTTCAGCATACCACTAGGTTTAATTATCAAAAGTATCCTGGTCGTTTAAAGCATTGGTCACACCTTTTGGAGCATTCTTCTACTTATTGATGCCATTCAGATTAGCATCAGCAGTGTCTGCCTTTTCGAAAATTAATGTTTCAGTTGTTTGATTGTGTGCAAGTTTTCGTTGCATTACAGACACGATACGATCTTTTTCAAGACTGAGTGAACGATTAATGCATGGAAGCATATATATTTTTCCATAATAGAGTGTTTGAGAGAAGGGATATGAGGGACTCCACTCTGTAAGGAACAACATCTAATTCCTCATGCTTGCGTGCATTTCGTGACTCATCTTGTGCTGCCTCAGTGGATACTGGATGAGGGTGATTGGAAAAGTCCTGCTTGTCAGTAGCGTTTTCAAAATATCCGAATGCCGGAGTTATTTTTCATCTGTGCAAGACTGCAGACTGGATCTCTCCAGCACAATTTTATTGCTGCATTAAGCTTAGAATGGAGCTGAACTTTGACATAAAGAACTGTCATCAGAGTCAGCTTATGTGAGAAGGAGGATGGGCATCACAACAGATGTACGATAAGGTGCTTGAAGTCCAATACAAAACTTACGGCTCGCTACCTAGAGAAACGCCACACGATTGATGACCTGACTTGGACGATAATCGAAAAACCCACTATGACCCCTTCCATTGGGGACAGGATGAGGGCTCTCCTCCTGAGGGAACAAAAATGGGTATTATGTCTTAAAAGTCACCTGGTTGGCCTTAACGATGAGATTCCGTGGCATTCCCTCAACAGATAGCCACCCCTCTCACACAATGATTTAGGAGATATCGGGTGCAGGTCCCTTTCTGTATCAGCTTCATCTACACTTAGAGTTGAAAATGTGTGTTTGAATGGAAGAGACCAGGCTTGGGTTACACTACCCTGTGCGGTAATCAGGGGATCCCGATGTGGGTTATTTGGAGTGACCACTCCTAGGTTATTCTGGCTAGCTTACTACCATCAATAACGTTATACGCGACTCACACCTTTAACAAAGAGAGACTTTAACTAAGGACCTTATTTAAGGGATTTACTCTCGTTAGATAAAAACAAGGGACATTCCAAACACGAAGGTAACCCATGCCCTCCTGTTTTAGGTAAGAGGAGTGTTGCGGTGACTTTTTGCAGAATGGGCAGTTTCTTGCAGTAGTATATTGGGGCAGCACGACCTTTTGTCTTGTATTTACAAGAATTGCATCCAGATTTGGTTGCTTCCGCGAGCCTTCTATCTTAAAGAGAGCGGTTGGGTATCCTTGACAACAGGACGCTCTGTATCCCAGGTGCAGGCCCCATGGCAATCGCCCGGTTGCCATGGTGCCTTATGGATGCGTCATCACGCAGCCCACGTGATCGGAGCTATTCCGGACGTCCAATACGCTACGCAGACAAAAGCGGTATGGACTCGCTGCTCCCCCATATACCTACACGGCGGGAGCAGGCGAGCAGCTGACGGGAGGAGCACCACCCTTGGAATAGTAAGGAGATGGGGGCTCAGAGGGGGCACTCTATATGGGCATATATTGCTGTTATTTTAACGGGGCACCATAGCATTGGGGGTCAGTTGGTTCCTTCAGATGAACCTTTAAGCCGTATCACGCTTCCCAGCGGCGCTTCACAAGGGCGATTTTTCTCCTATTTTCAATCGCATGTGTCTAACATACCGTGTTGGGCGGCTGTTTTGATAAGGACAATGCATCAATTACTAGCTGAAAGCTTTATCGCTTAGGAGCTATCCGCTTCTAGTTGGTGGCAAGAGCGCTGTTTGTCACAATGTAGGACACTGCTTGCACTTACCACAGAGCTTTTAAACAGGAGCTTAAACACCGCATGTAATGTATCCTCATATTTGCAACGTGTCCTAGGTAACGAGGAGGCATCATTTTATGACGCAAGAGGTGTTTACGATCCGCAGTGATAACTCCTTTTTATTAGACTATGATTCTGAGACCATTAACCACAACAATGTCTTTCTTCCCTGTGATTTTTTCCTCCCGTAGAGTGTGACTACAGGGGGTATCTCCTTGCCTACCGCCATTTCTAACATGATTTAGGGTAAACTCGGTAAGTAAGGACATACCGAGCCCCCTACTATTGTATGTTGTGGATTGTATGAATTTACAGTATGGTGCTAGCGACGCTGGATTCTACGCCTACCTAGAGGGTAGTAATTACGAATGGTTAATTATGAGTGATTTACTTTACTCTGAAAAACGAGAGTTCTTTTTAGGGTTAGGTACCCTTGTCTTTGGTGGAAATAGTTATCGCACAAATCATGCTTTTGTGTATATGTATATGTATACTTATACATATATATTGAGAAACACGAGGGAGACTTATCCTTCTAATTTCCTTCTCTCTTATGTCTCTTGTCCCCATGTTCCTTTCAGTAAATCCACGACTTTTCTGGAGGAACTACCTCTGATTAAGGACTAGGGTTTCTGACACCCTCTCATCTCGAACGGAGGTGAGAGAATTACACAGATATAGTGGGACTGGCAGAGTCCTGAAGAAGGCCGGCGTGACCCCAATCGAGGGGCACAGACACACGGCCGAAACATGTCGACTACCTGTCAGTAAGGAGGGGTGTAAAGAGCACATTACATCTCCCAATCACCACCATCCTTCACGTTTTTATTCCTGGCCGGAGGGTCCAGGAATAAAGTATAGGCACAGTGACACCTCCGAGCTAGTTTTAACCTACACCACACTGCACTTTCACTTCCGGCGTTCCCAGTCACTATTGAAAACATTGTTTTCTCTCTTTTGTGTTGTGTTTGTCTTTCCCCACCCTATTGCTCCACCCCAGGCGTTGGCTGCGCCGGGTTGTTTTGCAGCAGCCCTATGATGAAGCATGTCACACAACTGTGTGAGTGAGGGCAGTATTGGGACACACAGCACACAAAGTATGGAAAGTGTCCAGTCTGACAGTTAGCCAGACCAGGGATGAAAGTTGAGCTTCGCAGACCTCATACTTATGATGGGCTGTCCTACTTACTTGTATTTAGGTGTAAAAATAGAAGAACCTTTTTCTAATCTACAATAGTCTGTCTGAATGAGCAACTGCCGTGAAATATGGAATGCTGGATGATATAGTGCCCAGGTCTGGCAGTTACCGATGCCCCTATGTGGAGGGAGCGCTTTTATGTCTTCCTGGTCCTGATGGGGTAACCTGGATACCCTTTAAACAACGTGCAAATAGAAGAGAAAGCCCTTCTCAAACTTGCTGTCATTCGTGATACCTAGGACAGATATGGCTATCTTGTATTATTACAGTATCCTCACTGGGTGCTTGCAATGTTGGTTTTAGCAAATGAACAAGCTACTTTCCTTCAGTAACAGTGTTTCTGGTGGATACTCTATCTAACCGTAGATTTGTCACATTGGGAATGCCCCTAGGCGCCAGACTGGATTCAATTATTTTTCGCAACAATGTTCCCGCATGCCAGCAGGTGGCATTGTGCAGCTCTGCATAGGCTTCATCCCGCCCCAGAAGTGACATCGGACTTGCATATAAGTACCAACTCTGCATGCTGATGTTAGTTTCTTTCTTGACTCTGCCTGTGCCATTGGACGCTGTGCCCAATAATTGAACAGATGTGACAGTGTGCAAATCTCTAGATTGGGACATTAATATAGACAGCAAAATAGACCACTCCACAGAACGAGGAGGTCAGAGGGCGGTGAGGAATCTGCAGACCCATCACTTTCTGAATAGCTACCTAAAGTGGTGGGTCTGTGAAATGGCTCAAATCAAAAAGTCTTGCAGAAGTGAACAGGCAAAATGCCCCTGCCAGAAGACATGGTTATCAAGGCAGTAGTGCTTCATGAACATGTGAACTGACGCCCAGCCCACGTCATGACCTTGAAGATGTACAAAACAGATACTCTGCTTGCCAACGCTGTGGTAGCAGCCTTGGCTCTGGTCAAATGAGCCCTCAGTCCCTCTGGAGGCTGCTTGTTGGCCATTGCGTAAATTACATGTAAATCAAAAAGATGAGGTAGAGGAGATAGACAAAAGGACTCGTCCTCCTATTGAACTGCACCATAAACAAAGAGAGCCTGTCTATCTCTTGAGGCTTTCTTTCCACTTCAGGTTTTTGGAAAACAGAAAGTGTTCTTTAGAGAACTCTCACCCAGCAGGGTTTCCCCTTGGTGGCATGATTCATCATTGGGTTCTTCCCGTTCCGCTGTGGAACGGGGTGTGCTGCGACCTATGAGTTGCGTGAGAGCACTTTTGGTGTCGTTTCTAATAGATGAAGAGAAAATAGGAGTGGATGGGTTCTTTTGTGGAAGATTAAAAATACCTGGCTAGTAGGAAAAATAGTTTTATTCATACCTCTATCTGGTATGGTTAAAAAATGGGGAAAAAGATTAAACTCAATGGAATTATGTTCCTGAGTTTCAGAGGTCTACATGTTTCAAGCCTTACCCCAAGGCTATTCATCAGGACCATGGGTTACTACTCCTTGATACCACTCCTGTCAACACTTGAAATGCCACTGCATGCTAGAAAGGTAAAATAACATACACATACAGCACCGATTTGGTGTTATATCTGGAAGATCTGTAAGGATATATGAAGTGAAAGTTAGTCTGTCATGGCTCCTGGCCATGTTACACATTTTATGCTTGTATATTGGAAAACATCACCTTTGTGAAATCCGTGATATATTTTTCATATTGATGAAAGTTAACACTTCTAGTGCTACCAAAAGAAAATGACATAAAAAGGCACACATTCACACATATATGTTTGAGACAAAAGACAATGTCCAGACCATATACGGTAAAATGAAAGTAGGCACATACACGTAAAATGCCTAAATCTAGCATCATGAGTTCAAAATATGGGGAAGGGGCGCCTTTAGTCACACTCTATGAAGTTGCAAGATAACAAATGAGGGATCGTCATGAGCATATTAATGTTAGAGACTTCTTGAGGAATGCGTATCTATTATTGAAAAAAACACCTGTGCCGTACTCACTACTCCCAAGCTACTCCCTTGGTGGGTCGCACAGGGAACCGCCCACCCGTGGCTCCAAAGTTGCCGGCGGCTTGGCGCTGAGCAAAGCGACTGGGAGGATGTCAATGTCCTCATGTCATTGGAAGACTTGGACACCGACCGTCAAAAATGGCCGCCGGAGGATGGAACCACTTCCTGAATCTAGTGCCCATAGCGATGTGTACGCTAGGGTGCACATGGTGTTAAAAAAACGGGTAGAAGTTGAAGGCTTTCTTCTTCTTGCCCATAGAATCAAATTATTTCAAGTGCATGTATACAAATGTGATGTTAAAATTGAGATAATGAAAAAAATGAAAAAAGGTGGCATTACATTTTTTTGCAAAAGTGAATTATTAGAATTACCAATGCATCATTGGTAAGGTTATTAAAAGGAGTAGGTGTCTCAGACTGTCAGAAATACCTATCATCGTTGAGAAAGATACATCTAAGGTTATTAGGTGTCTACGATTGATCATTAAGTTATCTTGTAAACTGGCCCCAGGGTATATTTTCGTTAAGACCTTGAATGTGTGTCCTCAATCGAAACACCGATCGTTGTTCTTTTTCAAAGAGTTGTGATTCCTGATTTACTTGTTCTAGAATGATTTTGCGGTAATCCCTTTCAGTGTGTTTATGTTCCATATAGTGAACTGACATTCTTGGTTGTTGCGCGCCCACATCTGAGATTGCTGCGGTGTTCGCTGATTCTGGTTTTGATTTTGCAGGTGGTCATGCCTATGTAATGTAGATTGCAAGGGCATGTTATCATATATATCACCCGTTGGGAGTTGCAATTAGTGAAATGTCTTAATTCACAAGTGGTATTGTCATTAAATGTGATCTGTTTAGCTGTATGAGTGAGATGGCAGACACTGCAACCGTCGCATGGGTGATGCCCCTTTATTGGGGTAAGGAACCCCTGATTTCCTCTTGTGTTGTTGGTTTTGTGTGGTCGTGTGTGGACTAGCATGTCGTGAGGACTACGTCCTCGTTTGTGTGAGAACATGGGTTTTGGAAGTTGTAAAGCCCCACTATTCAGTGTGTGCCAGTGTTTGTTTATGCCTTTGCTCACTTGGTTAGATGCAACACTGTAAGTTGTGATGCATATCAGTCTTTCTTCTTTTTCTTTTGGAGGCAAGATCTCTAACCGTGCCTCCTTTTTATTGTTCCTAGCATGTTTCATAGCGTGCAATATGATTTTTTGTGAGTAGTTCCTTGCTTCCAGTTTGGATGCCAGACCTTCAGCCTGTCGTTTGTAATCGCTGAGTCTAGTGCAATTGCGTCTGAGTCTCAGAAATTGGCCAAATGGTAGGTTTTCCCTGAGGTGTCTGGGGTAGAAGTTGTCAAAAAGAACTAGGCAATTTTTTGCTGTGGGTTTCTCATGGGATGTTTTCCTAAGTGCTCTTTCATCCGGGATGAGGTTTAGATCTAGGAAAACCAGTTCTGTTTTTGACATAGTGTGTGTGATTTTTTAGAAATCATTTTGTCTGTTCAACCACCTTAAGAAATCCAATGCGGTGGTCTCATCCCCCTGTCATATGACCAACACATCATCAGTGTATCGCTTCCACACTTTTGTGTTCGGGAGGTATGGATTGTGGGGGCATAGGATTTTGTGTTTCTCTAGATGGTGAACATAGAGACCAGCTATGCTCGGGGCAAAGGTGCTACCCATGCTGGTCCCATGTTTTTGTAGGTACAGGGTCTCCTCGAATCTGCTAAACTTCCCGGGTAGTGCCCATTAGCAGCATTCCATTACCGCATTTCTCGGAGTCTGATATTCCCAATCCACCTCGAACAATACATCCTCAATTATATTGAGAGTCTCGGTGTGTGGGAGACAAGTGTAAAGACTTTCAATGTCTAAACCCATCAGTAGTTGCTTAACAGGGTCAAAGACTATGTCTTTTAGTAGTCTTAGTACATCTTTAGTGTCTTTGAGGTAAGTGTCTGTGTTCTGTATGATGGGTCTTAGAAAAGCGTCAGCAAACCTGGATAAAGGTTCCAGGATGGAGCCTATCCCAGGCACAATGGGTCGCCCAGGAGGGTTTTCTAGGTTCTTGTTTATCTTTGGGATTGTATACAAATACGGGGTGATAGGGGACTTATTGACTAGGTAATCACTTTCTTTCCGAGATATCCAATCATGTGCAAGGGCTTCCTCTGTCATGCTCACTATACGTACTCTTAAGTAATTCAGTAGGGTCCTGTGTCAGTGGTTCGTAGTTTCTAGTGTCGTTTAGTAAACAGAGGCATTCCGTCCGGTATGCCTCTGTTGTCTGTATAACCACTGCTCCTCCTTTGTCAGCTGGTTTTATCACCAGGTTTTTGTCCTCTGCAAGTTCTTTTATAGTTACCATAAAATATTCTTAATATAGGGGACTATCCACCTGGATATGGCCCTTCTCTGTACTGCTTTACCTTTCTTTGCCCCAGAGATCCCCACAAAGAGCTGATCATTCTCCCAGTGTTCGTTGGCATTATTAATGTAAAAACTCAAGGTTCATTAGGAGTTGAAGTGACGGAGTCTCTCCTCCTCTTTTGAGGGGTGAAGTGGAGCAAAGAATGCCAGATGAGTGATGGATTGGCCAACATGAAAGTGATTCACAGTCCTCAACGTCAGTTTGCCTGGGAAAAGGGTGGTGCCTAGAGAAAGATCCTGCTGTTGACGCACTGAAGTTATTGTAATGAGAAAGGCTGCTTTAAAAGTCATGAGACGCAAAGGATAGTTGTGCATCAGCTCAATTGGGGTACACATAAGTAATTTGAGAACAAAATTAAGGTCCAACTGCGGCATCACAAGAGGTTTGAGTGGGTACATATGAACTAAACCTTTAAGAAAACGCATAACAACTAGTGACTTAAACAAGGACGGTTGGTATGGCAAGCTCAAAAAGGCTGAAATGGCCATCAAAATAACCTTTAACAGTGCCCATGGCAAGTCCTTGCTGGGCTACAGACAGCACAAAAAGCATAACATCTGACAACTTTGCTTGTAATGGGTCTGTAGGCTCGAACTACAGCAGGTGACAAACTTACCTCAGTGACTGGCATACACAGATTTTGTTTATGGATGCCTGGCTGCTAAAATGACATCCACCAATAGCGGGAGTGAGGTCATAAGTTAACTGTTGCTGCTCAACCAGGTTCAGAGGTGTGAAGCCTCCTGGTACAGGACCCAAGACCCCACCCCATCCTGCTAGTTGCAATGCCACATGGCGGTGTTGTCTGCAAGGATTTGAAGCAGCCTGCGTTTGAAGGCCTTAAAGAAGGCTTTCAACCCCTAGCAAATGGCCTGCAACAAGTTGATATTGAGCCGGTCTCTGCTGAAGACCAGAGTCCTCTGATCCCTACCTCCCATGGGACCTCTCTTATGAGACCTCCACAACCCAGCAGTGATAAATCTGTCACCATGGTCAGCTCTGGATGGGGAAGTGAGAGGGGTCTGCCACTGGTCCAATAGTGATTGGTCAGCCACCACTGCAGGTCTTTACAGTCTCCTCCAAGACCTGGATGGAATCGGACAGGTTGCCTTGGGTCTGAGTCCATCAAGAATTGAGATCCCACTCCAGAGTCTGCATGTGCCATCTGGTGTGGGCGACAAGCAGGATGCAGGACTCCAATAGACTGTAAAGTCTCAGAGCCTCTCTCACTGAGATCTATGTCTGAGGCTGGTACACTGGGATCATAACCCGAATGTCCTGGACTCATTGATCGGGAGGGAAGACTCGAAACTGCACCATATCCAGAATGGCTCTGTTGAATGGGAGCCTTTGAGAAGGAGTCAGTTGTGACTTTGGCACGTTGATAGAGAACCTCACAGATGTTAGGAGGTTTTCCGTCATGTGGAGGTGGCCTATGACTGACAGTGGTGAGACCGTCCTCAAGAGACGGTCTTTGAGGTAGGCAATACCCAGCCTCTGAAGAAGCACTTCTATCACGTTTGTGAATACCAAGGGACAGTGGTGAGGCTGGAGAGGAACATGGAAAACTGAAAATGGCTGTTGGATGATTTGGAGGCTGCACCTGTTTGGATGTGATGCTCTGCCACCCACAGAGGTAATAACTCATCCTGCCTTCTACAGAGTTGCCATGAGTCATTGCGGGCAAACTAAAGTGGTTTGGAACCTGAAGTGGAGGTGGGTGGGAGACTGGGCAGGATGTTGACCCTGCTAACCTTGATATTATTGCCTGGATCCCCAACACCAAACTTAAAAAGGTTGAGAGGAATGTTGCTGGGATGGGTGCCAGACATCTTCTGAAGCCTCGAAAGGGCCTGAATTGCTGGGGATACTGCCACCTGGGTCCAAAAAGGCCTAGGGAATGTACTGTGGCCCTGCTTGCTTTAAAGCATTCCAGTGCAGAGCCTGCCTTATCTCCAAAGAGACGGTGTTGTCAAATGGGATATCCATCATTGATGCTTACATGTCACCCAAAATACCTGTGGATCTGATCCACAGGTGGTGCCGAAGCACCACACTTGTATCCACTGCTCTGCCTAAGCAGTGAGTAGTGTCCTACCCAGAGTGGATGCCATATTTTGGTGTGTCTTGGCCATCCTGAATGATCTGTGCCTGGTTAGAGCGAAATTCATTGGGGAATTCTGGCAAGATCTTCCTGACCATGTCCCACAGTGTTTGTGAACATTGTCCCAGGAGGCAGGTGGCATTGACTGAATGAAAGGCCAAACTGGCTGAGGAAAACATCTGTTTCCCAAATGCCTCCATACATTTTGACTCCCTATCAGAAGGAGTTGTAGGGAAGGAGTTTATGTTCAACCCACTGGTAGAAGCCTGAACCACAAGGCTGTTGGGTCCAGGAGAATGTAGGAAGAAGGCAGGGTCATCTGGGGCAGGTCTATGGTGTCTTGCCTATTTAATGGTGGCCAAGAGCAAAGTTTGGCCAAAGTGCCCTGCAGCATGTCAGTCAGAGCTTCGCTGAATGAAATAAGTGGTTCTATGTAGGTTTGTCCAGGCTGCCGAACTTCAGTCAGTATGTTTGCTGTGAACTGTTTAATGGTAGCTCCAAATCAAGAACCTAGGGTGCAGATTGGATGGACACAGCAAAACAGGCGCATTCTTCTATCGAGGGACAAGGAGGCAGGACTCAAACCAGTGTCAGGGGAGGTGTCCAGACAACCACCATCTTAAAAGTCCATAAGAAGATTATCATAATTGTAGTACTGGGGTGCATCATCACCGTCATCTTCATTGTCATCACCCAGGCCATGTTAGCTACATTCAGAATCAGAGCAAAAAAGATTGTGGAGAACTTAAAGTGGTAGGGCTTTGCCTGAATCAGAATAAGGATATCGGCGTGGGTTTTGGTGCTGGGTTCAAAGTCAGGATGGGTGTCAGTCCCGGAGTCGGGTCAGATGTTAAAGTGGGCCCAGATAGTGTCAAGGACAAATCCAACAATGGTAATCCGTCTGGAGGCATCTTTGGATCCTTGGTGCCAAAAGGCATGGCAGAGGGAGCCGGAACGGTGCTGAAGATCAGTAATATGGCTTCTTTGAAAGCCTCTATTTGCTGTGGCATTGTGGGTGGACCCAGAAACTAAGGTTGCATTGGGATGAGCTGTTTGATTGGTTCCTTAGTTGGGAATTGAGACTGAGATAGAGAGGCACCTTTACATCCCTGTGACTTTTCTAAGAGAGACTGGCAGGACGGAGAAGAATCCTGCTTCGTCTTCTTGTGTTTCTTCATGGATTTTGACATACCTAAGGATGTGGAGTGCGAGGAGGATATTTTATGGGAAAGCTCTCAAGACTGGGAGCAGGAGCGGACCCACCCCCTCGACTTTGACAAGGAGTGGCTCTTACAGGGCTTTCATCTGTGTTTGGTGACATAAAGTTTTGCTTCACGATCACGTATCACCTTGGGATTCACTTGGGCGTAGTCGCTGCAGGCCTTGGAGTTGTGTGATGACCCCAGACACCAGAAACATACCTCATGGGGATCTATCACAGACATCTGTTTGTGACAATCCCTACAAGGCCTAAATCATGTAGTTGTCGGTGAGGACATGTACACAGCACTTCAGAAAAGCAATTTGGAGCAGAAAACCTTGTCAGAAAATTAGGAGAAACTTTGGAAGCAAGCTCCGGATTTGTGTCCAAGGGCATGGATGGAAAGAAAGGAAATGAGGTCAGTGTGCAGGGGTGGCACTTATATGTTGCTCTGATGTCACTTCCGGGGTGGGATAAAGCTGACGCGGAGCTGCAAGGCGTTACCTGTTGGCGAGTGGAAGCAATGCTGAGAAAAACTCCGGATCCAGTCTGGCACCTGTGGATATTCGCATGGTGAGGAATCTGTGACTAGAAGTATCCATCAGAAGGTGGTGGTTCATTTGATATCTGCTTTAATAGCCCTTTTATAATTGGTGACATTATGGGTTACCTGTTGTCACCAGTGCATCAGGTATAGTATGTTCTTATTTAACTATGTAAAACTCACACTTGTGTATAGCCATGGCAGGTCTGGCTGGTATGAAAGGTATACTATACTGGGACATATGACCTACTGGGTTGGTGCTCAGCCTTAACATTTTAACACTGAATTACGCCAAACAAGAGAGAGCGAGAATAGAGGTAAAATCCATCTGTAAGTTGCAGAAATTGATATTTTAACAAAAGAGGCAGAATCCGTCTATAAGTAGCAGACATTTGCAGGTTAACTAATCATTATGGCATGACAACATCTTAATCACATTCTTTTATGCAATATAACTATTTTACTCATACCATAACACCTCCCACACTTGCTGGTCACAACACACAAAAAGACACTTTCTCTCCCGATTTTTCTCAAAATGTGATTGTCAAACACATAGTAACAGCTGAAATTTTATTGTCTGGTTGGAACTTTCTAAAAGACCCAGAAGCTCTTTGACTTGAAAAAAAAGAATAAATTCTCAGATGGAAAATTATTACTAAGGTTAACCATTTCTTTTGTCCAATAACACAGGGACAAGTGCACCAGTCTCTAGAACATTATTAATCTTAAGTAGGAACACCATGTGTAAGACGAAGACAGGTGCATCAGTCCACAAATCAACATTACCAAAGACACCATGTGCCAGAGAGGGAACAGTGCAAGTGTGCAATGGACAACATTTGTGAGATCTAAACTGTTCAGCAATAGATGGGCACATGGTTCTATAGAACTTTATTATCAGACACATCAGATGTGAAAGCGAGGTCTGTAACATGGGGACAGGTGCATCAATGCACAAGCCAATATTACATAATATAACACAGATATGTGCATTGGTATAAGACCAACATTTCTAGGGAAGTTGGATGGTATAGGGGGAACTGACTGGTAAAGACCAGTACCGACAGAGACTTCAGTCATGAAAGAGAGGAGTGTCCTGGTAATATTGGAACATATGCCTCAATCTATTAATCATTAATGCTAGAACATCAGGTGCTACAATGGAGTCTATGGAAGTAAAAGATATGTTGCTCAAGATATAGGCAAGAATTACGAGGGACATAAAGTGTCATGGGTAGGCTATGCAGGTAAAATAGTCATGATCATCTATGGATTAACATTAAGACCCTCATTACAAGTCAGCTATTATCATATGCAATATTTATTGTATCCAATAAAAACCGACACCGAGGCGCTTCCGTATTGCACAGCTGTAATAATTATCGACTATCATGAGATTTTTGAGGAACAACGTGGATTTCGGTGCTTTCCCAACCAAAATCCACATGTTACTGTAAATACCTGGCATTTTCTCTGGATAAATATCGGTGGGTTTTACCAGCCAATATATGTCACAAAACTATCCATATGTGCGGTAACAGGAGTTGCCATAAATGATGCAATTAACCAGGCCACTCATAATGAGGGCTCAGAGTGACATCTGGTATGCAAAGAGCCTGTGTCAATGGCATAGAGGCATAATAATTAATCTAATGATTTTCAGAGACATCAGAGTGAGGGTTAGAACTGTGAAGATAGCTAAGATGTGGTAACATTACCAGGGAACATTGGGTGTGAGAAGGGACAGTAAAGGATCAATACATAGACTGGCATTGTCTAGGACATCAGATGCAAGGCAGGAAACAAGAGGGGGCGGGGGGTGTACAGATTAGTGGACTCAAACTCCCGAATGAAATGTCAGGTGTGAGAGAGGGGGCAAGCGAAAGTAGCAGGAAGAGGTTTATTGATCTACAAACACGTTATTTTGGATTTGCAGCAGCAGCACGCCTAAGAAACGGATTGATCAGGTAGCCGGAGTAGACGTTTGATTCAATGGATCAACATTACTTCATCAAGATCAGATGGCATTAGACTGGGATAAGTATAAAGAGAAAGAAATGTCCTTCTTGTTAATCTCGAAACAGAAACTTTAGATGCGTGAGTAATTAAGTGCAGGAAACGTTCACAGGCATCCATTTGTAAACCTTAATGAATATGACACTGGACCATTACATGAAATGGACAGTAATGTTAGATGTGTCTTCCTTAAAGAATACAAGGCCTGACTTGGAGTTTGGCGGGCGGATTACTAACGTGACTGATATACCATCCGCCTTTTTATAAGTGCATTATAATCTATGGGACCTGTAATAAGGAGACGGAGTAACCCGTCCGCCAAATTCCAAATCAGGCCCATAGACAGAATTCAAAGTTTTCTTTGAACAGGAGGATAAGTACTCAGTGTCAGGAATATTATGCCATTACTACTGTGCTTGTGTAAACCCTCGTTTCCTTGTGGTTCACGGAATACCAGCACCAACTCATGACCTTTCACCTTTGACTGTGAAAAGATCCACCAGGTAATACATTATTGGTTGAAGCTTGAATGCACGACTTTCAGGATTTGTAACAAATCATCAAATACAAGCTAAACATCTCACCCTGCAGCCTGTGCCCAGCACAGAGAATATCGAGAATAGATTTAGAAAAGCTGAGTTTGTTAGTTAGCTTTCATAAATATATATGGCAACAAGGAATGTGAAAAATACCCAACAGTCAATCAGTTTCACTTACATAAATGTCTGAACCAGTTCTTATTGCAGAATAACTGTAGAACAATGTTTGCTGACTAATTTTCAAATACTGATCACTGGGTTGATTCAGTATTGTGGGAACTGGGCTGATCACAGCTTTAGAACTGAGCCAATTACTGGTTACATTTTTGGACTCTTCATGCTAACTTATTCATGATTTTCGAACCCTACCCAGACCAGTTTATTTATATAGATCTGCAACTTGGATTAGTGACAAATCAGGGGTGTCGTCAGCAAGCAGGGAACGCCCCCTCACACCCCTGGTGGGAAGATAAAAGACACCCGTAATTGTGGGGCAACAGGCCCTTCACACCAATGGGCCCCAGTGCTACTGCTTCTGTTGGCCTAATGAGAGCTGCGAATCTGAGAGTGTTGAGCACTGAGTGCTGACAGCTGGAGACATCTTTGTGAACTTGAAGCTTTTGTAGCTTGCTGATTTGTCCACTTTAGAAGTATGTATGCAGACTAGTGGATAGATTGTGAACTCTGAATGGATTGCCATTCTGGCTGATGAATTTTAGAGTTTAAAACTAAAGCACTGTTACTGGGCAAAAAATGTACATACTGAACGTCTGGTGGCTTTAAACCTCAATATACAGATAAGGGGATTAGGTTTGCTGCTAAAACAATCCATCCGTATGTGAGAATTAGACTACCGTGTTTTTCAGCTCAAATTCAAAAGAAGTGGTGCAGTTTATATAAAATCATACCTTCCACATTGATACATGTGGTAAGAACAATCTCATAAAAGTGAGAAAGTTTGTGATACTGTTGGGATTGGTCAATTTCTATTGAACAAAGGGCTATATTATTTTGTTGCAAAGGGGAGGCAGGGTCTGTTAATTGATATTTGAAAATGTTATAATGGAGTTACCATGAAAGGAAGGTAAGAGGAGATTGGACAGATCACCCTGCAACAGGTCAGGTTTAGATGTTTGGGGTACAGAGAGCGAGAAGACTATTGAGGGGGGCTTTGAGGAGTAGTGACTTTGTGGTTAAAGGGACCTCAAACTGAGAGACTATGGGTCTCTTAGGGGTGCTCATTGGGCTAGGGATGGGTCAGTTAAGTGTCCTTGGTACAGTTTTACCTGTAAGGCTTTGGAGCGAGGTGCTGCAAAATATGCATATAATGTGCAGAACTATTTTTTTAAAACAGCTTTTGGCACAGAATTTTGCATTTGTTGTTGACTGTGCTTCCTCAGTCAACATAGCATGAGTCGTGTCAATGGAGAAGTTGTTTTCTCATAGCAAGGGATGCGGATTTGAGACTACGTGGAAGGGTAAATACCCTAGTGGCTAGAGCTGCAGTCCTTGGAACTGGAAAGCAACGTTCAAATCCCAGTGTCAGCTCGACGTGTAGTTCTCATGTTAAATGGCTGGTTCTCATGTAATGCATTCTAATATCCTTGGGCCTAGTGTATGCTATTTAAAAATTGTGTCTTCTTGTGCAGTATGGAATACAATGCAGGGATTTGGTGGAGATCTTTTGCTGTGTGGGATACTGAGGGTGCCTTTCTCTGCTGTTTGTGATCTGCAGCAGGGATTCTTGTGTTGTATGAGATGCAGACATGGGAGGTGAATGTCAGAATACTGATAACAAAAAATATTGTGACATAAATATCGTTTGCAAAAATATTACTCCATTGGGTGTAGAACTTGTATTATTAATCCTCAAATGGACCATATTTTGTAAACAATATTTAGGAAACTATGGGCCAGATGTATCAAGAATTGCTTTTGTGATTCTTCAATAGCGAATTTTACCGATTCGCTATTTAAGAATTGCAAACTGCAATGTATGTAGGATTTGCAATAAAATTTGCGATTCCTACATATTCCTTAATAGCGAATCGCAAATTCATTCCTATGGGCCTAAAGGCCCATAGGAATGAATAGGATTGCATTCGCAATTTGCGAGTACCAAATAGGTACTCGCAAATTCTGTGCATATTCCAAGGAGTGCAAGGGGCCAAAAGGCCACCCTGATGCACCCCCAAAAGGTAAGTATGCACATGTGGCGCACATACATGCACTAAGGGCATGTGTGTGCGTCATATAGCACTTAGAAAAATGCAAAAATTTGCATTTTTCTAGGAATTACAAATTACCACCAACTTGACGTTGGTGGTAATTTGCAATTCTCTAAAGCCAGTTCGCAATTTTTTCTTGCTTCCTGCATTGCATTTAAGGAATTGCAAATTGCGATTCCCTAAATGCATTCGCAAAATAGGTAATCGCAAGAATTGCGATTCCCTATTTTGCTAATGTATTTTGGGATGATACATCCCAAAAGGCTTATTACCGTTCGCAAACAGGCCAATTCTGAGAATTGGCCCGTTTGCGAACAGTAAAACGCTTGATACATCTGGCCCTATATTTTTATCAGATGATATTAAGACATGATATCTTGGTACCATCTGATTATGGAATGGTATGCCTTCTTATTCTGTACATAGGGGTATGTAGCACAATTTTTAGTGTCTTTCATGATGTGTTGGATGTAGAGCAGGAATTTAAAGTATATGTCCTGCCGCAGTAGGGAATAAACAGCAAGGATTCTTCTTGTGCTGGGTGGGAGGGCTTACAGGACCAGATGTTTTCAAAGAGGAGGACTGCCAGTAGACCCAAGTGTGCAGATCACTTAGGAGAGAATAGAGTGGTATTTTGTATTATCATTGTCGGTTAGGCATAGTCTGTAAGGCTTAGAAGCCTTGTGCTGCATATATCAGTGTAATGTGCAGAGCTATCTCATTAACAAGGCCTTTCTCACAATGGATGACATTTATCATTAATTGCAATATCTTGCCCAAGGCTACCTCCACCAAGGGAAGAGCATTGCCCATGGAGGAGCTGTTTTCTTGCAGCCTTGGAATGCATAACAGGGAATGGTGAATGTCTTTTCACACTGTGTGAGATATAAAACATGGATTAGAGGGGGCTTCTCTTGCTGTGTAGGATACAGAAGAGGGATTGGAGAGCACCTTCTCGTCCTTCTTGAGAAACTGAGAAGGGATACAAAGCATGGAATTAATTACTGTATCCTATTTCAAGGGGGGGTACATAGCAAGGAGAGGTCTCTTTGCGCTGTTTGCACAGAAAGAAGTGATTGGATGGTTGCATTTTGTAGCTGTGTTAATCCCGGCCCTCTGATATACCTCCGTGAAAAAATATATGTCCATAGGTTTTCTTTTTTGATTTGTGTTTTTGATCATTAGAGAAGTAATTTAGCTTGGGTAGACATTGCTGATACAGGCCGAATTTTTCTGGACAACATTTTTTAAAATGGCGGATGTGTTACAGTGATGATGTAATATTTCAGGAACCATGAGGCTTATATACTTCATTTTGGTGTCAAAACATAGGTTATGGGGATCAAGTAGTCTTTTAGAGACAGAAAATAACTCCTCAGAGCAACCCTTCCTCCATTTTCCAAAATGGCGGCTATAATAGAGGTTGAAGAGACATATATAGAAATGAAAGAAATAATAAATGTTTTTAAACCTTTTGTATATACCAAACAATGTTTATGATCTGAATATGAGAAAAATAATGTTTATCACTCCTGTTTTAGACACATTTTCATAGTTCACTTTATTTGTTTAGGCAATCGCTCATGGTACATTTGCAGAATTTTGAACATTTGAGAAAAGCATATCAATAGGGACATCTTTTTGTAGCACAGGTTTTGCAAGTACATTTACGTGTAAATTCTGTGGGTAGAGGCGTTTAGAAATTTAGTGGGTTTTAGCACCCCATCAGTATCTTCCCAACCAAATTCACATGGATCTTTCCCTACGTATGCATGATCTAAAACATTTACACATCTTCTGATCAAGCAGAACGCTCTTATAATATGTCCATGCACAGAATAATACATCAGTGGAAGATCACTTAGCAGGACTAATCTCTTGAACTCACTGTACCGAAGATCGTCAAATGTATGACAGTCAGAACTCGTTTTCCACCCACACACACAAGCTTTTTTTCTACATCTTTAAAGTCACATTCTTCTTCTGTCTCGGCAAATCCTTTTAGAAACTTCACAGGTTCAGCAGTTAAAGCTCCAAGCTTTGTTCCAATTTTGCTCATAGTGTCATCACCCGTAAGAATAATTATAAGAACACTGGGCATTTCTGGGTCAAGTTTCTTGAACAGAATATGAAGCGGGATTAAGTGTTTTTTCTCGTTTCTTCCATAACGTATCCATTATTCTGACAATCCTTGATTTATGAACAATGCAACAAATCTAAGTAGCACAATTATAACATCTGTGTCATTTGACAGTACAATGACTCAATTGGAACCCTTTCGAAGAGCCCACTCAACATGTGGCACAACACGAAGGTCAGCTTCCTCCACTTTGCTGTTAGGTTCTTGAACAATATGCCCTGTACCTGTTGAATATTTCACTGCAGGCATCAACTCCTCATTGAGAATCATTCCACTTGCAATAATTGGAAATTCAGCGTTCACTGAAGCATCAGAAATGTTTTGGCGAGTTAACATCTCCAAGTACATCTTGTTCGATGTTGATGACCAGAATTTATCAAGTTGTACATGTAGAGGTGTTGAATTTTTGATGCAGGCAAGGTCAATTGTTCCACTTGTGGACATTTGTCTGATTCTCTCACATTCTTTGACAGATAGTTCAAGATAACTGTCAAAGACAATGTGCAGTTCTTGCAAGGTGCACACTGACTTTGATATCTGTAGAACAGTCTGACCGACCTCTACAAAGTTTTGCATGGATGAAATCTTGACCATTCGCAATTGTGACATATAGTCCACAACAACAGCAGTTTTCAAAGAGACACCTTTTCGAATTTAAATTCTTCAGGTGAAAGTTTTTTTTTCGAGCTCTTGTTCGAGTTTGTGCTTCACTGGTTTGGTTACAGCATCTCCATTAAATAATGCGTTTGTTAGAAGATCATGTGACAGAATGTCCTTGATAAATTCACCCCTTTCTTTTGCTACATCCATCTCTCAATGTGCTTTCGGAAGTTCTTTTTTGTAACCTGTTTTGTAGTGGGTGGTTGGACGAAACTCTTACTATTGCAATTATAGCGTGGAAGTTTAGCTTTAGTGATTATGTCAAACAGCTTTTTCTCTTTCAATACAAATCTCTCCTGCTTCAGTTCTGTGTATAGTTTCGATCCATGTTCCAGGACATCTAGTAGACCTGTCTTAATATCGTTATCCACATATTTGGTCACAAAGTTGTGTAGTCGCACAGGCTCAGTCATTTCAAAGGGGTTTTCTTGTTGCTGCATGAAATGAAGAAGGCTGTTAACATGTTTATTAAAACGTTCCCCTCTCTTTCCCACAAGTTTGAAGTGAGAACAGTTTCATGATGGTCCATTTATTTTGAATTTGTCATCTCTCTGAAAACATTACACATAGAAAGGACTTCATGGTAAACTAGATGCCATTGAGCACCATATTCACTTTTACGTGTCTGACCAACAATTCCCTTGGAACTTTTCTGTGATCTCTGGATCGTCTGTTCCAGTTACGTATCTGGAGCAATAGCATTGAAACTTTCCTCGCTGTCTTTCAAAACAAAACGTCTTTGGATGAATTTTCTGTAGAGATAGGGTTTTTCCACCTCTAGCTTCTTCACTCTTTGCAAATACTAGGCCCCATATCTCAGGCAGTTTATGCAATCCTATTCTCAAAACACAGTAATCAGTGACTCTACAGTCTTCATGTGCAGCTCCCAATCACCTTCCCAATCAGCATGTACCAAGTTTTTCACTAGAACTATAATGTGTAAAACATTTCTGCAGTACTTGCAAAGTTCTAATTTTTCTTCACATTCTTCGGCAAACTCTTCAAACTTGGGGGCATATTTACAAGCCCCTATCGCCACCACAACATCACTTTTAGTGACGTTGTGATGGCGATAGGAGCTTTGCCTTATTTACAAGGCAGCTCTAATCCACTTAACATGGCTTAACCCTGCCTTGTAAATAAGGCCCCCTTTCACACTACACTTAGCGTGAAAGGGGCGGGCAATGGGTGCTGTGGTGGGCGTTCCCATTGGTTTTGGGGCTGCCCCTTATTTACAAGAGCAGCGTAAAAAGGAGGTAGAGCCAAAATTAAGACCAGGAAAAACCTGGTCTTAAACAGTTGAACCGAGGAGAAATGCTTTATTTCTCCTCGTTTTTGCTGTTTCCCTGGCAGCACCCATAGAAACAGCAAAATCCAATGATTGTTTATGTGCAGGAAGGTCCCCCTTCCTGCACATAAACAATCATTTAAAA
Organism: Calotriton arnoldi; assembly: GCA_963921515.1. Taxonomy (NCBI): domain Eukaryota; kingdom Metazoa; phylum Chordata; class Amphibia; order Caudata; family Salamandridae; genus Calotriton; species Calotriton arnoldi. Next base: position 839,363 of record CAWUFW010003094.1, read on the forward strand.
AAAAAATGCTGTTTTCAACTTCTATGTGTGCTGCATTAAGCAGCACACATAGAAGTTACAAAAACAGCATTTAAAGATTGTTTATGTGCAGGAAGGGGGACCCCTTCCTGCACATAAACAATCTTCCCTCAACACAGGCACCCTTGCACTATGGTGCAAGGGTGCCTGAGTTGGCACTAGGCAGCTAAATTTAGCGTCAGCACAGTGGGAAACGCAGGACTGCACCATATTCTAGTAAATATGGAGCAGCCCTGCGTTTCTAAAGTGACGAAGTGTGTTGTTAGCCTTCTTGGCTTAATGACACGCTTCGCCACTTTATTGTAAATATGCCCCTCGGTTTTCAGGTTTTCTGATTTTAAACTGAGTGTATTAAACATTGCCTGGCTTTGCATTATGCCTCTTGAATGAAGTGCACCCTGTGCATTGTTCACTTCTGAGATAAGATATGCAAAACTTAATTTGTCATTCTTGTTCCAGAAATCATTCCAATGCAATGTTTCTAAAGCCTCAGATATGATAAGCATACCTTGTAACGAAAAAACATATTGACTTCCGCTCAATACTGACTGGACAGTTTTGCTTCCAAAGATTTCAGCCTCAATAAGTGTATCATCTATGCCACATCTACTGAGATAACTGCACACCGCAACGCAACACTTGTCATGTGGAAAATGCCCATCATTGGATAAAGATCATCAAATTCTACTGGATTGCTCTTACAAATATCAGCTACAATACGAAAAACATCTTCATCACAGAAAATTGGCAGGATAGGCTGGTCTTCAAGCTGAGCACGCATATTTTGGAAATGTTTTAGAGCTGTGTATACTGTTGTGTAGTTTGTTACTGGAGATGGTATTACTGGTAAAAACCCAACCTTCTTCATTGGGACGGTATTCTGGAAGATCAGAGCATGAATTCCAGCCCACGGGGGAACTGGCTTTTCTTCATCCTTCAGTCTGCACTGAATAAGCGATATGATAAATTCAGTAAAATCAGCTTTGCGGACTGCAGCATCAGGCAGAAGAAGATCCATGTCCTCAGCCACTTTGAAACTTTCTGGTAGGCCGGGACATGTTGATGGCTTGTAGTGATTTTGCACACGTTGGTAAGGCAGTTGGGTTATAAGTTTGCAACTTAGTTTGATTATGCCTACAGTTGACACAGCTTGTTTTCCAGCAGCTACTTTATTGGTATAGTCTAAAAAAGCACCATGGCAGTATCATGTGTGCTGGATGTTCCAGACAAACAAGAGCTGCCTTTAAAATCTAAATTATTAAGAGCAGCAATTGTAAATCCTTTCCTGGTAAAGTGACTTGGAAGTGGTGTGCTGTCGGATTCACAAGATTTTACAGCATGAGCTGCTAACAAGTTCCTGCTCCTTATTATGTCACTATAACTTGTTGATACACCAGTCCTATTCATTGACGTGATTAGCTTTCAACTTTTGCACTTGTCATAGATTGCGTGGGAAGTCATAATATTTTATTTATTTTAAAAGTTTTATATAGCATGAACATGACCCCTGGGGGTATCAGAGCGCTTTACAATTTGGCAATCACGAAAGGTACAAGAAGTAGTAACAGTAAACCACCAGATCAACATACAATCATAACAGTCAAATACAAACAAGCGTTTCCTGGGGGGCTGGGCATTTAGGCCAGAAATGTCTTCATCACTATCGCTTTAACCTCCCTTTTGAAAGAAGCAGTCGATGGATTCAGTCTGATTTCAGGGGGCAGGGAATTCCAGATTCTCGATGCGATACCCAAGAATGCACGAATGTAAGTTTTCTTTTTATGGAATTTGTGTGGCTTCAGCAGTAAGGTGCTGGCACCTCTAAAGGATCTAAAGACACCAGAGAGCTCAAGGTTTTGTGCAAGGTATATCGAGGTGTTGAAATGTAAGGCTTTGTGGGTCATGCATGCAATTTTTAGTTGTATCCTTGCTTCATACGGGAGCCAATTTAGGGATTTCAGCTCAGGCTTGATATGATTGTTTCGTTTAGAACCTGTGATGAGCCTTGCAGCAGAGTTGAGAGAGGTCCTCAGTGGAGATGTCTTAGATCTGGGAAGGTAGCGCATCCATAATCCATCTTAGAGATCACTAGGGCTTGCACTGCAGCCTTGAAGTCGTTGTGTGGTAGGAAAGGTTTTATTTTCCTTAAGATGTTCAATTGGAATTTCGCTCCTTTGGTGAGAGCACTGATGTGCTTCTGCATGTTCAAACTCTTATCTAGCATTATTCCCAATGAGCTTGTGGAATAAATGATGTTTGGCATACAGTTGAGAGCTGTTAGTTGATTCATCCATTCTTCGATGGCTGGTGACTGTTTGGATGGGGCAATTAAGAGGAATTCTGTTTTGAGAGCATTTAATTTCAGGTGATTAAGGGTCAGCCAACTTTGGGTTTTCTGTATAGCTGAGTTGAGGGACCTGATGTCCTCAGGGAGGAGACTTTCAGGTAAGTTGGGTGTCATCGGCATACATGTGATAGTGCATGCTGGATAGTTTCAGAATTTCTGTTAGAGGCTTTATGAACAAGTTTTTTTATTGAAGTTTTCTGAAAATTAACAACCAGTAGTTCATCATCTTGTTCATACATTTACAAAGTACAATTAAGTGGATCAGCATGTTACATCAACGACAGTTCAATATTGTTTCCATGTGTGAGTACAGGCAATAGTCAAAAATAGTAACATGTCTCTTACAGTACACTTTAATTTATGAATCATCAAGCTGAGTCAGTAAATAGGAGGCCAACGGGCCCCATATGTCGTGTGGCCGGGATACACTGGGCAACTCTTCTGCGTAACATGCAAATTGGTCCCTACAATATACCATATCCTGCAGCCAGCGTTTTCGTGTTGGTGCAGGTCTCCCACCCCAGTGAATTGAGCTTCTACGTTTCGCTAACAGCAGTGCGACAGCCACCAGTCTCCGATGAATAGCTTTTATCTGTGTGACTTTCCCCAACAAACACATTTGCATTGTACATTCCACGTGTTCCCCCACTATCTCTGTAAGGGTTTGTGTAACTTGCACCCAAAACTCACTCACCTTCGGACAGAACCATGCCAAATGTTGGAAGTATGCATTGGGCGTGTTACAACGAACACAACAGTCAGAGTCTCGCAAGCCATATTTATGCAGTTGAGCAGGTGTATAATACATCTGATGTAAATACTTAAAATGAATAATTCTAAGGTTTTCATTTGCAGTTAACTGCCCCATCAACCTGCAACATGACTGCCAGTCATCCACTGTTAATGGCTCCGGGAGAATAGCATTCCATTTTTCTAGTGGCTTCGTCTATTTGGGAGACCCGATAGAGACGCGCGAACAACTTAACTCTGGTTTGTGTAGTGTAGATTAACTGCAGGGCCTCCAAAGTTTGCGGTTCCTCTGGAAAGCCAGGGTACAGCGCCCTCACAGCTGCTCTCAGTCTAACATAAATAAAGGTCATCATCGCAGTGGTATGCCCTTCCTCCCTTATTTTTGAGATATCTATGAATTTCCCCTCTGGAAATATATCGCCCATGGTGCAGAAACCCGCGTCATGTAAGATCTTAAGTGAGCCAGTCTCAGTCGTCACTGATAGTGCAGCATGGTGTAGAAGGGGCATAGCTGGGGCATATAGCGGGAGTTTCTGTGCTCGCTTTCCAAGCTCCTTCCATGCATGTACAGTGCACTGCACCGAATCTATCTCCCCTTTGTCAAAGATTGTGCTATTATTGACAAGCATTGCCTTGAGAGGTAGGGGATGAACCGCTCCTGCCTCTACCGCTACATGTGGGGTGTAGTCTGGGGCCTGTTGCCAGTAATAGGCTTAGTGCGCCTGGGCACAGAGATAATATAATCTAAAATCTGGGGCCATGAATCCGCCCATATCATATGGGAGTGTCAGCTGTTTCCACCTCACTCTTGACTTCTTCCCTCCCCACATTAACGTGATGAGTAACGTGCAAAGTGTGGTAAAAAAATGTTGTGTCAAGGGAATGGGGATATTTAAGAATAAGTACAAAAATTTCGGAAGCACAATCATTTTAATCAGTGCTATTCTGTCCGCAAGGGACAAAGGCAATTTTATCCACCTAGTTACTTGGTCCTCAAGCTTCGTGATCACTCTACCTGAGGGTCTTTGTGGATCCAAACCCCAAGATATTTTACTGGGTCTGTGCTCCATTCCAGTGGGTACCCAAGTTCCATGCGTGGCGCACTGTCAGTGAGTGGGAGAATAATGGATTTGTCCCAGTTAATACCCAGCCCTGAATGCCACTCAAAGCGAATATATTCCGGGATAAGCCGTTCAAGGTATGTGTCAGGCTCGCAAACGTATAAGACCATGTCATCGGCATACATTGATACCGCAAGGGGCCGTTGGTAAAAGCGCAGCGCTGCCGAGGCATATCTCTGACGCAAAATGCATGCTAAAGGTTCTAGCACTACAGCGAACAGAAGGGGCGACAATGGGCAACCTTGCCTGGTGCCACGCTGTATTGGGAAGGGGTCAGATATCTGTCCATTTATGCGCACCCTTGCAAGCGGGTCCGTGTATAATAGTTTGATCCAATTGGTATATATAAAGGGTACCCCCATGCGGTGCACTTTATGAACAAGTTGAAGAGAGTGGGTGAAAGCGCCCTGAAAGCCCCATCCTGTGTTCCAATAGGTCAATGAGGCTGTCATGTTTAACCTTTTCAAAAGCTGACGATAAGTCAAAAGGCATGATTCATTCTGATTCAGAGTAGGTTCACTAAATCTCTAGCTAGCCAACGGGAGATTCAGGGTGTCTGTGAGGGGCTTGCAGAAAAATTTTAATTACTATCTCAGAGAACACTCAACTTAGAGCTCTCAGTGATGAAACTTCAGGAAAACTCAGCACAAGATCGCGAGGAGTTACACAGTCTAAGGATGACGGTCAAGGGTAACCAAGACATGTTGGAATCTATGGAGACCAGCGCAAGGCGAAATAATATCAGACTATTGAAGGTACCGGAAGGAAGTGAAAAGGAGGATATAAAATCTTTTGTCATTGACTTGCTGCAATCTAGTGGGGTGTGGGAAAGTGCTATGGAGTTGTTGGCTCAAGATATCCAGAGGGTACATCGGGACCCTTTTATGAAAAATGCAAACAGAATGAAACCACGGAGAATTTTGGTGAATCTCCTTACCTTCACAATCAAAGATAAAATTCTGAACGCCGCGCTGAGAGCAGGAACACTAGTCGGAAAAGGAGTCTCCTTTGAAGTTAGATCGGACCTCTCACAGATCACGTTGAATAAGCAGTGGGAACTAAAGAGGATGGATGATTTAAAAAAATTAGGTGGATCTGTCCAGTTGAAATTTCCGGCCATGCTTCGAGTAATGTTAAACAACAAGATGTATAACTTGAGAAGCTGTGAAGAAGCGGATGCATTACTCGATCAAGTTAGGCTAAACAAAGAATAGGGTTTGCGAGAATGTGGTATGGAAAGAGGGGAAGGAAAAAGGGTTGTCCCAAGCCTGGCCTAATTCAATGTAATTTATCTTTTTTCCCCCTCTTTTTTCTCTTTTTTGAAAGTAAGCCATAAATATATATGGTGGTTCTTCTTTTCGTTGTAGTAGTACACCTTTCAATAGATCTTAATTTAATCACTGAGTTCCTCTCTCCTCTGCAGAGCCTTGTGGCTAGTTTAGCCAAGGAAAGAAGGGGTAGGGTGGGATGGAGGGACAGGGGGAGCACAATGTTGGGGGCATGGGGAGAAAAATATAAAAATATAAAAAAACTTCCTTATTTCTTGATAAATCTCCAAAGCGAGGGATCTCTAATTAGATGGAGTTAAAGAATAAAAGTATTCAAATCCTCTCTTGGAACATTAATGGATTGCGGGTCAGGAAAAGGAGAGCAAAAACATTTCAATATTTAAAAGATGCCCGGCTCAAATCATTATACTTCAAGAATCAAACTTAACCGAAAGTGAGTGAATGATATGCTCGGAAAAAACGTGCCATGCGAAAGGTGTGATAATTCTTACAAAAAAATCAGCGAAAATCAGCGGAGGTGTCCATACCCGATTGGAAAGTAGATAAGAAGGGAAGATGGGTCACAGCAACAACTAGAGTGTATAAGAAGATTTATATGTTGGTGGGTTACTATGGCCCGAACATAGATGATATAGAGACGCTGCAAAATCTATGTGCAGAGCTGATGTGCAGTCAACATACGATTATAATGGCAAGAGACTTTAATGTGGTGATGGATTATCAACTTGACAGGTCTAGCAAAAATAAATCTGTATTTTGCCCTAAAATGCATACTTACATTAGATCCTTAATGAAACAATTAGGCCTATGTGATATTTGGAGACAAACATGGTGCAGAACAGGGATATACATTTCACAACAAAAGATATAATCATCTGTCTAGGATAGATTATTTTTTGTTAGACTGGTCCTTAAGGGTAGTTACAAAGAAGTTGGAACATCTACCCGCTCACCTGTCAGATCATAGTGGAGTGGTTTTGGAAATAGAAGTAGAGTCAGGAGATAAATTGAGAAGATGGACACTGGACCGATTAAATGATCCAGTTCTAATTGATAGACTAAAAGAGGAAACAGTAGATTTCTTTAAGAACAATAGCGCATCGGCATCTACGAATATAGTGTGTGACACGTATAAAGCATATATTAGGGGGGTCCTGATTAATTTATCAGCACATAGGAATAAACAATATAGAAAAGTGATTGAGGGTTTGGAGCAAGAAATAGGGATATTGGAAAAGAATTGTGAGGAACAGTTGGTGGAGAGAGAGTCAAAAGGAATCCAATACCGGAAGCGTAAACTTAACAACACATTGGAGGAGAGAGTTCGAGCATGTTGGGAAGCTAGCAAAATAGCACACTTTCAATATAGCGAGAATGCGGGGAAACGTCTGGCATGGAAAACTAAAACAGAAGGGTTAAGAAATGAGATTAATGAGGTAAAGTGCAAGAAAACTAGAAGTAGAGTAAGAGGAGCCCAGGAAGTGGAACGAGCCGTTCTTGACTTTTTTGGAAACTTGTATACAGAAGATCTAAAAGTATCAGAAGACCAGATCAATAAATCAATAAATGGCTTGACGGTCAACATATGGGTAAGCTCTCAGAGGAAGAGGGGGAAAATCTTAATGATGAGTTAGCTCAAGATGAGATTCTTCAGACGATTAAGAAAGGCAAGAAAGGCAAGGCGGCGGGGCCAGACGGGATCCCTACTGAATTCTATCAGAAACTGAGTGAGGTATTATCCCCGGTAATGACGCAGCTCTTTGTAGAGATTTGGAAGGAAGGGCTCTCGACTCCAAAATCCTGGGAAGAGGCAATAATCACATTAATCACAAAACCAGGGAAAGATCTAATGATGTGTGAGTAGCACAGGCCAATTTCACTTTTGAACTGTGATTATAAATTTTACAAAGTATTTTGGCCAAAAGATTAAGCGGAGTAATGGAAGGGCTGATAGTGGGAGATCAGAAGGGATTTGTGAAAGGCAGATATATGCACCACTTGAGTCATGAATTATTGGGGACAATAGACTGTCAATAGAAAATAAAGTGCCCCTTGTGATTATCACGCTTGACGCTACCAAGGCCTTCGATAGGGTAAATTTGCAATACTTATTTACTATGCTGGACCACTACAATTTGGGCAATAAATTTTGTAAGGCCATATGAGGTCCCTATCAGCAAAGATCTTATTGAATAGGAGTCTTATGTCAAGCTTCATTCAAGATAACACGGGGAACTAGACAGGGGTGCCCTCTCTCCCCATTACTTTTCAACTTATATGTTGAACCATCTGCTGAAAAGATAAGATTGGAACACAGGATTGTCCCCTTCTCTTATGGCACTTGGATGAAGAAAGTATCCCTTTACGCTGATGACATTATGGTATATGGCAGGTGACCCCAACAATTATAGGCCAATATCTCGACTCCCGCTTCCCGCCAAGGCCATGGAAAAAGCCATGAACATACAACTCAATGCCTTTTTACAATCCAACCAGACTCTTGATCCATCTCAATATGGCTTCAGATCAGAACACAGTATGGAGCTTGCCTTAATTAAATCCACAGAGGAAATACGGGAGGCCCTGGATGGGGGAGGCAATGCTGTACTGATCTTGTTAGATTTGTCCGCGGCCTTTGACACGGTCCATCATAAAGTTTTGATGGACCGTCTGTCTTGGGCCGGGATAAAGGGGTCTGCCTGGAAGCTTCTGCAGTCATTTCTTTCTGACAGAGTACAAACTGTGGACTTGGACAACTGCCAGTCTAAACCTTTCACTCTTCCATGTGGGGTGCCACAGGGCTCTTCCCTCAGCCCGACACTCTTCAATGTGTACGTGGCACCCCTAGCTGGAGTGATTAGGTCATTTGGCTTCCAGCTGACCTCCTACGCTGATGACACTCAAATAGTGTTGTCACTGAGGGAGGGCTCTGAAAAGGAAACTGGGGCACGATTCCATGACTGCATGGTTGCCATCTCCGAATGGATGTCTGCAAACTGCTTAAAACTGAACTCTAACAAAACTGAGGTCATAAAATTTGGGAAGAATCCTCTAGTGTGGACCCCAGACTGGTGGCCGGGCGACCTGGGTCCATGTCCCATACCTACCGAGAAAGCAAGGAATCTGGGAGTGATAATGGACAATAAGCTGGCACTCGGCGACCAAATAAGTTCAGTTACCTCGGCCTGTTTCTACGTATTAAAGATCATAAAAAAAGATTAAGTTTTTCCTCAACGACAATGGCCTCAAAACAGTGATCTCGGCTCTCATCATGTCACGGCTGGATTATTGCAGCGGACTATATCTGAATGCTCAAAAACAATTTATCAACAAGCTTCAGATTGTTCAGAATGCGGCAGCCAGACTGCTATCGGGGACTCCAAAGTTTGCCTCTGTTAAGGAAGAGCTCACACAGCTGCACTGGCTCCCTGTTAGACACAGAATACGATTCAAAGCACTATGCACCGTTTTTAAAGCCCTTAAGGGCAAAGGCCCGGATTACCTGCAACGCAAAATACAGTGGTACACCCCCAGGAGATTGTTAAGGTCAACAGGGGCGATGCTAGTCACAGTCCGTTCTTTTAAAAAAGCAGGCTGGGGAGGCAGAAGCTTTATCAACTGTGCGTCCAAATCCTGGAACGAGCTCCCCTTCCAGCTGAGGAACGCTACAGACCTCCTCTCTTTCAGGAAGGGGCTGAAGACCTGGCTTTTTAACCAATAAATCCTCTGGCTACCGTTTCTAGCAGGCAGTGCATAGCGCCAGGACACCCTAGGGTAACCATGCGCTTTACAAATGCGATTAACATAACATAACATAACATATACAGAAGACCTGGTCTCTACTGTAAGGATATTAGACTCTCTGGTGATAGAATTTGGGAAGGTAGCAGGGTATGAGGCTAACACATTTAAGTTTGAGGCAATGGTCTGGAACATAAAAGAAAATCACATGTTGATAAAAAGGGAAATAAGATATCTAGGAATAAAGATTACTCCTACCCTGGAGAACCTAGCAGAATTAAACTTTCGGGAAATTCTGAAGGAAACAAATAGACTTCTACTAAGTTGGTCCCATCTCCCGCTGACGATACTGGGAAGAACTAACCTAATTAAGATGTCGATACTCCCGATATTTACATTCCTTTTTAATATGATCCCACTTCACTTTGAGAAGACCTGGTTCAGGAAAGTACATAGTAGAATAGACTCTTTTATTTGGGCTTCCAAGGGTGTAAGAATAGTGAGACGGAAGTTAAGAAGGAAATACGACAAAGGGGGGCTAGCCTTGCCAGAGCGCCAGCTATATGCATGGGTCTTTCAATTAAAGAACTTTAGGTTTCTACTTACTGAAAGAGTAGGGTTTGGGAGCAATCATTTATGGAAGGCCATGTTAAAAGAAGTAGGAAATGAGGGGGACAAAATTTATGTACAAATATGGTGATCAGAGGTTTTTCAAAAACATTAGATTGAATGTGCTACAGGCGGCAGCCCGGTTATGGGCTCAGATTCAGCATTTAATGAATCTGTCTTATTATAGCAGGTATGCTCCAATATGGGACTCACCAGACTCCCCAGAATGCCTGAAGGACAAACTAGCAGAGAGCCAAAAGGAAGCAGATATAAATGAATGGGGACAGATACTTCCAGAAGGGAAACTCTGCTCTTGGGTACAGCTTCAGTACTAGATAACCCTGCTTCTAAATTCAAATTTCTACAACTGCAGAGTTGGTCCCGGTCCCTTGGAGAAAGCAAAGCGGATACCAATGATCTAGAAGAACATTTGATTAAGAACACACAACAAAAGAAGCTGGTGGCAACATGGTATGCCCTACTCATGGATAATTCAGAAAAGAGACAGAGTGACCCAAACTGTTTGAGGGGAGAGATAGTGCTGAGCATGAATCTTGACCATCTGTGGCAAGTATCTTTTCGAGTATTATATAGTATGGTTAAACCCGCGTATTTGACGCAGAACCATCTTTTCTCTCTCCATAGAGTCTACTGGTCACCAAAAAAGCTGGCAAAACTGGGGGGCCCTGTTGAACTCTGCTGTAAGAAATGTAGCAGGAGACTGACGGAAGATGCCCATATGTTTCTGTTCTGTCTTAAAATCCAAGAAGTTTGAAACGAGGTGTGTAACTTTGTGAACGGTCTCCTGCACACTCAAATTCAGGTACACGTAGAACTGATTATTTTTGGCCTGCCACCAGATGGGGAGAGCATATGAACTACCGAAATAAATTGTGTATCTAATTTTGTTGGGGAGATGGCAGATTTGTAAAAACTGGATCTCATCAGTGCCACCATCAAAAACAGAATGGTGGGAATCAGTCCTCTACGTCTGTAGGTTGGACACTCACCGTATGGCCCCAAAAAAGGCGGTTAAGTTGTGGGAACCCTTGACTGTATGGCTTGAGGGGGGACTTGAAAAATAAGCACAGAGCTTATCTAGGAAGGAACAAATTTACACCCTATGGTTGGGTCCAATGATTATAGCCATCGGGGGAGAGGACGAGGTAGTCAAAACCCCCTTTTCCACAAAACTGCGATCTCAAAGGCTTTCCGGGTGGTTACATAATGTCTGGAGATTTTGGTTGAATTTAATATGGCAAATGAGGAAAAAATAACATATACAATAAAGGTTATATATATATATATATATATATATATACAACCTATATACACATACACTAGTAGTATCAGCAGTAGTGTGCTCGGAGGTGAAGGGTATAGACGGGGTGATGGGTGTGACTTATGGAGCTTAGGGACTCTGAGCTAGCTGCTCTAGAGGAGTGGTGAGCGTGCAGACTAGTTTGGTGACTGCAAGAGAGAGATTCAGACCCACCTGGTGTAGTTGAAGAGTTGCTATTATGTATGATGGTCCCTATGGAGGAGCAAGGAAGGGAAAGGGTAGGGTCAAAAGAGATGTTGAGGTTGTGAGGGGACACACTTTGAAGATTTTGGGGGTTGCCTGAGGAACTAGAGCGTCTTTGGGAGGCGGAGGATTCATTGCTAGTCACTGTGTTCTTGATGATGGGGAAAATATTGTCAAAAATGTCCAGGTTGCGGTCTGATGATTGGATACAGATAGTCCCATTGTTTTAAAGGGAGATGGTTGCTTCTACTCTGTACATAGGTGAGGAGGCAACAGTAAGTCTAAGTCCATGAGGAGTCTTCCTGGATGTGGTGATTTGGAGCAGTGAGTACAGTGCCATCCTCCATTGAGCACATCTTTTCGTAAAGAAGATAAGATCACTTATTGTAGCACGTTTTTTCATGCAGACGTAGGGATCCGAAATAAGGGTTTCTGGGTGAGATTTTAGGAGTCTGTGTTTGATGCTTTTGGATGCTGTTTTTCTTTGGGTTTTTTTTTGTTTAAATTTGTTTATTGGGTTTTAGCATTCCATATAGCAAATTGGCATAGTACATATATAGTATATCACATGTATTTGCAAAACAACTACAGATATTCAAATTTGCAATAGCTTTTCGTACAGTATGCAATTAACATTTATCAGTGGAACATTCTGGGTGCTATCGTCTTGGCAGGTCCGATTACCTTGTTAATACACTTTCAGGAACAAGGCTGGGTTAAGTTTCCCGTGGTTATGGAGTTATGTCTATCCCCATATTTGCATATAGGTACTATAGAATGTTATATGAGGTGAATGCGTTCCCTTTTAATGATCACCGGCTTCGGAACTGCCGGTTGGGAGTAATAACTGCTAACTTTGGGGGTGAACCGGGAGAGTTATTAGGGGACGGCGGGAATACGTATCACTGAGAGCTATTGTGTGGTTGATTATAGTGTGACTTCACAGTGTGGTTGCGTGCATGCGATGGGGACCACTACGGGCAGCCCCGGCGTGGTGTGTGAGGTTAGCTGGCATGACCTCTACATAGCGTCTGCCTCAGGTTCTTGGGCTGATCCTATTACTCGCTTCTGGCGGTCCAGTCGGGGATAAGTGTGGTGTCTGGAGTTGGGAGGACTCAGGTAATTCCGCTTGTGCAGTTTCGTGTTTGAATTGATTTAATAGCTGTGCCCATTCAATAGATATGGGGTGCTTGCGCATTCCCCTCACTTCCTCATCTCTCAGTACCCCTTCTGTTTTTCTTAGGTTAGGGGGATATTTGATTGTACAAGCATTATGTCCGGACGGCTCCAAATTCGTAAGCATAGGTCTAGAGGATTTTGGATCCTTATCAGAGCTCATTACAGCTGCTGTCTAAAAAACGGAAAGTGTAAACAGATAGGGTCATGGATCCAGTTGTTAATGAGAGTAGTGATCTTTGTATTCCATATACCTGATAATGGCGTGCCTCTGAGTGTTGTGGCTGTGGTGGCGTTGCAGGAGTTCAGGGGAGCAGGAAGGCAGCGGCTAGGTTCAAGGAGGGGAAACTTGGTGGGCAATGTCCGCCTTTAAGCGCTCCTACTCATCTTACTAACTTTCCAATTACAGCTCTATCAATCTTGAGCTATTAGGATAAGCAGCCTCTGCCAGCATTAGGCATTTCTTATAATCATAGAGAGCATGGCATTTATTGACATGAGCAGTAAATATAAAAGTCATTGTAAAGAAAACATTGTATTCTAGTGGATAGGATTTAGTGAAACGGACCTATCTAAGATGGCCGTCACTCAGGGAGCATACACCACTCCTCTTTCTGTTTCATGAGGGTTTTTTTGCTGTGATGTAATTCATAAAACATGATTTAGAAAAGACAGTACATTTACACAGCATAAGCCTGTCAGTTCATGGGATTGTCTTCAACTTCTTCGCTTATATCTTTAAAACCATCATCAATGCTGTTGACTTCTGTTTTGAATGCAATAATTTTAGTTTGTAACAGTTTTGCTTTGCTGATATTAAACAATGATGTAAAAAATGTTAAGACAACATCAGGCATTCTTGTTGACTCCCATGATTTGCAGAGCTCTGGGGCATCACAAATGGTGTCATTAAGTCCAACATTTAAATATTTCAGGACGTTTCTTAAAATTGTCCCTGCTGATTTTACTGCATCTTGTGATCTTAATTTGGCTGCAAGAATTTCAGACGTCAAATCAGCTGGGAACACCATAAGTGGCTCATTCTTTTTGTTAGACTGACAAAAAATGTATTCTGTCATTGTACATTCTCACCAGGAAAATCTTAATTTCATTATTATGGATCAATACAGTTTCATCAATATTGACCATTATTTCTCTGATCTCACTGAGTGTGAACCTGTAGCCAGCACTCAAAAGTGGCTTTAAAACTTCATTGGCTTTTTCAAAGAGTGCAAACTTAACTTAAGGCTGGCGGTTAGGTTGCTGCTGGGAGCTCATTGTACATTCATATTTTGTGGTGCATGCACGCATGCAGTTCGGGTGGGCATACAAATCCACTACAAATACATTCACCTTGCTGTTTAGATCAGCTACTCGGCTGAAAACTTCATCTTGGAAGAAACTAGCTGCAGTTAAAAAAATGTTTGCCCTTTAAGACTCACATACTCTGTACTTTGTTCTTTCATCAATCCCTTTGGCCCTTGTTCTGGCTGAACCTCAGTTAACACATTGAAGATCCTCTGCTTTCTGATCATTTGTTGGAGGTGGACGAGGGGTAGCCATCGATTTTCTAAGTGGATGGGCTTTGGGTTTGGTTGCTGTCGCTTTCTCAGAAGACTCGGATTCTCGTTATGATTCACTGGTTTTTGCTATTTTTTAAATAATTTTTTCCAGACTTTTTTCCATTGTATACGACTTGTAGCACTTGTTATTACAATGATAAAATATTTGATCCTCTTCACCCATCAGTTTCAATCTTTTGTGAACTTCGTCTTGCCGTATTTCAGCAGCATCTTGAACTCTCTTCTGTCCAGCTGCAGTTGATGTTAGATTTTCTTTCGGATTAGTTTGGCATATGATAAATTTTTCTTTGTTGAAGGAGTCCTCAGATTTTGTAGTTAGCAACACTCAGAAGGTTAAGATCCCCTGCTACTACCTGCTTCGCTCATGTTTACGAATTTGAATCAACGGAAAACGTGAAACAAATACAATATTAACATAAATTACCAATATGATGGTTAAAACACATCATTATAAAGGCGCCATTTTGGAAAATTGCGGAAGGGTTGCTCTGAGGAGTTATTTTCTGTCTCTATAAGACTACTTGACCCCCAAAACCTATGTTTTGACACCAAAATAAAGTATATAGTTCTCATGGTACCTGAAACATTACATCATCCCTGCAACACATCCGCCATTTAAAAAAATGTTGTACAGAAAAATTTGTCCGGATTAGCAATGTCTATCTTAGCTAAATTACTTCTCTAATGATACAAAACACATATCAAAAATGAAAATGAAAATCTCTGGCCAACATTTTTTTACGGAGGTATATCAAGGGGACAGGACTATGTGATAACAACAAGTTTTGAAGGGTGGTGCCTTTTACTGCTCTGAAGGTTAGAGCGCAACAACTGGATTTTTTGTGTCCATTAGCAGTGTGACATACTGACCTGTGATTAAAGGGTGTCTTCATGTGGTGTGCTAGATAACTAAAATGGCACAAGAATGCAGCACAAGGTAGGCTTGGGATACATGACATGGATTGGTGCGTATCTTCTCTTGCAGTGTGAGCTACAGAGTAGTGGGTGGGTTTTTCTCTGACAAGGTGTGAATGTGATACAGAGCAAGGGTGATATGGTTTGTTGGGAGGTTTTGCAGCATGCTTTATACAGAACAGGCATTGGATGGTTGGGATTACTGTTGAGTGGGAGTTTCTGTTTTGCTGTTGTGTGGGAGATAGTGTTGAGAATGAAGGTGTTTGCTTGCACTCTGGGATGTGGAGCAGGGATCAGAGTAATGGTGTTCTCTTGCAGAGTGGAATAAAGAATAGGGAAGTGAGTGCTTGTTCCCTGACAGTGTGGGATACATGACATGACCTGGATGGTTTATGATTTGCAGCAATGTGGCACAGAGTTGGATTGGAGTGCTTGGCTTCTCGCAGGGTAAGATATAGGCCAGGGTTTGCATTGGCAATTCTCCAACAGTGTATGGCACAGAGTCCAGATTAAAGGGATTGCTCTCTTGCAGTGTGAGAAAGGCATTTGGTATTAAAGGGATAATTCTCCCACAACATAAGATATTTATTTAGCGACTAGAGATCTTGCTCTCTCTACAGTGTAGGATACATAGAAGGGGTTTGATGGCGTGTTCTCTCAGGGTGGGGGATAAATGCAGCAATTAGAGAGCTTCTTCTCAACTAATGTGGTGTATGCAAAAACAGACATTGAGCAGTGTGTTCACTGGCAGTATTGGGTAAAAATGAGGGATCAGATAGTTTGTTCCTTTGCACAGTATATGGACTGGAAGGAATAGATGTGTAATCCTAGTTTTCCATCCAGGGAACCTCACTGAAACCTTAAGCACTGATAATCATAAGCACTGAACTGTTCCTCCCATGTGCAGGATTTCCAGGCTCCTGCATGTAGACAGGATAATTAAATGCATATGATTATCAATGGAGACCCTCCGTGAAGGAGAACAGACTAATCCGTGTTAGAGGTTGCCACTGAGATGGGTTTTTTTTCTCCATGAGTTTCACCCTGCCTCAATGGCGGGGTCACTTTGTTGGAAAAAAAAACCAGTTGCAGCAGGTCCATAATGCCATGGCCGCGTGACCGACCTGTGGGTATTTTCCCCCCTAAAACAGTCCCCGACAGCAGGGGCCTATGGGTGTCTGACCTCTGAGAAAAAACCACTAATGTCCATTACGCATTTGGAGTTTTTTTTCGAGATCAGGGGGGAATTGGGTGCTTTTTCTATGGACTGAACAGGAAAAAAAGCTAACAGTCATGGCGTCGGAAAGGCCCCCCTAAATTTGGCAACACCTCCTAAACTGTGTCCATAAAGGAAAATCACTATTCCCGCTTGTAAATAAGGCTGGGAATGTTAGAGGTAGGCACACGGGACAGCTGCACATTTTTAGCTGCTATCCCATTACCAGAGTCCTCTAAATGAGGGGTTTGGTGTGGAATGCAAATTTTGGATTTCAGGGTTTGCAGTCTCACAGTGTGGGCTGTAGATTATGGACTGGAGCATTTTACCTCTTGCACAGAGCGAGAATAACACGTGTTAGCTAATTGTGTGTGGTGAAAAGCAAAAATGGAAGGGTTTCTTCTTTTGAGCTGTGAGATGCATAGCAGAAAGTGTATGTTCTCACAATGTGCAATACAAAGGAGGGACCGTTCTTTTGCATTACCGGATACACTCCCAGCATGTGCTGTGGCAGTGTGGGATACATACAGAGCATGGGCTGGTGTAGTTGTAAGACCTCACTTGGCAATACAGCGAAGAGGGTGGATGGATTGTTTCAGCTTGAACTAATAATAGCAGTGAGAATGATCTAATGACCCCTCAATCCTGGTTTAACACCGCGAAGAGAAAAAAGGTAGCACTACTCGCTCTGATCCACAGCCAAAGATAGGCCTAGCAAGAGCTGATAAAGCCATTTCCTGGCCCACCTGTCTGCAGGAGATTATCAACAGATTAAGAAACTGCAAATAGGTTTAGCAGGCTCTGTACACATCACACCAGGGACCTAGCACTTCTCCAGGGACCTGGGCCATTCCTTAAAAGGGCTTTCTATCGAGTCATTTCTTCGAGTTTCACAGTTTTGGAGAAGATAGGCAGTGTTGAAGGACATCGTTGAGAGGTACTGGGGTTTAAATGTGCATTGAGGTTGATTTTGGAGTTCTTTAGAGTGGCCTTAACTGCAGAGGGGGATTAAATCCTTGCATTTCAAATTATAATGTATTTTAAACATGGAAAATACTTCTTTCTGCAGATGTTCGCTATTTTCTTTAACTAAGCATTCAAGTGACAAAAAGTCACGCTCATAAATTACTGGCTAAGTGGCCACCATGGTTGGAAGTGAGACAACACACCCTCCCTCCTTCTCACTATCTAAAGAATCCTAACATGCATACGGAAAGAGAGGCTTGGGTCCTGAACCATAGCTATACCTAGGGCCACTGGAAATAAGCAGCAATGAAAAACAAAATTATGCGACACATTTGGCTAAATTATGCCTCAATAAATGGCACGTTTTGCAGTATATATTGTGGAACATTCTCTGGCAGTATGGTTGTGCTATTTTGACATTTTAACACAAATTAATTCGGTCGACCAAACGTTTTATCTTAATAGTACCAGTTTAACACCTGAATACAGCAATTAAAACGTCACCAGTTAAATTATGCAAAGCATCTGCTACTGGTACCAGTAGCAGATGCTTTTTAAAGTAACGTTAGACAAGCCTGAGCTAGACACCAATTTTTTTGTTGAAACATGCCGATTATGGAGCAGATGGTGGAATGTGTGGAAAATGCAATACATCGATAGCTATGAGGAAAATGCAGCAGAAAAGTATACTTAAAGTGGCCTTGTCCATACATATTGCAGGGACGTTCACAGCATCATTCCAGCCCCCTTGATCTGCACAGCGGACACATCGAATGGAGATCAATCAGTGCTCCTATCATCAGGGGTGATGCCAAAAATATGAATAGCACCGAAATAAAACTGAAGTTTAATTTCCGTGTGCAGGAGCAGACGCAGACAACAAGAAGATTGAAATGGCTAAATGTGAACAGCTCTGAGCAGGTATGTAAGTATATCGGTGCCAAGACCCTGAAAAAACAAGCGCAATTTGTATTTCATGCTCCTTTTAAAGGGATTTTTGCAACTATTCAATCAAGGCCTTTGCTGGGCATATGAATGCTCATCGCTTTGTGTAGTGTGGGTTTGGCCCACTTCTCTCTCAGGCACAGCTGGAGCGCCCCAGAGCCTTCCATGCACCACACCTGCACCTTAGATCTGCACCTAGACCTTTCCCGATGCACACATTCTCCACAGGTATAAGGCTCAAAGTCTTCTCTGTGCCACAGCTGCTCCACGAATATCTGCCAGAACTATCCCTAAACCACACTCGCTCCACGCATATCTGTGCCAGAGCTATCCCTACATCACACCTGCTCCACCGATATCTGCCCACGCCTGCATTATATTTCTGCACTCACAGCTCTCCGGGCAGCACACCTGCCCCGCAGATATCCCCAGAACCTTCCATGCAACACAGTATCTCCACAGACATCTGCCCTGAGAGCTCTCCCTGCTCTATGCCCCTCCACAGATCTGCACCGAGAGCTCTCCTGAACCAAGTCATCTCTACGGATACCTGCCCCCAGACTCTTCCCTGCACCAAATCTGATCTACGGATATCTGCCCCACAACAATCCTTGCACCAACCTGCTCCACAGTCTGCATCCAGAACTTTCCCAGCAGCACACCTGCTTCACAGATATATGGCCCCAGGTCCTTTCCTGCACCACACCTGCTCCACGGATATCTACTTTAGAACTTTGCTTGCACTACATCAGCTCCACAGATATCTGCCCCGAAGGCTCTCCCTGCACCACGCATGCTCCACAAAGCTGCACCCTCCGCTTTCCTGACAGCACACCTGTTCCCTGGATATTTGGCAACAGAGTTTTCCTGGTGCAGCAGTTTCCCCAGCTTTGTTATGTTATGTAGCTTATAGAGCGCACAGCTACCCCCAATGGGAGTGTCCCAGCGCTTAAGACAGAAAGAGAGGTGGGGGGGATAGGAGTAGTGATTTCACAGGTGCTAAGGAAGACTGAAGAGCCATGTCTTCAAAAGTTTCTGTAAGCATAGCTCCGTATTAGCCTTTCTGATGTATACGGGCAGAGAGTTCCACAGAGTTGTGGTTCTAACGGTAAAGGACCTTCCTCCTGTTCTAGCCTTAGCAAAACGAGGGATGGTAAGAAGTTCAAGATGGTTAGATCTTAGGTTTCTTGCTTGATAGGATTTACGGATTCTTTTCCGGAGATAGAGGGGGCCACTTCCGTTTATTGCCCGATAGGCAAGAGTGAGCGCCTTAAATTCTGTGCGTTTTTTTACGGGCAGCCAATGAAGACTATGTAAATGGGGAGAGATATGGTGCCTTAGAGGAACATTTCTAATAAGCCTTGCGGCTGCGTTCTGTATTATCTGCAGTCTCATTAGCAGATAGGTTGGTACACCCAGATATAGACTATTGGCGTAGTCTAATTTTGATGTTATTAGTGCATGGACAATAGTTTTCCTGCAGTCCATTGGAAGGAAATGAAGAAATCTTCGTAATGCCTTCATTTTCCAGAAGCAGGATGATGTCACGAGACCTATCTGGGATTTACATGAGAAAGTGTTATCCACCTTAAAGCCCAGATTTCTCGCTGAGGACACAGGCTGTGGAGGGGGATTGAGCAGTGAAGGACACCAGAGATCAGAGTGGGGGGGGGAAGGCTGGTTAAAAAACAAAACCTCAGTTTTGTCAGCATTCAGCTGCAGACAATTCTTTGTCATCCAGGTAGATATGTCAATCAGACATTCCTTAAAGTGTGTGAATGCGGCCTCTGAATGGTCTTTAAAAGAGAACACTAGCTGGGTGTCATCAGCATATGAGATGACACCCACGCCATGTTGCTCTATGAGAGTAGCCAGGGGCGCAAGGTAAACGTTAAAAAGAGTGGGTCTGAGAGCCGACCCTTGAGGAACTCCACCAATCGAGGAACTCACCAATCGAGGTGATGAAACATAAGGGTGCAGCCTTACTTTCTGGGACCGCCCTTCAAGAAAAGAACTGAACCAGGCCAGAGTGGTCCCTAAAACTCCCAATTGTCTAAGCCTGTCAAGAAGGATCTTGTGTGACACAGTGTCAAATGCTGCTGACAGGTCTAACAGCACCAGCATTGCACAGTTGTTCTTATCTAAGGTTTCCCGGATTGTTTCAGTTACCTCCAACAGAGCTTTCACCCCTAGAACTTTCCCTGCACTACACCTGCTCTCTACATGTCATTCCTCTGAGCTTTCCCTGCAGAACAACTGCTCCCCGTATACCTGATCCCAGAACATTATTTGCATAACACCTGCTCTCCAGACATCTGCGCCTACAGCTTTCCCTGCACCTCTCCTGTTCCACAGACATCTGCACCCAGAGTTTTCCCTGCATCGTGCCTACTCCCAAAATATCTGCCTTGATGTGTTGCATCAGCGAATAGCATTCTGTACTGCTTTAAATGCCCTAATTATGCTCCCCAAATATCTAAAACTAGAGCTTCCCCAGTATACCACCTGGCCCCAGATTTATACACTAACAGCTTACCTTGTGCCCTACCTGTTTCTAAATACCATCACTCATCCATTTCCTCTCCAGATTTCTGCAACTAGAGTTTCCAGTGTGGCTCGTGTTTTGCTGAAGGAGATTCTCTGAGCGACATGCCAAATCCACTTCCAGAGATGTCTGCAACTAGTTCCCCAGGGCCAAACTTGCCCCCAGATATTTTCACTTAGAGCACACCTCATGATCCATCTGCTCCCTAAATATCCGCACCCAGGGTTTTCCCAGTCACCCACCTCTTCCCACATATCTTCAGGTAGAGCTTTCACAGTCACTCACGTCTTACCATGGATATCTCTGCACGCTGGTATTTTCGAGTATCCCACCTTTTCCACAGATAGCTGCACCTAAATTGTCCACATGCCAAACCTGTTCCAAATATATCATGACCCACATTTTCCTTAGCACCACATAGGTTGCCAAGATATGTGCACACATAATTTATCCAGAACCACATCTGCTCTCCTCCAGACATCTGTATCCAGGATTTCCCCAGTGATACTCCCGCTTAGTACACATCTGCGGCCGAGTTTCTATAGCGCAGTTCCTACTCCACAAACATCTGCCCCTAGAGTTACTCTTATACCAAACGAAACCCCCGAAGTTCTAAGCACCCCGAGGGATGCTTATTGGACTTAAAATGCAGTTCTGTCCTTGGACATGCCTTGTGGGATAATCCTCCTTGGCCCCATCCAATCCAGCGATCAAAGATAGAAGACATTGCTGTGCAGGTTAGAATGGAACGGGATTTCTTCTTCAGGACATGCCGACTCCTCAGATGAAACTGCAGAGTTTCTATTGGGCAGGAGACCAGGCCCTGGGAATTCAGGAAGTGGGCCTGTGACGACACAGCCATTTCCTACCTATGAGAGAGAAGAAACCCAAAGAAAATTACATGCTTAAAGAAAGACAGTTCTTTTGAGAGTAGTGCATATATATAATAAGAATATTTATCGTTTATAGCCACAACACAAGATGAATATCTCCTGGCTATTTATAGTGAAGTGCCATGATTACTCAACCGAATGGTACTTATTTTTTCCACCTCAGTAAGATTTAGAGTGTTTGCGCATGGGCGGGCTCTGGAGTTGTAGCCTGCAGGTAGCACACATATATCTGCAGATAGCTCTCAATTCACTGAGCTATTTGAATTGCGGAGCTCACAAAGCAGATCTCTAAGTGCTCGGACTGAAGGAAAAGTTACTTATTGGCAGCCGCGGCCGGCACAGGTAAACGCGGTGGGGCGGGCCGGGGTGGGAGGGGGTTAAAGTCAACAGAAGACGGAATAAGCATGATTAAATAAATAATACCTATTCCGTCATCTGTCGGTTCCCTCCCCTGCCGCGCCCAGCCCCGCCTCACCGCGCTTACCTGTGCCGGCCGCCGCTGCTTATTGGTATAGCTAATTCTTCACCTTGGGTATTCTTGCTGAATTTATAAAAGATAGAATATATCCATGCACGTTTGAGATTCTGGTACACACCTTTTAATAACAAGCATTGGCAAATGCAATAGGTCTCGCTTACGCAAGAGTTATTGGCTTTGCCAATGTGCTTTATTCATGTTGAACACCAGCATGGCTGCTGTTCAGCATGGCTAAAAGTTAGTGGCGTACTGCCATAGAATGGAGTGGCGTAGAGTGTAGTGGAGGGTTGTAGAGTGGCCTAGAGTACAGAGGAGGGCCTTAGAGTGGAGTGTCAGAGTGGAGTGTTACAGACTAGTGGATTGGAGAAGAGTGTCCTGGAGTAGAATGGAGTAGAGCATAGTGTCATGGAGTAGAGTGGAGTGTTGCGGAGTGGAGTGGGGTGGAGGGGCATAGAGTGGCGGGGCGTAGAGTGGGGTACAGTGTTGTACAGTGGAGTGAAATAGAGTGGCGTAGAATGGGGTGGCGTAGAGTGGCGTAGAGTGAAGTGGTGTAGAGTGGATGGAGTAGTGAAGTACAGTGGAGTGGAGTAGTGTGTCATAGGGTAGAATGGAGTAGAGTGTAGAGTGGAGTAAAGTGGCGTGGACTGGCGTAGGGGGAGTTGTGTAGAGTGTCGTAGAGTGGAAGGTCCGAGTGTCATGGAGTTGTGCAGAGTGGCATAACATTGAGTAGAGTGGTGTGGAGTGGAATGGCGTTGTGTGGAGTAGACTAGGGTGGCGTGGAGTACAGTAAGGGGAGTGTTGTAAAGTGGAGTGTCCTAGAGTGGAGTGTCGCAGAGAGGAGTGGAGGGGCATAGAGTGGAGGGGCATAGAGTGGAGGGGCATAAAGAGTGGAGGTGCGTAGAGTAGAGGGGAGTAGAGTGGAGGGGCCTAGAGTAGCATAGAGTGGAGTAAAGTAGAAAGTCTTAGAGTGGAGTGGAGTGTCTTAGAGTTGAATGTTATAGAGTTGAGTGGAATAGAGTGGAGTGTCATCAAGAGTTGTAGAGTGGAGTACAGTGTTGTAGGGTAGAGTAAAGTGTTGTAGAGTAGAGTAGCGTAGAGTTGAGGGGCATAGAGTGGATTATCATAGAGTGGAGTGGCATTGAGTGGAGTGGCATAGAGTGGCATACAGTGCAGTGGCATAGAGTTTTGTAGAGTGGTGGGGAGTAGAATGGAGGGATGCAGAGTGAGGGAGATAGAGTAAAGTGTTGTAGAGTGGAGGAGCACAGAGCGTAGTAGAGTGATGTAGTGTCGTAGAGTGGAGTGAAGTAGAGTGGAGTAGTGTCATAGAGTGGAGTATTATACAGTGTCGTGGAGTGAAGTGTCGTAGAGTTGAGTGCTGTAGACCCGAGTGGCATAGAGAAGAGTAGAGAGGAGTAGCGTTGAGTGGAGTAGAGTGGCATAGAGTAAAGTGGCATAGAGTAGCCGGGTGTATTGCAGAGTGGCGGGGCATAGAGTGGAGTGGAGTAAAGTGTTGTAGAGTGGAGGGGCATAGAGTGTCATAGAATGGAACAGTGTCGTAGAGTGGAGTATCATGGAGGGGCATAGAATGGACAGGCATAGAGTGGCATAGAGTGTGGTATAGTGGCGTGGATTGGTGTAGAGTGGAGTGTCATTGAGCAGACGGGCATAGAGCGGAGGGGCATAGAGTGGAGTAAAGTGTAGTAGAGTAGAGTGGAGTGGTGTGGCGTAGCATGGAGTATCATTCAGTGGAGTGTCATACAGTGGAGTGTCATAGAGTGGAGTGTCAGAGTGGAGTGGCATAGAGTGGAGTGACGTAGAGTGTCTTAGAGTTAAGTGGCGTAGTGGTGTATAGTGGCACAGAGTGGATTAGAGTGTCATAGAGTGGAGTGGTGCAGAGTGGAGCAGAGTAGAGTTGTAGAGTGGAGGAATGTAGAGTGGAGTGTCGTAGACGGGAGGTAAGTGTAATAGAGTAGAGTGGCACAGTGTGGAGTGCCGTTGTAGGAAAGTCATCCTTTTTGCCCTAATCATCCCCATTTGTTTTGACTGATACTGGTGGTTACTGACTCTGAAAGTGCCCTGAGCTCTGCTAACCAGGCCCAGGGCCAGAGCCCTGTCCTTAATAGGTATATGGCAATTGGTGTAATTACATTGGCTAATACATCCTACCTGTAAGTACCTAGTATATGGTAGGGCATGTAGGTGTAAAGACCCCAGTGGACTTAGGGGGTGACTTATATGTAATAAAAAGGTAGTTTGGGACTTTGGAAGTACTTTTAATTCCAAAGTCGAATTTGGATACAGTTTTATTTTAAAACCAGTCCGCAAGGCAGGTCTGGCTTTTAAATTACAACAGACACCAC
Organism: Calotriton arnoldi; assembly: GCA_963921515.1. Classification (NCBI taxonomy): domain Eukaryota; kingdom Metazoa; phylum Chordata; class Amphibia; order Caudata; family Salamandridae; genus Calotriton; species Calotriton arnoldi. The sequence continues at coordinate 863,840 of CAWUFW010003094.1, forward strand.
AGCAGTGCACACTTAAGTTCAGGGAAAGTGCACCCTACATGTAATAGGGCCTCAGGGGAGTAGCAGTGCGACACACAGTGGTGGCAGTGGACAGGGCCACACAGAAGCGCTGCAGTGGGAGTGGAACACATAAAAGGGAAGCTGGAGAGGCTGATGATACAACTGGTGCTGCACGAGTGAGACAAAAAAAGTCTTGCATGCAGAGGGTTTGCCGGAGGGCACATAGAGGGGCTGCAGAAAGACACACAGAGGGGCGCTGGGGGGACATAGTGTGACACACAGGATGCATTAGAGCTGTCACACAGAGGGACTACAGAGAGGCAGGGTTATATAGATGTGATGTAGGGTAGGCAGAGGGCACTCAGGTGCTAAGGAGGTGTGAAGCCACATATAGGGGCTGATGGGGCAGTGCAAGGTGGCACAGAGAGACTGCAGGAAGGCGGAGGCACAACCACTATCATACATGCACTCACTCATTTGATATATTCTCACAACCACCATCCAAGACCAATACACTAACTATCATACATCCACACAACATTATACTCCAACACACCAACTAGAACCCACATCATATGTCAACCCACACAACAACGTACTCGAACACACTCACTGTGATACACTAACAAGCCCACCGTCATAATTCAACACACATTGTCATCTCAGCACACTCACTATCTTCCACACAATCAACATCATGTAGCAAAACAAACACCATCAGACATCAACACAAGCAACATTTTAGCTCCACACACCCATTATACTTCCACAGAACCTGCCATCCCACACCACCAAACATCTACACAACCAACCTCATATGTCAAAATATCTACAAACACAAATTAACCCACAATCATACATCCACATAACCAAATCGTTTGCCAACATAGCCTCTATCATATGTCCACACAGCCAGCATCCTACAACACCACACCAACCATCATACATCCACATAACCAACATCATACAATACATCCATCATTAGTCATCAGCACAAGCAATATTATGGGTCTACAAACTGTCATGCCACGGTGGCAATTCCTGTTGGGGTCTTCTTGCCGACAACATGTAGTATGCCAGGGGCCCACTTGGCCTTCTCCATGCCAAGGTTCCTTGTTGATGTTGTTGGTGAAGGAAAATAACAGCCCCAACCTAAGATGGCCCTTGCCCTGCAAGTCCCTTCACTGAAATTCTTTCCCAAATCAATATGGAGATGACATGAGTTTCTGACCTTTAAAAGGAAGTGACTCTTTCTAATATTTGCATCGCAATGCTTCAAGTAGTTGTTCGTCAGGTTCTTTGTTCCTTGATTTCTTCCTGAGCCTTTGCCTCTTTTCCTTTTTCCTATTCCTCTGCTCTTTAGAAGTTTTCTGCTCCTAGCCTTTCCCTTTCTGTAGTATTGTTCAAGATGGCAACTCCAGGGTCGATCTGTCCAGCTTTTGTACAGCTCACCGCTTGGCGTATTCTGGTGTCAAGTCATCTCTGTCTTCTGGAGCCTTTGTGGATAGTTTTTGGAGGTTTTTGTCCATTGGGCTTTTTTCCTCCTTGGGACTCCTTCTGTAAGGCACTACGTGGTAAGGGCTTTTCTGTGTTAGCGGCTTTGTGGCTACTGGAAGGGGTCGCTCTTATCTCTGGCACACCTTGTCTGTTAAGACTAGGCCATTGATGCCGAGAAGAAGCATAAGGAACCAAATCAGACGTCAAGACCATGATTCAAACACACTATCACATGCAAACACCATCCCAACATATATACACTCAATCAACCTCGTATGCCAAAACATCCACCATTAAACACCAATACACCCACAATTATACATCCCCACTAACAACATCATACACTAACACAGACATCATCTTAAGCCAAAGCACCTACCATCATACTTCAACACACCTACCGTCATACCTTGACGCACCCAACATCTTACCTACACACAACCAACATCATACATCAAAACATCCACCATTGTCAATCCGTACAAATACCCCATCATCATATTTCCACACAAACATCATATTCCTATACACCCAGCCTCATACAGCAAAACGCCCACTATCATACACCAAAGAAGACACTGTCAGATACCTTCACATGTAACATGATACATCAACGCACAACCCATCATATACTAACACCCCAAATGTCATGGGCCCACACAACCCATTTTAAACCAAGACAGCCTTCATTATAGCCTAACGCATCCATCATCATATATCCACGAGGCTAACAACGTATGTCAACACACCAATCATCATACGGCTGCACAAAAAAATCATATGCCAACATTCCGACCTTTATACATATGTCAACCCACCATCATATGGCAACACATTCTTCGCCATACGGCCAACATCATATACGACCACACACCCACTGTTAGATGTCTGCACAATCAATAATATACACCATCACACGCCATCAGACAATCACCAAGCCACATTTGTATACCCAGACCCTTACACCCACCGTGAAATGCCCATAACAACCGCAAACAACACACACAAATGCATTATATGGACAGACAGCCAACAGTATAAACCCACTCGCCGCTTATCACTCAACCACAATGTCAAGTTCCCACACCCACACCAACTAACATATTTGTATACATCTAACTTCAACAGCCCATGCAGCCCCCATCAAACACCACCACACCTACCACAGTACATCAAAGAACTACCATTTTACAGACACACATCCATCCTCATAAACTCACATACCAACAATCATAAGCCAGCATATCAACCATTACGCACCCACACAACACGCAGTTACAGTGTATTTACCAGTGCTCTGCAGTTTCACTCCGAGAACTTAATCACACCATCATGCCCCCCTTTTCCACAATTGTAAAATAATCAATGATGCTCTCACACACATGTCAGTTTAAGCTTTGTGTGGAAGTACCAGGGGAAGGAGTTCTGGCTGACTTAGTACGGTGGGGATCTGGTACAAGGTGATTTTTTTTTTATAAAATGTAATTTAAAAAAAGACATTCTTAAAAAAAAAAAAAAAGTTGAAAGGCAGTAGGATTGAATATGTTTACAGTGGCATCCCCATGAAAAAGTTAAGGCTGTGAAACCCCAGTATTTTTAAAAAGCAATAAACAGAGGTATTGTGACTATAGGACTATAGGACCAACAACAGTGTTTGTTTAGTAGAACATCCACCTCATGTGAAACAACCCATGCTTCAGCCAATGAGGTGGATGTACTGATCTCTCTACTCCTAGTGGCAAGATCACTGACACAATATTGGAGCCAACAAAACTATAGTTTCCCTCCCCTTATAATGGTAAGCACAAAAATATTGGAACAAAATATACAGTTTCACACTAATATCGTTAAAGCACATACAAAAATAAAATTTCTGAAATATATATATAGTTTAAAGTAGTAAATCTTAAATAGTTTAATATACACCATTAATATACTGTTAATTAAATAAATCTCACTAATATTTAATACTATATATAAATATATACTTATAAAAACACACACATATATGTGTATGTTTATATAGCTATATATACATATATATAATGTAACAATTACTAAATATATATATTTAAACTATATTATATTAATTTTTTGTTTACTTTTATGTAAATGTACTACTATAAAAAGCACATTATATTATATATACATTTTCTTTTTTACATGAAACATAAAAAATATTAACAATTCAATTTCAAAACATTAATTACCAAACAAATAAAAAATAAAAAAACAGAAAAGATATTTGCAAAAAATATAAAAATTTAGAAACAAATACATTTATGAACAAATACTATATACTTAAAATTATAAATAATTACTATCAATAAATATATTTAACCAATATTAGGAAATGTATTTGAGTGTGGGAATAATACATACACTATTCCCACTTCAGTGCATGCAACAGATTCCCTTGAGCCCTATGACAGAGTCCTGATCTGGAGGCTAGACTACAATGAGCTAATTGGCACCTACGCACCTGTGGAGGAGGAGCCTGCTCGAGCCCGTTGAGCCGTGAGCCGCGAACCGCGAGCTGCGGACTGCCTGTGGCCGCGGTCATCGAGACTGCCACCGAGACTGCCACCGAGACTGCGGAGCTGAGCTGGTGCCGGTCCCTGAGGGGGGAGAACTGGAGGAGTGAAGCCGGCGTGCGGTGGTGGCCTGCGGCCGCAGGGCTTGCCGGAGCTGGTGACAGAGCCGGGCAGCTAGGGCGAGGTGAGGTGAGGGGAGCGGAGCGTGAGAGGAGTGGAGTGGAGCTTGCTTTGCAAGTAAGGCAAGGTGGTGCTCCCTTGCGCCCTAGCCCACAAGCTGGCTGTGTTCCTGCAACAGAGGACTGAGCATGTCTGACGGGTGACGCACGCAGCAGAGGAGCAGAGCGCCGGTGGTGTACTTGTGAGGAGCGGCTGCGGTGAAGAAGGTCCCGTGATACCAACCCGGGTAGGTCCTCGGCCCCACACAGCTGCAGGGGGCTTGCGGGGGGCATGGAAGGCTTGTTCCGCGGAGCGTGGAGCGAGGCGCACTGCAGCTGCAGATAGCAGGTAGCTGGAGGGCAACTGGAGGGCAGGAGGGCAGGAGGCTAAGGGAAGGTTGAGGAGAGGCTCGCAGAAAAACCCTCAATAGACTCTGTAGCTCCTAACCAGCTCCCAACCAGCTCCTGACCAGCGAGCACTGAACAGTACTGAACAGGTCCCACCCTATTCCATCTTATTCCAGCCTGGCACAAACAAACCAAATAAACAAACTAAGGAACAGAAACTGTCACCGAAATCTGTCACCGAAATCTGGTAAAGGGCCGGCAAGGGCCGGCAAAGGAATAAAAAGACAAAAGGAGACAAAAGGAGATAAGAAGAGATAAGAAGAGAGGGGAAATAAACCGGAAGAGGGGGCACTGCTAACATCGCTAACAATTTTAGGAAACGCACAACAGCAGCCATAACAGCTAAGTCAGCCAAAACAATGCGATCAGGGAAGTCAAGGCAGCAGACAGTAGTAAACCCTACCAAAAGAACGAGGAGGACAACCAAGAAGACACTCAACAAGGGAAGTGACGAAGTACAGGCAAGGATAAAAGAGGAAGACTTCCATCTGATTTCTCCACTTATCGCCAGCCCGCAGTCCTTGCCAAACAGCATGGCTAGCGGTGCAAGCAATGAGCCTATTTTGCCCAAACCAAGTCACCAACCTAAAATATACACAACATTTTCGTTTATAAAAGACGCGGGCCGGAATTGTGTTTAAATAGCAACAAAGTAACCAATCTTCCCGAACCACTCCAACCGATCAAGGCACACCAGACGGAACACCAGACGGTACATCAGCAGTGGCAGCAGCAGCTGAAGCCAGACTGCGGGGACTGCGGAGAGTCATCAGTTACTGGCAAAAGCCGCGATGCAAGTACAACAGATGCAACAGATGCAAGCAAAGAGGCAAAGACTCAAGGAATCAAGGCAAGCGGGCACCTAAGACATGACGCCCGGGGCCACTCAGAGTCAGATTTGCCCAAAAACATCGCCATATCAAAGGGGAGCGAGCATGACGCTCTTGGACAGGCCATGAGCCACGCAGTGACAATCAAAGAGGAAGGAAAAGAAGGAAAAGAAAGCACCAACAACTATATACCTCTTGTGCGTGCTAAGGAAGGATCCTTGGATAAAACGCTACCATATCAAATGGGAGAAGAGGGGGAAGAATTGGAAGTACACAAGCACCGTCCCAATACCAAGAACAACATCTTCTCAAACGGAGGTATAGCTCTGCCTGGATTCCTTCACCGACTCAAAACTCTGCCTGAGGCCAAAGCGGAACCCAATCCCAAAGAGAATTTTATCTCTTTGGGCACTCTCGACCATGAGTTGCCGGAGTCCAAGGAGGCGACCGTGACCAACGCGGGCAAAGTGGGCAGTAAAGACTCCCATAACATGACAACAAAAACTGAAGCCGGAAAAGCACTATCGTTCAACCAACCTTGGGACAACTTCAAACACAACTTGGTCATGACACTACCCTAGCCCAACCTAACAGAAATACGCGAGGGGCACCAATACGAACACCAATGTCTCAAGACACCAAACCAGAGTCATCATACCTCACACCAGAAGAATGGGAGGAATTGGTCGCTTCATATTCCATTGCCCCAGGAGGTGAGTCACAAGGAAGAAATAACAGCTCCCCAAAACCCAACATCGAAAAGGACAAACCACAAGACAAAGACGACATCTGGTCCACATTGCTGCACACAATGCAAATGTCCGTGAACGCAATGCAATACCAATCAGATAAGATGGATCTTCAATTGTCAGTCCTCAACTCACTCTCCATCTTCGTCGCTAACATAGACGATAAGCTGGCAGACCTCAACAACCTGATCAAGAGGGCTCAGACAGAGACACAACTTATTCAGGCCAGCTGCACCTGTATAACAATTGTGGACAAGCTGGCGACACTACCGTCAGCAATGGACAATCTTCTCGCTGACATAAGAAAGGCAGTGACAGACAAACCAGCCAATGGATCGGCTCATACGAGCAACGGTGAGCAATCGACAAAAAATCCAAGTAAAAATTCAAGAACCCAGGCACAGGCCCAGCAAACTGTAGCTCAGACGTCAGATGGAAGGCAGCTTTGGGAGGCCATGGACCTATCAACATCGGGGACAAATAACAGCTCATCGAGCCAAAGAGCCACAGCACCCCCAATGAGTAATACTTCATATACAAGCAAATCCCCTGAAAAACATGCTCCGACCGAAGGTATACAATTATCCTCCAAACAGCGGAGAAAACAAAGGAGGAAGGGGCGAAATCAAAAATCAACACAGGCTTTATTAAACAGCAGGGGCACAACCCTTAGCCCCGGAAAAGTGCCAACGGATGATCGACGAGACTCCTCAAGCAGGGAGGAAGAAGCGACAGACTCAGGCCGGGACACAAGAAAGAGGCTAACCCAGGAAAAGGCAATAGAAAAGAAAGAGTGCACATCCCCCAACAAACCCGTAAATGACGGCCCGAGCACAAACCGGGGAACAGAAGAGGGCGCTCAATAGTGGAAACAGCGACAACAACAAATTCACGCTCAGTGACCGACAGGGCACTCAACAAGGCCACACAAGGCTCAGTAACATCATCAACAGGAGAGCCTACGGAATCAGTAGGTAAACAAAGAGCCAAACAGGGCAGTGTATGTACAAATGGGGAGACAACTACAACATCAGGCACAAGTACAGAGACAGACCTAGCATGCGATAACCGGCTCCTTGTTCCGGTAAAATCATCGTGCGGGCCACCCGCATCAATAGAGGTCTCAACAGAAACACAGAGTTGCTCGGACCAACAAAAAGTGCTTCCAGGCACGACAACCATAATTGTGTTTCACCCAGAGTATATATCGAAGGGACGGGTTGATATTCTAAACAGGGGCAACATTCTACGACTACTAAGGTCCACTAACAGTTTAAAGAACATAAAAACCACCGACCTGGAGTCAGTCGAGTTTGTAGAGTCACCAGATCGACCTGGAATAGAAGCAATGAAAACAGTCTGGGCCACACCAGACCTAGCTGAGAGAGTCTTAAGGGAACAAATTAGACTCAATGCCTGGGGCATCAAACTACAGCCTTTCGCAAAACCAGGATACCCAGACCCCTTATTGGCCGATCCAAAGAGCCAAGAAGAATATCCTAGTTCGGCACCACCGAGCACACGATCATTCTCAGTATTGCGAGGGGCACGCAGCAATAGCCTTGAGCATAGAGAAACCGGAGAACGCAATGAACAAAGGACACACTCAACTAGAAGCACAGCCATACAAGAGTGGAGCTGGTTATCCAGGACAATAAACATCAAACCTGAAAGTCAGTGACATCCCAAGCTTAACGCATCCACAGCTAAAAACTCCCTGAAAGTCTGTTCCTGGAATATCAATGGTCTGGGAGATAAGACCTCGGATCCGGAACTGCAATCTTATCTACAGAAATTTGACATCATTTCGCTCCAAGAAACATGGTGTGAAGTACCAACTGCACTGTATGGTTTCAACTTTCTCTATTTACCAGCAACAAAAAGCGCCAAATTCGGCCACAATAAGGGAGGTCTTGCGACATATAGCTCCATTAAGAGCATCTACGCAGCTGACCCAATGCCATACAATCTAGCTCCACCCAACGCAATGCAAGCACTCCGAATTACCATACAGGGGACGACAAAAAAAGAGTATATAATACTCGTAAATCTCTATCTGCACCCACGCGATAAAATCAGAGGTAGTCAACAATTGAAGGAAGAATGGTGAAAATAATAACAGAGGAGAAAGCAAACAGCTGGATCATCACAGGGGACTTTAACTTAAACATGCTCAACAACAGAGCTGAGGACAACTATGCAGAAGAGGACCCATTTGCATGGGATGCAATACCTCAAGATAACAACACAGACGGAAGATCCACAAAAACTTCTCAAAAGCTTCTGGCGTTTTTAGAGCAACTGGGCTTTCGTGCGCTAAGCTGCAGATTTTCAGGTGATCACCCACAGACAGCAACATTTCACAATGCAGTAGCAAGGTCCACAATCGACTATACATTCTGCTTTCGCTGCATGTTCTTAGAAGTAAAGGACTATCGCATTGGAAGTTTAGATTATAGCGATCATCTGCCCCAGGAAATCACGGTAGAAGCGCCATCAATACGCAAATTGCTCCCAGCAAATACATTCTGCCCGGAATTTACCAATAACGAGAAAAGAGTGAAATGTAGAACAAACGACCCAGAAGGCCTCTTTTCCCTTGCAAAACAACTCCTCGGAGAAGCGCAAGTAGCTGATCCCGACAGAATAGGAAGCTGGGAGGTGTTCACAAATATCCTACGGAACAGCTACGGAGACACAAAAGGACGCTCTCCAAACAGGAGTACGGCTCATCTTCAAAACCAACGCTTATGCCACAATTCCTGGAATAATGCCGAATTAAAAAAGCTAAAAGCACTGATAAATCACACACTACGGAGGCTGAAGAAAGACCCCACGGCATTGCAAGAACTGAGGCAGCTAAAAGCCACCCGCAAAAAACTAACTTGGCGAATTAAAAAAGAAGCTGAAAAGTCTCTTTGGGCCAGACTCCTGCACAACATCAAAAACAACAATGGCGCGCAATTCGGGCAGAAGATCAACGCTCTGTCTAACCCGCGGTGCCAGGGCATCAACTCACACGTTACAGAAGAGGCATGGACAACCTACCTCGAATCACATTTTAATAAAGAGCAGATTCTCCAAACCCGCTCAACTAACCCCTCGCCTACAATGGAAACTCAATCACCCCAGTTAAACTTCAACGCAACACTGGGACAGGATTTTATAATCACGAATACACAAATCTGCAAAAGAATCCTCAAGGGCAGGCGTGAGGGAGCTCCTGGCCCAAACGGGATCCCGCCCATACTATTTAAACAAGATCCAGAATTCTGGGCATCAGTTTTAAAACCGATCTTCGAATCAATTTTGCAAACTTCAATAGTACCATCATCATGGAGGGGCTCGATTATTTCGCCCATCTACAAAAAAGGCAATAGGAGTGATCCGAAGAGCTATCGGCTGGTAGCTCTTCTGGACAATGAAGCCAAATATTATGCAGGTGTACTTCTCCAAGAATTAACGACATGGGCCACAGAAATCGCAGCAATACCTTACAACCAAACAGGTTTCTGCAGGAACATGGGCACTGCTACCAACATTTCAGCCCTTTCATTAATGATAGATGCCGCACTTGTAATAAAACAGCCCCTGTACCTGTGCTTCATCGATTATAGCTCGGCGTTTGACCATATAAACAGGAATATACTGTGGCAAAAACTTAAAAGGCTAAGAATTCCATCACTGCTACTAAATCAACTAATTCTTTTGCATAGCAACACCAGGGTGCAAGTAAAGCTGGGGGCAGGAGACCATTTAACGAAAAAGATAAACACAACCTCAGGATTAAAACAAGGCTGTGTGCTTGCCCCAACACTCTTCAATCTTTTTATGGCCGAGCTATCAGTCCAACTAAACGAAAGTAATTCACATGCCCCCAAGCTAGGAGGCCGTCAGTTACCCAACCTTCTATATGCAGACAACCTGGTGCTTATCAGCCGGACACCCATAGGTCTACAACGCTTGCTGGACATCACATCCCAATACTCGGAGACCAATAGACTAAGCATTAATCAAGAAAAAACAAAAGTTATGTGTGTAAACTTCCAGAAGACAAAAACAAAACACAACTGGTTCCTGGCAAAATCCAAGCTGGATGTCGTACAAGACTATAAATACCTGGGGGTTATCATCGATAACAAAGGTAACTACAAAGCGCAATGTGAGGCAATAAAAAAAAGGGGATTAATGACAGCAGTGGCATTAAGAAATCTGAAAAACAAGACCGCTGGACCAAGCTTTCTCCCCCTGACCAGTGTGATACAGGCTAAACTAATTCCATCAATCACCTATGGAAGCGAAGCCATGAGAGGGAGAGATGCTGAAACACTGAACGGCACCATAGCAAGAGCCTTGAGAATGATCTACGGGCTGCCAGGATATACATCTCCGGCACAAATGAGGCTCGAATTCGGGATGCAAAGACAAGAGCTGACCCGCAAAGGAGCTTTCGTTAAAACCTGGTACAAAATCAAACAAGCATTGGCATAGCCAATAGGTCTCGCGTTTGGGCCCTAATAAGTGGGCCCTAATAAGTGTTTAGACAGAGCTATTGGCTTTGTTAACCTCTTTATCCCCTTCCAGGCTGTGACGGGAAAAAATAGGAAAAGAAACGATCCACACCGGCCACCAAGCGCGATAGTGGGTTCAAGTGGGGAGGGTGGCTGCCAGAGCCACGATGGAGAGAGTTAGTTCAAGTTGGCTGCGGAAAGTGGAAGGACCTGAGAGGGGGTTTGAGGGTGTAAGGAGGGAAGTGACCCATTCACGCTGGGTGGCATGAGGACAGCAAGTTCAAATAGGTGGGGGTGGCAGTGCTAAATGTTCATCAGTAATGGGAGAACGCCCAAGTAGTGGGGAGGGTGGCTGCCAGAGCCACGATGGAGAGAGTTAGTTCAAGTTGGCTGCGGAAAGTGGAAGGACCTGAGAGGGGGTTTGAGGGTGTAAGGAGGGAAGTTACCCATTCACGCTGGGTGGCATGAGGACAGCAAGTTCAAATAGGTGGGGGTGGCAGTGCTAAATGTTCATCAGTAATGGGAGAACGCCCAAGTAGCAAACAGGGCGGAAGAATGGAAACAAGCATTGGCCGCGCGGCCGTAAAAGTAACGCCGCGCGGCCGCGAAATGAAATGATTAAAAAAAAAACGCGAGTTGTGCGCACGCGCGACGAGAAAAAGTGCTGTGCACGTCGCGCGCGCTTGTGCGCGTAACCGCACGCTGGTGGCCGCTTTTGGAGCACTTTCAAAAGCCCCTTACTAAAGTCTCGCAGCGCATGCGCGCTGGCTCAGCGAGACCTAAAAAGGGCAGCCTGAAACGCCAAACTCCTACTTGTGGAAGGAACTAGAAGCTTCAGAGACCTGCCCAGCTAGACATTTCTTGGACACTGCACTGGACCAGCTGGGGATTCGGCAACTTTGGGAATCATCAAGGTCCCTGGCAAGCTTTAAAAAAATAGTAAATAACACTGTCAGAAATGAATCTATCATACAAGACAAAGCTGTCTTGTCAGAACGCGCACACGGCTGGCTCACTGTACAGTCCTACAGCAAAGCGACCCCCCAAGCATACCTCCAAACTAACTTCTCTAAAACCACAAAAGAGAAGTTCCTGAGATTCCGGTTAGGCATATTACCATCTGCATACCACTTGCCTCCGTGGTTACGCCCTCCGAAGCCGGCAATTTGTCGTCTCTGCGGGGAAGGAGAGGAGGACATAGTGCACATCATAACCATATGCAGGGAATTAATGCAGGAGCGCCGGTCACTCCTTAGACCATTCTTCAATAAGAAATAAATACGGTCCTGTAAGCAAGCGGTGCTAGCAAGTTTCTCTGGCGAAGATATTCAACTAAGCTGTTGCCTAGTGAAATTCTTAACTGCTGCTGATCTCAGACTAAAAAAGATACAACCGGATTATCTGAGAAGTGGCATTGGAGCTGGGTTGGAACCGGCCCGCTGACCCACTACGCGAAAGTCTCTGACAGCGCCTTTATTACACCAAGTACTAAGCACTCTTGCACACCCAAGCCTTGAAGAAAAACATTACCGGGCTAACCTCGGCCACTCTGTACTGAGCCATAAAAGTCGTTGCTGCACTACGCACTTTAACCTGTATTCAATCGTCTCCCTCATTTTGCTGCTAAGACTCTGATCAGGGAGGTTATCTTACATTCTGAACTGCTGCTAAATCTCCGCTTATAAAAAATGAAGAATCTGGACTGTGGCCCACCGAGGCTGGGGGATTCTCTCTCTTTGCAATTTTTACTGTGTTCTTAAATGTGGCTACTAACCTTTTAAGTTGAAGTTTTATAGTTTTATAAGAGATGGTCTTTTTTGTAAAGGTTTTAACTAACTGTACAATAAATATATTACTTACTTACTTGCATGCAACAGTAGAGAAAGTGTAGAACTAAGGTGGGGTTACATTTACTATTCCCACTCCAGCCTGTGCAACAGTAGGGAAAGCGGTGAACTTCGGAGGGATTACATTTACTATTCCCACTCCAATCTATGGAACAGTAGGGAAGAAATTGGACTTTGGAGGGGTTAAATTTACTATCCCCACTCCAGTATGTGCAACAATAGGGAAAGCATTGGACTTCAACGGGGTTAAATTTACTATTCCCACTCCTGTTTGTGCAACAATAGAGAAAGCGTCAGAGTTCAGAGGGGTAAGATTTACTATTCCCACTCCAGTCTGTTCAACAGTAGGGAAAGTGTTGGACTTCGGAGGGGTAACATTTACTATTCCCACTCCAGTCTGTCCAGCAGTAGGGAAAGCATTTGACTTCGGAGGGGTTAAACTTACTATTCCCACTCCAGTCTAAGCAACAGTAGGGAAACCGTTGGGCTTCATAGGTTTATGATTTACTATTCTCATGCAGTCTGTGCAACACTAGGGAAACCGTTGGACTTAGGAGGGTTAAAATGAACTATTCCCACTCCAGTCTGTGCAACAGTAGGGACAGTGTTTTCCCACTCCAGTCTAAGCAACAGTAGGTAAACTACTTCACTTCGAACACATTGCATATTTGTATAACCGTATTAATTTAAAAAAAAGATAAAACTCTTAATACAAACATTATTACTTTTCACAGTATATATGTATATATATATATATATATAGTTCCAATCCTGTATGTCGACAAAAACACAGGCGCTGACACCGTGGGAGTATATCACGGAACGATTTATTCCAATTGAAGACCAAGACGCGTTTCGGCGGCGGACCGCCTTGCTCACTACGCCAGGTAACAAATGATTACACTTATATATACACATACACTGATTGGTAAAGCACACTTAAGGCAGTTGCCATAGAAACCACTTCTGTGTAGTAGAAACAGAAAACATATTCTCTAAATGCAATAACGGTGCAACAACCAAAAGAAAACCCTTTCCATATTTTTTTAGAAAAAGCATAAACACTGTCAATAACGAAATGGTAATTTACCTTCACATTTAACATAACACTCAAATAAATATTTATATATTTAATTACAAGTAAGTGAGTGTTTAACTTATTCACTAACAGCAAGCAAGGAGAGATAGCAAAATAACGCTAAAATTTGGCTAAGTCATATATAGACAAATAAAAATTACAGCATATGATATATAATACTGATATGTAAATGTCATTATTATATGAATCCATACCCAAAAGGTTTATATCTGTGAGAATCGAGTAATGTCTCAATTGGGAAGTTTTAAATGATGTCTGCGCCTGGATGTAGTTGCGCTTTATTCAAAGACATAAGTTGATGGTGTCAGTGGGAAAGCGGGATACTGCCCAAGTGGGCTTAGATCCTAAACCTATACTCCCTATAAATATAATGCAACAAGTCATAAACACTAAGGAGTAACACCCACATGGATCAAAATAATCAATAAAGAATAATGCCCATACAAGCTACTTCCTAGACCCGGACTCTTTATAATTATAGCACAGAAAAAGGGTATTTACTATGATATAACGCCCAAGTGGGCAATATCTACTAATGACAATTAAAGCAAGGGGGCATCGCTCCGAGCTCGCTGTAGTAACAGAAGGGGTGTGCTAAATAACTAAAAAATTAATAAAATAAAATTAAATATAGAAAATAAAAAATGCAAAAACCTAACGTTACAGGAGGGAAAACAGAAAAGAGCGGGACAAGCGGCATATATGAATTACAGGTGCACATTTAAGGCTTCATCAGCATTCAACCCTTGAGGAATTTTGGAGTCCAACAAAATGATATATTTGGACTCCAATCTTCTGAGTGATAGCTGTCTATTGCCCCCTCTGATGTTTTTGGGGACACTGTCTATCACAAAAAAGGAAAGTTCTTGCGATTTCCCTGCGTGGCAGGTGTTAATATGTCGTGCCACGGGGTATGTATGCTCATTAGAAATAGCTCTAAGATGCTGCAGTATTCTCACATGCACAGGGTGTATAGTACTCCCTACATATTGCTTGGCACATGTACACTGTAAAATATATATATATATATATGCAAAATAGGAAGCAGAGAACTCTGGGTAGTTCCTAAGTTTAGGTGGAGAGCAGCTCCTGTATAGAGCACCCTGCAACACCAGCGACACTCTGAATCCGCTCACCTCAAATGTCTGTTTTTCTAGCAAAGTTTTTAAGCATTTTACCAATTTACAGAATTCATAAACAAAGTAATAATTAATTTTCAATTTAAAAATAATGGGCATTTAATTGTTACTTAATGAACTTGCTACCCAATACCCCTACAAGTCTAGCACCCCACACCTAAAATATAACTAAAATAAATAAGCATAACACAATTTACATATTTGATAATTAATTAAATATCTAATTAACAATCAAGAATTAATTTTTACTTATTCATGACTTAAATGACTTCTCAACAAACAAACTTACATAAATATTAATCAATTAAATATGTATTTATACGTTAATAATTGTTGTTTCATAAATGTTACTTAATTAACTTCCCACCCTATACTCCTACAAACCTAGCAACCCGCACCTAATATATAATTGAAATAAATCAGTGTTACATAATGTACATAATTATTAATCACTTCAATAATTATTAATAGAGTCATAATTATTACTTAATTAACTTCCCACCCTATACCAGGGGAACCCAGCGGCCCACATCTAAAATGTAATTAAAATATATGATTATTACACAATTTACATAATTAATAATCAATTAAATAATTAATCATTCATTAAAAATGTATTATTAATTAATTATTACCTAATTAACTTTCCACCCTATACTCCTACAAACATAGCAATCTGCACCTAAAATATAAGTACATTAAATCATTATCGTAATATACATAATTAATATCAATTACATACTTACTTAAAAATTATTAATTAATTAATAATTAATTATGATTTAATTAACTTCCCATCGTATCTCCCTACAAACCCAACGACCCACTATAACACTATAAATTACTATTAACAATGACATTAAAAATTCTAAATCACTTAAAATTGCAAACAGTATTTTTAAAAGTAATAACTATGCATACAATAACACATAAAATTAATATATGAACTAAAACACATTAAAATAATTAAAAACAATATTCTTTACAACTACATTATTGAAAACGATATTACCAACAACGATATTCTTAATAGCGATATTACTTACTAGAAAAAACTATATTCTTGACAGCAATATTTTTCTAGCATGCTATTTTTTCTGATATTTCTGTCTCCCGATATCTAAAACTCTATATTTTGTCCAAATACCTGCTGGTGCATTGGAATTACAGATAAGTCCCTATTTTTTTCTCCAGCATAAGATCTTTCAAGATCCACATGCTTGAATCAGAATAGCAAGCAGTACATCAAATTCCAAAATAAAGGTCACCATTGATAAAAACAGGTTATGCAGAACTGCCTGTCCCACTGACGAATCAGCCTATGCTTTCCAATCCAGGCAGTACTGCTTGGAGAAAATGTGCTTGCTTTTCCAAGGAGCTGCAGACAGATATCCAGAGGTGGTATCCCTGCAGCAGCTGTCTCCGACTGGCTTGTTGTAGACCAAGCCCTAACTTTGTTCTGAAGCAGGTGCTTAGCTGTACTGTGGCAAAAACCATTGCAGGCTGATAGCCAGCAGGCAGTGCCCTTCTTAAACAGGAGGAGACCCTGCCTTCTTAGCAAGACTAGACGAATAGTTGATCAGAAATATGTATGTCTGTTGACCATGTAAAACTTGATACACCGGCGTACATCCAAGAAATGTAATGCTCTTTCTGCTGAATTAATTGGGTTTGGAAAGATGGAGCAAAGAACGCTGGGTTTGTTCAGATTGAAGTTCAGATGGAGCATACTCTGCATCTTAAACCTTGATATCAAAGCCAGGTGAATTCTGAGTGAGGAATATTTGATTCCCTTTTGGGCTAGATATAGGAGGTATTGCAGCATTTGGTTGGGTTGCATTAAAATGGTATTCAGTCCTGTATTCTTGCACCACACACAGAAGCATTTAGTGTTGTAAGCGTTTGTCGTAGCTGGTGCATGTTTGTCTGTCACTATTACCCTACAATTTATAGAAATGTCAAGATTGCCAAATTCTTAGTGATTTGGAACCAAACGGACTGTTGAGAGACATCAAGTTGTGATGGAGGCCTTGACCATTGTGTCTGGAGAGGTGTTTGGGGAGTTTTTTCAATCAGTCATGGGGTATCAGGACAGTTGTACCAACATTTGCACAGTCATGCTAGGGCAATCAGTATCAGTAATTAGTGCTCTGCTTGGCTTTTCTCAGCACTCTGGGAAGAAGGGAAAATGGCGGAAAGGCATAGGCAAAGACATTCAACCATGTCATTGAGAAAGCATTGCTCCTGGACCCCGATTTCCAGTACCTACTTACAAAGTACAGTAATGTCTTACACTCGAAGGTCAGTTTGTCACAGTACAGTGCCTGATGGGTCAATTCTCCTGAAGACATGCTGTAGCTGATCTTGATGGAGCTACCACTCATGTCAATCTAACATAGCTCAGCTGAGAGCATTTGCCTAGTCATTCTGGACCCCTCACACGTTTTCCACAGAGATGTCCACATTGTTTGCTGTGGTCCAGTCCATAACAGTTGCCACTTCTACAACAGAGATCAAGACCTCTTGTCTCCCTATCTGGCAATGCAGTACATCAAGGTTGTGTCGTCTGTCCTGATGAAAACAGCATGGCCCGCTAGTCACTGCAGGAAAACCTGGAGCCCTTGTC
Organism: Calotriton arnoldi; assembly: GCA_963921515.1. Lineage (NCBI taxonomy): Eukaryota > Metazoa > Chordata > Amphibia > Caudata > Salamandridae > Calotriton > Calotriton arnoldi. Next base: position 881,238 of record CAWUFW010003094.1, read on the forward strand.
TGATGGCTCATTTCTATAAGATGTTTATGTGGAGCCACTTTTCTTTGCCCAGTCAGACATTCTGTGGATAGCACTTGCAAGTGAGTTCCCCAGCCTTCTATAGGAGCATCTGTGGTTATGACGATTCTGTTCGCTGTAGACTGGAAGGGAAGGCCTGGGTTGAGGTTGTCTGTGAATCTCCATGATAGCAGAGCTTGCTGAGGCATCTGGAACTTACTCTGTCATTCCCTGACCCTACGAACTGCTGAAATTGCTGGTCAACCGCTTGTTGAATTGGTCTGATCCACAACCGGAAGAATGGAACTAGCCCTATCCAGTATTACATTAGGTTACAGTGATTTGTAAGTCCTGACTGGAAACAACTCTTTACTAAAGATGCTCACCGCCAGTGTTGGAAGTTTTGCAATCACTCTGTTGAGGCAATTGGATTGCCACGTTGAGTATCTTGAATTGCCCCTGGGAACTGAACTGTTGCAGGATGGATAGAGGACTTTTGGACATTTAGGGCCTTATTACGACTCTGGCAGTCCTACCAACCCCTGTAGGACCACCAAAGCTGTGGTGCTGCCGCCCGCCAGATTAGGAGTTAAATCCTGGTCTGGCGGGCGGTCCTGCGGGGGTCTAAGGCATCGGTCTGTCAGGCTCATTGAAGAGTCTGACATGCAGACCGCTGCTCTCAGAGCTCCGACTGCACCTTCCTGGACAGTGTGGCATAAATGCCACACCGTGCAGGAACTGGGGGTGCAAACCCAGGGGGACACTTCATGTGCCCCTGCATGCACCCCCAGGAGCGGCAGGGGGCCCTGTTAGGGCCCCCTTTGTTGCCTCTCTGCCACCCTTTTCATGGTGGGCTCACCGCCATCAACCACCTGAAACTAAACGCTCTTAAAACGGAATTCCTCTTAATTGCCCCACCCAAACAGTCACCAGTCATCGAAGAATGGATGAATCAACTAACAGCTCTTAAGTGCATGCCACACATCATTGATTCCACAAACTCATTGGTAATAATGCTAGATAAGAGTCTAAACAGGCAGAAGAACATTAGTGCACTCACCAAAGGAGCGAACTTCCAACTCAGCATCTTAAGGAAAATAAAAGGATAAGTTACATACCTGTAATCCTAGTTCTCTTCCAGGGGTATACTCATCAAAGTCATAAGCACTGAATAGTCCCGCCCATGTGCGGGGACCCTGGAGCATTAACAAAAATATATGCATATAAAAATATATTAATTAATAATGTTTACCCAAATCTGAGGACTAGTCCTGTGTAAACATACATCAATATGTATATATTATGCATATATAATATACGGACATGTATATAAATATGCAGCCTAAAGCCCCCAATGAGGCTCAAATATGCCAATAGTGCATTGTATTTTTCATTTAAAAGAAATCATATATAACCACATTTCCATGACATAGAGAAATGCACTCTTAACTTGTATGAACACAGCCTTTATTTTCAAGGAAAAAGGCAAGGTGATAGCAGGCAGATTAGCCCATAAGGCTGCATATAGAACACTCATCAAAAACAGGTGTCGTGCCTTTAAGACCTCCAGGCTCCCATCATGCCCTACAGGTGACAGTTAGGCCAGGTCTTTTTAACGGCGTAATACAGTGCATAGAGATCATGAGGAAAATAGAGTGCTGCTATAACCATGGTATTCGTCCGGGGAGGAGGAAGGGTTGCTTATGACTATGATGAGTATACCCCTGGAAGAGAACTAGGATTACAGGTAAGTAACTTATCCTTCTCTTCCAGGGGATACTCATCAATAGTCATAAGCACTGAATAGAGTTGCAAGCCCATCCCAATAATCCTGCGGACGAAAACCAGTATAGCAGAAATACTCTGAACAACATTTTAACCAAACAAATTCTTCAAGGAAGCTTGCCCAAACCGGGCGTCTGCTTGGGTATCAGAATCTAGGCAGTAATGGCGAGCAAAGGTATGAACTGAGCGCCATGTATCTGCTTTACATATCTCTTGAATGGGTACATTCCTGAGAAGAGCCGTAGTGGCGGCTTTACCTCTCGTGGAATGAGCCTTCGGCCTGCCAGGGAGCTGCTTGTTAGCTAACTGATAAGATAATGTGATACAAGATACTATCCATCTAGCGATGGACTGTTTAGAAGAAGGGAAACCAGTATTCATTGGACCATAGTTCACAAAAAGACGGTCCGACTTTCTTATGTCCTTCGTTCTATCAAGGTAGAATTTTAGAAACCTTTTTAGATCAAGTCAATGTAACACCCTCTCAGGGGGAGTGGTAGGGTTTGGAAAGAAAGTGGGTAGAGTGACTGACTGGTGGATATGAAAATCCGAGATCACCTTAGGCAGGAAACTTGGGTGTGTTCTCATAATTTAGAGAGGACTACATTAAGTTCCCAGGGAGGGCAAGGCGATCAAATTGGTGGGTAGACCTTTCTTAGCCCTTCCAGGAAATCTTTAACAACTGGCATTTGAAAGAAAGAGGCCTGAGTAGGCGACTTTCTATAAGCTGTGATTGCCGCCAGATGTACTTTAATGGAAGAGAACCGTAAGCCTGTTTTAGCCAAGTACAAAAGGTATGAGAGAATAACCTGTTCCTGGCCAAGAATGGGATTATGTCAGTTGGATGTACACCCCAGATAGAAATGCTTCCATTTGAAAGCGTATGATTTCCTCGTAGAAGGCCTTCTCGCTTCCTTTAAAATCTGCATACAGTCCTGCGAGAGGCCTAGGTGACCATATTGGAGGAATTCAGGAGCCATGCTGTCAATCTCAGTGATGGAAGGTTGGGATGAAACACCTTCCCTCCGAACTTGGTTAACAGATCCGGATGGCATGGCAACCTCCTGTGTGGCATCTTGGAAAAATGTAGAAGGTCCGGGTACCACCACTGGCGAGGCCACTCTGGCGCGAGATGGATCACCTTGGTCCTAGATCTATAGAGCTTGTTGATCACCAGTGGTATGAGAGGGACTGATGGAAAAGCGTAGAGTAATCTCTCTGACCAATCGATCAAAAGTGCATTCCCTCTGAAGCCTGGTTGAGGGTACCTGGATGCAAAGGCGCGGCATTTTGCGTTTGCCGCATCTTCAAATAGATCGATGTCTGGGTAACCCCATCTCCGAAAAATGTTGTGTGTTACCTCGTCTTTTAGCACCCAGTCGTGCGCTTCGACGAAGTTGCGGCTTAGTTCGTCCGCGTGCACGTTGAGGGTACGTGGGAGGTGATTTGCTGATATGGACATGTTCCTCACCAGTAGCCATTTCCAAATCGCTTGAGCCTCCAGAGACAGGGGTCTGGATCTGGTCCCTCCCTGTTTGTTCAGGTAGTACATCGTTGTGGTATTGTCCGTCTGAACCAACAGGGAACGTGACTTTATGGAGGGGCGGAACGCTTTGAGAGCCAGATGTACAGCTCTTAGCTCCAACATGTTGATGTGGTAGGTTTTCTCCTTTTCTGACCACATCCCCTGAATCTGAAGAGGTACCATGTGAGCTCCCCAGCCTTGGAGGGACGCATCTGTGACGAGTGTTTGTTTGGTGAGTTCCTGGTGGAACGGAACTCCTTCCAGCAAATGAGGACGCTGCATCCACCATCTAATTGAGACTTGGACTGCGTGAGGAAGAGTTATGGTGTCCTCCCAGTGGTTGGAGACTTGAGACCACTGATCCTCCAGTGCTTGTTGTAATGGGCTCATCTGTAGCCTGGCAAATGGGACAATGAATATGCAAGAAGCCATCAATTCCAGCAGAGAGGATAACTGTCTGGCCGTGGGATGAGGTGTGCGGAGGAGAATACGACATTTGTGGAGTATTGATGATAGTCTCTCCTCCGAAGGACACGCTCTTGCATTTGCGGCATCTAGGGTCACGCCCAAGTAGTGTATCCTTTGAGTTGGATTGAGAATAGACTTCTTGAAGTTGACGCACAGACCCAACTTATTTAAGAGTTGAATGCAGTACTGCAGATGTTCCTGTAGGAGACTGTGAGAGGCACTCTTGAGCAGCCAGTCATTTAGATAAGGATAGACAAAGATCTTTCTTTTCCGCAGGAAGGCTGCTACAACTGCCATGCATTTTGAAAAGGTGCAAGGAGCCGATTTGAGTCCGAAAGGAAGGACTTTGAACTAGAAGTGCTCTGACTTTATCTTGAATCGCAAAAACTTCCGGTGCTTTCGAGAAATTGGGATGTGAAAATAAGCATCCTGAAGGTCTATGGAGCACATCCAGTCTCCTAGATGGATTTGTGGAATAATTTGGTGCAGTGCCAACATCCTGAATCTCTCTCTGAGAACAAATTTGATTAAAAGTCTGAGATCGAGTTTAGGTCTGTACTCCTTGTTTGGACCTTTCTTTGGGACCAAGAAGTAACAGGAATAAATCACCTGCCGATGTTGTAGCCAGGGAACCCTTTCAATGGCATGTTTTTGTAACAAGATGGAGACCTCCACTTGAAGTAGCTTTAGCCGATGTACTGAAGATCTCTGAGGGGGTATAGCAGGTGGAGGGGATTTGAATCTGATTGAGTACCCATTCCGCACAATATTGAGTACCCATTTGTCCTGCGTTATCTCGTGCCACTCGTCCAAGTGAAACATTATACTTCCCCCCACCGGAGTAGGTAACAGAGCTGGGGGAAGCAAGAACTCACTGTTTGGGCTGTTGTTATGCCGAAGGGGTTGTTTGTCTAGAGGCCCCTCGTCCTCGCCCAGGTCGTCGCTGGTGATAGTGCGATCTCGCATGATGTTGTTGCGATGGCCAGTGAGGGGTTTGAACCCTCTGCTGGTATTGGCGGCGGTCATAAGGACGATATCGACGTCTGAAGTCCTTCCTTTTCTCCAGACAGACCGCCTTCAAAGTGTCCAGTTCTGACTTCATTCTCTACATCTCATCATCTGCATGAGATGCGAAAAGAGAGGTACCATTGAAGGGAAGGTTAAGAATTCTGTGTTGGGCCTCCGGTTTTAAGCCCATGAGCCTCAGCCAGGAGGATCGCCTAGCGCAGATACCATGCGAATAAACATGAGCTGCTAGGTCTGATGCATCAGCTGCTGCGCTTATGACCTGGTTAGCTACGAGACCTCCTTCAAGCAGGATCTCTTGAAAATCCTGTGGATCTTCTATAGGTAGTTTTTCAGTAAACCTTGAAAGTGAGTCCCATATTGAACGGTCATATCGACCCAACAGTGCAGAAGCGCTAGCAACTTTCATGTAAGAGGCCGAGGTGTTACACATCCTCCTGCCGATGGAGTCCATGGATTTGCTGTCTTTATCAGGGTGGGCTGCAGAGGAGGAAGCCCCCATGTGCGCTTTCCATGGTTCTGACACAATGACAGAGTCCGGTGGAGGATCAGACCTCAGGAACAGTGGATCATGTTCTGTATTTCTTTATTATACGAGGTGGTGCTGCTCCAATAGACGTGGGAGTTAAAAAAGTATGTAACGCCGGTTCTAGTAGCCCAGGAGCCAAAGGAAGAAGAGGTCTAGTGGAAGACAGGTGATGAAGAGTCTCGAAAATGACGGACGTCAATGAAGTCGAGGAAGGCATCTAAATGTTGAGTTTCGCAACCCCTCTGCACAGGACCTCATTAAACGTAATATTGTCATCCACCGGTGATAGGAGGAGTAAACGATAAGGTAGGAGAGTAGTCTGCCACCGAAGATCTGGACGAATTGGTTGACCATGATGGAGACCTGCGTCTCTGCTCTCTAGGCGTATGATGTTGAGATCTGGACCAGGCGTGCCTAAGAGGTGACCGTGATCGATGTCCCCTTGTAGTTGGAGATCTTTGAGGCGACTTTGTGGCTGGTGTCGGTGGACGCACTTGCCCATCAGAAGTACGAGAAGGAGAATATATTTGAGAATAGTCAGACCCAGGACTGCGTCTATGCATTTTTCACTCCTTTATACTCTTCAGCCATCTCGGGGATAAATTGATCGGAGGTGTATGTTGTTCTTGAGTCGGGGAACCCTCCGGCGTAATTTGAAGAATCCTCAGGCCGGGGGAGGATGAATCACTCCTCGACGTCATCCCCTTTGACGTTAGGTCCTGAGTTTCCACCTCCTGAATCTCCCTCGATGTCAAAGGATCCCTCGACGTCAGTACTGGTGACCGATTCATTCTCTGTCTCTTAGCTGGTGGAGACATACAGGAGGACCGAGGTCTCGACGTCGACCCTCTCACAGGCGACCTTCTCGACGTCGACCTTCTCAATGGCGATGATGGAGCTCGCCCTGCCGTTGGTGATGATGATGCAGCCAAGCATCTGCGAACAAGACCTGCTGCCGCCGGTGTCTTCGACGTCGGATCCTTCGACGTTGGTGGGGTCATCGACCTTTGAGGAGTCCTCGACGTTGGTGTTGCCCTCGACGTCGGCACCAGAGACTTCAACGGCGACCGCCCATGTCAGCGATGAGCCTTCGACGTTGATCGTCTGTACTCTGCCATCGTAGGGAAGACTGACTTGGACTGTCGACAAGAGGGGGGGGGGTTGATGTCGGTCGATGAAAAGCTGACGCATGTCTAGATTTAGACTTACTTGCCATGCCCGGAGCCGTCCGCTTCGACGGCGATAAGTTCTTCGACGTCGACTGTGATAAAGGTCTACCTGTCAACGACTTAGAAGCAGAAGGAGAGCGCAGGGGTATCTTCGACGTCGATCCTTTCCTCGACAGCGAATCCGACCGATGTCTTCTTTTTTACCGCTTTTTCTTATGCTCTGACCTTATTTGAGAGGAGGGCTCTTTAGAGGGATGTCCTTCCAGACTCCTTTCCTCTCTCCTGCATGGCATGCAGCTTGATCTTCTCCCTTTCTCGAAGAGTCCTTCTGAAAAACTGCTGGCAGTAGTAGCACTTGTCAGGTCTGTGTGAGGATGGCAAGCACACAATACAGACCGAGTGTGGATCGGATTTTGCCATTTTCTTCCCACAGGAAGGACACTTATTAAACAAGGCTGGTATTTCTGACTAGAAAAATAGCTGGAAAGTCAGAAAAAATGATGGAATAATTCTACTAGTACTAAAAAACAACAAATGAAGTAAAAAAATTCAACTTCAAAAAACCAATTAGTGAGAGAAATCCACTAACTGACGAGCTCAATGCTCCAGGATCCTCACAGAAGGAGCCGGAAAAAAGAACTGACCTAACTATCACCTGTGGGGCATGATGGGAACCTGGAGGTCCTGGAGGTCTTAAAGGCACAACACCAATTTTTGATGAGTGTTCTATATGCAGCCTTATGGGCTAATCTGCCTGCTACCACCTTGCCTTTTTCCTTGAAAATAAAGGCTGTGTTCACACAAGTTAAGAGTGGATTTTTCTATGTCATGGAAATGTGGTTTTATATGATTTATTTTAAATGAAAAATACATTGCAATATTGGCATATTTGAGCCTCATTGAGGGCTTTAGGCTGCATATTTATATACATGTCTGTATTGTATATATGTATAATATATATATATTGATGTATGTTTACACAGGACTAGTCCTCAGATTTGGTTAAACATGTATTAATATATATATTTTTATATGCATATATTTTTGTTAATGCTCCGGGGTTCCCGCATGTGGGTGGGACTATTCAGTGCTTATGACTATTGATGAGCATCCCCTGGAAGAGAACCATTCTTCCCCTCTAATGACTTAAAGGTTGCAGTGCAAACCCTAGTGATCTCTAAGCTAGATTATGGAAGCGCAACCCTCTGCGGCCTTCCTAGATCGAAGAAGGCTCCACTTAGGGCTGCTCTCAACTCTGCTGCAAGGCTCATAACAGGTTCTAAAAGAAACAATCATATCACGCCTGAGCTGATATCCCTAAATTGGCTCCCATATGAAGCAAGGATACAACTAAAAATTGCATGCATGGCCACAAAGCCATTCATTTCAACACCCCGATATACCTCGATCAAAAACTGGAGCTCTCTGGTGGCTCTAGATCCTCTAGAAGCGCCAGCAAATTACTGCTCAAACCACAGAAATTCCATAAAAAGAAAACTTACAATGAGCCTTCTCTGGTATCGCTCGAGAATATGGAACTCCCTGCCCCCTGAAGTCAGACTGAATCCCTCTATTGCCTTTTTCAAAAAGGAAATTAAAGCAATATTGATGATGAACCTTCTGCCTTGGAACCCTAGCTTCCAAGGCCCTCAAGGACACACTAGTTTCTACGAGACTGTGAAGATTATATGTTGATCTGTTGGTTTTCTGCTACTTCCTCTTTTACCTTTTGCGATTGCTATATTGTAAAGCGCTCTGATACCCCCTGTGGTCATATTCGCGATATAGACTGAATCCCTCTATTGCCTTTTTCAAAAAGGAAGTTAAAGAGATATTGATGAAGAAACTTCTGCCTAAGAACCCTAGCTTCCAATGCTCTCGAGGACACTCTAGTTTCTATGAGACTGTGATGATTGCATGTTGTTCTGTGGGTTTTCTGTTAGTTCCTCTTATACCTTGCTTGATTGCTAAATTGTAAAGTGCTCTGATACCCCCTGTGGTCATGTTCGTGCTATATAAAACCTTTTTAAATAAATAAAAAAAAATCAGTGCTGCAGAAATAACCAATAATTTATATGTCTGCACCCAGCAACATATGTCTAAGTACCCAAGATCAAATGGCCCCACAGCTACCCACCATACCCAAACGCGCACACACATGCACACACACACACACACACACACACACAGACAAACAGACACACACATTCTCCTTCAATGTGACTATCTTTATGCCCACAGTTGCTAGGGGAGCAGCAACTTAGGCTATTTTTTCAAAAATGCCTTGTAAAGACAGTAGAATGCTTATTTGTAGTGGTAGAGTCTTTGGTCTATCGAAGTTTGTTAACTGTTGTTGGTAGCCGGGGGGCTCGTAATTATTTACTTTCTTTTATAAGGGAGTATTCTTGTAGGCTTTGTGCCATATCTGCTGATCACTTGCAAACATTGACCAATACTGATTGATTAAATTGAGCCTTTTGTTCATTGCAGGCTAATTTTCACTTCCTGTGCATGATGAGTGAATCCTGTGCCAACAAACATACTAACTTGCACAGCTAATTGGCATTTCGTGAGTAGAATTTATATCAGAACTTTGCACCACTATTCAACCACTCCAATGAAGGGATGAGCTTAAGGGTCCCACCCTGTTTGCAATTTTTGAGACCTTGCTTAAAAATGTAAATTTTATATTTATTTTATTTTTCTTCTTTCAGTTTGTTAAAAATAAATCCATTATATTATATACACTATAAGATACAGCAAAAAACTTGCTTCTACTTCAGACCCACAACATCCTAATGTTTTGCTTTAAACTATCATGGCACCTCTGAAATCCGTTTTTCACATGTCGACTGTGAGAAAGTCATGGTGATTATTAAGCTCATTTTGTAAAGTTTCAAACTGCTGCAAAATCTGTACACAATGTTTACCACAACCAACTTTGAAATATCCAAGCATTCACAGTGTGCTTCTGTGGTAATCAACGTGACTACAGCAAAGGATTCTTGCTGGCTTGTTTTAAATGATCTCATTTATCTCCTGGACATAGGTACAGGACATTTCTCCTGTGTTCAATGTGACTCGTGGAGACTTGTTTGATGATGCACATGGTTGTAAATGTTCTGTGCAAACCATTTTGTTTTCTTGGTAGCCAGAACTGATACATTTTGTTAAATTCTAAGATGTCAGGTTAGCACATCCAGTTTAAGTCTAAACCTCGTCCCTGACCACGCACCATACACAGTAAGTCTGTTGCAGCAATGCCGCTACTAAAATAACCTAATCTTTAGCTGACAATGCTCCTGTTGGACCTGGCTTTAATGCCTAACAACATGTCATTGGAAATTATATTGCACTCAGTAACAATGATAGTTGGAAGGGGTCCAAACCATGAAGAAGATGCCATTTTGAGGAGAATCAAACTCACCTAAACCACCATGTTGTTGGGAGACTACACCTCAACTGCCAAAATACAAACATGCCCTTATTGGTCATCAGTTTAGTGAACGATGATGTTAGTATGGGAACAGAAAACACCAATTTTTCTGTTGGTTTAAATGATTGTACTACTGAATATCAACATGAAGAATATTGTGGCACAAGAATATCGAGGACAGAATATCGAGCAACAAAATATTGATAGATAAGTCAATATATGGTAGTATAGATTTACTATTCCTAACTCCACATCTACATACTTTGAAGATATATGTACCACGTAGGTACATATATGTGGAGTTAGGTATAGAAAATCTAGGCTTACTTACCTGTCAACATTTTTCCCCCAATATTTTGTCCTCGATATTTACTACTCTCAATATTTTGACTTCGATATTTAGGGGCCGATTACGATGTCGGTCAGAAAGCCTCCGACCGCTAGTCAGAATCTTTCAGAATGCGGTTGGAGGATTTCCGACCGACACGGTCGGTTTGCGTTCCGACCGCCTGATTACCATGTTGTCAGTCGGAAAGTAAACCGGCCGGTCATTCTGACTCGGTTCCGACCGGCTCTCGGAGTCTTCCTGCCAGTTGGAACCGCACCGTAATCCCCTATGGATGGCGTTTCCGCCATCGGGATTACGATGTCGGTTTCCCACAGCCTTTCTGTGCCGGCCTGTCCGACACGGAAAGGCTGTCGGAAAGCGACTTTGGGGGCCCCTAGCAGGGCCCTCTTGCCTCCGCAGCCTACAGTTGTTAGCCGAGGGGGTACCTAGGGTGCCCCCTGTAAATCCATGCACTGTGTGGCAGGCACCATGGGGTGCCTGCCACAGGGTGCAGGGTTTTACACACTCCCCATTTACGGCCATAATACAAGCTTCCATACAGAAATGGGAGTATCCAACCGAACAGTGTTCGGTCGCATTGTAATCAGGTAGTCGGAACCGCCAACCGGAGGTCAGTCGGTCCCGAGACAGTGTCGGTCAGAGGCAACTCCGACTGACATCGTAATAAGCCCCTTAGTATGCACACCGTTTAAATGCCACTCATTCACTTCTAAATCCAGTGGAACTAGGGTCAAGCGCCCACAGGGTGCACAGCTATTTCCTATGATCTGCAATTTGGAGCTTCTTAAGACCGCTTTGAGAATTAGATGACCGAATAAAGTAGAAATGTTTACTTCACCAAAGATCACATACCTCACCTCTGACATCATAGGCTGAAAGGTTCAACAGGTATCCTTTCTTAGACATATACCTTCTCGACCGATTTACATATTCTGAGACACCTCACAGATCTGGATGCATCCAAGTTATTCCCCTGATGGTACCTGATTTCTAATTCTGGTAATTTCACTGTCAAACAACTTTAGCAAGGTATTTGATCTATAGGTGCAAAGGATCTGTTGTCTGAAACATAGTTCTATTGGGAAAGTTTTAACACTGTTTGCAATAGTTAAAGACCAGTTCTGAAAGCCTGCCTCTTGTATTGAGAATGCAGGACCTTTGGGCAGTAAGGAGTTTACACGCCTTGCACCTTTTATGAGCCACTAAAAGTAAACAGGACCACAGAAATTCTTCACAGTGCTGTGTGAAATGGATCACTGATGCAATATCGAAGTAAATCTTAGTGTTGACACAAATAATGTGTAAAAATTTTGTTTACCAAAATATCGTGCCCCTATACTTATAATGGTAAGTACCAAATACCACAAATAAAATATCATTTAACACTAATATCGTCCAAAAAAATACAAAAATATCTTTTTAACATATATATATATATATATATATATATATATATATATATATATATAAATTTCAACGCTCCAGTTTCACAAAAGAAACACTGCACTCACGGGGCCTCTTTAAGATGCTTTAATATAAGGACGCGTTTCGGCGTTCTGCCTTCCTCAGCTTGTTTCAAGATGCAGCGCAACCTGTCATGATGGCATTTTAAACAGGTAAATGTACTCCCATTGGATGTCGCAGCATAACATCAAAAGAGGACTAAAATCCCTCGGAACAAATGTTCTGATGTATTCTGGGATATTGAGTTCGAGAATTGTGTTTCCCATCCTCTTTGAAGTGTGCTGCTGATTTAAAAAATAATCCCAAATTGCGCTGTTAGTCACCACACCTTTAGGGGGCCCCTCGTCCAACCACGAGGTCTCACAGCACTCGGCGCAGGAGCCGGTCGAATGGCCAGGTCTCCAACAGCAATAATGGCTGTCGACATCGGTTGGCGGCGGTGCTCACAATCCACCTCCCTATTGCTGCACCTGTCTGCAAGAGTGCATATATTGCCCTAGATGGACTGTGGAGCTGACATTTACATGGCAATTGCACCGCCAACGAGGATTGTGAGCACCCTAAACCAAAAGAGGACATTGTTACGTGTGTCACCACCTTCACATCAATGTCCAATAAAGTAAAGAATATAGTGCTAAAACACTGGCATATTGTCAACACAGGCGACCTCAATTTGGAACGCCCTAGGTTCGCGTTCAAACGAACAAAGAATTTGAAGGACCTATTGGTGCATACGAGACATCAGACGAGAGTCACAACTGACCAGACCACTCTTTGGGGACTCCCAGCAGTGAAAGGACACTACCAATGTGGTCACTGCAATGTGTGTAGCCTGACAACCCACACTAAGGAACTACAACTGTGTGAGTTAAAATGGAGTCAACGCAAGCACACAAACTGTAATACTAAGAACTGCGTGTACCTCATCAGATGCCCATGCGACCTCCTTTACGTGGGCATGACCACACGACAGGCCAGGATCAGAATCAACGAACACAGAAGCAACATACGCTATGGCCGCAATACTACGAAAATGAGCACACACTTCATTGACAGACAACACACAACAGAACAGCTCCAATGGACTATTCTAGAGACCAACCCCACATGGAACACGATGACCCTGTTCCGAAAAGAACAGAGATTGGTTCACAAACTACGAACTAATGTACGGGGCCTTAATGAGGAGATCCCCTGGATTGAGCTAATATGAGGTCATTAGGTCAACCACACTACAGGGTCTTTTGGAATGTACTGTGTAGTCCACCCTACCTCTACTGTGAACCACAACACTACATGTGACATTGGTACTCTTCATTTGTACCCCTATATGTGACATACCCTGACTCTAGCGACATTATTGCTGAGAATAAACTAATGGTACCTCTAGATCACTGTGATTCACTCCAGGATGAGATTTGGGTTTCACTCCAGACTATCACCATCTCAAGCACACACCGTTTTTGCTCACCCACTATTTCATAGTGCCTCTAGACCACTGACATTCACACTAGAATGCGAATTCATCTATACCTATAAACTATCACCACCTCCAATGTGGTTGGTTCTACCATAATGCCTCTTTTCACCATCTCGGTATAGGAATGATTCTGATTGATTACATGCTTACTATTTTTAACACATTACATTATAGTAATAGTAATCATCATCCAAATATACTAAAACAACATTCCATTTTCCACGAGGACAAAAACCACTACAACATGGCCCCCACGCATGCGCAGACCAATACACACATCAAACACTGACTCAGAGATAGACGACTGCTGCGCATGTGCGGACTATTCCGGGAAGAACGCTGAGTCACCTAGCAACGAATAGGCGACCCAGAAGCAGGCGATGACTGAACACGCCCATGCGCCGGTCTCTGTACCGCTACTATTACCCAGCGGCGGCCGCATTTCAGCCTCTACAGAAACGGCGTGAGGTCGGGTAGGTGATTGGGCCTCACATACCTACGGGAAATTGTAAGTACCGTCCCGCTCGTCTGCATTGGGTGCATAACAACCATGCAGGATAGTCGCTTGTGCGCCCTGCCTTATTTATGCTTAAACTAACGCCACTACCCCTCATAACAGGTCTCGAGGATACCTTACAGCCGCATCTCATGGGGTATTTCTCCCTTACTTTATAGGTAAGCGAATGTGATAAATACCATGTTTGAATTTACACAGTGACCTGAGGCTTGCCATCAATGGTGATACCTTCGATATTTCCGCACCAATTTTTTACCAATTAACTCTGACAAACATGTGAAGGTTAACAACCGCTACCACATGCTGTGTGTTAATAACTGACATTGTGCTTTGAGCACAGATATATGTTTGTTCGTCACGTATTGTCACTATATGTCTATAGACCATTACAGCCTCACATACTGTCCACCTACAGTAGGTGATTTTAACGCTATGTGCACCTGGCTCACCAATGGAAACCCAGGCTCATGTATGTTTGTTTATTGAACACCCTTAATGTAGGGTACTAATGCATTGACCACTTTGACTCCCTCTCTTTTTTGTCGTTCCAGATTACATTATCATTCTCAGTGGCACTAGAACTACGAATACAGGCCACTCACTATCCTTTTTACACACTGCACCCTTTCATGGTCCTGACGAAGCGCTTGGGATCTCCTCCGGAGTCCAACAGGTAGCGCGAAACATGTTGACCACAAAACATGTCCATTAGGGGCATGTTACTCTTTCTTTAGCTACTGAGGGCCATTACTCCCCTCTAAGCAGCACAACCTTCGGGTTTTTTACTGATGGCAGAGGGATTTGTTCCTTAATAAACTGTATAGTTACCCTCCAGTCATCTTTTAGATATCACTTTAGGACTTCACTGCCACTCACCCCCATGCACCCACGGCTTTACCCTGAAAAGATCTCCGACAAAGTGACCCTTCGGGGGACCCGTTGGGCACTGCAGCGCCGGCCCGACAAGGAGCACTGCCCAATGATGAAGCATGACATCCTTCGGGGTGTGTGAGGGCATCACGATCAGGACACACTGTCCCCAACAACCACAGTATTAGAACAACCATAGTCTCTCTCTCTATCCTTCTTCTCTTAGGAACAGTGACTCCAGTGGGATCTAGTTGTTATATTCATCTGCCAAGAAGCCAAACGGACTCTGTGAGAAGGGGAAGCTCTCCAAGACTTTTGCCTGTGACCAGGACTGGGGGCCAAGGTTTGCTAGGTTACCTGTTGAGTGAGGGGACATGAAGACCACCTGCCTGGCGGCTTGCCAAGACCCGTGCACCCGGTTAACAAGAGGAGAGCATTCGAGGTAGCAAGGTCCAGTGCGGAACCCTACCGTGAAGACTCCCTGTGCGTGGGGTGAGGATTCTGCTGAGCACTGATTGGGCCTGTGTGCAGGATTGTTTTAGGTGACCCTTGAATGCCAGGAGAAGGCTGCCATGGACTGAGCCGTATTGAGCCGTATTAAGTGCCGTGCAGGTCTTGCTATATCCGTCTCGCCATGCTGAGGTGACCCCGTGTGCCAGAAGGGGCCACCGGTAAAGTATTTCCAGGAGTGCCAAGACTTGTGACTGTCTGGGCCAGGCGCTGCGGCTGGAAGAGCCTATGTCTATATCAGCACGTAAGGATTTGGGCCACCGCCCGAAGGAGAGACTGAGGCTATGACTTGCTGGTTGGACCCACGCTGTGAGGGAACTGACCCCATATCACAGCGGAGGACTGTCGGAGACACTGTGGATGACGTCGCATCCTCCCTGGCTCCAGTCGGTAGCTGAAGAAAGGATTCCCTACCCCAGCTGACCCAAGTCAACTTACCACTTCTTCAAAACTGGGCAGTTGGGTCCCGGGGAAACTTGGTGCAAACGGTGCTGAGGCACTATAGACACTTTTGACTAAGTTCCTAAAAGGTCAGAAGGGAGAACTCTTGTGTGCGACCTAATAGTTTGCATTTTCATTTAATATTTTTTTTTTACCTCAGGACACTGCACTAAGTCCCGAGTCCTGTAATGGCTGCCAGCAATATTTTTCTCATGTTGCTGGCAGCCAATCAGTGCGCTCGCTTCCGTGGGAGTCTGACACCCGCAAGAGCGAACTGGCCCAAGGGAAATAAGCTCCCTGGGCCAATAAGAATGCATATCACGTATCGGAGAGCCAGTTCAATGAGGGACAGCTTAGTGAGATCAAGCCCAGAGTCCAGCAGAACCACTAGCTGGCTAACTGGGAGAAATGGGTTCTATAAACGTCTCAAGGGCAGGGCATGTTCCATTGGAATAAATAAGAAGGAATATGTTTCACCTTTCAAAGACACACCCATTGAAATTAAAGACAATTTCAATTGCAAAAGTGACCATGCCGTATATGTTCTCACATGCAGCTGCAATTTGAGATATGTGGGCAGCACGGTGTTGCAGGTTCACAAGCAAATACTGTAACACATGAGTACAATCAAGAACATTGACATGTCATACCCAATGGCTCGGCACTGTGCCTAAATGCATCAGAGTAATGCCTCACAGATTATGTATTTCGTGATTGACACAGTGCCATGCAATAAAAGGGGTGGTGACCGGGTGAAAGCTTTGAGAAAATTGGAAAGCATGTATATACTAAATCTTGATTCCAAATTCCTGAACGGAATTAACAGTGAAGAAGATTTGCATAATTTTCTATAATGGTTTATGATTTCTTCCTTGAACATAACATAATGGTTTTTGTCCTTCTAGCATTGTATTTGCACAACAATATTAATCTGCGGTTATCAACTTCTGTACAGATATGTGTACATGCAACACTATTGTATTGGTCAAACATTTTGTATGGGCTGCCTGAAATATTAAGGGTCGGCAAAATAGCAGTCACTCACTGTGAGTTTTATGAGTTGTACACCAAATCAACAAGGAGTTCTCACTATATTGTTATCACCAACAGCACTAGATGTAAAGAAAATTACACATGGTTGCAAAACAAATACAGGTTTGAAATAACCATTGTAATAATAGAATTTAGGCAAATTAGTGGGCTTTCAGTGTGACAATACGATGTGGCAAACAGTATTTTGTTTATGTTTGTGTTGACTCTGAATATATAATCCCAAAAAATGCCACCGCTGCGTTCATGTGATCAAGGCCGCAGCTGCCGCCGAAACGCGTGAAAGCAAAAGACACACAATTGATGGACGGAATGCAGAACAAATCAAAACATTCACCCCCAGTCAAGAGATCTGGGTTAAATCCATCATTCTTTTGCTCACCATGCCACCCCAGTTTAGACCTGGCCATATGCAAATCAGTCTTGACCCTGTGCCTCATGGGAACAGTCCAGCCCGAACTGCCAAGCCAGGTCCTCCCTGGACCGGAAACAAGCATCCTAGGACCGGTTTCGGGGTTTCACCCCTCTTCAGCCAGGATAGCTTGATTCCATTGGCACAGTGAGCCCAGGACCCACGTCTGGGCATACCAGGCGCACTTAGGGCGAGAAAGCAAAAGACACACAATTGATGGACGGAATGCAGAACAAATCAAAACATTCACCCCCAGTCAAGAGATCTGGGTTAAATCCATCATTCTTTTGCTCACCATGCCACCCCAGTTTAGACCTGGCCATATGCAAATCAGTCTTGACCCTGTGCCTCATGGGAACAGTCCAGCCCGAACTGCCAATCCAGGTCCTCCCTGGACCGGAAACAAGCATCCTAGGACCGGTTTCGGGGTTTCACCCCTCTTCAGCCAGGATGGCTTGATTCCAGTGGCACAGTGAGCCCAGGACCCACGTCTGGGCATACCTGGCGCACTTAGGGCGAGAAAGCAAAAGACACACAATTGATGGACGGAATGCAGAACAAATCAAAACATTCACCCCCAGTCAAGAGATCTGGGTTAAATCCATCATTCTTTTGCTCACCATGCCACCGCAGTTTAGACCTGGCCATATGCAAATCAATCTTGACCCTGTGCCTCATGGGAACAGTCCAACCCGAACTGCCAAGCCAGGTCCTCCCTGGACCGGAAACAAGCATCCTAGGACCGGTTTCGGGGTTTCACCCCTCTTCAGCCAGTATAGCTTGATTCCAGTGGCACAGTGAGCCCAGGACCCACGTCTGGGCATACCTGGCGCACTTAGGGCGAGAAAGCAAAAGACACACAATTGATGGACGGAATGCAGAACAAATCAAAACATTCACCCCCAGTCAAGAGATCTGGGTTAAATCCATCATTCTTTTGCTCACCATGCCACCCCAGTTTAGACCTGGCCAAATGCAAATCAGTCTTGACCCTGTGCCTCATGGGAACAGTCCAGCCCGAACTGCCAAGCCAGGTCCTCCCTGGACCGGAAACAAGCATCCTAGGACCGGTTTCGGGGTTTCACCCCTCTTCAGCCAGGATAGCTTGATTCCAGTGGCACAGTGAGCCAAATGGCGAACATGAAAATTTAATAAAAGTTTGTGGAGCATCATTGGTGGTCTGTGCTCAATTCTGTGCAAGGAAGTGCATAGCTACGGATTATTCGAATATATATATATATATATATACATATATATATATATACACATATATATATTTAATTAAAACTTACAATTTTTTAACAGATTAATTACAAAATATTAAATAAAATATCAAATAAAACAAATTTAAAAAATGTAAAAACTTAAAAAATAAACAAAAAGTTATAAAAAAATATATGAAACCAATATTAGGAAAAGTATTGGAGTCTGGGAACATTACATAGCCTATTCCCACTCCAGTTTATGTAACAGCTGGGACTTCGGAGGGGTTACAATTACTATTACTCTTCCAAACAGTGCAACAGTAGGCAAAGGTTGGACTTCGGAGGAATTAGATTAATTATTCCCAGTCCAAACAATAGGGAAAGCGTTAGACTTCAGAGAATTAAATTTGCTATTCCTACTACTGTAAACGCAACAGTTGGGAAAAAGTAGGACTTTGGAGTGTTCATATTTGCTTTTCCTACTTCAGTCTGCACAACAGTAAGTAAAGTGTTGGACTTCGGAGTACTCAAATTTATTATTCCCACTCCAGTCTAAGCAACAGTATGGAAAGCATTAAACTTTAGAAGGGTTACTTCTACTATTCCTACTCCAGTCACCGCAAAGGTAGGGAAAGTGTTGGACTTCGGAGGGGTTAAATTTACTATTCCTACTCCAAGCAGCATAACAGTAGGGCATGTGTTGGACTTCGGAGAGATTACATTTATTATTCCCACCCCAAATGGCACAATAGTAGGGGAAGTGTTGGACTTCGCAGGGGCTAAACTTACTATTCCCACTCCAGTCTAAGCAACAGTAGGGAAAGTACTTCACTGCAAACACACTACATAATTGAATAATCCTATTAATTTAGAAAAAATATTAGACTTTATAAAACATTCATTAATATTACACAGATACATATATTTATTTAAAAAAACAATTAAACACTTTACATAATTAATAATCAATGAAATAATTATCAATACAAAAAATGTTATTTAATAATTACTTAATTATCTTCCCACTCTAGACTCCTACAAACCTAAAAGCCAAAGCCAAAACCTAAAATAAAACTAAAATAAATGAGTAAAGCACAATTGACAAAACTGCTAATAAATAAAAATTAATTGATAATTAATTGTTAATTATTACTTATTTAACTTCCCATCCTACACTACTACAAACCCAGCAACCTGCACCTAAAATATAACTAAAATATATAATTTTGAGAGAATTTACATAATAATCAGTTAACACTTAATCATTATTTATTGATTATTACTTAACTCCCCACCATATACCCCTACAAACCAGCAGCCCACACCTAAAATATGACTAAAATATATAAGAATTACACAATTTACATGATTACAAGTCAATTAAATAGTGAATTCTAATTTAATAATTAACTGTTATTGAATTATTACTTAATTAACTTTCCACCTTATACCCCTACAAACCTAACAACCTGCACCTAATATATAACTAAAATAACTCAATATTACATATTTAACATAATTAATATCAATCACATAATTAAAGTTATCAATTCTTTAATAATTATTACTTACTTAACTTCCCACCCTATCCCCCTACAAACCCAACAACCTGCTACAATGCTATAAATTACTATTACCAATTAAATAAATAATTTGAAATCACTTAAAATTACAAACTATATTTAAAATAATTAATAACAGTTAGACAAAGAATAATGCATAAAATGAATATATGAACCAAAACACATTAAAATAATAAGAAAATATATTTTTTACAACTATATTACTTAAAACGATATTAAAAACAACAATATTCTTAAAAACTATATTACTTACCTAAAAAAGCGTTGCTCTTTACAATGATATTCTTGCATCACGATATTTTTGAATCACAATATTTTATTTGTGATATTTCCGTCTTCCGCTATTTACAACTCAATATTTTGTCCAAACAACATGTGATACACTTATTCTTTTTCCATGATCTATTTAGAAGAAAAATGTGATAGTTCCAGAGAACTCAGCTAGCACAGGTGCCTTTGAAAGAAAAAAAGGCCCTGGTTGGATTGGTAAGGATTGAAATAACCTTAATTTCCAAACACTTTGATAATGGATTTACATTGAGCTTAAGTGCCCATAAATTTCATAATTTGAAGGCGTCTACCATTGCTTAAAACTCAAGACCTGTTTTGCCCTAGGGAACCTGGGTCCTCTACAAATCCATCATGGTGAATATTTCTGCAGTTCTGAAACACCTGCCCAAACAACCTTTACAGCCTTACTCAGATGTGCCTCTGGAAGCTCTGAAATGTCGAGGACCATACTGTGCTCTCATAACGCAACCCATCCAGTCCTCCACCTGCTCCAAACTGCTACATGCCAGAGGAGGTTTGGGCAGGAGTCACCATTGTTGTTTTAGAAGTCCAAGGTTCTAACAAAATTTTAAACCCTGAGAGGCCCTACTGAAACTGGCAATTAGAGGTACCTGGGCTTTCTCCCTCTGAATCTTCCTGAGCAACCTGGGAAGAAGGGGAATTGGATGGAAAACATAAAGTATGCCCTTTGGCCAATAAAATGACAAAGTATCTACCCTCGAAGTCTCTACATCCTCGAGCAGAAGACAGGAAGCAATGCATTTTCCTAGATGCAAAACGACCTATCCAAGGGTTGCCTCATGATTTCATTATGTCCCTAAAAACCTGTAGATGTGGTTTCAGGTTTACAGATGAAGGACACTGATGGCTTAACTCATCAGCCACAACATTCTGTTCCACAGGCTGGTAGGATGCTTTTAGAGACAACAGCTCACTCTCCGTCCATATGCCAATCTCTTGAGCCTTCTGGGCTCTACCTATTCTCATTGTTCCCCTTGTGATTTAAATGGACTTTGGAGACCTGATTGTCTATCTGGATTAACACCGCCTTGCCCTGGATCAGAGGGGAGATTTACTTTTGAGCCAGATGTACAGCCAAAGGTTCCCTCCAATTGGAGGAAAACCTCTGTACATCTGGAGAACATCATTCCTAGACTATCTGATCTCCCAAAAACACACTTCAGCCTATTGCACTGGCATCCTTACCTGTTGGATCTGGAGCAACTAATAGAGTAACTGAAATGTGTTGCGCGCACCCTTTGTTACGAATAGATTAAGAACAATTTAAATCAACAGAATGCGTACTTGTTACCAAAATTATCACTCGTTCTTGTGCTGGTCAGGAAAGAGGCTGCCTCCCTCTGCAAACAATCCAAACACTTAACAAGTGTCACTACACTTGATACCTGACCACACAGCACACAGATTCATTGAACAATTTTAAACATGTTTTCAATGTACTATGAATTCAAATAATCAAGTTAAAGGTCTTAATTCTACTTTGTTTATTGTAGTAGAGATTATTACTAACTAATGGAGTGCCATTGCTCCAGTGATCCCTGACCAACCATTAATCCATGTGTTCCCTCAGGTTCTCTGTTTGGGGAATTAAGAATATCATGCTATGACTGGTTGGATCCCAAAAATCTAACAGGTGCTGGACCAATGGATTTAGATGTAATCTGGCTCAGGGGATTACTGTTGTTGTAGTTGACGTGTATCCCCACACTCATAGGAATAGTTCCACTGTGGCTGATAGATGGTTTTGAGTAACAATTCTCTCTTCTGGCAGGAAGGCCTTCTCCAAGTCCCTCGGAAACCAAGCTCCTATAAACAGTCGGGCTTGCCTTGGCTGAAAATGATATTTTTCCAGATTATGAAGAATCAGAACTTCTGTAGACTTCCACATACTCAGTTTGTTTGATCTTGAGCCTTCAAAAAAACAATTAGCACAGATTAGCCAGCTGTCTAGATATGGGAATATTTGCATGCCCTGCACCTGTAAGAAGGCAACAACTAGCATCAATACCTTTGTGAAGACCCTCAGAGCTGCTGACAAGTCAAAGGATAAAAGTGTAAACTGAAAGTGATCTTCTCTTAGGGCCAACTGAAGGTGTTTCTGGCAAGAAGAATGAATCGGTATGTGGAAATAGGCATCTAGGGGTCTTGTAAACCTAGAGCAATCTGCAATGATACCATTTAAAAAATAAATCTCTTTATTAATTTTCATACAACCGGGTGGAGAGATGCCACCCTACTGCAACAAGCACCGAAAAAACGTGAGGATTTTATTTCATATCATAGTCCAGAATCACCTGGCCAAGGCACCAATCTTACTGTAAAGAGCTCATTTGATTTGTAAGAACAGATATCCCAGAGACCCCCTGCATGTGGTGCTGAATATATAGCTCGGATGCCACCCGGGCTCGCCCTGTGGCCCTGAGCACACCTCTCCCTCAGGACATTTGCCCCATGCTCATGCTGCTGCACCTAAACTGTTAAAGATTTTAGCAGACAGAAATCGTGTCTTCAGTTCCACGAGTGTAAGCAGGTCCTCCTCATCCTCTCCTTTTTCAGACCTTTTAAGACTTTGAAATCCTTTAGTTGAGTTTGTGTTGCATATGCAGCATAGGTTGTAGAATGAAATGTGAAATTATTTGATGCATACTCCCTCTGTAATGCTTTCTCCACCTTCTTGTCTACAGGGTCTGAAAGGAGTAAGTCTTCTGTAGCCAGTGTAAATGACATACTTGCCAACAGAGAGTGTACCTTGACATAATGTGGAAAATGGGTGCAGAAGTCTGCCAAGGAAAATCTGTGGCTAAAAAGTCTTGGGAAATACATCCTATCTATTTCATTCGATTTATTTTTAAAATAAAAACAAATCCTTCACTGCATCACGCAGAGGCAATAATTGCAAATTACTTTGTATAAAAGAATGAACTAATTCATTAGGATACATACTTTGGCCAGGCATCTGAAGCACCATAATCTCTCATATATGACTAATAATCTCCGTCAGCTGGGCAGCTTGGTCTAGTTTGCCATATACTGTTCAGTTTCATTGCCATCATCACTGGGCCGATCTCCAGTATGCTTTTGGAGAGCTGAAGTTAAAGCTTTATCCATGATCTGTTGAAAATAAGGTTCTAATCTAAGCTCTTCTGAATCTGGCTCAGTCTAGGGTGCTTGCTTTTCTCCGCACACTTTCACCCTCCTTGTTGCAAACTGGACAAGAATGAAAGTCTGCTCGAGCTAGGCCCTTTAAATATACTGCTAATTCCATGATTAGCTCCATCTGTGGAGTCTATAGTTAACAAATAGGGTTTAGCGACTGCCTACTGCTGCTGACTCTCACTACACGTCCCGAGAACGCTACTCGAAAGGGTGGATGAGAACTGGCTCAGCACAGTCTTCGCCCAGTGGCGGCCGCCACAAACAAAGGGTGGCGAGACTGGTGGAGGGAACACGGGGGAGGGGGGGGGCGGGGGGAGCGCACACGGATGGGGATGTTAGAATATATAAAAATAAAAAGAATTTACCTGAAGCTGCCAGCTGCCTCCGACATAGCGCTTCCTCTTCTCTTCCTGGTCCTGGCAGCCCCTGGAACAGACTCCCATCCAATTCCCACGCTGTTCTCCTGCTAGGAGAGCAGGGCGGGGATTGGCCTGAGCGGGCTGAAAAGATGCTCTGCTCAGGAGTCTGTGGGGGTTTCTCCAGTCCAGCTGTTCAATGCAGCCGGACTGGAGAAACCTAAGTGCGCATGTGTGTTTTGGTCAGTCTGAGAAGGCCGGCCAAACACATATGCACACTTATGGAGTGCACATAGCACTCCTCTTCCCGTGCCCCGCCCCTCCCTGCACAAGCTGGCTCAGAGTCAGCAAATGTAAAATAAAACGATGCTAGAACATCGTTTTATTTTTCATTTGCTGGCTCTGAGCCAGGCAGTGGGGCGACACTCCTCTGCCATTGCGGAGGAGCCACCCTTGTCTTAACCAGGCCTGCTATGTCACTCCATAATGTTGTGCCCGCTGCTATACCAGCAAGGCGGGCTATCATTATGGCAGTGTGGTAGAATCAAGTCCGCTATAGTGCGGCTTGACAACATATAAAACAGTTATTATTAAAACGTTCCAGAATCACTCTAACGCCCCTGAAAAGCAGCCGTTGTCATGAAGGAGACTAGAACAGCGGGTCGGCCTAAAAGGAATTGGGCAGTAATATGGGTAAGGAGAGGGGAGAAAGTGTTACCACTAAACTACTAAAAACACTTTTTTTTGTGTTGATTTTTAAATTGCCTGCCTCGGGGTGAGGCATATCTCAAGCATTGAGGTCTGTGATGGGGAAGACGGG
Organism: Calotriton arnoldi; assembly: GCA_963921515.1. Classification (NCBI taxonomy): domain Eukaryota; kingdom Metazoa; phylum Chordata; class Amphibia; order Caudata; family Salamandridae; genus Calotriton; species Calotriton arnoldi. Next base: position 905,698 of record CAWUFW010003094.1, read on the forward strand.
ACGGGAGGTAATACTTAACAGCTTTTTCCATTGTAATCTACGGGGGATATGGCCTCTCTGTTGCTCTCTATCACTTTTTGTGGACTTCAATGATTCCTATCAAGAGCAAACAAGCTCTTCTACTACACATTTCGTATTTCAAATTGGGTTATTTAGAACCAGGTATTAATTAAAGGCACAAAATCACTTAGCCACAAATAACTACAGCATAATCATTTTTTGGGGGAATTGACTAAACAGCTAGATGTTAAAAAGATGGAGCAATGTGGAATAATGTGTGCAAGCAAACTTGTTTCTGTTTTGGGCACTGGCTAGTGGAACTATCACAACATGTGAGAAGACTCTACTGTAGAAATGTGTTCAATAAATCAATAGCACTCATTTATGAATTTGTGTGAACCCCTCCAACTTCTGTAAGGCTCTAGGAGCCTCTTAGCCAAAGGGAATGCGACTCTGACTCTTATCTTTTTGCTGCACTGAATCGGAGCAGTTAGGTTGTGGATTAGATGAATGGAGATGTTACAATGGGCCATTTATTCATCACCTGATCTGACACATCGGGCCACTGCATTTGGTTACATTTCAGAAAGCTTACCTTGCAAACATGGTTCTCCATCACCACAGAAGAATACATCCCACATGAGTTCAATGGAATCTCCAGTTCACTTGCCCCATTCATAAAGTGATCCAAGGATGACTTCTGCAAGGAGCAGTGGACAGCGGGAGGGACAAGAATAGGCTGCTTGTCAGAAATTAATGGATATGCAGGAGGCCCAAAACCTGTGTATTGGTGAGTTCCATCTTGGGTCCCCACAGAGTCCACAATTTCCGTATTCGAGAACCCATTCAGGTAAAAGTGAACAGTTGACATTCCCGAATTTGATGTCTGAACTGTGCTCAGTTGTGGTGGGAGACTCAGTCCCTGTGTGGGACCGGAGACATCTGTCCATGAGGGAAGCCCCTCAGTGTGCTCTGATAAATAGCCCTCCCTGCACGCAACATTTGGCAATGAGTTGCTTTCTAGAAATGTTAAGTTGACAGAACTGTGGTTAGACAGCCCATTATTCAAAATATTTTGACTGTTCTTGTGTTGCAGCTCACCCCAAGGATTCGACTCATCTCTCAATGATTTAACTTGACATTGATTTGGCAGAGAGCACTGGGAATATGGGAAAGATGCTCTGGTAGATTGAGACCTGTCCTCTGTCAAATGCTGATTGTACTTGTGGCTGTCTTGACAAAGGATCACTGAGGAAAGATTATGTTTTGAGGCTGAAAGGTCCATCCTACTAGATCTCATAGATTGGAAAACCTCAGGCTGACCATTTCTGGATGCCGGTTGTTGATGCGGGAATGGCCCCCCTGTTTCTTCCACCTGCTGTCTCCACAATTGGCAATGTATGTGCTGTGCAGGCTGATCATAGGATGTGCTTGGCACAAGCAATTGTGGACTCGGAGAAGTGTGTTCCATTCTATCCCAGGGGAGGCCATTTTTCTGCTTCTGTACTCTGCTGTATTCTTTCATCTGCTGCGAGATTTGCAAAAAAAACTGGGGTTGTACTCGATCTGGAGACTGTGATAAATACTGGATCGGATTCTTCTGTTCTTCTGAGCGATTTGATGTCTGTATGAGATTCACTGGAGGATAGACCTCCTGATCCCCATCATTTTCCTGTTCTTGCCTGTTTACAAGTGAATCATGCACATACGATAAGATTTCATTGTTACTCAAGAGATCATTCAGAGAAGGGGCGCATTCGGGATCAGCCTCCACTCTCATCATCCTCTCATCTAATAAGAGCAACTCTAGGCCCTCAGCATCGAGCCCCAAATTCTCCAGAGCTTTGAACAGATCATCATTGCTGCAGCTGTCATCATTGTCGATGCTTAATGAACCCAGGGTGCACAACAGTGGGTCCTCCTGCCCCAGTCCTGACAGCTCAAGGTTTAGGCCATTTTCAGTGGCCTGATCCACACTGCTGCTATCCACACTTGTACTTTGCCAGCCCTCATCTCTCAGGTGATTGGAGAGGTTATTACTGAAGGAATGTTTCAAGTTGGTAGCAGGGAGTGAGACGTACACAGATTTGTCTTGTCTCATCATTGCTCCCAATAGAGAGTTGGGGTCCACACAATCTCTGTGAGTTCTTGATCCTTGACTTGAGTTGTTCTTTTTGGCTTTGCTTTTTCTTTTGCTCTGGAAAGGGTCTGGGAAGCCAGGGATTGGATAGGATGTCTGGTAAAGAAGAGCTTCCCCTGTGGTGAAGGTAAAAGGAAGGTGCATTGAACGCTTCCTTAGGTGATCTCCTCCTTCTTCCTCCCTACACGGGGTACAGAAAACAGACTTTAACATCTAACACCAAGTAGGAAAAACCCAACCACTTAGGTGAGACATTCACTGTAGCAGATGTAAATGTTGAAAAAGTTATTTACCTGTAATGTGATCTTCATTGGATTTAGATGCTCAGAATATGACTTGCTTTTGAGCAATGGTTTTTACAAAACAATACACTCTCAATAAAGCATTTAAAATCACAAAATCACAACATAACGCATGTCTAAGTCTTTCTTTAACACACAAAATGCAGCCATAGGACCAATCACTAGAGGTTCATGCATTCCTAACAGTTGAACAAAAGTTCGAACCTTAGAAATGCTTAATAACTATCACAAACTCTCCTGGTTCAGACCATAAAAAGTACAATGGCTCATAGATGAATCTAACCCTATCTTGGGCTTGCCTACCTTCCTACAGAGATCTCTCAAATAGAGTAGTGGAAACACCTCACCTATTAATTAACCGCATGCTTCATAATGGGTGCCTCCTTTTATCAGGGTAGGTAAATACCACCCTATGGACTCAACCAAAATGAATCCAGGAGCTCAAAATGTTATTTTTTCTGGAAAATGAAAGTTTCCAATTAAAAGTTACTACGGATTAAGCCTAGATAGCTTTACATCATGGGCATCTCTTTATTTCATGGGTATTCGTGACATTGTTAAAATAGCAAACGCTGGATGTATCTTGAAACTTAATAGTTTCTCCCTTCAGAACTTCTGCCTATGTTTCATTAGAGCTACACATACCCTAATGGGTATGATGGCTTTTTTCAGGGCTAGGACTCCCTGCTTTCTCTTCCTAATATTAAAGGAGTATACCAAAATCAGGAGACATAAGACTGTCCTACCGGTCTCTTTAGTTACTTAGGACCTGTAGGAAAACAAATACAACATAGTAGATTCTTCATTATAAATGGAATTCAAACACAAAAATCACCCATCTCTGTGATCACTGCCACAAGGCACTTTCTACAGCTTGTTAGTGTATCCATTGCCCCATTTCAGGTGTGTTGTGAACACTCTTACATAGTAATATGTTGGAACACCACTTGACACTGCGCATACATATCTTCCATCGTCTCAGATGCATGACAATATAGACTAGAGGTGCCACGTCAATTATTGTGGTATCTTGACGCACCATGATTTGGTTCCTAGGTCAGCCTAATCGACCAAGAGGGAGTGGGCATTTCCCTGTAGTCACACTCTTTGTAGACAGTGAAAGATAAAACATAACCTATCACACATACATTTTTTTTTAATCCCTCCTTCACTACCTAGTTGTTTCAAGTCATGGCCATATTAGGATCTTTCTTATGTCGCTTCAATGCTACTTGACACGTAGTATTGTGAACTGATACATACTGAATATAATTTGCAAAAGCCACCAAGCGTGCCTCACATATATTTATTGGCCACTTCATTTTGTATATATGTAAATGTCCAGTATTTGTAAAGTGCGAACAATTACCCGAGGGTGTCAAGGCGCTGGGGGCCGTCGGGAAGATTAAGCAAGCTATTGCCCAGAGTCACATGGTGCTGGGCTGATCTGCCGCCGGCACCGGGGATCGAACCGTGAGCCCCCGGGTTCCGGAGTCAGCTGCCCTGGCCGCTGCGCCACACCTCTTCCCATGCTTAATGACTACTACACTAAAGGCACTATGCCTCCTTGTCACACATGGTATCTTATACCTATTTATATCCTTTCTCACACTCTGGTATTTCATGCATAGAATATATCGCAGTGATCAACAAGCTCCTCTGTTTATCCTGTCTGGCTACCTATAAAAGCACTTCCATCACTGGTAAGACTTGTTTTCTCATATCCATGCACCCATATTATTTCTCGAGCATGTTTCCCTTTCTATGTATGACTAGATCTACCATCATATCAAGAACATAACATGCGCTCGTTCCACGCCAGCCTGTGCTTACTATGTCACAGGTACAATGCTTCTTGTTCACCTAAGGTGCCCATCCTCTGCCGCGCTGGGCGGCTGGCCTATGGTGCCTTCTCCTCTTCTAGTCCCCCTCCTCGAGTTAGGGTTCATTCAGAGTGCGACGCTCGTCTCGGGTGCACAGCACCTATTGGGATGTAGTCAGTTACCACCACTCATTATCGAGAGACCAGTAGTTTTTCGTCAGTGCTTCTCTCCGTGGGTTCACCCTGATCTTGGCTCAATAGATGTACCCATTATCCTAAAAACCTCCTTAGCTCAAATACTGATTATAAGTCTTGTGTCCTTTATGCACCATATATATTCATGGTGTTCTTGAGTTATGTCCCACTGGTGCCATCTATTTCCGACTCTCTCAATCATGACCTATGTAGTCCCATGAACTGGTGCGAATTTCATTTCTACCTCAATCCTATTTCAATGCTCTTGCATTCAATAAAATTCAATTGTTACTCATACATATGTGTTTTCAAAGAGAATACTCTCCCACGCCACCTAATTCTAAAAGTGGGAGACTAATCCTATATTCATGGGCTGCTTACTGTTCTTCTGGAATAACCATAAGGACAGCCATGCACAGAACCCCATTCTTTGCAAGTAGGGGCTATGACAGATTGTAAATATCCGCTGTTGAGAGGGCCTACTCTCCTCCAGATCATGTGGTCTCATTGATTAGTAGTTATTTACAGCTGTCCCATAATATATCATCATTGAGGCCATATCTGCCTGTCCCTAATTGATATATCCATCTTTGTTCTCGTAGAAGAATAGGTGTTCCCCCTTTGTGGCTGGATTCCCAATGATTTTATCCAGTACTATCCATTTTAAATCATCCGCAGTATGTCTTGCTTCAAGGTAGTGTGTGGTCAGTTTTATATTGTTCTTTCAGCACCTAATGGTGCTCCTATGTTCAGTTATTTTAACTTTTGCTTTTCTCAAGGTCATGCCCACGTAGCGTAAGCCACAGGGGCATTTGAGATTGTACACCACATTCTCCGAATTGTAATTGTTTAGGGACTTTAGGTTCCATGGTGTTGGTAGTCCCAAGTCAACTTCTTTTCCTCTAACAGCTCACACAAATTAGAATTCCTACATGGGTAATGTCCAGTGAGTTTAGGTAGCTTCTATATAGTCCTCAAGTCAGTTGCCATTCTCTGCTGTTTTGCTATTGGTCTAGTGTGTATCACCGTGTCTCTTATTGATCTCCCTCTCTTAAAAGCAAACAAAAGAGGATCATATTCCAAAAATGATGATGTCATAATCTTTCAATACTTATTTATAGTTTTCTTCATTATGTTTGAAAGAGGATTATATGTTGTCACACATATCACCCTATCCTTCTGTTCTTTATTTATATGTGTCAATAATGCTTCTCTGGGGATAGTTAACTCCCTTTTACTGTTCTGCTTGATGTATCTCATAGGGTATTCTCGCCCTCTTAGTTTGGATGTCAATCTTCCAGCATGTATTTGATAATCTCTATTTTCTGTACAGTTTCTTTGTAACTGTAGGAACTGCCCTTCTGGGGGATTCTCCCTCAATGATCTTGGGTGGCAACTGTCAAACCTTAGCAAAATGTTGCGGTCTGTTGGTTTATAAAATGCATATCAGTGTATCCTTTTCGCCGTGAACCTCAGGTCTAAAAATGCCTGTTCTTCCCTACTGTAAAACATTGTGAATTTCAGACACTTATTGACATTATTTAATCATTTATTGAAGGACACCAGAAGGCGCTCTTCACCTCTCTAAATTATGAAAATATCAATGTAACAATTCCACAGTCTTATGTGTTCTGGCAATGGGTTCTCATCATCCAGTATATAATTTGTCTCAAAACCGTGCACATACAGACATGCTATACTCGGTGCGAATGCACTGCCCATCAATGTTAAATGGGCTTGGAGAAATAATTACTCTTCATACTGGAAATATTTTCTAGTCAGTGCTGTGTTTGCACAGTTGAGGACAAATTCTTTGAGTGTAATATAATCCCACTCCTCACCCTTCAATAGTGGGTCTAGAACTCTTAATGATTCCTCCTGTGGGATATTGGCTTATAGGGCTTCTACTACCATCATTACCAAACTTTCACTCTTTGGGTCTAACGTGATCCCTTCAAAAGATTGAATATGTCTTTGGTATCTTAGAGGTAGATGGGCATCTTCTTAACTAAATGGTTTGGAAAAAAGTCTGAAAATGTGTATATAGAATCCAGTACTGACTCAATGCCTGACAGTGTAGGTCTATCAGGGGGTGGTATTTTGCCTTTGTGTATTTTTGGAAGGATATAAAAATATAGGATACAAGGATTTTTCTGGCAGAGGGAATCAGCCTCATGTCTTGCTATCCATCCATTCTCCTTGGCTTCACTCACCATATATACAGTATCCTCCATAATGTCTTTGGTGGGGTCCCTCTGCAGCCTTTTATAATTTCTGGTATCCTTAAGAAGCCTTAGACATTCACTCCTGTAAATGTCCTTAGGTAAAATTACAATGGCCCCTCCTTTGACAGCTGGTTTTATTACAATATTATCAAGGGTTGCCAGTTTCGCCAGAGCCTGTTGTTCCTTCTGACTCAAGTTATGGCAGATCCTATAATCTTGAATATTCAGGTTATCGATATTTATTGTAACAGCCTGCTCAAATGCTAACACTTCTGGAGGCATTAGCGGTGCCATTGGAGTAAATGTAGATTTCAGTCGTAAGCCTGTATTTTTCGTTGGTAGATCTCTACTTCCTTCAGTCTCTCAAAAGTAGGTTTTCATTCTTATTTTTCTAAAGAATTCTGACAGTTTGATTCTCAGTGTAAATATGTCTGGTTTAATAGTCGGGACATAACCCAGACCTTTGTCCAACACTCTCATATGTGTTTCCGTCAACTCAACGTCACTTAAATTAATGACAGGACTCAATTCCTGCTTGTACTTGGTCGTGGTTGAGCAATTTTGTCTGTTATTGAGTCCTCCCATTGTACTTTTTGGTTCTTTTTCCTTCCTTTCCCCTGCCCCTCCCTCTTCCTAAAAAAGTGGGGGGGGGGGGGTTGTTAGGAAACAATTAGAAATTCTTGGGGTGGAGGGTAATTGTCCAATGTTATATGAGTTCCCTCCAAATTCCTGATTTGGAAACACTGTTGGTTCAGAGCATTGGAAAAAGTGTTGGGGACCTCTCCCTCTTCTCTGCTGTTTGTTCCCCTCCCCATCCTTCCAATCTGACTCCCCTGAGATATTAATCCTTGATGACCCTTCCCATGAGGAGTTATCCAACTTCTGGTTAGCTATGGGTCGAAAGTCTTCTTTAGAATATGGGAATGCCCCTTACAATTTGAGCCTCTTTAAGGCTTTCAGGAATTTTGTGATTTTTGATTTTGGTAGGAATTCCGTAAATTAATTTGTAATCCTGTTTGTTTCTTCTAGTTTTTTCTTGTATGTTGTAATCACACTTGTGTCTTCAGAGGCGATTTGCTCATGTTTGTTTTGATCAAAAGCGCATTCGAGAGCTTCTTGGCGGTCTTTATTATTAGAACCAACCAATCTCAGGTACATTTCCATGCAATCATAGACCAATCTTTCCTGAATTCAGCATCTTCTAGGAAGCTACTGGGTGCATTTGATACTATTTGCCCCCTTGGAGCTGCATTTTCTCTCAGGTATTCTGTCACGATTGCACAGTAATGTAACGATCTTACCTGTGTCATCTTTAGCTCTGACAGTGCCTCAGAGTCGCTTATATTAGACAGTCTTGTTTAATGTACCTTCCCCTATCAATGAGTGTGCTGATAAAATAGTTTCATCGTCATATGATAAACCTTCCATCATTTTAATTGTCCTCAGTGGGTTCCTGTGGTACCCAAACAGTTTCTTTCTCACGGCTTCTAGCCGCACACAAACTCTTTCACCCCCAGAGAGAATGAGAGTTCCTATTACCTAGCCATTACACAAAATGTGCAATGTCTCATATGTGAATACTTCCCTATCTTGGGCTTGCCTACCTTCTGACATAGGTCTCTCAAAGAGAGTAGAGGAGACACCTCATCCGTTAATTAACGACATTTTTCATCATAGGTGCCGCCTCTCATCAGGGTAGGTAAGTCCCACCCAGATGGGCTCAACCATAACGAATCCGGGAGCTTGAAATACGTCTGTTTTTTCTGAAAAATCCAGGTTCCGGGTTAAAAACGACTACGTATAAACCCTAGGTATCTCTTTACTTCATGGATATCCGTGACATTTTTAGAATATCAAATGTTGGATGTATCTTGAAACTTAATGGCTTCTCCCTTCAGAACTTGTGCCTACATAGATATTTTCACAAATCGCTCAACTAGTAAGGCTTGCCAACATTAAAGTGAATTCTCGCAGGGTTGTCAGCAGTTGCATAGCCAGAGTGTCATGAGCCCTATGCAAGGAAGGAAATGGATCCCTTGGCCGATGTTTAAATGGTGTAATACAGCAATAATCTGGATACAGTGGCCCCTCAGGCATCTGGGCCCCGGTGCCACTGCATCTGCTGTACCCATGGAAGCTGAGCCCCTGGCTGTCAGAAACCTTTGTCGGATCTGTGTCCCAAATCTTCCAAGGCCTCACAAAAACTCCCTTCAAAAGAGGAACACTGCCCGGGAAACATTTTTATGCAGATCAAGTATTCTGGCACCATCTGGTGGCTGCTGTCATTTACTGCCTCATCTGACTATCAGGCTGATTAAGAGTTTGGTGGATGAGGTTTTACTCTGTCAGGGTGACGAAGTAAATAATTCCGCCGCCCGGACGGAGTCCCCGCCTGCCAAATTCTGAGATGTTCGCCGGCCAAGCGGACATCGCTAGCATTGGCAGGAACCGCCACTTGTCAACATAATGGAGCCACACAGCAAAACTAAAATGCTTTTTTTATTTGCAAAACAAAAAATCCAAAGTGGGATTATTTTGTTTTGAAAAATAAAAACATTGCCTCCTCCCTATGGGAGTTTTCTCCCATGACGAGGGGGAATTTCGCAGTTTTCACTGACCCTTACTTCCAGGTTTTACCTTGTGGTGACGGACAATGATAACTGGCCATGTGCTCACCCACTGTAAATTGAGTTGTTTGACACGTGGTCAACTCTCCGATGGCATGAATGTTTATGTCAGCTGCAGAGACTGAGTAGTCTCCACCATCGTTATAATTAAAATACTGCTAATTTCTAAATGAGGTGGGCGGACCTTCATGTTAGTGGAGAGGGCACTCTGTCGTTGTTGCGACAGGGTACCTTCTATGCCAAATTCAAAATCTCCCCCATAACACAGAAGCAGGCTTTTGTGATATATAAATACCTGAAATGAGCAGAGCCTGTGGCAAATAACCAGGCTTGCGCTTTAAATGGAAATAGAAAAGTGGAGATACTCTTTACTCCAGAGTATCTGTGTGCCACTGAGAAGTGCTTGTACTCTCCCATTAAAAGTATAGCTCCAATGCTGAGAAATGTAGCTACTCTCCCTTTCAAATTAAAGAAGTGAAGGTACTCAGTACCTGCCCTTTTAAAGCACTGGCTAGGGCTACCCTCCCCTTGTGACGGTCCTGAACCTAGAGGAGGGTCTTAGAGTACCAAGCCTTAAATCAACCAGAAACTGCTGATGAACAGCACTCACAAACCACACCTGAACTGTGAGCGTAAACAGTAATGACTCGAGATCGTGTGCTGAGGCCTGTGTTACCGGCTGGCAAATTTCAAGACTCTTTGTTGTCCTCAAAAAGGCTGTGAAAGCTGTTTTCCTCTGAAGAAAATGCGCTCAGGTGCATTCTGTGGCTCTTTTATTGGCAGCTCATATTAGAATGTGATGCAGAGCCCAGCGAGAGATAGTTTGCTTAGAGACTGTTAAAGTCTATTTTTTCCATAAAATTTGCCTTGATTAACAATGAAGAAAATGTGCCTGACCTTAGAAAATGCGTTTAACTTTACCATATCTGTAGAAGCGAAAAAGAAAAACATAATAAATAATTCTTCAAAATGTGATAAATAAATAACGTAGCTTTAACTATAGGAGACGATGTTTTTGAACGTGTAAAAAATAAACTTGCAGCTTAAAAAAGTAGTAGGCTCCCATACCTAAGTTGCCACCATGACTAGGCCTGAAAATTGAGTATGTTAACTTCTGCTTGACATTAGAATAAGATGTCTTTTAGCAACGGTCGACCTAACCCTCTCACTGAAAAATCGTTCATCACTTTAAAATGTACTGTGCTGAGAGAAATGTATTTCTTTGCTTCCTCACACCATATGATGTATTTCTTTAGCCTTTTCACACCATATGATTTCTTCATTTCACTTAACAATGTATTCTGCTATGTTTTATGCTGAATAGAGTATTAGCAATGTTGAACATTTTGAAGATATTGGTTTGCATGCTGTCATCCAGACATACCGATTGAAATGTTTCATTGCTTTAGACTAGCCCTTTGTCCACACAATGGGATACTTACAACAGCTAACAGAATAGGCTTGCAAGGGTTCTCATGAGAACCTTCCCTCATGTATTTAGTGCAAGACATATTCGAAACTTTTAGATAACTGCACACCAGTGTGAATGTTTATCGTGCGAAATGGGAGGACAGATGACAGTCCATCAGAAGACCCATTTCCATTGGACAACGTCATGTTTTATGTTGCAAACGTTTTATGCTTTCATATATACGTTTTCCTAATTAGAGAGGAGCGGCCATCTTCTACCCTTTTCCATGCCACCTTACCATAGAAGCTTTATGCATTACTTTCTCTTACTTTTGCCTAGATTGCTGCGTGCTACTGCTAACAGCGATTTCCTATTATCCTAATATTTTGACAGAAAGACTTTCTCTACAGTCAATAATAACTACTGCTATGATTATTTCTCTTTGATCTATTGAACCTGTTGCTACTGCAGCTTGTTAGGGAACTCGGCTGAGTTTCCTGAACTACTCTTTATGAGGAGTTTGTTTCTTTAGCTAGCTAAATGCTCCAGAATCTTGCTCTTTTCAAGAGAACTCTTTATGGGTTCTTATTTAGGTTAGGACTCTTAAATTAAGAAGGAAACTATTTCCTTTATGGAGCACGCTGTCTATATTATGCTGCTTCGAACTAAACCTTTTCTTGATATTTCTGTAAATGTACAAATCTGAATAAAACAACAAAAATACTAATCTCTTAATGAGAAATAACACTTTGAAAACTATTCCAAACCTCCCATCATTGACTGAATATGAGGTTTTCTGAAAGTTGATGATTATATTTGAAAGGAAATTTGTTACAGCTCGATTCTGAAATGACGGCTAAGATCAGTTGGCCTGAAGACAAAGAAGCGTCGAAGATAGGAGGCTTTTGTTGTAAGTGCTTCAATCTGCACTGGCCACAAAATTGCCTCCAAAATTTGGGCGATAACAATCGGGTAGCAATGGGACGCATTACATCCTGAATGGAGCTATAAAATAAATCCAAAATCTCACTTAAAAGTCCTGATTCTAATGTCCAGAACTTGAAGATTCGACAAGGTGGTACTTGGAGGTACTCGGAGGCGATTGCGGTTTAGAATGTATGAGAATCAATAGGGCAAATGTTGTGGTTGTGAGTGAGTTGTAGTCTGTATTCTTGGAGAGTGCAAGTTAATGGTAAGAGTATAGAAAAGAGGTTGAAGAAGAAGAAGAGATTGAGATTTCAGGCTCGCTGTGGCTGACAGATCCCGGGATAATAATATACAATTTAAACTTGATTGCAGAAATTAGGTATACAGTGTGAGGTACCATCACCTACATCGGTAATATAGTTGTCCAAGAAATGTTTGTGATTGACTAAAATTAATTGATGTTAGTGGAACCCAATTGCGCAAACGGGGGAAACTGCATTGATTTGGGTGATTTCCCGCTGGTCGCGAACTCACTTGCGATTGTGGAAAATTTCTTGAGTGGTTGTAATACTTCAATTCTTCTAGCAGAGCAAACAAGAAGTTATTTAAGGAGCTTTCTGACAGAGATGTGTGAATGCGGAGGAAAACTGTAAAGGAAGGTGAGCTTTCTGAGTTGCGAGATTGTACGTCATCATCTTTCGTGCTGAGATTGGTCGGTTGGTGTGGTTTCGCACTGGGATTGGTTGGTAACGTCACAGTGTCGCGCTAGGATTGGATCTTTAAAAAGTGAATAGGTCTTTGGATTGGTAATTAGTTTCCTGAGAAATAATAGCTGAAATGTTATTGGGTTACCGAAATTTGACATATATGGAACAAAAATCATAACATTCGCATATTGAATTATCGAAACCAAATTTTAAACATGAAGTGTTGAAAGGATTTTAAGAAATTGGCTAGAGGAGATGTTACTATTCTAGTGTGTAAGGGAGAGATTAGGCACCACTCGACGGTACTCCGGCATACATTATGACTACTGAACATGGTTAAAACACGTCTTTGGTTCCGACAGTGGAGTAGGATTACTGAAAATGAGGGTACATTGAGTTTTCCTAGATATGGGACATTTAACACCAGAATTCTGGCTCATTTGAAGGGAAAATTGTATGAAATGAAGCCACCACCTCGACCTATTCAATATGAAGCATTTAATACTTGGGAGAGGGTAGCAAGGGAAAAAAGAGAGAAAAATACCAGAGGAGAACTAGACGAGCAGTGCAGAATTATGCAAATGTTCGGTGGGATGAAGAACAGCATAGATGGGGGGAAAGCTATTATTGAGGGAACTAGGTTATATCCAGTACTTACTTCAGAAGCTGCCAATAAGGAAAAGAATACATCTGTCATAAAAAAAGAACGGGATGAGTCAGATACTGATTCAGGAGATGAGATGTTAGAACAGATGTTGAACTCCAGAACCCCACCATTGCATACTATATTTGCTGAGCGAGGAGATCTGAGTACCAGTACTAGTCAAACAATGGCGACTGCTCCTGCAGATCCAAGTTTAACACCCATTGAGTGGCCTTTACATGTTTTGCCGATTGTACCACCAGTTATGACTCGATCACCAGCTGTGGTCCTCACTAGGACAGCTGCAGCCGCTGTGCCTACAGCAGCTCCGTTATCTGTTGTATATGCCCCGATTGCATCTCAAGTAGTTGCGAGTGTTCCTGTCTCAACAGTGGCAAGGTCAGAAATCCAGCCATTGGCTAAGTCTGGATTTGTTTTGACTTCTCAAAATTCACAGATAGCTTTGTGGAAGCCTCCACAAACGCTGCAAGCTTTGGTAGATGAAGGAGGGATGTTGGTCTTTACAACCCTTATGGCTCCTATTGATTTAAATACTACTAGCAAAGGGTGCATACAAGCATGACTGGAAGAAACTATAGGAGAGAAGAAAACTGAAGCTGTAGAATCACCAGAGAAACCAGAAACAGAAAAGGAGAGACCTTTAGACATGCCAAATTTAAAAGTAGAACTGAAAGAATTGATAAAGGGATGTTTAGAATTGGATCATTTAAATAAATACCAGAAGAAAGAATTGATTTACTTGTGTAAGAACTACACAGAGAGCAGCTTTGGCACATGATCAATTGACTGAATTAGCAAGAAAAGGTAGATCTTTCCAACAACATAAATCTACACCGAAGCAGCAGGGTAGAACTAGATGATCCAGCTATAGAAAACATGAGAATTACAGAATGAGCTTGCATATTGTAGAATTGATTAAATGCATCCGCAGGTGGAAGGGCACAGAAAAATTGGAAGTTAGATGGGCAAAGAAACATGAAAAGAAAAAGAAGGAAGCAGCTTCTTTTCTGAGCTAGCTTAGTCTGACCCAACATGAACTTCTCTTTAATCTTTTTCTGCTTCGTGTCCAATTCATCACTACAATATTTTGCGTATCGCAGGAACTTGTCAAGAGATTTATTTTGCCAACAGATGACATGTTGTGTTATGTGTGCACAAATCTCAGCCTTTATTCCTAAAATAAATTAGGATACAAAAATCCCCATGTCCCCCTCCTCAGGATACTCACGTCCACTGTGCTGCTGAAACACCTGCAATCATCTCTCATAATACTCATAAACTGTCTCTTTCGGCTCTTGTGTAGTTCTTTTTAATTTTACCACTGGGGTGGTCACGTGGTGCGCAGACACTACTATGGGGTGGTCACGTGGTAATTCTTTTATTTTTAATTTATTTTAAAAACCGTTGAGTCCACGTAAGCATTGGCTGGCCGGCCCCGGGAGGCTGGAAACAAGAGTGAGAACTGAGTGATTATGCTGGCCAAGCCCGCTTATTTTGTTACTGGGGGCTGATATTGTAGCACTGCTGCAAAACTGGCCGCCAGTAACAAAACCGTCCCCCACCCTTCCAGCCTCCTGGGGAAACACCTGATGCCTGGTCTGGCCGTGATGATGATGGAGTGTTGTGATGCTGACACTGCTGAGGCGCTGCCCCAGGGGTCGCAAGCAAGGTGGCAGGGGTCGCAACAGGTGGCTTAGGGGTCGCAGTTGACGTTCATGGATACACTTTATAATTTTATTTTGAAGGTGCTGCACAGAAAGCATTGAGGCCTCTACGCCCCCAAACAATTGTGAATTCTCATCAACTTCCTCTATTGCAAGGCGTCTGGCATTTCGAGCTGTACTAGCTGAGCAATGATGCTGCATTAGCCTCCGCCGCCCCTTCAAAGTTCTCATTGTTTTTTGGCTGACTGTGGTAGACTCATCAGACACATCAGGGAAGCCAGGCAATGGCAAAACAGCAGGAGTTGCCTCTTGCTCACTTTCATGTTCTCTCTGATACTACATGTGTGTGGAAAATATATATATATATTACTATTCTGAGTTTGATTTACTTGAAATGATTAAAATATGTAAAACATATTTTACCTTTTGTATATACTGTTGTTTAAGTCCTACTTTTGCACTGTATATTAAGTTTGATAAGGTTTTATATTACATATCTCAACTTCAATATTTGGACTACAACTCCCATAATGTATTACAAGAGTAGAAGTAGCATTACTATAGATTTTCCTGCCTAAAAGTATGTAAATTACAATAAAAAAGAGGTACTTAAACATGATGTTAAATAAAAAAGCTGATGGAATTCTTACCGATGGTCATAGATGGAATGTTGGAAGTATCTATGTTACATACACCTACAACACTGTGTGGCTGTAGAGGGACTCTATCAGAGTTTCCATGGGAGTTGGTGGTGGTTGCTGTGATGATCCTCCGCCTGACCACATGCTTCTGCCAGATGATTAGCCACCTTCTCCTTCATCTTGGAGCGCAAATCATACCACACTTTACGTATTTCTTGTATGGTACAGTGTATGACTCCAGTGGAATTGATTTTATCAAATATGTCCATCCAAATTTTATTTTTCTGGTATTTTGGGACACTGAAAGAGCTCTTCCCAAAAAGGTCTTCATGTGGGTAACTCATTCTTTGATTAAGACCTCCCATTCTTTCTTACTAAATTTGAATCTGCACTTTCTTCCATAACATCTTTCTCTGCATCTTCTCTGGACATCTTCATTTATGGGTTGTGAACAGTAGTAAACCAATTCTTCTTCCCCAGCACTCCCTCACTTCTGTGTCACTGAACACTGATAGCAGCCTGTATTTAATAACTTACTGATTGTGAGGTCATCAGGGTGCTCCCAAACGCGACTTTTGCAATTTGCGTTTCCTAACACTGATTCTCTATTCAGCGATTCAATACTAAGAAATCCCTAATTTGTGATTCCTTATCCTACCGGATTGCAATTTTACCCTTGAGTTTCATACATATGAAATAGTGAATCGGTAACAATCTCTATTTGGAAATTGCTATTCATAACCTGCGTACATCTGGCCCCAGCTGGCTGCAAGACTGAAGCTCCAAACTTTAACGACATTGAACTTGGACAGTACAGTCTATATGAATGAAGAATGATACCTGCATAAGAACACTAGAAGAGGCATCACGGTGGTAAGATTGAAATATGACACCACATTTGGCAAAGAATACAACAGATTAGCCATGCATGACCAGATCTGAATGAATACCCTTCCAGAAGAAACTGTAATAAGAAACTTTTGGAACGTATGCCATTCGAAAGACACTGGCAAGGATACGTAAAAACACAAGGTTCTCTAATGCACCGACGGCAGTGTTCAGTGCAGCAGGTTAAATCACTCCAATAGGACCAAGAAACAAATGTTTACTAGTATTTATTTATTATAATCAGATAGCCTCAGGGAAATACACATAAGGGCTTGATTCCCCCAAAAAGTTAGATTTACATCTATGTGCGAGTGTACATTTACGACTTTCTGAAATGCACAAATAATGCTAATAATAAGTGTGGAAATCTGCACTGGGCGTAGCTTTCTATGCGTATTCTGGAGAAGGTCATGAGACAATTCCAACATCCTATTCCTTCTGGGCAGAGTTCTCCAAATCGGAGAAATCCACACACAGGGTTTAGAATCGTCAGTGCAAATGTAATTTTTTGCCACAGACAGAAAAAGGTTACGTAACTGTGATCCTGGTTGTGCATCATAGGAATCTTCATTAAAGTCATAAATACTTGAATGATTCCCTGCTACCTATGTGGACTTCAGAATATCTTTCTGTATAGTTATTCTTCCATGGAAATTACATTGTAGAATGTCTTCATTCATGAGCTTATGTAAATGGAAGTCCATCAGAGATGTCAACTTCCTCTTAATGTCCATAATGTTGTTATAGAATGCCTAAAATGAGCTGAGTTGCAGCATCTGTTATGCAAAATCTCCTTCAAATAATGTGAACATAAAGGTAAAAATGCAGCCCGATAGGCTTAGATTAGGAGTACAGAAAAAAAGAGGTGTTTCCCTTTAAGAACCTGGAACGTATTCTCTTCACACAATGCATTGCACTGGCAGTTGCCTCGCAGAGCCAGTTCTTTTTCACGCATGAGCGTATATAAATAATATCTACTGCCTGAGTATAACCAGTGAGGGAGGCGGGTGGGTCGTTTATGACTTCAATGAAGATTTCTACGATGCAGCACCATGACTACAGGTATGTAACATTTTCTTATGCATTGTAGGATCTTCACTGACAGTCATAAACGCTTGAACAGAGTAACAAACAGTTAAAAATGTGGCTGTTAGGCAGTAAAGAGAAAAAGAATGCTTTAGAAATCTGCCATACAGACAAGGACTTTATCTAAAATGATTTTGTGGCGTTTCTTATCCAACTTTAATTTTTGTTTGAGTATCTAACTCTAGTCAATAGCGCTTGGTGAATGTATGCATTGATTTCCATGTTGCCACCTTGCATACTCCGGTCGTGGTTGCGGCTTTCCCTCCAGTGGAATGGACCTTGGGCCTGGCAGGGAGAGCTCTGTTAAACAGCTAATTATATAAAGAAATACATGCTACTATACATCTTGCAATGGATTGTTTAGTAGTACCTAATGTGACCATAATTCACAAATAGGTGTTTTGTTTTTTCGAATATACTTTACATTATGAAAGTCTAAATGTAAGACCCTTCAAACATCTTCTGAATGAAGAGTCCTCTCTGCTGGTGAAAACAGATTTGGGAAAAGCTAGTGTTATGTTTCATATAGGTACCCCAATATAGGCACAGGTAGTCACCTAACCTTTCACCTATATTCTCCCCTACCATTACACTACACAACGGTTCTTGGGACTGACCTTTTACTTAGTTACGATACTGCTTACAGGACATAGGGTTTTCCCTGAAAACTAGCCTCATCCATTATGCATGAGGATTCTTGGAAACTCAGCAGGACTACCATCTCCTGCATAATAACTGTGTATAAGGGTAATTCCTTCTGTCATCCTAAGTCTGACATGACACAGCAAGGTAGAACCCCTGAGGGTACCACTTTGGGTTTATAAACACCATATCTTGCTGAGGTAGTCAGAGGAGAAAAGGACTTCCATGCTGACACACTGACGCGAGACGCTGAGGCTCCTGCACGCAGACACTCCAGCTCGCAGCGGTCTGACATCCCTTGCGGGGTGTCCATCTCGAGACCAAGACGGGGTCCCACAGTCTCTCACTTCAGGTAATGGGGTTGACTTTATCCTAGAGGGATTCTTGGCTTTACACCTACATACATGCTAGGTACACTTAGGTACATCTAGTTAGGGTTGCATCGTAGGAGTACGCATTCTACTGTCATGTATTTTATATACTTGCCTGTATTCATTGTTTTAGCACGATGGTAGAAATCTACCATCCTTTTACTCTGTTAGTGCTTCTAATCATTTATATCTGTTTCTGACTAATGGTTGTTTCAGCACACCTATTTTATACTAGAATGACGCTGGTTCAATAAAAGCTTATTGAAAAACGTCCCCACTGTTTATTCTCTGTATCTCTCTGAGACAATGTGAGCATGAGTGACTGAGCGAAAGTTATCGCACTGTTTCCACGATCCTGAGGGATCAGGTTTGTCATGTTCGATAGTTGCCAAGAACTATTCTCTCCTTGGTAAGAGGGGTTTCTAGTGGCACTGTGAGCTAGCTGGTATACAGGCTAACATACCCGGTGGGGTTGTCTAGAATCAGTCCAGACACCAATCCTACAGTGTATGTTGTCTAAACGCGCCGATCCTATATAGGTTTATAGGAACTACACGACCTGGCGCCACCAACGTTGGTTTGGTACTTATTTAACAGTCAAATCTGAGTAGTTCAGTCGTGCTATTCTAGGAGACCCCTACTCATCTTTCCACGGAGACGTCTGGAGTGGGAAGGGAACTATCCGCCACAGCTGAGTAGGCATATCCTATGTATTGGCTGTAGGTTTATCAAGCTTGTGGGACAAACAGTTCCTATTGTGCATAAAACCTTATCTCAGTTTCCTTGAAACTCTTCCTTGAAAACCTTTGTCAACAATGGCTGACGAAGACGCCGCTGTGCGAGCACAACTTGCTACAGTTAGGGAAGAAGGAAAGGAAAATGAAATCAACATTTCAGAAAATGTCAGAACTGCCCTTACTTTAAAACCAGCAGACTATGGAGTCACAGCTAGGGGTGGGACAGTAACATTCGTGATTGAGGCTCACGAATCATATAGAACAGAGGTATTCTATTCATGGGTTAAATTCCCAAAAGCAGATGCACAATCAAATACATTTAATTCTTACACTGAAGATGAAACACCAGATAAATACTGTCCATATGAGGACATTGAAGTTCCGCTCACTTACCAGAAGCACATAAACTGGTTTAAAGACGCCCTCCCCCACACAGAAGACAAAGTAAGACTAGGTCCGTTCGGAAGAGATGGAGCCACTTGGCCAGTCCTTGCGGCTTACACACCACATCCAGACATTGACTCAATCCCAGTGACAGACTTACGTCCACTTCATAAAGAAATAATAAAACTTTACAGATACCTGACACAGTTTGTGATGAGAACACTCACACTTCAGCCAACAAGGACTACACAAACAGGACAAATTCAGGGATCTACAACTAAAATAACACCACAAACGCTACACGCAGTTATTGGTAAGATGCCCACTAAACGTTAGCAAATGCCATTCTTGATAGCTCAAAGAATAACACAGCTAGAGGCAGTATTTCCACACACAAGCCTTCAAGAAAAACACAGAATGTTAACAATCTGCTTGCCAATGGGGCTAGCTCCCCAATGGAGGACTGTACCACTTAGGATACAGTTTTCGCTGCCATATATACCAGAACTCATGGTATCCCGTCATTAGCAGTAATACCAGATGTATTAAGACAATTACAGAATGAGTATGGAGCAGAACCTGCTCTGAATTTAGGGATGAAATTATTAGGTAATTTTGCCCAGGTATCACCTATCATATTAGTTAACGTTAAAGGGGATGCAGCGGCAGTGGCAATACACCAACGCCTGAGGGATTTCACTTCTTTACAACAGGAACGTGAATAAAATGATTGAAGACACCTATGCTGAATTAGGTAGAGATAGTTTGGGAGCTAAAGCAACAAAACCTAAACTCATGGGTGGTCCTGAAAAGGATAACACCAAGCAAGCACTTGATTCTTCCAGGAAAAAATGGGATATTAACAATAAAAAACAAAAGTATAGAGAGAATAGGTCACAATCCAGGGGTGGGTCTCTTCAACAGGAGCCCTCCGAAAGGAGGTACAACCTTGGGAATCGTGATAACATTAAAAAAATGGCAGGTATCAGGATACTGATAAACGTTCCTCTCGTTCCTTTCAGGGTTCACCAAAAAACTCAGAGAGGGAAGGACGGTCAGAACACAGATAAGAACAGCGTACAAAGTTCAGAGACACGCCACGCACTTCAGATTATACTTCCAAAGAAGAAGAGAAGCCAAAATCAAAACCTCAATTTAAAAAGAAGAAAGTAGCAGGTCTTAAAGTTAGACATGCCCAGAATTCTGAGGATTCAACATCTGAACGGGGAATGGGCTCTGACGATGCTAGACAGCACAGCAGAAGTAACAAATACTCGCCAGAACCTGATGGTATTTCTGGTGACAGTGGAGTTGCATGAGCATATCACGGTGGAAACACCTGATACAAGGGTAAGTGTCCCACATCGGTTACATGAGGTAACACTCCAAATGGAGGGGGACAAACACAGAAAAATTAAAGGTCTCTTTTGGGAGAACTTGACTTACGGCTATAACATCCTTTTAGCTGAGAAAGATTGGCTGCCTTGAATTGGTATGGATTGCCCAAAGGGAGAAACGGTAATTTTACTAGCTTTTTCCGACCTCGTTCCAATTTACTTAAAACACACATACGCGCAGGAGTGGGCGGTAGCCCTTGCTCCAGCATTATGTCGCAACCATGCTGGGTGGGATGCTGAGTCACCTCACCATACAATCCCAGTAAAAACTACTCCAACTCGGTGGCGCTAGGTGGCGCACGACCAAGATGGCCGCACACCTGTGAGGCTCTGGCAGCTTGGCGGCATAATCCTTCACTAATCCTTAATATTCCCCATTAATCCTGCCTATAGAGCCTGCCGCTTGTTCCTCAACTTAACCTCTGTCTCCGGTGCGGAAATCGAGGCTCGTTGGCCTCGGCAAGTGACTCCTGTGCCGGGCTTTTTTGCAAGCGAGGAGAGCGTGGCGACGTGCCTGGAGCCATGCGCGGCCACTGCCGCGGCGCGAGTCCTGGGGATTCCACGTGGTGTTAGGCCTCACCACCCAGCAAACGGCGGCTGCCCAGCTCCAACTGGTGTTCTCCTTACTGCCCACTTGCAGCGACTACAGGTCTAAGATCGGACACAAGCGGAGACTGACTATCGTGAATTACTGACGAGAGCGGTGAGTGAAGTGTGGTGTCTCCGGCCCGCTATAATTATTCAAATTGCGTGAGTGACGTTAACCGCCTGTCCCATTGCGCCATTGCCGGACATTTGCTGGGATCTACTCTCCATTCGTAAGCCATTCTGCAGGCCTTACGGCGGGCTTCCCTCTACGCACTCGCCGCCCCCAGAGACTTACACTCATCCTAGCTACGACATGCGGCAGCGGGAGTGCCTTTAGGACAAAACAACGCGCCACAACTCTGCTCCTACATCACTGCTCTGCATCGGACCTCTTCCCGCTCTGCCACGGGCCCTAAGGGTACGCCATTCTTTCGCTTTGATTGACTCCAGGAGCACTCCTTCGCACTAGCCCGATGTGCGCAGCTTACACTCTCACCTGGGGACCCGACTCTCCTGTTGCAGAGAGCACCACACAGTGAAAAGAAAAAAAAAAACGCTCACAAGCTGCAGTGTATTTACCGTGCTGCGTAGTGCTGAGGCCTGCATTCCGCTTGGATCCCTGTGCATACCTGGCCTGCACATCACACCGCCGGGCGCCCACTGGCACGTTCTACCACGGACCAGCGTTTACTGGGGGCGGCCACGGTGGGTGCTGTTGGCCGTTTGCACATTATATTTACCTCCGCGGTGGCCGCTACTGGGCTCCTAGTCTGACATATTGACGACACGTCGGTGGGCCGTCCCATATCTCTGCTTTACTTCAGCACCAGCGGCGCTCACCTGTCTAGTCCTGCAGCGCCATACCAGTCACGCAGTTTCCTCGTCCCCTGGATCAAGGAATATTGAATTAGGGTGCCTAATCTCTGCTTCAACACCGTCAGCTTTGCCTCGCAGTGGGCCCTCATTCACGTATCCTGGGCTACCAATTCACTCACCGTCTGCTTCCACCTCTTCCCACTGAGGTCCTCTATCTGATACTCTTGTCTGCTGGCCACAGGGAGGCCAATAACCCTCTGGCTGCTCCCACTTTTTTCAACGCTGCTGGCTCATCAAGCTCCTAAATAGAGTCCTACCGACCACCATTACTGACGGCGGTAACAGCCCATTCTGGTATCGGGCCCTCTCAATCGCTGCGAGGGAAACTGCCACTGCTGCCAACTACTCCTCCTTCACCCTGTAGCCCAGTATGCCACCGCAGGAGTGATCTCCACTACTACCAGTGTCGCTACATACACCGCTTTCTCCCCCAGCTGCAATGGGGAAACCAGATGGCCGCCAGCCTAAACTTGTTTTTGACGCCAAGAAGGTGATTACACGTTCGAACTCGGAAGACTCCGTCCACCCCAGTGGGGAGCCATCACAGGCGCAATCTTCAACCCCAGGAGATGAGGTCAAAACCTTGCTTCTTGCTATGCAACATAGCCTCACAGATCTCTCCGGGAAAATGGACACCATGAATAGTCGCTTAGACTTTTTAATCCAGAAGGTGGATAAACATGATGAGCAGATTAAGGAGGCAGAACGTCGTATATCAGACAACGAGGATACCACATCTCAGCTGCAGCAACAAGTGACGCAGATGGATAAGCTTCTAAAAGTTATTGCTGCCAAAAATGAGGACCTCAAAGCTCGCAGCCGCCGTAATAACATTCGTGTAATAGGCATTCCGGAGAGCACCAACACGGGCCGCATAGAGGATTTCGTCGAGCGCCTCCTGAAGGGTGCTTTCGCCGAGGAAGCCTTCTCCTCACAGCTCATCGTGGAAAGGGCACATCGCTCCTTGGGACCCAGGCTCCCTCCGGGCAGTGCTCCACGACCCATTGTGGTTCGTCTCCTCAATTACCGCGACCGATACTCTGCTCTTAAACTGGCCCGTGAGAACAAATCATTGCATTATGAAGGCAATGAATTTACCATCTACCCGGACTTCACCGTTGTGGTACAGGAGGCACGGCGCAAATTCCTGGTGGTCAAGCAAAAACTTCGGAAAGCGCAAATCGAATATGCACTCATGTATCCGGCACGCCTGCGGGTCACATATCAAGGCAAATCAAGAAAACAATGGGGTGACCCTGTGTCCCTCAGAACCTGGGTATATATTAAAGAAAAAACAATGGTTCTGTCGGGTTAGCGTAGCTCATTTCTTGTACGTGCCAATCCCTCTTCATTTCAACAACTCCATTGTTTCTTGTAAGACAATCTTCTCATAGGCCAATATTTTCTCGCTCAGCGATATATAAAACACAACATCAGCAAAGAAGAAAGATCAGCGCTAGCATCATTGGGCGCCAATAATGCCATTGTCATCAAGGCTGCAGATAAAGGCGGCGCTGTAGTCCTACAGAACACTACAGACTACGTGGAAGAAATAGAGTTGCAGTTGGGAGTCACGGAAAGCTACCACCCCATACCTAGGGATCCCACGACTGTGATAAGATCCTTGATTGAGAAGCTGATTGAAGAGGTATTGGCACGTACAAGAAATGAGCTACGCTAACCCGACCGAACCATTGTTTTTTCTTTTTTTTCCACATATCAAGGCAAGCACTCCATCTTCACCAACCCGCAACAGGTTGAGGACTTCCTCAAGTCCGTCAAGCGACGTTCTCTGCGCAGAGCCTCCAACGACCGTGCCTCCAGATCTCCATCCCCTACTACAGATTGACCTCTCAGATAGACATTACAGCCTTTGAGTTCCATTTATCGTATCTCTCATCGTTTGCTGGTTCATGGTCCCAGTGAAGTCGATAACTCTTCGCCCGCATCTGTAGTGAGGAACACTACACTCTTTCTTGGTGGTCTTGATCGAAAACAGCTCATCATGGACAGATAAGTGTTACATGCACCATAAGTGCTCTGCATGTTGGAGTGGTGGGCTTAATATATGTTGTAGTTTTTGCACTGGACTATGCCAAGCACCCTCCCTTCTCTCCCCCCCCCCCTCATCCCTGTACCACTGGGAAACTGCTCAGCAGTTTTGGGAGAAGGGAGGATTTCGTGACTCACAAGCGACCCCCACATATGGGCAATCCGCCCTGTTATCTGAATTTTCGTTGGCCTTACTTGACCTGGACTGCAATGTCACGGGTTTATTGGGCCTTGGGTGGGCAGTATACTACCAGCACGATTGGGGTGCTGTTGTGGGTGGGGGTGGGTTGGGGATTGTTGTTTTTTAATGTTACCTTTGTGATCCACCAGCAGATAGACATGCGAGCACACATCGAGATAGCCACGCATTGTCCTCTTTCCATGACATCTCTTGTCACTTGCCTCTCCCCGGGTAATGCCTCCACACACTGAAGCGCTACGAATAAATGAGCTCACGTGGAACGTTAGAGGCCTCGGCGACCCACGTAAATGCAGGCAAATCCTTACCTACATTGATAGGCATCAAATACACGTCGCCATGCTCCAGGAGACACACATTGACCCCCGCCGTCCTCCCCGCTTTGGGAGCAAGTGGGCTACCGACCGAGTGTTCTCCTCCTATTCTACATACTCACGGTGTACCTTGATTTTAGTTAAAAAGAACACACCCTTTATTCTGGGCGGTACTTATAGTGACTCTTCTGGTAGGGCTGCCCGCTTTCTCCCCTCCTTTTTGCCCTTGCCATAGAACCCTTGGCGGCCAAAATCAGGCAACACCATCAAGAAAAGGCCCTCCGCTGCTTTCTTCGCCTGATCCTCATCTCCCTTTACGCGGACGATGTTACTCTGTACGTTAAGGAGCCACTGCAGAATCTCAACCCGCTTCTTCAGGAGTTCGTTAGATCCGGTGGTCTCTCTGGCATCCACATAAACTGGGCCAAATCTCAACTTTTTCCACTCACTGCCTCGGTGACGCCATTTACCACGGACTTTCCCATTGTATGGTGCACTACTGAAGTAAAGTATTTAGGGATACATGTCACCAATGATTGCGAAGAACTGATGAGGCTCAACTATGGGCGAACGCTAGAGCATATAACTGGCAACATAGCAAGATGGAACGCTCTCCCCCTCACTATGGCGGGACGCATATCCCTCATTAAAATGGTCGTCCTCTCCAAGGTCTTATATTTGTTTTTAAATATTCCTTACAATCCGGGCAGGCATTTCTTCTCTTCGCTTCGTTTGGAGTTAATAAGACTAGTTTGGGGTGATAAACAGCCTCGTTTACAGTGGGACACACTTGCATGCCCCTACTCTCAGGGGGGATTCGATGTCCCTAACTTTGAACTGTATTATCTCTGTGCTCAAGCACATTATGCCCATTATTGGTTCCACCCCCCCAGATACATGCCTCACGTAGCGACTGAACACTGGCTTGCGGACCCTATTCCGCTGGACGGGGCCATACTGACTACACTCACACTCTGTACGCCCTGCCCGACCTCTGTAGACTGCACGGTTAAAGCATGGCACCGTAGTGCTCAGCGACTACAAGCTCCCATGCTATACTCCCCTTTACTCCCGCTTACATATCATCC
Organism: Calotriton arnoldi; assembly: GCA_963921515.1. NCBI lineage: Eukaryota > Metazoa > Chordata > Amphibia > Caudata > Salamandridae > Calotriton > Calotriton arnoldi. The sequence continues at coordinate 931,645 of CAWUFW010003094.1, forward strand.
GAAGATGCCTGTCCTGCAAGAGGGCGCCTTTAAAAAGGCTAAAGCTAAACACAACATTAACTGCTGGGGAGACCTCTATCTAAATGGCAAGTTTCGCACTTCGCAACAGCTATTTCTGGACTCACCACCCTCCCCCATGGATATTTTCCTTTATGTACGACTGCAACAAGGCCTTAAAGAATATACTCCTTCATACCCTCTAGAACCCCCAGAAGTCGCCCCTTTGCGCCACATACTGGGCACTGACAGTGCTTCACACCTAGTATCTACACTCTATCATAGCTTGTATACTGATATCGTTTCCACCCCCTGCGCTGCCCGGGATAAGTGGTCTGCTGAGCTCGGGCAAGAAGTCACTGATCAACAGTGGGTGTATTGTTGTAAGCAGACTGAACAAGTCTCCTCTAGTAGTTGGCTACGCATCACCCATTACAAGTTTTTACACCGCATATACTATACCCTGGTTAAGCTTCCCAAATACAGATTACGAGACACAAAACAGTGTGACAGATGCAGGGCGGAAGCTGCTGACTTCCTGCACCTTGCTTGGAATGTAGCTCAGTCCTCACCTACTGGCAGCAGGTGATCACCGCGCTAGAACTGATGACATCCTTGAACGTTCCACTATCTCCCCTTCTAACACTCCTCGAATACACAGAGAAGCTACCAGTGACATATCGTAAATTTATTTCATTTAGTCTGCTCCTGGCCAGAAGGCGGGTGGCATGCAGATGGGGTCGAGGCCGAGCGCCCAAATTCAAGGAATGGATTGGTGACATGATATTTTGGCAAGACCAAACATACACATATGCCGAAATCCTTCCAATCACGTCACGCCCCGTGATATTTGGGATCCATTCAAATTGTATCTCCTGGAACACCCAATAGAGACCGGAAATGATCCATGATCCCCCCACATACTGTAACCTACGACCCGATTATTGGTTGCTAACATGTGACGTCTTTAAACTTGGCTGTATAGATATATTTTTAATTCTATCCTGATCTGATTTTATATGATGTGTGCGAGACCTGTGTAAAATGTCCATGCTATGGGATGTCTCCTGCCGTTTTTTTTATTATTCTGGATTCTGTATCGTATCAATTTGATGATTAGATGTCGCTGCTATGCATGTATCTATCTATGTACTGTCATTATCATGCTGGTTGTTTTTGCTGCGTTCTAAGAAAAACTTAATAAACAAATTAAAAAAAAAAAAAAAAAACTACTCCAACTCCACAGAGACAGTACCAAATAAAACAAGAAGCGAAAAAACAGGTCAGGGAGATCTTAGATCAACTTGAATACCAGGGTGTAATAGAAAGTTGCACCTCTTCAATGAATAATCCTTTCCTTTGTTTTCCGTAATGAAACCCGATAGTTCATATCGTCTAGTTTTAGACTAAAGACATCTGAACACATGCACTAAAGCATTTGCAGTACAGAATGCACACAGTGCCGCATTAATGAATAACATTGTGCGGAAAAAATACAAAACAACACTAGAAATCTCAAATGGATTTTTCTGCCAAAATATAGCGCCTGAGAGCAGATATCTGACAGCATTCTCAGTGCTAGGTTCACAGCGTCAATTTTGTCGACTCCCCCAAGGGTATAAGAATAGCCCTGGGTTGTTCTGCGCTAGGGTAACAGAATTACTTCAGAATTTGGATGAAGAGGCATTGTCCTATGTAGATGATATTTATCTAACGGATGATGACTTGAAGGATCACTTGACCAGGGTGAGCAACATAATTTTAGGGTGCGCCTCTGAGGGCTACAAATTCAACTTTAAAAAATCAAAAATAGTCCACCTCAATGTCCTATTTTTGGGATATGAGCTATCAAGTGAAGGATAAAGTCTGGCAGCTAACTTTTCAGAAAAGTGTGCACTGCTTTAACCTCCTAAATCGCTGAAAAACTTACAATCCATATTGGGATTCTTAAATTTTGGCAGAACATACATTTTGGATTACGCAGAAAAAGTAAAACCTTTCTACGACTTAATAAGACCTGATTTTTCAGTTAGGCATTGGATACAGGAACACACAGATGTCCTTCGTTCCCTACAAGCTGACATGATAGCTTCAAAACACTTGCAGACACGCGTGAATGTACATAATCTGGTGATCCGTGTTATAGGGTGTCAATCTGGGTAAACTTACCTAACCTTCAATGAAGGAGAAACGGGACACATAGCATACAAATCAGACTTGTACACAAATGCTGAAATGCGCTTTGCTTCTACAGAAAAAATACTGACAGCAGTACAGACCGCTGTAGTAAGAGAAAGCAATTACAAACAAGGGGAGTGATTCAGTTCAGGGAGTTCAGAGGTTGGAATCAATAATTACAACAACAAAAACAAAATACCTCTGACACCATCAATTGATTTTTTCTTATACCTCAGTGGCCCTTCTAATTAACCCTGGGCTATATTTATTTATATTTTCATTCTTCATTTTTTTTTTTTTTTTAAATATGTTTATTAGTTTCATTAGAGACAAATACAATCAATAAATGCACATTTGATGCAGAATAATAAAGTCGAACAAACCCATCATTACCCCCCCACCCCCCACCCCCAGGCAGAGTGTGACCAGGGTTCTAGTACATTCGGACAATGCCTGCGCAATAATAAGCTGTCATATAAAAGACAATCACAGTGATGGAAATGGATTGGCGTATTCATGTGGCCCATTACTCCGAGTGGAAGGAGCAACACAACATACACAAAATTACATGCAGGGATGACTTACACCAGTGCGAGGGGCGGGCTTCTCTAAGCAATTCAATGGTCTACAGAGATAATGAATGGAAACAATTAGAGATTCACATCAGGTCTGGATTGGACATTAAATATGCTGTAAGCGGGGCCCAGAAATCCTTGGGACGAGTTGCAGCTGGCAGCTCCTCCTCGTAAATCAACAGCTGGTCCCTACAGTAGATCAGATCTCGAAGCCATTTTTTTACCGTGGGAGTGGTTTTAGCAGCCCAGCATTGCGCAACAGCCCGTTTCGCAAATAAAGTGGAAACTGCCACTAATCGTCTGTTGCAGGGTTTAAGACGCTTAACATACCCAAGTAAGCATATTTCAGGAGTGCATGGCACGGGCTCCAGCACAACATCAGTAAGCATTTTTACCACAGCCGTCCAAAAAGCAAATATACCCGCACACAGCCAGGCCACATGTAAGAAGTCAGCATCCGCCACTCCACAGCGCACACAATTAGCAGTCTCCCGTAGACCATACCGACAGAGTTGTGAAGGGGTGTAATAGAGCTGGTGGAGGAATTTAAAGTGAATAATACGGAGATTACAATTGGCCGTAAGACGACCAGTGAGTTGACAGCACGCCGTCCAGACCTTCGGTGCAAGAGTGGTACCCAACGCTGCCTGCCAGCGTAAACAAGAGGGGTGATCAACCTGCTCCCGCTCGCGTAATGAAGTATTATAGAGTTTCGTGATTAACCCCTTGCGCCCCTCTCCCGACAGCATCGACTGCAATGCCCGTAGAGTAGTGGGTTCCATTGGATAATCCGGATAAACCGCCCGAATAGCCTGTCGAACTCTGACAATTATGAAGTCAAACATAAAGCCCCGGTCAGCACCATTCCGCGCCTCCTGTAGCGTCTTGAATTGACCCTCCTTGTACAGATCACCCAACCGAGAGATACCCACCTTAGCCAACTCCCGGAGAGCCGATGGCTCCCGAGCCGCAGAGATCTCAGGGTGGGATGCTAGTGGCAGCAGCGGCGCGTAGAGATAGGGTAACTGAGCTCGTTTCGCAAGCATTCTCCAAGCCCACGCCGTGCACTGTACGGGGTTTATTTCGATACACGGGCCACCCGAACCCCCCGACAGAGTTGCCGCCTGCAGTGGCATGGGGAGGACAGCATCTGATTCAATAGCCACATGAGGCTGAAAACGCTGGGGGAAATGCCAATAATGCGCGAATTGCACCTGTGCGCACAAATAGTACAAGCGAAGGCCGGGGGCCTCAAACCCGCCTCGATCAAAGGGCTGCACCAGTAGGTCCCATCTACAGCGAGGCTTCTTACCGCCCCAGACAAATGTCAGCAGGGAAGACTGAAGATTGCGAAACATTGCCACATTTAATTTTATGGGAATGTTTACAAAGAAATAAAGCAGTTTGGGGAGAAAGGCCATTTTCACAACCGCTATCCTGTCTGCTAAAGAGAGGGGCAGGTGTGCCCACCTCTCAGCTAATTCAGTGATATGTGTGACCGTGCGGCCATAGTTCTCAGATATAACTACTTCTGGATTCCTGTGGAGCCAGATCCCAAGATACTTCACAGGATCAGACGTCCAGGTTAACGGAAAGTCTATCTCCACTTCTTTCGTATTCGCTGTAAGGGGGAACACGACAGATTTCGACCAGTTGATCCCGAGACCCGAGAACCCCTCGAATTTAACATACTCCCGGAGAAGCGCAGGTAGATGCACCGCAGGTTCGCGCACATAAAGCAACATGTCATCTGCATAGAGAGAGACCACAAGCGGCCTCTGCCGAAAACGCAAGGCAGCAGCCGTGTGTTTTTGGCGCAATTTACATGCAAGGGGCTCCAGAGCGAGCGAGAACAGCATAGGAGATAGGGGGCACCCCTGCCACGTACCCCTCTGAATGGGGAACAGCGAGGACACCCAGCCATTGGCCCGAACCTGAGCCACTGGAGAGTCATACAATACCCTGAGCCATTGTAGAAAGAACGGCGGGAAGCCCATCCTAGTCAATACCGTGAACATATAAGGCCATTGTAGGGAGTCGAAAGCCTTAGCTGCATCTAGCAGCAGAGCAAATGCTTGGAAATCAGGGTCGAAGTAGTGTAAGGTAGAGAAGACAGTGCGCAAATTGTGAGCCGTGGCTCTCGCTGCGATGAACCCAGATTGATCCGGTAAAACCAGAAGAGGGACCAATGGCTGTATTCTAGTGGCGATCATTTTTGCCAGAATCTTTGCGTCAATATTAATAATTGAAAGGGGTCGATATGACTTGCATAGATTGGGGGCCTTGTCAGGTTTCAACAATGTAACAAGCAAAGCTTCGCGGAGGGAGGGTGGCAACTTCCCCGTCTCATAAGCTTCCGCATAGACTTCTAAAAGTCTGGGGGCGAGTTCCGATACATAGGCTTTATAGAATTCACTAGGCAGTCCATCGATGCCTGCAGCCTTGCATGTCGGAAGGGACATTATAGCCTCCTTAACATCTTCTTCAGTGAACGGCTGCGTGAGATATTCGCGGTGCGAAGTAGATAGCCACCCCAACGCGACATCTTCCAGGTATGCGTCGATCTCGGTAGTCGACGGAGAAGCCCTCGTGGCATATAGTCGAGTGTAGAACTGCAATACCGTATTGCAAATCCCAGTTATCGAGTGGTGAGCCATCCCGTTTTCATCTATCAATTCTGTGATATGGTCCTGGCTGCGAGGTTCAGTCAGTTTTTGGGCCAGAGAACGGCCAGGTCGGCCTCCCTCGCCATAGTAGCGGGCAACTCTTCGGCGGGAGCAATGTAAGAGCTCCTGGTCTACTGTTGCATTATACTCCGAGACAAGGTCCCGCACTGCAGCTAATTTAGCAGTAGAAGGATCAGATTCATACTCACGTTCTAGTTTAGAAATATCCGAAGCTAAGCGTTGGAGTCTCCGCCGAATATCTCGTAACACCCCAGATTGTGCCCCTATGCACGTCCCACGAATAGTCACCTTAAAGGCCTCCCACATCAGTCCCGCACTATCCACAGATCCCTCGTTTTCCTTAAAAAAGTTTGTAATCGCCTCAGCGATAGTCCGCCGGAAGACAGGATCAGTAAGCTCAGAGGGCTGTAGTCTCCACGCAAAGGGCGGACGTTCGGAGGCGGGAATCTGCAATTGGAGGAGCACGGGAAAATGGTCAGACAAAGTGCGGGCTTCATGCGTCACCCCCACTACCCAAGAACAGACCCGCTCCGAGACCAGCCAAAAGTCTATCCGGGACCAGGACCCATGGACGGAAGACACGAAGGTACCCTCCCGATCTGTGGGATGGCGGCTGCGCCAAATATCCCACAGGTGACCTGCGTCCAGTAACCCCAGCAGAACCTCTGCAGCTTGTTTAGGTCGCGCCTCACTGCTACCTATTCTGTCCATTGTTGCATCCAGACTAATGTTAAAATCACCCCCCCAAATGATAGCAACAGGAGGAAATGCAGAGATTCTGCGCCACACATCCGAATAGAAGGAGGGGTTATCGGTATTAGGGCCATACACATTCACCAGCAACACGTTTTCGCCGCCTAGTCGCCCATGTAGAATCGCCACTCGTCCACATTCATCCACGTCAGAGCGAATCATTGTAAATGGAACTCCTTTTTTCACCAGAGTTAACACACCCCTCGAGTAGGTAGAGTAAGAGGACGCAACTTTGGCCCCCGCCCAGCGCATCCCTACTTTCTTAGCTGAATCCTTGGTTAAGTGAGTCTCCTGCAGTAGGGCTATTTGCACTCCCATGCAGTCTAGATAGGCAAATACTGCTCCTATTTTTTAGGTGAGTTAAGGCCACGTACGTTCCAAGAAAGACACCCAACTGTATTGTTCATGTTTCGGGGCCTCCCATAACAGAGTACATGAATAATAAGGCGTTTAAAGCATGTCCAAAGTACCACGGTCCACCGGATCGGTAGATAACCAGCCCAGCTACAATTCCATTCTGCCTACCCTGAAGCCTCCCCCCCTATCCCCCACCCACTTCAGCGTCCCCAACTCGCCAAAGCCATCCCCTAGAATTCCCTCCCCTTCCCCAACATACCCAACAACAACAGAATGCATTTGGGGTACACCCAATTTCAGGGGCGCTGAGTGCTACTAGCCTCCCACGTAGTAGGAGGTGGCTGAGCAGGTCTAATATTACGCCAGGAGAAGAATACATCAATAGCATGTAACATAAGGAAACAACGTGCGATATCTATCAGGGCATCAAACCACCCCAGTAGAGACCCCCCATTTTATGGCTCCTCAGAGCCGGAGCAGGCACCTTCAATGAGTCACGGACAACCTGCAGGGAGAAACCAGCATTGGGACAGAGCAGTAGCCGCATAGAGTTTAGTGCGCTCATATTAACAACTCCAAGAACCAGTACCAGCATTTTACAAGAAAAAAAAAAAAACATGGCATGTGTTTAGAAATCATTCCAAATAACACACATTATTGCATAGTACAGCAGATAGTGTTCTGAAAGGCAGACATATGTACAGCACCCAACATGTGTAATGTTTTGCAGCTTGCAGCTACTCCGTCTCGTTAGTGGCGTTGCTGGCCTCATGCCTCCTCTGCTTTAACTGTTTAGCATGTTCCAGGGCTGCTTTTGGAGAAGAGAAAATTTTGTAATCCCCATCTGGGCCTATGCTCAAACGGGCCGGGTACAGCATTGCATATGGGACCTCTTCCGTCTGCAGGAATTTTTTTACGGCGCCAAATTCACGTCTGGCCGCCTGGACAGCCACTGTGAAATCCGGGAAGAATGCCAGTGAATTTCCCTGGTGTACAACATCCCCCTTCTCTCTTGCCAGCCTCAAAATGGTATCGCGGTCTCTATAGTTCAAAAGTCTAGCTATCACAGGGCGGGGAGGAGCCCCCGGGACTGGTCTGGCAGCAAAGGATCTGTGAGCGCGCTCCACAACGAACAGGTTAGAGAAGTGTTCTGCGCCAAAAACTTCAGTTATGAGGCGTTCTATGAAGGTCTCCATTTTCCCTACATTGGTGGATTCCGGCAGCCCTGTAATTCTAATGTTGTTGCGCCTGGACCGCGCCTCTAAATCCTAATTTTTGGCCTGGATGAGGGCTAATACCTTCTCCATATTGAGTGCCTTTTCTGAAACCTCCCCCAGGCCATCTTCCGCAGCAGACACCCTTTGCTCCACCTCCCCCATGCGAGCGTTATGTTTTTCGAGTTGAGAAGACATGTGGTCTAGCCTGTGATTAACTGCAGCCATCGTGCCCTCAATTGACTGTAAGCTGCGCTGCATAGCCAGCAACGTAGCCTCCAGAGTGGGGGGGGCGTCCGCCTGGGCATCCGCCTCCGAGTCCGATGCAGCTTTCTGCATAGCTCTAGATGGTTTGCGTGCCTCAAAGGTAAGACGAGGCTGTGATTTATCCGTACGTCCCATGACCTCTCACGCTGGGGGCGCCCCTTATGGCCAGGGACGCAGCAATAAGGAAGAGATTTAAAAGGGTGGCGTATGGTTGAGCGGAGTCGGTAGCAGGGCAGAAACCCAGCAGAGGCACTAGTCGCCAGCCCACTGCCCCACTAACCAGGCAGTGCTCACCCCCACTCCAAATATGCCAGCACACAACTAAGTGACATCCACTTTGCGCAGGGATCAGATATAGAAGCAGCGCACACCCAGAATAGTCGTTGGGCCACCAGTACACTAGCACCCAGTCTCAGCAATCGCCCAGCTTCCTGCACACAAGGCACGATTATGTTACCCACGAACAGCAGAGGGACAGCAGATGCAGGGCTCCACAGTTGGCCGGCCCAGAGCACAGCTCAAATTCACCGCCCAGCACTACATGTAATACGGATGTGATATCAATCAGCTCCTCGTGAACCAGCATCCATGTCCGGCAGCCTCACCGAAATCGAGCCAGCAGGGTCTCAAAATTCGCAGTAGCTATGTAGCGCTCCCCTGTAGGATTCCAGCAGAGACCAATACCGCCAGTGGCAGCGCCTGCAATGATGGCTCCGCAGGTCACCACACCAAGGACTCCGCCACCTCAATTCAAGCAGCTACACGTGTTCCACCAGGAGCCCACGCTGTTTAGTGCACTCAATGCGGCGGAGGGGCATCCAGCTCCGATATCAGGCATATCAGCATGCGATCCCGCTCCCCAGGCCCCTCATGTGGTGCGATGTCTCTCCTGCTGCCGCGCACCCCAGGAACGAGCCGCTCCAGCCAGCCGCCCACCCACAGGCGCGCACACCAGCTCGCAGGGCGCAACCCAGCAGGGGCCCACTCCCACCTCCGCAGTTACGGACCCCGTCCAAGTCGCGCCGCACTTACCGGGGCGAGCGCCGCGAGCCGCGCTGTCACCTGGGGGCCCACAGCACCTCAGCGCCGGCAGAGCCGTCCACCGCTAGGCCATCACCTCGCGCCTCACACAGCAAGAGACCAGAATCCTCTCGGGCAGCAAATGGGGTCGTCCCGCTGGAAATCGCTGTTGCAGGAGCCGCGCAGCGTCGGCAGCTTGTCACACTGACCCGGCGCTCCGGTGCGGCATCGACAGGCAGGGCCCGTTAGCAGGGCATCTCGGCGTCCGCCATCTTGTGAATGCATGTCTGGGCCCAACACCACAGCAAGCCAGCCTCCACAGCGCTCTCCGCTGCGCCGGAATATCGCCAAAGTGTGCAGCGTGATCTTTTAGGTAGGCACGTGTGTTTTAAGAAAGGTGATGAAGCTATTTCGGGCAGATAATGGACGGATAGTAGCTCAGCCAGCAGAGCTACACTAGAGTGCGGCCATCTTGCCGTGCGCCCTCTAGCACCCATTCTTCATTTTTTTATTGTCAAAAATGAGATTCCTGTCACTTTACACATTGAAACATACACCTCTATTTTTTATATATGTACATCAGTGATTTCTATTAAAACAACTAACAAAGACAAATGACATAAACACTTTTTACATGACATATATGTGTGTGACTGATGACCACAAAAATCATACAACTCGTGCACAAAACCTAATTATGGTAATTCTTGCATTAATATCCAAAAGGTAAACTTTCATATTTACATAGGTCCTACTACTTTATGAACACTATTGGGACTTTTATTTTATTTTGCCCTCAATATACTTTGTTATACAGGTCCTAGAGAGGTCAAAGATTTGTTTACAAACTCTAGTCGCGAGCTTCACTAGTTTAGCTCGAATGCACCTATTATGGGACAAGCTGTTTATATTCAGTTGCTCTGAACCTCTCTTGGGTGGGAGCCAACGCGTTTCGACCCGTGCAACGAGACTAAGGAAACCCGAACATGAGGCGGAATCCACGTTAAACGAAACAGAACGCTCAAAGAAACGCTTCAACAGATGAATGTAGAAGTGAATCTACATCGCGCAAGTACTAATTGGCACCCCATGTCCTACCAGATTAAAGCCTCGCCCTGATGAAGACCTTCATATGAAATATTCACCTTGGTCCCACTCACTGAAGGTCGAAACGCGTTGGCTCCCACCCAAGAGAGGTTCAGAGCAACTGAATAAAAACAGCTTGTCCCATAATAGGTGCATTCGAGCTAAACTAGTGAAGCTCGCGACTAGAGTTTGTAAACAAATCTTTGACCTCTCTAGGACCTGTATAACAAAGTATATTGAGGGCAAAATAAAATAAAAGAACCAATAGTGTTCATAAAGTAGTAGGACCTATGTAAATATGAAAGTTTACCTTTTGGATATTAATGCAAGGATTACCATAATTAGGTTTTGTGCACGAGTTGTATGATTTTTGTGGTCATCAGTCACACACATATATGTCATGTAAAAAGTGTTTATGTCATTTGTCTTTGTTAGTTGTTTTAATAGAAATCACTGATGTACATATATAAAAAATAGAGGTGTATGTTTCAATGTGTAAAGTGACAGGAATCTCATTTTTGACAATTAAAAATGAAGAATGAATTTATAAATAAATATAGCCCAGGGTTAATTAGAAGGACCACTGAGGTATAAGAAAAAATCAATTGATGGTGTCAGAGGTATTTTGTTTTTGTTGTTGTAGTAAGAGAAAGAGCACTGGCTCAGGGGAAACAGATAATTGTCGTAACTCTGGTACCAGCCTTGGAGGCTGCTACAAAGGCAAGTGTTCCTCATGCTAAAGCCTTACAACCAAGATGGATACAATGGGCTAACTCTCTCACTGCAACGGATGTAGAATACATATACGACCCCAGTCTAAAAACGCAAGCATTCCTGCAATATTTACAAGAATATCCTCTACCAAATGAAATATTACCTCTAGATCAGTAAGAATATATCATTTACACTGACGGATCTGCTCAGCCGGCCATAGGAAGTAAACAGCAATACAGCGCCGCGTGTGCGATTGTGAAGGGTCGTATGCAGGATGGCAAGCTCCATCCCAGCAGTACGAAGACACAGTCTCTAGGAGACTGCACGGCACAGCTAGCAGAATTAAAAGCCCTGTTACTGGCACTAATAAATACAGATCGAGAATTCCCCACACTGATTGTGTGCGATTCTTTTTATTGTGTCGAGTCATACAACAAATATCTTCACTACTGGGGTCAAAATGGGTTTAAAGACTCAAAAGGTGGCAAAATTAAGCATAAAATGCTATGGGAACAGGTAGCTGAGTTGAAAAACTAACTACCACGAGCTCACGTGATACACCCGCTGAGTCATCAACGTGATGGCGTTCACGCTGAAGGGAATTCATTGGCTGATGAAGCCACACAGGGGGCAGTACGTACTGCTGCCGTAGCTACAATCACTTGTTCAGAAACGAGAAAAGACAGACAGATAATGGTAGCTGTCATTGCTTCACACAAAAACAGCACAGCCTTACCGAAAGGTTTTCCACTCAAGTACTCCTACAAGTTAGATGCAAATAACATTCCGTATGCTCAAATTCCAAGAGTGGGGGATAGAGTAATACCAAACATGGATCGCAGATTAGGCTTAATATTAGCTGCACATGAGGGTCTAGGTTCTGCCCACGCGGGGATTACCGCAACAGTTTCATTATTGAAACAGCGCTATTGGTGGCGAGGGTTAACTAAACAGACAAAGAATTTTGTCGTAAATTGCGACATCTGCCAGCAGATGAAGGGTTCCACCGTGGCGCGTCCTGCGCAGACACCTTTACTAATATCAGACAGATCACTCGTTACAAGTATATCTTGGTGGCAGTGGATTCATGCTCTAGATTCCTATGGGTATGGCCTCAGCGCTCGGCTGACGCTCGAACTGTTATCAAAGATTTACGAGTCTTTATAGGGACATACGCAGTTGGCGCATTGCATTCTGACCGTGGCCCCGCGCTTCACTCTAGGGCTTACAAGGAAGTCATGGGAAGTTTGGGTGTAGCATTGCGGTACTCCTCTCCGTACAATCCCGAGGAAAATTTGGTTGTGGAGAGGAAAAACCGAGACTTAAAGCAGTCTTTAACAGCGAGAGTATTAGGTTCGGGTGGTAGTTGGGTCAATCACTTATACGGGGTCCAACGAGCCCTAAATAATATGCCAAGAAGTTCCCTAGGAGGTGTCACTCCTTACGAGGTCCTATTTGGGACGAGAATGTGGGTACCTGATCTCGATTGTGAAAGCACAATGGCGGATAAAAAACAACTTGACATCAATAAACGTTTGGCTGTTTTACAGGATCTGAATGAATCCCGGGCATTACTAAGCAATGTGCAAGTAAAACGCACCGCCACTGGGGAAGTCAAATCAGTCACGGCAAGACCTGTCTGGATCCCAAAAGTTGGGGATCTGGTCAGAGAAAAGATCGAGGACAAGAAAGAATTTGGGCCATCATACAGAAAGCCTGTACCTGTCCTGGCTATCGAAGGAACAAGAACAATACTTCTTCCGCCTCTTGCTGGCAAAAAAGAAAAGAGATTCGTCTCCATTGATCTGATCAAACCACACTATGTGGCCGATACCGAATAGTAGGCCTCGTGGGCTCCTAGGTAGCCGACTCTCTCCTCTCGCTACCATACAGGAAGTTCAGACAGAAAGACTCATAACATTTGAAGAGTCACCAATACAAAATGATGGAATTTCCAACAATAAAATTGAACTCGTTCCTCTTGAAAAAGAACTTCAAAATACAAATGAAAGACAAATACCAATTCGGCCTAACACTGATGTCTACATCAATATGCCTCTACAAGAGACGTCTGCCAGTTCCACAAAACCTGCTGAGCTACCAACGATAGATCGAACTGCATCTGGCTACTTCATCGATTCTGATACCTTCTCTCTTGATCCCAGTGAACCCGAGACAACGCCAGCTCCAGTTTCCCACAAGCAACAAATTTGTCCGTTTTACAGTTTTTAAAAAAAGACTTACTTAGTTTCACCTTGGCTCCAGCTCTGGATAATAACTGGAATAATGTTTTTTCTGTTCTGGATTGGCCTAGTAACTGTTTTTTGCTTACTCATGAATGGAAGATATCTCCCAGAACGTTCTGCAGTATCAAATGTGAACTTGGTCCTGAAACCTCATACATCATCTCATCGTGAACAAAGAGACCTGTTTTTCGTGAACATTACAGCTGTTCCAATTCCTGATGGTATAGTTGGGATAAGGTTGATTATGATGTATTTGGTCCCACTGAAGTTTTGAAAATACCACATTTATTTAAAATTTCTCTAAATGATATCATTACCTCCAGTACATTTTCTGATGATTGCGATTTTGAAACTGTAAGTAATATGTTGTCTGATTTGGAACAATCCGCTGCATTTTCAAGCACTGAAATGTTAGAGGACACATCTGATTTTTACACGATGTACTGTTAGCATCATTATGGTCATCACTTTTTACACAAATCCAGTATCCCACAAAATATTTTCACATACCACCAATGGGAACATTTCCCAACACCACCAAAAGGTAGTTCGAAAACGTTTGCACAGAAACTTTCTTTTTTTCAGGGTTTAACACTTCTGAACCAACCTCATATTACTATAAGGTTGCACCTACAACTAACTGCACAGAAAAATATGCTGACTAACACCAAACAGATATATTCTGCATCCTTAATTTCCCGAATGTCTGAACAGGGTTTCGACTTATGGAAGGACACTATAGACATGAAAACAGTCTGGGGTTCAAAGGAATGGCAAGTTCAGGGAACAGAAGCACTATTTAGAGCGTGCCTCATTCCATAGCAGATAATATTTCTGAATGAAACTGTGCAACAGACTTCCTGTCTTGGACTAGCCAAGAACAAGGATTTGAACACACCTCGGATTCCCACACCTTCAAACATCAATTTTACATCACGTGGAGGGGATACAATAGATGACATCATGCAGGACAATACTTCAGACCCCAAATGGAAGGGATGGTTAGTTTGGCCCACAGACACAAACAGATGTCAATCAAGATTTAAGGGTACAACCGAAGGGTTTAGTATCCATAGGCCGGACCAACGCTATGTACAAAGAGAACATCCGGGGGTCGTGACATCATCAGTGTTGGGAAGTTGTGCCTCGATTGGCTAAAAACCTCGACACTGTCCCAGGTAAAACAGCACTTATCTTTACTCTCAGATGAGGTGGATCTAAGGGATTTTTTATTAGGTCCTCGAAAGCCACGTCAGAAACGTTTCTTATAAGGTGTCTATAATGAAATCTGGAAGATCTCTCAACAAGAAGCTGCGGAGAGACTTTGTGAAATAGATAGAATTAACCAGGAAAAGGTGTTAGCTGTAGTTGACAATGGTATGACTACATTAACATCCAGGATTTATTCACTGGGCAACATTGTATCTTCTGGTATTGATATCCTAGAACAGGACTTGTCCATACTACAGCACGGACAATCTCAACTACTTTCTATTATGTTATTGAGCTGGACGCTGAAATCATTGCGCGCTGGTTATGTGCCTTGGCGATTTATCAACAGTACGTCCCTATTTTCGCCATACAATCTAACTGAGAAGCAGATAACAATGGCACAAAGGGGAGCAAAATATACAATGCTGCTTATTGAAAAACTAGACAAGTTACCTTTTACTGTGGCAGAGTCACCATCCACAGAATGGTTAATCCATGGCCATATAACATTACCGGTCACAACTTTCCAGTTTCAGTATTGCCTAGAACAACAACAGGCGGGCAAATATGAAGCGATGGGTAGGGAATTCATCAAGGAATCTTTGGAACTGCCATACAGATTTCGATGCAGGAATGGGGACATGGAAGTGTTTCTAAGCGGTACAAACTGCGAGAACTCTTTAAGTGGATCTCTCATATGCCAGGATATCATGCTTCACGGGGCCTGTAATGGTTTAGTTGCTAACTTATCCTGTCACTTGAAAGGGTCCCCAGCTGCCGTGATTAATCCGGTGTTCAAGTTGCCTTCAAAAGGGAGTTACTTGATGCTGAATGATCAAGGTTGTTGTGGGATGCTCCTGGGCATCGCATATCTTGTCACTGTAAGCTCCAGGGTTACTTGCTGTATGCAAGTATTGTTTCCACCGACCCATACAGTTAGGGAGGTGCCGCTATGGCCTTAGTTGAATGTTTCCTTTATACAGTGTGATACTCTGAGCTGAATGAAAGCCATGTTTTTACAGGAAACTGTGCCCTTAACCTCCGCCCGAGAAACTTATGATCTCCAGGTTGCAAGGTCCTCGGCTGAGATACAGACACTAGTACGAACAAACTGCCCTTTCCATTTCACAGAAATGGTACAACGTATCTTTAACATGTCTGATACGACAGGTATAGTACACCCATTTAAGACCATAGGTTCTGGACTGTTAAGCACCTTTCAGACAAACCTCGGAGTTATTCCCAACTTCATACACTCCGTATTCGGAAGCATTTTTGGAGAGCTTCCGCTGATCCTGTTCCTAATAGCAGGTATCCTGATTGTCATTTTTCTGCTACGCAATGGACGTCCCAGTCACCAAGGAGATGGAAAAAACGCTCTTGGAGCGCCGATACCGTGATCGCATAGTACTCCATTTGGCACACCTTGCCTTCGCAAACTAAGTGAATCTTTGTTCCTTTCATTTAGACCAGTCTGAATCGACTGTATTCTGCCTGTCCTACGATGCCTGTTCTGCAGACAAGAATGCGTGTTGGACCTCTGTCTAACACTTCCATCAGTTGCGCCACCGGGCGTTGATGCTTTACTGGATCCGATAACGGCCCATGTTCTGCAGTGTCCTCAGCGAATTCCAATGTTGATGTCTGCATTCTTAGAGCCACCACAGGATGCTTCAGCTCCTGTCGGAACGGATACCTGCTCCTCAACAAATACTCAGGCCTTGGATGGCACACAGGCATCCCCAGCAGCGGCTGCGGAGAATACGGAGGAACATCTGTGCTCGATTGACCTGATCTGCGAGGTGTTGTAGGGACCGTCGTCTGCGATTGCAGGCAACAGTGATGTTGCGTCTCCCAGCCAGGACTCAAACATTTGGCTCATCGTGTGCTGGAAAAAATTCTACTTTTTCAAAAACATCCAAATTTGGAATTTTCAACAAACAGTAACTTTTGCTAAAACTGCATGGCTTTCAGTCACTCGTAGTTGTTCGAACTATATATACGAACATATTTTAGTAAAACTTCTACCGCTTAAAATACGATTTTAGCATTTTTTAAATATCTTTTAAATGCACTAATGTTTTGAACTAATTAGTTGTTTGCATAGAAATGCCTAGAAGTAGGTTAAAATGTTAGTATGTCGTCCAGTCGGTTGAGGAGTGGGTGTTATGTTTCAAATAGGTACCCCAATATAGGCTCAGGTAGTCACCTAACCTTTCACCTATATGCTCCCCTACCATTATACTACATAACGGTTCTTGGGACTGACCTTTTACCTAGTTACGATACTGCTAACAAGACGTAGGGTTTTCCCTGAAAACTAGCCTCATCCATTATGCATGAGGATTCTTGGAAACTCAGCAGGGCTACCATCTCCTGCATAAGAACTGTGTATAAGGCTCATTCCTTCAGTCATCCTAAGTCCGACATGACACAGCAAGGTAGAACCCCTGAGGGTACCACTTTGGGTATATAAACACCATATCTTGCTGAGGAAGTCAGAGGAGAAAAGGACTTCCATGCTGGCACACTGACGCGAAACGCTGAGGCTCCTGCACGCAGACACCACAGCTCGCAGCGGTCTGACATCCCTTGCAGGGTGTCCATCTCGAGACCAAGCCGGGGTCTCACAGTCTCTCACTTCAGGTAATAGGGTTGACTTTATTCTAGAGGGATTCTTGGCTTTACACCTACATACATGCTAGGTACACTTAGGTACATCTAGCTAGGGTCGCATCGTAGGAGTACACATTCTACTGTCATGTATTTTATATACTTGCCTGTATTCATTGTTTTAGCACGATGGTAGGAATCTACCATCCTTTTACTCTGTTAGTGCGTCTAATCATTCATATCTGTTTCTGTCTAATGGTTGTTTCAGCACACGTATTTTACACTAGACTAATGCTGGTTCAATAAAAGCCTATTGAAAAACGTCCCCACCGTTTATTCTGTGTATCCCTCTGAGACAAAGTGAGCATGAGTGACTGAGCGAAAAGTATTGCACTGTTTCCACGATCCTGAGGGATCAGGGTTGTCATGTTCGATAGTTGCCAAGAACCTTTCTCACCTTGGTAAGAGGGGTTTCTAGTGGCACTGTGAGCTAGCTGGTATACAGGCTAACATACCCGGTGGGGGTGTCTAGAATCAGTCCAGACAGCAATCCTACAGTGTCTGTTGTCTAAACGTGCAGATCCTATATAGGTTTATAGGAACTACACGACACTAGGAAGAGTAATAGCCTGATTGATGTGAAAATTAGAAACCACTTTAGATAGGAAATAAGTGTCAGTCCTCAAGACTATCACTTTGTCATGAAAAATGGTGAAAGGTCCTACTACTGATAAACTTGTAATTCACTAATCGTTCTGGCTAATGTAATTGCAATTAGAAAGACTGTTTTTCATGATAGCTGCTGCTGTTTTCCATGATAGGTGCTGCAAGGTAGCTCTCTGTATAGGCTCAACTGTGCGACTCATTAGTTTTGAGAACATCACATTGAGCTACCATGGAGATGGACTTTTTATTGGTGTAAATTCCATCTTAAGACCTTCCAGCAAATCTTTAGCTGTTGGGAACTTAAAGAAGGACAACTGCTGCAGAGAGAGTAGTTATGGCCACTGGATCTGCCTTTATCGAAGAAATTAACAATTTTGATTTGGCTAGATGTAGCAAGTATGGAAGTATTATATCCTCCTAGTATGAAATGGGATTGTGACCCTTGCTTTGACACCAGATGTAGAACCATTTCCTTTTTAATGCATAAAAGAATCTTGTGGATGGGGTTTTAACTCCTTCAGTACTCCCATACTATCAGGAGGCAGATTTAAATGTCTGCATTGTCTAATCTGAGGAGCTATGCAGCCAAATTCAATGACTGAATGCATGGATGCTGGACTTGACTATAAAGCCAAATCAAAAGATCTGGTCTGCACAACAATAGTCTGTGGTGTAATAGAGACAGTTGAAGAAGGTTCAGGTACAACCATTGCTTGGCCATACTGGTGCTTTTAAGGTCATCTTTTTCTTTGCTCGAATAATTGTCGTAACTCCGGTACCAGCCTTAGAGGCTGCTACAAAGGCAAGTGTTCCTAATGCTAAAGCCTTACATCCAAGATGGATACAATGGGCTAACTCTCTCACTGCAACGGATGTAGAAAACATATACGACCCCAGTCTAAAAACGCGAGCATTCCTGCAATATGAACAAGAACATCATCTACCAAATGAAATAATACCTCTAGATCAGTAAGAATATATCATTTACACTGACGGATCTGCTCAGCCGGCCATAGGAAGTAAACAGCATTACAGCGCCGCGTGTGCGATTGTGAAGGGTCGTATGCAGGATGGCAAGTTCCATCCCAGCAGTGCGAAGACACAGTCTCTAGGAGACTGCACGGCACAGCTAGCAGAATTAAAAGCCCTGTTACTGGCACTAATAAATACAGATCGAGAATTCCCCACACTGATTGTGTGCGATTCTTTTTATTGTGTCCAGTCATACAACAAATATCTTCACTACTGGGGTCAAAATGGGTTTAAAGACTCGAAAGGTGGCAAAATTAATCATAAAATGCTATGGGAACAGGTAGCTGAGTTGAAAAACTAACTACCAAGAGCTCACGTGATACACCCGCTGAGTCATCAACGTGATGGCGTTCACGCTGAAGGGAATTCATTGGCTGATGAAGCCGCAAAGGGGGCAGTACGTACTGCTGCCGTAGCTACAATCACTCGTTCAGAAATGAGAAAAGACAGATAATGGTAGCTGTCATTGCTTCACACAAAAACAGCACAGCCTTACCGAAAGGTTTTCCACTCAAGTACTCCTACAAGTTAGATGCAAATAACATTCCGTATGCTCAAATTCCAGGAGTGGGGGATAGAGTAATACCAAACATGGATCGCAGATTAGTCTTAATACTAGCTGCACACAAGGGTCTAGGTTCTGCCCACGCAGGGATTACTGCAACAGTTTAATTATTGAAACAGCGCTATTGGTGGCCAGGGTTAACTAAACAGACAAAGAATTTTGTCGTAAATTGCGACATCTGCCAGCAGATGAAGGGTTCCACCGTGGCGCGTCCTGCGCAGACACCTTTACTAATATCAGACAGACCACTCGCTTGTGTCTATTTGGACCTCTGCTGCCCCCTACAATCGGATGGGGCTTACAAGTATATCTTGGTGGCAGTGGATTCATGTTCTAGATTCCTATGGGTATGGCCTCAGCGCTCGGCTGACGCTCGAACTGTTATCAAAGATTTACGAGTCTTTATAGGGACATACGCAGTTGGCGCATTGCATTCTGACCGTGGCCCCGCGCTTCACTCTAGGGCTTACAAGGAAGTCATGGGAAGTTTGGGTGTAACATTGCGGTACTCCTCTCCGTACAATCCCGAGGGAAATTTGGTTGTGGAGAGGAAAAACCGAGACTTAAAGCAGTCTTTAACAGCGAGAGTATTAGGTTTGGGTGGTAGTTGGGTCAATCACTTATACGTGGTCCAACGAGCCCTAAATAATATGCCAAGAAGTTCCCTAGGAGGTGTCACTCCTTACGAGGTCCTATTTGGGACGAGAATGTGGGTACCTGATCTCGATTGTGAAAGCACAATGGCGGATAAAAAACCATTTGACATCAATAAACGTTTGGCTGTTTTACAGGATCTGAATGAATCCCGGGCACTACTAAGCAATGTGCAAGTAAAACGCACCGCCACTGGGGAAGTCAAACCAGTCACGGCAAGACCTGTCTGGATCCCAAAAGTCGGGGATCTGGTCAGAGAAAAGATCGAGGACAAGAAAGAATTTGGGCCATCATAAAGAAAGCCTGTACCTGTCCTGGCTGTCGAAGGAACAAGAACAGTACTTCTTCCGCCTCTTGCCAGCAAAAAAGAAAAGAGATTTGTCTCCATTGATCTGATCAAACCACACTATGTGGCCGATACTGAATAGTAGGCCTCGTGGGCTCCTGGGTAGCCGACGCTCTCCTCTCGCCACCATACAGGAAGTTCAGACAGAAAGATTCATAACATTTGAAGAGTCACCAATACAAAATGATGGAATTTCCAACAATGAAATGGAACTCGTTCCTCTTGAAACAGAACTGCAAAACACAAATGAAAGACAAATATCAATTCGGCCTAACACTGATGTCTACAACAATATGCCTCTACAAGAGACATCTGCTAGTTCCACAAAACCTGCTGAGCTACCAAAGATAGATCGAACTGCATCTGGCTACTTCATCGATTCTGATACCTTCTCTCTTGATCCCAGTGAACCCGAGTCAACGCCAGCTCCAGTTTCCCATAAGCAACAAATTCGTGCGTTTTACAGTTTTAAAAAAAAGACTTACTTAGTATCACCTTGGCTCCAGCTCTGGATAATAACTGGAATAATGTTTTTTCTGTTCTGGATTGGCCTAGTAACTGTTTTTTGCTTACTCATGAATGGAAGATATCTCCCAGAACGCTCTGCAGTATCAAATGTGAACTTGGTCCTGAAACCTCATACATCATCTCATCGTGAACAAAGAGACCTGTTTTTCGTGAACATTACAGCTGTTCCAATTCCTGATGGTATAGTTGGGATAAGGTTGATTATGATGTATTTGGTCCCACTGAAGTTTTGAAAATACCACATTTATTTAAAATTTCTCTAAATGATATCATTACCTCCAGTACATTTTCTGATGATTGGGATTTTGAAACTGTAAGTAATATGTTGTCTGATTTGGAACAATCCGCTGCATTTTCAAGCACTGAAATGTTAGAGGACACATCTGATTTTTACACGATGTACTGTTAGCATCATTATGGTCATCACTTTTTACACAAATCCAGTATCCCACAAAATATTTTCACATACCACCAATGGGAACATTTCCCAACACCACCAAAAGGTAGTTCGAAAACGTTTGCACAGAAATTTTCTTTTTTTCAGGGTTTAACACTTCTGAACCAACCTCATATTACTATAAGGTTGCACCTACAACTTACTGCACAGAAAAATATGCTGACTAACACCAAACAGATATATTCTGCATCCTTAATTTCCCAAGTGTCTGAACAGGGTTTCGACTTATGGAAGGACACTATAGACATAAAAACAGTCTGGGGTTCAAAGGAATGGCAAGTTCAGGGAACAGAAGCACTATTTAGAGCGTGCCTCATTCCATAGCAGATAATATTTCTGAATGAAACTGTGCAACAGACTTCCTGTCTTGGACTAGCCAAGAACAAGGATTTGAACACACCTCGGATTCCCACACCTTCAAACATCAATTTTACATCACGTGGAGGGGATACAATAGATGACATCATGCAGGACAATACTTCAGACCCCAACTGGAAGGGATGGTTAGTTTGGCCCACAGACACAAACAGATGTCAATCAAGATTTAAGGGTACAACCGAAGGGTTTAGTATCCATAGGCCGGACCAACGCTATGTACAAAGAGAACATCCGGGGGTGGTGACATCATCAGTGTTGGGAAGTTGTGCCTCGATTGGCTAAAAACCTCGACACTGTCCCAGGTAAAACAGCACTTATCTTTACTCTCAGATGAGGTGGATCTAAGGGATTTTTTATTAGGTCCCTGAAAGCCACATCAGGAACGTTTCTTATAAGGTGTCTATAATGAAATCTGGAAGATCTCTCAACAAGAAGCTGCGGAGAGACTTCGTGAAATAGATAGAATTAACCAGGAAAAGGTGTTAGCTGTAGTTGACAATGGTATGACTACATTAACATCCAGGATTTATTCACTGGGCAACATTGTATCTTCTGGTATTGATATCCTAGAACAGGACTTGTCCATACTACAGCACGGACAATCTCAACTACTTTCTATTATGTTATTGAGCTGGACGCTGCAATCATTGCGCGCTGGTTATGTGCCTTGGCGATTTATCAACAGAACGTCCCTATTTTCGCCATACAATCTAACTGAGAAGCAGATAACAATGGCACAAAGGGGAGCAAAATATACAATGCTGCTTATTGAAAAACTAGACAAGTTACCTTTTACTGTGGCAGAGTCACCATCCACAGAATGGTTAATCCATGGCCATATAACATTACCGGTCACAACTTTCCAGTTTCAGTATTGCCTAGAACAACAATAGGCGGGCAAATATGAAGCGATGGGTAGGGAATTCATCAAGGAATCTTGGGAACTGCCATACAGATTTCGATGCAGGAAGGAGGACATGGAAGTGTTTCTAAGCGGTACAAACTGCGAGAACTCTTTAAGTGGATCTCTCATATGCCAGGATAGCATGCTTCACGGGGCCTGTAATGGTTCAGTTGCTAACTTATCCTGTCACTTGAAAGGGTCCCCAGCTGCCGTGATTAATCCGGTGTTCAAGTTGCCTTCAAAAGGGAGTTACTTGATGCTGAATGATCAAGGTTGTTGTGGGATGCTCCCGGGCATCGCATATCTTGTCACTGTAAGCTCCAGGGTTACTTGCTGTATGCAAGTATTGTTTCCACCGACCCATACAGTCAAGGAGGCGCCGTTATGGCCTTCGTTGAATGTTTCCTTTATACGGTTTGATACTCTGAGCCGAAAGAAAGCCATGTTTTTACAGGAAACTGTGCCCTTAACCTCCGCCCGAGAAACTTATGATCTCCAGGTTGCAAGGTCCTCGGCTGAGATACAGGCACTAGTACGAACAAACTGCCCTTTCCATTTCACAGAAATGGTACAACGTATCTTTAACATGTCTGATACGACGGGTATACTACACCTATTTAAGACCATAGTGTAGTGTAGTTCCTATTTCCCTAATAGGCTCTGCGCATTGGAATAATATACACAATAGGTTAGACATAGGACTAAGGTCGGTATGTCCCTATCGAGTATATTAAACTTAATTACTTGTGCCAGCTAGCTCAGAGGCCACTAGAAACTCTTTGAGAACAAGAAGGGAGTAGTTTCTGGCAACCGAAAAACATGACAACTTTGTTTCCCTTTAGAAGCGGAACATGTCTCAGAATCGTGGAAACAATAGATAACAGTTTCACTCATACAGAGTTACACAGAAAGGAAAGACGGGCGTTTCAATAAAAGGTTTTTATTGAACAGTCTTGTTTCTCGTGTAAGAGATATGTGCTATGATCACAAGACAGTATGCAAGATAAATAATGTAGTGTGAGCAGTAGAAATAAATAATACTGCGCTAGCATTATCTTTTAGCATATATTCACGTACATAAATAACATGAGCTAAAAATGCGAGTACTCATTAGATGCGTCTCTAAGCTAGTTCTACCCCAATGTACCTAACCTAGTCTAGGTGTAGGGAAAGATAGAAGTAGGCGGAGTATTCTCTAGTCTGGTACACTAAGAGTATGTTTAAGTCTAGTATGCCAAGTATGATATGCCAAGAGTCCCTCTAGGTTCTAGTCAGCTCCATACCTTGAGAATGATAGAGGTGGGAATCTCTTGCCGGATCTGGAACTCTAACACCCCGCGAAGGGAGTCAGAACACTGGAAGCTGGATTCGTCTGCGTGCAGGAATGACAGCGTCTTCTCAGTGCGTCAGGCCGGGATACGGGCTCCTCTGAAGTCGAGGTCTCCTCTAACTTGCTTTAGCAAGGGAAGGTATATTTATACCTGGTAGGTGTCTTGGAATGTTAGCATTGACGTGAAGTCGGACAGAGGAAGACGTCAGGAATGAACCTTTAAGGTATAACGGTTCATACATAATAGATGAGTTCTTGGAGAAATCAATAGTCCTGTGCTAGGGGAACTCCCGAAGCTTAAGGGTCTGGTTTCTAAGAACTCGTTGTGACGTTAGTGTGGACGGATGTCGGTGACCATGCCTGTATTTGGAGTGCACGGTTAATACCTAAATAAGGACGGGGATTCTATGCCTATATAAGGGCAATGCGAATTGTGCCTATATAAGGACATGATTCAGGAAAACCTATATATGGACCCCTAAAGCGGAATACAACACCCACTCCATCTTCGATTGAACGATAAGACTAAATGCTAAACATTTAAATGCTAAACATAAAATTGAGTACCACAAATTGCTAAAAACATTTCTAAAAGCATTGTAAAAGAAGATCAAAACTGTTGCAATGCAATAGGTACTGTACATTTAAAGCATCACGTTCATTCTAAGCATATAATGGAAGTAAAATGCAATGTGAATGAAACAGAAATATATACATATGACGAAATGGTCGATAAGTTCTTAAAATCAAAGCCAATGCATATCATGGAATTAAATGAAATGTCAGACAAGTAAGGTGACAATGTGTCCCTGGAAGTATTCAAAGAAGTCCGTTTTATAAGACTAGTTCTACTGTAAGCAGATTGTTCATTTGCCATGTCATTTCAAAAACTTAAAAATAAAAAAGTTCAATTCTGGGAAAGGTTCCAAGTTTGAAAAATATGAAGGCCAAATTTCATTGTTGCCCTGGTACACTGTGAGCCGAATCAAAGTCAGTGTATGGGTCTGGCGTAAATATTAGATCATCTATTTCCGTAGCCAAAATATCATCCACCGAAGTTGGTGACATTTGGAACACCTCGTTCAGAAGGTTAAGTGCACAGAGATGAGAAACATCGCCTTCAGCAGAAGATGCAATGTTCGTGTTCGTTGTTACCTGTGTGCCCGTTGATCCATCTCGTACCTCAGCAGCAGCCGGAAGCGTCTGTGAGATCTCAATGAATGCCGTCATCAGGATTGGTAGCCTCTGGGGACAACACACAGCATGGGCCGTTATCGGGTCGAGCAGAGTATCGATATCCGTTGGCACGACTGATGGGAGTGTTAGACAGGTGTCTAGCAGCACGCATTCTTCACCGCAAAACAGGCAGCGTAGAACAGGTAAGATGCAATCTTGCCAGATCGGTCTGAATGACAGGAACCACGTTGTATTAAGTTCCCGTAGACGAGGCATGCCCAAAAGCTGTACTATTCGCTCACGGCATTTTCGTTCAAGGAGTGCTTTCTTCACATCGCTCAGAGTGATGTTGGCGAAGAGGCTTGCCATAGCGTAGTAGGAGGAATAGAAACAGAATTCCTGCAACAAGTGCTAGAATTAACGGCACAACACCAAACACCGAATGTGCGAAGTTTGGGATGATTCCGAGGACAGCCTGGAAAGGTGCTAATAGTCCGGAACAGATGGTCTTAAATACATGTACAATTCCGCTTGTATCTGACATGTTAAAGATATGTCCTATCATTTCTACGAAATGTATAGGGCAGTTTGTACAAATTAAAGCTTGTATCTCAGCCGAAGTCCTTGCAACTTGTAGATCATAGGTTTCTTTGGCCGAGGTCAAAGGCACTGATTGTTGTATAAGCATGGCTTTCATTCTGCTTAAAGTATCAAATCGTATAAAAGAGACATTCAACGAAGGCCATAGAGGCGACTCCCTGACTGTGTCTATTGGGGCAAACAATACTTGCATACAGCAAGTGACCCTGGAGTTGACCGTTACTAGATATGGGATGCCTGGCAGCATGCCACAGCAACTCTGATCATTCAACATGAGGTAACTCCCATTAGAAAGTTGTCCAAACGTTGGATTAATCACAGCAGCTGGTGTACCTTGCTGGTGGCAGGACAAATTTGCCACAGAACCATTACAAGCCCCATGTAAAGATATGTCCTGACAAATCAGTGAACCGCTCAGTGTTTCTTTTGCATTTGTCGCCCTAAGTGGGAAGGGTATGCCCAGACGTGGGACCCGTGCTCACTACACCACTGGATTCAAGCTAGCCTGGCTGAAGAAGGGTGATGCCCTGAAACCGGTCCTAGGATGCTTGTTTCCGGTCCAGGGAGGACCTGGCTTGGCAGTTCGGGCTGGATTGTTCCCACAAGGAACAGGGTCAAGACTGATTTGCATATGGCTGGGTCCAAACTGGGGTGGTGTGGTGAGCAAAAGAATGATGGATTTAACCCAGATCCTTGTGACTGGGGGTGAATGTTTGCATTGTCCAGCATTCCGTCCATCAATTGTTTCTTTTGCATTTGTCGCCCTAAGTGGGAAGGGTATGCCCAGACGTGGGACCCGTGCTCACTACACCACTGGATTCAAGCTAGCCTGGCTGAAGAAGGGTGATGCCCTGAAACCGGTCCTAGGATGCTTGTTTCCGGTCCAGGGTGGACCTGGCTTGGCAGTTCGGGCTGGACTGTTCCCACAAGGAACAGGGTCAAGACTGATTTGCATATGGCTGGGTCCAAACTGGGGTGGTGTGGTGAGCAAAAGAATGATGGATTTAACCCAGATCCTTGTGACTGGGGGTGAATGTTTGCATTGTCCAGCATTCCGTCCATCAATTGTTTCTTTTGCATTTGTCGCCCTAAGTGGGAAGGGTATGCCCAGACGTGGGACCCGTGCTCACTACACCACTGGATTCAAGCTAGCCTGGCTGAAGAAGGGTGATGCCCTGAAACCGGTCCTAGGATGCTTGTTTCCGGTCCAGGGAGGACCTGGCTTGGCAGTTCGGGCTGGACTGTTCCCACAAGGAACAGGGTCAAGACTGATTTGCATATGGCTGGGTCCAAACTGGGGTGGTGTGGTGAGCAAAAGAATGATGGATTTAACCCAGATCCTTGTGACTGGGGGTGAATGTTTGCATTGTCCAGCATTCCGTCCATCAATTGTTTCTTTTGCATTTGTCGCCCTAAGTGGGAAGGGTATGCCCAGACGTGGGACCCGTGCTCACTACACCACTGGATTCAAGCTAGCCTGGCTGAAGAAGGGTGATGCCCTGAAACCGGTCCTAGGATGCTTGTTTCCGGTCCAGGGAGGACCTGGCTTGGCAGTTCGGGCTGGACTGTTCCCACAAGGAACAGGGTCAAGACTGATTTGCATATGGCTGGGTCCAAACTGGGGTGGTGTGGTGAGCAAAAGAATGATGGATTTAACCCAGATCCTTGTGACTGGGGGTGAATGTTTGCATTGTCCAGCATTCCGTCCATCAATTGTTTCTTTTGCACAGTGTGTACCGCTTAGAAACACTTCACGATCCCCACTACAACATCTATATGTGTATGGTAAATTCCAGGATGTCTTAATGTATTCTTTACCCAACCTTTCATATTTGCCTGCTTGCATCTGTCTAAGGCAATACTGAAACTGGAAAGTAGTCACAGGTAGGCTAATTTTGCCATGAATAAGCCATTCTGTAGCTGGTTTTTCTGCCACTGTGAATGGTAATTTTTCAAGTTTTTCAATGCTCAGCACTGTATACTTTGGTCCCCTTTGTGCCAGTTCGATCTGTTTATCAGTTAGATTGTATTCTGCAAACAGAGCCGTCGTGTTGATAAAACGCCAAGGCACATAGCTCGCACGCAAATATTGCAGCGTCCAGCTTAATAACATAGTAGAACGCAACTGTGTTTGGCATTGTTGTAACATGGCTAAATCTTTTTCCAGTATGTCGATAGCAGAGGATACAATACTGTCCAATGAATAAATTCTGGAGGACAAAGTTGTTAACCCATTGTCGACCACAGAGAGAGTTTTCTCTAAGTTAATACGATCAAGTTCACGTATTCGTTCTGCGGCCACCATCTGTGACACCTTCCATGCTTCATTATAAGCAGCATAAATGCCGGCATATATGAAACGTTTTTGACGCGGATTTCTTGGTCCAAGCAAGAATTCCCTAAGGTCTGCGTCTTCTTGAAGTAAAGATAAGTGTTGTTTCACATCCTTAAGTGTAGATTTTTGCAGCCAATCGGGGCATAATTTTCCTACACTGTATGTTGTTACTACCCCCGGATGTTGTCTTTGGACGTATCGTGGGTCTGGCCTATGAATAGTAAACCCCTGTGTTTTATTCAGGAATCTGTCTTGACAGTTGTTTGTGTCTGTGGGCCAGATCAACCATTTTCTCCAATCAGGATTTGTTCTGTTGAGTTGTAGTATGGTGTCAACTGTAACCGCTGCCTGTGTATTATTATCACTAGCAGGTGTTGGTACAGAAGGTATTTTCATGTCTTTAATCTTGGCTAACCCAAGGCAAGACGTTTGTTGCACAGTGTCATTCAAAAACATTATTTGTTGAGGGACGATACAGGCTCTAAACAAAGCTTCTATCCCTTGCACTTGCCAATCTTTAGTACCCCAGACAGATTTTGTGTCTATTGTGTTTTTTTAAAAGTCGAAACCCTGTCTAGACAGTTGGGCAATAAATGCTGCAGAGTAAATCTGTTTTGTATTTGTTAACATAGTTTTCAGTCCTGTTTTGTTTACATTTCTATAGTAAAATGTTTCTGGATCAGATGTATTGTACCCTGAAAAATATGGAAACTTTTTAGCAAATGTTTTTGAACTACCTGTTGGTGGTGTAGGACAATGCTCCCATTGGTTAAACATAAACACATTTCTAGGTGTTGCAGATTTATGCAAAAAATGATGACCATAGTGGTTATAGCAATACAGCTGTTCATAGTCTGATGAACTCTCTAAATATTCATTATTAGAAAATGCAGCAGACCTCTCTAGGTCAAACATCATGTCATTTACAGTTTCAAAGTCCCAATCATCAGAATAGGTACTGGATGAAACAAAATCACTTAGTGAAATCTTAAATAAATGTGAAATGTTCAAGTGTTCCGTCGGGCCAAAAATATCGAAATCTGTTTTGTCCCACACTATACCATCCTGTATAGGAACGGCTGTGATGTTCACTGCAGACAAGTCTCTTGTTTCACGATGGGATGATTTGTGAGGTTTTAAAAGTAAGTTCACTTCTTTTCTTTCAGTGTCCAAATGGATGTATCTGCCATTTATCAGCACGCTCATAGACATAACTAAAGCTAGCCAAAGCAGGAAGAAAAATATTCCAGAAATAACCCAAAGTTCAATCCATGGTGAAACCAGATAAGTCTTTTTCAAAAAATGTAAAAATTCTTGTACTTGTTGTTTAAAAGTTTTTGATGCTGGCAACGTCTCGGGCTCACTCAGATCCTCAGAAAACGTATCAAAGTTAATGAAATAGCCAGAAACAGTTCTGTCAATTGTTGGAATTGCATCAGGATTTGTAGAAATCGCTGGAACCAGTTGATCACTTGTTACATTGGTGTAGACAGGTGTATTTGGACGAACTGTTACTTGAGTTTCAAGAGGGATGAGTTCCATAGCATTGTTGCTCAGTCCTTCATCTGTTACTGCTGAATTCTCGATGGTTATCAGTCTTTCAGTCTGAACCTCTTGGATAGTAGCGAGAGGAGTGTGTCTGCTACTAGGTCGGAGTCCACGAGGCCTACTATTTAGTATTGGCCACATACTGTGGTTTGATGAGGTCGATGGACACAAATCTTTTCTCCTTTTTTCCAGCAAGGGGCGGCAGAAGTACTGTTCTTGTTCCGTGTATGGCTAGGACAGGAACTGGTTGTCTGTAAGAAGGTCCAAATTCCTTCTTGTCCGCAATTTTTTCTCTGACTAGATCCCCAACTTTTGGAATCCAGACAGGCCTTGCTGGGACCGCCGGTTTTTCCCCAGTGGTGGTTGGCTGCAGGAATACGTTGCTTTGTTTCGATCCTAGTTCATTTAGGTCCTGTAAAACAGCCAAACGATCTTTGATATCAAAAGGTTTATTTTCCACCACTGTGCCTCTACATTTCAGATCGGGCACCCACATTCTTGTTCCAAATAGGACCTCATATGGAGTGACCCCCCCTAGAGAACTTCTTGGCAAATTGTTTAATGAGCGTTGGACCCCATAAAGATGTTTGACCCACCCATCACCCGAACCTAATACCCTAGCTGTTATAGACTGCTTTATGTCCCGGTTTTTCCTTTCCACAACAGAATTTCCCTCAGGATGAAACGGAGAGGAGTACCGCAATGCAACGCCCAGACTGGCCATGGCGTCTTTGTAAGCCCGAGAGCTAAACGCAGGGCCCTGGTCAGAATGTAGCGTGCCTATTGCGTATGTGCCGATAAAGACTCGCAAATCTTTTATAACAGTTCGAGCGTCAGCCGAGCGCTGAGGCCATATCCATAGGAACCTTGACCTAGTATTTGTGGGATTGCAGTTGTCCACAAGGACGCCTGTGCATAGATAGTCTAATGCTGTCTAACAATAGTGTCTGTACTGGGCAGCTACATTCGTAGCATGGTGTCTGGTGGCTTTCTCTCTGTAATTTACAGTCAATGCAGTTATTGATGAATATGTGTATTTCTGTATTCATCCCAGGCCACCAGTACATCTCTTTTAATGTCAATATTGTTTTGGAGATCCCTTGATGTGACAGACCCTCCCCCAGATGTGTTTCATAAATCAAAGCTGCTCTACGTTCCATGTTTGGAATTACCCTATCCCCCACTCCAGGGATTCGAGCAAAAGGAACGTTGTTCGCATCAATTACATAAGAGTACTTGAGTGGAAACTTAATTGGTAACGCTGCACCACTGCCCTTTCTCGTAGCATTGACAGCCAACATTATCTCACTGTCTATTCTCGTTTTTGAACGAGTGATCGCAGCTACGGAAGCCGTCTGAACAGCCCCCTTTGCGGCTTCGTCAGCCAATGAATTCCCTGCAACGTGAACGCCATCACGTTGATGACTCAGCGTGTGTATCACGTGAGCCTTTGATAGTTCGCTTTTTAACTGAACTACTTGTTCCCAAAGCGTTTTATGCTTTATTGTGCCACCTTTTGCATCTTTGAACCCATTTTCAAGCCAAGTTTGTATATATTCATTATACGACAGCACACAGTAGAAAGAATCGCACACTATTAGTGTGGGGAATTCTCGATCTGTACTTTCAAGTGCCAGTTTGAATGCTTGTAGCTCAGCTCGCTGAGCTGTGCAATCTCCTAGAGATTGGGTTTTTGTGACCATAGGTCTGAATTTGCCATCGCGCATGCGACCTTTAACGATTGCGCATGCTGCACTATAAGCTTGCTTACTCCCTGTTGCGGGTTGTGCGGATCCGTCAGTGTAAATAATGAATTCATACTGATCGAGAGGCAGAATCTCAGTGGGCAGAGGACATTCATGTTCATATTGCAGGAACGCTTGTGTTTTTAAATCAGGATCAAAAACATATTCAACATCTGTTGCAGCAAGAGAATTAACCCATTGTATCCATCTCGGATGTAATGCTTTTGCATTTGGAATGCTCGCTTTTGTTACCGCCTCTAAGGCCGGAACTGGGGTTACGACAATAATGCGTTTCCCTTGGGCTAGAGCTCTTTCTTTTGCAACAGCGGTTTGAACTGCTGTCAGTATTTTTTCAGTTGAAGTGAAGCGTATTTCTGCTTGTGTATACAAATGTGATTTGTATGCAATTGGTACTTTTTCACCCTCATTAAATGTTAAGTAGGTGAATCCGCATTGACCCGAAATTATTCGGATCACTAAATTGCGTTGACTTATGCGTGTTTGTAAGTGATTTGTTGCTAACATGTTAGCTTGGAGTGAATGCAAGATTTCTGTGTGTTCTTGTGTCCAATTCTTGATTGAAAAATCAGGTTTGATTAATGCGTAGAGAGGTTTAACCCTTTCTGCGTAATTTAAAATGTAAGTTCTTCCAAAATTTAGGAAACCCAGGATGGATTGTAAGTTTTTCAGCGTCTTAGGAGGTTGGAGCAGCGCACACCTTTCTAAAAAGTGGGCTGCCAAGCTCTTGCCTTCACTTGAAAGCTCATATCCTAGAAAGAGGACATTGAGATGGGCAATTCTGGATTTTTTTAAGTTGAATTTGTAGCCCTCAGAGGCGAAGCCCAGTATAATGGTGCTTACCCTGTTCAAGTGCCTATCCAGGTCAACGTCTATCAGATAGATGTCTTCGACATATGACAATGCCTCATTATCATAAATTTGTAGTAACTCCGTTACTCTCGCTGAGAATAACCCCGGGCTGTTCTTGAACCCTTGTGGGAGTCGACAAAATTGACGCTGGGTCCCCATTATTGAGAAAGCTGTTAAGTACCTGCTTCCAGGTGCTATGTTTTGACAAAAGAAACCATTTGAGATATCCAATGTGGTTTTATATTTTTTACGCACAATGTTATTCATTAATGCTGTACTATGTGCATTTTGCACTGCAAATGTTTTTGAACAAGTGTTTAAGTGTCTGTAATCCAAAACTAGACGATATGTATTGTCTGGTTTGGAGACAGGAAACAAAGGATTGTTCATTGAAGAGGTGCATGTTTCAATCACCCCTTGGTATTCAAGTTGATCTAAGATCTCCCTGACCTGTTTTTTAGCTTCTTGCTTTATTGGATACTGCCTTTGTGCAGTAGGATCACTATTCAGATGTATTTTATGGTGAGGTGAATCCTCATCCCACCCTACATGATTTTTGTATAATGCTGGGGCCTGGGCAACTGCCCATTTCCTGGCATAAGTATATTTTAGGTGAATTGGAATATGATTGGAGAAGGCAGGCATAATGATGTCCTCACCATGTGGGCACTCCCTGACAAATTGTGGTGGCCAGTCTTTTTCTGCTAGACGTATGTCATAGCCCCTTGAAAGTTTTTCCCAAAAAGGTGCTTTCACCTGTCTAGGTATGTCTCCCTCCATCCGGAGTGTTATTTCATATAACTTTTGTGGAGTACTAACCCTGGTGTCTACAGTCTCAACTGTAATGTACTCATTCAAGTCCACTATCTCCAGAAGTTCCTTCAGGTTCTGGCGAGCTATTATGACTTCTGCAGCACTGTCCAGCATTGTCTGAGCCCATTCTCCGTTCTTGAGTTGTGTTCTCAGTATCCTCGGCATGTCTGATCTTCAGACCTGCTACCTTCTTTTTTGAGAATTGAGGTTTAGATTTATTTTTCGGAACTTGTTTGTCGTCTTTCGATTTCACGTGTTCTTCTCTATGTTCTGACCGTCCTCTTCTTTCCGATGTCGGTGACGAGATCTGAAAGGTACGAGAGGGACGTGTATCAGTATCTTGATACCTGTCAGGTTTTTTCAAATTATCCCTATTCCTGAGGTTATACCTCCTTTCAGAGGGCTCCTTTTGAGGAGACCTACCTCGGGATTGAGAACGTTTCTCATTTGAATTTTGTTTATTAGTTTCCCACTTCTTTTTAGAAGATGTAGGAGTTTGTTTAATAGAGTCCTTCTCAGGACTTTCAGATAGTTTTGGCTTTAATGGTCTTCCACCCAAACTATCTCTGCCTAATTCTGCATAAGATTGTTCTATTATTCTGGGTAGTTCTGTTTGATGTTCCGTAACATCGAATTTCCTTAATCGTTGGCGGATCGCCACTGCTGCTGCCTCCCCTTTAATATTAGATAATATTATTGTTGAGACCTGGTCGAAATTTTTCAGTAATTTCATACCTAAATTCAGAGCAGGCTCTCAGGTATTACTGCAATTGACGGAATACCATGTGTTTTAGTATAGATGGCAGCAAAGACTGAGCCCCAAGTGGTGTGATCCCCATTGGTAAACAGATTGTTAAGATTCTGTGTTTCTCATAAGGGCTAGTATTTGGAAATACTGCTTCTATTTGAGTAATTTTTTGAGCTATCCAGAATGGAATCTGCTCACGTTTTGTGGGCATTTTTCCCATGACTGCGTATAGAGTCTGTGGTGTAATTTTTAGTGTATTCCCCTGTTGAGGAGTTTGATTTGGAATGGTTAATGGTGGTTGGACTGTGAAAGTCCGCATGACATATTGGACCAATTGTCTGTAAATTTTTATTAACTCTGTAAGTTGAGTAAGTAGTTCCTCGTTTGACATTTCTTCAATGTCAGGATGAGGTGTGTAGCCGGCTAGAATCGGCCATGTTGCTCCCGGTCTACCTAGTGGACCGAGCCTGGTAATGTTTTTGTGATGTTTTAGGGCGCCTTTAAACCAGAGCTGATGCTCCTGGTATGTTAGTGGAATTTCAATATCCTAGAAAGGAATATATTCCTCTGGTGGATCATCTTCTTTGTAGAAGTGAAACAGTCTTGCTACTGAATTTGATTCAGGAAATATTACCCATGAATAGAATACCTCTGTCTGAAAGGATTCATGTGCCTCTATCACGAAAACTGCTCTACCGCCTCTTGGTGGTAGGCCATGTTTTATAAGTTTTAGAGTGATGGCTCTTCTTAAGTTTGGATTGATGTCTATGACACCCTCCTCGGTTCCTTCGAAACCTGTAATGTTATAAGCTGTTAAAGCTGGGTGACCCGTAACTTCATCGTTGTCGGAGTCAGGCATTTTGTTTTTTGAAAAATCTAGAACAAGTTTCAAGGAAACAAAAAGATAAGGTGCACAATATTTTGGAACACTGTATCCTTCAACGTTGAACAAACCAAAAAACTAATATATAGGGTGCTTCCCTATTTAGTTTTGGTGGCTATTTAACCCTACCCACTCTAGACGTCTAATGGAGTATGTGAGTAGGGGTCTCTGAGAAAAGCACGACTGAGTTACTCAGTATCTAGCGTTAAATTACTGCCTTACCAAACCGTTGGGCGCCATGTAGTGTAGTTCCTATTTCCCTAATAGGCTCTGCGCATTGGAATAATATACACTATAGGTTTGACATAGGACTAAGGTCGGTATGTCCCTATCGAGTATATTAAACTTAATTACTTGTGCCAGCTAGCTCAGAGGCCACTAGAAACTCCTTGAGAACAAGAAGGGAGTAGTTTCTGGCAACCGAAAAACATGACAACTTTGTTTCCCTTTAGAAGCGGAACACGTCTCAGAATCGTGGAAACAATAGATAACAGTTTCACTCATTCAATCGTGCATGCTTAGTTTCTACAGAGTTACACAGAAAGGAAAGACGGGCGTTTCAATAAAAGGGTTTTATTGAACAGTCTTGTTTCTCGTGTAAGAGATATGTGCTGTTATGATCACAAGACAGTATGCAAGATAAATAATGTCCAGTGTGAGTAGTAGAAATAAATAATACTGCGCTAGCATTACCTTTTAGCATATATTCACGTACATAAATAACATGAGCTAAAAATGCGAGTACTCATTAGATGCGTCTCTAAGCTAGTTCTACCCCAATGTACCTAACCTAGTCTAGGTGTAGGGAAAGATAGAAGTAGGCGGAGTATTCTCTAGTCTGGTATACTAAGAGTATGTTTAAGTCTAGTATGCCAAGTATGATATGCCAAGAGTCCCTCTAGGTTCTAGTCAGCTCCATACCTTGAGAATGAGAGAGGTGGGAATCTCTTGCCGGATCTGGAACTCTAACACCCCGCGAAGGGAGTCAGAACACTGGAAGCTGGATTCGTCTGAGTGCAGGAATGACAGCGTCTTCTCAGTACGTCAGGCCGGGATACGGGCTCCTCTGAAGTTGAGGTCTCCTCTAACTTGCTTGGGCAAGGGAAGGTATATTTATACCTGGTAGGTGTCTTGGAATGTTAGCATTGACGTGAAGTCGGACAGAGGAAGACGTCAGGAATGAACCCTTAAGGTATAACGGTTCATACATAATAGATGAGTTCTTGGAGAAATCAATAGTCCTGTGCTAGGGAACTCCCGAAGCTTAAGGGTCTGGTTTCTAAGAACTCGTTGTGACGTTAGGGTGGACGGATGTCGGTGACCATGCCTGTATTTGGAGTGCACGGTTAATGCCTAAATAAGGACAGGGATTCTATGCCTATATAAGGGCAATGCGAATTGTGCCTATATAAGGACATGATTCAGGAAAACCTATATATGGACCCCTAAAGCGGAATACAACAATAGGTTCTGGACTGTTAAGCACCTTTCAGACAGTCCTCGGAGTTATTCCCAACTTCATACACTCCGTATTCGGAAGCATTTTTGGAGAGCTTCCGCTGCTCCTGTTCCTAATAGCAGGTATCCTGATTGTCATTTTTCTGCTACGCAATGGACGTCCCAGTCACCAAGGAGATTGAAAAAACGCTCTTGGAGCGCCGATACCGTGATCGCATGGTACTCACAAAAAATATGTCAGGATTGACTATTTTTTTTGTACAAGGGATCTTGTAGGGCAAGCCGGGATTATAAAACTCCCTAAAATAATTTCTGACCATAACCCTCTGATGCTAGAACTTGAAATAGCTGGTTTTAAAAGATTACGGAGTAAATGGACCTTTGATAGGAAACTTCTTGTAAATAGTGAATATGTTGAATATATGAGAAAGTGGGCGCAAGAATTTTTTGATACAAATAGGTTTAGTGCTAGCAGGGGGGTTGTGTGGGACTCTTTTAAGGCCGCTTTCCAAGGCGAAACCATCTCTTTTGTTATTAGGGCAAGGAAGCAGCAAGAAAAAAAGAACCAACAACTGATGTGGGATCTAGCTAGGGCTGAAGAAGAGCATATCTCGCTGATAGCACAGGGACAGGAGGGAGACCAAACTCAGTATCGAATAATCGCACTGAAAGCAGAGCTAACTAACTGGCTAACGCAGAAATCTGCTGAGGAGTATCAATCTCACCGAAACAGTGCCTATGAAACTGGAGAACAAGTTGGCAGGAGGTTAGCGCTCTGTACTAGGCAGAAGATATCCTCTAGTGCTATATCTTTGATTAAAATAGGTGGGCAAGTCTATACCTATCCAGAGGACATAATCAGAGGTTTCCAAAATTACTACCAGGCCCTGTACCAAGATGATATTAACAAAAGCCGAGAAGAGGTTTGTCATGGTATGGCAGAGATGCTTGCCGATATCAATATTGGAGAGGGGCTGGATAGGCTTACTAGAGAGGAGCTAGAGGCAGAAATTACATTCGAAGAAGTTCAACTTGCACTGTCAGGAATGGCTACAGGGAAGGCGGCAGGTCCGGACCGGATACCACTTGAGGTTTACAAAATTCTGGGATCAGCTATAACACCCTTGCTCTTAGATCTGTTTAGGGGTGTACAGCATAATGGGACCCCCCCCCGAGTCTTGGAAAGAGACCGCCATTATAATCTTTCCCAAAAAAGGGAAGCCGGTGGATAACCCATCTTCCTATCGGCCGATCTCCCTGATCAAGTCCGACACCAACATTTACTCTAAAATTCTGGCTAATCGGCTAGGAAGGGTCATAGAGCATCTGGTTTCCCCATGGCAAGACGGGTTTATCCCCGGTAAAGGAACAACGGATCATACCCGTAGGGTTATTTCTCTTTTTGATATTATAACCGGGGTGGGAGACCAGATGGCTATGATCCTCCTGGATGCCGAAAAAGCCTTTGATCGGGTGTCCTGGGAGTTTTTATGGCAGATATTGGAACTGAATGGCTTCGGCCCTCGGCTCATAAAGGCTATTAAGACAATGTACTGTCAGCCAAAAGCCCGACTACAACTAATGGGGAGGGAATCCGGTAATATTAACATATCAAGGGGGACCAGACAGGGCTGTCCCTGCTCCCCCATCTTATTTGCTTTATATATCGACCCCCTAGTGTCTAAGCTGCTACAGACCCGGAAGATTAAACCAATAATTACTGGTGGGTTTGAGACAAAAGTATTGGCTTACGCAGATGATATCGCGGTTTTAACTTCCAACCCTGCCGAGGCAATTGAAGAAATTAGTAGGATTGCTGAGGGCTATGGTTTTCTATCTGGTTATGCTTTGAATGCTGGGAAAACTATAGTACTATGCACTGATAATATAGTTTTTAATGACCCCAAGAGAGTAACCTCCGCAGTGTACCTCAGGGTTCGAATAAGTGCCAAGGTGGATGAGATTAGTAGAATTAATTTTGAACCCTTGATTAAAAATATAGGGGATGAATTAAGGAGGGTCAACGGGTTACATTTGTCTATTATTGGGAGGGGGAATTTCCTAAAAATGACCATGCTACCAAAAATATTGTATTTGTTCCGGGCAATTCCGCTGGCTTTAGAAGACAATTTATTGAGGGCACTGGAATCAACCTTTTCCAATTTTATATGGCAATATGGGAAGATCAGAAGAGCATTGCAGTATTTAGCGCTGCCCCAAGACAGGGGAGGACTTGCAGTCCCTAATATCACTTTATATTACTGGGCAGCACTTCTACATCAGATGACCACCCTTTTATCGGTGAATAATACTAGGGAACCAGCACAGGGCCCAAAAATACCCACAATTTATGAACTATCTATGGGGAAGGAAGCCTCTGGGCTGTTACTGAGACAACTGGAACCTAGTTATTATAAGAAGGTGCGGTTTAAAGTGATATATAGCTCATGGAGAATCTGGAAGCAGGTCTCTAAATTTATGGCAATTCCTAAAATTTCTAGATACACCCCCCTATGGCGCTCGCCACTATTGCCATACCTGGTCAATGATGATATGGGGAAAAAGTGGGGAAAATATGGGGTAGGAACAATAGGGGATTTCTGTGGGGGAGAACAAGATTTTCAATTTTCTAGGCTACAACGGGTGTTTGGCGTTTTAGATAATCATTACTTTAAATTTGTCCAGATTAAGAATATTCTCACCTTATGGAGTCCTAAGATTAAGTTAGATAAGATTCCACTTTTGGAAGTTGTAACCAGGGAATCGAGCAGAATTAGAGATTTTTATAAAATACTTCTTGACAAAAGCCCCGACGACCTGGAAAAAACTGAAGCATCCTGGGCGATAAAATTGGGAAACCCCGATGTGGATATCTATATGAGCCTCTCCTTAACCGCCAAAATCTTTTTATCTTCAAATTTAAAAGCTCAACTCTATAAAACTATATTTAATCTTTACTTTACTCCTGCTAAACTTTACCTTTGGGGGAAAAGGGCTGATGACAAATGTCCCAGATGTGGGTTAGGACCTGCCACCTTGATACACATGCTATATGATTGTGATAAACTGGCTCCATTGAAAGAAGGGCTGCTAGGTTTTTGGGAGGTACTGTTTGGTCTTAGATTAGAACTAACCCCCACTCTGCTGGTTCTTGGATATGATAGTGCTTTGGGTCTTAATACCAAACAAGAATATGGTTTGTTTCTGGGGGCAGCGGTATTTAGGATACTATTAGCTGCAAGGTGGAAAGATGCTGAGCCACCAAGCTTTCATATGTGGCTTGCTAGGCTCCTCGGAATTTACAAACAAGAGCTGTCCATATATGCTTGTAGTGGCAGACAGGCCGGAGCTCAGGGGAGTAAGATCTGGGCACATATGGCTGAATGGAGTAGAGATGCAAGGAGGGAGTAGGGGGTTAAAATCAAGCAGTATTGCATTGTGCCTGTCTGGTCAATGGGGTCGTGTTTCTTTTTGTTTGTTAAATTGCATAATCCTGGGTAAGCTGTATTGAAATCTTTGCTGTTCTATTTGATTTTCCCAATGCAATATTTACAGGAATTATTACGATGTGTCTTCCAAACCTTTTTCTTAATAATTTTTTTTGTTTGTTTCTTTTTGTCTCCTTTTTCTATGAATCTTATGTATTTGTATTTATACTTCTGGATATGCCTAATAAAAAAAAAAAAAAAAAAAGAATGGCAAGTTCAGGGAACAGAAGCAGTATTTAGAGCGTGCCTCATTCCATAGCAGATAATATTTCTGAATGAAACTGTGCAACAAACTTCCTGTCTTGGACTAGCCAAGAACAAGAATTTGAACACACCTCGGATTCCCACACCTTCACACATCAATTTTACATCACGTGGAGGGGATACAATAGATGACATCATGCAGTACAATACTTCAGACCCCAAATGGAAGGGATGGTTAGTTTGGCCCAACCGAAGGGTTTAGTATTCATAGGCCGGACCAACGCTATGTACAAAGAGAACATCCGGAGGTGGTGACATCATCAGTGTTGGGAAGTTGTGCCTCGATTGGCTAAAAACCTCGACACTGTCCCAGGTGAAACAGCACTTATCCTTACTCTCAGATGAGGTGGATCTAAGGGATTTTTTATTAGGTCCCGAAAGCCACGTCAGAAACGTTTCTTATAAGCTGTGTATAATGAAATCTGGAAGATCTCTCAACAAGAAGCTGCGGAGAGACTTTGTGAAATAGATAGAATTAACCTAGAAAAGGCGTTAGCTGTAGTTGACAATGGTATGACTACATTAACATCCAGGATTTATTCACTGGGCAACATTGTATCTTCTGGTATTGATATCCTAAAACAGGACTTGTCCATACTACAACACAGACAATCTCAAGTACATTCTATTATGTCATTGAGCTGGGCGCTGCAATCATTGCGCGCTGGTTATGTGCCTTGGCGGTTTATCAACAGTACGTCCCTATTTTCTACATACAATCTAACTGAGAAGCAGATAACAATGGCACAAAGGGGAGCAAAATATACAATGCTGCTTATTGAAAAACTAGACGAGTTACCTTTTACTGTGGCAGAGTTACCATCCACAGAATGGTTAATCCATGGCCATATAAAATTACCGGTCACAACTTTCCAGTTTCAGTATTGCCTAGAACAACAACAGGCGGGCAAATATGAAGTGATGGGTAGGGAATTCATCAAGGAATCTTGGGAATTGCCATACAGATTTTGATGCAGGAATGGGGACTTGAAAGTGTTTCTAAGCGGGACAAACTGCGAGAACTCTTTAAGTGGATCTCTCATATACCAGGATATCATGCTTCAAGGGGCCTGTAATGGTTCAGTTGCTAACTTATCCTGTCACTTGAAAGGGTCCCCAGCTGCGGTGTTCAAGCTGCTTTCAAAAGGGAGTTAGTTGATGCTGAATGATCAAGGTTGTTGTGGGATGCTCCCGGGCATCGCATATCTTGTCACTGTAAGCTCCAGGGTTACTTGCTGTATGCAAGTATTGTTTCCATTGACCCATAAGGTCAGGGAGCCGCCGTTATGGCCTTTGTTGAATGTTTCCTTTATACGGTTTGATACTCTGAGTCGAATGAAAGCCATGATTTTACAGCAAACTGTGCCCTTAACCTCCGCCCGAGAAACGTATGATCTCCAGGTTGCAAGGTCCTCGGCTAAGATACAGGCACTAGTGCAAACAAACTGCCCTTTCCATTTCACAGAAATGGTACAACGTATCTTTAACATGTCTGATACGACGGGTATACTACACCTATTTAAGACCATAGGTTCTGGACTGTTAAGCACCTTTCAGACAATCCTCGGAGTTACTCCCAACTTCATACACTCCGTATTCGGAAGCATTTTTGGAGAGCTTCCGCTGATCCTGTTCCTAATAGCAGGTATCCCGATTGTCATTTTTCTGCTACGCAATGGACGTCCCAGTCACCAAGAAGATGGAAAAAACGCTCTTGGAGCGCCGATACCGTGATCGCATGGTACTCAATCTGGGCACACCTTTCCTTCGCGAACTAAGTGAATCTTGGTTCCTATCATTTAGACCAGTCTGGATCGACTGTATTCTGCCTGTCCGCCGATGCCTGTTCTGCGGACAAGAATGCGTGTTGGACCTTTGTCTAGCACTTCCATCAGTTGCGCCACAGGACCTTGAAAAAAAACTCAAACTGAAGTGTATACGAGATAATTAACAGTTATTTACTGAATTCATGCTGCATTTTACTCCGAACCAGTAATCGGCGTTTTCCCTCTATGCGTATATCTCTACGCTACAAACAGTTACCCAAACGAGTCTCACCCCGATCTTAACATTTCTCCATATTACCAACTTCTTACTCGCTGGTTCGGAGTAAAATGCAGCATGAATTCAGTAAATAACTGTTAATTATCTCGTATACACTTCAGTTTGAGTGTTTTAAAAAAAAATCTAATGGTTGTTTTTTAATACTTATAGTGAACCCCTGAAGAAGAGCTAATAAAAGCTTGAAATGCATTGGGTAGAGACGAACAATCACTATGGATGAATTTATGTATATGGCAGGCGACCGAAAAAGGCCTGGAGGCATATCTGCCGTTTTGAAGCTTTGTTATACATAAGTGCTCATCAGGGAACACGATGAATGGAAATTAATTTTTGGAATACTTTGAATAAAACAGATGAAATTTGGATGAATCTGGTATAACTTTGTTATGTTACTTGATTGAATTAAGCAGTGCGTCCGATCTGGAGTGGAATCACGCTTCGGTTTCCGTATGTTTATTAACGCACGTGGTTGAGGGCTGACCGCGATTCGGGCTGCACGCCACAACCTTCACAAATCATGGAATAATTACGGAACATGAATACACAGAAGTGCACTTGTTAACTCTCTTCTTTTGGATATTGACATTATTGCCAGCCCTACCAACAAGTTGCACCCACGATGACTAATAATGAAAAATAATATAAGTGTTACATGCGAAGCCGATATAAGAACAATTCATTCTCCAGAAATGGCAGTTGTGAAACACGATGGATTTAACTTGAACTGATTATATTTAGATGTTGACGATCAATTAGTAATAACATAATTGAGTTACATGCTTTAAAAATTCTAGAACATGCCGTAATCGACGTATAACACATTGAAGGGTGGGCGGGGTATTTGAAAAAGATGCCTAAACATGTCTTGAATAATGAAGGGAAAGAGAATGGTTGAAACAATGCATTATGGGACTCGTAGGAATGAGGATAGTGAATTCAAAAGGACGTAGCTTAATGGGATTGGCTGATGTAGAGGGAGGAGTTATTTGACATTAGTTAAGAAGGAGGACGGGAGTAGTGAATAGAATGCCACTTCGTTAGAAGGAGAAAACTTGTTTGGAGAAAGATCGTAACGAGAGAGGATAAAGGTATGGAGGAAGGGTGATGATGTTGGTTTAAAGAGATGGGTTCATAAAAAATATCGTCAAGCACGAGCTTTGGGGGAACGAGTAAGAAGTTGGTAATATGGAGAAATGTTAAGATCGGGGTGAGACTCGTTTGGGTTACTGTTTGTAGCGTAGAGATATACGCATAGAGGGAAAACGCTGATTACTGGTTCGGAGTAAAATGCAGCATGAATTCAGTAAATAACTGTTAATTATCTCGTATACACTTCAGTTTGAGGTTTTTAAAAAAATCTAATGGTTGTTTTTTAATACTTATAGTGAACCCCTGAAGAAGAGCTAATAAAAGCTTGAAATGCATTGGGTAGAGACGAACAATCACTATGGATGAATTTATGTATATGGCACGCGACAGAAAAAGGCCTAGAGGCATATCTGCCGCTTTGAAGCTTTGTTATACATAAGTGCTCAACACGTAACACGATGAATGGAAATTAATTTTTGGGATACTTTAAATAAAACGGATGAAATTTGGATGAATCTGGTATAACTTTGTTATGTTACTTGAATTAAGCAGTGCGTCCGATCTGGAGTGGAATCACGCTTCGGTTTCCGTATGTTTATTAACGCACGTGGTTGAGGGCTGACCGCGATTCGGGCTGCACGCCACAACCTTCACAAATCATGGAATAATTACGGAACATGAATACACAGGAGTGCACTTGTTAACTCTCTTCTTTTGGATATTGACATTATTGCCAGCCCTACCAACAAGTTGCACCCACGAT
Source organism: Calotriton arnoldi (assembly GCA_963921515.1). NCBI lineage: Eukaryota > Metazoa > Chordata > Amphibia > Caudata > Salamandridae > Calotriton > Calotriton arnoldi. Next base: position 975,268 of record CAWUFW010003094.1, read on the forward strand.
GACTAATAATGAAAAATAATATAAGTGTTACATGCGAAGCCGATATAAGAACAATTAATTCTCCAGAAATGGCAGTTGTGAAACACGATGGATTTAACTTGAACTGATTATATTTAGATGTTGACGATCAATTAGTAATAACATAATTGAGTTACATGCTTTAAAAATTCTAGAACATGCCGTAATCGACGTATAACACATTGAAGGGTGGGCGGGGTATTTGAAAAAGATGCCTAAACATGTCTTGAATAATGAAGGGAAAGAGAATGGTTGAAACAATGCATTATGGGACTCGTAGGAATGAGAATAGTGAATTCAAAAGGACGTAGCTTAATGGGATTGGCTGATGTAGAGGGGAGGAGTTATTTGACATTAGTTAAGAAGGAGGACGGGAGTAGTGAATAGAATGCCACTTCGTTAGAAGGAGAAAACTTGTTTGGAGAAAGATCGTAACGAGAGAGGATAAAGGTATGGAGGAAGGGTGATGATGTTGGTTTAAAGAGATGGGTTCATAAAAAATATCGTCAAGCACGAGCTTTGGGGGAACGAGTAAGAAGTTGGTAATATGGAGAAATGTTAAGATCGGGGTGAGACTCGTTTGGGTTACTGTTTGTAGCTTAGAGATATACGCATAGAGGGAAAACGCTGATTACTGGTTCGGAGTAAAATGCAGCATGAATTCAGTAAATAACTGTTAATTATCTCGTATACATTTCAGTTTGAGGTTTTTTTTAAAAATCTAATGGTTGTTTTTTAATACTTATAGTGAACCCCTGAAGAAGAGCTAATAAAAGCTTGAAATGCATTGGGTAGAGACGAACAATCACTATGGATGAATTTATGTATATGGCACGCGACAGAAAAAGGCCTAGAGGCATATCTGCCGCTTTGAAGCTTTGTTATACATAAGTGCTCAACACGTAACACGATGAATGGAAATTAATTTTTGGGATACTTTAAATAAAACGGATGAAATTTGGATGAATCTGGTATAACTTTGTTATGTTACTTGAATTAAGCAGTGCGTCCGATCTGGAGTGGAATCACGCTTCGGTTTCCGTATGTTTATTAACGCACGTGGTTGAGGGCTGACCGCGATTCGGGCTGCACGCCACAACCTTCACAAATCATGGAATAATTATGGAACATGAATACACAGGAGTGCACTTGTTAACTCTATTCTTTTGGATATTGACATTATTGCCAGACCTACCAACAAGTTGCACCCACGATGACTAATAATGAAAAATAATATAAGTGTTAGATACGAAGCCGATATAAGAACAATTCATTCTCCAGAAATAGCAGTTGTGAAACACGATGGATTTAACTTGAACTGATTATATTTAGATGTTGACGATCAATTAGTAATAACATAATTGAGTTACATGCTTTAAAAATTCTAGAACATGCCGTAATCGACGTATAACACATTGAAGGGTGGGCGGGGTATTTGAAAAAGATGCCTAAACATGTCTTGAATAATGAAGGGAAGGAGAATGGTTGGAACAATGCATTATGGGACTCGTAGGAATGAGGATAGTGAATTCAAAAGGACGTAGCTTAATGGGATTGGCTGATGTAGAGGAGGAGTTATTTGACATTAGTTAAGAAGGAGGACGGGAGTAGTGAATAGAATGCCACTTCGTTAGAAGGAGAAAACTTGTTTGGAGAAAGATCGTAGCGAGAGAGGATAAAGGTATGGAGGAAGGGTGATGATGTTGGTTTAAAGAGATGGGTTCATAAAAAATATCGTCAAGCACGAGCTTTGGGGGAACGAGTAAGAAGTTGGTAATATGGAGAAATGTTAAGATCGGGGTGAGACTCGTTTCGGTAACTTTTTGTAGCGTAGAGATATACGCATAGAGGGAAAACGCTGATTACTGGTTCGGAGTAAAATGCAGCATGAATTCAGTAAATAACTGTTAATTATCTCGTATACATTTCAGTTTGAGGTTTTTAAAAAAAATCTAATGGTTGTTTTTTAATACTTATAGTGAACCCCTGAAGAAGAGCTAATAAAAGCTTGAAATGCATTGGGTAGAGACGAACAATCACTATGGATGAATTTATGTATATGGCACGCAACAGAAAAAGGCCTAGAGGCATATCTACCGCTTTGAAGCTTTGTTATACATAAGTGCTCAACACGTAACACGATGAATGGAAATTAATTTTTGGGATACTTTAAATAAAACGGATGAAATTTGGATGAATCTGGTATAACTTTGTTATGTTACTTGAATTAAGCAGTGCGTCCGATCTGGAGTGGAATCACGCTTCGGTTTCCGTATGTTTATTAACGCACGTGGTTGAGGGCTGACCGCGATTCGGGCTGCACGCCACAACCTTCACAAATCATGGAATAATTATGGAACATGAATACACAGGAGTGCACTTGTTAACTCTATTCTTTTGGATATTGACATTATTGCCAGACCTACCAACAAGTTGCACCCACGATGACTAATAATGAAAAATAATATAAGTGTTAGATACGAAGCCGATATAAGAACAATTCATTCTCCAGAAATAGCAGTTGTGAAACACGATGGATTTAACTTGAACTGATTATATTTAGATGTTGACGATCAATTAGTAATAACATAATTGAGTTACATGCTTTCAAAATTCTAGAACATGCCGTAATCGACGTATAACACATTGAAGGGTGGGCGGGGTATTTGAAAAAGATGCCTAAACATGTCTTGAATAATGAAGGGAAGGAGAATGGTTGGAACAATGCATTATGGGACTCGTAGGAATGAGGATAGTGAATTCAAAAGGACGTAGCTTAATGGGATTGGCTGATGTAGAGGGGAGGAGTTATTTGACATTAGTTAAGAAGGAGGACGGGAGTAGTGAATAGAATGCCACTTCGTTAGAAGGAGAAAACTTGTTTGGAGAAAGATCGTAGCGAGAGAGGATAAAGGTATGGAGGAAGGGTGATGATGTTGGTTTAAAGAGATGGGTTCATAAAAAATATCGTCAAGCACGAGCTTTGGGGGAACGAGTAAGAAGTTGGTAATATGGAGAAATGTTAAGATCGGGGTGAGACTCGTTTCGGTAACTTTTAGTAGCGTAGAGATATACGCATAGAGGGAAAACGCTGATTACTGGTTTGGAGTAAAATGCAGCATGAATTCAGTAAATAACTGTTAATTATCTCGTATACACTTCAGTTTGAGTTTAAAAAAAAAAATCTAATGGTTGTTTTTTAATACTTATAGTGAACCCCTGAAGAAGAGCTAATAAAAGCTTGAAATGCATTGGGTAGAGACGAACAATCACTATGGATGAATTTATGTATATGGCACGCGACAGAAAAAGGCCTGGAGGCAAATCTGCCGTTTTGAAGCTTTGTTATACATAAGTGCTCAACACGCAACACGATGAATGGAAATGAATTTTTGGAATACTTTGAATAAAACGGATGAAATTTGGATGAATCTGGTATAACTTTGTTATGTTACTTGAATTAAGCAGTGCGTCCGATCTGGAGTCGAATCACGCTTCGGTTTCCGTATGTTTATTAACGCACGTGGTTGAGGGCTGACCGCGATTGGGGCTGCACGCCACAACCTTCACAAAACATGGAATAATTATGGAACATGAATACACAGGAGTGCACTTGTTAACTCTCTTCTTTCATAGATTCACATACTTGAATCAGATTTAATAGCGGTTGAATAGCACATTTTCTTCATAAATCTTAAAATATATTTGCATATATAAGCAGATACATATATAGGTATATCTATACATACATTGCCTACTGGCAGTTGCCAGTGGATAGTTATAGTTACGACCTAGTTCCCATCGGAAGAACGTTTTTTTGATTTGCCTATATCTTTGGCACCGTTTGACGAATCTTCACGAAATTTTCCCAAAAGTGTGACCTGATGATTCTTGCTGTTCATGGGACGTTTCAGGGTGATTCGTGAAGCGGGGGCCGAGAAAAAGAGATGGGGGTTTCAAAAAAGTGCCTTTTCCCATGTTAATTCCCATAGGGATTTTAGACACGACTACAGCCCAAACCACTAAACGGAATTACACCAAATTTGATGGAAAGGTAGATCTTGGTCCAGAAAGTGACCTTTTTGTGATTTGGTGTAAATCCGTTCAGTAGTTTTTGTAAAATTAACTGAAATCCAAATTTATATAAATAGGGACGCAAATCCTCCGGGGTTCCTTCTTGGATTCGCAAATTCACGTGCCAAAAGCAATGGCGTGATTGGCTGGTCGCAACCTGAGAGTAAAGTTGTGCCCACCATTTTGTTCATCGGGACTCGGTTCCAAGCTGGGAAAATACAGTTAAAAAGTGATTGAAAGGGTCAGGGTAGAGATACAATGACCGCATGAGACAAATGGAGGGGTCTGTTAGGGACCCCTCATTGGCAAGAAACTGTCCAAACCCCTTTTATTTTTACCATGCGAGGAGCCACCGATCCTCCCCAGATCCTCCCAGATTCGGGTGGATTCAGGTGGATCCACGGATCCAGATCCCAATTTAAAAACAACAAACATACACTCACTCACAGATCCACATACCTATTCATACACTCATACACACACACAACCACTCACGCACCCACTCACAGACCCACACAGCTTTCACACACCCACTTACACACATACACAACCACTCACACAGCCACTTCCACACCCACTCACAGACCCACACAGCCAGTCACACATGCACTCACACACCCACTTTCACACCCACTCACACACACACACACACACACACACCCAGGTTGCAGGGACGGTATAGCTAGGAAATAGCATTAAAAGCCATTGAAATTCACTGAATTAACCAAAGGGTACAGGGATGTTATAGTTGGGAAACAAAATTTAAAAAACCTTATAAATTCACTGAAAAAAACGAAGGTTACAGGGACATTATAGTTAGGAAATAAAATTTAAAAACCTGAGAAATTCACTGAAAAAACCAAGGTTACAGGGATGTTATAGTTAGGAAATAAAATTGAACAAATACCTTAGAAATTCACTGAAAAAAAACAAAGGTTACAGGGATGTTATAGTTAGGGTCAGATTTTACACACACAAAACCATAGTTATTCATCAGTTATAGTTATAGTTATATCAAGTAGCTATAACTCGTGCCCTAAGGTAACTATAACTCACGCCCTCGCCATGCACTGCTAATAACCCCAAATATTACATGACTCATGACATCTTTTTTTAAATTTTTTAATTTATTTAGTCCTCATTCGTCTTGAATAAACAAAGAAAAAACATACTCCAGGGCCCCCCTTGACACAGCACCAACCAGAGATCTTTGTTTTGAGCCAAGGGCTAAGCACTTTACACAGAACTTCTCTTTCACTGGTCTGCTCACTCCTGCCCAGCCGTTGTAGAGTAGCCACCAGAGCAGTGAAGTAATAAAGGCCTAATCATAGGACTATATTTGATCCAAGGTATTTATCCACCGTTCACACGGCGCCCAAAACTCGTTTCTCTTGCTTTTCGAAGCTCTATCTAACCGGATCATATATTTTACGGAATTAATCAAGTCTACCTTAGTTGCGGGGACAGATTTTATCCAGTTTTTACAAATCTCTCTGCGGGCAAGAAGCACCAGATAAAAGATTAATGTTCTTACATTAGTTGATGCCAACTCATAGTCTGTTAAAGCCCCAAAGAAAACCAGCACTCTGCTTACCTGGAGCGTCTCATGACATCTTGTATGATATCATTGATAATATTACAGCAACATTTGCAATGAAATTATTGATGTGTAATCTGTGCATGGCGGGCGTGAGTTATAGTTACCTTTGGGCACGCGTTATTGTTACTTGAGATAACTATAACTGCTGAATGTCTATTGTTTTGTGTGTGTAAAATCTAAACCTAACCATAACGTCCCTGTAACCTTTGTTTTGTTAATACAGATATACATAAATAGATAATGCCTATAGCAACAATATAAAATGTGCGCAACATATTAGAGTACGGTGGGAATACAGTATTACAATGGCTCATCTAAATTGAAAAATATCTCGTAATACTGCTTGGCCCACTGCCACATCTCTGTGAACTGCAGCTTCCAAGCAGTAGTGCTGTGTAAAAGTAGGCCTATTCTTCCAGGTGGTTGCTCTGCAGATGTCCTGGAGAGACACTCCGGCAAATAATGCTGTTGAGGCTGACATAGTTCTGGTGCATAGAGCAAACACACTTGTTTACAACAGTGTGCCAGCTTTCTGGTGACAGAATTGAATGACTCTAGATAGCCATCTGGCTATGCTCTGTTTTGCTAAAGGATAGCCCTTCCTCAGAGTGCTGTACGCTACAAAACATTGGTTAGATTTGCGGAAGTGTTTCGTCCTATCGGTAGAATTTGAGGTACATCTTAACATCCAAAGAATGCAATGAACTTTCTGCTGCTGTGCTAGGATTTGAACAAAACGTTCTTAAAATTATGGGCTCATTCAGGTGGAAATCTGAGGGAACTTTTGGGATAAACTTTGGGTTTGTTCGAAGAACCACCCTATCATTTCAAAATTGCAAAAAAGATTCTTGGATGGTGAAAGCTTGTATCTTGTTGACTCATCTTGCTGATGTCAAAGCTAAGAGAAGAGCCAATAACCAAGAGAGGAATGTAATGTCTGCTTTATGAATGGGCTCAAAAGGGTCGTTCGTGAGTTGTGAAAGTACAGTGTTGAGCTGCAACAGAGGAGGATGCTTCACCGGTGGGAAGTCCCTAAATAATCCTTTGAGGAATTGTTTAATCAGTCTGCTAAGCCCTAATGACGATAATGCTGCTGTTCTTCTGAAGAGGAATATAGCTTCCAGGTGGACTTTAATGGAAGCATGAGCAAGAAACGATCTCACTAGATGTAAGAGTCAAGGAAAGATGTCTTCCGGTGCAGATGATATGGGATCTATATTAGAGTGTTGACACCAAATGCAAAATCGCTTCCATTTGAGGCAGTAAGATTTGTTTGTACTGTCTGCATGAGCTCTGGTTAAGATGTCTCTGTAATCTCCTAGGATATTCAGATGTGCAAATTTATTGAATTCAGGAGTCAGGCTGACAGGTGCAAGGACTTAGGATTCGTGTGCAGTACTTGGCCCTGGCCCATGGTTAGGAGAGATGGAAATGGCCACAGCTGGATGTGATGTCTCTCGGAGAGGAGGAGCAACTCCGTGAACCAATGCTGGGTTGGCCATGTCCGGCTATGAGAATGATATTGCAGGGCTCCGCTTTCATTTTCATGAGAACTTTTGGGAGTAGAGGAATGGGAGAAAAAGAGTATGCATAGATTCAGGACCATGCATTCCCCCCATGATCCCGGTTGCAGGTGCCAACTTGTGTAGAACCGGCATATTCGGTTCTGTGATGTTGCAAACAGGTCTAGTTTAGATTTGTCCCATTAGTGAAATATGTTCTCCAGAACTACCCGATTCATCTCCCACTCATGATAAGTGGTTCTCATTCTGCTCAGAGTGTCTGCTATGACGTTCTGTTTCCCAGGGCCATGTTCTGCTCTCAGGTGCACTATGTGAAGGATCGACTAGTCCCAAATTTTTTGTGCTTCTTGGGATAGCAGGCAAGATCTTGTGCCACCTTGCTTGTTTATGTAGAGCATAGTCGTGGTGTTGTCCATGCGGATGAGCACTACAGAATGATGTATTCTGGGAAGAAAGGCTTGCAAGGCTAGATGTACTGCCTTGAGTTCGAGCAGATTGATGTGAAGAAGTAACTGAGAGGGTTCAAACTTGCCACTTATTTGTAGATCTTGCAGATGAGCTCCCCAACCCTCTAAGGAAGCGTCTGTGGAGATTACCAATGGAGAAACCTGGGATATGAAAGTGAGACCTATTGAAAGATTAATTTTCTAAGTCCAGAAGGACAAGGCTGCAATTCAAGCCTGGGGTAACCTGGATGAGAATGTCGAAAGATCCTGCTGTTTGTATTTACTGCCTGTCCAGTTCTTCCTGTAGCTGATGCATGCGTGGACGGCAGAATGCAACAAATGGGATGCAAGATGACATCATCCCTAGCAGAGATTCAGGGATTTGTAGAGGCGTGCAGAAAGTGACTTTTTTCTTTGAAGTAGTTGTGCTAGTGCTAACCTTATTTGTTAGTGTGGGATACACTTTGTTGAGTGTTGTATCCAATGCAGAGCCTAAGAATGATATCCTTTTGGATGGCTGAAGAAATTATTTTTGTGGATTTAATACAGGGCCAAGCTTGGAGAACAGGTGTATGCAAGCGGTGGTTGACTTCTGTACGGCTTGGCAGGAGGCTGCTTTGACCAGCAAGTCGTCGAGATAAGGGAACACCTGATGCTTGTTTTATCTTAGGAAAGTTGCTACTGGTACCAGGCACTTCATGAAAATGCAAGGGGCGGATTTGTGGTCAAAAGAGAGGACCTTGAACTGGTAATGGATGCTTACTACTGTTAACTTGAGAAATCTTTGGTGTCTTGGGTGAATCGGGACATGAAAATACGCATCTTGGAGATCTAAGGTTGTCATATAGTCTCCCTGATTTAGAAGTTGTAGGATATCCTGAAGGGTCAGCATTCAGAATGTTTTCTTTCTAAGATAGAGGTTTAGGTTTTTCAGATCCAGGATTGGTCGCCACTCTCTTATCTTCTTTCGGATCAAGAAGAAACAGTTGTAGAAACCTTTCCCTTTTTGGCGTGCATGAACTAGTTCTATAGTCCCTTTTCTGAACATGGTGTTGACCTCTAACTTGAGAAGATGCAGGTGTTTTGTGTGGAGTTTTGAGGCAGGGCTAGGGGTGGTTTGTGAGTGAATTCCAATGTGTGTCCAAATTGAATAAGATCTAATGCCCATTGGTTGTAGATGTTTGGATATCCTTCGTCCAAGATATGTTGTAGGAGGCGGGGGTATAGCTGGTGCCTGTAGTTCGTCATTGACGACGGCCTGTGTCTTTTCCTTGCTGGACCAACTTTTCTTTCTGGAATGGTCTAATATAGGCTGCCTGTGGGGGTTGCCTCGGTTCATATTGTGTGCGAAATTGCTGAGATGCAGCTGGGTACGTTGGGTACCGGTATTGGGTATTGCTCATAACCTCCTCTGTAGGAGGGTTACTCTCTTCCCCTAGGACCTCAAAAAGGTATTTTGCAATACTGCAATTTTTCCAATGATTTAGCAGTATCAGTGTCCGTTTTGATTGCTTGAAGAGCGTTGTCGATATGTTTTCCAAAGAGAGCTTCGCCATTGTATGGAAGGTCCATGATTTTACTTTGTACCTCCGGCCTTAAAGAGGTGGCCTTCAGCCAGCTCTGTCTTCTCGAAACTGCTGCGCCTGACAGTTGACGAAAACCAGTGTTGGCGATGTCCATGGCGCAATCCATAATCTCAGATACAGCACGCTTTCCCGCAATATTTTTTTAGCATCGGCTCTCTCTTCTTTGGAAAGCCGGTCAAGATATAGAGCAATATCCAACCACATCTGGCAATCATATCGCCCAATGACTGCCAAAGAGTTCACTGCCTGCACTGTGAGCGCCGCTATAGCGAAAAAACGCTTCCCAATGCTGTCCAGGTGCCTACCTTCCTTGTCAGGGTGCTGATAATGGCACCAATGGGTTTTTTGATAGACGCTGTGCAGCTTGGGTGATCACTGAGTCGGGTCTTGGATGTCCAATAAAACAGGCCGGAGAGTCTTCAGGGGCTTTATCTTTCTTATCCAGGCATGGTAACACAGAAGATGATGTGGCTGGATTTTTCATTACTTTAATCCCTTTATCCCAGATATAATCCACTACGGGTATAGCCCTGATGCTCTTTCTGAACGGCTTCTTAAAGTCATATAAAAAACAATCTGTCTGCTTAGATGGCATGGGCAGATCGAATCTCCTTGCTCCTCTTTCAAGAAGATTATGAAAACCTCCTATATCTTCAGAAGGGGAATCCATGGTATAGGAGATGACGGCATTGGATTAAGGTAGTCATTACATTCGTCATGAACGTCATGAAGTTCACCCTCTTCTCTTTCATCAGCAGAAGATGAAGTATCCTGGAGAGGAACTGTCTGTTGAGTATGCCTTGTAGATGTGGGCGGAGGCAAAATTCTTCTCATTTACAGTGTAGACAGTTGCACAGGTAGAGTCTTTGGAGGTGGAGCCGATTGCCTAGGCAATGGCAATGTTGGTGGAAAACATTTCCGATAGTCTGCCATCATAAATTGCGGGTCGAAGACTAACGAGCTTGGGAGACATATCATTTCCTCCTGGTAGAGATGTTGAAATTGTGCTTGTTGAGGAGGATAATATCCTTGTTCATAATAGCCTTCCTTGTCATTATCATCATCCTGTTGATACTTGACATGTAATTGTGACAGACTGTGAGTGACACCAAAAGGTCCATCATCATTCGAATCCTCGTCCAAAAGGTGGCTGGGTAGTAAGGGTGATACTTTGTTGGGTGATGTTTGCTCTGGTATCAAATATTTGTCTTTTGCCATGTTTCTTTGTATCCCTCTTTTGTCGTTGAGGCCATCGTCGAGGTCGTTGACGGTGTTGCCGATGATGCGGCTGAAGTTCCCTTCATTATCAATGGAATTGGTGTTGATGAGACGGAAACTATCTGCATCATCGACGATATAAGTGCTGTAATCTGAGTCGTCGGCGAAGTGGTCATCGTTGACAAGGATGTGACCATAGTCACTATGCTCGTAGTTGTCATAGATACCGCTGTAGTCATTTTCGGCATCGTCGGTATTGCCAATTATGCCATTGTCGACAGAGGTGAATTCGTCTACGAACTTTTCGTCGATGACAGTTTTTTAATTTGTGAAGAAGTTGAGGCGGAGGTGTAGAAGGCTTAGACCTGGATCTCTCAGGCTTTTGTGAGAAGTAAGAAATCGCTTTATGTTGTTCTGAGGGACCATGTTCCTCTTTGAAAGAGATGGACTTCACTCCTTGTGAGATCCCTGATGGGTCTTTTTTGAAGATTTTTTAGGAGGCTCATGAGATGAATGAGCTTCTGAACTGTCTCTCTCTCTCCTTTCTTATATTTACTAGAGCAAATAAAGAATCTTCACTATAATCTTCAGAGACAGGACCTTCCTTAGTTTTTAGCTTCTGGAGCCATACAAGCAAGATGCGTCTCGCCATTCCGCTGGCAAGAACCTTCTGAAATATTAGAATATCCTCTACTGGAGAGACTCTGGATGGAGAATGAGCTGGTTAAGTCAGAGTGAAGAAAGAGCATGATGAGTGAAAATAAGAAGATTGTGATCATGAGTACGATCTAGGTCTTCTGCTGATAGGCGTGCTTAGTGGAGATGCCGTGGTAAGACAAGAGCGCTTCCACTTCGTTACTTTAGAGGTCTTCTTTGGTAGAAGGTGTCTGGACCTGATCTTCAAATGGTTTTATTGGCCTGAGTGGATCATGTAGAAGGGGGGCTGTGTATGGATCTGCAACCATTCTAGGACGTTCCAATGAAGTAAAAGTGCTTTCATCTCTTCAGTTCTTGTTAGGACAAGAGCATGTCTGTACTGCATGAGAAAACTGCCAGACTTGATCAATGAAGACAGAGACAATGCTGGACATAGTGATAAAGAAATGAGTAACTTTTAGGATGTTGATGGATGGAAAGTGTTCCGACGTCGATGTAGGTCTTTTTGATGTTGATGGGGTCTCTGTTGAAGAAGTTGTTGGGTCTCCGCTGGGTAGTGACAAATGGATTGACACCGATCTGCCATGATGTGTCTCTGTCGTTATTCTCATTCTTGAGTGTTTTGACATCGACTATTTAGAGTGCCACTTGTTTTGAGGTCAAGTTGCAATTGAGCCACCCTTTGATGGCCAACATGTTGGAGCAGAGCCTCGCGAAGGTGACATCATAGGTCTCGACATCAAAGTTCTATGACGTTGAGAATTTTGAGAATGATGCTGATATTTGTTTCTGTCACTGAACCTCTTTTCTCTATATTGCCCTCTGTGGGAGTGTTTTTCAGATGATGGCACACTTAAAGAGACTAGCTGACAGACTGATCTTTCTAGCCTCCTCTTCTTCCTCTCTTCAGCCTTCGTGTCCTGCACCAAGCCCATATGCCTAAAGCCTTCTCTGTCTTTGAGTGTTCTTTTAGACCTTTTTTTACAAATATCACACTCATTGACAGAGTGAGATACAAGAAGGCAGACCACACACAACTTGTGAGCATCTGAAACTGCCTTCTTCCTATCACATAAAGGGGTCTTAGAAAAAGAGATGGCATTTGGATTGAAAATTTTAGAGTCAGGAAAAAATCTCTGTCCTTGATGTTTAGAGATGATGAGTAAAAATGTTCAAAATTATTTCTCGACAGAAAATATTAATATTTTTCAGAAGTGTGACTCCTCACAGGTGTTCATAGATCCTACTCTACCAAGTTGGAAAAAATAACTCGCTCTGGGAGGAAACTGTCAATACAATGCATTGTGGGAAGGGGAGCCTCCTAGCTTCCTAGAGGTGCAGGCCTCTTTTTTTTCTTTACTTTTAATGTATACCTATCCGGCTGCATTTTTACCTTGATGTACACAATGTTTAAAAGGGATTTTGCATAACAGATGCTGCAGCTCAACTTAATTTAGGTATTCAACTACAGCATTATAGACATTCACGAAACAATTTCCATGGAAGAATAACTATGCTGAAAGGTGTTCCGGGGTCCACACAAGCAATGGGGATTTATTCAAGTATTTATGACTATCAGTGAAGAGTCTATGATCTAGAAACACCTTTCCCAGAGCAGAAATCGATTCTCCCACTTCCCCAGCAAATATGGTGGTGATCCATTCCCTTTTGCACCGTGGAAGGGTAGGTACGCCAGTACTTGGCTGGAGTGAATCTCAGATCCTTTCCAGGGTCGAAAAGGGAAGGAGAGTAGTTTATGAGTGGTGACAAACAGCAATCTTGTGGGTTTTCAAAAACTTTGAAGGCAAACCAAGCCTTGGAACACCCAATTCTAATCTCTTGAGTGGGATTTACAGGTGCGGAAAACTCTGCACTCTTGGTGGAGATCTTCACGCATGCAAATGGGCTTTTGCTTGTAAGAAACACCTCTGTGAATTCCTGACAGGTGTAAGTAAGGTAAAGTTGGTCAGTTATGTTTATGAGATATCAATGATAGGAAAACACCCCCCCCCCACACACACGCATGCACATGCACACACACATACACACACCACATCTACTCATACATGAAACTTAGGGTTACATATATAGACTATACAAATCAGAAAATACTTTGAACCTTTAGAAGTACATTAAAGAAGGGGCACAATCGGAGCTTGCACATTCACTATGAGCAGTTGGCAGCTCGGTTTGATTTGAAGGCCCCACAGTGTAACCATTTCTGATAGTATGCTAACTGTAACAAAAAACAAAGGATACAGTGCCTCTGCATGACTTACACAAGCGGCCTTTGAGTGGCGATAATGTAGTCAGGCTTCCCGTTCTTGTACACAAGCCGAGCGTTAGCCTGCACCCATTTCCAGTGGTTCTCCTTGGTAAGCAGGCGGAACACGGTCAGTCCACTCTCACCCGTCTTCATCACTACAAACGATGACCAAGAATGAGGAGGTAGGAAGGTAAACAAGCAAAAATAAGGGAAGTGCAGGCACTATGCTTTCAATTTCCCTTGCAAATGTTATACATTAATCAAACAAGGTCACTGTGGTTCACACGTGTATAAAGCATGTTAGTCTTTCTTAATTTTAAATTTGTTTTATTGTTGCTCTAATATTCAACAAAATCCTGTATATTCGACTCAGCTTCAAAATTCGGCCTCGCTGATCGTGGTACAACATTTTACATAAAGAATGAAGAAAAATGGTAAATGAAAAACCCAACTCCCACCCTCCCTCACCCTCCCCCCGGGTGCCTGCGTGTCCTATTTCTGTAGCTCGTCTTGCGATACTAGATGACTCCTGGGTCTCGATGTGCGGCCGCTGGATGGAAATCACCGGTCAATCTTAGTATTCTAAGGTACCGCGGGCAGGTTAGCTCAGTAAACTCTTGTGATAAGAGTGTTATAAATGGGTGCCAGACCTCTCAGAAAGCGTCTCCTTCTGACCTCAGCGTCGAAGAGAGGCGCTCCAACCCTAAGAAGTCCCAAATTCGATGTAGCCAATTCAGTCTTGTCGGGACTCTCTCCGTACCCCAAAGAGCTAGTATAGCTTTGTGTGCTGCTCTAAGCACTAGGGTAATGTGTCTGCCTCTCTTTGATGTTAGTGGGTAAGTGAGTGGGTTGGGAAGACCCAAAAGTATATATGATGGAAATCTGGGGAGCTGAGTCTTGAAGCTCGTATCGATCTCTATTAGAATTTCTTCCCAGAATTGAGACAATTTCGGGCAATCCCAGAGAATGTGTGTTAGTGTTCCTATTGATGCGCTACATCTCCAGCATCTATTGTCGCGTTCGGGATTGAATGTGTGTATAATAGCTGGGGTCAAATACCAATAGTTGGTTATTTTCACTGCTGTTTCAGTGCTAGATGAGTTGGGAGCTGAGTGCCTGGCCCTATAGTAAATGTCTCTTCATTCCTTTTGGGTCAATTCCCTCACCAACTCGCTCTCCCAACGGTGCTGTGCTGTGGATTTCGACTCTGTCTCCGGGCTCTGTAATAGTTTGTATAGGTCTGTAACTAACCGTTTGTCTGTGTCTCTACTAAGGAGCCATCTCTCGAATGCGGTTAAATCTCTCTGCGCTGCTCCTCTCACTCTGGATCCATCGCCCAGTGTCTAACTTGTGCATAACGGAATCTCTCTTCCTCCGAAAAGACCCCGTTTGCCCTTAAAGAATTGAACGGGATAGGGCCTTCTTTGTCGAATAGATAGCCTAATGATCTGCAGTCTGGTTTTTGCCAGGCCTCAAATTCTTTGCGGTTCAGACCTGGTGTGAAGGCCGTGTTCCCGACTATGGGGGCAGGGGGGACGGAACCGTTGTGAAACCCCTCTTCGCCCCAACCACATCCCAGACCCTAAGCGTGGAAGCCGTGATTGCCGATAGATAGAGGCTGCGAGTGCGACTAGACTTCTCAAGGAAGGGGATTTTCCACAGTGGTGAACCTGCCAACGCCTTGTCCATATACAACCATGCTTTCTCTGATTCCGAGCGAGACCATTCCACTATGTATCGGAGTTGGGCTGCTTGAAAGTAGCGTTGTATAGATGGTACTCCCAACCCTCCCTCCCCTGGTGGTCGCATGCTCAGCTCTCTTCGCATTCGAGGCTGCTTATTGGCCCATACAAAGGAGCAGAATGCCCCTTGTAATTCCCGAAGTGCTCTCGGAGGTGGCCAGAGAGGCAGGGTATAAAATTCTTGGGAGGGCCATCATTTAAGGGCCGCGATTCGTCCTAACCAAGACAGAGCACATGGGAGCCACCTGGCAAGTCTGCTTTCGTCTTTTCTATTAAATCTTTATAGTTGGGGCGTGGCCAAGACCCGGAGCGAAATGGCCGCTTGATTCTTTAGCTCCGTGAGTCCTATCCCTCCTCCGTCTATCCTGACTCAAGATCCGACTCCTCGAGGTGGGGGAACACACCTGACTGCAAGCGGGTGCTCCGTGGCTAACTCCCGCCGCCAAAAACCATCCAGGGCCGAAGTTCTGGGTCCCGGAAGCAGGGGGCCTAGTCGGACCTTGAAGCCGGGGGCTCAATTTGAAGGTCCTGCCGCCGAGAGGGGGCCGAAACGCAGCCTGTTGTCCCAGTGGGCCCCGTGCACGAACATCCCTGCGGACGGCGGCTCGCAGTACGTCGAGCCGATGGTGCCCCCGGGGCTGTGCCTTCCCCGGTCGCGGACCTGAAGGCATCGAAGGCGAACTGAGGGGCTAGCGTGCTACGGCCGGGCTGGCGGCGACCTTTGACCAGACCTGGGACACACAGACGGTGAGGTGGAGCGAGGGGTGCCCAAGGTGTGGCGGCAGAGGCGGGACCCTAGCTCCTCCCCTTCCCCCCCCCCAGCTGATTGATTACGGAGCAAACAATCCACGCAGGGGCCCTGCAGGGAATAAGGAGGGGACTCCCTCCCACACACCGCACTGAGGCCCGGTGATAAGCGGCAGGCGGTGGAAACCGCGAACAGTCCCAGTACCCTACGATCTTGCCTACTCTCTGCTTGACTGTGGGTAGCGCCGACGCTGGGATAGAGCTGTGTGGCGCCCAGGCGGTGTCGAGGGTGCCCGGATTCACCTACTTGGGCCAGCATCCACGAGCCAACCAGACCATCCGGGAGAAGTGTGGCGGTGCCGTTCTTCCTCCTTGCACCCCTGCCTAAATAATTGGCGGCAGACGGACGGAGACTGGATCTTGCCGCTACGCTGCGTGGGCCCACAACTAATACCGGACATAGCAACACGCTGTCCAGTGGAATACCGACAACAAGCCACAATGGCAGCAGAGAAGAGCAAAGCCACAGGTGCAAGGGGACCGAAAGCGGTCCAAACAAACAGGCTGGACCGCTACACCCTCCCTAAAGACATGCTCCATGGCCGACAGTCTGGGGGTGGCACTACCGGGGAACATGGAGGAGAGGACCAGGAACTGTCCCTAAAAGACGTTATGAAGGCAATCACCACTGGCCAAACCGCGCTGGAAAATAAAATGGACACCATTGCCATTGAGGTCAACCTGATCCGGGCCGATCTCACTAAACTTAACGAAAAAGTTAAACAGGTTGAGCTCACCACTTCCAGTCTTGTAGACGATGTCGCCCAGCTCCAAGGTGAACTGCAGGACATGCAAACATTCCGCAAAACCACGGAACTTAAGCCCGATGATTATGAAGGGCGCCTACGCCGCAATAACCTGCGCATTTTAGGAGTGCCAGAAAAAGCAGAGGGGCAGGCCCCCGACCTCTTCGTAGAGGACCTTATCCTGCATCATCTAAAACCCAAGGGCCTTAGTAAGTTTTTTGTTATTGAAAGGGCACACAGGGTCCCAGGTGGTCGTCCCAAGCCGGGAGCCCCCCTACGCCCAATGCTGGCTAGAGCGCTAAATTTCCGGGACAGAGACGTGATCCTCCAAAATGCTAGAATGGGGACCGCCCTTCGCTTCGAGAATGCCGACATCTCCTTTTTCCCGGACTTCACGCAACGAGTGCAGCGTCAAAGACGGTCCTTCACTACGGTGAAACAGAAACTTAGGGAAAAGGGACTGAAGTACTCTATGTTATTCCCAGCACGCCTTCGAGTGGAAGCCGAAGGGAAAACCTGGTTCTTCGAACAACCGGAGGCGGCGGAGGACTGGCTTGAATATCAGACGGAGCGGGCCCTACGAGATCGAAATGCTGGGGGGGATGCTGCCTCTCAGGCCCACGGCTGACGAGGCTGACCTGGACACGAAGCCTCCCCAATGCAGGCTAACTATCGAGTTTGGCTGGGACAGGTAATGGGCTGTGCGGCGGCCGGACCCCGGGGAGACGCCTCCCCTCTCTATGACTGTTTTTTGGAACTTTGGTGTGTAACCCATGTAGGGGACTTATTAATCTGTAGCACCCGGGGGGGGGGTGGGAATGCGGGCTGCCACGTCCTCACATTTTCTACTACTAGTTCTGTATTAGGGCGACAGGCACTCTGCAAGTTTCTTATGGGCAGTTCTGAGCCCAGAGTGCAGGGCAGCGGGGTGGGGGGCTGTTGGATGGGGGGGGGGGTTGTTGGGTTGGGGGGTCATGTTTATGCATCATCATGGTTTTTACATCGGTATTTCATTTCACAACTATCACAGAGGCACTTGCCAACAGCAACCTAAACTATGAGCGTCATGGGGGATAGAAATGTTAAAATATTGAGCTGGAATGTCAACGGACTTGGGGACAAGATCAAGCGTAGCGTGGTTCTCCAATATATTAAACGGCAAGGCCCGGATATTGTCCTCCTACAAGAGACGCACCTGGTCGGGAATCTCTGTAGAGCAATGCACAGGGGGGGGTACACAATGGTTGCACACGCAGGGTTCACTTCAGGCTCCAGAGGTGTAGGCATCATGGTCAAGAAAACACTCCCCCTGGATGTGGACTCCACTTGGACGGATGAGAGAGGCAGATATGTTGGGATCTCAGGCACATGGGAGGGCCGCTCCATCACATTCATGTCGGTCTATGTACCCCCGGGACTGCAGGGCTCCACCTTTGCTGACCTGGGCTCCGTCCTACTCACGGTACCAGATGGCCTCCTGGTCCTCGGAGGAGACTTTAATGCAGTAGTATCGGGCACACTGGACCGCTATCCCCCCAGGGAGATAGGACCCTCTGCACGCTGGCTGCCCGACTTTCTTGACGCTATGGGGTTAGTGGACGGCTGGAGAATACATCACCCAGACCAGATACAACACACCTTTCACTCAGGCGCCTATCATAGTCTTTCCTGTTTGGATTACTGCCTGGTCCCTGCAGCACAAGTCACTCACATACATGAAATCAGGCACCTAGCCAGGGGCATCTCGGATCACTCCCCGATATGGATACACATAGTACTCAATCAAGTTGCAGTGGGTAGGCTAGCTCCAATTAACCCCTGGTACTTTCGAGACTCGAAACTCCGTAGAGATCTCCACAAAGCCATGGACGATTACTTCTCCGAAAATGTGGGGTCAGTATCCTCATACCAGTCCCTGTGGGAAGCGTTCAAGGCCGTAATTCGAGGTCAGGCTCTGTCCTTAATCGCAGGGGCGAAGAAAGATAAACAAAAAGAAGTCCTCGCCATAGAGGCTGACATTTATCGGCTGGAAGGCGACCTAGAATCTAGTGTGACACCGGAAAAGCTCCATTTCCTGAGCCTAAAACAACATGATTATAAAGCCCTAGTCACAGACAAAGCCAAACTCCTGGGCAGGAAGCGACAAGGTAGAATTTACGACCTGGGTGACAAAGCGGGGAAGCTAACAGCATGGTTGGACAAAAAAGACTGGGCGAGTAGATTAGTCCCAGAGCTCAAAGTCGAGGGAGACACCTCCCTCACTGAACCTCAAGAAATAGTGGACAGATTCGCCACTCATTTCCAAAAAGTATACATGACAGTGACCCCACACACCGAGGAAGACTCACAAGACCTCCTTCGGGACATCAGGCTCCCCCGTCTCTCCTCTGTGGATGGCGACTTTATGGAGAGTGACTTGACCACAGATGAAATTGCGCAAGCAATTCGTACATTGAAACCGGGCAAGGCTCTTGGACCAAACGGTATCCCCATTGAGCTATACAAACTGTGGCCCGATAAACTTGCACCATACCTAAAATCGATGTTTGAGGAATCTAGAGAACATGGAGTACTGCCGAGGGAGCAGAGAATAGCCACCATAATCACTATACATAAGGAAGGGAAGCCCAGGACTGACTGTGCCTCATATAGGCCGATCTCCCTCCTTAATGCCGAACCCAAAATCCTGGCCAAGCTCCTGGCTACTCGCCTGATCAAAATAATAAGCAACTTAGTGCACCCAGATCAGTCGGGCTTTATGCCCCACAGAAACACGGCCCTGAACCTACGAAGGATTCACGGAGTGCTGGGTAGAGCATCAACCATTCAAGAGTCAGCTGTGATAGTGTCCTTGGACGCAACCATGGCATTTGACACTGTTGAATGGCCCTACCTCTGGGCAGTTCTGGCAAAACTGGGATTTGGCCCAAAGTACATACAGTGGGTTTGTCTCCTATACCAAGAACCTCTGGCCCAGGTAGTGGTCAATAATAAACTGTCGGCCGCGTTCCCACTCAGCCGTGGAACTCGTCAAGGATGCCCACTCTCACCTCTTCTCTTTGCCCTCGCCCTAGAACCTCTGGCTGCTTGGATCCGACAGGATCACAGGATACGAGGGCTGAGATGGGCTCCCAATCGGGAGGACCGCATTTCACTCTATGCGGACGACATCTTACTCTATCTGGCCTCTCCGAGGAAATCCCTAATAGTAGTGTTAGATATTTTGGCATTGTTCGGCAGATTTTCTGGATTCACCGTTAACTGGGGTAAATCCTTATTATTTGTCCTTCAGGGAGACCCTCCCACCCCCCCGGGAAACTGCCCACTTCGGATCACCACAGTGGGCTTTAAATACTTGGGTATTTTTATTTCTCTCGGCCCGCTACGCCCAAAATCTTCTTCCGCCCCTGCGTAAACTCAAAAAAGACATTGCCAGCTGGAAATCGCTTCCCCTCTCCCTATTGGGCAGAGCGGCCCTGTTTAAAATGATGTCCTTGCCCAGATTTCTTTACGCACTGCAAAATGCCCTGGACCCGGTACCTGCACGTTTTTTCAGGGAAGTAGACTTCAGAGAGAACTGCTCTGGGACGGAAGACCGCGTATCGCCCTAAATAAGCTGACCCTAAACTGGTACGATGGTGGCATAAGCTTCCCGGACATTAAAAAATATTACTGGGCAGCACACCTTGCTGCCGTAAATCACGGCACCTATGGGCGAGGCGACGACCCTGGCAATGGCATGGATAAATGGCTCCTCTTCGGAGGCAACTACAACAGGGCACTCTATTCGCGACCCAAAAGGTACAACCTGACAGGCCCTACTAACCACTCGGTCCGAATTTGGCACAATGCAACTAACTCCCTTGGGTGGGGACGTAAACTGACGTTGGCAACCCCGCTTTGGGATTCTGAAATACTGGGTAGCTTATGGAGGTCGAAGGGATTCGACAGATGGGACCTTATTGGCATTACACAAGTCAAAGACGTCTGGGGAGAAGGGGGAGTCAAGTCCTTCACCACACTGCAGGCTGAGTATGACCTAGCCGACACTGAATATTTCCGATATGCTCAGATCCAGCACTCGCTCCAATCGCTTCTACCCAAAAGGGTGGCCCCTCTAGAAGCCTCGCCCTTAGAGGACAGAATCTTGGACGGCCACCTACCAGAAAAGATGATTTCCTTAATATACAAAAAACTGATAAACAACATGACTGATCCACTCCAGGCATTAAGGGAGAGATGGATGGGAGATGGCATCGAGATAGATGATGAAGACTGGCGGGAGGCAGTGTCTTCCCCTAAAGTAGTCGCCATACCGGCGTGCCTGAGACTAGTTCAGCTAAAAATCCTTCATCGGGTGTATATCACCGGGCCACGCCTGATCCGTATGGGGGGAGCCGATAGTGGGGAGTGCAGGAGAAGATGTGGTCACCTGGGAACCTTCCTGCACATCATATGGGAATGTGAACACGTCAGTTCCTTCTGGCGCGAGGAACACGAGGTAATGTTTGCAGTGCTGCACACCCGTCTTTCGCCAGAGGCGAGACGCTGCCTTCTAAACATATGGGAACCCACAGACCTGAGCACTTACCAGACACAATGGGCCACCCTGGGGTTCATGATAGTCAAGAGAAACATTGCACAATTATGGGGCGCTGCTAAACCACCTACGCTAGAGGCCTGGGAAAGGGACCTTGATTGGTGTATGTTTAGGGAGAAGACGGTCTATGCTGCCAGGGGATGCCCTAAAAAGTGGGCCCAAATTTGGAGCCCTTGGAATAACTATCGTGGAGAAATATGTCCGCCACCTGCTTGTTCTGGATCAAATATCCCCCCTACCCCGTGACACTCCCCTCTTATGTCGAAATGTAATCCTTCTCCTCTGTACGCTTCTACTACTTATCAACTGGCTGTGTTCTCTGTCCTGTCTGTTTGAACCGATGTATGTTTCAATAAAAAGATTTATAAAAAAAAAAAATCTTTATAGTTGATCTTTGTGATCTCCTGTATTGTCGGTGCTAGGCGAATCCCCAAGTAGGTGATGGAATTTTGCCAACTGATAGAGTGCGCTTGCTGAAGGCGGTCCTGCGTTTCAGGGTAGACTGTCCGGCTCAGAGCCTGTGATTTGGCTATATTGATGCGGAAGCCAGAGACTAGCCCGAAGCATTCCACCTCGGCTAGGAATTTCGGGAGAGACACACCAGGACTGTCCAAGGAGGCAATGACGTCTTCCGCATAGAGCGAAATGCAATGGTCTTCGCCCCCAAAACGGATACCCCTCACGTTTGGGTTGTCTCTCACCCTTTGAGCAAATGGCTCCATATATATATTGCGAAAAGCAACGGGGAGAGGGGGCACTCCTGTCTAGTGCCACGCTGAATCGGGAAACAATCCGAGGTTCTGCCATTTACCCAGACTGACGCCTGTGGCTGCTCATATCCACTCAAAACCCAGGTACCAAATCTATCCCCAAACCCAAAATGCCTCAGCACCGCCGCTACATACAACCAATGCACTCTGTCAAATGCCTTCTCAGCGTCTATTGAAAAGAGCATCGATTCACGCTGCGTTCAGGGGGCTTTATCTATGAGATGGAGGAGGCGTTTAGTGTTATCTGCGCTCTGCCTATTTGGTATAAATCCTGACTGATCTCTGGTGCAATCAGTCCGGGCATTAGTGGTGCCAACCGTGCTGCTAATATGCCGGTAAATAATTTTGCATCTACGTTTAAGAGCGAGATTGGGTCGGTAGGACCTGTAAGCTGTCTTATCTTTTTCTGGCTTGGCTATAACAGAGATGGAGTTCCGTGCGTTTCTCTCATCTAGCCTTGTTTTCGGCAGCCGAGATCGCTATCAACTCCCCTCTAATTATCGCCTTCAGTGTGTCCCAAACCTTTGCAGGAGAAGTCTCGGGCGGTCGTTAATCTCTAAATAGTTCTTAATCGCCCTCTCTATTTGTTGGATAGTTTCGGGGCGGCAAATCCTAGGCTCTTGCAATCTCCAACCGCGAGAGCCTCTATGTTGAGGCAGGAGAGCAAGGTCCAACTGGATCTCCGAATGGTCTGATAGAGCTGTTGGCTCTATATCTATTGTTTGCACTGCCCGCTGTACCTCTCTAGAGCCTAAAAGGAAATCCAGTTGTGCGTACGATCGGTGTGCGTGCGAGTAGAATGTGTAGTCTCTTGCCTCGGGTGGGACTCTTGCCATAGATCTCTCAGCCCCAGTTCCCGTAGCCATCGGGCTCCTCCTTCACTAAGTGCCCCTGATGATCTGTGTCTCCGAGTCAAGCGATCAAGGTTGTTGTGAAATACTAGGTTCAAGTCACCCCCTAGTAGTACCCAACCATCTCGTGCTACCATGACCTCCTTCACTGCATTTTGTAAAAACTGTTCCTGTCGTTCATTTGGGGAGTATATCGATCCCACCAGGAGAGAGTGTGTGCCAGTGTGTGTGCGGTAACCCAAGAGGCAGCCCTTAATCTCTGCCACTTTTACTCCTAGCTTCCCTGAAAAGGACCTTGAGAACAATATCGCCACTCCCGCCGACTTCTGTGTTAAGGAAGAGAAGAATTGTTGTGGGAAGGTCCTACTTTTAAGTCTATGCCAGTCTCTGCGCAATAGGTGCATCTCTTGCAGGAAACATATATCTGCTCGTGTGTTTTCCAAATATGAAAGAATCGCCCTCCTCTTTACTGGGCTATTTAGTCCCTTAACGTTAAGGGTCACTACCCTTAAGTCTGAGAGTCCGCTATCCTTCAGGGTTCCTGGGGAGAGCTGTGTGAGTTGCTGTGTTTACCCCTTCAGCTACAACTATTATCAGGGGGGATGCATCATAATCGAGAAGCAAATACATAGATAGAATAGTTAGCATGCACCCATAAACAAACCCCAAAACTAACCCCATAGTTAACAAAAGTCTCTGGATCGGGAACAGTCGTGGATTCACCATCCCCGTATCAGCAAGAAGTCTATAAGGTGGGGTGATGTGGCAGGTTTTATTGTCCCCCGCTCCGCCCCGGCCCCCCCGCCAGCTCCTTATGGTTGCTATGTCACCTCAAGTCGGATCATTGCTGCAACTGTCCGCCGACAACTTAGCCTGGAGAGCTTTCCTTTCAGTCGTCATTGTGTACAGGCCTGGGCCGGACCCCCTGCCCGCCTCAGGTATCTTCCTCCATCTCTCTCTGTTTCCTCTTCTCTGCGAGTTAAAGGGAATCCGAAGTCGGGAATCCGAAGTCGGGAATCCTCCTGGCGCTCGATCTGCAGCAGCTCCGCCGCCTCGGAAAGGGAAACGAGCTGTCGAAATTGACCCTGCCATTTAAACACCAAGTGAAATGGGTGACCCCATGAATAAGGCACTTTCTGATCCCTCAGTAAGCTAGTGATTGGCCGGAACTCCTGTTGTTTCATAAGTGTTGAAGTCGCCAGGTCCTGATATAAATGGAGAGTGTGGCCATTGAATTGGATGGCAGACAGTTCCCGGGCCTTTTTCAAGATAGCCTCTTTAAGTTGGAAGTTGTGCACACATGTCAAAATGTCCGGTGCACACCCCCCACCAGAACTCCAATTGCCCATTCTGTGGGTCCTATCTAGTCGGATTGGTTCTGAAGAAGAATCGCCCAGGATTTGTGTGAATAGTTGTGTTACATACGCCTCGACATTGTCTCCTTCTGAGGTTCTAGGGGCCCTACTAATAAGAATGTTGTTCCTCCTGGAACGATTCTCCAAATCCTCCGCATGGGCCTGGAGGTCTAGCTGTTGCTCAGACAGACGTATGATTTCCTGCTGTAGTTGGACGATTTCCTCGTCGCGTGAGGTGCCTTGTTCCTCAAGGGTATCAACTCGTTGTTCGACATCTGTCACCTCTTTCCGCACCGCCTGTAATTCACTTGCCAAGTCACGTTTAATTGTCATTAAGTCCTCCCTCAGGCTTGAGAATAGGGACTCCAGATAAGACCGTGTGACTGGTGCCTCTGTGTCTTCCAGCGATGGGGAGGGGGCTCTGCTTTGTCCTCCTTTATTCACGCTCTCTTGAGCCCCTCCCGTTTTAGTAAATATATCTTTAATTGAGCCCCCCTTCTTCGTCCTGCCTGTCGCAATTGCGCTGAGTTTTGTGCGCTATCTTCTTGGCTCCCGCGGTGGAGGCCAGTGGTCAGCCCTTTGAGCGGGGACACCCCCCTTTTGAGGCCCCTACTATGTGTCTCTGGCGGGAACCCGCAAGTACACCTCCCACTGCCACCAGGCGGTGGAACCAGGGGTTGTGTTCCTTTGTAGGGGATCCCGATGTGCCCCGATAGGCCGTGGATAGGCACTTTGTGTTCTTCACCTACCGCCTACTCTGCGTGTAGTCCCTGCAGCTCTGACCAAGGTTAGACTTTGTCGGTTCGTTGTTGGCTGCCGTCTTGAAATCCGCATCCAGTGACTATGCCAAGGTCCTCCAGACGTCTGGATCTACTGCCACGCCCGCTGGCTCAGTCCGTGGCACCTACAGGTGCGGGCCAGCCTCAGCGTTATGGGTATGCCCGGCCTGAAAGCTCTCTATGTATGTCTCTGCGCCGGGTCAGGGAGCCCAGCCCCTCTGTGTCCACGTGAGCCTCCTTCTCAAGATGCGGGTGTAAATGGCCCAGATCGCAGAGGCCCAACTGCACACAAGGCCTATTTGTGTCCGAGGTCCAGCAACTCGCCCTAGGGTCCCGCCCCAGCAGCCGGCTCCTCCAGTCTCGGCTTCTTTTTTGTCTGGCTCCGGTGCACAGGCCCCGGGCCTCCCCTGGCCTACCGCAAGGCCCCCGGGTCCCGATATATCAATGGTGTGTCCCTGTCTCGGGACCCCGGGAGCCCCGATGGCGCCAACACACGCCTGACTCACCGCCGGGTCCCCGTGCCGCTCCCGGGAGTTGTCCGCATTCCGGATCCGCCTGGCCAAGTCCTGTGTGCCTCTGTCTCGTCAGGTGCGGCTGCCCAGGATCCCTGGCCCCAGCTCGGCGTCATCTCTGCTGTGCATTGGGAGCCCCTGCTTGGGGCCTGGCCCAGCAGTCACGCACTCCCCCTGCTCCATTGCACACCGCCGGGGATTCAGCGCCAGGCCCAGCCACGCCTCTCCTTCCGGTTGGGCCGATGCTAATCGCTTTTCCTCAGTTGCGGCGAGCCTTCCTCCATCACAACGTGATCCTGGATGTCGACCAGGCTCCCAAACTGCAGATCCGGTCAAGGTCGAAGCTGGGCAAGTGGGCGAGGAGGCCCCCAGCTCGGTTGGGACGGAGCGGAGGAGAGATGCGACTCACTCCGTCGCCATGTTGGCCACGCCACGTTAGTCTTTCTTACAGGCATATTTCCAAACAAGTATGGGGAATGCAGTCCTCAACTGGCCTTTCCTTTGCGAGGCCTTCGCAGCCCTCCATACTACTCTAGGCATACTACTCTAATAGTAGAGGTAATAAGAACCCACGCTACCCACCTGTCCATTTATGGACTGATACCATGACGATATACGAATGCAAGTTCCCTAAAAGGTATGCTACATCGAAACCCAAGATTCAACCAACATCATAAAAAAGTGACAGACTGACAAAAGTAATGAGAGGGGATGTTGATAAAAACTTGCCACTGTACCTGGCTCAGACCATTGATCAGACAGGTAAATACAATTATGACCTAGTGACAGACTCATCGTGCAATCGTACTGAGTGTTGGTACAATAATTTACAGATGGCATGCTGACAAGAGCAATAACAATGGATTTGATATACCCCTGACCTGATTACTGCAAGCATTGTGAATGGGTGGATAAATAGATTAGATAAGTACATTTCGGTTCTAAAAAACATAACATGCAGTTTCATAAGCATCAATGTCAGACATCAAGAAAAGAAAAGGACGCTCATGGGTTTCTTGCAGTAGTTGATAGTGTTGGGTGAAAATGGCAATCTAACTTTGCAGGCAGTGCAATAAGATGTGGCTGTGTTGTTTGTGCTAGATAACTTTGTGCAGGATTTACAGCATTATATTATTGGATGATACCTATGCTAGGAGGAACTGTCAGGGCCAACAAATATTTAAACATTTGTCAAGAAAGGGACAGAATGTAACAATGTAGGATATGGGGCACTCCTGCTCAATCCTGTTCAATGGAGGGCAAGGGGAGTCATGATGAAGTGAGGAGATGCGCAGATAAAGTGCGAGAAATGCACCAGAGAAGATAAGACAAGAGCAGGTTAGAGAGAGAAGGAAGTGTCTGGTGCTGCACAAAATATAGTGCCAATTCAGCCTTTTTCACACTTTAATTATCTCTAAAGGTCCATTTTTGTTTGAAATAAACAGCATATTTCTGTGGATAAGGAACATGTTTTCTGTAAAATTTCATTACATTCATAAGGCAAATTCCCTTTACCTATATAACTATGTAACTATAACTAACATGACATGGCATACCATAACATAACAGAACAAATAACATTGCCAAGATCAAACAGAAAGGGTTGGGCCCTCTTTTAGAGCATGGTAACCAGTCTGTTGGTCTGCAGGGCATAGGTATGTACTCCGCTGCCTTGGTGGAAGATCAACTGCTGTACCTACAGGTCTCTGCCAGGCAGACAGACAGATCTCTCTGCCTTATGAAGACACCTACACTTTTCAGAGCTGGTGCCACGTTTAAAGCACCATCTCACATCAGTTTGTTGCTTTTCAAAAAATATCTCCCAAAGTGGGAGTTTGTAACTGAAAACAAAAAACAGAAATGCCCCTAGCACGCTGACACTGTTCTGAAAGGGCATTGAAGTCATTTCTTGGGTTTTCTGTTCATGACCTCCAGCCAATATCTAGCAGTGCCAAAATGGAAAAAAGTATTTGGGCATGTCTGCCCTAAATAAGAGAGATAGTCGGAGAAACTTTGAACAACAGCCCAATGTACAATGGGTGTTAGTAAATGATTTCGACCGGCTGGAGCAGACGGGGCACCTACCACGTTTCTGATGGAGTATCCTGTCTACCAAACTCTGAATAATGCCCGTAGCACAAAGTGCAGCTACAGAAAGGGAGCACAATTTTAAAGGGGCACAAAAACATTTTCTATCACGGAATCCAGTCCAAAATGCCAGCAATAAGCCAAACTTAAATACTATAACAGGCTGAGAAGAGCACTGGTCGGATGACTTGGTAAAAACCTAAGCAGAAAACAGGTTGGTATAAGTGTTAGCTATCATACTGGTCAGGTGACACGTTGTCAGAACAATAACACAAAGGGTGTTATAAAAATATGCAGTGCAGCACTTACGGCACCTTTGTTGTTAGGTGAACAGCACTGTACAATTATTGAGCCAATCACCGTGATGGAGATCAATATAGCAGTGTCAAGCCTTGCTCCCAGGTGAAGAGCCCTGTATTAACTTCATTCCTCGCACTGAGGTTAAGAACACTATTTGAGTGGCGAGCAATGCTCTGAGAGGAGGAGTGCTGTAGTGATCCAGTGCCTTGCACTGAGGTGAAGGGTACTGTGCCTGTGTTGGTTTTTGCATTGAGATGGAGTGTACTGCAGCAGCACTAATCTTTGTTGTGGGGTGAAGAGCACACCACTGGAGTCAAGCCATACTCCTAGATGTTGAACACAGAGCCGTCCACTTCAAACCTCTAGATATCTCACTCAGAAGCTCGAACTTTCTGGTTGCTGCAGATCATCCAGAAGCTCCAACACCTTACTTTTGAAATCTCAGAGATTCTACAAGAAGAAAACTTACAACCGATCTTTCTCTGGGATTGCCCCAAGAATTTGGAACACCTTGCCCCATGAAGTCAGAATGAATCCCTCAACTGTATCCTTCAAGAAAGAAGTCAAAGTACTACTTATGAACAAATTTCTTCCCTAGATCCTAAGATCACCTCTAATTGTACCCATGCCGATTCCTCAATCACACTCATGACTACTGCTCACCAGCTACTTTAGTGTTTTCGACTTATCTGTCCTGACATTATGTCGTACCCTCCCTTTTCTCCACGCTGCCTGATCCTGCAGTGTTCTTGACTATGATATTTCTGTTTTTATTGGTTTATCTCCTCTGCTCTGTGAACATTGTAAAGCGTACCCTCTCTTTTCTTGGTAATACCTTACCCTGTATTTTTTCTCGAATATGATATTATTGTTATTATTGCTTTTTTGTCTCTGCTCTCTGTAAATTTGTAAAAAGCTCTAATACCCGCAAGGGTCATGTTCACACTATAAAAAAACTATCCCAAAAAAAAAAGAATTAGCAAGCCTCGCTTTGAGGTGAAAAACGCTACTTGGGGCTTCGTTCTTTCGATGCGAGAAAGGACGCTGTACTGTTCCCCTGCTTTGTTGTGAAGAGCAATGGAATGGTGTCTGGCCTTTCACTGGGGTGAAGAACTCTGTGGCATTATCATTGTCATATCGTCACAGTGTTCTTTATTGTGCAAGAGGATGGGAGGAACAGACCAACACTGCAAGTGGCTTGCACCTTTTGTTAAATCTAGTCCCAATCAATCCCCTGGTAAGCTTCCCCCAGACCTAAACTAACTTTAGGCCGAATGGGACAGGTGTCCTTTTTGATATGAATAAAGAATTTGCCGAATCCTAACAAATCACTGGTCCGTCTGGAAAAGTCATTCTATCTGACTAGAAATAATTGATCAAGCAGCAAACTGCTTGCTAAACATAGAGACGTGTTAACCCTATAAATTCACACTTACTTCTAACATGGTTCTCGGCACAATACAGCATGTCCGCGGCATGAATGAACTGGTACCCAGTGCCGCGCATCCGCAGTTCCGCCTCAGTGTATCCAAGTACAACCTTACCCCTGTAGAAAGAAAAGAAACACACACAAAACTTTTAATTCCCTTAGGTTAGAGCCTAATTACTGGGCAGTTCTGCCTAGTGTTCTTCCATCATGGTTTGCTGATGTCAGTTGTGTGAGATATACTCTGAAAGTGACCCTGCAAGACTCTAATATGAAGGGAAGTCGAAACAGAATAAAAAGGATATTAATATATGTAGAACCTTTCCAAAGGCATGGCCTTTGAAATATGTTCTTGGGTTCATTATACCTACTTACCGCTAAGAAACACCTTAGCAGCTGGGATCTCAGAACATCTTCGGCACTAATCTACCCAATATACACCTCTCATCTGTTACACCAGTACTCCTCATGGCTTGCTCCCATTGCAATCATAATTCAAATGAAAATACTCACCAAATGCAATCTTATTTTTTCAAAACGACTTCATTAGTTTTCTAACATATAAAGGTTTCATGTATAATCATGCCATTATATGTGCCTTGTTCACGGTTGTCTTCCTTTGGTGGAGTGGCTGTTGATTGTAGATGGGTATTACATGGGCAATGTTCTGAGCAGATTCAGCATGAGACAAGTTTGCTCATTTGTACATCCTGACAAATTTACTGAGTAGGTGCATTCTTGGTGGATGTTCATCTTGTGGATGTGTGCAGGCATCAAACAGCTTGCCCCAATGGAATGTCTACATCGGGCCTTCAGGGGTGTTTTGCATCATGGGAAATATTGCTAACTCTGACTCTGCTCACTAAGTCACATTTTCTGCCCAAGGTGTGTAAGTATCCTGAATGCATTACCCATGCCATCACCCGTTTTTTCCTTAGTGTGTAGCAGGGCTGGGTCTGTGAATGTGATTTCTGGTTCTCATTCTTCTTCCTAGTTGTAAGGCCTAATACACAAGAAGTCTCAAATGAGTACAACGCCGTCTCCATGTGGATGTAATCCGCTATTTCATATTGTTGATGTAATGTGCCATCTCATATTTGACATTCCATGTGGGTCTTTCCATTTGATTGCATACATTGCAGCGGTGTAATTTAAGACCTGGGTATGCAGGATTTTTATAAAATTTAAATCTGACAACAGTGGATCACTCCTTCATATGTA
This sequence comes from Calotriton arnoldi, assembly GCA_963921515.1. Lineage (NCBI taxonomy): Eukaryota > Metazoa > Chordata > Amphibia > Caudata > Salamandridae > Calotriton > Calotriton arnoldi. The sequence continues at coordinate 1,005,853 of CAWUFW010003094.1, forward strand.
GTGGTGTCCTGTCCTACTCTTCCTCTGTAACATCTTCCCCCAAGTCTAGCTTCCACTCTTCTCCAAAGTTAGACAAATCAGATGGTCTGGTTTGTGGTTAAGTTTTATATAATGACAACACATCCTGTCATTTCCCAAGTCATACAGTGTATTCAGTGTTGTGTGTAAGAAAATGTTGTTACTTAATCCTACTTCTGCATCATAGGAATCCTCACCGAAGTCATAAACGTAGAATATTCCCGCCTATATGCAGGAACCTAGGAACGCTTCCTTCATATATTATAGTCAGTCTGAAGTTGGAGGCAGACATCTCATTGTTGAACACTCCAAGATAAAGACAGTACAGCTTTCCCAGCATTTTTCTGAGAGGAGAAAAAACTTCATTTAAAAAGGCCTTAAGACCACATTGCAGTACTTAGTTGAAGATTTGTACAACGGTATCCTCAATTATCTTTTACCTTCGCTCTTTGTTAGAGAAAAATGCAGGAAAAAAGGTGCCTGTCTGGTCACAGAGTCAAAGATACCTATAGAGTGCACAGTTCTTTAATGACTCTTGCAGCTTTCCTGTTCCAGCATGCACCGTACTGATGGCAGTTTGTATCACAGCCTCAGATCTTTTAGGCGGATATACGATGTGAGTTTCATTATTTCCTTTTAGTGTAAAAAATGGAGTACAATTAGCTAAAATATGACCTTCCCTGGCAGCAGAGGTAAGTCAAAAAAATGCTTTTAAATGTATGTTGTGTGCATTCTTGCGGGCGAGTGTGTGATTACATGAGAGAGTGTGTGTAAGTGTGAATGTGAATGTATCGATAAGCATTTGTGTGTGAGTGAAATTGAAGGCCAAAGTGCATGAGATGTCACTTCCGGTACCCCTAGCACTTTTGAGAATTGACGTTCATGGGCTGGAGTCGATGGTCTAGAACGTATGTGGAGCTGGCTCCTGCCAACGCCGCACTGAATTGGGCAGAATTCTCTATTTAGCCTGGTGCTGCCACCCCCGGTGAGGCGTCCGCCAGACGGGGCATGGTGAGGAAGCGAAAGGCAGCTGAGATTGACTGCAGAGGAGCCTGTAGAAGACATGTGAGGAACTACAGCTGGGTGCTGCAATGGTCTAAACTACAAAATGCCACCTGCCACGTATGGGCATTTACGTTGCAGACTGGCAAGATTAGTGATACTCTGAAATGTTGTGAAACCAAGCCCAGATCTTGTCTGTGGATGTCCTGTGTAACGAGGCAGCACTGGAGAACCAAGAAAGCGAGCAAGAGACAATGTAGGACTCAAACTACCTGTGCTGAACAAGCAGGCACAGAGGCCGCTCATGTTGAAGGAGGGCTGCCAATGGATAAGCGTGGGAGAGGAGCTGACTGTAAGCGGGCCAGCGCTGCGAGACTGAAGAGTCATGTAGGTACTCTGCACTATCTGCCATCCAGAGCTTGTGGTCAGCACGGCATTGAGCTTTTACCCCAGCTGGAGTTGCCTGCGGTCCTTCGAAGAGCTAAAAGAACAAAGTAGCCCAAAGTTTGTGCCTGCGCACAGAACCTTCCTGGGATACATGGGAATGAGCCCCCGCTCCCCCCAACAGTGCCACAGATAACACTGAACACCCAGAGAAGAAAGCCCAAGCTGTCTCCAGCAGTGAGCCTGGACATGCAAGGTGGCAGCAAAGGCGACCTAGATGTACGACTCAGAATGTTGCCCAGGCACTGAGGATATGAGACGGTGCGGGGTAAGGTATACTAGCGGCATTGGAAATCTGCATTACCAGGGATCAGCTTAGCCCCTATTTAAGGCATGGTGAGCTCATACTGCAACAAGTGCTGCCATTGTACAGCGCCACATCAACAGATACCAAAATCTGCTGAGGAGCTCTGCCAAAAGCAAAACAAAGTAACCTGTGAGCTGGTCTTGGTGGACATGGGGCTCATCCACTAAGCCCAAGTAATATTGACAAACCAAGAGCAGGAAAACAAGGCATGTAGCTAGCTTCACCAGAGCCCCAGATCTCAGAACTGCAAGGCACCTCTGATGCGCAAAGAGCAGGAATCATGGACATTGAGAAGCCCATCATACTGGACTCCATCAAGAAAACTATAGTCGGGCCAAAGATGGCTCTGGGGTCCAATAATATATTTGTTGGCCATGGATCTCATTTTACTGCTAGCTGGCCTAAGAAAACTAGCGGGAAGGGTGACTAGCACTGAGAACTGTATGGCTGAACTCACTACAGCAGTCTCTGACCTGAAAGCAAGCCTGATAGAGACTTTACAAAAGGTCTGCTTCCTCTAAGAATAGTACCGAAGATGCGGAAGGCAGATTTTGCCATAGTGATCTAAGATTTGTAGGGTTCCCAAAGAGCCAAGAATGCAAGGTAGAGGCTTTCGTAGAGCAATGGATTAAGGAGACCCTGAATCCTGAATGGCTGACCAACTTATTTGTGAATGAGAGGGCGCACAAGTTCCCGATTAAGCTTCCTAAACCTGTGGAACCACCCAAGACACTAATTGGCAAGCTATTACACTATTAGGACCGTGATGTAATCCCATGAAAAGCCATAACTACGGCACCATACCTACAGAGAATTTGAAAGTATTCATTTTCCTGGACAATACAGTGGCAATTCAACAACAAAGGTCCTCCTTTTGTGCAGTAAAAGAGAAACTGTGGAAAGTAGGGATACAGCACATGCTGCTATTCCTCACAAACCTTAAAATCATGGTGGGAGGGCAGACAATATTTTCACAGACTCGAAAGAAGTATGGTCCTCGGTGGAGGCTAAAGAACAGATCTGTGGACACCAGGCAGCCCAGAACCTACACTGCAATTTCCTCAGATACAGAGCTCACAGAGCCAGAAGTAGTAGTAGTCCTACCACTACTTAGGCAGCGACTGAACGCAAGGAGGCTATTGCAATGGCCGCAGCCCTGCAAAAGGTCTCTGGATCATCAAGGCAGGAAACAGATGATGAAACAGCCTCTAGGATGGTGTATACTTCAAAGAACGAGATCAGAGACTCTGATAAAGATCTCCCTCAAAGAATGCCTAAAGTGGTGGGTGACCTCTTATAGACAGTTCCTCAAGTATGTAGCAGTAAAAACCTCCATGGGCCATCACAAGATTACCTAGCCCAACAGTGCCAGATTTATCCTGATTAGCCTGCCTGGAGGCAGAGGCATCCATATGCATGCTGATAGACTTGGGGTGGTCAGGTGGGAGCATTTTGGGATACTCTGTGACCATGGCAGTACCCTCACATTTGGCAGCTGGCCACCATAACACATTCTTTGTCTACGATTCAATTGGTACAATCTGGCCTTGGACACTGTTCAGTTGGTCCTGGGGTATCAAAAATGTACTGGACACAGGATCTAATTCAGGCCCTAGGATGAGAGTTCATGTTGGGAAATGTAATGATTTTTATCTCCGCTGTCCTAGCTGCCAATTGGCGTGTGTGGGGCTCGCTATGGATATGTCCAGCGATGGCTCCTCCGCTAAGGCGGAGAAGGGTCGTCCCACTACTCTCTCAGCAGTGAAAACATGAAAAAGAAATTCATAATAACACAGGTTATGATCATTTTATGTTTACGTGTTGAGCCGAGTGAAGGGCAGGGTGAAGCCGGGCTATGCTGATAGACAGGGGGGGGAGTGGTGGGCACTGCTGCAAGTGCGCATGACAGTTTGGTCGGCCGCCTTAGGACGACCAAACCATCATTTGCACTTAGATCTCTCCAATCCGAGTTGTGCTGCCTAGCTGGGTGGAGAACAAGTAGAGACTCCCAGGCCCTAATTGAGCATTAAACCAGCCCGCTCAGGCAAATCACAGCGCTGCTCTCATGCATTACCAGCATGAGAGCAGTGCCATGATTGGCAAAGGGGTCTGGGAGCCTTGTATGGACCTGCTGGAGACAAGAGGAGAGGTTCAGAAGAGCACCAAGTGCGTTTTTATTTATTTATTCTTTATTCCCCCCCCCGTTTCTCCCCGCGCTGCCCACCACTTTTATTTCACAGCAGCTGCCACTGGATATGTCCTGACCTATGGGGGATAAAACAAGGTTAACAATAGGGTCTGAAAGCTCACTGGGACCCGGTGAATCCAGGCGGACTAATGTGCACCTCCTGAGGCAGTCCATGGTAGCATGGGTCACTTTTACAAGAGTCTCCTGAAACATTAGAGGGCTAGGAAACCCCACCAACAGGCATCAAATGCACACCTATGTGAAACGTGGAGGAGTGCATATAGCGATGCTGCAGGATGTACATCTTATGCAGCACGAGTGCACAAAACTACATAAAAGGTGGGAATATCAGCTCTCTAGCATAACCTTCTTTGTGTTTTCACATGGTGACTTTATACGAATCTGCTCAGGGGTACCATATTGATGGATCAGGTGGATCAGGATGGGGAGATATGTATGTGTGTTTAGCTGATTAGATGATTAACCACTGCACCTGATGGGGCTGTAATTACCCAGTGTAGGCCAAATGACCTATCTAGAAAGTATCTTCACATTATTAGCACGCTATCCAGTGGACCCCTATGTACTGAGTGGTGACTTCAATTCCATAGTTAATTTCATACTAAATATATTTGCACACTGCCTGGTGCTCTGGCCTGGAAAATGGCTAAAAGATTAAAGACTTGGGTGAAAGAGTGGGACTTGTCAAAGTGTTGGAGAGCTCTGCACCCACTGGAAGAGAGTACTCCTATTCCCTACTGCATGCACTTGATGGCCTTTGGGCAAAACAGCGTTTCCACAGGCAGCTGTGAGAGGTTGGCCCTCTTTGATTATAAGGAATACCTGGCACAAACACATCATGAGTGGGACAAAACATGCCGTGTACTGGCGAGAAAGCACGTGGGCTGGGAGGCACAGCCAGACCGGGGAAGGGCCTGCGACAAACCCCTACCGGGGGCAGAAACGAGAGCGGGCGGCAGCTTAGCCCGGGAGAATGCCGGGCGCCGATTGGTCAGCTTAGTTTGAAGTGACCAATTGGCAGGGGCCCCCTGGGTGCCCCTCAAAGTTAAAAGGGCATGGTGGGCCCCAAAAAGTCATGTGCCTTTGCCATTGACCCACCCACCGACACCGATAACGCGTGCGTCCCAGCTGCAGATTATAGATTTTTTTCAAACATATTTTTATTGCCATTTGTTACAAAAGCCAGTCATTGTCATATCGTTTAGTAAATTATTACATTAATAAAATTCGATAGGTAGTAGTGGTCCCTAAAAGGGAAAGTACTGCACAATCAATAAATAATAAGTATTAGCATCAAAAACAGTCATGTGCGAATTAGTATATTTTCTATTCGTGATTAAATTGGGGTGCTGTTGCAACTCAATACACCTACTACCAAAGGTGTCACTAACACATTAGAGACTAACGTGTATACATAGGTCAAAAAACAGAGCTATATTCAGCACTCTCCTCAATGATTATAATAATCCAGACTGTACTGGAAAAATGTATAGTCAATGTACAATTCTATTTGCCAATTCAATTATTTAAACAGTATTGCAGAGACGACCCAATATTAACTCAGCACAAAGTATAAAGAAGTCCCAAGTAGTCCAGAGATTCTGTTTGTTGATTTTATTCTTTTTACAGTACTCCCAGCACGAAATCTGCCATTTGCCAACACGTGTTTCGTCTATTACAAGACTTTTTCAAGGCGATAAGCGTAAGGTTTTCATGATGTAGTCTGAAGTAAAGTTTCATGCGGCGGCGTCTTGTGCCCTATTAGGACCATAGATGTCCAAAAAAGTTTGATAGTATAAAGATGCTTGTCCAAACACGCAAAGAAGTTGTAAATGAGTCCTCCACAACTTATTCCAGTATGAGATTGCCTAAATCCAAGCAATCCTAATAGGGCACAAGACGCCGCCGCATGAAACTTTACTTCAGACTACATCGTGAAAACCTTACGCTTATCGCCTTGAAAAAGTCTTGTAATAGACGAAACACGTGTTGGCAAATGGCAGATTTCGTGCTGGGAGTACTGTAAAAAGAATAAAATCAACAAACAGAATCTCTGGACTACTTGGGACTTCTTTATACTTTGTGCTGAGTTAATATTGGGTCGTCTCTGCAATACTGTTTAAATAATTGAATTGGCAAATAGAATCGTTCATTGACTATACATTTTTCCAGTACAGTCTGGATTATTATAATCATTGAGGGGAGTGCTGAATATAGCTCTGTTTTTTGACCTAAGTAAATTATTACATATTGGGGTTCCTCAACTCTGTGGGATATATAGAATCATTTTGTTTCACCCTTGGTTACAGTTTAAGTAGACCATGCAAGCGATATTCTGTACAGTTATACATACTAAAGTCAAAATAACATTTATTGCAGTCTTTTCTTGCCTGTAGGACATGGGTAAGGACAATTCCAGCCATTTAAACCAACCTCTGGTGTATGCCAGTCTATAATTATCTTGTAATTCGTTATTCATAAAAAGGAACAGATGACTATACAACTACTACATCATAAAACCTATCTAATTAACAAACTGTGCAGAGGGGCCAAAGGTCGCGCATGTAATAGTGGATTAAGCAGTTAATCAAATCATGTATTAGGGGAGAGTGGGGGCGGGGCGATTATGCGAAAGGCCCAGGGTGGGCCATCTTATCAAAAGGCTGCCTTAATGCCAGGTCATGTATATAATCCCACTAAATAGTCAGCGATGCACTGTGCACGAGGATCCGATAGCATTTGCCAGTAAGCGTAATTTTACATAGTACTGTTATTCAAGTGATCCGCCTGAAGCCTCCCCTCAACTCGTCTGCACTTCATCCTCATCCCCCCCCTCGTCACTCTTATCTCTGTCTGGGTTCTCCCATGAGTCCAGTATCTCCCTCCAGAGGTCAGCAACGGGACGTCTCCGCAGTCCACGTGCCTCCTCTCTCGTCAGGACTCTACCCTCCGCCCCGGCCCAGTGAGTAAAATCCCGTTTCCAGGCCTCCACTGCCGGTCCAGAAGCGGATATCCAGGCCATAGCTATCCTTCTCTTGGCTAGAGCTAGAGCTAAATCCAGGAATCTGGTCCCTGCTTTCTTTTTAGGAGGACGAGGGAAAAGCCCCAAAAGACACACCTCCATTGTTGAGCCTAATGTACGCCCTACAGCCGCGCCTATGAGTTGTAGTATCACCTCCCAGAAGCGGCGCAGCGGGGCACAATCCCAAGTCATATGGAGGAAGCCGGCATCTATCTGGTCGCATCTCGGGCATTTGTATCCAGTACCTCCAAAGGCGAGCTGGAGCTTATGAGGAGTCATGTATGTCATGTGCGTATAGTTAAACTGCGTATACTTCAATCTAGTATTACGCGAAATTTTTCTAGGATAAGCCAGGATTTTGGACCATTCCGTGTCTGTGACGGTTCTACTCAGGGCGGTCTCCCAGCAAGTGCGTAATTTCGTCAGGGGGGTGCGGGTCATCTCCAGTTGTGATATGTAAAACCATTTCACCTGGTGTCTAGCAGTGCCTAACGTGAGAAGCGAGTGTAATATTGCGTGTGACTTAGATTCTTCTTGAACTCCCCCCCAGAGCCCTCTGAAGGTACGCAGTATTGTTTCGTACATTAGGAATTGACCGGGTGATAAATGATAGCTCTCTAGCAGGTCCTCAAATGGAACCAGGGTCTCTTGTAGGTAGCAATATCCCACTTTTTCCAACACAGCCTCGGTCCAAGACCTCAGCATTGTCGGGGTTAATGTCATCTTGGGTTTCCCATGTGGAAGACCCACTAATGGTAGGTCCGGAGAGTACAAAGGAGAGTCTCCCATTTTTAAGAGGCAACGTATCCAGCATCTCAGAGCTGTGGTCTGGAGGAGAGATAGATGAGGAATGACGTCTGCTTGTAGCATCTTTGCCAGCAGCCAGTCTGTATGAACCCCTCGGTCTGTTAGATTTGTGCCCTCAGGGCCTATATTGGCCAACCATTGCGCTAGCCACTGGAGCTGTGAAGCTAAGAAATAGAGCTCCAAGTTGGGTACTCCGAGTCCTCCCTCCACTGAGGGGCGTTGCAAGACTGACAAGGACACTCTCCGCCTCCCCTTGTCCCAGATCAGATCACGCAGCAGGGCATCCAATTGGCGGAACCTTGCGGCAGGTATAGTTATAGGGAGGTTAGTAAAAAATAATACAGCAATCGCAGCAGCATGACCATTTTGGTGAGAGAAACCCGAGCCATGATCGGCAACTGCAACGTACACCAGAAGGAAACATTGGATCTCAGGGACCGAAGAGCTTTACCCAAATTGCCTTCCCGGAGGTCTTCCAATGAGTGGAAGACTTGGATCCCCAGATATCGAAAAGTTGTGGGGGCCCAATTTATGCCCACCGTCAAGCCTGGCGGGGGGCCACAGTGGCCGAGACCGGAAAGAGGTAAGTTTTGCTGGGGTTTACCTTGAGTCCTGACAGTACCTCAAATTGCTCCAGCAGTCACAAAGCTGTTGTGGTGCCTACCGTTGCATCATTAAGATAAATCAGTAGGTCATCGGCGTATAATGAAATAATATGAATATGTCCCCCTAGTGTGATACCCAATCCCTCTCCAGCTTGGCGGAATAAGGCTGCCAGAGGTTCCATCACCAATGCAAACAGCAGGGGCGACAATGGACAGCCCTGCTGTGTGCCTCGAGAAATCTCGTATTGTGGAGACACTGTTTTCCCAGTCCGCACCTTAGCCGTAGGAGTCTCATATAGCAACCGCACCCATTTTATCCAGCTATCACCGAGGCCCATGTGTCTCATGGTTTCAAGTAGATAATCCCACCTCACAGTATCAAAGGCCTTCTCAAGGTCTATCGACAAGAGGGCTGCATTCTGTGAGCCACAGGCCTCAGGGTGGTATAGCACCGAGTACATTCTTCGTAAGTTGTATGAGGTATTCCGGGCCGGGATAAATACATTTTGGTCAGGATGGACTAGGGTCAACATGTAAGGTAGCAGACGAAGAGCTAGAATCTTGCTAAGGATCTTAAAATCCCTGTTTAACATGGAGAGTGGCCGGAAATCTGTGACTTTTGCCTCCTGCTTGGGTTTCTTTGGAAGGGGGATAACCATCGCATCTCTTGTGGATCCAGGCAGGCATCCAGACTCCAGAGATTCCGCATAGAGCTTCTCCAGTTGCGGTGAAAGCTTTGTTATATAAGCTAAATAAAATTCAGCCAGCAGGCCATCAGGTCCTGGGGTCTTCCCGGAGGCCATGCCTTTAATCGCAGCTCAGATTTCAGGAGTTGTCACAGGCCCTCCCAAACTGTCAAGTGTTTGTCCGCCTAGGAGTAGAGGGCGCAGCACTCTCAGATATTCTCGTAGTGCATCAACGGATATTGGAAGGGGGGCCTTATATAATGACGAATAGTAATTGCAAAATGAGGCGTTGATAGCCTCAGGGCCATATATTATATCTCCTCGGCGGATACAATTTGTGTTATTGGGGATCCCCGCGTTTCTGGTTTAATCAACCAGGCCAGCACCCTACCCGGCTTCTCTTCTTCTTCCTGCACTTTGGTGAGGTAGCTTTTAAAATCATGGCATCTGAGGTGTTTAAGAGCCTGGTAATAGGACTTTTGCGTTTGCTTAAGAGCAACCGTCGCGCCTGGCCTAGAGCCTTGTTCATTGTCGATTCTATGTAAATCGCCTTCTACGGTTTCCAATTCTCGAAGGAGCTCCTTCTGAGCTCCTATTGATTCCCCCATACATTTACCCCTCAGGACCAACTTGAATGCCTCCCACTCTATCAGGGCACTGGAGGCCGACCGTGCATTGGTGTAAAAGTAGGAGTCTATGCCAGTGCCAATGGACTCGCTAAAACAGGTGTCTTTGACGGCCCTCGTATTCAGCCGCCACAATGGTACTGGTGGACAGTGACCTTCTGGCTGGAGAGCCAACAGGAGGGTAGCTGTGGTCAGAGAACGTACGCCCCAAGTATTCTGTATGTGTTGCTAGGCGGCTTAGAGCCGGTGTGCCTAAGAATAAATCTATTCTGGTGTGCAGTTGATGTAAAGACGAATAGTAGGAATAGTCCTGATCCCCAATATGCTGTGCTCTCCAGATGTCCTCCAGTCCCCAATGGCCCTTCCAGTCCCGGAACCCCGCCGCCGTCTTATATATTTGTGCGCTCGGCAATGGGGGGTGGGAACGAGCAAGAGTTGTATCGGCAACGCAGTTAACATCCCACCCCGGTAATACACACGGGGTTAACACTGCAGTCAGAGAGCCAGAAATCGTCTGGAGGAATTGCACTTGGTCTTGATTAGGGGCATATATACTGCCTAATGTGAGTTCCTGTCCGTACATTCTGCCCTTGATCAATACATACCTGCCCTCTTTAGCAATACAGGTCTTCGAGGGTTCAAAGGGAACACCCGTCCTGATCCAAACCAGCGCGCCCCTCGCGTATGCAGAATATGAGGTCGCAAATATCTGCCCCCTCCAACGCCTGTGCAGTCTCTCCCCTTCCTCATGAGTAAGCTGGGTTTCCTCGAGGAATGCAATTTGTTCCCCTCGTCTGCATATATACCTATGTATGTTATGGCGCTTAGCAGCTGAGCCCATTCCCCTGATGTTCCATGTCAATGCTTTCAATGTGAGCTTTCCCAAAGGCATCACACAAATCTATTTTTGTTTTTTTTGTTTTTGTTTAGGTCCTGAAGAAAAAGCCAAGGGGTTTGGCTTTAGAAACATGTTGACCGAGTAGGGGGCCACACATTGCAGAGGGCTCACTACTATCTATCCCCATTTTTAATGCTACCAGCTAGGGAAGTGAATAACGTGTTTTTTCCCACTAGCCAGGTAACTTTTAGAGTATTTAATTCACATCACAATTTCTCTACCTATCACTCTTGTACTACACATAGCCTTTCTCACTGGATTAAGTGCTCCCGCATCTGTGTAGGTTGTAGCACGCCCCGCCCCGTAGAGGGACGGGAAGACCCCAATGATGAAGCATGACACTGAGGGATACTTAGTGTGTGAGGGGTATTTTAAAAACACCTGGTGTTTCCCGTGACAAGGGACACAAGAACCTTGTATCACTTTCACAAGATTTGTTCTCAACATACACATTATTAGGATTTAGGTAGAATATTGTTGTTTATATTTATCACACAAATCTAAACAGCCAAAACTGTCCCTTTCCCCTTACCCCACCCCCCATCCTAGAAATAACAGACCATGGCCCTACCTGCTCATAAAGACTACCCAAAACGAGGGTGAAAAAACTAACAAGTCCCAGAAACCCAAACTTCCCTCTCCCCAGGGCAGCTTGGCAACGGCCAGCCGCCCAAACTACAGGCAAAACAGTCATAGTCTCGGAGGGCTCCTACCACGAATAGGTGAAACTCTTCAGGGGGGCAGGCTGGTCGACAGAACCACTACTCGCTGTGTGACTTCCTGCGTCCAAGCAAGCCAGCGCTGGCCCATGTATGCAGTGTGACAGCCATGTTATCCTTGAGCAAGTTAAGACGTTGCATGGACTCTCTCCTTTCTGACCCCTTTTGTGAAGGTTCTGTGTAGCTAGAGATCATCTGCTGATCTAGGAGTGACAACAGGCAATATGGTGCTGTTCGCTAGTGAACTGTCAGAGTCCACGCCATCAGACTCTTTAGTGGATCTAGATCCGGGTTCGAATGCCACATCAGTTGGCTGCATAAGGGCAGCCACCGCCTGCAGATCCTCGGCTCTCTCCCTCACCGTCTGGGATGGGCTGGGTCTTTTTGGCGGTTTCCGTCTCGATTGAGCTCGGGCTCTCTTCCCTGGTGGTTTTGTAGTTCGGGAGCGTTCAGACCCAGTCGCTCCAGGGTCTCTGCCTCATTTGTAGGATTCGATCCATTCCCAGGCTGCGTCTGGGTGGTTTTCCCATCTAGCACTATACGGAGCTTAGCTGGAAACATCAAGGAGTACTGGAGACCTTAATCTCTAAGTGCCCTCTTTACTTCCAAAAACGAGGTTCGACGTCTCTGAGCCTCCAGGGTATAGTTTGGGAAGATTGAGACTCGGGAGTTGTCCACAATAAACGGGCCATCCGCACGTGCCTTTTGCAGGAGGACGTCTCTGTCTTTGTAATGAAGTAGCCTTGCCACTACCGGGCGCGGCGGACGCCCCGGAGCCGGAGGGCGGGCGAGGACCCTATGTTCCCGTTCCAGTGTATAAAAAGTAGAGAGTCCCTCAGGTGCAACAACTGTTCGAAGCCATGGTTCCAGGAAAGAGATCATGTCACCTCCCTCCGTTCCTTCTGGTAATCCCACAATTCTCACGTTGTTTCTCCTATTGCGTCCCTCTGCGTCTTCTGCCCTACACTCTAATAGGCCAACCCGTTCCGTAAGGTCGCTCACCTGGCTGGTCAGTTTTCGCTACTCTGGGTGAATTTCAGTGATCCGGACCTCCGTTTGCTTCACTTTCTCCACAAGCTTATGGTTTCAGCACGCAGTAGGCCCAGTCCCGCCGATACTGTACTAATGTCCTGGTGCAGGGTGGCCTTTGTGTCCGCAATTGATTCCAAAATCTTAGTTAGCTGCTGGTGCACTGGTTCATCCTGCGGCAGCGGGGCTCCGGAGGTCTGCGGCACATCCGCCGTCTCTTCACCTTTGTCTGAGGGGGCCCCGGCCCCTTTCACCCTGGGTTTCCCCATGTTGTAGTCCCGTACCAGAGTCTGGGTGCCGACAAGGTCGCTTCACGTGGCGGCCGGCCACCAAAGGGGAACCAACTTCAGGTGCGGTAGATGCAGAGCGGACCTCCAAAGCGTATATGGGGGGGCACAGCGGCGCTCCGGCGGTGCAACCAGCGCCCCTTCAAGGGATATCCCCTAATAGTCTCGGTGGGGCAACCAGGGTGGGCTCAGCCCCCTTCCCATTGAGGCTCTGCAGTTTTAAAGGCTCCGGGAGTCTGGACCCAGATCGGAGGCGGGTACCACAGGGCCCGCACAGGGCCAGGCAGTGATCCACTGGCACCAAATCTCTAGCGCACCAAGGGGTGTTGCAGCATCCACCTCTCCGCAGGTGTCCGCGTCCACATAGCCATCCGATCCCCTAGGTTCGATAATTCCACTTCTCATGTGTCTCAGTAGTCGCGGGGGTCCGCAGCTTCCGCCTCCCTCGGCAGAGACCCAATCAGCAGCGGGGATGTAGGGTCCCAGATCTCCAGTCCCCAGTTCGCAAGCCAGTGCGTCCCTGGGTCACCCCGATGGGCCCCACGCCGCGTCCATGCGGGTCAGTGCCTCAATCACAGCCTCCCTCCCGGGCCGGAGATCCCAAAGCAGCACAAGTCCCACCAGGTCTGGCCCTAGGTCAGGTGGTTATGGTCACGTACCAGGTCTCAGGTTTAACAGGGAGCCCAACAGCAGATTCCGCCCCCATCCAGCTGGATCATTGAAGCACCTGGCCTGTAAGTGCTAACGATTCATGTCTCCTAAAGTCTGTGGGGGGCCTGCAGGTTACACTTCCCTCCACTTGGGTTCAATCCTCAACAGGGCGACAGGGTTCCCAGTCTCCGGCCGGTGGATTCACTCACTTGTATCTCTGGGCCGACACGATCACCCTAATGCTGATTCTGCGCGGGTTGCAGTACAGGCCTCAACCTCTCGCCTGGGACATTAGAGCCCCTGGCATGCCATGTGAGGAGGTGGGGAGAGATGGGTCGAGTTGCAAATACATGGCTGTACCCTTGCCGTCTCTCTATATGCAAACGATATTCTGCTCTACTTGAGAGACTGCCAGTAATGCTAAATTAGCTATACAGATTTGGTGAGAATTTAGGCCTCCATTTTCACGTGGCTAAGTCATGCCTCTTCCCACTGACTTGAAATAGGAGCACAGCAGCTTGTGTTGATACAACCACAGGCACTGCAGCTAGTGCCCCAGGCATTTAAATATCAAGGGATCAAAATATATAGGGACCCTAATGCACTGCAGGGAAACCTAGGGTGAACAATGATGGCGGCTACATCATCGGCTCTGTTTTGGTCCATGGTTATGGGCCTGGTCGCCCTCTCAAAGATGGTACAACCACCCAGACTACTATTTCTCTGCAAATATCGCATTACAGCTAAAGAGTCTATTATCAAGGAACTGGCTAGACTAATGACGTAGCTGGTGTGAGGTGGAGGCAGAAGGCGTGCTACCCCAAAGAAAATGTATTTGCACATGGGAAGCAGGTGGACCGGGCACCCCCTATTTCTAATCATAACTACCTTGCAGCCCAATTGCAATGCATAATGGCGTGGTTCGCCTCAGGGGCAATGCTCAAATGCATTTATTTGTGTGGAGAACTTGCCTTCATGGGCATCTGAAACACATTCTGAGTCCGCAGAAAACATATTCTTGAGTCCCCAGAATTGGGCCTAGCTGACCTCTACACCCTCTATAGCAAAATGTATTTGGAATTTCAAAAGCAGTGCGGGAGGCACTCCCTATGCCACTGAGCCTGGTGCCACTGTGGGTGTTCCCTAGATTCTGCCCAGTAGTGGAAATACAAGATAATTTTCCCTGAACCAGAGCAGGAGTGACTCCGGTCGGCTCCCTGTATGAATCAAGAAATCTAATGGCATTTGAAGGACTAGCTCTCAGTGGTGGCTGGTGACATTTGAAAGTGGTGGGCGTAAAATTATTGGCATACTGCACCGCAGCGAGCGAGCGTAGCGAGCGTGCCCGAACAATCTAAGGGGGGTTCGGGGGGTTCTCCTCCCGAGAAAATTTTGAAAAAAGAGTGGACAAATGGTGCATTTTCAAGCAAATTTGAGAAAGCAGGAAGGTTAATAAAGCAATTGTGAAAGTGCAGTTATTACATTAATAAAGAGATGTCATATAACATAGGTAGCTGCTTATTCAAGCTTTCTTGTTATGTTATGTTATGTTATGTTAAAGGTGATTTGTAGAGCGCTCGTTCACCAGGCGGTTTCTTGGCGCTGAGGGAGGGCGTCCGTGGTTGCAGATGATAATAGTTTAGTTGTATGCTTGGGTAAAGAGCCAGGTCTTAAATAATTTCCTAAACTTGGTGTAAGAGTCAGCAGTACGCAAATGGGGGGCAAGGTGTTCCAAAGCTGGGGGCCAGAATCGTATATCTCAATCCACCATGTTTTTTCCGTTTGAAAGTGTGGGGGATCAACAAATTTTTGTTAGAGGAACGTAGATCGCGGGAAGGGATGTACCGTTGTATATTAGAGGCAATGAAAATGGGTCCATGGCCTGAAAGGGCTTTATAGATGATGCAGCCCAACTTAAATAGGCAGCGTTGGAGTAGAGGGAGCCAGTGGAGACTTTTCAGCATTGGACTCACTCGTTGATGTTTGGGCTGACCAAAGATGAGCCTGGCTGCCTGGTTCTGGACGAGTTGCAACCGATGTAACTGGTAGGCTGGTATACCAGTATAAAGGGAGTTTGCGTAATCGATCCAGCGAGATGACCAGAGCAAGTACCACTTGGGTCAGAGCTGCAGTGGAGAGAAATCTGCTGATTTTCCGAATTCTTCGGAGTTGAAAAAGCACGCAGAGACCACTGAGCTGATCTGGGCCTTCATGGTAAGATCGTTACTGATGATAATTCCTAAGCTTTTTACTGAGTTAGCAGGGAGAGGGGGCTCCCTAACAGCGGTGGCCAAAGTTGGAATCCCAGGGATTGGCCAAACCGCCTGTGAGAATCAACTCTGTTTTATCTGGGTTTAATTTGAGTTGATTGATGTTCATCCAGTCGCTAATGAAATTCATAGTGGATTTGAAGTTAGACACAGATGATACGGAGGTGTCGATGTTAAATATCAACTGAAGGTCGTCAGCGTAGTTAAAGACTACGACCTCTCTATTACGCAGGGCCAAAACCAAAGGAAAGATGTACAGATTGAAAAGTAGGGGTGAGAGAGAGGAGCCCTGCGGGACCCCGCAGGTTAATTTCTTTTCCTCTGCTCTAAAGTTGGCCAGACGAACCGATTGGGAACGGTTACTGAGAAAGGAGGTAGTCCATTTCAGGGGCAGGCCCTGGATCCCAGCACAGCCGACACGGTCGATCAGCAGTTGGTGATCGACCGTGTCGAAAGCAGCTGACAAATCGAGGAGGACCAGGGCCAGAGTTTTGTCCTGATCAGCCCCCCTTCTCAGTTCGTCCATGACCGCCAGAATGACGGATTCAGTGGAATGTTCAGGTCTGAAGCCTGCCTGATGGGGGTCCAGATAATGGGTCTGTTCCTTAAAGGAGCTGAAGCAGGTGGCAACATGGGCTTCAAGGATCTTACTCAGATAGGGTAGCAGAGAAATAGGGCGGTAGTTGGCCGGAGTTGAGGGGTCTAAACTAGGTTTCTTGATAATGGGGACCACTTCCGCCATTTTAAAAAGATTAGGGACGGTCCCTTGGGCCAATGAATTATTGAGAAGCTGTAAGGGGGGGTTAGGATAGCGCAGAAAAATATCCAGAAGAATATAGGAAGGACAGCTGTCCATGGGGGAACCAGAACCCACTTTTGCAAGTAGGGCGAAGAAGGCCTCTCTGGTAATAGGTGGAATACCATCTAGATACACCAGGTTCTTACGTGGATGATGGAGAGTCAGAGGAGTAGAGGATTTAGGAATGCTAGCTTTAATGGAGACAATTTTCTCGATAAAGAAAGTATTAATCGAGTCGCACAAAGATTGCGAAGAAGCGGGTTTAACAGTGACTCGGTCTAGTTTAGAGAGTTCATCCACAATTGAGAAAATATCCTTCGCTTTATTTGTGGAGTGTAGTACCTTAGCAGAGAAATATTCTGTCTTAGCTTGAAGGATAGCGGTTTTGTAGTCTCTAGAGAGGGACAAAAAATTGGCCTTTTGATTAGGGCTATAATCGCATCGCCATTTACGTTCAGCTTTCCTCAGGGCTGTTTTCTTTATTTTCAAATCTGCTGAAAACCAGCGTTGGGCGTCATGGGGCCTCTTTCTTTTAACTTTCCTTAATGGTGCTATCTGATCTCTAGCCGAGTCCAGCCAGGTGTTAATATTTTCGGCTTGCACATGGAGAGACTCCTCCGAAACCGGAGGGGATGAGACTGCTAACAAGGAGCAGAATTCATTGGTATCCACCCGCCGCCAGTTTCTGGCCATAAAGTTGCCAGTTTGAGGAGCATGATATGGCAGGGCATTGGGGATAAAGAAGGAAATGAGGTAATGATCTGACCATGGGCAAGGAAGAACCTGTAGATGGGAGATTTCTAAGTTGGCAGTCCAAACCTGGTCTAAGGTATGCCCTTTGGTATGGGTAGCTACTTTTATATGCTGGAGGCAATTCATGCCTGCTAGTAGTTCCGTGAATTCGATAGAGCAGGGGCTTTCTTGTGGATCATTTGGCCAAAAATTGAAGTCACCAATGATCAGAATTCGAGCATTGTTGACCACCACCTCAGCCATCATGTCACCCAGTAATTGGGGGAATGTAGGCATGTGATGAGGGGGTCTATAGAATAGAGCACAGATGAATGAGGAAACATTGGTCTCAAATTTTAGCAAAAGGCTATCAACCGAGGGGATACCTATGGGGACTAGTGATGTAAATTTAAGTTTCTGGTGGACTATGGCTGCGACTCCTCCTCCTGCCTTACCCGCAGGTCTATCTGTCTGGAGGATATAATAGTTGCCAGGGAGTGCCGCGAGAATATCGGGGGCAGAATCCTCTGTCAACCATGTTTCGGAAAGAAGGAGAATGTCAGGCTTCTCTGTGTCCAAAAGGCAGAAGATCTCCAGTTGGTGTTTCACCATTGAGCGTGTGTTTAAATAGTATACTGCCAGTCCCTCTATTGCCTGGTGCATAGAGGTAATTGCTCTATGTGGCTCACTTTGGTTGTTAGGTGTCGGCTCTTGACTGGAGCCTTTGGATGTGTTTTCAAGGTCGGGGTTCCTACAGGACAGGAGTCCAAGAGTATTTAATTTGGCTTTGGTGCGGGGGCTAATGGGCCCGGTCCCTTGCCTTGAGTTAAGTTCTTGCGCAGTATATGTAGTGAGAGGGACATACCTGGCCCCTGGTCCCTTCTGGGCGCGGACGGGCGCAGACGGGCTTGCCTTTGGCGCACCGGCGGCGCACCCGCTGCGCGCGTCCGCTGCGCGTAGGGAATGGCATCTGCATTAAATAGGAGCTAAGGCTCCGCCCCCTCCGGTCTCCAGCCCGGAAGAGGAAAACCATGCAAGTACGTTGCCGGTACTCCCTCCACTCAATCGGGACAAGGACCCGCGGTGGACCGGGGAGCAGTGCGGTATGAAGAGCAGGTAATAGATCTAGCAGTGTGCAGGGATATCAGCGGTGAATTAAAAAAAAGGCTTTGTAGTTTTAAAAATGTGAGCACACAAATAAAGCAATGCAGCTCAGCACTCGGCTGAGAAAAGCAACCAGCGCGCGTCCGCTGCGCGTAGGGAATGGCATCTGCATTAAATAGGAGCTAAGGCTCCGCCCCCTCCGGTCTCCAGCCCGGAAGAGGAAAACCATGCAAGTACGTTGCCGGTACTCCCTCCACTCAATCGGGACAAGGACCCGCGGTGGACCGGGGAGCAGTGCGGTATGAAGAGCAGGTAATAGATCTAGCAGTGTGCAGGGATATCAGCGGTGAATTAAAAAAAAGGCTTTGTAGTTTTAAAAATGTGAGCACACAAATAAAGCAATGCAGCTCAGCACTCGGCTGAGAAAAGCAACCAGCGCGCGTCCGCTGCGCGTAGGGAATGGCATGTGCATTAAATAGGAGCTAAGGCTCCGCCCCTCCGGTCTCCAGCCCGGAAGAGGAAAACCATGCAAGTACGTTGCCGGTACTCCCTCCACTCAATCGGGACAAGGACCCGCGGTGGACCGGGGAGTAGTGCGGTATGAAGAGCAGGTAATAGATCTAGCAGTGTGCAGGGATATCAGCGGTGAATTAAAAAAAAGGCTTTGTAGTTTTAAAAATGTGAGCACACAAATAAAGCAATGCAGCTCAGCACTCGGCTGAGAAAAGCAACCAGCGCGCGTCCGCTGCGCGTAGGGAATGGCATCTGCATTAAATAGGAGCTAAGGCTCCGCCCCTCCGGTCTCCAGCCCGGAAGAGGAAAACCATGCAAGTACGTTGCCGGTACTCCCTCCACTCAATCGGGACAAGGACCCGCGGTGGACCGGGGAGCAGTGCGGTATGAAGAGCAGGTAATAGATCTAGCAGTGTGCAGGGATATCAGCGGTGAATTAAAAAAAGGCTTTGTAGTTTTAAAAATGTGAGCACACAAATAAAGCAATGCAGCTCAGCACTCGGCTGAGAAAAGCAACCAGCGCGCGTCCGCTGCGCGTAGGGAATAGCATCTGCATTAAATAGGAGCTAAGGCTCCGCCCCCTCCGGTCTCCAGCCCGGAAGAGGAAAACCATGCAAGTACGTTGCCGGTACTCCCTCCACTCAATCGGGACAAGGACCCGCGGTGGACCGGGGAGCAGTGCGGTATGAAGAGCATAGTCCAGCAGGGTCTTGATACAAGACAGATAAGAGAAAAAGCAGTGTGGTCCTCGACCAGGAAGACACTCATATTTCGTTGGTAAGAAGTCAAAGGATTGGTCAAATTGAAAACCTGAAATGCAATATGCAATCAAACAATTTGCAAGTACATCTCATCTATGTTCAACAAGCCATGTTTTACCCATGATTGGAATTGTGAATCACCAAATAAACTGAGCCACTGCAATCAAAAGCAGAGGGCCTCCTCAAAAAGTATGCCCTTAAGAGAGTTCTCTCATCTCATGTCCTCTCTATATTTTCTCTGGAAGTTGAAAAAGGCAAACATTAACCTGTTATTTATACATCAACTTTGACAAACCTACTTTAGATAGAACATTTTGATATACAATTGTCATTACTGAATCATTATTGGTTTGTGGACCACGGAAGGATGAAAGGCTGAGTCGACACTGACAGTGTTACAACCTACAAACTTCAGGTGGCACAGAGATCTTAACAGTGAGCTCAAAATGCCGAGCTATCTTACAAGCAATTTCAGAGATACCTCTGACCTCTGCAATGGTGGGTTTACACTGAGGGGGTAATGCTGGGGTTTTGGGCTGCACGCAGAGAAGTAAAATAGAGGCAGCCTGATTCACACAGCTATTTGGAAATCCAGGAGTAAGCTGGGAGTAACACACAAATGCACTCATACATAGATTTGTGAATTAAGTGCATAGGAGAGAGTGGCCCAGGATAGTGTGAGAAGTAGACAGCAAGGGCCTGAAGGAGTATTCTGGAGTAAAGGGAACTGAGAATGCTTGAAAAGAATTCTAGGAGACCTGCGTTAGTCAGTGAGAATTGTAATGTGAGGCCAAAGACAGAGCTGAAGGCAAAGGCCGAATGATTGTTGTCGGTCCATGCAGGGCTTTTCTACGTAGATCAGTACCAGGCAACAGTCACAGGATAGACCTGGTTTTCAACACAAGTGGGTGGATGCTTTGCTTGTGAAAACAATAAGCGTTTTAAAGAGCCTGGTTTTTAAGCTCATTCTGAAACATGCCGAAAATGTGCCCTTTCTTCTCACTAGAACTCGCATAATGTCCTTCAGTAATTGCTTAGAGGTGATTCGGTTTGCATTCTAGCTCCATGTGGCAAGTGTAATGTTTCAAATATTACAACTAACTGATACAGGCTGAAACACGTTTCTCAGAGTAGTCTCCATGTGCACTAGTATCATAGTATGTCTGTTCTCATGAGGCACATTGCAGGTACAGTAATTCATCCATCAAACCATCATTCCACAGTATCCCCCAAGCTGGCAGCAAACAACATGCTTTAAAGTGAGTGCTATGAGGAGGCACTTTAGGTTCTAAGCAAGTGCCCAGAAGCAGCAATGGGGCATGGTGTAACGCTCTAAGGAAACATGCAGCACAAAAAGGTGAGATTTTTTGGGTGAGGAGCACTCGTGTATTTTAAATTCACAGTGTAAGTGTGGAGGGGGGAAGCTCAGGGGTGACATTAGAAGGCTTAGGTCGAAATATAGATCGTGAGGGGTCTGTGTGTTGAGGGGAGGCTGAAATACGGCAGACTGGGAAGGACAGGCATTGTCTAGATGCCGGTGCAGCTTCTGTTAGATTATGAGATATCATTCTTAGTCATTCCCCAGTTTAGGCTGCTTTCTGGAACATTTCCTATTTGTTGCCGCTCGGTGCCTCCATTTTTCATGTGCTCCCTCACTGCTCCATGAGCTCATCATGTTTTTAGAATGCGGTTTATGTTGCTTTAACAGGGAGCAGAAGAGATAGCCAGGATCAGCCTATTGTGAGTACTTGCAGTGTGTGATGAGAAGCCTCCAGCACGACGGTGTGGGGATCTATTTTGTGGTGGGTGGTGTGTTGCTGCTATAAGCTGTGAATGTCACCCGTTGAAGTGATACATTTCATTTTTTCCCTATCCAGCGTGTGGGGTGTGAGAAACGGAGCTATGCATGTGTGTAAACACACATACGTGTGCACACCCACGTCTGTGGGGTTCGCTGTGTGCCTTTGGAATGTAGTGTTTTGACATGTATGCCTTCATATGGGGGTTTTGCCACTGTAAATTGTTTGCAGTTGTAAATCGCCTGATACTGACGTAGTCATTTTAGTGCACATATATGAAGTTGTGTGGGTTGGCATGCTGCTGAAATGGAGCCCTAGTATTTTGTTGTTCAGATCATTGGGGCTATACCATACTGTTGGGGTGTGTCAAAGATACAGGTTCCCGATGCATTGTTTTAAATTTTTTTTAAAAAGAGCACATTCCAAATATGGCTGTCTTGCAACTGAGCGCCACGATGCCCAATATGTTCCTTTTCGGTGAGTCTGACAAATCTAAAGGCAAACTTGAAGAATGCTTGTATTTATTTATACATTTAGTGGTTTTTACTGCTTGAAAACATTAACACTATATTTTAAGAAGTCTAAAATGTCCATATTTATAAAAATGTAATCGCTGAATATAGTGCATGGCCATTGTGCTTTAAGCAACAGCAAATTGTTTTAGTACATTAAATCTTATTTTATCAGTAAAAGTGTAAATATAGATATGCAAGCAACGAGAAGGCTTCATGAAACAGTTATATCTGAGTATGTACTTTATATGTGTAAACATCACTTGGCAGTTAATCATGTCTTAATCATTGTGTAGTTCTGGACAAGATATAGGACACGTTTGTGCCTGCCGAAATCTTTATTTCCTTTAAACTAGTACTGAGACCACCCTGTTTGAGACACTGACTGTGGAGACTGAGGACTAGTGTTCGATTATCATATGCCCATCCCAGAATGGCTCAATCCACTGCTTTCTTTCAGCACATTTCCAGCGTTTTTATTATTATTCTAAAAGGAGACCTTGACAACATTCATAGTGGAAAGCTGGAACTTGTTTATTTAATTTAGCTTATTTTATGTAGCCGAACGCTTCCTATTAGTGCAAACTGCATAAAATCAGACATTGTAATATTAATAAAAGCACATAAAATACGATGATATAGGCAAAGACCGGATCTTGAAAGAGGAACCGAGTATTTATTCCCTGAATCAAAAGGGACAAATGCTGAAATTGATGCCCACCTTCGAATGGACATCAAACAGGGTGAAAGGTAAACAACAGGAACCTAAGCCGTAGGCAATAGATGCAAAAAGCCAACTTAAACAATACATACAATTCTTCAACTTAGAGAAATGAAGATTGATGGTTTGGCATTCCAATTCTGACGATGATGAAGGTTGTAAAAGTGATTTCACTGCAGCGACCCACTATTAAGGCAAGTGACATAGCTCATTATGAACATGATTTCAGTGACGTCACGTGACTCGTGGGGAAAGTAATTCGAGTCATGTGGTCGCTTTGAAGGCGATTTCAGGACGTGAGCCGCAGTGAGTATGATTTCAGTGATGTGGCTCACTGTGAGCGTGACTTCAGTGACGTGGTTCACTGTGAAGGTGATTTTAACTACGTAGCCCGCTGTGAGGGTGATTTAAGCGATGCACTCTACTGTGAAAGCGATTTGAGTGACGTGGTCCATTGTAAGGGTGATTTCATAGTGTGGATGTTTCAGGGTGCAGCTATCGTTAGTGTGCCAGGTTCGGAGTCACAGGGGCCCTGGGACGCGAGGGACACACACATTTCACCCCTATTATGGCTGTACCTTACTACCCCTGAAGGCTGGAGTGAAAGGGAATACACCAGGCCCCATGGCACCTCTACTAGGCCACTGGAGTGACTGCAATGAAAAGGGAACATTTTAAGGGTGATTTCAATGGACTTGGCACATCACGAAGGTGATTTCAGGAATGTGGGCCACTGTGAAGGCAACTTCAGTAATGTGGCAAACCGAAGGGCGATCTCAGTACTAAGGCCGGCCATGAAGAGGATGTCAATTGTGAAGGGTTTTCAAGAATGTGGTGCATTGTGAAGGGGATTTCATTGCCGAAGGTCCAAACAAAAGGAATTTCTGTCATTTGACCGATACATTTTATTGCAGTCCAGTCACCTCTGAGAACTAAAAGGAAACTAATAACACCCCCGAGTCATGCTGCAGGCATTGTTAATGTTACACCCCGCAATAAATAAAAACCTCAGCGCCAACTGTTATAGCCTGCTTAGGCAGCGTCAGCTGTGGTGAGGCTGTGAATGTTCTTATGACGTAGCAGCATTCTATGATGACGTCAATGTATTCTGCATTTAAATCTGTCAGTTGAGCTGTTGACTGCGCCTGGCCTAACTGCGTATGGGGTTATGTCTCGGATGAAATAAACCACTTCAGCGTCTCATGGTCGAGAGATTCGCATGTTTAATTACAACACTTTTGGCGACGATCTTTGCCAGGCACGAGCTTCTCATCAGAGAAAGCCCCGTCGTCTCCGCTCTCTGAGAACGCTGATGGCCGCTTCTTGCATCTTTGATATCTGCATTCAACCCGGTTGAATGCAGATATCAAAGATGCAAGAAGCAGCCATCAATCAACCCCCGCTTTACCTCAAGGTCACTGATCCCTGCTGTAACTTCAAGGCCACATTAGTATTTACCTCGGCGCTCCCCATGCCCTGCAGCGCCCGCCGTGCCAGCTTCGCTCTGATGAAATAAACTACTTCAGTGTCTCATGGTCGAGAGACTCATCTTTAATTACAACACCAACATTAGTACCTTCATTCAGATGCCTTCCTTTTAATACGGACTTAAACTTCGACGTGAACGCGCACGTGTAAATAAATATAGCTCTGACACACGAAGTACGATGCTCAAAGGACAATTCTTGACGCATGCAGCTCTGACCACAGCATTTATTAACACTTAGGGTAGGGGAGGAGATGAGCCCCGAGGTTGACACCCTTACGCAACTCCTCTTCAACTGGGGAATGAGAAAGCATTTTGTTACAGCAATTCACAGGTCTTTCAGAAATACAAAGAAAAAAGGCCCGAGACCCCTGAGAATGAAATGGAACATGGATCTAAGAAAGGACCTGACAGACGCTGAGTGGGCTCAGGTATTGCAGTATACTGCGCGGTATAAGCTTCTATAATTTAAGTATGTCCACAGAACCAATCTGACTCCTGTGCAATAACAGGCCACGGACCCAGCCTCGACAATGGTATGGCCCAGAGTTAAGGGGAAGGGGACTTAATTCAGTCACACGGTGTGGGACTGGGTGGTGATCAGGCAATGGTGGACAACAAGCATTACGAACTTAACAGGCAGGCGTAACATCTACGATGGTCTAATACCCCTCCCAAGACTGACAAGTCAAATAGTAAATTCATTGATTTGGTCCTGATCCTTGCGAAGAGGCTAATAGTGATGCATTGGAGATCTCCCCTCCCACCAGGCCTGGACAGATGGAGGACAGACCTATGCAAATTCGTTAAGGCAGCGATGGGTGCGTGCAAGCGCCCAACATTTGCGACGTCTAGAGTGGGGGTCATGTTGAACTGGGAACCCCCTGTTATGAGTCATTAGCTCCAAAACAGATGACAGGCCCACGTAGTCTGTAAGAGATGACACTGTGATATTCGATCTAAAAAATAGCAAAGCAATATGGGGCCTTTTTATTTAGCGGACGTTTTTTGGGCGGGATATGGGTGGCGGCTGTGGATGCACTCGCTCCAGAAAATCAAGATTAGGATATCCTGGTATTACTTTGGGTTGGTAACGGTGGTAAGTACAAGAACTGGAATAGAGTGGTACAGAGTGCAGAGGCACTATTGGAATCGGAAACATTGGAGGCCTAGGAGGAAGTTGCAGAGCTTCAAGTTGTTCTTGAACCAAGTCTTTAGTTGAAATGATCATTCTTGAAACCAATAAAGGGTACGATTAGAAGGAATAACATCATGTGATGATATGGAGAAAACTGACGCAGAAGAAATTCTTGACATCGATATTGACGGCGATCTCAGTGTTATTGACACAGGCACAGACAGATTTCCTCTGTGGTGAGCAGTGATGTCTCGGCGGTGAATGTCATGAAGTTAAGTGGCATGATGTCAATTGTGTTGATGGAATTACGAGAGTCTTTACGTTAGGCATCAACGTTAATGGTGGAGGTGCCATAAAGCTCCTCGACTGCAATCATATTAGTGCCTATGGTCTCAACATTAACTGGTGCTCCCTGTTGTGGTTGGATATTTTTGAGTGATGGTAATGATGCTTTCTTCTCCTCTTCTCTTTATATCTCCCTCTGTGAGAGTCTTTCTCATGAGAGGGAACAGTTCAGAAGAGGGAGCCCTCTCTTTTTTCAGTCTTTTCTGCTTCTTCCTCTCGTCTTCCGCTCTGAGGTCTTCTAGTTTCTCTCTAAGGCATATCCCTTCTCTATCCTTGAGGGCTCTGTTCGTCATTTGTAGACAAAACTCACAGTCTTTGTGTAGGCAAAACATAGACTGCATTGGGGTCTGACGCAGCCTATTTTTTTCTACATGAAGGGCATTTCAAAAAAACTGATGGTATTTTCTGTAAATAAAAATCCTTTCAAAGATAACAAATATTAGAGGAAATGATAGCTCAATGCCGAAAAAGTCAAAAACAAGATAAAACTTCCATACTGAGGTAAACCTTGAAGAAAAACTGTGCAATTAATCCCTGAAGTATTCTGATATCCTCCCTGTCTGAGCTGTTAAAAAGAACTGGGGCTATGAGGCAAACTTCCAGTACAGTGCATGCTGGGACAGGAAAGCTGATGTATTTTTAAAGGAGCAGCGCACTCTATGGGTATCTCTGACTCTGTTACCTGATTCTGTCCTGACAGGCACCTTTCTCTGTATTTTTCCCAAACAGAGAGGGAAGGTAAAAGGTTATTAAGGATACTGGTGCACATCATCAGTTAGGTGCTGCAATGTGGTCTTAAGGCCTTTTTCAAATGGGTTTTTTAACTCTCAGAAAAAATGCTTGAAAATCTGCATTCTCTTTACTTTGGAGAAGGTGCCATCATACTGTTCAACAATGAGATGTCTACCTCCAACTACAGATTGAATCTAATATATGAAGGTAATGTTCAGAGGTCCCTGTATATAGGTGGGAAGATTCTACATTTATGACTAACAGTGAGGATCCTACGATGCAGAACAATGTTTATTAGATAACAACACCCGTCCATCTGTCTCTAGTTGAGAATGCTATTATATCATGTGATTTGACCTGCAAGCATGTTAAATTACTCCGTCATCTTGGTGAATGTACATAATTGTTGCATTACAAAAAGGTTGCCTGTCCTGGCAAACCCTGCTCGTTTCCACGCCAGGAGATTGACCGTTTTAAACGTTTTTACAGCAAGCATTGATAAAGCCAAAAGGTCTTGACTTGCTGACCTACTAACTTTGCCAAAGATTTTGTCAATGCTGTGCAGCATCGGGAAAAAAGCAAATGCTTTTTGCCAATCAATTGCAACATCAGCACAAAACAAAAGAAAAAAGGCATAGCGACATGGCCATTGCTGGTGGTCGTGCCTATCTGCTGGCATGCACATGCGTGAAGACGTATGCGTGCATATGCCTCACCGCATATGCAGGTGACAGTTGCATTATTTTTTTTATTTACAAATCAAAAATGGGGGATGCCATTTCAAGCAGTAAATAAAAAAAATTACTTTTTTAGAACCAAAGCTTTTTTTGCACTGCAAAAATGAAAAATGACAGCTGCCGGCACTCCAAAACAAAGAATAAATTCAAAATAAATATGGAAGGTCAACTAAGGGTTTAGAGAACAATGGAGGATCGGGTAGGGGTAAGAAACAGGAAGCAGGTGGAGGAGGAAGTTAAAAACAGCACACAAGGGAGAGAGCAACACGAGAGGCAGAGGAGAAAAAAAGGAGGTAGAGAGCAAGCAGCACATGAGAGGGAAAGCAACATAGGGGAGGGTATTTAGTGGGGAGAAGCACACGAGGTAAAGAGCTGGAAAAAACGTACTTTCATGCAGTGCTCAACAGTTAACCAAAAATTTAAAAAAAAGTAGTTCCCTAAAAGTGAGCAGTGGAAGGATACAAGCCAGCCAATTAAAAGGATGGAACAAAGGCTATGCTCCAGCGGATGAACAAACAAACAAGAGGAAGGCAAGCCACTGAATAAGAAACAAGCAAATGAGAGTGACAAAAAAGCCAACCAATGTTAAGCAAAAGGTGGGCTGTAACTCATTGTACATTTTTGGTAATTCCACAAAAGGTCTTTTGCAACTAGACAGCTAGCGCTGTCTTGTAAACAAGACTTAAAAAGGACCGTTAAATAGTGAACCTCCGGTCACTATGGTGAATACATGATCAGTTTCTTCTGCGTAAGTTCCCAGCACTTTCTCACCATCTTTACAATTTGTGGAGTTTTCGTCTCTTAACTGGACTGTACCATTTCTTAATGCTGAATTTTGCAAGAACTTTTGGTACTCTAGGCAAAATAGCAGTCTATCTTTGGGGTGCTCTTTGTTCAATCATAAAAAAGGCAGTTTTTAGAAATTTGAAGCCAAGATGTGGGGTCACCCTAATGGTTAATGCAATTAAAGGTCTGGAAGACCTAATCAACCCCATTGTATGGCTCTTTTAGTGTGGCATGTGCAATTCTATACAATTCTACTATTGCCCCCAAACCAGTCTGTTTAGTGTCTTATTGAACTTCTTTAAAATGTAACAACAAAGTACTTTGGGATATTCTGAACAAAGCGCAGGAATCTTTTTCTTCAGTGCTGTTCTCAAAGTCATCATGTGTTTAAGCAAATGTATTGCTCTGCTTACATTATATTATGTTCATGTAGGTCTTCTGTGTAACAGTGCTTGTACACCTGTACAGTGAAATGCACAAATGTGTAAATGTGTGTACACTCAGTAGCGTAACGAAAATTGAGGGGGTCCCCCTGCAAGGTACGTGGAGGGCCCCCCTCCGGACTCTATCAGGAGCTCTCTGGCCGAAGTGCTGTGCTGAGGGGGCCCCCTGGAGTTTGGGGCCCTCCCCCGCAGTGCGGGGGCTGCGGGGGCCTGTGTTACGCCCCTGTGTACACTCAACTGCAATTGCAGGATAAGCACTTTTTAAACTATGGTTTCATCTAGCTTCCTCGATGGGAAGAGGCATGGATTACCCCAATTAATTTTGAGTCTTGTAACAGATCCAGTCATGTGCAATACATACTTGGCGTCACAGGCTACCGGTGTGAAGTCGAGCTGATGCTTGGTCCTGAAGATCATGTTCTTGGTTCTGATCTCCAGAATGGACGGAGACTGCAGAGGGGTGGAGATGGCAAACAGCGCAGGCTGGGGTGGCATCACGGACCCATCTTCAGTCCGCTGGTTCTGTCCATGCAGGAACTTCAGCCGACCCTGGAGGTTCAAAGCCTGCAAGAGAAAATCCCGAGTTTTTCAATGAGAATACACGAAGACACTGAATGTCTACCCAGGAAGAATAAGAGGTGCCACTTAACCTTCATTTCATCACCACAGAACAACAGGTGCCCTGTAACATCCATTTCACTTCTGTAGCACAGAAACAATCAAATCCCATTTCATCTCTTTAAAACAAGAGGTGTCACCATGCACAATACCTCTGCAGTGGTTGTATGTCACTATATCGAAACCCACTAACAGACGTGCACATATATCGACTTCACAATATCGACTACCAGCATATCGTCAAGCTAAGCATATACTTAACTCCACATGTACTTGTCTTGACAGTATGTTGGTTGTCAATACATTTGAGTGGATATAGGTGCAGGAGGATATTAAAATGTCTATATTGTGGAAGAATGTCTCTGTGGGATAAGAGGTGCTGTTTAATACATTTGAAGAGTAAGAGGCGCCACTTAATGTCTAGCTTACAGAAGAACATGATGTGCCACTTGGAAAAACTTACTTGGAGGTGGAATTTATTTATTTAACATGTCTTTATTGGAAATGGTACATCACATAACACGACAATGCAGTACATATGTGTAGGAAGCTGGCTCTCTATATAGTGTACTAAAACCAAGTACACCAAGCAGAGAATCCAGGGAGTCCTCAACTGGTTTACAGAGGCTAAAGTAGATAATACTAACACTCTCTTTTGAGGTAGTGTGGGCGAGCAGTTAGGTTTATCAGAGCCTAGTGCTAAGCTTTTGTTGTACTCACAGAGATAATAAGTGAGACATACACTCAAAGAATAAATCCAAGACCAATTTAGAAAAATAAAACTTTCTTTTATATATATTTGAAACTCAAGAACTTCGTTTCAAGGTAAGTACAGTTTTCGATAAAAATATTCACAGGTAAGTAACGTTTCACACCTGTGCGCTTTTACGCACAATGAAATCCAATAGGAGGAAAAGTCAAAGATGCATAAAGGTAGGTACAGTCTGTTTCAGGGATTCACCTTCTGGGATCAGAGTAGTAGTGGGCAAGGTTCAAAGTACTACCAGCAGTTCTTCGGGAACCACCTGGGTTCTACCGGGAGCAGGGTGCTGGTGAGGCTGGTAGCTGGCGTTACGGAGAAGGAGGGCCACCTGAAAAGAGGCTACACAGGGGACTTGCAGGCAAGTCTGAGGGCTTGCAAATGGGGGCTCAGATCACAAGAGATCTGGGAGCACCGGAGCACAGCTGATTTGGTAGGACCCTGGACGGGTGGCCCCAGAGCCGAGTGGTTAGATCGGATGGGCTGGTGCGCAAACATGAACCTCTCAGTCAGGGGCAAACAGCTGGAAGAGGAGAAATCAAGGGAGCTGAGCCACTCTCCAAGTGGGTCTCAGTGATGCTGATGTCCCTCAACAGCTGCTTGGTCCTGATGCAGTGAGGATCCAGACTGGACACTCACGGTCGGTGTTTGGTGCAGGGTGTCCGGGGGTTAGTAGGGCATGGCTCCATTTGGTCCTGGTGTCATCACACTTGGTGGGAAGACAGTTCTAACCTTTCAGAGCACGAGTACCTTCTGGTCATCTGCAGCGTCGGTCGGGCCAGGGAGCTGCAAGGTGGTGGACAGGACTCTACTTCTCGATGCCTGCAGACTGCATGGGAGTAGCTCCTCTACTCCAAGGGAGACTTTCCGTGTTTGTTGAAGTGCTGGAAGACTACTCAAGGCTTTGGTAGTTCTCCAGCTTGCAGGTTGAGTCACTTTGTTGTAATTGTCGAGAGAGCGCTGAGGACAGCAGGGCTTCGCGCCAAAGTCCAAAGTTCTGCTGCAATTCGCCCCCGCCTTCTTCATCATTCTTCTGCTGATCCATCGAATCTGAGTTCTTGGGTTCAGGGGTGGTACCTAAATACTCAATTTAGGGGCGTTATGGGGAGTGACAGGTAGTAGACAATGGGCTACCTACCTTTAGGGTGCCTACACCCTCTATATGGTGAATTCCTGTGGGAAGTGGGCATAACCCTGACCCTAGAATGCGTCCAAAGCAATATGGAGGAATCTGAAAAGTGAGGTCCACATCAGCTCGCCTGTCCTAGGGGTGGTTCTGGCTGAATGTGGGCACACCTCCTAATCTAACTAATTTTCCCGCCTGACTTGCCGCCAAAAAGTGGGGTCAGGACAGGAGGGTGGCAACTCCACTATCTGGAGAGGCCCAGGGTCGCATATCAAAGGCGGCAGGCCTTTGAAGCTTCCCTCTCTGGAATGCCCAACCTGCTTGGAGGAGGTGTGAACACCTCCGTCCAGATCATGCTTTGTTGCTGTCCTCTGAGAGTGAAGGCTCTCACCTCAGGAGGTCGGAAACCTGCCTATGGTGGCTAGCTGGTCAAGATCAGTCAGTCTACTCAATAGCAGTCAGTAGGTTTTCAGTGGGCACCTCTAAGGTGCCCTCTGTGTGCATTTAATAATAAATCCAGCACTGGTATCAGTGTAGGTTTATTAAGAGGAGGTGTTTGGTACCACACACCTTGTGTTACAGTGAAGCCATCATGTAGCTGGGGTACTCGCAGTGGCGGTTTCTCTACGAGGGCGTCGGGGCTCCGCCCCCGTTACATTCACAATGCTCAGCTCATAGTCATTTATAAAACAAAACAAAAAAACATTTATCAGCTGCCATTAACACTTTTACTGTAGAACTTGAACACGAGGCTGCGGGGCACTGTCTGCCCCACTCACCGATATCGCCGCTGTTGGACGTCACGTGACTCTCTCCCCTGCCCTGTTGTTTGCTCAAGAAGCCTACGTGTTTGCCGGCTGAGAACCTCACAGCCCTGAAGGCTGTGATGTCATCAGCTCGGCAAAGACCTAGCTGCAAGGCGTAGTCTCCACCCCCTGATGGCGTGGAGGTAAAGTTAGCCCCGGGCGTTTTAAATACAAGCCCGGGATCGCTAACCCTCCACGTCAATCAGAGAGAGTGGAGAGCTTGTCACCCCACCCTTTCCCAACTCGTTACAGGGCGTGGTGGGACCCACCCTGTGACGAGTTGGGAAAGGGTGTGGCAGGCGGGAAGCCAAGGAATCGAGTCTGCGCAGACTCGACCTCAGACGGCTTCCCGCTCATGAGTCTGCAGTGGCACTCGGAGTGGTGAACTGGAAGCTGCATTTTTTACTGCGTCACACTAGACAGTCGGACTGCGTTTTGGAGAAAAGGCACTGAGGCAGTCTGTCCAGTCTGAAATTATCATCATCAGACGTCTGACGTTGTGAACTCTGTCAGTTCACCAGCCCAGGTAAGGCCCAGGCGGGCATTTTTTAACTTCTATAGGCCCGTTTAGGGCCTTGTCGTTGCGTGGTGTGCATGGCCTATTTCGACGGAGTTCACCCGGCTGGGGGTCCGCTGTGCCTTCCTCCGGACAGGGGGTGCGGGGCATGGCCTATTTCCAAGGAGTTTATCATACTGCGGGTCTGCTGGGTCTTCCTCCAGCTGGAGTGTGCGTGGCTGTGTGCGAGAGTGGCCACCTTATCGGGGTTCTTCCTTTGAGCATAGTGGGAAGTTGGAGTGCTTTTAAGTGCTCTGTTGGCTGACCTGCTCGTTCGATGTACACAATTCTGTTAACAATGGGAAAAGAGAACAATGGCCATTTGTTTGGGTAGCAGATTAAAGCCTAATTTGCAGTCAAATACCACTTGACTACAATTACAGTCAGAGCATTACAGACAAGAGAAATAGCAAATTGCATAATGAAGGGAATGCTAGACATTACAAAACACAATATCGACCCTCGACAATTTTGAAAAGTCACCTCAATGCTAGCACATGAATTAAAGCAGAAGTAAATTAGCATAAAAGGGGAAAGTGATT
Source organism: Calotriton arnoldi (assembly GCA_963921515.1). Classification (NCBI taxonomy): domain Eukaryota; kingdom Metazoa; phylum Chordata; class Amphibia; order Caudata; family Salamandridae; genus Calotriton; species Calotriton arnoldi. The sequence continues at coordinate 1,038,449 of CAWUFW010003094.1, forward strand.
TTTCTGAAGATTGTGAAAAAACGCAATGAAGAAATGATGGTATGTGCGCGTTGAAATGTATGCAGGGTTATAATGATGATCTTAGGAACACCACACCTGCATCCAATGAAGTGTTTTGCTAGATGGAGCATTTTTCGAGTACCATCCCCCGAACTGATAAACAAGGGATATATAAGACCTGCCCGAGAGTCGCCTGTTATGTTACTTCCACAGTGCGGTAGGAATCTGCGTAAACCTGCCAGTATTTTCTGTAATCTCACACAAATGTTGTGTAATGCTTAATCTGCTGATGGGTTCACTGTTTAGATATGGAGGACACGGCATGCATCAAGCTATCTATCCCCCGGGTGCAGGCTCACAGTCTTTCTCTGTAGGGACACTGTGGAGGCACAATACACTGACTGTTTACTGCGACTGTATATTTTTTATTCAATCTGTGTTCTTTGCATCTGTGTGCATTTATAGCATCTTGAAAGCGTTCAGAGGCAGCAGGTAAAACAACGTAATGAATAAACACACAAATACCCAGAACACAGACTCGTATATATAATAATTGTACGTGTGTGTGTATCGGCATTGTTAAATGTTATGCAAATAGGTGCACCTATTTCTGTCACCACCATGGAAGTCCCCTCTCTTTTCACACCACACACCAAGATGTTAAAGACAGGGGTGGACGAGCCAACAAATTAACAAGGAGATCCGAGACAGAGCCAAGCCCCTATCGACCCCGTGCCCAGCCCCAGAAGACCATTCAGATGGCACGCAAGGGTGTGGGAGCAGGATCTTGGAATTATCAGGTGACTCAGATGCAATGGCTGTCATGCACCTGACCGGTCACATCTCATTAGGCTGTATGTCGGCCAAATGTTCCCATGATTGTGAGTTGTAGGCACCGGCCATAGAAAGCATTCATGAAGGCTGCAGAATGAAACTAATGCATACCAATGAGGTGCATAGTTGTGACGCCACTCATGGCATCCCTGTTGGGTTAGATGTGTGTTTAGTGCGCCTATCGCAATTGTGCAAAACCAGGTGGTTGTGTATTTAGGGAGTGAGGTCGGCTGTTCAGACCCATGTGTCTACATATTGGAGTAGAATTTTGGTCACAAATCTGGATGCTTCAGACATAAGGGACCATGCAATGTCGAAGGGTGGATAGGGAGGGACGCCTTCCCTACACTCTGCTTTGAATGGGACAGTAGAACACTTCAGCACTACTGTGCTTTGAATGGCACAATGCAATAAGTGATACTGGGCTTTGAATGGGAAGTAAGTGCACGCCTGCGTTACTGTGCTTTGAAAAGAACTGAAGGGCTTCCCAGCGCTACAGAGCTTTGCATGAGACAGAAGGGCATTTCTCATTAGTGCTTCTGTATTTTCAGTGGGGCAGTTAGGCACTCCAGTGCTACTTTGCTTTGAATGGGACAGTAGGGCAATTCTCACCAGTGCAGTTGTACTTTCGGTGGGACAGTAGGGCACCCCAGAGCTACTGCGTTTTGAAGGAGACAGTAGGACACTCCAGGGCTGCTGTATTTGAATTGAACTGTAGAGGACTCCAATGCAACTGTGCTTCGAATAGGGCGGAAGGGCACTCCAGGGTTATAATGATTTGAGTAGAACAGTTGAGTTTTCCAGCGCTACTATGATTTGAATCGGAAAGTAAGGTGCTTCTCATCAGTGCGACTGTACTTTCAGTGGGACAGTAGGGATCTCCATGGCTAATGTGCTTTGAAAGGGACAGTTAAGAGCTCTGGTGCTAGTGGACTTTGATTGGAACTCTAGGGCATTCCAGTGCTACTGTGAGTTGAAAGGGACAGTATCACACTCAAGCGTCACTGTGATTTGAATGAGGCAGTATGGCACTCTAGCACTATTATGCTTTGAATGGGACAGTAGGGCACTTTTTTTGCAGTTTTATGTAGCTACCTATGTTGTCATATGACATCTCTTTATCAATGTAATAACTGCACTTTCACAATTGCTTTATTAACCTTCCTGCTTTCTCATATTTGCTTGAAAATGCACCATTTGTCCACTCTTTTTTCAAAATTTTCTCGGGTAGAACCCCCTGAACCCCTCCCATAGGCTGTTCGGACTACGCTCGCTCGCCGCAGTGCGACAATAATTTTCGCCCTACCACTTTCAAATGTCACCAGCCGCCACTGGGTACTCGTAATGACGAGTGTCCAGCCCATGTATTCGTTATGGCTTCCCTGTTCACTGGTAATATCTAAGGGTAAACTTAGTTATCACTGGGACATATCCACTCTCGCAGATATGCCCTCACATGGGTATAGTGAGCCCTGCCGTAGGGCTGTAAGGCCTGCCGTAGGGGTGAATTACCTATACCACATAATATACTGGAAGGCATGGCACACAGGGATGTGTGCCATGTTGCTGTGTGCCATGTTGACTCTTCGGTCTTCTCTGCATCAAGACACACAGGCTGCAATGGCAATTTGCATGAGCTTGGTGAGGGATCCCTTAGGGTGGTACAATTCGTTCTGCAGTCCTTAGGGACCCTCTTTAGGTCCAATACCCTCTGTACCAGGGGCACCACTTACTAGAGGCTTACAAGGGATCCTAAAGGGGTGCCAATTGTGGAACAATCATACAGTTTAGGGAAAGAGCACTGCTGCTGGGGACCTGGGTAGCAGGAACACCTCACATTTTCAGTAAAAATTGCACCAGATACCAGGCAAAAAATGGAAGGTAACCATTTCAAAAGGGGCACTTTTCTACACAACCCCCCCTCCCCCAACGAAAGAGGATGAGACTAACCTTTCCCAAGAGAGTCTTCATTGTCTAAGTAGAAGAACCTGGAAAGGTCATCTGCGTTGGCATGGTCAGTCCCAGGTCTGTGTTCCACTGTAAAGTCCATTCCCTGTAGGGAGATGGATCACCTCAAAAGTTTTGGGTTTTCACCTTTCATCTGCATAAGCCAAATGAGAGGTATGTAGTTGGTTTGAACAAGGAAGTGAGTACCAAACAGGTATGGTCTCAGCTTCTTCAGGGGCCAAACCACAGCAAAGGCTTCCCTCTCAATTGCACTCCAATTATGTTCCCTGGGGAGTAACGTGCTGGTAATGGCCATCATCGTTGGTTTGGGATAGGCCCGCTCCTATCCCTTGCTCAGGGGCATCAGTCTGCACAATTAACTGTGTAGAGTAATCTGGAGCTTTGAGAATGGGTGCTGAGCACACTGTCTGTTTCAGGGTGTCAAAAGTTTTTTGTCAACTAACTGTCCAGCTTACCTTCTTAGGCATTTTCTTGGAGGTGAGTTCTGTGAGGGGTACCACAATGGAACCATACCCCCTCACAAACCTCCTGTAATACCCAGTCAAGTCAAGGAATGCCCTGACTTCAGTCTGAGTGGTTGGAGCTTCCCAATCCAGAATGGTCTGTAGTTTGGTTTGTAAGGGTCGAGCTTGCCTCCACCTACCAGGAGGCCCAAGTATATAACTGTGCCCTGCCCTATCTGCCACTATTATTATTATTCTTATGCGCAATTTGTAAAGCGTATGGCTACCTAAAAAAGGTTTCCCAGGGCTAAGCTCAATTACGGAAAATAGATCCAATCAGAGTGGTATCAAGAGAAAATGCAGAGTTTAGGAAGATTCTGAAAGTTGAAACAGCCATGTCTTTAAAGATGTGCGAAACTTAGCGAATGAATCACACTATTGCAGTGTTGGAGGTAGATCATTCCAGAGTCTCGGTCCAGGAAAAAAGAATGCTCAACCTCCTTGGCGGGATTTCCAAATTTTAGGAATTACGGCCAACTTCCTATGACTAGAGCGCAACAAGCGTGTAGGGGAATACAGAGACACCAAGTCTCTAAGATAAATAGGTCAGGTGTTTGAAAGGTATTCGTACATATAGCACAATGCCTTAAAATGTACACAGCACTCGATAGGTAGCTAATGTAAAGTACGCAACGTAATGGCTGTGGAGGTGAATGGATGAGAGTGGAGCAAAAGCCGTGCAGCAGCATTTTGAACAATCTGGAGGCGTGTGAGTAATGGTTTTGCTGCCCACAGATATAACACATTCCCATAGTCCAGTCTGAAAATAACCAAGGCCTGGACCACGGTTCTCTGGGCAGAGGTGGGAAGACAGAAAAAAAATCTTCCTGAGCCATTTCAAGATGCCAAAACAAGTAGCGGCCACCTTGTTGATTTGATGGCTCATAGTAAGCTTGTCATCAAGCCACACTCCCAGGCTCTTCACGACTGTTACTGGGCTGGGGGGACTACCCATGGTCGACGGCCACAGGTGGGAACCCCAGGGGGTAGGTGGATTGCTCACCAGTAGAGCCTCCGTCTTATCACCATTTAGTTTCAGGGAGATGGTGCACATCCATGATGAACCTTGGGAAAGGCAAGCATTAAGGGCCTTCACGCAGGCGCGGTTGGTGGTAGGAGTGCCGGTCGGGCGGTGACGTGGGGTGGGGGAGGGACAGGGTGGGGGGTAGTAAACTACGGATTAAGGCCCAATACAGGTAAGTAAACATTTAAATAAATAAAACGAATCTCGTTGCGCGCACTGCATCGCATTTGGCGATGCAGCGCTCACAACGAAATTCGTTTTATTTATTTAAATGTTTACTTACCTGTATTGGGCCTTAATCTGTAGTTTACTACCCCCCACCCTGTCCCTCCCCCGCCCCACGTCACCGCCCGACCGGCACTCCTACCACCGACCGTGCCTGCCTTCACGTTGTGATTGTCTTCAGCTGACACAAACAACAATGTGCATTTCATCGATGTACAAAAAAAGTGTAAGTCCACAATTATCCACTATTTCTGCCAATGGACGGACATATAGATTAAAGAGCAATGGGCTCAAAGTGGATCCCTGGGGCACACCTGAGACTAACGGGTAAGATTTAGACCTGTGTTTATTAGTATAGGCCTGGAAGGTAGGGTCATGCAAGAAAGATCTAAGCCAAGCTAGGGCCATGTCTTGTATTTCCATACCTTCTATTCTTTGTAGAAGTGTGCTGTGATTTGCCCAGTGGCGGCTGGTGGACTTTCAAAGCGGTGGGCGAAAATTTTTGTACCCGAGTATAATGAGCGAGCGAAGCGAGCTAGTCCGAAGTGCAAAAAGAGGGTGAGGGTTCTCCCCCGCAATAACATTAATGAAAAAAATGGTTTCAAATGGTGCTTTTTACACCACATATTTACTGCGAATTGTTGAAAAAAGGGGATCCAAATATAGCATTTGAAAGCACAAGTGTGAAGAAAAATGTGCCCAATCCTCAAACTGTTCTGCTTTCGAAATGACCCCCAAGCACACCCAACCTATGGAAACAGGCCCTACTGGAGGGGATTGTCCAAGAAAGAAGGATAGAGCATCTCAAAGGGCCCACTGACACCACTTTGGGGAATGTACCAGGGAAACCATGCCAGCACCTGGGCCACTGGTGCAGACCCATATACCCTGCCCCATAGGCTGTAGATGGCTAGTTTGGAAGACATGACCAGCTGCGTAAGCGCACTCAGGTGGGCCTCTGGTATCAACAACTCTTCCCTGCCCACACCTGTGGTAAAAATCAAAGTAAATATGGAATCTAATTTGGTATGCAATCATGCTGTAGTGTGCAGCTGTTGACCAGAGGTCCGGACGGTGGACCAGGTGCACAGAGACAAAGGCGGTGGCAGGAGTGCAGAACAAAACTAACCCAATTTGCAAATTGTGGTACCTGATATTGCACATGAGCTTGTGTGGCTGGCTTCTGTAGGCACCATCCGGGTGTAGCCGCCTGCCTCTCTAATGGGCCTCCCTGTGCCAGAGTAAGCCTTTTTATGTGTTTCCCACTCACCCCCTGATGCAGACAGGATGCCCTGAGGGTACAGATACTGCACAGACATGGCCCATACACGCATGCCACAATGGCCGGCCTCTGAATTAAACACAGATTATAAATTATAAGATCAATTAGAACCACCAAGAGGGAACCTAAAATCCAGCCTAATTAAATCCCATGTTAATGACCAGAATAGTGTACAGGAATGTTACATAGGACAGAGGACTACAAGGTGTAGGAGGCATATGTCATCCATACCGATAGTATAGCCTAAGAGTGCTTGGTCTGGAGAAGCACATGCTCAGAATTTAAAATATAACACCATGGTTTGGGATTACATTTAATAAGATTTTATTCTTTTTTTACTTTACTGAAATGAACCCTTTTTGCAACATTAGAATAACGAAAGACTGGGGGAAAACCGTAACGCTCGAATCTATACCTTGCAGTTTGTTTGCATGCAGCTCTTTGATGACAGTTATTAGCTCACTGTTCTATATTAGGATTTGAACGTATACACTGCAAGTAACAAAAGCATCTCTCTGACAAAAGCACTGACCTATTTACATTATATGCACTTCGTGATCTGCAAGGTACATGTCTTTTGCAGTAGGCATATTAACCCTCTGCGCTACTTTATGAGTCAAAACTTCCACTAGACAAAACTCCGTTCTCACTCCAGGAAGAACATTAGTCACCGGAGTTACCTTGACATTTTTATTGTTGTATGAAAACTTCTGGAGGCAAGGAACGCCGCAGCAGGTGCTTTTAAAACTATAATATACTTGCACACACTGCGCCCCCCGAAGTTAGCACCCCGTGCACTGGCACAGGTTGCAGTCGCACTGCCCTAGAGCAGGCCCTGCTTGCCTCACAGGTTCATCTCGGGACCTTCAGATATTCTTCTGGCATAAGTCAACATCTCTCTAGAGTATTATTTAATCAAGCATTAACAAGGCAGGCTGTCCAAGGCAGGTGCAGGCAGAAGCAAAACAGTGGGCACAGCTGGAGAAACAACACAGTGAGACAATTTGCTTCTGCCCGCACATTTGCTGGAAGGCCGGGCGCTCTTTAGGCACATCGGTGTTTGGTGGCCCGCCTCCTTCCTCGCTCACTGCAGCGCCTCCAGGTGCTGGGGATTCTGGATATGGTAGTCCCTCTCCACTGGACTAGCAGCGCTCACAAGACCTCAACAAAGTCCCAAAATTAAGAAAGGCCTTACATGGACATGCATTTAATTTATACACAGACTGCGGTATTTTGTAACATTGACGGGGCACGGTTGAACCAGCAGTGATCTACAGGTTTATGCAGACTTTGCAATCAATTATCAAAGAGACGGGTTTTCGGGCTCGCTGTACCTAAGTGCACAGGGTCTAACTAATTCATTTTACAGAATGGAATAAAGTCTGAATAAGAGGTTTAACGTAGCAATGAGAGTTTGCAAAATTTCTCTAATTGGCATAAACTAGGTTACAAATCGCAGAAGCCAACTGAATTAAATGTCATATTCTATAAAATGAATAACAGATCACGCAGCTAATACAATAATACCGATTTGCATATGTGCTATAGCTTGCATGTAAGCAGTTTGATTGGAACACTGCGGTCTGTAACTAAAGCACCCACTCGAGCCATGTGCCTGTGGTGACAGATGCCTTGCAATCGTTACAAGCAGCAAAACAATGTCTTCACTTTCCGTTACCTCTCCATCTGGTATTTAACCGATTTAAAAAGATGGAGGGCGCTCATGTTTTTTTAAATAAAGTGTCAAGGCTTTTTGTTTTCCAGATACACTGTTCAATAGCCAAAAGAGTACACTGTAAACCCTGGAACGAAAGACTGCCATAACCTGTTGCAGTGTTTGTTTTTTGGATTTATACAATTGGAGCTATGTAGCACAGACAAGTCACAAAAAGAAGCCAAGGACGAATGGTAGCAAGGCCTAGCATTTCATGATTTCTACACATACTCATGACCCGTCTTAACTAAATTACCTTTACCTCTGACAGCAGAGCAGTTGGAGAATAAAAGCCATGGAGAGTGCTCAGTCATTTTAAAATCGTCTCTCTTGATTTTTATAACGTAGTATGTAACTCACCAAGGGATGTGGAATTTAATTAAATATCTACTTGTCCATGGGGCAGGTTACTTCATAAATCTACTTGTCCTGTAACAAAATCCTCTTGTCCCTTTTGAGCCATGTAATGCGGCAACAAATTATGGCAGCAATCTCATTATATAAGAGCTCTGATATAGCCTCTCTGATTATGCCAGGGCTCATACCATAGTGGGGTTTGAATCCTAGCAACTCCATTAGGTTGCCACGTTTCCGCAGATCTACATACTGGGGCTGAAGGTAGTGGTAAGCAATAGTTCCAGGGTTGGACTGCCCTTTTGAGTCTATGCAAACCTACTAACTTGCATGTTTTGAGGGTTTTCACCAACTCTTCTTCAATCTTTTCCCATGCTGAGAAAGGTTGGAAATTTACTCCTGACAATGGCAGATGTAAAACTTCTTCCAGGTTTGGGAAAAAAGTGGTTGGAGGGATAGTGAACTTGCAAACACTCAGATTATCGCATGAGAAAATCTACACCTGCATATTTGCTCATGTAAAAATGCAGTTCACAAATATATTCTAGGAGTACTATTTCTTGACCTACTTCTGTAAAGTCTTGTGAATTCATGAAAGCCGCATAGCTGCATTTAATGCAAGGACATACACCACGGGTGCACATGTGAGATTTTCTTTATTAATTGGGCCCCTAATTAGGTCTGGCGTTAACCATGACCTTTTGTGTTTATTAAAATTCCATCTCCCTCTCTCTGTCTATAGGCTGGATTTAATGTGAGTGACGGTATTCTGCTCTTTCACAAGGAGCATATGATAACACAAAGTAGTTTTGTTCAGTGCCAGGAACTACTGTGGCAATGTGTGCTTTTTGAGAACAAAAACAATTATTGTTTTTGCCAATGTTTGTTAAAATGGTGAGGGCCTGGCAGCTCCCACACCAATAAGGTTTTACAAAAGCCATGCCAAAACAAGTCATGCACTGACAAAACCAAAAGGCTGACCGCCAATTTCAGATCTACTGGCTTTGCCAATGCTTGTTTATTTTTGTTTCCCATAATCTTATTGAAACTGGTTATACTGATTTTCTATTATTAATATTTTTGGGAAATACTAGCATCATCAACACATTTACTAAATGATGCTGCAAAGAAATCGTACCTAAAAGTTTAAAGTAGTTTAGCAAAAAAATTTTTTTCCTACTTGCATTTTTGTGAACATTTTATTTTGATCGCAAATAATCATCAATCTTGCTTTCAAGCTTCTGCAAATAATTGCATATAATCAGAGAGCATTCTGGGAGCATTATACATAGCCTCATATTGAGAAACTTTGAAAACGTGTGTACACATTTTTATACTGGAACCACTGTCAGTAGTGCAGTCCGAGCTTACAATATTTACTTAGCGTGCTAACCCAAATAATAAAGTCTTTGCATTAATGAACCATAAATACAAGTTTGAACAGCATTAACACAAATATTACTTTAACTGCAGACATTGCCCTTCCCTGATCCATAATGTAGTACTGTAAACTGGCAGCCAAAGGGTTTGTGCTGTAGTAGATTGGGCCTACTTGTCCCAAGGACACATGAAAGCTTGTTGCCCTTGATCCCAAACAATATGTCTTGGGCGTCGGGCTATAGGAATTCCATATCCCTGTCACCAATGGAACGTTCTCGCGACGGGCTCCTTGTAACTGGACTACAGACAGCATGGAAAAAGCCTCAGCTTGGAAGGAACTGGAAACTGCTGGATTTCGACTCCTCCCCCATACTCCAGACCACCAATCATTTTCAAAATAAACAACTGTTGCTGCCTGGGTCTCAGCCAGACTGCCCTGCTCCCAGCCATTGAAATTAATGGAGGGCTTCCGACTCCTCCCTGGGCCATGCGAATAACGCCCAAAGTCAAACGCTATTCTGGCAGTGATACACAGACTGCGCCCACCAGTGTGTGGTCACTGCCCTGCTTTCTGGCTCCAGGTTGAAGAGATCTCCACCCAGCCAAGGTATGCACAGAGCAAAGGGCCATCCTCCTCCACCCCCTCAAAGAAAAAAACAGATTTACACATACATCACCAAGCAGCCAGCACAATTTATTGCTACCTACTTGTGTTCCATCTCGCATTTTTTTACTCCCACAGGGTGGCAGGGCGACGCCCATCTCGCCCCTGGAATCCAGCTGTAACTGTATTTTCCATATCAAATGGGGAGAGGATATGGTCTAGCGGCTAGGGCGGTCGACCTCAAATCTGGGGAACCGGGTTCGAGTCTTGGCAATGACGCTCAACATCCTGTGATTCTGGGCACATCACTTAATCTCCCTTGCCTAACAAAAATGCCTAACAAAAATGAATGTGTCCTTGTGTAACGCAACTGGTGCTAACGTAAAGCGCTCTGATACCGGATACCTTTGGGTCAAGTTTGCGCTATAAAAAAAAACTCACAAAAAAAAAATGCTGCACGGAGATCCAATAGAATGAGTGCAGCAGCTCAACCATTATCCAGTTGGTGTCTCAGGAAGTCAGTGACACAGAGAAGAGCTTATTTGGTGCTATGACCTACACGAAACCCAGATTGCGAAGGGTGGAGTAAATCATTAAGTTCTGTGTACACTGTGAGTTGTTGGTTCACATGTTTCTCCAACACCTTAGCAAAAATGGGTGACAAAGATATAGGTCTATAATTAGACCAAGTAAGAGGATCCAAATTAGGTTTTTCAGTAAGGGGGAGACCAAAGCCGTTTTCCAGGTTTTAGGAACAATGCCCTCCATCAGAGACAGATTTAGTAAATGGGTTAGCTGCTCTAAAACAAAATACGAGAGCTTCCCAAGAATTGCTGGGGGTGGGGCAAGAGTTATTTTTTTAAAGTGTGCTATTTCATCACATTGTGTCGAGAGGGGAGTGACGAGTGGGATACTAGTGGGGCCTGAGAGAATTTTAACTACATGAAAAAAAGTTTTAGAGCAGTTTTGAGTAGCAACAATTTTGCTCATGTAAAACAAGGCCCTAGGCTAGCCTCATGACAAGATTTGTGATAAGATTTTTTAAACGGTTTTTATAAACTTCCTTATCTTCATTACTGTAGGTTTTGCACCACATCCTCTAAAGATGTTTTCATAACTTTGTCTTTTCGTACAAGGAGTCATTGTACCATGGAGCCAGAGGAAGAATTCTATGGTGCTTTTTGTCGGAGGTAGGGATTACAGTTTCAAATGAGGACCTGAGCCAGAGATCTATTGTGAGAGTATCAAACCCCACTGAATTGCACAGCAGGGGGGCGATTATCTTCAAGAGCAGCATTCTACAAAGGAACATCCAGTTTAGACCAGCTCCTACTATAGGAGAACGGATGATTCTTACAGATCTTTGGATTTCTATCTATTAAGAGCAAAAAATGCACTTCAAAATGGTCGGACCATAACACAGGAAAAAGGAGAATCGGAATGCAGATTCCTCAGATTGGTAAGAACAGGATCCCGCAAATGTACGGCTTTGTGAGTGGGGGAATTTTTAATCAGCTAGATGCCCAGGGGCCTAAAGTCGTCAATCAAGGTAGTGGTGGTACTACAGGTTTTATCATCTAAAATAATATTTAGAGCTCCCAAAATGGTGAAATATGTACATTTGAGGATTGCAGGAGAAAGACATTCCATAATATTAGCGCACCAATCACTAGAAGTGCCTGGTGGACGATAAATAAGTGCTCCAGACAAAGTAAACTTTGTTGTCAAAGAAAGCGAGAAAAGAAGTGCCTTGCAATCCGAAATAGTAAGTTTGTCGATTTTACATGTAAAATGCATTTGGATGCCTTGAGAGGTCTGCAATCTGCAGGGCTTACAAAACCTTGCCAAGGTGGATCAGGTGATCCTGCCAGGTGGAACTATAGACAGCAATATTATCAAGATTTGGTGCACTGAAAGCATGCAGCCCAGCAAGGACTTGGTTCACCAACCTTTGGAAGGAGGCAGGGGCATTCTTTAAGCCAAAGGGCAGAACAGGGAACTGATAATGCCCATATGGAGTGGAGAATGCTGTCTATTCTTTTGCTCCTGGAGCCATGCCAATCTGCCAGTACCCTGATGTTAGGTCAGAGGTGCTGAGACATTTGGCTGTTCCCAATTTGTCTATCAACTCATCAGCTCTGGGCATGGGATGAGCATCTGTCTAGTGACAGCACTGAGACCTCTGTAGTCCACACAAAACCTCATTTCTGGTTTCCCACCCTTGGAGTGAGGTTTGGGGACTAAGACCACAGGGCTAGCCCAGGAGCTGCCAGAGGGACCAATAACCCCTAACTTCAACATCTTGCTGACTTCAGCTTTGATGCTCTACTTAACATGGTCAGACTGTTGATAGCTCTTCTTTTTGACAGGAAAACTGTCTCCAGTGTCCACATCATGGGTACACCAGTGCATCTGTCCAGGGGTTAAGGAGAAGAGCCCAGCATACTGATCCAGGACTTGCCTGCAATAAGCTTGCTGTAGGGCAGAGAGCGTGTTTGAGTAGACTACTCCATATACTGACCCATCTTTGGGGCTGCTGGAAAGGAGGTCAGGGAGAGGTTCACTCTCTGCTTCCTGATCCTCGTCAATGACCATCAGCATAGCCACTTCAGCCCTGTTGTGGAAAAGTTTCAGGCGGTTAACATGGATGACCCTTTTGGGGCTCCTGCTAGTGCCAAGGTCAACCAAATAGGTGACCTCACCTTTCCTTTTAAGCATAGGGTAGGGACCACTCCCTTTGTCCCGGAGACCCTAGGTGCCACAGGCTCCAAAACCCATACCTTCTGCTCTGGTTGGAACTCCACCATGACAGCCTTTTGATCGTACCAGAGTTTTTGAAGCTATTGGCTGGCCTCAAGGTTTTTGCTCGCCTTATCCATGTACTCTAGGATCTTGGAATGTAGGCCTAGTACATAGTCCACAATATCTTGTTTAGACTCATGGAGAGGTCTCTCCCAGCCTTCCTTGACAAGACAAAGTGGTCCCCTCACAGAAGTTCAAAGGGGGAAAAACCTACTCCCTTCTGTTGCACTTCTCTGTAAGTGAAAAGCAGGCATAGCAAAAGGACACCCTATCTCCTTCTGAGTTTTTCAGGGAGTCCCATGATCATACCTTTAATTGTCTTGTTAAATCTCTCAACCAGGCCATTAGTTTGTGGGTGATATGGGGTAGTGAACTTGTAAGTCATTCCACATTCAGTCCACGTGTTTCAGGTAGCCAGACATGAAATTTGTACTTCTGTCTGACACTACCTCCATAGGAAAACCCACCCTGGTAAATATACCAATGAGGGCCTTGGCCACTGCAGGAGCAGTGGTAGTCCTAAGGGGAATTGCCTCAGGATACCTGGAAGCATGATCCACTCGTACCAGCAGAAATATGTTTCCTGATGCAGTTTGAAGGTCAAAGGGACTGACAATGTCAATTCCAACCCTTTCAAAAGGTACCCCAACCACTGGAAGTGGAATTAAGGGGGCCTTCGGTGGCCATCTGCCTTGCCAATGACTTGGCAAGTGGCACAGGAGTTGGGAAATTCCTTCACCTTCTGGGACATGTTTGGCCAGTAGAAGTGGCTGACAAGCCTACTTCAAGTTTTGATCTGGCCAAAATACCCAGCTAGGGGGATGTCATGTGCAAATCTGAGGAGAAACTCTCTGAACCGCTGTAGCACTACCACTCACCTGGTGACACCAGGTTTGGGGTCTCTGGCCTCAGTGTACAGGAGCCCTTCCTCCCAATAGGTCCTGTGGGAGTCACTGATCTCTGCCTGTGCAACAGCTTGCTGCCTCAGGCTTTCAAAAGTAGGACAGGTTCTCTGCCCTCGGCACAGCTCTTCTCTAGTGGGTCCCCCTGAGCCTAGGAGCTCTGCAGTGTAAGGTCCAAGTTCCTGGGACTCAGTTCACTCTCGGGCTGCCAGGTCTTCTCCCTGGGGAGAGGAGACCTGAGCTTATGGCTGTTCAGAAGCTGTTTTCCCAGTGTTCTTACCTTTTCTCTTGGAGGGTTTGTCCATCATTTCATGCTTCGAGACCCCTTTTTCACCATGGGCCCAACCTGGGCCTTGCTCTGTGATCAGATGTTTATGCACACCCATTCAGGAATTCCCATCATGGCTGCATGGGACCTAAGCTCGACCTCAGCCTAAGCTGAGGACTCCAAGTCCTTCCCTAGCAGACATTCAACTGGGATTGCAGAAGAGACCACTAGCTGTTTCAGGTCAGTAACACCTCCCTATTCTAAGGGCACCATCGCCATTGGATGGACCTTAGTAACATTGTCAGTGTTGGTTACTGCATAAGACTGTCCAGTCAGGTACTGTTCTAGAGAAACCAGTTTTTCTGTCACCATGGTGACACTGGCACCTGTATCTCTCAGGGCTTCTACCCTAATCCCATTAATCAAGGGCTGTTGTTTGTATTTTTCCATATTAGTAGGCCAAACAACTAAGGTTGCAGCATCCACCCCACCATCGGAGACTAGTGTAGCTTCTGTGTGGTCTGATTTGCTCAGGGCGCACTAGGGATCTCACCTGGAGACTTGCTATTCCAGTGCTAACTGAAGCAGTACTAGGGGGATTATTTTTGGGACAGGAAAAGTCTCCATTTCGGTGTCCAGTACTCTGACAGTTGTGACACCATGCCTTTTTGGGATCTCAATTCTTATCTTGGTACCCAGTTTTTGGTTGTGAAGAGGTTTGGGACCTACGCTCCTTAGCAGGTTGTTGGGTGCCTTTAGAAGACTCTTTGTTTATCCTTAGGATGTTCACCCTCTTTCCCTGGGGAAGGCTTAGTAACTCCTTTCTTTTGGTCACCCCCACCAGTGTTAGTTTTGGTCACCCTAGTCACCCAGTCGTCCGCCTTCTTACCCAATTCTTGGGGAGAAATTGTACCTAGGTCTACCAAGTACTGGTGCTACTTTTCTTGATAACAATTACTTAAAGGGTGTTCTTTCATAATTAAATGATTCAGCCCATCATAGTCATGCACATTGTTACCTTTCAACCAGCCACCTAGTGTCTTCTCTGAAAAGTCTACAAAATCCACCCATGACTGTCTCTGGGTTTTTCGAGACTCCCTGAACCTGATCCTGTATTCTTCAATGATAAGTCCAAAGCCCTCAATCAGGGTATCCTTCATGTGGTCATAGAACTTCTGTTTCTGTCAATGTCAGGAGTTTATCCCTGCACTTACCAGAGAATAGTTCCCAAAGGAGAGAGCTCCCATACTTCTGGCTGACCTTTCTTGCACTACAGGCTCTCTCGAATGCTGTGAACCATTTTGTGATGTCATCACCATCTGTATACTATGGAACAATCCCTTTGGGGATTTTAGGGTCTAAGGCTTCCTCTCTGTCCCTAGGAATAATATTGTTGCCACCATTTAGGGGCCCTAAACCCAAATCTACCCTTTCCCTTTCTATGGCCAGTATCCTGTCCTCCAGGGTTTTCTTCAGGCCAATCTTTCAAGAAGAGCCTCCTCTTCAGAGAGTTCTTCAGTGTCAGTGGCGGCTCATGGAGGGAGTGCTGCGGGGCGGTGAGGCGGGGTAGGGGAGGGGCTGGGTGGGTGGGGGGTTAGTGGAGTCGGACATACGACGGGCAGGGGTAAAGTAAATAAATAAATAAAACTATTTACCTTGTGCTCACTGCATCGCCAACTTGGCGATGCAGCGAGCGCAAGGTAAATAGTTTTATTTATTTAATTACTTACTTTACTCCTGCCCGTCGTATGTCCGACTCCACTACCCCCCCGCCCGCCCTACCACCCCGCAGCACTCCATCTGCAAGCCGCCACTGTTCAGTGTACCTTGAGCGACCTGAGCCATCCTCGCTAGAGGCAGGTGCCCTTGGCACATTGGGTCATTTTTGAGGTAGAGGAATGGTGGCCCCTCCTCATCTTACTCGCACCGTCCTGGTTTTCAGGGTCTGTGGCCTCATCCTTAGGATGGGCCAGCTCATACTCTGCCAACACCTTCTGGAGCGTTACAATGGTTGGGATTGAGCCTGCTTTAATTTTGTACCCTTTGCAGAGGGTCTTTAGCTGCTTAAAGGTAAGCTGCAGGTAAGGGGTAAGGTCGAGCAACCCACCACAACCCCTGCGTTATTCATTATTGTACTAATGTTGGGACCTTTTTGGAGGTAGAAAAAATCCTAACACAAGTTTTCTTAGTCCTAACCATAGTAATTAAGGTTTTAAATCGTAAAAAGTGTTAAACTTCAGGGACTTAACCAAAGCCCTAACAGTTAATTTTGAAAATTTGGGAAAAAAAATCGACAAATTGAAAAAATTCACTCTGAACTGAAGGCATTTTTTGGATTTACTTGTGCAGTCACTTATTGACAAAGGGGTATCAGCAAATGCAAAGTCGTAGACCCCACTGCTGATCCACCAATGTAGGAAGCTGGCTCTCTATCTAGTGTACTAAAACGAAGTACATTTTGCAGAGAGTCCAGTGGGTCCCCAAATTGGTCTACAGTGGCTAAAGTAGATAATACTAACACTCTCTTTTGTGGTAGTATGGGCAAGCAGTTATGTTTATCAGAGGGTAGAATTAAGCATTTGTTGTACTCACAGAGGGAATAAATGAGACATACTCAGAATAAATCTGAGACCAATTTAGAAAAATAAGACTTCCTTTTCTATAGATTTCAAACTCAATAACTTCGTTTCAAGGTAAGTACAGTTTTCAATAAAAATATTCACAGGTAAGCAAACGTTTTAAACCTGTGCGCTTTTACGCACAATGCAATCCTATGGGAGGAAAAGTCAAAGATGCATAAAGGTAGGTAAAGTCGGTTTCAGGGGTTCACCGTCTGGGATCAGAGTAGTAGTCGGCCCAGGTTCAAAGTACTACCAGCAGAACTTCGGTAACTGGCCAGGTTCTACTGGGAGCAGGATCCTGGTGAGGCTGGTAGCTGGCGCTACGGAGAAAGGGGGCCACCTGAAAAGAGGCTGCACAGGGGGACTTGCAGGCAAGTCAAAGGGCTCCCAAACAGGGGCTCAGGTCGCATGGGATCTGGGAGCACAGCAGCACAGCCGGTTTGGTGGGACCCAGGCCGGGGGCTCAGGGGCACAGTGGTTAAATTTGGCTGGCCTGATACACAAAGATGCACCTCACGGTTAGGGACAAACAGCTGGAAGAGGAGAAATCAAGGCAGCTGGGCCACTCTCGAAGTGGGTCTCAGTGATGCTGATGTCCCTGGATGGCCTGCTTGGACCTGGTGCAGTGAGGATCCAGACTGGACACTCACAGTCGGTGTTTGGTGCAGGGTGTTGGTACTCCGGGGATTGGTATGGCACAGCTCCGGTTGGTCAAACTCAGTGGGGAGACAGATCTAATCTCCCAGAGCACGAGCACCTTCTCCTGGCAGTCTGCGGCATCGGTCGAGCCGAGGAGCTGCAAGGCGGTGGGCCAGACTCTACTTGTTGGTGCCTGCGGACTACATGGGAGTAGCTCCTCTACTCCAAGGGAGACTTTCAGTGTTTGTTGAAGTGCTGGCAGGCTACCCAAAGCTTTGGTAGTTCTCCAGCACACCGGACGAATCACTCTGTTCTGATTGTTGAGAGAGGGCTGAGGTCGGCAGTGTTTCGCGCCAAAATCCAAAGTTCTGCCTCAGTTCTCGCCAGGCAGTGACTCTTGTTCATCCTTCTTCTGTTTATCCGTCGAATCTGAGTTCTTGGGTTCCGGGGTGCCATCTAAACACTCAATTTAGAGGCGTTATGAGGAGTGACAGGTAGTAGCCAATGGGCTACCTACCTTTAGGGTGTCTACACCATCTATATGACCACTTCCTGTGGGAAGTGGGCATAATCCTGACCCTAGACTGCATATTTCCATTGAAAACAACATGGAGGAATCTGAAAAGAGGGTCCACATTAGCTGGCCCGCCCTAGGGTTGGTGCTGGCTGAATGTGGGTACACCTCCTAATCTAACTAATTTTCCCGCCTGTCTTGCCGCCAAAAAGTGGGGTCAGGACAGGGGGGTGGCAACTACACTATGTGGAGAGGCCCGGGGTCGCATAACAAAGGCGGCAGGCCTTTGAAGCTTCCCACCCTGGAATGCCCATCCTGCTTGGAGGAAGTGCGAGCACCTCCGCCCAGAGCAGGCTTTATTCCTGTCCTCCGACAGTGAAGGCTCTCACCTCAGGAGGTCAGAAACCTGCCTCTGGTTGCTGGCTGGTCGAGACCAGTCAGTCAACACACTAGAAGTCAGTAGGTTTTCAAGGGGCACCTCTAAGGTGCCCTTTGTGTGCATTTATTAATAAATCCAGCACTGGCATCAGTGTGGGTTTATTAAGACGAGGTGTTTGGTACCAAACACCCTGGCGTACAGTGCAGCTGGGGAACTCGTAATGACAAGTGTGCAGCCCATGTATTTGTTATGGCCTCCTTGTGCACTGGTAATATCTAAGGGCAAACTTAGCTATCACCGGGACGTATCCACTCTTGCAGATATGCCCTCACATGGGTATAATGCACCCTGCCTTAGGGCTGTAAGGCCTGCCGTAGGGGTGACTTACCTATACCACATGTAGTGCTGCAGGCATTGCACACAGGGATGTGTGCCATGTCGACTCTTCGGTCTTCTCTGCACCAAGACATGCAAGCTGCAATAGCAGTTTGCATGAGCTTGGTGACGGGTCCCCTAGGTTGGCACAATTCGTGCTGCAGTCTGTAGGGACTCTCTTTAGGTCCAATGCCCTCTGTGCCAGGGGTACCACTTACAAGGGATACTAAAGGGGTGCCAATTGTGGAACAATCGTATAGTTTAGGAAAAGAATACTGGTGCTGGTGACCTAGTTAGCAGGAACCAAGCACACTTTTAGTCAAAGTTGCACCAGATACCAGTCAAAAAGTGGGGGGTAACCATGTCAAAAGAAGCACTTTCTTATAATATGCATGGATTTATAAACAGCAATACATCACAGTACAACAGTTGCTGCCCCGCTTCAAGGTACACAATTCGGGCAACCCACCACAATTGGGGCAGAGGAACTGTAACATTACTCTCACCAAGTACTGCATTGACAAAGCCTTGGCTTTACTCCAATCATTTCTGACTAACAGAAACCATTCAGTTATGTTAGAGAATTTTTCTTCTGATTCCTTTCTACTCCCTTGTGGTGTCCCACAGGGATCTTCATTGAGTCCGCTGCTTTTTAATGTTTATGTTTCAGAACTAGCCCCTCTGATTAGATCTTTCGGTTTTTCCCCTACGTCTTACGCAGACGACACCCAAATTCTGGTGGCAGCCTCGAATAACATAGAAACAACTACCTCTCAGTTCTACAACTGTATGAGAGCAGTCAGTGGCTGGATGGAAACGCACTGTTTTAAGCTAAATGCTGAGAAAACCGAGGTTATACTCTTTGGCAATAACCCCTCTTTTTGGAACCCGGCTTGTTGGCCAACAGAGATGGGAACTCTCCCAATTCCTGTACAAAAAGCTAGAAATCTGGGCGTAATAATAGACGACCAATTAAGTTTTAATAAACATATCAGCTCGGTTGTCTCGGCCAGTTTTAATACCCTAAGGATTATCAGAAAGATTCTTTCTTTTATTCCTTTAACCACCAGTAAAACAGTTGTCTCTTTATTAATTTTATCAAAATTGGACTACTGTAATGGCCTTTTTGCTAAGCTTCAAAAACAACATATAAAGAAACTTCAGAGTGTGCAAAATGCAGCAGCCAGGCTGGTTTTCAACCTGCCCAAATTCCACCCAGTTTCATCGGCTATCAAGGAACTACATTGGCTGACGGTATCTAACCGTATTAAATTCAAGGCATTATACCTTATTTTCAAAGCCCTGCACGATGTAGGTACTTGTTATTTAAAAAAATCTCTTTCATGGTATGTCCCAAATAGAGAACTTCGTTCTAAAAATACCTTGACAGTGCACTGCCCCAGGTTCAAGAGATTAAAATGAGGAGGCAGTTGTTTTACCACCGAAGCCCCTGCCCTGTGGAACAGTCTACCTATAAACATCAAGGCAGCACCAACATTGCTCGGTTTCAGGAAGCTAATAAAAACTTGGCTTTTTAATGGTTAGGTGTTTAGTCATTTCTCACCACCTAACTACCATCACCTTACTGCCATTCAAATAGCGCCAAGACACCTATGGGTATTCGAGCGCTTTAGAAACCTTTTAACATAACATAACATAACATAACATTGAACCACACAGCCCCTAGTCAGCATCTGCTTAGCAACAAGCTAGCCCAGGCCTGTATCCCACCTGAACTAAATAAAGAAAGAAAGAAACCGTCCGATAAAATCAACAATATAAACCAACAGTAGCAGTGTACACCCATAATGGCATACCCTCCCCATGACTCCAGTCTGTTGACTATGGGGAGGGGGGGGAAGAGAAAGCGCAAGCGTGACAGTAGGAGGGGGCGAAGGCAAGGAACACTCCAGGGCCCCATCCATGTCGACTGCACTTCCATTTACCAATACCCATATACATACACAGACACATACTCTATGTCCCAGCATGGCTGTTCCTACACCTCTGCAGCGACCTCCACGGAGCCCATACTTAGTTTATTATCCGGAGAAGAAGCAGGTTCAAACCCCCGGCCACCAAATGTTCCAACATAGCTCCCCACATTTCCAGGTCCCTCTCACATGCTCATCAGTACGTACCAGCCATAGCTGCTGCCTCTCCGCCACACCCCACTCACGTGCATCCGCCAACCACTGGTGGGCAGAGGGCAGACTGGGCCGCGTCCAATGGACAGCGAGGCGCCGCTTAGCCAATACCAATCCCAACAGTGCGAACCTGTATTTCATCTTAATCCCTCGTTTGGGAGTCGGGAGTACACCTAGTAGGCAGTGTTTGATCGAGGCCTCCAGCTGGACATGTGCGACCCCTTGTAACATCTGTACTATCTCCTCCCAATAACTCCATAGCCTACTGCATTCCCATGTCATGTGCAAGAAGGCCGTCGGCTCCACTACGCATCTGGGGCACGTGCGGAGAGTGTTGCATTAAACCTGTGTAGGTGCTGAGGTCTTAAATAGGTGCGGTGTAAATAATAAAATTGGGTACGTTTGAATCATGCATTGCTGGCCACCTCCCTGACCTGAGCGCAGGTTCGCAGCCAATCACTCTCCGTAAGAGGTTGAGGCAGATCAGGAGAGGGACATTTTTCCTCCACAACTTTATGAAATTTGTTTTAAACTTCACAATTTTTCTGATATTTACGAAGGTTACAAAGTTTATAAAATACCACACAGCAGGAGAAAATTGCTGCTCAAAGCAGGTTTGTGGGTCATACACATAGCAAAAAACCCACTTTTTTGGCAGCTGAATTGTCTCCCAAAGTTTTTTTTTACCAGTATAAATTTCTCATGAAAAACAGCAGTAACAGCTAATAACTAGTCTTCTAGTAAGTGAAGTTTGGCATAGTTGGGAAGCTTGACTAACTTTAAAACAGCACTTAGGGCCAGATGTACCAAGCCCGTTTGTGGTCGCAAGCCCTACAGTTCACAAAATCACAGGGTTTGCATCTACAAATGGGATTTTGTATAAGCACAAACCTACTATATGAGTCGGAAAACCCTTTACAACTCTCACCATGTGTTCTGCAATTGATTCCGATTTGCAAGTAGGAGGGGGCATCCCCTTCTAATTGGGAGTCGCAATATTATTTGTGGATAATTTGCGGCTGCAGTTGTGGTCGCAAACCACACCACTCATCATTTATCAACACCTAAAAGGATGAGGTAGGTGATTCATAAAGGAAGACGTTCCCCCTAGGCACACCTTCTCTATTGTGAACTGTGTTCGGGAGCTTCATGAGGACTAGGGAGTGGTACATCAGCACCAGTTCCTTTAAGGAACATGGGCTCGTTCAAAACAAAAACGTTTTTAGTTTGGCAACGCACACACAGGGATGGTGGTCTGCTGTTCCTCGCAGGCTACCTTCCGTGTTTGTAGATAATCACAAGGGGTCGCAAATAGCCACTTAATTAATATTGATTTGGCAGATTGCTATTTGTGGCTTCTTGTGACTGGACATTATGAGAAGCAACCTATTATTACATAGGTCGCCTGGCAAAATTAGACTGGCTGCAAAAAGCCAGTGCTCAAATTGTGACCGCTTTCACATTCAAATGATACATATAGCCTTTAGTGTGAAGTCTGGCAACTTCACTCACTTTCAAGGACAAAGTTTGAAACTACGCTGCATGTGATCAGGACCACCAGGTGTGCTGTCAGGACTCCCAGCTCTCCAGGTTGCCAGGAAGGCAGAGGGAATGCAGGGTGAATGAATGCAAGTACATACTTGTGTTTACGATATTGGATTAGTGTCAGTCCCCCAACATATTAAAGCTATTGATGTGCAGAAAATCCAGCAGAACCCTCAGCTGGAATGTAGAGCAGATAAAGAGCCTACAAAGTTTCAGTATGGCAAGAGCCCAGAAGGCATTTAGCCAACAAGGCATAGACTGCAGTGCTAGCACCTGCAATCCACTTGCCTTCTCCATGCATCATTCATTGTTTCTCTAGTGCTATTGGCTAGGCTCTAGAATACTATTTTAACCCCAGAATTGTGCCATTCCGTTTAGATGCCTGGACACTGTTCATCGTCCACCAGACTCTCCAAGATAAACTGGAGGATAGGATGGAGGCTAATGGCAGTTAACTAGTGACATCCACAGATAATCACTCTCCCCAGCAACCCCAAAGGTTCCAAAATGGAGAATATAAACATTGGTGTCAGAGTGTTTGTCATTCAGAACAACTTTTTCTATTCTTCTTTCACCAGGGTAACTGCACGTTTTTCAAAGATGGATGAGAAGTCACCTGGGGAAGTGGTCTCTGACTGTCCGAAGAGCCCTCCTGAAAGATTTTTATTTATTTATTTATTTTTTAATTCTTTTTTATTAACAAAAGAACAAGCTTCAGAAACAAAGCAAATCTAGACATGCATGTACAGTTTAAACAAATGACACGTTGACTAAATAGCACCTCAGCGCATAGCGCACACTTACATTCTGCGTAATGTTTTCCCACAGTACAAGATTGAACTCTCCGCTTAGCTTTTATCGGATAATACATAACCACACCTCGCGGTCCCACTCACAGACCTCCATACAGAGTCCACGCCCCTCAAATTTTCTCCCACTTGCGAGGGCATCCACGACTTTGATAGACCACTTGGTCCGCATTGTGGCACCAGTCCATATCGCACAGCCATGAGTTCACTGTTGGGGGCTCTGCCACCCCCCATGCCCGGGCAATATTCCTCTTGGCAACCCCTCCTGCGAGGGCGAGCCAGAGCTTGGCCCATTGTGGCCATGTGATCTCTCCCGTGACACCCAGGATGTGCCACCTGGACTCCAATGGAACCTGCTCACCCACAACTGCCTCCATTATGCCGGTTATGCCCCTCCAGTACTTCTGAATCCTGGGACAGGACCATAATATATGGAAGAAAGACCCTTTCTCGCCACACCCCCTGGCACACAGCTCGGAGCCACAACCCCCAATACGGACCTGCACCATTCTTGAGGCATAAGATCTATGGAGGATGCGGAGTTGGACAAGCCTAAAGCGCGCCCTGATGGCTATACCTCTGGGACTCTGAGGAGCTTCCGCCCAGTCGTCATCTTCCAGAAGTCCCACATCAGATTCTCAGGCCTCCCTCAGGGGGCCCAGGCAGTCCGGGGAGTTGTTCACCAATTTTTTATAAGTAAGGGATATTGATTTCTCACTCATGGGGTCTAAGAGGAGTCTATCCTCAAAGGGAGAGTATTCAGGTAGCACTGTTCCTTCTTTCAAGTGACAATGGAGTGCCAAACGCAGTTGTCGATATCTGAGGAATTCCCCACTACCCATTTGAAAGCCCTCTCGTAGGGCATCAAATGTCACCATTTTAGCTCCCTTCCAGACGTCCCCCAGTACGTCAATGCCAATGAGGCTCCATTTCCTGAAACCCTGAAGCCGACATACTTCTTTCAAAAAGTCTCCCTCCCATAGTGGAGTCTGCTCTGTAAGTTTCGTCTCCCAGCCCGTCATTTTAGTTGCCCTGTGCCAGATGTAAATAACCGTCCTAGTATGTGGCAGGAGATATACGGAACCCCTTCCCCTACGATACAGTTCAGTTAGATGACTTTGGTTACTCCATGCCAGTCTGTCCACCCTATATGCTGGTTCCTCAAGTGGAGAGAAGACCCATCCATTGACATTGATGAGGTGAGCAGCCCAGTAGTATTTCTTAATATCCGGAACTGCCAGTCCCCCTTCATATACCCCATTCTGGAGCTTCCTGAGCGCAATTCTGGGACTCCCCCCCCCCATAACAACTTACGCAGCTCGGACTCGATCGCTTGGAAGAACGTTTCCTGGATCCGATAAGGGATGTTCTGGACTGCATACAGTAAACTTGTAAGGGCCATCATTTTAAAGAGGACAGCCCTGCCCATGAGAGAAATCGGGAGCCCTCTCCAGTGTGCCGCATCATTCCGTAGTCTGTTAAGTTGCACCAGCAAATTCAGTTGCGTGAACTCCTCCACAGATTTGGTTATCCAGATACCCAAGTACTTAAACTTATCTTGCAGTATCAGCTCCGAACATGCCGAAGTGAATACTGGAGGGTCACCCGCCAGCGAGAAAACAAGGGATTTGTCCCAATTAATGCGGTACCCAGAGTAGGAACCAAAAGACCGTATAATGTAAATTAGCCTATGGAAAGTTTGTCGGGGTCTGTGTGCGTAGAGAAGGATATCGTCTGCATACAAGGATATGAGCTCTTCCCAGCCCCCCCCCTATATCTATGCCCCTTACTACCGGGTCTCTTCTTATCCAAGCTGCCAGCGGTTCCAATGCAAGCGCGAATCGTATCGGTGACAGCGGGCACCCCTGACGCGTCCCCCTGTGTAGTGTAAAAGCTCTGGAGACAATTCCGTTGACCCTAACACGTGCCATTGGCGCAGTGTACAACAGCCGAATCCACTTCTGTAGATTCGGGCCAATACCCACCTTCTCCAAGACAGCAAAGAGGTGGGTCCATTCGATGCTGTCGAATGCCATTCTCGCATCCAGTGATAGGAGGGCGGCCGCTACGCATGGCTGCTGTTGGATCATATGCATGACTCCATATAAGCGTTGCAAGTTGAGCCTGGTGCTCCTATGCGGCATAAAGCCAGATTGATCTGGGTGGATCAGGGACTGTATGACAGGGCTCAAACGATTCGCGATAATCTTAGCCAGAACCTTAGCCTCGAAATTTAGAAGGGAAATAGGTCTGTAGGAGCTACAGAGGTCGTGCGGTTTGCCTTTCTTGAGGAGGACCACTATAGTCGCCATTCTCGTGTCCTCAGGGAGTCGGCCCTTATCAAATGCCTCTAGAAACATTTCGAACACGTGAGGAGCTAGCTTGCCCGCCACACATTTAAACAGTTCTGTGGGAAGCCCATTCGGGCCCACAGCTTTCCCTGATTGCAGGTCTCGCATGGCATTTTCTACTTCTTCCACATGAAAGTCAGAATCCAACGCCTCTCTGTCCTCCGACCCAAGAGTCGGTAGGGAGATGTCCCTTAGGAATTCAATAGAATCCGACACCCCCCGCGTGGATTGAGACTGGTATATGTTTTCATAGTACTTGGCAAAGATTTCTGACAAGTCCGTCCCTGTACCACCCTGTGCTCCCTCAGCAGATTTAATCGCAGAGATCCAGTTGCGGCTCCTGTCCCTTTTTTCCAGCCATGCGATCAGTTTGTTTGCCTTATCGCCCAGATCATAGATCTTTCTTTGTGTGGCAATCGCGTGAGCCCGAGCAGCGTTTTCTGCCATGTCACGAAGGGTTTTTTCTTTGAGTTTGAGAGTGTGTTTAAGCCCTCCAGCACCCCTAGGGTCAGCGCCCAGTGTTCGCTCCAGATTTAGTATCTCTTGCTCAAGCTCTTCACACTGGGTTCCTTTTTCTTTACGTTGAGCGCCGCACGCCGCCTGTACAAAACCCCTAGCCACCGCCTTGTATGCTTCCCAGAGAATGCAGGCAGAACTCACTGAGCAAACATTTTCAGTGAAGTATTGTTCAGTGCGCTCCTCAAAGCGCTCTCGGAACTCCTGATCCCGAAAAATGAAGGGATCCAGTCTCGGTGGGAGAGACCAGTCCCGGTCCAGCCCTTGCAGCTGTATTTCAACCGGTGAGTGATCTGATATCCCCCGTGCCTTATGGCACCCTCCCAGGAAGAGACCCGCCGAGGTAGTGTGCATACAAATATAATCCAATCGTGCCCCACTGCCATGTGCTGCAGAGACATGAGTGTACTGTCTCGATCTGGGGTTGTGGCTCCTCCAAAGGTCCACCAGTCCCAGTGCCCGAGCAAATGTGTACAATGGTAAAGGCCCCCGTGCCGCGAGAGGGAGGACTTCCCTATCGACTTCTGGCGTCATCGTGTCATTCATGTCTCCCCCTAGAAGCAAAGTTCCCTGTGGGAATTCCAGTATGAGTTTGCTAAAGTCCGGGAATGCAGTCTCATGCTGTCGCGGGGGGATATACACGGAGCACAGATTCACAACCTGTCCCTCCCAAGTTCCTGACAGAGCCACGTAACGTCCCATGTGGTCACACCATGTACGCTGTATCACCAGTGGTATTGTGTTTTTAATAAGTATGGCCGTGCCCCTGGACCCTGACGTGAAACCGGCGTGTGCCTGTAGTGTATAACCATATCTATTAAGAGCCAAGTAGTTATTGCCTTTAAGGTGTGTCTCTTGAAGTAGCACGATGTCTGGTGAGTTTCTATGAAGGTTCTGTAAAACCATAGTGCGTTTGATCTTATCCCACAGGCCATTCACATTCCAGGAGAGGATTGTCAACTTTCTAATAGGTCGCGCAGCCACGTATCTAGCCAATGGTATCCGGCCCCCCCACCCAACAATCAGAGACCCTCCCATTATGTGCAGCAGCACCCGACCCATAGACACTAATCTCAAGCCCCGATTGTTGAAGCGCCTGTTCTGAAGCAAGAATCCTCAAACAAAAAACATAATTAATGTAAATACCCCAAACAGTACCCCCCTCCCTGCAACCCTGCCTTGTCGATCTAGAACTACCCACATCCCAACTAGCAGAGCGCCTGTCGCCCGAAAGAACAAGTAACTAATGTAGGGCTGACTGGCACCACCACTAAGAAGCGCCTTCTCCCGGACCCATGATTCCACCCACAACATTTATTGCAGCTGACACACTCGTGATAGCGTCCCAACTGGCAGTGTCTCGAACATTATTGTCCCTCGAGCCTTGACACTGTACATTATCAGTAGGATTAGATCTGTACCTTAAGTCCCTCAGAGACCATGTATCAGTTCACAGAGGAGCACCATGCCCCCTACTTTCCAGGAAACATTGCTTTGCTCATGGGGCTCCCAGAACGGGAGCTTCTGGATCTCGATTCTGACCTCTCTCCTTCTCTGTGTCGGGTCGGAGACTCGAGATTGCGGTAGCGACTCCCACGCCAGTCCAGCTCTTCACGACGCCTGTGTGTTCGGGGGAGCCCCCCATCCAGCCATTGTTGGACCTCTGCAGGCGTACCGAAAAACAAGGATTTATCGTTGTCTAGGACCTTGAGCTTGGCAGGGAAGAGCATCATATATTTTATCCCCTTCTCCCTGAGAGCGCGTTTCACACCATCGAATGTGCGTCTCTCCTGCTGCACCTTTAAAGTGAAATCCGGGAAAAAGCGTATGATCGAGTTCTCATAGGGGAGATTGCCTCGTACTCTAGCTGCCTGCAAAATGGCGTCTCGATCTCTGAAGTTCAGAATCCGGACTATGATCGTACGAGGAGGGGCCCCCGGCTTCGGCTTAGGGATCAGAGCCCTGTGTGCTCTTTCCACCGTAAAAAGGGTTGACAGTCTCTTTGGCTTAAGATGGTTCAATATGAAGTCTTCAATGAAGAGGTCCATACTGGGACCTTCCGCCCCCTCTGGCACTCCAACCCTGATATTATTGCGGCGGGCCCTCCCTTCCTGGTCGTCCAACCTCAGGGCCATCAGCTTATGTTGGTGCGCCAACTTTTGCACGCGTTCTTCAATTTTCGCCTCACAGACTGGAGCTCCCCTATGTGCTCCTCAGCTGACGTGACCCGCTCCGAGGTCTTGCGCATGTCCGCTCTCATCAAGTTCATTTCAATTGTGACCTTATCAATCTTTGTCTCCAAGGCCGTACCCAAGGATTGGATAGCCAGCATAATCGATCCCAGGGATGGCTCATCTCCGGCCGTTTTGTCACCAGGCACCCCCTCCTCGGATGCCAGTTGGCGCGGGACCGCATATTTGTCCAGTTTATTTGATTGGACAGCAGCAGGGGCCCCCTTTGGTTTAGTCATGATCGGGGCACACTGATGGAATGTATTAGATGAACTACACCACCGTCTAACCCCCCCTCTCCGAGGTCACCGCAGAGGCAGCCACTGGCTATTCACCTGATGGTAGGGGCACTCCCAGAAGAGACCAGGGCACTTCCAACCCGCTGCGTGCAGCAGGGCTGATTCACCTCATACCACCTCTTTGGTCTGCTGATGGCTCCGGGGTAATGCAGGAGCGTACTCCGGCTAATATGGCTACCCTTCATGTGCCTCACAGAGTACCAGAGCGCCCTGCCAGTCCGTTCACAGGGGCACCACAGGGAGGGAGTCACTTTCATAAGCCCTCATGGCAGCCGTAAATAGAGCCCCCCGGCCCCACGCAGTCCTGACCCACTTGGACAGCAGGACAGGCCACCTCCAGGACGTTCTTCGACAGGGGGGACACGCAGGGGAAAGCGCCGAGTATCTCGGTCCGGGTTACATCAACGCACAAGTTCAACGCCCCTGCCACCTGCCAATGCCGGTATAATCCCCACAGGAGCTGCTCTTCACCCCCCAGTCAAAGGGGCAGCCCTGCTCAACTCTCTGGCCCCGGGCTAGCGCCGTGTGAAAAGATGATCTGTAGGCGCTCCTGCGCACTCCTCCAGACCAGCCAGGGAGGTCCCTCCCGCCGGTCGTTGCGATCTCGGGCTCGTTTCCCCAGGCCGCACCGGCGTGTCCCTCTGAGCGTGGGCGAGCTCACCTCAGTAGATGGTGGGCGTCAGGGAGCTCTCCACCGCCGACTCTCAATCTGTGCGGCCCTTTGGAGCAGCAGCACGGGATCAGTGACGAGCGCCGACTGCCGGCCCAACGCAGCGGATCTCGAGTAACTGGAAACCAGAGCCGCGCGATCTAGATGCGGGCCGTGGGATAACGCGACTCTGCCCCCTTGCAGCTCTGATCTCTTCGCCGATCACGGCGCAGGCCTCTCCACGCCACACACGAGCCGTTGCGTTGTTGGGGGGCGAAAACGCATCCCCAGCCTTGAGACACTGCCAGGGAAGCAATGTCGGCTGTTGCAAACCTCCAGCCGCTGGAGAATGGACGGATATTGCGGGCTTTATCTAGGGCCCGGTCGGAGCTCACAAACTATGCCGCCATCTTGGCCGATGCCAGGCCACGCCCCGCTTCCTCCTGAAAGATTTAGGACCTATTTTGGAGTTTGGCAGATGCAGGGTACTCTATCAGAATGGCAGTACCTCTGCTATCCCAAGGAACCTACGCCTGCAACATTTAGAATTATCTGCTTTCTAGATAGGGCAGATGGTGCAAAGTCCTTTCTCTGATGTTCCCTACTCCATAAGGCAGTTGGAGGAAGTATTCCATCCATCGATGGAGCTAATGAGGGCTCCATTGATGGAAAACTTACAGTTCATCTGACTCTAAAGTAGGTGGCTGGACCGTCAGCTTTGCAAATAGGCTGCTCCGTGGCATTTGCAACAGAGTACCCTGTCTGCCAAACTCTAAATCAGGCCCTTCCCTTTTTGAAGGCGCTGCCTCCAGTTGACTTCCCCCAAACATACAAGTGAGATAGGACTAACACACAGCATGTACCCTGCGGCATGTACACATCCCCTGATGATAGGAGCTTGTTTTTTATACAGCACATCATAACAGTTTTCACCATAGTTAAACACTACCAATAACATTTACTACTGTTACTTTAATGATACTGAATTTCTCCCAGCGGAATAAGCATTTATAGTCTTATGCACTGATTTGTCCATTTCACCTGCGGGATCCCAGAGCACGTTTGATGAAAGATGTATTGCACTTTTCACTTTTGAAAAGTCTGTTTTAAACAGAAAAGGAAAAGCTTATGACAGTTTCATGCACACTATATTGGCCAATTTTCAGCAATTTTCTTTAAGAGAGAAGCCAGTTCAAAAGACAGAGCAATTAATAATAAAATTGACGTGACAAGAAACCTCTTTCACAAACCTTTTTAAAGGGACAGATTTAAGAAAAGACTGGCAATGTAAACAAATAGGTTGCAGCCTGAAAAGTATGAAAAACTGGCACTGCTCCTGTGAGGAAGATGCCCTGCCAGTGCTTGTTAAGCCACTTTCTTTTGGCTCCTGGTGAGAGGACCCCACAGCACTGTTCTCAGCCTTTATTTACTTTTTTTACGTGGAAAATCCAAATCCCTTCAAAACAACATCACCGAACTTCGTTTGGAACAGAGAGTAATATTTTTATGTTTCCAGACAGAAGTGTTAAGATGGCACCTTGTTTCTAGAACCTTCCCCTCCCTACCCTGTAGGCACCCGTACCCTCTCGTGCACTCACCTGCATTATGATGTAATCAGCTGTTGTTCTAGAACGCCAGCTGAGCGTTGATCAATCAATCAATCAGGGGTTTGTTAAAGCGCGACTACTCACCCGTAAGGGTCTCAAGGCGCTAGGGGTGGGGTGGGGTGCAGGTTCCATTCCATCAAGGAGGGGGTCTGTCGTAGAGCCAGGTTTTGAGGTTTCTTGCGAAGATGGGGAGCGATGCTGTCTGTCTGAGGTGGAGCGGAAGGGCGTTCCATGCTTTGGCCGCGAGGCAGGAGAAGGAGCGGCCTCCCGATCTGGTCTTTCTGGTGCGGGGGACCACGGCGTAGGAGAGCTGGGCTGATCGTAGGGTCCTTTGGGGTGCGTGGAATTTGAGTCGGCTGTTCAGGTATGCTGGTCCGGTGCCGTGGAGGGCCTTGTGTGCGTGGGTGAGCATCTTGAAGGTGATTCTCGCCTCGACGGGGAGCCAGTGGAGTGTGCGCAGGTGATGGGAGATGTGGCAGTGTTTTGGCAGGTTGAGGACCAGTCTTGCGGCGGCGTTCTGGATGTTCTGTAGCTTGCAGGTGAGGTTTTTGTTTATTCCGGTGTAGAGTGCGTTGCCGTAGTCGAGTCTGCTGGTGACCAGGGCGTGAGTGACGGTCTTTCGGTGTTCGAGGGGGATCCATTTGAAGGTCTTATGAAGGAGGCGGAGGGTGTGGAAGCAGGAAGACGAGACAGAGTTGATCTGGAGGTCCATTTTGAGCTCAGAGTCCAGGATGATTCCCAGGTTGCGTGCGTGGTCTGTGGGGGTTGGCGGGTTTCCGAGGGCGGGGGCCACCAGGTGTCGCTCCAGGCGTCGGGGTTTGGGCCCATGATGAGTACTTCTGTTTTGTTGGTGTTTAGTTGTAGGCAGCTGTTTTTCATCCATTTGGCGACGGCTTCCATGCCTTCTCGAAAGTTGCGTCTGGCGGTGTTGGGCTCGTTGGATAGGGAGAGGATGAGCTGGGTGTCGTCTGCGTATGACACGATGTTGAGTCCGTAGGTTCTGACGATGGGGGCAAGTGGAGCCATGTAGACGTTGAAGAGCGTCGGGCTGAGGGAGGAGCCCTGGGGGACTCCACAGGTGGTAGGTGTGGGGTCCGAGAGGAAAAGGGGGAGTCTGACCCGCTGCGTCCTGCCGGAGAGGAAGGAGCGGATCCAGTCGAGGGCCTTGTCCTGGATTCCTGCGTCGTAGAGTCTGCGTATTAGGGTGCGGTGGGAGACTGTGTCGAAACGCAGCTGATAGGTCGAGGAGGATGAGGGCTACTGTTTCTCCTTTGTCCAGTAGGGTGCGGATGTCGTCTGTTGCGGTGAGGAGGGCGTTTTCCGTACTGTGGTTTTTTCTGAAGCCGGATTGGGAGGAGTCGAGGATGTTGTGTTCTTCAATGAATGTGGCGAGTTGGCTGTTGATGGCTTTCTCGATGACTTTCGCTGGAACGGGAGCAGGGAGATGGGTCTGTAGTTTTTGAGGTCGGTGGGGTCCGCTGAGGGTTTCTTTAGGAGGGGGTTGACCTCGGCGTGTTTCCAGTCGTTGGGGAAGGAGGCGGTCGCCAGGGAGCGGTTGATGGTGTGGCGGAGCATGGGTGCAATGGTGTCGGCGGCTCTGTTGAAGATGTGGTGGGGGCAGGGGTCCGTGGGGGCCCCTGAGTGGATTGACTTCATTGTCTTCAGTGTGTCTTCGGTGGTGAGGGCTGTCCAGTCGTCAATCGCTGGTTTCCGGGTGTCGGGGGTGGTTGGTGAGGGTTCAGTGTGTTGGTTGTCTTCGTCGAAGTTGTCGTAGATGCTCTTGATTTTGTGGTGGAAAAAGGTGCTGAGTTTGTCGCAGAGGTCTTGTGAGGGAGGGATGTCGGTAGACTCGCTGGTGGGTTGGGCGAACTCCTTGATGATGCTGAAGAGTTCCTTGCTGTTGTGCGCATGGGTGGAGATTCTATCTTCAATCGCTTTTTTTCCTCGTTTCTCTGATGAGTTGATGGTGGGCGTTGGTGGCGGCTTTGAAGTTGTTGTGGGCTTCTGTGGATTTGGTGTTCCTCCAGGCCTTTTCGAGGCGGCGGCATGTGCGTCTGGACTCTCGAAGTTCGGTGGTAAACCATCTGGCTTTCTTGGCGCGGGTATTGTTGGTTTTCTTGAGGGGGGCTATGGTGTTGGTGCTGTCCGAGATCCAGCTATGCAGGGTTCGGGCTGCGGTGTTGGGGTCGTCGTTTTCCGCGATGGTTGGGGTGGAGTTGTTGAGTGAGGAGGTGAGCTGGTCGTCGGTGATTTTGGTCCAGTTTCTTCGTGGAAGCAGGTGCTGGTGTCTGTGGATGGTGGGTGTTCTGAAGGTGAAGTGGACGCAACGATGGTCGGTCCATGGGAGTTCGGTGGTGTGGCTGAAGGTGATGGAGTTTCCTGTAGTGAAGAGGGGTCGAGGGTGTGTCCTGCTGAGTGCGTGGGCTCGGTCACGATCTGGCGGAGTCCAATGTTGTGGAGGTTGTCCAGGAGGGATGTGGTGTTGGGGTCCAGTTGGTTGTCGAGGTGGAAGTTGAGGTCTCCCAGCAGGGTGTAGTTGGTGGATGCGATGGCCTGCGGGGAGATAATGTCCGTGATGGAGTTGGCGAAGGGTCCGCGGGGTCCAGGGGGTCGGTAGATGAGGGTTCCTCGGAGGGTGGCGGTGGGGCTGGCCAGTATCTTGAAGTGAAGGTGTTCCATCAGTTCTGTGGGCTCGTCGGGGAGTGTGCTCAGCGGAGGCTGGATTTGTGGACGATGGCGATTCCTCCTCCTGGGCGGGTGGGGCGGTCCTTCCTGGAGATCTTGTATCCTTGGGGGATGGCGATGGCGATGTCCGGTCCCGAGGTGGTGTTGGTCCAGGTTTCGGTGAAGAATGCTACGTCCGGGGTGGTGCTGTCGAGGAGGTCCCAGATTTCTGTGGCGTGTTTGTGGAGGGATCGGACGTTGAGGAGGATGCATTGCAGGGTCTTCGGTTCGGTTGTGTTCTTGTGGGCGGGTTGTGCTGGATCCGTGTTCTTGGCGGTGCTGCAGTTGTGCCGGCAGCGGTGACAGCTGAAGGGTCCGTGGGTGTCGGCTGGTGATGCTAGCTTGCAGTTGTTGTTGCGGCCTGGGTTGAGTGCGTGGAGTGCTGCTGGGTCGTAGCGTTGGCGGGACGGAGGTCCAGGGTTCCTGGCGCTGGTCGCGGATGGGTCGCAAACGGGCGCAGACGGGCTTGCCTTTGACGCGCCTTCGGTGCACCAGCGGCGCGCCCGCTGCCCGCGGCTGCGCAGTGGCCGCCATTTAGTAGGGGTCGGGGAGGGCTGGACAGCTGGGAGGCGGGAGCGGGGAGGGGAGCTGGATTGGGCCGGTTGCGCTAGGGGGGGGAGGGGCCGCGGGGGCAGCAGCGGCAGGGACAGGTAAAGGGAGGAAATAAGGGATAAAGAAAAAAGGGAAAATAAGCAGAAATAAGGCACAAAAGAGCAGAGATGCAGAAAGGTGAAAGATAAAAGAGGGTAGAAAAACGAGTGAAAACGAGTGAAAGAGCAGAGCGAGAGAAAGAGAAAATGAGCAGATATAAGGCACAAAAGAGCAGAGATGCAGAAAAGTGCAGAAAGGTGAAAGATAAAAAGGGTAGAAAAACGAGTGAAAACGAGTGAAAGAGCAGAGTGAGAGGAAGGAGACAGAGGTCTACTGGACCACCAGGGATGAGGCGCAGGGAAACCTGCAGGTGGAGGAGGGCCTCGATCACCAACACTCAAGAGTGCAGGGGCAGGCCTCACTTAATGGTGGAGCTGCGAGGGTGGGAGAGCAATTTCACTGACAATGAGTCAGTGGTCTTGCTCGCCTGTCCCCGCAGTGGCCGCCATTAAGTAGGGGTCGAGGATGGCTGGACAGCTGGGAGGCGGGAGCGGGGAGGGAGCTGGATTGGGCCGGTCGCACTGGGGGGGGAGGGGCCGCGGGGGCAGCAGCGGCGGGGAAAGGTAGAGGGAGGAAATAAGGGATAAAGAAAAAAGGGAAAATAAGCAGAAATAAGGGACAAAAGAGCAGAGATGCAGAAAGGTGAAAGATAAAAGAGGGTAGAAAAACGAGTGAAAACGAGTGAAAGAGCAGAGCGAGAGAAAGGGAAAATGAGCAGAAATAAGGCACAAAAGAGCAGAGATGCAGAAAAGAGCAGAAAGGTGAAAGATAAAAAGGGTAGAAAAACGAGTGAAAACGAGTGAAAGAGCAGAGTGAGAGGAAGGAAGAGGAAGGAGACAGAGGTCCACTGGACCACCAGGGATGAGGCGCAGGGAAACCTGCGGGTGGAGGAGGGCCTCGATCACCAACACTCAAGAGTGCAGGGGCAGGCCTCACTTAATGGTGGAGCTGCGAGGGTGGGAGAGCAATTTCACTGACAATGAGTCAGTGGTCTTGCTCCATCATTTCTGAAGGAGAGTCGTTGGGGAGTTGACACGTTTGTGGTCACTGTGGAGTCCTCCCTTGGTGTGCTGAAATACTACAATAAATCCTACTTCAACTCAACCAGACTCCTCGTCTTAATAATTTGGTGACGAG
Source organism: Calotriton arnoldi (assembly GCA_963921515.1). NCBI lineage: Eukaryota > Metazoa > Chordata > Amphibia > Caudata > Salamandridae > Calotriton > Calotriton arnoldi. The sequence continues at coordinate 1,073,503 of CAWUFW010003094.1, forward strand.
TTCAGCACACCAGCACGTGCCTGCTCTCTCTCTTCATTGGTGGTTTGGTGTCACCTCGACTCTGCGGCACTCCGGCGCATCCTGTTTGCTCTCTGCTGAGACACCCATCGATTCAGCGGTCCTTCGGCGCCTTCTTGGGAGACCACCACTCCGGCGACATCATCTCGGAAGTTCCTGCCCCCCCCTACGCACCTGCGCAGGACCAAGCATATGGGGATACTGTAGTGTCGCAGTGAAGTACCGTCTGGCAAGTCAAGCGCCCTGCGCCTGTGAGGGGATTCCTTCTGACCGTCTCCAGCGGAGGAGTTTCCTGTTCCGCCCTGAGTGAGGAACCTGTTGGTGACCGTGAGTTGTGTAGCATACATCGCAACGCTCGTCAGCTGTAGTGCGAGCAGTCACGTGAGTTTACTCACGGCCCGTCTCCTCAAAGCTCTGCGCGCCCAGCTTGCGGCCCCTTTCCTTCAGCGGCTACGTCACTGAAACGCGGCGCTGCGTTCCACCGCACGTGCCCGCCATCTTAAATTAGCAGTTCCACACAGGATTTTGACGAGATTTCCCATTGCAGCACATTGTTTTCCCTGTGAACCGCAACGATGCGTGCCTCCATTTTAAACAGCGTTCGTCGAGGGAGGAATGTAGTGCATGTGTCAGCCTCAGCTGGGTTTGTGTACGTTTCAGTACTAGCTGTGCACACCCGGCTCGATTTCTGCGTTAGGAATACATTACAGCTTACTTCTCCTTGGCTTTTACTCATTTACCTAGAGTTTTGCTACAGTGCTGTAGATTTACTTTAATCTCTACATACTTTTGTGGGAAAGCCCCCCTTTCCTTCTTCTTGTGTTCCTGCAGTGCATTTTAAAGAAGTTCTTCATTTACTCTTAGACAGTTTAGTCACAGTATCTTAGAGGCATATGTATCAAAAAATCGTTTTGCGAGTCCTTAATAGCGATTTTTAGCGAATCGCTATTAAGGACTCGCAAAAAGAAATGTATGTAGGTTTCGCAATATTAATTGCGATTCCTACGTATTCCTTAATTGCGAATCGCAAATTGTGATTCGCAATTAAGGAATACCTTCCCATTCATTCCTATGGGCCTATAGGCCCATAGGAATGAATGGGAAGACATTCGTAATTTGCGAGTACCCATTAGGTACTCGCAAATTGCGAATGTAATTTCAAGGGTGCAAGGGTGTCAAAAGGACACCCTGTTGCACCCTGAAATATGCATGGGTGCACATGTGGCGCACATACATGCCCTAAGGGCATGTATGTGCTCCACATGGCACTTTGAAAAATGCCAAAAAGTGCATTTTTCTAGGAAATCGCAAATTACCACCAACTTGAAGTTGGTGGTAATTTGTGATTTCTTAATGCAAATTTGCACAACTTGGGTGCTTCCAGAATTGCATTTAAGGAATCGCAATTTGCGATTCCTCAAATGCATTCGCAAAATAGAGAATCGCAAATTTTGCGATTCCCGATTTTGCGAGGGCCTTTTGGGATGATACATCCCAAAAGGCTTTTTCCCGTTCGCAAACGGGCCGATTCTGAGAATTGGCCCGTTTGCGAACGGGAAAAAGGGTTGATACATATGCTCTTAATCCCCAGCCACTGTTCCACCACGGCATCAGGAAATATTTACAATTTGGCCCCACCACAACCATTTTTGCCAGCAGATGGTGAACCGTTATTAAAGTGGGAAATTTGGCGTGAATATTTCACTAATTATTTATCCACTTTTGATGACGAGGAAGATGACCTGTCACCAGAAAAGAAGAAGAAAATTCTTCTGCATTGTTTAGGTGCTGGCGGATTAAAAGTGTACACTCACATTAACAAAAAGGTCCATCAAGGGGATGTATACACTAATGCTCTAGATGATTTAGATAGTTATTATAAACCTACTGTGTGCGTCGCTGTGGATAGATTAAAATTCTTCCACCGCAAACAAGGTAAAGAAGAAAGTATTGAGGATTATGTTGCAGTTCTGAAAAATCTTGCACTAACATGCCATTTTGGGGACCTGCACGATGAATTCATTAGGGATCAAATTGTTATGCGCGCAGCTAACCCCTCTATCCAAGATTCCCTATGGGCCGAGGGGGAGAAACCATTACAAGATGCAATCGAAATGATTTAAAGGGCAGAATTAACAGGTAGATGTGCTAAAGCGGTACTTGCAGAAAACAAGTTGAAGCAGGAAGAATCTGTAGTAGTTGCCAAGATTAGTGAAGTGAAGTCGAGACAGCAATCCTCTGTACAATACAAGAACAAAGACGCACATGAGAATGAGCAGAAAAACAAGTTACTTACCTGTACACTGTGGTTCTCCAGTATTGATATCTTTCATAGATTCACATGCTTGTATCTTCCCCGTCGTCATGGTGGGAGTCTCACGGTATAACAAATAGATAGCAGTACAAAGAAAAAACTGCACCAGTAACATAGAAATGTCTTATACTTAGTAACCCAGTACCATCATTATATGGTCCAAATACCGACCAATGAGAAGCCAGCCCTGTGCTCACAATCCCCAGCAGAGCCACCATACCTCAGATTTCCAGCCCAAGTGTGAGCCAAGAGAGTATCAAGAGGTAAAAGTGTTCTACCTTAGAAACGGGGAGGCGGGCGGGTCGCATGTGAATCTATGAAAGATATCAATACTGGAGAACCACAGTGTACAGGTAAGTAACTTGTTTTTTCTCCAGTATTGAATCTTTCATAGATTCACATGCTTGTATCAGAATAGAAAGCAGTATCTCCTCCATAAAAGGCGTTTCCCAGGTAGAAACTCTATTTCCAAATCATCAAATATCTTCTTTCAAAAGACTACCAGAACTTATAGATAATAGATTGGATTGTGTGTCTCAGCATGTACAATAGTGAATCGTACAATTTAAAAAACATAAACACATTACGAGTCTTACGACAACAAATTACATAAATGGAACAATACCTTAAAGAAACAGTCGGCGCAGCACCGCTTGTCCCACTGCTGAATCTGTTTTCCACGATGTGTCGAGACACGTTGCCGCTCTGCAAATGTCCGGGAGCGATACTCCTGCGAACAATGCGGCAGAAGTCGCCATCTTTCTTGTTGAATGAGCTCGAACTGCCGAGGGTAAAGGCCTTCCAGCCTTTTTGTGACAGAAAATAATAGCCGAGGCTATCCATCTGGAAATACTAGATCTTGACAGAGCCAAACCTTTACTGGGAGCAGCATACGCAATTAATAGTTGATTTGTTCTTCTAAAGGATTTTGTCCTGTCTATATAGAATTTTAGACATATTTTGATATCCAATGTGTGAAGAGATCGTTCTGCTGCAGAAGATGGATCTTTAAAATATGTAGGTAAAACAATAGGTTCATTGAGGTGAAAAGACATTGGAACTTTCGGAATGAATTTCGGATTTGTTCTGAGTATTACTCTGTCTACTTTGAACTGTAAAAAAGGTTCTGCTGTAGAAAAAGCCTGAATCTCACTGACTCTTCTGGCTGACGTCAGAGCCAGGAGTACAGCCACTTTCCAGGAAACGAATTTCATGTCAGCTTTGTGAATCGGTTCGAAAGGTGGCTTCATCAGCTGTGTTAAGACTGTGTTAAGCTGCCACGGCACTGACGGTCGTTTAATTGGAGGGGATTTCCTAAAAAGACCTTTCATGAACTCTTTAATCACTCTCTGAGACCAAAGCGACGGCTGAGATGGCCTTCTGCGATATCTTGAGATGGCCGCAAGATGCACCTTCACCGATGCGTGAGATAGCCCTGCTTTGGCTAAAGTCAAGAGATATGGAAGGATTTGTTCTGGAGATGATAGCAAGGGATGTATCGCTTGATCCAGGCACCATTGACAAAACCTTTTCCACTTTGCGGCATATGTTTTGTTGGTAGACACTGCCCGAGAGTGAGAGAGAATATCGCGGCATTCCTGAGGGATATTCAGAGATTTAAATTCGTACTCATGAGGTTCCAGGCTGATAAATTCAGTGAGTCCAACTGAGGATGAAGCACCTGACCTTTGTTCATTGAAATCAGATCGTGCATCAAGGGAAATTGCACCCGGGGAGCCACCGACATCTGTAGGAGCTCCGAGAACCAGAACTGCCTCGGCCAAGCGGGGCTATGAGGATCAAGTGACATGGTTCCAATCTCATTTTCCTTAGAACCTTCGGGATCAAAGGGAAAGAGGGAAATGCATACGCAAACATCCCTGTCCAGCGAAGGTGAAGAGCATTCCCCCATGAGCCTCGTTGAGGGAATCTGCTGGCAAACTGTTTGCATTTTTTGTTGCTTTGAGTGGCAAACTGGTCTAATCCTGGGGTGCCCCAGAGTTGGAATATTTGCAATAGCTGACCTTGATCCAGTTCCCATTCGTGACATAGGGATGTCGATCTGCTGAGCGAATCTGCTCGCGTATTGCGAATCCCTGGGACATGTTGAACTTGTAGAGTGATATTGTGTTTTAGAAGCTACTGCCAGATTTCTTGCGCTTGTGCAGACAAGGGTTTCGATCTCGTCCCTCCTTGTTTCAGCAGATAAAACATAGTCGTTGTACTGTCCGTTCTGACTAGAACTGGGGAGTCTTAAATTCTTGGCAGAAATGCCTGTAGGCCTAAAAACACTGCTTTGAGTTCTAACAGATTGATATGCAGCTTTGCTTCCTGATTGTTCCAATGGCCTTGAATTTCCAGGTCCTGTAGATGTGCTCCCCGTCACTGTAGGGAGGCGTCCGTTGTCATCACATAACTGGGAGATTGTGGTTCGAAGAGTAGCCCTTCTGAAAATGTTTTTCTTATCCCCCACCATGACAGAGCTTTCTTTATCAGAGGATTGATGACTATTAGATCTTCGAACGATCCTTGATGTTGTACCCACTGTAGGTCGAGAAGTTCTTGAAGAGGCCTCATGTGGAGACAGCAATTCGGGACTAAAGGGATGCAAGACGAAAGCATCCCCAGCATGGACTTGAATATCCTCTCTGAAGCGAACTTTCTTTTTCTCAACTGAGAACTTAACTTCAAGATTTTCTGAATGCGCTCCTCCGACGGATACGCCTTTGCTTCCCTTGTTTTCAACACCGCCCCCAGAAACTGGAGAGTCGGGGACGGGACTAAAGAGGATTTTTCTAGATTTATCTTCAAACCCAGGGATACAAAAAGGTTCATGCAACTTTCCAATGAGTCTTGAGTGTCCTGATACGATGGGCCTTTGATCAGCCAATCGTCCAGATATGGATATACCTGGTGACCTTGCTGACGCAAATGTGCTGCCACTGGAGCCATGCACTTCGTGAATACTCTTGGCGCAGAGCGGAGTCCAAAGGGCAACACTCTGAACTGGTAGTGGCGCCCTGCCACCTCGAACCTGAGGTGTATTGGAATATGGAAGTATGCATCTAATAGACCTAAAGATGTCATATACTCCCCTCTGTTCAGCATCAGCAGTATATCTTGCAGGGATAACATTCGGAAAGACTGTTTCCTGATAAATTTGTTTAAACCTCGCAGATCCATCACCTGTCTCCACTTGGTAGTCTGTTTTTTCCGTATCAGGAACAAATGCGAGTAGAATCCTTTCCCGCGTTGTAGACAAGGAACCTCTTCTATTGCCCCTTTTATGAGAAGAGAAAGAATTTTCTGTCTTTAGGGCCGACAGGTGCTGCTGTTTCCTGGGAACCGGAGGTCGGTCCGGTGGTCTTTGGACGAAGTCTAGGGTGTGACCATGATGAATAATGTCTAACACCCATCTGTCTGATGTTATTGACAACCAATGGTGGTGAAAACGAGAGAGGTAATGGGTCCGGTGAGGAGTGGTTGATATCGAGGTGGATTGCGCCTTGAGATTGTCACTGTCTCCTATTAGAATCCTGAGGTTTTCCTCTTGCAGAGGACTTTCTTCTGTTCGTCTGCTGTTGATACGAGGGACCAGATGATCGAAATTGTTGCGTATTGGAAAACTGACGATACCCCTACTGTTGGTAATGCTGGTACCGATTTGATTGAAAGGATGGTCTTTGCTGATAATGACCTCTTGTTCCTCTGCCTCGAAAGGACTGGAATCTGTTCTGCTGCAGAGACCCTAAGGCTCGAGCCGTATCTGTATCTTTTTTAATCCCTTGCAGGGCATCTTCCACATGTTTCCCGAAGAGGTTCTCCCCATCAAAGGGCATATCGACAAATTTTGCTTGCACCTCTGGTCTGAATGAGGTGACCTTAAGCCAGCCCTGCCTGCGGAGTGCCACAGCTCCTGCCATCTGTCTAAAAGCCACTGCAGATATATCCATGGCTATGTCGATCATCTCAGAGGCCGCTCGGCCCCATCTTGAAGGATCTGTACGGCCTCTTCTTTCTTGTCCTCCGGAAGATATGATAATAAGGGTGCCAGATCTGACCACATTTGTCTATCATATCGACTGACTATAGCCAGCGCATTAGAGGCCTTGATAGACGCGGCCGCCATGACCGCAAAACGTTTTCCAGCACCAACCAGTTTTCTACCCTCTTTGTCGGGGGGTGCTGAGCAAGCAGCAGTCGGGTTTCTTGAACGTCTTTGAACCGCCTGCATCACAACAGAATCCGGTCTGGGATGACCTATCAGGCAAGCTGGGGACGATTCCGGGGTTTTATATTTCTTTTCAATTCTCAGGATCGAGGCTGAGATGGAGGCTGGATTCCTCATGATTTTTAAGCCTTCTTCCCATATATAATTGACGACAGGGATAGTCCTGATTGATTTCCTGGCAGAATCTTTGAAGTCATATAAGAAACATTCTGTTTCTTTTACTGGAAGAGGGAGATCAAATCGTTTTGAGGCTCTTTCCATGAGTTTGTGAAATCCCCCGATATCCTCCGGCGGGGAGTTTGCTGGAGGAGGTGATGGGGAAGGAGATGATGGAGCAATATATTGGTCCCTTTCATCTCCCACAGGTTCGTCCTGTGTTAATTCTCCTGCCTCTGGTTGGTCTTCTACCTCGCTTTCTACATAGTCGTCTCTGATGGTTATGACTTTCGGAGGTGGTATCTTTTGTGAGGTTTGAGGTGTCTGCACTTTCACAGCCTGAGAAGCGCAGTGCGTTTTACTTGTAGTGTCAGACGCTGGAGCATTGGCTTCTGGAAAGCGGCGATAGTAATCTGAAATCATATGTCGTAAATCCGTTACCAAAGATATTGGCATGGAAATAGCCTTTTCCCTTGGGGGTATATCCTCTTCCTCCTCATATTCGTAAGTATCCTGAAAAGATTCATATCTTTTCGTGCTTGACAGAGGGCGATCCTTGAAAGAAAATTTTTCTTGCTCCTCATCTGTTTCCTGGCTCTTTATTTTAAGTTGAGATGGGCTGTAAGCAACTCCATAAGCATCATCTTCTTCAGACTCCTGCATCTCAAGCAAATTGGATGGAGTAAGCGGCGAAATTCTTGTCCAAGACAAAACCTCTGCTGAAGGCTTTCCTGATTTTCTTTCCGTCGACGAGCCCGTCGATGGAGGATACCTTTTAATAGATATAGACGTCACCGCTGTTGGAGAAATTGGAGACTTAAAAGTCGTCGTCGACGGAGCGGTCATCGACGGAGCGGTTGTCGACGGAGCGGTCGTCGACGGAGCGGTCGTCGACGAGGTTGTCGTCGACGAGGTCATCGTCAGAACAGTCGTCGACGGTGTCGTCATCGTAATTGTCGTCGACAAAGCTGTCGTCGTTGACAGCGTTACCGTCGACGACGCTGTCGTCGACGTCTTCGTCGGCATAAGCACCATAGACACCTTTACTTTCGTAGACAGGTCCGACGACGGAGCCTTCGTCTCCTTAGTTTTCTTGAGAGGAGTGTGAGGCACTGAAGAGGATGCAGACTCCTTTTCCTTAGATTTGCTAATTTTTGGTTTTTTAGAATCAGTCTTCGACTCAGAAGGCTCCACCTTTCTTTTTTGAGAGGAATGAGCCTTTTCCTCCTCCGAACCCGAGTCAGACAGGGCCTTCTTCTTTTGAAGCCATAAGAGCAAGCGTGCCTCTCTGTCTTTCAGAGTTTTCGCAGGAAAAGTCCTACAATGCTTGCACTCCTTAGGGACATGCTTAGGATGAAGGCAGTATAAGCAATCCTTGTGGGGGTCCTCCGAGAACAGTCTGGCCTTCCCACAAGATCTACAAGGCCTGAACAGCCTCTTCTTAGAGCTGTCAGACATTTTATAACTGAAGACAAAAGGCAATACCTTAGTTCCAGAATAAAACCGCAGTGAAGTAACAGGTCAAAAGTTCACCAAGAAACAAACTGAGCAGAGCTCAGGGAGACTCCTTTTCACACGACGGCGGTTGGAAATCTGAGGTATGGTGGCTCTGCTGGGGATTGTGATCACAGGGCTGGCTTCTCATTGGTCGGTATTTGGACCATATAATGATGGTACTGGGTTACTAAGTATAAGACATTTCTATGTTACTGGTGCAGTTTTTTCTTTGTACTGCTATCTATTTGTTATACCGTGAGACTCCCACCATGATGACGGGGAAGATACAAGCATGTGAATCTATGAAAGATTCAATACTGGAGAAGTACAGCAACAAGATTGATCCCCAAAGGAAGTGCTACAGGTGCGGAAGCACAAGACATCTGGCCAACGACAAAAGATGTCCAGCTCGGAATCAGAGGTGTTCCAAATGCGGCACCATGGGTCATTTCCAGAAAGTTTGTCAAAAGAAAGGGAGTAGAGTTAAATTGGTTGAGCAAACCGAAGTAGACAGTTCTGATTCTTCAAGTGACATAGATGTCAACATGTATGTACTGAATGTGAACGATGGTCAAAAGCAAAACACGAACACGGAAGAAGAAGCCAAAAGAAAAATCCCAAGTCTGAAATGTCTATTGGGGGTGTTAACATTTCCATTGTTGCAGACTCTGGATCCCCTTACACGATAATTAATAAGGAGGTGTGGGGCAGTAAGTTTGTTCAAGCATTAGGACAGGAGTTGGTTACTCCCGACATTTCTTTGAAAACTTTCACGGGTGAACCTATTGAACTTGTGGGTTACAGGAAATTGAAATTTGCTTTCAAGAACAGGGAAGCCATGTGCAATTTGTATATTTCCATTTCAGGTCCATCTGTATTGGGGTGGAAGGACCAGGGCAAATTAGGCATTACCTTCAATCCAAACAGTCCCGAACCCGTTTTGTTAATGCAGGATGAGGAGGAATTAAGTTCTAGAATATCTCAAGAATTCCCTAAAGTATTCAAAGGTAATATTGGTAAATTAAAGGGTTTCCAGCATAAAATCCAACTTAAATCCAATGCAAAACCAGTGATTCACAAAGTGAGAAACATCCCTTTCTCATTGAAAGAGGAAGTAAAGTCCCAACTGGAAAGTTTACCCAAGGCTGGGGTCAAAGAACATGCAGAATCTTCTGAGTGGGTTGCACCTTTGGTTGTGCCCAGGAAGGCCTATGGCAAATTAAGATTATGCATTGACTTACGTGACCTAAACCAAGGCATTATGGTAGACCAGTTTCCACTACCCAAAATTAATGAAATGCTAGCTCTCACTAAAAACATGAAGTGGTTCTCTACCATCGACCTCACCGCAGCCTATCATCCGGTTTCCCTGCATCCGGAAAGTAGGAACTTTACCACTTTTATTTCTCCCTTTGGATGTTTCAGGTACAAAAGAGTTCATGTTGGATTGGCCTCTGCGGCCGCGATGTTTCAAAGACTTATGCATGTGGTTTTTGAAGGGTTTGAGAATTTACTCATTTTCCAGGATGATCTCTTGTTGGGCAAAGTAGAGATGAACACAACAAGAATTTATTCAAAGTGTTAAGCACATTGCAAGAGAAAGGTATGACTGCCGAATATAAGAAATTTAAATTTGCCAGGTCACATGTAACAAATTTGAGTCATGAAATTACTCAAGATGGCATAAAACCAAAAAAGGATTTGATAATGGCCATAAAAGATATGCCCATTCCCAAAAATAGGGAGGAAGTACGAGCATTCTTAGGGTTGGTGGAATTTTATTCCAAATTTGTGAAGGATTTCTCATCCAAAATGTACGACATCAGGCAACAACTAAAACTTAAAAACAAGTTTGAATGGTCACCCAAGTGTCAGAAAGCTTTTATCTCCCTCAAAGAGGACATTTGTACTGCCCCCCCCCTTGCAGGGATTTGATCCTAACTTAGCTAGCATTATCACTACGGATGCCAGCGGGAGGGGCATAAGTGCTGTCCTCAGCCAAAGGAACGAAAGTAGCATGGAGGATACCATAGCCTTTGCCTCATGCTCTTTAACACCGACCGAGGAGAAACATTCGGTAATAGAGCGTGAGGCTCTGGCATGCGTATGGGGATTAGAGCATTTCCGCCAGTTTGTCTGGGGTAAGAAAGTGTTATTACGCACCGATCACAAACCAGTCACCAGATTATTAACAACGAATGGTCTGTACACCGCTTCACTCAGACTAGCTCGCATGTCTGTATGATTGCTGGACTTTGACTATGAATTGCAATATGTACCGGGTGCAAAGAATGTTGTGGCCGACTTTCTCAGTAGGTTACCCCTTCCCATGAGTGAGTGTGAGGAGGACAAGGGGGAGGAGTTTTGGGTGGCCAATATCATGGAAGAATTCCCTGGTATTACCAAACAAGAGTGGGAGAGTGCAGTGGAACAAGACGTATTTCTGCAAGAGGTGAGCAAAATGATACAGGATGGGTGGCCTGAAAAAGAAAAATGTACGCAAAGAAGTAATAGTCTTCTGAGAATTGAGACACGAACTGTCCTTAGAAGGAGGACTCATATTAAGACAAGGGAAGGTAGTACCTCCAGAAGCATTGAGAACTAAAATCCTACAAACCTGTCACGAGGGACACTTAGGTATCAATAAAACCAAAAGCAGAATCAAAAGTTGGTATTGTTGGCCTGGATATGACTTAGCTGTCGAAAGAAAAGTGAGAAATTGTATTCAGTGCGAGAATTCAGACAAGTCCCAAGTTACCCTCAGGCCCGCATTACATCCATTTCCCAGTCCGGGTATGTCCTGGGAGATAGTTGGGATTGATTTGATGGGACCCCTATGGAATAACGATGAACAAGTGTACATAGTGGTACTCATCGATCACTTCTCCAAATGGCCAGAAATAGAGATACTCCGCAAAGCGGACTCAGGTAACATCATTAGATTCCTCGACCAAGTTTTCACAAGAGAAGGGTTACATAAGTACATGGTAAGTGATAACGGTCCACAGTTCACCTCTGACAACTTCAAAAAGTACCTCGCAAGGAACGGTATTACACACAATACCACCTCTGTGTACCATCCTGCAGGGAATGGGGCAGTGGAACGCTTTAATCGCGTCATCAAAGGTATCATACAATTGGCCAACAACAATGGGTTGCATTGGACTAACGAATTGTCCAAAATGATATGGGCATACAGAATAACCCCTAGTGAGAGCACAACTTCCAGTCCATTTGAACTCATGAGAGGTAGAACCCCCATATCCAAAGACAATATTGGTTGGATGGATTCAGCCAAAAGAGTTGATTGGTCTCCTCAAGAGATAAAGGAGAAGTTGTCACAAGCACAAATCAGGTGCAAAGATCAATACGACTTGAAGCACAAATCTAAGCCTGTCACCCTTAGAGCGGGTGATTCGGTAAGAGTCAAACGCAGTGGTTTCATTGAGAAGGGGCAAAGCCGCTATACCCAGCCATTGATTGTTAAGAGAATGTTTTGCAATTCGGCCCTCCTTAGCGATGGTTAGGTATGGCATGCGTCTGCCCTTTCAGTGTGCAAGAAAAAGGACAATGAAATAATTGATAAGGATGAAACAAATACATCGCAGGTACAAAGTCCTGTTACTCCAGAGGATGTTGTATATGGAAAAAGAAGTACAGAATGGTTGTACGATGAGTCTGATTCTGATGAAGACTATGGGAATACCCAACCCCAGAATCGCAACATAACTCCTTCCCCCACTCTGGATGAGGAGTCAACCAACCAGTCTAATGTACCGTAATAGCACCGGTTGAAGGTTCCCTAGGTAAGACTGTCAGACAAGAAGGTCCATCAAGGGGACATGACATAGAGGAACCCAGTACTAGCAGTGGAGGTAGAGTGATTGTTAAACCATGTAGGTATAAGGATTTTGAATGCTACTAATATGTTATCTTGCTTTTTATGCTGTTGCCTATACCTTATGCCTTCCTAGGTGATTTCCCCCCGCCCCTTCCCCTCACCCCTCCTTTCCCTCTTTTTCCTGTCCTCCTTTAGGGAGATGTGTTAAGATGGCACCTTGTTTCTAGAACCTTCCCCTCCTTGCCCTGTAGGCACCCGTACCCTCTCGTGCACTCACCTGCATTATGATGTAATCAGCTGGCGTTCTAGAATGTCAGGAGAGCGTTGATCATTTCTGAAGGAGAGTCGTTGGGGAGTTGACACGTTTGTGGTCACTGCGGAGTCCTCTCTTGGTGTGCTGAAATACTACAATAAATCCTACTTCAACTCAACCAGACTCCTCGTCTTAATAAGAAGACATTTATTTTTACAAGAGAATGCCATGTCTCTATTTAAAGTGTCCTTCCTTTGGCAGACAAAAAGGCACAGATGGACCCTCAGAGAGTCTGTATAGTTTGTCTTCTGGAATCTCAGCAGCCAGAGGAGTGTCATTTCTGTAAAAAATATCCATGCGGACGCTCAAGGACAGGGCGAAGATCATGCTGCAAGCCATTTAAGAAAACCAGTAAAGGTGTCAAGAATCCACTTCCCGAAGGTCTAAGTGGCATGGAAATAAGGGTCCGTCTGCCTTAGCTCTTTTTAACACCTCAAGACTTCCTAAGATGGAGATCTAGTGAGAGGTATCGTCAAGAGAATCACAGACATTCCCAGTTGAATTAGAGGTCTATGACATCAAGAACAGGTAAAGCTGGCATTCTCGCCGTCAAGTGCAGGTCCTACATCGAGACTACCTTCAATGTTGAAGGATACAATAAAACCAATGTTGAAGCAATCCTCTATTTCAAAGTATATGTCAAGGGACAATAATGAGTATATTACTGCACCTTTCAATTGCTTGGGTGTGTAAATTGAAGAGCAAAAGAGTCCCTGACAACTCGGACTTTGAGTACTGGAGGACCTAATCTTCATCACCCCATACATAGTTCAAGTCTTGTGAGTCTGTCTTCAGACAGAGCATTGTGACAGCATGATTTACCTGTACCTGCCTCATCTATTCCTGCTACTGCAGTACCACTCCATGAGTCTCATCAACTAGTTGCCTTTCCACCAGTGCTCCAATTTGCAGTTTCACCTCTAATTACTAGCCACTTCACAACAAAGAAAATCTCTGGCAGCAACAGAACACTCTAGGACAAGAAACAGATTTTGTAGCATATCTCGGTATGGTTCTCATTTTTCAAAATCCAGTTCATGGTCATGATACCATTCCCGCTCAAGATTTTGTACCCGATCATTGTGGCCTTCCATCAGAGGCTATTTTCTTACTATGACTGAGTCTCTGCCTTCGAGGTCGTCCCCAACAGCTGATATCAGCATGTTTAATGAGGTCGTAGTGAGAGGTACCAACAAACTGAACATTCGTATTCCAACTGTGCAAATGACTTAATCTTTTTATACATTTTTGAGACTCTCCATCAAAGCATGCCTAAAGCTCAGTCCTACCTTGCTGGATCCTGCAATGGAGTTATTCTTGACCCTGGCTTTGGTAAGAGATTCTCCAGCCAGACTGCATAAGTAATACAAAATACTCGAACATGATTCTCTTTTTCTTAGTACGGCTCTTAAACCAGACTCAGTTATTGTTTCTCTAGCTACTGTGAAACACCTGCATCTGCCATGCCAGTGTTACAGTACAGCACTGGAAATATGACCATCCCTTCTGGTGTCTCTTTGCTGAAAAGCTTTCTTGAGCGGACAAGGAAGACTATAAAGAAGTTCTGTTTCAAAGCATGATGGTCTCTAACCAAGTGTTCAGTGCTGCAGCTGATGCATCTGATCTGGCAGTGCATGGTTATTGTCACGACCTGGCAATTCAGCATTTAACTTGGCTTTGACCTACAGGCTTAAAGCCAAAAGCCCATCGGATAATATTTAATTCATTTTTCTCTGGGACCTCCTTATGTGGCTCTTATAAGGATGAAAAACCTCAAGGTCCTCAAGACCACTGGCTTTAGAAGAACAGTACAAACCCTATGATTATTGCTATTTACAACAGAGTTCAAACCCCTCAGTGCCCAAAGCAGTGCCGCCAACAGCAGCAACAGAAGCAACCTTATCAACCCAGGAAGTCATCAAAAGGCAGAGGTGGACAGCAAGCTTCTGCAGCAGTAGTGTCTCTTGCAGAAAAGCAGAAATTTGTTATGCTGGTCCTCCATTAAATCTTCCCTTGAATACATCAATTTCACTGCATGTGCTCCATTGCATATACAGAGTGCCTACATTCACATTGCGACTGCAAAGAAAGATCCCAAGTTACTGAGCTCTACAGTAGACAGTAATCATTACCAATACAAACTCCTTTTCAGACTCAAGTCCACACCAAGAACTTTTCAAAATGCATGGTGTTGGTGGCTGTGCTCACACTGGAAAGAAAAGGATTTTCATTTATTCTTACCTGGGCCTTTGGCTACTGAAAGCGCCCACATCTCAAGAGGTTCAGCATCACTTCTAGATGATAGTGTCCAACCTACAGCGCTTCGGTATAAGGAAGTCAGGCAACACTGAGATCAGTCCCAGTCGAATACTTCCATTATCAGGAGGTGTTCATAGATACACAGTCAACAAAAGTGTATCCTTCGGAGGAGAGACTTTCTTCCATTAATCTGAAGTGTCACAATCTTCTAAACACTTTACATCTGATGGCCCATCAGATATCTTCTGTAATGGGGTCCACTGCATCTTTCTTGTCCCTCATGCACGATTACATATGAGTAAACTGTAACAGGGTGTCGAGGATAAATGGTGCAATTCTCAGGCAGCTGGGAGGAAAAATTAACACTCACAGAAACTGTGATCAACTCGCTCCCTTGGAGGTACATTTCAGATCACCTTCTGAAAATGGTTGTGAAGGACACAAACTACAGTGACTGATGCCTCTTTGAATGAAGAGCATGCATGGTTGCTCTACAGATTCAAGGACCATGGTCAGAAAAGGAGAGGAACTCAAAAGTAGTTCTGCTTAGGCTATCTGGAACTGGTTGATTGCTAGGAATCTCCACATCACAGCAGTCTATGAATGAATGAATAATTTGTAAAGCACAAGAATCACCCCCAAAGGAGTATCTCCGCGCTAGAGAGTGACAACCCAGACTATCTTCTTAGAGTCAGAGGCAAACTCTTTACACAGGATGTATGAAAAAAATGACGAGTAGGTAATAAATGACAAATTGTTATATGACATCTTCTGGGAATCTCTACCTAAATGCGCAAACGTAGAAAGAAAAAATTAACCCAAACTATGTCTCCAGGTTTAACCGACTGGGTCCATAGGGCAATACCCTTTTGAAAGGCTAATGAAGAAGTGTGTTTACATATTTCCACTAGTGCCCCTGATTCAAACTGTAATCATTAGATTGAAAAGATACAGATGATTCTAAAAGCCCAGGAATGACTGAATCAATGGTGGTTCACTGACCTTCTACCCCTCTTGGAGTGTCCAGAAAAGAAGCTGCTGAGCAGACCAGTGCAGGGGTCAAATTCTGCATCCCAACCTTCCATCATTGAACTTGGCACCCTGGCGCCTCGCCTCTTGCAAACTGCATTTAAATTTTCCACAAGAATGCATGATATCTTGAACAAGGCTCAGAGTACGCCCATCAGGATGTCCTACCATTTCAAATGGAGGAGGTTCTTCATCAATAACAACAAAGCCTGATGCCAGGAGGAGGCAGTATTCCCATATCTTCTCTATCTGGCCAAGGTGAGGCTGCAGTTTTCCTCTATAAAGGTACACCATGCCACCATTACTGCTTAAAGGAAATGTCCATCACAAACCTCTTTTTCGGAGCCCCGTGATAAAGGATTTTCTAGAAGTGATTAAAAAAGTCTTTCTCCCAGTAAAAAGTCCTTCTCCTCCATTGGAGCGTAATAGTATGCTCTCAAATTAAAGTGTCCTTCTTCTGAACCAGTTCAAAAGGCTAGGTGCCATCCGTGGTGAACCTCCCTTGGGAGCTGATGGATCCCAGTTCAGTCATCTGCTGTCTATTCTTAAAGTTCAACCAGCTCTTCTTCTGGGGAAGCGCGGGGAGGTCAAGGTAAAGGGGAAATCCCGCATGACACTGAGTATCCGCACCCAGTGTGAGTTTGAGCATGTTAAGCCTCAATACAATGGTAACACAGTGGAAAGGGTCAGGTTCTGGTGCAAGAAATGAAAAATAGTGTTTATAGAGCTCTTAAGTTTCTGTGACTATAACAGAAATGGTGCCTAGCAGTGAATGACACAAATATCGGAGTAAACTTATTGTGCTACCTTAATATCATCAAAAACGTTCACTACAAAAGTATTGTGGAGCAGAATATTAAATGTAAGAATATCATTTTTTTTGGTATATGATACTGTATTTAATACAATTGTTGTATTTAATAGTGTTTAATGTAGTTGTAATACAAATATTTTCCTTAATAGCCAACAATAACCAATGACACTAGACTAACCACTCACCTTGGGTCCTGGAGCAGCGTGCTGCCCAGCATAAGCGCTTCAAGGCCTCGTCAGGGGTAGTAAGGGCTTTATAAATGCAATTACATTTACAATTACCTTGCAACATTTATCTAGGAAAGCATCTTTCCTAGTAGCCATTACTTCTGCCTACAGGGTTAGTGTGATTTAGACACTTTGCTATAATGAACCATATACGATTTACACAAAATTATACGGACATTATGAGAAGTCTTCCGAGTTTGCTTCCAAAGATAGTGTCAGACTTTCAGGTCAGTCATACTATTTTCCTCCTATCTTTTTTCCACAATCCCTTTACTCCATTAGAGAGAGCTGTACATTCTCTTGATATTAAAAGGGTTTTGAGGTTTTACCTGCATAAGACCTAGGCTCTTATTACAAGTTCACCAGAATAGGGTGCAGTATCTACCACATGTGGTAAATACCACACCTGCAGGAATTTTCCAGGGGAAAACTGAGGAGCGTGATCATTATAACAGCTTATAATTCGGATACCTGTGCAAACTCCTATTCGCCCAGGAATAGGAATTTAGCCCTTAAATTCTAAAGTGGGACCAAGTATATTAGACAATTTAACCATAATTTTTGTAATTTAGGGCTCGTTCATTCAGGCTTAGCCACTTTAAAGTAATCTATTTCCAGATGGATTGTGTTGTGTATTTTTTATGTTATTATGTTAGAATGATAAAAGTTTTGGTTTTTCAGTTTAAACATTGGAGAGTAGAGATTTCATCATGGGTGAAAAGAGGTCAGGAGTCTGAACAGGGAGCTTACAACAAGAAGTGTAAAGAGGGCTGAAAGGCAGGCTCACAGAAAGAAGGTTTAGTTGGGATTTCAAATAACATCGGTAGCAGTCAGAGGGCCATGGCTACAGTTCTAGGCTACAGCAGCACAGTAGAAAAGAGTTGCTTCTGCTCAACCTCAATAGGGCGTTAAGTCTTGACTAACACAACCGCCACTGCAACTACATATATGTTACTCACTTTGTATATAAAGACACCATTTTCAGTAAATGCTAGCTATAGTAATGAAAAGTAAAAATGAACACCAAATTCATTACTTTAGTGTAGATGGGCAATTCAATTTCCTGACCATAACGGAGAAAGGTTTCTGATAGATACACTTCATGCTCCAACTGGATATGATATCACGGTCCACAACGCACTCAAACAATAGGCACAGTAGTAGGCTGAATCTTTGAAGAATATTGACACTAGTCAAACAGATGGCTGCAAAAATCTGTATACCCAGCTTTTTTCCAACCATGTTAGCCTTAATATACCAAGTTTCGGATGGCACCTATACTTCCTTTAACCAATTTATCAAAATGTCTGGCTGTATTTAAATTAAATTCTAAAGAGATAAAGGACGTTCATATACAGCTGGAAGTTCATCAGTTGCCAGCCTTTCAAACATTTTACAAAGATATTTAGTTGTTAGGCTCTGCGCAGGAAGTTCAGGTGAACTCATGGCAAGGGATAAACCCCAGAAACTATTTTAACATGTAATCTTTCTATCTTCTGGTTAGAATCATGCCAGTTCTTAGACAAACCATTGTCTAATACTTGGTCTCCTGCAGGGTAAACCCTCAAGTCATTATAGTCTATGATTAAATCCTATGTTGGTTCGGTTCATAAAACTTTATCGGCTACTTCAGAACAGCCATAAAAGTACATAAAACATATAATAGATACAATAAAAACATATCCTAATATCCACATAATAGTCAAACCATTACATAACTTTAAAATTAAGGACCCGCTAATACATAACTAACACTTTTCCTCACATTAATTGCCTTCAGAATTAAAAGTGCGACATTATAGCACACCAAGGATTCATTTAGTGCAAGCAAATAGTTTATGGCAGCTTTATAAGAGCTAATGTCCTGAGAAACAAGAATGGGTTTAAGAGGAGAACGCCTAAAATCCAAATAAAAGTCACAGAACAGCAAAAAGTGCAGCGTGCTTTGCTTACTCTGACCGTCACATGGGCAAGGGATCGTACCTAAGGGACAAGACTTCATGTTTAGAAAAGCCACAAAATGGTGCAGAATACCAAATCTAAGTCTTGTCAATCCAAAACGGTGATGCATATTGGGGACACAAGATAAATAACTTTTACAGCCCTCCTCTGGATCAAGTGACATATAGAGAGCAACCGTCGATTTCATCCTATTGATGGTCATTACGCTGGTCAAATCTATACTGCAAAACGTTCCTTTAATAATCTTTTTAGTGAGTGATAACACCTGGGTGGGGCCTAACCATACGGACAATTTAAACAACATACTAAAAGAGGAATTAATATAGGCTAACCAAGGGATACATAAACGCTATCCAAGGTTAAACAGTCATAAATGATTTATTTAGTAAAGCTGTTTTCCTCCTTTGCCCATAAAGAAAACCATAGTAACAAGGGTCTTGCCAGTAATATATCCTCCATATACTGCAGGCCGACCTCCTGGTGTACAATCACAGATGAAGCAGAGGCAGGTACACATAATAACCGTTTTAGAAAGCTATTTTCCTCAACTTGTAGGGATGAACTGGAAGCATAACCCCAGAGGCCAGCCCCATATGTGGCAGTAGTCACCCCTCTAGCATTATATATATATATAGATATATATATATCCACCATTTCTCTAATGGGTCGACTACCTACTTTGGATGAAAACCTAAAGATTCCTTGAGAAATTCTGGCTTTGGTATTTAAAATCTGTTGTGCCCAGGAACCGTTACCTGTAAATAATACCCTCAAATAGCAAAATGAATTTACTTTGGTAATAGGGGTGTTGTCAATAAAAAAAGGTTCAACATTGTTTAGATTTATATCCGCAAACCATAGCAAAAGTTTCAGATTTGTTAATCACCATTTGCTTGGAAAACAGAAACTCGTCAAAAGCACTCACCAATTCCTGCAAGCCAACCAGGGTCTTAGATAACAATATGGCGTCGTCAGCATATAACAATACTGGTATGGAACGCCCGGCGGTACTGAGGGCATCGGCTTGCAAGAACTGTAAAAATTATCCACTCCGTTGATAAAAAGTGAGAACAATAACAGGGTTGAAATGCACCCTTGTCGAAAGCCCATCCCCACTTTAAAGATGGACGAGCATTCGCCATGGAGCCCAAAACGAACTTTGCAGGATAAGTTCTCATAAAGGAAGGAAAGGAAACCTATGTTTGGTCAGGGGGCACCAAGGGAAATCAACGATGACCAAAGAATAGTATGGTCAACCAAATTGAAGGCACTGCTTAAATCTACAAAACAAAGATAAAGAACATCTGATTTGGCGCTAGTGTATTTCCCAATCAACAATTCCAGGTTGATACATTGCTTAATGGTACCCAGACCCTTTCTGAAACCGAACTGTAATGGAGATAAAGGATAAGTTACTTACCTGTAATCCTAGTTCTCTTCCAGGGGTATACTCATCAAAGTCATAAGCACTGAATTATCTCCGCCCACGTGCGGGAACCCGGAGCATATACAAAAATACATATATATGTGTATGTAGTAGAAAAAGAGTACATAGTACAAAATAAACACACACATATACATGTATAACATAAAAAATATGCAGCCCCAAACATATCCAATAGGCTAAGAAGCCAGAATTAGATGTATTTCTCTAGTATGAAAATAACATATAAACATATAATGTAAGAGAAGGACATGTACAGTAAGAGCATTCCGCAAAAAAACTTTTATTTTCATCAAAGAAAACAGTTAATGCCAGGCAATTAGCCTAAAGAAGGCTGCATAAATAAATAACATCCCTGTACAGAAAAGGAAACTGGCACCTCGCCTTTAAGGCCTCAGAGACCCTGAGCACTTTGCCTTTAAGGCCTCCAGGAGACCCCGGCTCCCATCATGCACCACAGGTGACAGTTAGGTCAGTTCTTTTGTACGGTATAAGAAACCTGTAGGAACCTGCATCAAAGATGCAAGAATACCGAGTAAACTGTTAATGCTCGTCCGGGGAGGCGGGAGGGTTGCTTATGACTTTGATGAGTATACCCCTGGAAGAGAACTAGGATTACAGGTAAGTAACTTATCCTTCTCTTCCAGGGGATACTCATCAATAGTCATAAGCACTGAATAGAGTAGCAACCCACTTCCGTGCGGACGAGCAAAGAACAGCGAACTAAATTGACGTACACATATTAAACAGTATTAGCAAACAAGTTTCTCAGCGAGGCTTGCCCAACCTGGGCATCTGCCTGCGTGTCAGCATCTAAACAGCAGTGGCGAGTAAAGGTATGAACTGATCGCCATGTAGCTGCTTTACAAATCTCTGCCATGGGGACATTCCTCAGGAGAGCCGTGGTAGAAGCTTTACCCCTAGTGGAATGGGCCTTAGGCTTCCCCGGAAAGGATTTGTTGGCCAATTGGTATGACAGTAGAATACAAGAAACTATCCATCTAGAAATGGATCTCTTGGAAGCTGCAGAACCTGTGTTAACAGGACCATAGTTAATAAACAAACGTTCTGAGTTCCTCAGTGTCTTTGTTCTGTCCAAATAAAACTTCAGAACCCTCTTGAGATCTAGGGAGTGAAGAGATCTTTCCGGAGGATTCGAAGGATTCGGAAAAAAGGTAGGTAAAGTGATAGTCTGGTTAATATGGAAGTCCGAGACTACTTTAGTCAAAAAGCTAGGATGTGTTCTGAGAACTACTCTGTTAGCGTGAAACACAGTATAAGGTTCCTTACAGCAAAGAGCCTGGATCTCACTGACCCTGCGAGCAGATGTAATGGCCACCAGGAACGCGGCTTTCCATGTTAAATGCTGTAAGGAAGCTTTATGAATAGGCTCGAAAGGAGACCCCATCAACTTTGTTAACACAATGTTAAGCTCCCATGGAGGAGAGGGAGACCTGACTGGTGGGTAAACCTTTTTCAAGCCCTCAAGAAAATCCTTTACCACTGGAATTCTAAACAAAGAAGTCTGGTTGGGGGACTTCCTATAGGCTGTGATTGCTGCAAGGTGGACTTTGATAGAAGAGAACTGAAGACCAGATCTAGCCAAATGCAGTAAATAGGGTAAAATCACCTATTCCTGACCCCGGATGGGATCATGTCCATTGTCCACACACCATAGGAAGAACCGCTTCCACTTGAAGGCATATGATTTCCTCGTGGAAGGTCTTTTCGCTTCTTTGAGAATAGCCATACAGTCTGGATTCAATTGTAGGTGTCCATATTGTATGACTTCAGGAGCCATGCTGTCAACCGGAGGGAGGACAGGTTGGGGTGGAATACTCTCCCTGCCTGTTTGGATAGGAGATCCTGGCGGCATGGCAACCTCTTGTGTGGCACTTCCGATAGTTGAAGGAGGTCCGGAAACCACCACTGGCGAGGCCACTCCGGGGCTATTAGGATCATCCTGGAGTTGGTCCTGTACAGCTTGTTGATTACAACTGGTATCAACGGAATCGGTGGAAAAGCGTACAGTAAGCTCTGAGACCATTCGATCAAAAGGGCATTCCCTTGAGATCCTTGTTGGGGAAACCTGGATGCGAATACGGGGCATTTTGCGTTTACCGCGTCTGCAAACAGGTCGATGTCTGGCGTTCCCCATTCTCAAAAGATGCTGTGAGCGACTTCGTTGTTGAGAACCCAATCGTGGGCTTCGATGAAGTCTCTGCTGAGGAAGTCCGCCTGGGAGTTGAGAGAGCCCGGTAGATGAATGGCTACTATTGACAGGTCTCTTGCTAGAAGCCAGTTCCATATGGTTTGAGACTCTATGGAGAGTGTTCTTGATCGGGTACCTCCCTGTTTGTTCAAATAATACATCGTCGTTGTATTGTCCGTTTGGATTAGAATGGAGCGATACTTGAACGACGGAAAGAGGGACTTGAGAGCTAGATGTACGGCTCTCAGCTCTAGCAGGTTGATGTGGTAGCTCTTTTCTGAGTCGGACCATAGACCTTGTACTTGCAGAGGGCCCATATGAGCACCCCAACCCTGGAGAGAAGCGTCTGTGACTAAAGTCTGGGTTGGAGGGTCCTGGTGGAAAGGGACTCCCTTCATCAGGTGCGATCGCTTCATCCACCACCGGATGGAGTCTTTGGCTGATTGATGGAGAATTACATGATCCTCCCAGCGCCCTGATACTTGCATCCACTGGTCGTCCAAACATTGTTGTAGTGGACGCATGTGTAATCGTGCGTTTGGTACTATAAAGATGCACGACGCCATCGATCCCAGTAGTGATGACACCTGTCGAACTGTCGGGAGATGCGTGTGAAGAAGGGTCAGGCATTTT
The DNA here is from genome assembly GCA_963921515.1 of Calotriton arnoldi. Lineage (NCBI taxonomy): Eukaryota > Metazoa > Chordata > Amphibia > Caudata > Salamandridae > Calotriton > Calotriton arnoldi. The sequence goes on from CAWUFW010003094.1 coordinate 1,096,453, forward strand.
CCTTGGATTGATGACAACCTCTCCTCCGAAGGACACACGCTTGCTTTTTCGGTGTCCAGGAAGGAGCCTAGGTAATGGATCTTTTGCGTTGGATTTAGTATGGATTTCTTGAAATTGATGTGAAGGCCCAAGTTGTGGAGAAGCTGAAGGCAGCACGAGAGATGATCCTGCAGCAGAGTTGGAGATGAGCTCTTCAGGAGCCAGTCGTCCAGGTAAGGATATATGAATATTTTCTGCTTGCGGAGAAAAACGGCCACCACAGCCATACATTTGGAGAATGTTCGGGGAGCTGATTTGAGCCCGAACGGGAGAACTGAGTACTGGTAATGTTGAAAAGACACTCGAAAGCGTAGAAATTTGCGATGTTTCTTTGAGATTGGTACGTGGAAGTATGCGTCCTGTAAGTCGATGGAGCACATCCAATCCCCTTGGTGAAGCTGTGTTAAAATTTGATGGAGTGCTAACATTCGAAATTTCTCTCTGCGAATGTATTTGTTCAACAGTCTCAAGTCCAGAATAGGTCTGTATTCTGTGGTGGGGCCTCTTTTTTGCACAAGGAAATAACGAGAGTAGACTCCTTGATTTCTTTGAGGAGCGGGGACTTTTTCTATAGCTCCTTTCTTCAATAAGGTGTTTACCTCCCTTTGCAACAATCGTTGGTCGCGGTGAGAAATGCCTCTCGGAGGTATAGATGGAGGAGGAGTTTTGAACTTGAGAAGATAGCCATTCTGAACAATGTTGATGACCCATTTGACTTTTTTTATACGTTTCCACTCCTTCAGATGTAATGAAACACTTCCTCCCACTGGAGTGGACAACAGCTTTGGAGGAAGACACACCTCATTGTTTTTGTGGCTGCTTTGGTGCTGTTGACTGCTGTTTGTTTCCACCTCTGCCACGTCCCGGTCTACGTTGTTGGAACTGGGACCTTTGTTGAGTCTGACCTTGGTTCTGCGATGACCAGTTAGATGATTGACCTCGCTGTTGAAAAGAGCGTTTGTCATAGGGACGAAAGCGACGACGAAATTCCTTCTTCTTTTCAAGGCCTACAGCCTTGAGAGTATCCAACTCAGTTTTCATTTTTGCCATTTCGTCGTCCGCATGTGAACCAAACAACGATGATCCATTAAAGGGCAGATTAACTATCTTTCTTTGAGCATCGGGCTTGAGACCCGTGAGTCGAAGCCACGCTGATCTTCGTGAACAAATACCATGTGCGTATCCGTGAGCTGCCAAATCTGCAGAGTCGGCTGCTGTACTAATGATCTGGTTAGCTACCAGGCCACCTTCCTGCACAATCTCTAGAAAATCCTTTTGATCTTCTTTGGGTAATTTCTCTCTGAATCTTGTTAGAGAGTCCCATAAAGACCGGTCATATCGTCCCAGTAGAGCGGCTGCACTAGCCACTCTCATAACAGATCCTGACGTATTGCACATTCTCCGTCCCAACGAATCCATGTTTTTGCTGTTCTTCTCTGGAGGAGCAGATGACATAGAAGTATTGGTATGTGCTTTCCTGGCAGCGGCGACTATAAGGGAATCCGGTGGCGGATCAGACCGCAGAAACAAAGGATCTTGGCCTGGGGCCTTATACTTTTTTCAAATTCTTGCAGGACCCGAGCCCACTGTGGCAGGTGTCAAAAAGTCTTCATCGCAGGCTCTAACAATCCTGGCACCAAAGGTAGAAGGGGCTTTGCCGAAGCTCGATGGTGCAAAGTTTCAAATATGATGGATGTAGTCACCTGAGGCACAGTCATGGTTATGTTCAACTTGCTGGCACCTCTACAGAGCACCTCGTTGAATGTCCTATATCATCAACAGGGGAAACCCTGGATGGTGGAGTTGAAGAGATAGTAGGGGAATAGTTTCTATACGATGACCTTGTTGATGAGGTCGTTGTAGGAGACCTCTGTCTTCTCCTTGGCGTATGTGATCGGCGGGGCCTTGAGCGCTCTTTTGAGCGTGAGCGCCGTCTTAATGGAGATCTGGAACGCCTCGGGGACCTACCAGCGGAAGGTCTTGCGGATTCCGTGGGGGGAGGTCTCTCATTAGGTCTGGGTTGGATCTTCCAGTGCCTAATGTCCTCCAACCATCTGGGCGACATGTTGGTGGGAGGAGATTTGTTCCCACTCGCCGGAGAGCCCTCCGGTGTAACTTGTATGATAGTTATACCAGGCGAGGAAGAAGCTTCCCTCGACGTCGAGCGCCATGATCTCGACGTCGGTCTTTCTACGCCTTCAGCAGGAATAACTTGCCTGTCCCTCGACGTCGAACGCCTCGACGTCGAACCAGAATGAGCCACCATCGACGACGACCGTGGAGGTGACACTCTTGACGGTGGGGATCTATGGGACGAAGCCCTCGACGTCGGTCTCTTCGATGTCGACCGCTGGTGTTCATGCGGTATCTTCGACGTCGACCCTGCCCTTGACGTAGACCGCTGACGGGTCCGAGAGGGTGATCTGGAATGTCTCGACGCCGACCTTCGAGAAGGGGGCGGAGATCTTGACGTCGACCTTTGTATTGATGTTGACGGGCGTTTCGACGCCGACTGAGGTCTATCATGCTTCGAGCCCGAAGCATGTCTCGACGTCGACTTACTTCTCGACGGCGATCTTGTCCTCGACGTCGATCTCACTTGCTTTGTAGGTCTCGACGTCGACTTACTCCTCAACGGCGATCTGGTCACCGATGTCGACCTCACTTGCGTTGACGTCGATCTCGCTTGCGTTGTAGGTCTCGACGTCGACTTACTTCTCGGCGGCGATCTTGTCTTCGACGTCGACCTTACTTGTTTAGTTGGTCTCGACGTCGACGACGTGCTGTGATGTTTTTTCTTTCTTCTAGCATCTGGTGATGTAGATCTTCGCCGTTTTCTCGGAGAGGAGGGCCCTCCAGATGAATGATGACTCTCTGGGCCACTTTTCTGATGTTTTCCTCTCACCATCAAGCCTAGAAGTCTGATCTTCTCTCTGTCTTTCAATGTTCTTCTTGAAAGTTGACGACAGTGATAGCATGTCTCCGTGTCGTGAGAAGAAGGTAGACACACGACACAGACCGAATGAGGATCGGATTTGGCCATCTTCTTCCCACAGGAAGGACAATTATAAAATAAAGGTGGCATATCTGACTAAAAAGAGTGCCCAATTAGTCAGAAAAATACTGGTAAATATAACCAGTAACAAGAAATATCGAAAAAAGTAGTTAGAATATAAATTCTGACTGGAAAAAGTCAAAATCAGTTAAGCTCAAGCTCCAGGTTCCTCACAGAAGGAGCCGGAAAAAAGAACTGACCTAACTGTCACCTGTGGTGCATGATGGGAGCAGGGGTCTCCTGGAGGCCTTAAAGGCAAAGTGCTCAGGGTCTCTGAGGCCTTAAAGGCGAGGTGCCAGTTTCCTTTTCTGTACAGGGATGTTATTTATTTATGCAGCCTTCTTTAGGCTAATTGCCTGGCATTAACTGTTTTCTTTGATGAAAATAAAAAGTTGTTTGCGGAATGCTCTTACTGTACATGTCCTTCTCTTACATTATATGTTTATATGTTATTTTCATACTAGAGAAATACATGTAATTCTGGCTTCTTAGCCTATTGGATATGTTTGGGGCTGCATATTTTTTATGTTATACATGTATATGTGTGTGTTTATTTCGTACTATGTACTCTTTTTCTACTACATACACATATATATGTATTTTTGTATATGCTCCAGGTTCCCGCACGTGGGCGGAGATAATTCAGTGCTTATGACTATTGATGAGTATCCCCTGGAAGAGAACTAGAATATTCTTGTGCCCATTACTTCAATCTCATCAATATGATCCTACTCATTACTTTCGCTGAGCAGTCCAAGAGTAAAATAGGGCGATAGTTTTTAGGATCTGATTTAGCACCCTTTTTTGTAGATAGAAACAATTATAGAAATAACCCAGGAATGTGAAATCGTATCAACAGCAGCTACATTAAACATTCTCTTAAGGCTAGGCCCCCACAATTCAGTGGCAGATTTAAATGCATCTAGCGGCACCCCATCAGGTCAAGGGGCCTGACCCCTGGCACTAGCCTGCAAGGCTGAAAGAACCTCGTCAATAGTAATATCCAAAGGGAGGGACCCCATCTATGCACCCCCACACAAACTTCTACTTTACTGTCCTTACTGCTCTGCCTAAAAATCTCTGAACTGTGCCACCCAAGCATCACCGCAAACGAAAGAACAGAACTCAGGGACAGTAGTGTTATTAAGAAAGGTGCATTGACCGTATTCCAGAATAACTTACTATCCTTGGTTTCCGCAGCTAAGGCCTGTTTTCCCCATGCCTCTTTATGAAAGTTTTTTCTTCTTAGCAGCAAGGGCATGTCTATATTGTTGACAAAGAGACTAATAACCGTAGTATCTTGGGGGGAACTGCATAAGGCCTGTTTCAGGGACCCGGAGGCCTGAGTACAAGTGTGATCAAACCATCCCCTATTACTTTCCCGTGTGATATTCAGAAAGCGGGTCAGGAGTGACTTAATAGAACTGATAATGGAGTTAAAATGATCAATCAACAGATTAGAGGACACATCATCTTGTAAACAGTAACTTATTTCAATAACATTTCTAGATACTATTTTTTGAAGTATGCTATTAGGATTGATACCAGCCCACTTCATTCGTACACCATTAGGCCTATTAGAAGTAACATTCTTAATTAGGGAAAACGATTCGCATTTCTTGTCCCAAAAAAAGAAGGGTAGTATGATAGGGTTATGGTCACTTAGTACGGACCGTGCAATGCTAGGGGTGCCACACATATCATTTACAGTGGCAGATACCAATACATTGTCAATAACAGTGGAGAAATTTCTTCCAATAAATGTTAGAATTTGCTCTCCATTGGCATCACGTTCACATCTTCAAAATTATAGAGTTCAAAACATCTCAATACTAATTATGGCAAAAATGAACAAATCACACCCCTTCCTGGTTAATATAACCGCACACACATGTTGCAGGTAAGGTGCAGGCCTGAATATTAAAGTCGCCTGCCCATAATAATTCAAAGTTCGAGTGGATAGGGTGTAGAAAAGCTTCAAGCCCATGGTCACGTGCTATAGCCACTCTACTACGTGTAGCATCAAAAATATTACTACAAAAGTTTACCAACACCAGGTCATGTCCCCCCTTCATACTTAACCACAGCAGTTGGGAGTGTGGACCCACTGAGGGAGCCTTAACGGTAACAGGAAGTTTGTTGGAAATGAGAATCTGAAGCCCTCCTTTAGCCCGCCCTGCTTGGGAGGGCATAGCACCCAGGAAGTGGGAGGAAACCCCCTCCACATAATCCGGGTTAGTACACCAAGTTTCTTTAATACAAATAACATTGAAACCAGATATAGTATTAATTCAGTCGATATTTCCTAACTTATTTTTTTAACCCACCCATGTTACAAATTTGTGACACCCATCCAGGGTGTGATTAAAATTATCCATAATGGACACATAGGGGTGTAGGCATCCTGGACTAGGATTAACATTGGTGTTATTATCAATAGGCCTGTATTTACCCAAACTGGAGACCACTGCCATCCCAGAAATGCCTAGAACATCAACATTAGGTGAATCAGCAACAGAAACCATCAGAATGCCCCCAAGATTGTCTCCACCACACCTCGTTTCATGATGCTTACTGCAACTGAGTCAATCATTATCTTGATACCTTTTAGACACAACCAAAGGGGAGGGAACAAGAGGTTTAGACCTTGGCACACGCTTTAAGTTCCATACAGCATTGTGTGGTTGTACAGAAATCCGTAAATGACGATAAAAAAACTAAGGGGAATAAAGCCATATTCTGAACAAACGGGGAGGGCGGCATTGCCCTTGCATAAATTCCCTCAACAAAGCTAGGGTGTTGAAAATTAATGACTACGCAATTCCCCTTGACATTTTTCGTTAAGGGCCCAATCCATCCCACTCTCCTTGTCAACATAATTTGGTGTGCTCTATCACATGGAAATATACAATTAGAACTAAGCCAGTGCACAACCTTGTTCTTCAAGGATTCAGGGGTTTCAATAGCACCAGGTTTCAAAGGGGCAACATCAACCAAAACGGCCACATTAGGACAGCAGGCTGGGGGGAGATTAATCGTTACAAGGTCACATGGGAGCATTTGGTCATTAGAATCAGTATGGTCCACTACTAATGGCTGAGACTGTGTGCCAGAGGGATATGGTTGATTCAAGTAGGGTTGAACCGTAAGGGATGTGCTCACAGAAAGCCCTATATCCGTCCCCTGCCCACACTCAACCACAGGATTCTTGGGGGGCTGTCCCAGAGCAGGACAGACCCTAGTTAAAACCCTAGCCATCTGCTGGGCCAGGGCAGAGTTAGTAACAATATTATCCTGCCCAGTATTTGATGAAGAAGATTCAACAACACTAGCATTTGATATGTTCACATTTGTCAATTTCTGCCAAAACAAAATTACATTTCCAATTTCGCCCTCATACCTATCCAACTTCTCTCTAACAGGCAACAATAAGTCATTAATGGTAGCTGTTAATTTGCTCCAAAATGAGGTCCAGAAAGATTTGTCCAAGGTAATAGGATGACTAGCAGATCCAGAACAAATAGGGGAGTCAAGGGGGCATGGACTAACAATTATGGCCTTTCGGGTCTTCCTTTTGTGTTTTGCTGCAGGTGAGCGATCTAGAGAGGTAGAGGCCAATGGAGAAGGAACTGCCATAGACACAGGAGGAGGCTGATGATTAATAGAATCGTCCAAACCCTAAATGATACTAGTAGTATACCTCTCCACTAGCTCCCGCTCTTTGTCTAATCTGGATTGGTTCAATATCCTCAATAGGTACCACATGTTCATCTGACCTAGCCATGCCCAGGGATAAGCGACGCTCTGCCAAGACTATTTCTTTAGATATAACTCCCACAGCACGCGCTAAAAAAGAATCGATGGAGGTACGTTTCGTGGAGCTACTCGTGTCTACTGCTGGCTTTGCACTTCAGTCCAGTGCTTACCCTTGGTAACAAGTAGGTCCAACAAGGCACCTTAAGATGGAAGACCAGTTCCAATTCCACGAGCCCCCTACTGGGCAGCACAGGGACGTAAACAGCAAGCTAAATGATATAGTTAAATAAAATGAGGTAGCTTAGCCCACTTACTTCTAAGACACAAAATCCAGCCACTTATGAGTAACGATTGAAATGCAAACCGTATTTATCTGCAGGGGCCAGGAGCCAGGGCCAAGAGGGCAGGCTGTGGACGAGTGTAGACGGGCCCTCTCCTGGCCCGGTCTTCGCTCGGGCCCACTCGTGCCAGGGACATCTTAAGGATTTTGGGGGCCCTGGGCCAAATGCATTCCGGGGGCCCCTATTTCGAACAGCTTTGAATTTATGAGCCAGTTTTAGCTCTTTCATGCCCTCTTTGGCTATGTCACTGACAGTGCACAAGCACACTAGTTCAAATTCTAAATGTAGTTATTTCTATTACTCAGGGATAATGATGTGTGTTTTCAATATTGTAACAGAGACGCATCTCACTATTATTACTGAAAATAATTTCTGTGACAGCCTCCCATTTCTCTTATGTGAGGTCCTGTTTTTATCTAAAAGTAACTGTTTTATGGATGTTGCATGAAACATAAACACTACGGGGCATATTAGCAAGACCCACGTTAAAATTATCGCCGTTTTAGCGGCAGGAAACTGCCGCTAAAACGGCGATAATGGGCTTGCTAATATGCGTTATAGAATTCCAATAGAAGCCCAGGTTAGATGTGCAGGACATCTAACCTGGGCTTCTATTGGAATTCCATAACGCATATTAGCAAGCCCATTATCGCCGTTTTAGCGGCAGGATTTTAACGTGGGTCTTGCTAATATGCCCCTACGTTTGTCTGCAAAATGTCTGCAATAGACTTTAACGCATCACCCACATTAAATGTAAATTTAAGGAAAACGATATTTAAAACAATCTGTTTAAGGATTATACACGATCATCAAGGCAAGAGTCTCTCCAGAACAGAGCTGACTCCATCAGGGGGGCCCCCTGAAAGGCTGGGGCCCTGGGCCAGAGCCCAATTTGCCCATGCCTTAAAACGTCTCTGCCTCGTGCATGTTCCATGCTGCGGGACACCTCTGATGTTTTTATGGCGCTGCTGCGCCTGGTGATGGCCTGTACAGCAAGGAAAGCTGTGGGATGTAGTCCCACCCCAGCAAGTACAGCTGCTCCGTGCGGGCAAACCAGATGGCCGGAATGCAAGGCTATCCTATGTCACTTTCAACTTATCTCTCTGTGATAACCTCTACACACGCACACTATCTGCAGCCACAGCGACTGCTCTATTGGCTCACAATGTAATGGCATTAAACTTCAAGCAGGCTTACATCTTCGCCAGCATTGTTTGATGAATTCAGCTGTGTTCCTCTTCCTACCTGTGATGTGGAAGAAAAGGGATTTGGCAGAAAGACAAGGAAGATATGAGAGTGTTCCAGTAACTTACCAGGAATCCAGATGAGTTATCCAACAGGCAACGGAAACGGCAGACGAAGCTGCGTTCCAGGAAGGCTGAGTTCTCTGGTGGAAGCTGGTCTGGTTTGTAGGTTACAACAGCTGAGGAACTGACACCTTTTCAGTTGAGAGACAGTAATGGGAAAAGAAAACATTAATTAGAAGTAACAGTTTATTCGAAGGGTTTTGTCACAAAACATTTACATTAAAACCACTTTCTGTGCTGGAGTTCAAACATTTGAAGAGAACTAATAACAAGACCTTCAGGCTCAAGCATCAATATCAAATAATTAGGGCCTGATTCACAAAGGTAAACCTAAACTTTTGTGTAAATTTACGATTGTTTGCTATTCACAAATGTATGGAGTCTCCACAGATAAAAAGATAGGACAGTACTTTATTTTTTATGCGCAGAGACTTTGCAGTTGTAAATATACTATTAGTAAAACGCATTAATTACTAGCAAACAATCATAAACTTACACAATAGTGTAAGTTTACCTGTCAGGCCCACAGGGTTTAACTTTAGAGGCCCAATGACCTAACCCATGGGTTAATGACATTCTTATAGTTATGGGTTAGAAAGGTACAATCTAAGAAGGTTTTCAAAAGGAACAGATTACTTATCTGTAAGTGCAGTTCTCCAGTAGTGGCATCTTTCATAGAATCACATGCGTGAATCATGTCCCGTAGTTGAGATGGAAGTCATACTGCAACCTTTAAATAGCAGTATCTTTTAATTAGGCCAGAAAGTCTTGTAAACATTGTCACTGAAGTAACCAAAGAACCTCATAGATAAAGACCCAACTTCAGCAAATCAGCTTCTACCACCCTAAACATCACTCCCCCAAAGGCCACCATATCTCAGATATTGCACCACTGTGAAAGGTATGAGGCGAGTTCAGACACAGAGCATGGTGGGTCACATGTGAATCTATGAAAGATACCAACACTGGAAAACTGAAATTACAGGTAAGTAACTTGATTGGTCTCCAGTAGTAGGCAGCACCTAATAATTATTAAAACAACTTGCATACAAAGACGCCTATACACCAAAATATTTCAAACACATATTGCTGAAAAGGCTCCCCTGTTGAAACAGATGCTATAGAACTACTTTCACTACCACAGACTTTCTGGACATTTTCGCATACAGGCAATACTATGTAGCGAAGGAGTGCCATGTTTTCCATGTTGACACCAAGCGTATAGCCAACAAAGCAATTCCAGACAATAAAGCTGCAGTCACTGCTATCTATCTGATTGGATGGACTGTTAGAGTAACAGTGAGAGGATGACCGCTTTGCTGTTGTCATACGCTTCCTACTAATCTAGTAGGACTGTGTATTTAGAACAACACAGCATTATAATACAGAGACTGTCTTCTTACATAATCAGTAATCACTATTTGGCTAGCTCACAGTACCGCATCCAAACTCCTAAACCTTCAGTATTTTAGATGCTGTCAGTAACCTAGAACATGACTCTCAGATTCCCAAGGAAATTGTGGAAACAAATCGAATCCTTTTGTTTGTCACTCATGCATGCCCAAAGTGTCACAAAGAAAAGATACAAATATTGCATTTTCAAACACTTATTGAAAAGCTCTAATCTTTACAAATAAAACATGAACTGCGATTGTAAGAAAGATGAGACATATTATTGCACTGAGCACTGCAAAAATAGTGAAAAATACAAACAATTCAATCATTGTAATTGTTCATACGTTGCTAATGTTACTAAAGTTACTCCTATCTATTGCTAGCCTCTATGCTAAAGAGAGCATATTGGTAGTACCCATCTGCACGGTCTTTTGGAATGACCTAACCCCATACCTTGGTATTGTATGTCTAAGGTAGGATTAGTGCACCCACAGATGCACCTCTGAGGGTATAGCTATCTTCCTTCTCAGGATGAAGGTCGGGGACACCGGGTCTGCATCTCAGCAACGTTCCGTAATGACTTCGGCAGAAGTGAACCTCTCACCGACTTCAGCACGGATACGGTTAATATAATGAAACAGCAAGCTAATCAAACTGTGTCAAAGGTGCAGAACAGCATTTTAAATAGACTGAACCAGAAAAGTTGACTCTTTGCGAGCACAAAACAAAAAAAAAGCATTGGCATAGCCAATAGGTCTCGCCTTTGGGACCTTATAAGTGTTTAGTTATCCAGCACAATATCTTTGGTGCAACATCATCAACTGTTGCATGGCTAAACACTTATAAGGACCCAAAGGCGAGACCTATTGACTATGCCAATGCTTGTTTGTTTAGGTGCTAACAAATTCTTGGGAGACGTTTTAAAGATTGTTTTTTGTTGAAGTGCTAAGCAAATGAACAGCCTGTTTGGGTATATTTCTTTTGTAGGTGTATGTTTTAGTAAACAGAGCGTTCACCTTTCTTTTAAATGTCTTTGAATCATTTACAGTGCAGTAAATCCCTGTTTTTGACCCAATTCTGTCCGTGATAAAAAAAACAGCTTTTGAATTCTTAAGCTGCCATGCAATGGTTCCACCTGAAAAAATGTCTTGAACACTTTAGATAGCATGGCAACTATGGGTAATATGAATTTTTATATTAACCGCATTATCAATCTATAAGAAGTGATGCAAACATAAGAAAGCCAATTGCAATACAGCAGAAAGATTTATGTACATGCATAAGTAAGGAACACCATTTTAAATCACAATGTATGGTATGCCATCTCTAGTCGCTGGTCTAATTGTTACCTGTCGCTCATTCATGATGTGGTTTAGAAAATATTTTGTATTTTTTTATGGTTATGGTCAATGTTCCCTCTAATTTTTTTCCTCTGTGTGCGGCAGTGCAAGATCTCTGTGCGCTGCAGCCAAGGCTGTGTGCGCCAAGTATGCGAGTGCAGCCTGCGAATATATAAATCCGTGGCAATTACCACTCAAAACTTTTGTTTGAAATGAGATAGAGAACAAGTGCATTTCACACATATAGCTCTAATTAACAGGGTCTTGTGACAGTTTTGCACTGTGGAGACAGATCATCATGACATTGATTGTTTATTCTAGTTGCACCTATACCCCAGGCCTAGAAAAGGGCAAGACTCAGAAGGGAGCACCATTATAAGATTTTACTGAATATTCTTGATTGGAGCACTGATCATTTGGTGGGGGATTGCTGGAAGACTATACAAGAGAATATATATTTAGCAAGTTGACAATTACATAACACAGTTACATTTTGATGTGCAACGTAATGATTAATGTCTTTGCTAAGAGGAAGTGTGTGAAATGTGCCCATCTAGGCCAAACATAGACTGTGGGAAAGGGTGGCTCAGATGAGTCAAGTGCCATCACTAGATGTGTGACACATTTGCTTCTTTCGTTGGTCCATGCCATTCTTCCAGTGCTGATAAATTATATCAAGGTCAACTTTGCTATTTAAGAAATAGGCCTTTGTCATCATCAGCATAACCAAGTGATTCTCCTCCAGTCTAGTTCTTGATTTAGACTTGATAGTGTTCAAGTGACTGAATCCTGATTCACACTCTGCACTTGATGACTGAAATGTTGGAACATGGCTGACAAGCCACATAATGCAAAACATGCTATTGGTTGGACATTCAAGAACGGCAGGTGGTATATGTCAATATCACTCAGCAAACCTGAGAAAGGAAAGATAACATGTAGTTCTTGTATACATTTATCAGGATTCTCAGTGAAAAATTATTGAGCATTATCTCACATCCATTTCATTTTTTATAGCTCTACTCAGAGACGTTTTAACCCATAGGCAAAGTGGGCTCTGGCCCAGGACCCCAGCTTTTCAGGGGGCCCTCCGAGAGAGCCAGCTCGGTTCTGCAGAGAGTCTTGCTCTAGTGACCCTGAATAATTCTTACACAGATTGTAATGGACTCTCACACATCACCCCTATTCAAATTAAATGAAAGGAAAACGGTATTTGAAACAGACATTTTGCAGAGAAATTATGTGTTTGTTTCATTCTTTCAGATCAAAGCAGAACCTCACATATTCATATGTCACAGATATTATTTGCAGTACTATTAGTGAACTGCTGTTGTGTTACAATATTGAAAACGCACCTCACTATCCCTAAATATTAGATGTAAACACATTTAGAATATGGACCAGTGAGTCTGTCCACTGTCAGTGGCCTGGCCAAAGAGGGCATGAAAGAGCTGAAAATGGATCATAAATTCAAAGTTGTTCTGAACAGTGGCCCCCAAAATATGTTTGGCCCAGGCCCCCAGAATTCGTATGATGTCCCTGCTGACACCCTCTAAGAAGACAGAAAGATGACGTATAGTGCTGTAGAAAACTAATGATTACTGCTGAGTTGGATACTGAACAGACATTAATGAACAATTTGTGTGCTTGCTGATGTTAGTTGTGAGAGGTGTAATTTCAATCTCTACCATAACATCCTGTCTTTGTTTTAGCATCAAGAGTTACCACCAGGCAAGTAGAGCCCCATGTCATTTGGATACGGATGCATGTCTCTTTAGAAGGGGCCTTGCACAATCTCTTACTCTAGGACATCTTTATATGTTTTTATTTACTTTGCCTTGTGGCTGCTTCAAAAATCTCTGGGATGTATTATATATTAGTCTATTTATCATGTTCAAGCTACCCGTTACTTATCTTGTTCAAAGTATCCTGCTGAAAACAGGTCAACTATTTCCAGTAGTTTAGTGGAGGTTCCTGTTCTTTGAGTGATGGTCTGAAGCCTCCATCAGTTTGTGGATCCTATCAAAGTATCTAAGGTCAGTTATCTTGGTGCTCAAATGTGTTAGCAGCAGCAGTCTCTTCGATCTTAGACTCTGCCAAAGCGACACATATTGAAAGAGCTACATTGAGACTTGTGGTGTTAAAGTCAGACTTGCATAGTTGCTATCTGTGCATGTTTCTTTTAAAACCCAGGCTCCTGCAACAGGCGCAGAATGCACCCCTGCTGATTCAAGCAGGGAGCACACATCACCTACTCACGGGTTGGTCCATTGCTTACATGTCATTAGCCAGCTCCTGGCCCAATGTTAGATCCACATTCATAGCATTCAGTAGGCCTTTCAAAGTAAAGCAGGTCCCAATTCCTGCATTTGTCTAATAAAATGGAAAACTATTTTAAGGGAATTACACTATTTGTGGTGATGTGCTACTTGATGTTAGTTGAATACATTTGGGATTTTCCAACAGTAACTGTCGACACCCACCTAAACTGGGGTAGGCTTTTGTAATGGTCATTTTGAAACTGACAGAGAAGTTTGGGAAGAAACTAACTCTACCCTACTCATTGTTCACTCACACTCAGTTCTGTGATCTGAATGTTACACGTCTTTGTAGCAGGCACATTAACCCTTTGCTCTACTTTAGGGTGAGCTGAAACTGCCACTAGACAAAACTCCGCTCTCTGTCCAGCAGGAGCATTAATCACCAGAGTTATATTCATAGCTGCCAAGGTTTCAGATTGCTATGTGTGACATTTTCAGAATTTCAGTGTAATTATGAGTGACATTTCAATGACTATGAGTGACACTTTCTCACGCGCAAAATCAAGCAATGAAGATGAGGGACACATATAAATATCAGAAATTACACCCATTTGAGCAACAAGAAACTCCAGGAACATCTTAAAACTGCTGCAAAGCACCAGAAATGTTATCTCTGTCCATGTGGGACCCGGCCCAACAGGAAGGATGTGGAGGCCCCAACATGAACAATTTAACACGGAGGCAGATGCCTAAGTGTCACACTCTCCGCTGATTCGTGCGCAGACAGGCTGCCGAGCACCATTTTGCATTATCCAGTCACAGACTGAGACCGGCGCAGTAATCTCCCATACAACATAGCCGACAGCTTATGATTGTCAGAAACCTGTTTTAAATTACCCCCGGCGGTTTTGAGAAATAAACCGCAAACGTAAAGGAGGAGACAGAAACACACACCTGGTCACAGCCCTAACCACGGCCGTCAGCCAGTTGCCCATTAGTTATTCTCATTCTTTTAGCACTAAAGTCACAAGGACAGTGACATTGCATACCATACTGTTCTGTTTTGAACATGCTGTAGATTACAGGCTGTTCATTAAGACATCACATGCCATTAACTGCAGACAACATATGTATACATTTGTAAAAGGTGGAGGGAGAGGGATGAGAAGGAAGAAGAGAAACAAGAGGAGGGAGAAGAGAGAGAGGGAAGGAGGGAGACAATGGGAGTAGGGAGAGGGTGAGAGGGAAGGAGGTAGACGAAAGGAGGAGAGAGGGAAAGAGATAGAAAAAAGAAGGGGTATAGGTGAGATTGGAGGAGAGATAGATGGACAAAAAGCTGAAATGGAAGTGGAAACGCAAATGTGAGGCACTTGACATGGCTATTGCAGAAAGTAAATATATCCAGAGGCAGTCGCGGCTCCTGGAGGGAGTGCTGCGGGCGGTGGGGCGGGGGAGGGGCCGGGTGGGGTGTAGTAAACTCCGCCATACGGCCGAACGGAGGCAAGTACAGAAATAAATAAATAAAACGAATTACATTGCGCGCGCTGCAACGCCAAATGGCGATGCGGCGCGCGTAATGTAATTCGTTTTATTTATTTATTTCTGTACTAACCTCCGTTCGGCCGTATGCCGGAGTTTACTACCCCCCACCCTGCCCCACCCCCGCCCCGCCCCACCGCCCCGCTGCACTCCCTTTATGAGCCGCGACTGGCCAGAGGTGCGCTGGCCAGCTTGGTTGATTTACAGATAAGATCTCCGTTATGGGATGGAAAAAGAATGTGCTCTGGTACTTTTATTTTTTGCATGACACTGCTGGACACCCAAGGAAATTTGTAGCACCTGCTATAAAATGAAAAGTTATTTTGAACACAGCACCCCCCATCCCACAAGGTCAGTGCCAGGAATGACTGCACCAAGTGCTAAAGCCGCACAGCAACAGAGCAATACCATTAAAAAATCCGACATATGCATCATAAGTCATCATTTGAAACCAAAAAAAAAACATTTAAAAAAGCAGTAAAAAACGGCATTATTGACCCGAGTCGAAGTCTGATCCTAAAACCCCGCATTTTCATTATTTAATTTTAGCAACCTCGAACATACCTGAATGTATAGCGGGTGTGGAAGGTGGGGAGGGGGTCACGGGGAGAGAGAAAACATGGCCTGCACTACAGGGACCGGCATGTTTACAGTGCATGTTATAAAAATGTTAGTGCAAAGCAGTTCCGTTTCTACAGTGCGAACAGCTGTAGTTTGATAAGAAACGAAGAAATTATTGTTTCTTGTAACATGTACCTCAGGCCCGCAACGCCCATTGGACTCAAAGGGCTTCAGCCCCCCCTCATACCCCTCCGCCCGTCGTGTGTGTCAGCACGGGCTGAGAGAACTTCCCGGGCACACACACAGCCGCTCCCGAGTACTTCACAGGTCTTTAAAAGACCATTTGCTTGTTAATGAGGCTTTGTTGTTGTTTCACCCCTTCTTAAGAGCCCCTGCATCGCCACTCTGCATATTGCTAGAAGACCGTACTTTTCACGGCGTTCCCATTTAAAATGCTGTGGCTGGTGAATGGTCTAAATCTCTTTCTAAGCAGAGACGTGCGCGCTTTGTAAGACTGTCTGCGCGCTTGGAAAAGACCCTGTGCGCGCCCGCGCAAGCGCGCAGCTTACTGGGAACAATGGTTATGGTGCAACTTTACCAAAGGACAGGTATTGGTGTGATTCACATTGCATAACGTCACTGATACATCACCAAATGCAGATATTGTTACATATTGCAATGTGACATCACAGACTGCATCACCAAAATAAAACAATTATATATATCCCCGATGACATCACTGAGAAAAATCCCTGATAAACAGTTCACTTAAACTCATTAATGACATTACATTAAAAATGTTGTTACTTTGACCAAATGTAAAGGAACCACTGACGTGATTCAAAAATTAGCGCAGGGAAAACACAGATATATTTTTTACTTATAACCTCACTAAAATGAACATTAACATTTTCACTGTGGCACCACTGATGACGTCACTGAAATGATAACCGTCCTATCTGCTCCACTATGACATCACTTATCACAACACTACAGAGTTAATGTCCGTGTCTATGTGACATCACTGATGACTCACCAACTTGGAAGTAGATGTCACGTGACTCACTGACGGTGTCAGTGAAAGCATCAAAACCTGTATTATCGTTGTAGCCCCGGGTTAAAAAAAAAACGTATTTACATAATTAATAGCGATTCCGTGATGACATCTTAGAAGTGAAAATATTGCTGCACATTTCACTGAGGCATAACTAATGACGTCATCGTAGTGAAAGCCTGGATACGTGTTGTATGTATGTCCCTTTCTGTAACACTGGAGTGAGCCAATGAGACGACAAACGACATCGCTGCAAAAGCACGGACAGCTGGGTATACAAAGGGCGCTGGTTGTTGACCGGCGATGGATCCATGTGCAAATCATCAAGCGCCTGGTAAAGAAGGCAGGGGGGCAGCGCTTTAGTGAAACTGCAGTGACAGCTGCTTCCGGGGTGTTTGCTTATCGTCACGTGTGTATCAAGAGAGGCTCTGATCCAGTGACCAGCGGTTTATACATGCATGTGCTACCCGGCCCAGAGCTACCCCCGCCCCCAAAGCCAGGCCAAACCACGACACTGTCACGCACAACACAACACGCAGATAATAGAGCGTCATCTTAACACACCCTCACAACAAGGCACGACATTGGGAGACACGAGACCACCACGGCGCGAGGAGTGAACAGCCGCTTCTCAGTGGAGAGGTACAGGGTAAGGTGCTTCGACTCACCACCTCTGCATCCAGGCGCAACGAAGACATACATGGACCTCACTTTACTTCCACACTGGCCCACACAACCCGTTTCTAAGAGCACTAAAGAAACTCTCTACTAACTACACACAAGCAAACACCACCAACAGACACTCGCAAACGGTGGCTCCTCCTGATAGAGAATGCGCTGCGATAGGCAACGGTGGTTGGCGCTACATAAACAC
Organism: Calotriton arnoldi; assembly: GCA_963921515.1. Taxonomy (NCBI): domain Eukaryota; kingdom Metazoa; phylum Chordata; class Amphibia; order Caudata; family Salamandridae; genus Calotriton; species Calotriton arnoldi. The sequence goes on from CAWUFW010003094.1 coordinate 1,113,975, forward strand.
AAAATAACATAACATTGACTTTGCAGTAATTTTATTACTTCCAAGAACAGGGTGGAATGGATACATATGACGCTGTGACATCACTACGAAAGAACAGTAAGCACACGTCACAGTGACCGCAAGATGAGCACGCAACTTATTTTTTTTTCTAAAATAGAGGATCGTGTTCCACATGACTAAAAGTCGTGGTGATGTTGGTAATTCAGGATCGATGAGACTTCCGTGATCTCCGCGCTCCACCTTTGCCACGCTGTTTGATCTTGGGCAGACTGCAAGCATCAGACCTGTACAAGAGCAGTTTCGAGTGAAAAGTAATGCGGGGGGAGAAAGACTGCATGTAAACCAAGCGCGCCCATGCTGAGATGAGACTTCCGTGATCTCGACGCTCCACCTTTGCCACGTGTGACATCACAACGAAAGAACAGTAAGCACATGTCACAGTGACCGCAAGATGAGCACGCAACTTATTTTTTTTCTAAAATAGAGGATCGTGTTCCACTTGACTAAAAGTCGTGGTGATGTTGGTAATTCAGGATCGATGAGACTTCCGTGATCTCGGCGCTCCACCTTTGCCACGCTGTTTGATCTTGGGCAGACTGCAAGCATCAGACCTGTACAAGAGCAGTTTCGAGTGAAAAGTAATGCGGGGGAGAAAGACTGCATGTAAATACAGCGTTTCCCTTGCGGGAGCGAGCAGGGGCACCATCTGTTCGCAAGATAATTACAAACAGATGTCGCCAAAGCTCGCTCCCGCAAGGGAATCGCCAAACGTGCACGCGTTGCCATTGAAAGCAATGCAATGCGTGCACGTTTTTGGGGAAAAAAGCGGATCGATTCCGAGAGGTCCCCTCCTATGCAACGCATGCGCGCTGCGTAGGCGAGACCTAACAATGCCTCATGTTCTGAATCTGTGCAACCCTGGATCTAACTGTGCAGACTACCAGGCGTCAATGCCTATCAGGATGAAATGTGTGTAAGGCCATTCTCGCGATAGAAAAACATGTACAAAGCACCATTAGAAAATGAGGCTAAGTTAACACAAGAACTGAAATGGAAGATAAATGCAAACCACACAACACTGTGAAAAAAAGTCATTTACTGCTATCCATCTGGTAATTCCTATTTTGGTAGGGGTTGACCACTCTGAAGATGACTAAAGGAAACAAAAAATTAATCAGTTTTGAAAGTTTTTGTTATGTCATTGTATATTTTGAGAGACTTTCATATGTCTAGAGTATGTAAGGCCTTTTCTATATCATTGTGTAGGGGTCTTAGAGAATGTCTTTAATGCCATTGGTTCACTGAGATGGACATCTGACAGCACCTGTGATATAAATTTCAGATTGGTGCATAGTACCATTTTGTCCTTAAAACATTTCTGAAATGGGTGTCTGATCCTAAATGCTTGTGTCTCACTTATCCTCCGGGCAGAAGTAAAAGGTAGCAGAGGAACTACTTTACAAGGGAGAAATGTCCGCACTTTGAATGGTCTCAAATAGACTTCATCAGTTGGCTTTGAATGGTACTGACAACTGGCTGACAAAGGTCTAACAAATGAAAACAACTTTTTTTAATTTATTTTTTTATTTTAGGCTTTTTCAAACATACAAAAGACACGTATTTAACACGTCAACAAGCCACCACGTGACAAAAGAATATAACCCTTTTTTATCTTTTGTAAGACACAGTAAAATACAAACACGCATTGGAGTGTACAAGTCGTTTCACATTTCGAGACAGATTTAGCTACACCAGTTTTGTGTTTAATGGACATCATTGACCATGGACAGTAGGTATGTCGTGAGAGGAGCCCAGAAGTCCTTGGGCCTTGACGATGCATGCAGTTCCTCAGCATAGCACAACAATTGATCTCTGCAGAAGACCACATCCTTCAACCAATCTTGAAATTTAGGTACATTTTTACTGTCCCAGTTTTGCGCCAGCTTTCTTTTGGCTAATAACAATGCTATCAGAACTAATTGTCTATTTTCCGGTTTCAAATGTTTCACCAGCCCCAATAGACACATCTGCGGTGTGCAGCCCACCTCCTCCAGGACCATTTCAGTCAGGGCCTGCGTGACCAAAACCCAGAACCCATGAACTCTGTCGCACAACCAAGCCATGCGGATGAAATCTGCCTCCTGTGCATGACATCTTTTACAAGTAGCCGACTCCCTCAGCCCATATCTTTGTAACTGTGTGGGGGTATAGTACAGTTGTTGCACATATTTGAAGTGTATTATGCGCAGATTGCAGTTAGCGGTCAGCCGTTGTGTCCCAGTCCACGTCTTTAAGCGTGATCCCCAGTGACATTTCCCACCGCCCCCTTGCTTTGCTGGATTTAGGTGCCGTTTCTGCTTGCATAGCGTTATACAGTCATGTGACTAATTAAACCCGCGACGGGCTTGCCAGTAATGATTGCAGTGGACTCAGCGTGATAGGCTCTACAGGGTGCCTATCATTAAAGGTTTTAAGTGCTTCTCGTAGCCTGTAATACATAAAGACCGACATTGGTGAACTGGGGTGGCGGTCATGTATGGCAGCGATCGTGACAAAGGTGCCTTCCGGGTATGCATCTCCCATTGTAACTATACCCATTCCCGCCAACGTTTCCAAAGCTCGTTTGTCCTGCGCCACAGAGATGCTGGGGTGATACGCCAACGGGAAAGCCAGAGCACATATGGGGGATCTGCCCGCTCGTCTCGCCATTGCACGCCATGCCTGTGCCGTGCAGTCAGCAGTACACATTTCCTTAAAGGGATTTTTTTATTTGAGTTTTATATAGCGCTGGCTAGACCCGTAGGTATCAGAGCGCTTTACATAAGGAACAGGGAGTCGCAAGTGACACATTTTACATAGGTTACACAATGAGGATAACAACAGCGGTACAATAAATTACACAAACAAATTACACATTAAAAACAGGGGGTAGGGAAATGAGAATACTCGAGGATGGCAAAACGGAGACGCTGGGTGAGGCAACGAAAAGCAGTGGGATAGCAGTAAAAGCGGCAGATAGTAGGGATAGTTTGTGTGGGCTTTCGACAGTAGAGCCACTAGTTGATCCGGAAACACAGCATCTGCTTCCACCGCTACGTGTGGAATAAAAGTGGGAGGATATAACCAATAGTGTGCAAACTGTGCCTGTGCACATAAATAGTACACGTATAGGTCTGGAGCCGCAAAGCCTCCCTGCGAGAAGTGCCTCGTGATAGTTTCCCAACTGCACCTGGATTTTTTACCTGCCCAGATCATACGGATTAGTACTGAATGCAGCCTGGCAAAAAAGGACCTCGATAGCTTAATAGGTACATTAGTGAAAAGATACAGAAACCTAGGTAGTATAACCATCTTTATCACTGCGATTCAGTCAGCTAGAGACAACAGCAATTTAATCCATCTAGTCACCTGCTCTTCGGTTGAAACCAACGCTCTACCAAAGTTTTCACTCAGCACTATCTCTGGATCATGGTGTACCCACACCCCTAGGTATTTGACAGGTTCTACCGTCCATTCCAGCGGATATTCCAGTGTGATTTGCCTCGTACTAGTGGTTAACGGGAAGACAGCAGACTCTCCCCAGTTAATTCTGAGCCGCGACAGCTGTTCGTATTTAATATATTCACGGATCAACGAGTGCAATTCCTCCTCCGGATTGCGTACATATAGCACCATATCATCCGCATACATGGAGATTATGAGCGGTCGCTGCCTGAATTGTAATGCGGCGCCCGCGTGCTTCTGTCGCACCATGCACGCCAAAGGCTCCATCACGAACGCAAATAGAAGCGGGGACACCGGGCAGCCCTGCCTAGTTCCTTTATGTATTTTTATAAGTTCAGAATTGGAGTTGCTGATCCGTACCCTAGCTACAGGAGAGGTGTACCGGACCTCTATCCATTGTATGAAAGCGAAAGGCAGTCCCATCCTTCTCAGCGTGTCAAACATGTACACCCATTTAATAGAATCAAATGCCTTAGCCGCATATAGCAACACTGCCGCAGCTTTAAGGTCTGGATCTAATTGATGCAACACTGCAAATACTGTTTGTAAATTGTGTGATGTGGACCAAGATGGAACAAATCCCGATTGGTCCGGATGATCCAATGCATGTAACAGCGGGAGTAGTTTGTTGGCAATTATTTTAGCAATTATTTTTGTATCAATGTTCAATAAAGAAAGCGGACGATACGACTCACAGCTGTCTGATCGTTTACCCAGTTTAAGTAATGTGATAATTAACGCCTCCCTGAGTGTGGGCGGTAGAATTCGACTCTCATAGGCCTCACTATACATGTTTACTAGATGCGGGGCTAGCAGATCAACATACTCTTTATAAAATTCTCCCGGCAACCCATCAGTGCCAGCAGCCTTGCCGGACGGTAGTGACCGTATTGCCTCTTTCTCATCCTCTATCGTGAGAGGTTGCATCAGATACTCCCTTTGCCCATCCGAGAGCCACGCCAGCGCAATCTCTTCAAAAAAGTCAAAGATCTCTGCGCTGTCAGCTTCTTCCCCAGGGCCATATAATTTGGCATAGTACTCTCTAAAGCATTCAACTATTTCCAGTGTGTTGTGGTATTTGGTACCGTCTGGACCTTCTATCGCCGTGACATATTCCTGTGTCCTCTGACCCTTCAGTTTTGCTGCTAATGTGCGGCCTGGGCGTCCACCCTCCCCATACGCCCTCGCCATCCAACGCCTAGACATATGTTTAATCTCTTGATCTGCCGTTTCATTATATTCAGTCACCAAGTCTCTAATTTTTGCCAGCCTTTCAATGTTCAATGTGTTTGCATTCTCTTTTTCTAAGCGCGTTAATTCTCCCTCAATGTGCCTCATACGGGAACGTAATGCTTTTAACACATCTGCCTGCAGCCCTATGCAGGTCCCCCTGATCGCGACTTTGAACGCCTCCCAAAGGGTGCCTGCCCCTTCTACTGTGCCCACATTCTCACAAAAAAAGAGTTCAATGGCCTGACGCACCTCTTCGTTCAATACCGGATCTAGGAGAGATGATGGCTGTAGGCGCCACTGAAACGGTTGGTAATGTCTAGTCGGTATATTAATGTCCAGCACTACCGGAGAGTGATCCAAGAGCGTTTGTGGCATGTGCTTGACAACCTTAACCCAAGGAGCTATTGAGTCAGTTATAAGCCAATAGTCCAGTCTGGACCATGATTTATGAACTGCTGACAGGAACGTTCCCTCACGGGTGGTGGGGTGCCTATCCCTCCAAATGTCCCTCATTTTATATGTATGCATAATGTCATGTATTGCTTGTTTCCCTTGCCAGGGAGTATGTGCACTCCTATCCATCGTAGGATCCAGATATGTATTCAGAACCCCCCCATATCACCAGCTCCGGTTGCATTTGAAATAACTTATTTTTTAGGCATTGATAAAAATCGGGATCATCAACGTTGGGACCATATGTTGTAATGATCGTGAGCACCGTCCCAGCCAAGTTCCCCTGTATAAGTGTGAAGCGGCCTAGGTGATCCGATTCAGCCGTGATCAGTTTGAACGCTGTTCCCCTTTTTACCAGGATCATGACCCCCCTGGCGTAGCTAGAGTAGGAAGCTGCTACTCTTACCTGTGCTCATCTGCCCCCCACCCTGCATTCTCCCACTCGTGTCAGGTGTGTCTCCTGTAGTAGTGCCAGCTGCACTTGTAGTCTGTCAAGGTACGCCAGAACTTGTCTGATCTTTTTGGGATTATTCAATGCCCTCACATTCCATGTCAAGAGCCTGATGTCACCCCCAATTGATCAATTTCCCCTTGCATCGTATCTTTCTCTTGCCTAGGACCGGATATGTAGCATCCTGCTTCCTAGTAATGCCTTGCTGTGTATGTTGTGTCACGTGATTTAACTTATATAACGAATTACCCCCACCCCCATCCACTTCAGCATCCCAATTATGCCAAAGACATGTCCCAAACAAATAGTCAGTAAACATACCAACCATTGCAGGGAATACCCACTCGGTGGCATCTAGGTACCCGTTTCCCACCTGCAGAGCAGGCGTGGCAGGGCGCAACTAACATATAACCAGCCTGCATCCCCATTGTTTCGCAGTTATGCAGACACCATATACTAAGGCGATATACCCCCACCCCTAATAAACTTTGCTCTCCAGTATACACTGATATTGAACACAAGTTCTACGTTTGCAATATAAAAATACAGTAGCATGCCCCTTTGTCCATTTTTACCACTAGCTCGATGCACCTGGCCAAATCCGGTGCTCCCGGGCATGCATTTATCCATATATCTGTAGAGGTTATACACCCCCCACTGGTCGACAGCCACACAACATATGCATGATATCGAGACATTTTATGTGCCAGAATAGACTAACAGTCCGGAGAATCAGCCATCCATCACGGGATGCGAGTTACCCTGATCGCAGACCACTTTGTTATGCGCCTCTTATAACACCTAAAGAGATATGCCACAGTTATATCGCAAATCTCCTAACACCTCCAGAAAGAGTATGAAATCCGAGAGCGCAGATATCATTCCGCTGTGTCTGATCTCTCCGAGTGCATTGGCGAAGTGTTCCTCCTAGTCGCTTTCCTTCCGGCCTGTACTTGTTTCACCAAATTCTTGCGCTGCTTTCGGGGTCTGGAATATTTTCACCTTTCCCTCCACCGTAATCCTCAATCGGGCGGAATACAGCATTGCATACGGGATCTCCAGCTCGCGTAGGTTCTTTTTAATCTCCACATATTCTCTGCGAGCACCCTGTACTGCGATGGTAAAATCAGGGAAAAAAGACACCGCATTTCCTTGATAGTTCGTGATTTGCTTCTTTCTCGCCAGCCTCAAAACCGTGTCTCGATCCCTGTAATTAAGGATTTTTGCAATAATGGGACGTGGCGGTGCCCCCGGAGGAGGTTTGGGCGCCAGAGAGCGATGCGCCCGTTCTACAATTAGCACTTGCGAAAGTTGCTCCGTTCCGAACAGGTCCTGTAGCATTCCTTCTACATAGTCCTCAAGCCGCCCTGTGTTCGTGCTCTCGGGAACACCCATTATACGTAGTTTATTGCGGCGGGAGCATGCCTCCAGGCCTTCATTTTTGGACCTTATGACCTCAAGCAGTTTCTCGATTTCTTGACACTTGCCCGCTGTGGAATGTGATTCATTCTCAACTGCTGAGATACGGAGCACTGCCGTCGTCAGACGTTCCCCCTGCTTAGCTAATTTGGCCGCCATATTGTCCATTCTGAGTGACAAGGTGTCGATCTTGCCATCAATGGCCTGTAGGCTTTGCTGCATGGCTTGTAGGGTGGCCTCTAGTGTGGAGGTATGCGGTTGGCCCGCCGCCAGCTCATTGTCGGAGTGCTCGCCCACTGGCCGAGACGCGCGGTGCGATTCGAAGGAGAGCTTGGACTGTTGCTTATCAGACTTCCCCATTCTGCTCTTTAGTATTTTACACACAGGGGTTTCTCTTGTTCAGACAGATGCGCCCTCCCGCCGCTCTCCACACGGAGTGCTGCTCACTGACCCCACCTGTGCCGCACACCACACTGTGGTTCCACTCGCTTATTACCTTTACCGATTACAGGTGCAGACACTGGACGCCCCTCTCGTTGGCAGTGCAGGCCTCCTTTGTGGGTCACAGCTCCTCCCAGTCTTCGGGTAGCAGAGCCCAGCATGACCACTCGGGCTCCGTTCAGTAGTTGTCTACAGTGCGACCTATTCCCTCGCTGCTGTGTGCGTAGCCACTGTTAATAACCCTATGCCTCCACTCCCTCGCTGTCCTTACACACAATAATGTTTACGCAACCCTAGCTGCACTATTTATGCTGATCCCCAAGAAAGCTTCATCGCATATGCGAGTTTTCTTGGCAGTTCTGTACATTCAACGATGCAACCTGCTGATTTCCGTGTCACTGGTCAGCCGCTGTTGCGCACGATTCACACTGCCCCCTGTATATCGCATGTTGAGAGCCCCAGGCAGCGTTCATAAACACTTCCCGCTCCCTCGTATTTACCGCACCACAGGGATGGAAGAAGCTCCGGCTGCCGCTAGGCCATTTGATGTCACCGTTGTCCGTCCGCTGTTTCGATTCCCGCTGTGCCTCACTTACGCAGCGGCCGCAAACTCACTCTGCAGCTGGGTCGAACTTCACTATCGGGCTGCCGTAGTCCGCCTGGGTGCACGCGCCTTGTTTCGGAGCTACGCGCTCCAGTCTCGATGTCCCGGCCAGCCGCCGTCAAACCAAGGTGAGTGATCTCTGGCTTCCGCACCGCACAAATTCTCCTTCACAGCGATCGCCAATCGATCCGAGCCACCATCTTGTGTGCTGTAAGCCGCGAGGTTGTAGCTCTCCGTCCTGCAAAGAAGTCTTACAATAGGTGCAGATCACTTTTGCCGCACTGGGGTGATTCCGTTTATATTCCACTATCGGTCACCATCGTTTTTGGCGCTCGATGCGCACTTGGTCCGCAGATTTTTGACGGATTGTTGTCCCGGCCGGCAGAGCCGCACTACAGTGCGGCTATCTTGCCGCGGGCTCGCTAGTGCCCCTCAAGAAGTGGAAACATCTTAAATAGACACTTGAGGGTCTCTTTAGTGATACTTTCTGAAATAAGTCATTTAGCACTGTAAAATATCCGGAAGAGATGTGCGCCTCGCCTGAGTTGCAAGCCAGGTGGAACATGGGGACAATTGTTGTCTGTAGTATTTCTATGCTTTAGGGTGGCCACTGAAACAATTACTTTGTGTGAGAGCTCCAGGCTGGCATAATCTGGCCTTCCTTTGATCCTGCCTCTAGTGCCAGACTAGGGGTGACCTGAGAGCCTTGTGTGTGAGATTTGATAGTTTTAGATTTGCTCCTGATCAAGATTGGAAACAAAGGGGAGAGGAGTTGGCCTAACGGCTAGGGCGGTCGACCTCGAATCTGGGGAACTGGGTTCGAGTTTCGGCAATGACGCTGAACATCCTGTGATTCTGGGCAAATCACTTAATCTCCCCGTGCCTAACAAAAAATATATATATATATATAAAAAAATGAATGTGTCCTCATGTAATGCAACTGGTGCTATGTAAAGCGCCCTGATACCCGATTCGGGTCAAGTTCGCGCTATATAAAACTCTGTAAAAAAAAAAAAGGATAGGAAAACATGCCCTAAGGTCACAGAAATATAGCTATTTGCATAGAAGAGTTCAAAATCCTAAAGCTGCAGAGAACCAAGGCGAGAAAGCTCATGCACATACTGGGACTGATCTGAATGGAAAACTAGACTGCATATTTTCAGCAATACAGGATACATAATCTGCTGGGGGTAGTATTGACACTGTAGCTCTAGATGTGGGCCCCCATAGGGTAGACCAACACAAACTTGCAGACTGAGGGGCCGAATCCGATTCGGGTCGGAAAACCACGCGACCGACTCGGTACGGGAATATAGTCCGACCGACACGTACCGGCGTTGCCCGACCTGGGAAGTACGATGAAATGCATGTGAATCACGACCGACTCGTACGGAACTCAAGCCGAACGACCGACCCGGACGGAAACAAGCTATCCGGCCGGGAAACCACGCGAATAGAACCGACCGACACGCACCAGGAATCAACCCGAACGAAACGTACCTGCTAACTCCGACCCGCGCAGTACGATGCAATGGGTGCAAAATCAGACCAATTCGCACGGAGCCCAAGTCGTACGACCGATACGCATACAAAAGCCAGCCGAACAAACACAATACTCCGCGACCGACGCGTACGCCGCATATGAAACTTAGCTGAAACACAGCGGGAACGACTCGGAGAGGCGCGCACGAAACAACTGCAACGTCCTACTCGGTCAGAAGAACGTCTCCTACATGCACAACAATTACAAATGAAAAAATACAAAAAAAGAGGGCCAAACAAGCAATGACAAAGCCAATAAATACAGGGGGAAAAAAAATGGAACAAGGACACACCCCCAACTCCACCTACATAAAGGCCACAAATCCCTACCATGATCCTTTGCAAATTCCACTGACCTGCCAGCACAGAACACCATCAGACAGCAAACACAGACACACACACAGCTCATCCAACACAAAAGCCACACACCATTAGCACCTCAACAAATAGCACCCTCACACACACAGCAAAACCTACACTCACACACCCTCACTTGCACACACACATCAATCACCACCACCCATCACCATGCCCCTAAAGAAGAATCCAAAGTTCCTAGATAGTGAATTGGAAGTCATGGTAGACGAGATCCTGAGGGTAGAGCCACAGTTGTTTGGCACATTGGTCCAACAGACCCCCTTGGCGCAGAAAACCAAGATGAGGGCGAGGATCGTCGACAGGGTCAACGCACAATCACCATGTTTGCGCACAAAGGAAGACATCCAGAACAGGTGGTATGATGTGCGCAGGAGGGTCAGGGAGCTACTGAAGAAGGATTACCTCCTGAGCCAGCACACCGGCAGTGGCCCTCCTGCCAAACCAGTATACCTCAGGCCCTGGGAGGAGAAGGTGCGGGCCATCCTACCACCAGTGAGCGTATATGGACTATCAAACATCCCAGAGCCTGGTGAGTACACAACTAATATACACAATATTGTGTGACAATAAACACACATCACTGTCAAGGGGATAGTCAAACCATGCACCCCTAGCAAATCCACAGCAACCAAAAGATAATCATCCCAAGATGTGTATGTTAGTCAGATAAACACAATACATGACATGTCATAGTGATATGTAACTGTGTCATGACATGTACAAACCCAATAACAAATAGAGCTAGGCAGTGGCACAAATCTAACCAACAAACACTGTCAGATATTTAGCCACCACTAGAACACCACCTCACAGGGAAGCTCACTGAAAGGAAGGAATCCTGTGTATGCTGGTGAAGTCAGTGTAGCCAAGAGCATGATGGGACTCGTAGTAACAGATAATGGGCAGCCTCACATTTGGACCATCAACACCACTCTGAACCATGCTCACAACACAGGGAGTGGAAAAGGACTGACAATATGGCTGACACTGGGTACTGCTGTGGGGAGCACAAGGCCCTGCTGGGAACTGTGCACCAACAAACAACAGGACCACACTGTCAGCCATCTTGCCATTGCTGTCACACTCACACACAGTGAAGTCCACTCAAAAGGAAGGAAGTATGGGCATGCTGGGAAGGGGGTGTAGGCAATAGCATAATGGGAGTTGTAGTCACAGATATTGCTCACCCACACAATTGGCCCATCAACACCACTCTGAACCATGCTCACATCACAGGGAGTGGATAAGGACTGACAAGATGGCTGACACTGGGTACTGCTGTGGGGAGCACAAGGCCCTGCTGGGAACTGTGCAACAACAAACAGCAGAACACCACTGCCTGACATCCTGAAAGCCAACTTGCACTCCCTGCAATGCAAGCACGTTGCATGGTGGGACATTTGGCTGGGTGGGAAGGAGGACTGACAGCACTGACCATAGTTACAAGCAGCTCTCCTCACACACCCCCTCAACACAAACTCGACATAACCCACCTGGGAGAATGCAATGCCTCACACTCCAAATGAAGATCCCACAAAGAACCACCACCCTGGGTAATGCTGTGTGAAGCACAGGGACACTCTTGGGACTTGTAGCCAAACAAACGCCAGGACAACACTGTCAGCCTTCCTGTCAGCACAGGCACACTACCCCACAGGGAAGCAGAGTCAAAGAGAAGGAAGTACGGGCATGCTGGGAAGGGGGGTGTAGGCAATAGCATGATGGGAGTTGTAGTCACACATATTGCTCACCCTCACAATTGGCCCATCAACACCACTCTGAACCATGCTCACATCACAGGGAGTGGATAAGGACTGACAAGATGGCTGACACTGGGTACTGCTGTGGGGAGCACAAGGCCCTGCTGGGAACTGGGCACCAACAAACAGCAGAACACCACTGCCTGACATCCTGAAAGCCAACTTGCACTCCCTGCAATGCAAGCACGTTGCATGGTGGGATATCTGGCTGGGTGGGAAGGAGGACTGACAGCACTGACCATAGTTACAAGCAGCTCTCCTCACACACCCCCTCAACACAAACTCGACATAACCCACCTGGGAGAATGCAATGCCTCACACTCCAAATGAAGATCCCACAAAGAACCACCACCCTGGGTAATGCTGTGTGAAGCACAGGGACACTCTTGGGACTTGTAGCCAAACAAACGCCAGGACAACACTGTCAGCCTTCCTGTCAGCACAGGCACACTACCCCACAGGGAAGCAGAGTCAAAAGGAAGGAAGTACGGGCATGCTGGGAAGGGGGGTGTAGGCAAAAGCATGATGGGAGTTGTAGTCACAGAAATTGCTCACCCTCACAATTGGCCCATCAACACCACTCTGAACCATGCTCACATCACAGGGAGTGGATAAGGACTGACAAGATGGCTGAAACTGGGTACTGCTGTGGGGAGCACAAGGCCCTTCTGGGAACTGTGCAACAACGAACAGCAAGACACCACTGAATGACATCCTGAGAGTCAACCTGAACCCACTGCAAGGGTGGCATGCTTCATGGTGGGATAACTGGGCCAGGTGGAGAAGGATGTCCGGATGTCCACCAAATACAACCAATGCTGGCCATGCACACACCTCAACATTCACATTGAAATGCCCCAGGTATGCAGGACAATGTGCTACACCAATATCAACCTCTTACTGTGACAACTTAGGACAATGCAATGTACATGCCCGCATCCAGAGGTACAGTCACAACTGTCAGGTGTGTGAACCATTGATGCCTGTAGAAACATAACATACAATGTGTGTCTCTTCCAAATACAGGTGATGATGATGGGGACACAGCAGCAGGCGAGGAGGAGTCCCTGTCCCAGGCTCCGGGGGACACTGAGCTCACTGGTGTGGAACAGCCTCTGCCCTCCTCGGATGGCGAAGACCTACCTGGCACCTCCGGTGTGAGTCATCATGCAGCACCAGCAGGACCAACATCTGCACCCCCTGCACCCACCCCTCCAACAACTGCCAACACACAGACCACCCCCGCCGACACGGACAGACCAAGGACCACCGATGACAACAGCACAGGGCCCCAGGCCCACCGTGGAGCAACGGACAACAACACCACTAACAACCCCCAAGGGGGCCTCGGGTCACCTGTGCGTGCCACCGCAGGTCCTGCACATGTCGTCAGGGGTGGTGGGAGGGGTGGTAGACATAGTTCTCTGCTTGCAGAGGGGTCTGGACTGCACGATGACCCACAACTGGCACGCATCGCTGATGCGTACCAGAATAGCACTGGAGAGGTCAGACAGGTAGTGGGGATCCTCAAGGACATACAACAGCAGCAGGCTGCCCATCATGCCCGCTTGGACTCCCACATGTCCCGTGTGGAGACACACATGTCTCGCATGGAGTCCAAGTGGGACACATTGCAAGAACTCACAGCGGTGCATAGGAACATATTGACATGCCTCCGCCAGATTAGCACCAACATGGCCACACCTCCCTGTGTGCCCACAACATCTGGTGCTGCAACAACTGACACTGCCACAGGGAGGGAGGAGGACTCTGGCGGAGAGTCCCCTGCACCGCAGCAGCCTGCACGTGAGGGTCCCCCCCAAAGAAGAGGGGTCGTCCGAGGAAGGAAAACTGAGAGGTTGATGGCCACGTACATCCCCCAGGAAGCCAACACCTGTTCCGGAAATTCTCCTTTGTGTGCAAACTCTTCACCCTGTCGAATGCAACACAACTCTCCCACATGACATGGGGAGTCCAAGTTGGACTAATGTATCATATGACTGTGGACTTCACTCAGGACATTTCTGCTACCAAGACTTGCAACTCATCTGGGAACTTTGGATCACAATCCCAATGTACAGCACCCACCATCCTGTGCACTATACACACACACATTTCTGTAAATAAAATCACTAGTACACCATACTTGCCTCTGTTGTTATTCAAATGTGGATACTGTTATGGTGATGATGATCTGCTAAATTACACTGTGTATGCTAACTGCTACAGCAAGTACAACACCGTCATGTGAGTCATGGTGACGTGACACATATGAGGGAGACACACCACTAGGGCTACACAACACAGAGACACCAGGGCCATCGGACTCATCGCCTACAGTGATGTTGCCAGGAAATACTGTGGAATGCACAGACACCACACCTATTCAGAGTCTATGTCAACTAGCCCACAGGTGCAGTAAGCAAATGTCAGTCAGATGTGTGACCACAGACAACGCACATCCCAAAGTGAAGCACAGGTTTATTACACATTTGCAACATGTTGTTTCCACTACAAATGCAAGGTAATCCCACGTGGCAGTGGCCACACAGTCAACAAGTGCAGAAGATATGAAGTCCAGGGGTGTGTGGCACATCACCTGTAGGGAAACTACTGCTGCCACCCTGAAAGCTGAATCATGGTGTCGGGGGATCCAAGTTGACCAAAGTACTCAGTAAGCACCCTGTGAAGGACAGACATGACACACAGTTAAAAACCACTGAAGAACAGGACAGAACTGCAATACTCATGCCCAATACATGTCACAAGACAACTACACAAAACCAAGTTAGCATGTCAAAACTGTTGGGGAGTACAGACTACCTGTAAGGACACATTGCTGCACGCATCCAGTCAAGTAGCACATGGCCACACTCAAACAGCACCAGAGCACCACCCACACATATCATGCAAACTCACATCATTCACATTACATCTCCCTGGATACTCGCATTCAGCTGAAGAAGTTGGTGATGAGCTGTGTGCGGACATCACCATCATCATCATCATCATCATCACTGGCATCGTGGTCCAGGCCAGGATCCTCCACAGGTGGCGGACGTTGGTCATCGTCATCCAGGATGAGAGGCAACTCCTTCCGCACTGCCAGGTTGTGTAGCATGCATCAGACGATGACAATCTTGCACACCTTTGCTGGGGCATATGGGAGGGCCCCTCCTGTCTTGTCCAGGCAGCGGAAGCGGCTCTTCAGGAGACCAAATGTCCGCTTTATCACTCTCCTGGTCCGACCATGTGCCTCATTGTAGCACATCTGGGCTGGTGTCACAGGGTTCCTAAGGGGTGTCAGCAACCACGGCATGTTGGGGTATCCGGAGTCACCTACGGACAGACAAGTGCACATTAGCTGAGTTGGAAAAGTGGGCGGAATACTACAGAGCAGAACACACACAATGGTACAAAGTCAGTACACACCGACAAGCCAGGCACGCTGGTTCTGCATCTGTGCCATCATCCTCGGGATGCGACTACTCCTCATCACGTAGGCATCGTGTGCTGAACCAGGGAAACGGGCACACACATGTGTGATGCTCATATCTGCAAGACATACCACCAGAGCATTGATCGAATGGTAATGTTTCCGGTTCCGGTATGCCTGCTCATGTGCCTGTGGTGGTACCAAAGCCACATGTGTCCCATCAGTGGAGCCAATGACATGTGGCATCCTCCCCAGGGCATAGAAGTCACTCTTGACGTCAGTGAGTTGTTGACGTGTAGGGAAATAGATGTACTGGTTCAGGCATCTCAACATTGCCTCCAAAACATCGCGTAGCACACGGCTGAACATAGTCTGTGACATCCCACCGGCAGTCGCCACAGTGTATTGAAAGGTACCGGTGGCAAAGAAGTGTAGGGCTGCCATTACCTTCACCTTGGGGGTCAGCGCCGTAGTGTACGGCCGGCCAGGTTGCAAATGTGGTGCCAAGCGCACTGCCAAATCCTCAATCAGCTGCCTGGTGAAGCGGTACCGTCGGATGCTGTCACGTTCCACCATCGTTGCCAGGTCAGGGAATGGTCTATGGACAGCTGGAGCCCTGCAGTGCATAGGTTGGAGAAAGAAAGATTGTCAGTCACCCCACATATGTGCCATTCACCAGACTCAATTTCACATGATACATCATTACGAGACACAAGTACTTGATGTGTGTGCCGTTCTGTTCGGACATAACTCGCACCTACATGGCCATCATCTAACTTCTCAGTACAACATGTGTGGACAACAGGTTCCAGGTTGTGCTATGGGAAACCATTAGGCTGTGTCACAGTACCCATTTACTGCTGTCACGTTCCACACACACACCACAGTGACATGTCTGGACAGATGCGCCACTGGCATCACAGCTCATTGACAGGTAGATTCCCAGTGACCCTGTCTTGCCACATGGACACTGGCATGACATGGCGTATCATGTACACGTCAGAAAAACAAACATGACTCCCACAGGTAGTGGCCCCTGTCGCCTACGCAGGACAGACATGGACGCCAGTGACGCACAACATCAAAGTCCATGCACAAACAACGTTGATGTGGAGACTTTCTCCCATCGTGCACATGGAATCAGAGACATCGGAAACACAACATGCACACAGACTGTGGAGGGACATCACTATTGTGGCAATGGGTCACCCTGTGACGTACATGCCTTCCCCCATGGGACCCTGGGGGTCTGTGACATGTCATACACATACACAACCTGGAAATGTGACCATGCCACATGCTCCGAAATGAACTGTTGCACATCACAGTGGTCATGTGCACAACACACAAAGGACCCTGTCCCCATGAACACATGCACAGCCTGGGTGTGGCTGCCCACAAGTGCCACCACAGAAACCACATGTTAACCCCCATACACAGAAAAGGTAATGCAGCCTTACATGCCTTAGGAAACAGTGTGGACTGGGTGTGGTGTTGTAGGTGTGCCCCTGAGTCTCTGCAAGGTATATGTGGCTGGCATACGTTCACCAGTGACAAGCATGGTGACATATGCGACTGACCTGTACAGGTACGCGTTGTACAGCAATGGACCGATCGGTGTGCCCGGCCGGCCCATTGCATCTGTTGTGAGCGGGTACGCGTTGTACAGCAATGGACCGATCGGTGTGCCCGGCCGGCCCATTGCATCTGTTGGGAGCGGGTACGCGTTGTACAGCAATGGACCGATCGGTGTGCTCGGCCGGCCCATTGCATCTGTTGTGAGCGGGTACGCGTTGTACAGCAATGGACCGATGGGAGTGCCCGGCCGGACCATTGCATCTGTTGGGAGCGGGTACGCGTTGTACAGCAATGGACCGATCGGTGTGCCCGGCCGGCCCATTGCATCTGTTGTGAGCGGGTACGCGTTGTACAGCAATGGACCGATCGGTGTGCCCGGCCGGCCCATTGCATCTGTTGTGAGCGGGTACGCATTGTATCCCGACATACGCGTTGTACAGCAATGGACCGAAAGGTGCGCACGCGTTGGCTGGGGCCTGGCATGGCAACGGACGCGTATTCGGAGCTTCAACGAGTCTGATGCAGTGAATTCAGTTGGCCAGCCACAACAATGTTGCAAGATCATGGGTGTCATGAACTTGGATTTTTGAAGGATGCTGTGGGCGTGTATTAGTGCTGCTATTCCATGGATTGGTCAGATTCAGAAGATGCAAACGACTTGGACCTATCACTTTGGACACATGGGACAGTATCTGCCTCTGCAGCACACATATAATGCTGACTGTTCCCCTGAGAGCTCACTTGCCTGCACTACATGCTCCAGGACGACATCTGCTACCAACACTGCTGCTGTCTCTGCATCCTCTGGCTACTGCAATGGCACGTACTGTGGAGAGAGTCCCAGCCTTCAGCCTTGAGGAGAACCAGGCCCTGCTGGACAGCCTCCTTCCACAGTACAGCAAGCTGTATGGGAAACCAGGGAGCAGGTGAGTGTGCTGTCCACTGCCTTACTAATTTTGCATGTTGTCTGACTAGCAGGACTTACAGTGTGCACACCACTGGCTAGCATGCTCACTGAGTAGTTCTGACCCCCCAAAGTGTGTAGTTATATGCACTGAACAGGTACAGTGCAGTAACAGTGCATTCCAACAAGGTTTACTTCCCATGCAATGATACCATGTAGTAACTGCTGGCAAACTGTTCATAGCCATCGTTGCACTGCCTGTGTACATCATGTGCCCCAGTGATTGAGACATGTATATCCAACTGTGTGATGCACGTGTATGTTGCATGTGTAGTAATGGCATTTTCACTTTGTCATCCTCACAGGTTGATGCCCACCAGAAGCATGAAATCTGGCTGACCATCGCCCGGGCAGTAAGATCCGTGGGGGACTACAAGCGCCAGATCCGCAACTGCCAGAAGAGGTGGCAGGACCTTCGAGGCTGGACCCGGAGGATCGCAAGGGTCCAGCTGAAGCTGTCGCCTCTTCGCAGGAGGGGCGGACACCGGACCCTGACCCCCCACATGCTCAGGATCCTGACGGTGGTCTTCCCTGACCTGGATGGGCAGCTGAAGGCCAGACAGCAGCAAGGAGGGGGTGAGTCCATGACAGCACTGTGCACTTTGTCTGACATGCTATGTGCCCTCCTCTGGCCTGGTTAAACTTCCACAGTACATCAGTCTTGTGGTCCAGGACCCATGTCCCTCTAGTGTGACATGCCCACTCCTCATCTGATACGCATATGTGTGGCCCTTACAGTCAGGACATTATGTCACTTGGGGACTGTGTCATTGCATTTTGCTTTGCTCAAGGTGGGGGACAGCATTTGTTCCGGTGACTATGTTGTGGGATTCATGGGTGGGTCAATTGCTTACACAATGCCCAAGTCCTGACATGTAATCTGGATGTAACTTTGATATGTGGTCCACTTGCTGATCTGATTCACCACATGTCCCTGGGGTATTTGGCACACCCCCATGCTGCGGGTGGGAAGAATGTTTGGGCCTCAGGAGTATGTATATCAAGTGTGTCACACATGCTTAGACACCTGCCTACTGTCCAGGACTCATCCCTCTTACAGGTGGAGCTGGACAGTCATGCCTACTCCAGGGCATACAATAGACTCTGTACTCCCACTCCCGTGACATGTTGTGATCAGTGACATGTTCCCTCAGGTGTCTGCCTCTGTGTCATTGTGCTGTGGCTTCGTTGTCAGGACTACTGGTATGTTTGTCGGTTAGGGCTCAGCATGCCATCTGAGATGTGACCATGAGAGACGATACTTCTGTGACTTATAGATGTTTGATCACTTGACTGTGCACACAGGTGTATACGACTGTGACTTTCAGGCAGCTGTTATTCATTCACAGCACACTGTGAGGTGCTCAGGTTCTGAGAGTTGTGTTTCATGTCCCCCATATGTCCAATTGGCATGACGTGGACAAATACTAGTTCAGATGATGCGGTGTGTGGGGGATGGACATGTGCACTTGTCAGTTACATAACTTGCATTCACCATGTCCTAGGATTGTGACACAGTGCAGACTGTTGTTGGCTGGCTGCCATGGCCATGTGACTGGAGACAGTGATGTATGACTTTGCACGCATGCCTGTGTCATGGCATTAAACTTCCTAAGAGTGATCCTGCAGGGGAGTGACATGTGCAACATGCACCCCATTGTGGCATGGACTATCCGGACATGGGTGCATCATGGTGTCTGGTGCTGGTATGCATCACATGCATTTCTATTTAGACTCTGGCCATCCCTTTCTCCGGACACCTGCACTGACTCAGTGGCAAGAGATGTGATGTGTGCATGTTCACATACTTCACCGTGTTCCCTGCAATGTCCACCAACTGTGTAGGTGGTGCATGTGTCCACACTGGGGTCTTAACATTAGACAGGCACCAGACAGATGGGTGCAAGGGCAGGAGGGGTGTGAGTCCCATGGTTGTCCATCAGACTGACAATTGGCTTCTCCAAATCTGTGTGAGGAGTTTTGGCAATGTTCAACTAAGGATGCCAGGGCTGGCTCTGTAAGTGCTGTACTTACTGTGGTGTGTGCGGTCAGTGCAGGTGACTGATGTTTGTCTGTTTCCCTAATTGTTTGCAGATACATCCACGGCCACAGGAGGGGACAGCTCCACGGACCAGGAGGAGCAGCGGAGCCAGACTGGGTCAGCATCTGACGAGTGGTCAGAGGGACCCAGTGGCACGGAGGGCGAGGGGAGCCACACTGAGGAGTCCTCAGCACCATCCACCTCAGCTGAGGACCACAGCAGCTCGGAGGATGACTCCCTTGTGGAGGCGGGTGTCAGCAGCCACCACACCCCCGCTAGTCTGTCTGGCCCCGCCACCACCATTACCAGCACCGCCCTCCCATTGGCTCCAATTCCAGAGGTCCGTGGAGGCTCCCGTGCTCGGGAGCGTGTCTCCTTCGTGCCAGGCACCGCACCCCCTGCCCCTGTGTCCCCTGCTGCCCTGAGTGAGGAGTCTGTGTACCTACTTCGGCAGCTCCATGTAGGGCAGACAGCAATGCTGAGTGTCCTCCATGCACACACCACTCTGTTGACACAGCTGGTGTCATTCATGGAGGGCATCTCGACGGGTATGTCTGCCCTACAGAGGAGCAATAAGTCCATGGACTCCTCCCTGACGGCAGCAGTGTCCCTCCTCCAACAGTCCCTCCCACCTCCTACCTCTGCCCCATCCACACTTCCTGGCACCCTACCTGTCCAAAGCACATGCACACCTGCACAGTCACCCAAACACACAGACACGAGCAGCACAGACACACCCAAAAGAAAGGCAAGACGTGCACACAAGCATCCTCAGGGGACAGATACCACACACAGAGGGGATGGGGAACAGACACACACACAGGCATCCACAGTCACTCCGCAGTCCTCCAAATCCTCTCCCTCCAAGACCCCTTCCCTTGCCTCACCTGCAACCCCACCTACACAGCAGGTCTTCCTCTGTGACCTCGGCCTCTTCCCCTCCGATCCTGCAGATCCGGCATACTGGGGGAAGAGGAAGTCCACCCACTCAGAGGGGAGTGCCCCTCGCCCCCAGACACCCTCCCCCAGGCGCAGGCAGACTGAGGACCCCATTCGGAAGTCACCCCGGACCAGGAAGGGCAAGACCCCACCACCACCACCACGCAGCTCCACCACCCAGTCTCTCTCCTCCATCCCCCAGGCCTCCACTCCACAGGTTCCACCGCCACACCCTGCCCCAGGTTCCCCACATACCGATACCGCATCCCCAAACTGCTTAGGCCCTCCCCCTCTGCCACTTGCTCTTCCACCCCCAACCCAGACGCTCAGCCTGTTTGTGCCACTGGTGTGGAGACCGGGTCCCCCCTCTGTCCTGCCCACCTCATCTGCCCCCCCTTCCACTCCCTTGGAGGCATGCACTGCAGTGGAGTCCACAACCACCCCGTCTGACTCGGGCACTGCAGTGGGGACCCAGTCCACTCCATCAGACCAGCCCATTGCAGTGGTTGCAGCACTAACACCATCTGACTTGTGCCCTACAGTGGTGCCGGCCCCTCCTGAGTCAGACACCTCCACTGCAGTTGCCGGTGACACTCCTGCACCCACCACCCCTTCACTGCCTCACTCTGGCATCCCCTGATCCTGTCCCTGCGGTGCCTGGCCTGCCCCTTGTATGCCCCTCCAAGGGGGATGTCCCCTGTCCCTACCAGTGCAGGCAAGCAATGGGTGACAAGTTGTCACATATCACCCTGTTGGGACTGTGTATTTGGACTGGCCATTGGCCTTAGTTTAATTTGGAGTTCTGATTTTTTATTGACATTTGCTGAATAAAGCCTATTTTTGTTTACTTGTGGTTTTTCTTTTGATGTACATGATGTAGATGAGTATCATCATGCATTTGCAGTTGTAATAGTGTTCAGATCAGGAAAATGAAGTGTTGCAGTGATGGACTCCATGTGGTCCATGGAATATGTGTCCTGTTGTAGTCTGGATCTATGGCATCCTCTGCTGCAGTCTGAGGGTGTGATGTACAGCATATGACACAGGGATGTACGTTTTGCATTTGTAAATTAACATCTTTATCTTACAGTGATGCACATCTGGTGGGCTTACCACTGTTCAATGTTTCTATTTCCCTGACTGTGTGCCCATCTCCACTGGACATGCAGTTTAGCACACCAATGTTGAAGGACTCATCAGTGTATACAGTGCACCTTGATTGACACGTGTTTTGGGTGTATGCAGATGACTGACGTGACACTCCCGTACCCAGGCTGATGTGAGCAGAGCCTTCAGTGTGTTGTAGTTGTTGACTCACTGACCGAGTGTTCTGCCGACATGTTTGAGTCGTGCACAGACAAGGTTTGGCGCAGCGGACCTTCCACAGCAGTAAAGTGCCCTCATGGCAGTGTGTAATCCCGTGACATTGCCTGGGCCCGTGTTTTGTGTTGTGTAAGCATGTCTGTGCGTGTACCCTTCCCTTTTCCTACACAGGCTGTGTCCCTAGGGATGTTCCTGTTTCTGATGCTTGCTGAGTTGTTCTGTGTTCATCCAGCATCTTGGACCTGATTACTCCGGGATGTGGGTGCATGGCAAACTAAGGTTCATCAGGTTGTCATCCCAGGTTGTCTTTGCTGTCAGGGCTGGGGATGTGGGCAAACGCAGATGGGACACATTCAGGATTCCCCTTGGCACTTGTTGGTTACACATGTCATGTAATTTACAGTCTGTGGTAGCTTTCAGTGATTGTGACACGTTGTGTGTGTGACTGCTGCCACTCCTCAGGGTCAGAGCTGCAATGTTGGAAGTTGTGTACGTGTGTTCTTTGTGTGTCACCTTGTCTTCTTCATTGGTGTGTGACTATGGCCGGGATCCCATTGATTGTGGTGGATTTCACGTCATGCCCATGTACCGCGTAGTGTGCAGTGTGTCAGACATTCACGAGTCTTGTTGACTGGCCATGTGTGATGGGTTTCTGCACCTTAGTTCCCACCACCACCCCTGGGATTGTCATGGGTGCATGTGCAATGTCACCAGTCCATGTGAGCTTCACTGCCGCACATTGGTGGAGATCAAGGTGTGTGGTGTTGAGTGTGTGCAAATGTGAGTTGTTGCACGGCTAGACCCCTACCTCCATATTGGCCATGGCTGGCAGGCCGTGCTGATTGATTTTTGCTTGTGTAGGTGTGATGGTAGTTTGTTGCTCAGGACACACGGCTGTGGTTCACAGTGTGAATGACATCTACCTTTGTCATCACAGTGGGATTATCATGCAGGCTAGTGTCACCACAATGTGGGGTCCCTGGGGGTAGTGCTGTGGTGGGTCTGTCTCTTGCTGTGTTAGTTGCTGTTCCTACAAGCTTGTGTGACATGTGTAATTTGGGCTCCCTCTCATCTAACAATGCCTCTTTGCCCACATAGGGGAATCCGATCCATGAGTAACTTTTGTATGGCACTGTATACACATCTGTGTAATTGGAATTCAGGCCTCCTCATGTGTTGTGTGGTTGCCTGGGGACACTGGCACACACCCCCATCACCTGTTGTGTTTGATATGCAGTTTGAGTCTGCCTGTTTGTGTTTGTGCATTTGCACCACTGCATTGGCATATCTTGAGTGTGCCATTGGCTGTATGTTGTTTGGTGGCTTTCCCCTGCTGTCCCTGGGACTCCTAGGTCATCAGTCAACACAATAATCATGGTTTGTATGTCCCATTGCTGCCATGGTATGGTATTTGTTCACCGGACATCTACAGTCTCCACAGGATATCTACATTTGTGTGTCCATTGGTGCAGAAATGTGGGTCTGCATTATGATGGTCACTTCTGTCATTGTGTTATTTGTGAATGTTGACAATGTGAGCCCCCATGGGTGATGTTTGTATGCACATGGCCAAAACGATGTTTTATTGCCACTGCACTGTTTGCCTCACCCAATCTATGTTGCTATGGGACACAAGCACTACTATGCCACTGATGTGTTTGTTGTTGTGTGACAAGGAATCATCCATGCAGTTTGGCTTTGGCAGCTTTTACCCTGACTACACTTCCCTTTTGGTCACTGTGGTGATGGGGCTTTGGGCCCCATTGCCACACTGTTCAAAAGGTGCATCAGCTATGGACCCCACACCTACCTTTTGGTCACTGTGGTGATGGGGCTTTGGGCCCCATTGCCACACTGTTCAAAAGGTGCATCAGCTATGGACCCCACACCTACCTTTTGGTCACTGTGGTGATGGGGCTTTGGGCCCCATTGCCACATGTTCAAAAGGTGCATCAGCTATGGACCCCACACTTACCTTTTGGTCGCTGTGGTGATGGGGTGTTCAACCCCATTGCCACAGTGGCCATGGTCGGCTTGCATTGTGGAGGCCACACACATTTATGTGTTACACATGTGCTAGGGGGTCACATTGTATGTTCAATGTCATGTTCAGTGTTGTAGGCATTTGACACAGACTACACACGCTTGTCATGGTGTTGGGGGGATGTAATTTTCAGACATTCCTTATGTGGGAGTATGCTGGTTGTGTCATGCATTACCCGTCCTATGAGTAGGGGTGGAGGTAGTGGCAGGCATCCATCCCCCTAAGGGTGGGGATGGTAGTAGTGACAGGCATCCAGGCCCCCTGAGTAGGGGTGGTGGTAGTGGTAGGCATCCAGGCCCCCCTGAGTAGGGGTGGTGGTAGTGGTAGGCATCCATCCCCCTAAGGGTGGGGATGGTAGTAGTGACAGGCATCCAGCCCCCCCTGAGTGGGGTGGTGGTAGTGGCAGGCATCCAGCCCCCCCTGAGTAGGGGTGGAGGTAGTGGCAGGCATCCATCCCCCTAAGGGTGGGGATGGTAGTAGTGACAGGCATCCAGGCCCCCCTGAGTAGGGGTGGTGGTAGTGGCAGGCATCCAGCCCCCCCTGAGTAGGGGTGGTGGTAGTGGTAGGCATCCATCCCCCTAAGGGTGGGGATGGTAGTAGTGACAGGCATCCAGCCCCCTATGTGTGGGGATGGTAGTAGTGATGGGCATCCTGCCCCCTATGAGTGGGGATGGTAGTAGTGATGGGCATCCAGCCCCCTATGAGTAGGGGTACTGGTAGTGATGGGCATCCAGCCCCCTATGAGTAGGTGGTACTGTTAGTGATGGGCATCCAGCCCCCTATGAGTAGGGGGTACTGGTAGTGGTAGGCATCCATCCCCCTAAGGGTGGGGATGGTAGTAGTGACAGGCATCCAGGCCCCCCTGAGTAGGGGTGGTGGTAGTGGTAGGCATCCATCCCCCTAAGGGTGGGGATGGTAGTAGTGACAGGCATCCAGCCCCCTATGAGTGGGGATGGTAGTAGTGATGGGCATCCAGCCCCCTATGAGTGGGGATGGTAGTAGTGATGGGCATCCAGCCCCCTATGAGTAGGGGTACTGGTAGTGATGGGCATCCAGCCCCTATGAGTAGGTGGTACTGTTAGTGATGGGCATCCAGCCCCCTATGAGTAGGGGGTACTGGTAGTGGTAGGCATCCATCCCCCTAAGGGTGGGGATGGTAGTAGTGACAGGCATCCAGGCCCCCATGAGTAGGGGTGGTGGTAGTGGCAGGCATCCAGCCCCCCCTGAGTAGGGGTGGTGGTAGTGGTAGGCATCCATCCCCCTAAGGGTGGGGATGGTAGTAGTGACAGGGATCCAACCCCCTATGAGTGGGGATGGTAGTAGTGATGGGCATCCAGCCCCCTATGAGTGGGGATGGTAGTAGTGATGGGCATCCAGCCCCCTATGAGTAGGGGTACTGGTAGTGATGGGCATCCAGCCCCCTATGAGTAGGGGTACTGGTAGTGATGGGCATCCAGCCCCCTATGAGTAGGTGGTACTGTTAGTGATGGGCATCCAGCCCCCTATGAGTAGGGGGTACTGGTAGTGGTAGGCATCCATACCCCTAAGGGTGGGGATGGTAGTAGTGACAGGCATCCAGGCCCCCATGAGTAGGGGTGGTGGTAGTGGCAGGCATCCAGGCCCCCCTGAGTAGGGGTGGTGGTAGTGGCAGGCATCCAGCCCCCCCTGAGTAGGGGTGGTGGTAGTGGCAGGCATCCAGCCCCCTAAGGGTGGGGATGGTAGTAGTGACAGGCATCCAGGCCCCCATGAGTAGGGCTGGTGGTAGCGGCAGGCATCCAGCCCCCCCTGAGTAGGGTGGTGGTAGTGGTAGGCATCCAGCACCCCCTGAGTAGGGGTGGTGGTAGGGTGGTGTTGGTGGTAGGCATTCATCCCCCTATGGGTGTGTATGGCATTGGTGATGGCCATCCCACCCCTATGGTTCTGCTGTTGCTAGTGTACGTCATTTGTGCATCCCTATGTGTGTGTGACATATTTCGGGTACGTGTCGTTTGTTTGTGTTGTTGGTGTTTGACTTACCGTCTGCGCCGTACGCGTCCGTGCCGGTCCCGGTAATAGATGTAGAGTATAGGTAGGACCTGCGCAATGGGATTCATGCTTGGATCGTCTCGTTCGGGTTTCTCGTGTCTTCGACTCGTACTCGTAGCAGGCTTGTTCGTCTCGTAGCCGTGGATCGTCTTGTGGCGTGAAACAGAGCTTATGTACGGCTCGCCCGGATGCTCAAACGTCCCGGACGTAGCGACGGGTTCGGCGCGTACGGAGTGCGCATCGTACTCGTCCGGCCGGAAGGTGCTGTGTATTTGCTTCCGTACGACTCGATTCGGCGTTTACGGATCCGGCTCGGGCGGGGAACAGGAGCTGGATTGGGTAAGTACGGCTCGCTCGGAGTCTGGGTTGTTATACGCATCGTACTTGTTCGTCCGGACGAGTGTTCGACTCGGTCGGGAAACACGCACTCGGCTGGTTTTTTTTCCGGACGAATACTGTTAGATGCGCTTCCGGCCGAGATCGGAATCGACCCCTGAGTAGGAGAAATGGCGAAAGAGGTGAAGGCAACCCAACCTGAGTTTGCAGACCTCCATAAGTCTGTGTCGGATTTGCAGCATAGAGTCTGTTTTATAGAATTCTGCATGGGAGATGGTGAAGGATGATCTAGATGAAGCAACATTGGGTGGTTAGACTTCTGGAAAGGAAAGAATGGCCTAATGTGTTGTTATTCCTGAAAGATTGCCTCAGCATTGAAGTGAGTAACAAAGTAGATCCTTTACCAAGATACAAAAAAAGTTGCAAGATAGTCATCAGAAGTATATATTCTTCTTTCCTGCCAAGCTAAAGATTTTGGCTGGGGATAAATCCCTTTGTCTTCATGAAGCCATCTGCAGCCTGAGATGGGACAGAGTCATGGTGTCCCAACGTGGTTACCAGACCAATAGCTGATCTGGACAACAGTGAAGGTGGGCTAATGGCAGTGGCTTGCCCCAGAAGCCCAGCGGTCCACATACATGACAGAACACAATGGAGAAAACAGCAGAGATTTGCCTTGATGAAACAGTTCAACAAATGGGGAGTGAGGCCAGGACCAGTGCTGAAGATAGGTAATCCACTGAATCAGAGGAGGGTTTGAGGACTCCTTGGAACTAAGGGCTGAGGAATGTCCGGCTTTCAACTCTATGATGGCAGATGACATTTTGTGAATTTGGGGGTTGATTCTTGTATGCTGTCAAAAATGGTGCTCACTGACTGTCTCATTATTCTGGTTTTACCATGTTTATGGAGCATATAGCCTGTCATATGGTTGTATTTCTTGCTTGTAACCAGGAGGCCCTGGTAGGGGTCTTACATAAGGACACACACTATTTTATCAGATCTGTTTCTTATTGTACAAGCTTTAAGTCTTGTATTTTATTTTATATCCTTTAAATTTGACCTCAATAACATGATGTGATTGTTAGTGAAACAGACACCTTGCACTTTGGAGTGATGGCTACTTAGGAAACTGCTCTGCGTACTTGTGGGGAGGAGAAATGAGGGGGTTCTATTTGTTTATGTTTGGATATGTGTTCCTTGGTGGAGACTGTGTACCTTTCCCAAATGCCTGGTGGGCCTGAGAACCACATGGGGAAATGTGATATATATGTTTCACTACTGGACCAAAGGGGCATAGGTCTTGCAATACTGGCTTGCCCAGAACAATCATGAACATTAATGGTATAGGTGATAAGATTAAATGGGCGTGGTGTCACAGTTTCTTAATAGTTACAGGTCATTACTCTGCCATACTTCAAAAGATGTATTTATTGGATAACAAATGTAACTTCATCAGCAGAACTAAATATACACTTTTGGAACATGCAGGTCATATGAGGGGCTCCAGTGGTGTAGGCACCTATGCGCACAGAACCCTGCCTTTGTTGCCTCAAGGAGTGGCTAGACCCAGGTGTTAGCTATGCTATGGTCAATGGCTGTTGGTTCAAGATCAGGTGTAAGAATTGGTTTATTAGCAGAGGGGTGTAAGTACCCACCTCAAGTTATAATCACAATCTTATCTGATAGAGACTTCTAGCCGCAGATTCCTTATCATAGAATTATCCCCAGGTGTCAAACTGGCTCTGGAAATCTTTGTGTGCAGTACCCCTGCGTGGCAGTAGGTGGCTTAGTTTGGCTCCGCGTGGCTTCATCAGCATTGTCCGTGCCAGAATTGACTTGCCTGGTGCCTATATAGGCACCACCGCAGCACACTGACTTCAGTTTTTTTCTTTCCGCGCTAGTCAGCACAGATCAGGAGAAGAGCTGCCCCTTAGTCATTTTTTGACTAAGCTTTTTTTTACTTTGTCAAAGTACTTTTGAGGTTTTTCCTACTGATGTGTCAAGAAGTCTTCAAGGAAGGCTGGCTTCAAGCCCTGCGGCGCCTGTCACTGATTGATGACGGTGAGGAACCTGCATCTTGTATGCCTATGGTACCACGCCATGAACTCGAAGGCTTTGAGGGAACGAAACCTCAAGCTCCTGGCTGCTTGACGTGCGATGCTGCAACAATAGAGGTCCCTGTCGAGAGGAAGGTCCCAGGAGAGGTCGTGTAGTCCAAGATCCTCGTCGCACTTGAAGTCGTTGGGTCACTCGGGTAAGTCACACCACCTCAAGAAGAAGAAGTCAAAGAGATCTTTGACTTCTCCACGTCCATCAGCCAATGAGACAAAGGAGTGTCGACATTTGAGGCCTGCCTCCGTGGTTGAGCCAGCGTATGGGCCGCCTCCATGCCTTACCGAGTTTACGGGAGCTGGAGCGACCCCCACCCAGCTAAGATAATTCTATGAGGCCAGGCACCTCATATTTGGGCGGCCCGCTTCCTCTGGTGTGCGTTCGGGCCCGAGGGTTCGGCAGGGGCCCCTTCTAGTACTACACCGGCAGCTTCAGCCCCGGCACCAGTTGGGTCCCTAAGATCCATTCCTGGATTCGGACAGACGCTGGTTGTGCCACCTCGACCTTCCCCGGCGCCAGTCCCGTCTGATGCCGACTCCGGCACCTACTGGAGCCATGCCTTATTCTTATGGGCTACGGCTTGGGGATGAGTGGGAGGAGTCACTGGACCCTGAGGAATACCAGCCTTATGACACCTTGGACTGGTGAGGATCTGGGTGAAGCCAGTGAACTCGACACTTCTCCATATACTGGCATGCTTTCTTCCCCTACCGTGGCTATGGAGGAGGGAGCATCCTTCGCAATGGTGGTGTGGAGGGCGGCGGAGGTCCTGGACCTCAGCTTGCCCTCAATGGCAGTCAAGACGAATGTCTTGACAGAAGAACTTCAGCAGGGAGTATCCCGATCAGAACCGCTTCTCCCTTTTAATGAGGCACTTACGGACGCCCTGCTTGGGACTTGGTTCAAGCCTAGAGCAGGGGCTCCTATGATTAGGACGATTGCCCACTGCCCTGCTCCGAGGGACACAAACTTCCACAAACAACACCCCACCCCGGAGAGCTTGATGGTCCAAGCCTCCACCTCCCAAGTAAATCCTGGCGCATTCCCAACCGGATCACAGGATTGGGAATCCATGAGGCTGGATAACTTAGGGAAGATGTTTTCTTCCACAAGCCTGGCATTGCGGTCTGTGAACACAGCGTACCTTTTAGTCTGCTATTCCAATGCTCTTTGGGATACGGTTGCGCAGGTGCTGCCAACGGTCCCAGAGGAGGTCACGGCCGTACTCTTCCAGGCTGTTGCTGATGGAAGGAACGCATCTAAGTTCACGATACAATGTGGACTTACCACAACCGACTCACTGGGCAGAGTGGTTTCATCGACAGTGGCTTTACAACGCCACGCCTGTATGAGGGCGACTGCCTTTTCTGGGGATGTCTAAGCATCGCTTATGGACATGCCTTTTGATGACTCCCGTCTCTTCAGAGACAATGCGGATTCAGTGCTGGAGCACTTTAAAGGCAGCAGGGCTACGGCCAGGTCCTTGGGGCTTTCCATGGACCCTCGCCAGACCCAATCCGCCTTTCGCTCCTTTTGAGGCTACGGAAGGGTTTCCAGCAGCTTCTATATCCCCCCAGCCACTGCACCATGCATTCTTCTTGGCCACTGCGTGGCTGAGGACGCGGTACTCACAGGCCCCATGGGTTGGGCAGCCAGTGGTCGGGTTAGCCCACCACCCCTGACAGCCACAGCCTCCAAACCCTCCTAATCTGCCCTCCTACCATCATGGGCACCGAGTGGGTGGCCGGATTCGCCATCACCTGTCCCACTGGCTCTCCATACCATCGGATAAGTGGGTTTTGTAGATCGTCTGAAGGGGCCACTCCCTCCCTTTTGTGACTATCTCTCCCTCTATGCCACCAACTGTGACAGACTGATGGATGATCACCTATCTCTTCTCCACCAGGAAGTGACGGCTCTCTTGACCAAGGGAGTCATCGAGAGGGTGCCAACGCCAGAAGTAGGTCGTGGTTGTTATTCCTGCTACTTTCTGGTGGCCAAAAAGGATGGAGGCCATTGTCCTATCCTAGACCTGCACCCTCTCAAATTCTTCCCCAAGAAGGAGAAGTTCAAATTGCTCACGCTAGCTCAGGTCCTGTTTGCCCTCAACCCAGGAGGCTGGATGGTAGACTTGGACTTGCAGGATGCATACTTTCATATCCCCATCCCGCCTGCCCACAGGTGTTACCTGCGGTTCATGGTGGGCCACAAGCATTTTCAGTTTGGCATGCTTCTCTTAGGCCTCGCCATTGCCCCTCGGGTGTTCACCAAGGTGATGGCGGTGGTTGCTGCTCATCTGCGGAGATCAGGGGTGCCAGTCTTCCCTTATCTCGAACACTGGCTGTTGACGGCAGGTTCGCTCCAAGCTGTCATCTCCCACCTCCAGACTACAGCGGACCTCCTCCACTTGCTGGGGTTCACTATCAACATGCCAAAGTCACACCTGGCTCCCTCTCAGAGGCTCCCTTTCATCAGAGTCGTTATGGACACGGTGCAGTTTCAGGCTTATTCTCCCGAATGGCGAGTCCAGGATATTCAGGCTATGATATTGATGTTTCAGCCTCTATCCTGGATTTCGGTGAGACTGACTTTGAGGCTACTGGGCCTCATGGCCTCCTGCATCCTGCTGGTGACACATGCCCTGTGGCATATGTGGGCTCTGCAGTGGAACCTGAAGTTTCAGTGGGCGCAGCATCAGGGGAATATCTCCGACATGGTCCAAGTCTCAGAGGACACTGCAAAAGACCTGCAGTGGTGGCTTACGAACTGCGATTGGGTCAGCAGCAGACCCCTCTCCCTTCCCGAAACCGGATCGGACAGTAGTGACAGATGCTTCACTCCTGGAAAAGGGCGGCCATCTGGGAGAGGTGAAGATCAGAGGACTCTCGTCTCTGGTGGAATCCGGACTCCACATCAACCTGTTGAAGCTCTGAGTGATCTGATTAACATTGAAAGCCTTTACACCCTCCATCAAGGGAATGCAAGTGCAGGTGTTCATGGACAACACCACTGCCATGTGTTAGTGCAACAAACAGGGCGTGGTGAGGTCATGGACCCTTTGTCAGGAGGCTCTGCGTCTCTGGACCTGGCTGGAATGTCAGGGTATTTCCCTGGTGGTTCAACATGTGGCAGGCTCTCTGAATACCAAGCGGACAAACTCAGCCAAAGATGCCTAGCAGATCAAGAATGGCGTCTCCATCCAGAAGTGGTGCAACGTCTCTTTCAGACATGGGGAGAACCATGGTTACATCTGTTCGCCACCGCCGAGAACATGCAATTTCAGCAGTTCTGCGCACTGGAGTTTCCAAGGCGGCTCTAGCTCAGAGATGCTTTTCGTCTTGAGTGGAACTCAAGCCTCATATACATCTTTCCACCCATACCACTCCTGCTCAGAGTTCTCAAGAAGATGAGGAACGGCCAGGCACAAGTCATCCTTGTGGCTCCAGACTGGGTACGGAGAGTTTGGTATCCCAAGCTGTTGAGCACGGCCATCGATCCTCCGGTCAGGCTGCTTCTTCAGGAGGATCTTCTGTCGCAGCAGCATGGGAGGGTCCTCCACTCGAACTTGTCAGCTCTTCGCCTTCTTGCGTGGCGATTGAGCAGCAGCAGTTGACAACTTCTGACCTGCCTTCTGAAGTCTGTAATGTTATCATGGGAGCCAGGCGCCCCTCCACCAAGATGGTATACGCCTGCTGTTGGGGAAAATTTGTGGCATGGTGTACATAAACACAGATCGATCCCCTTTCTGCCCCCCTTTCTCAGGTTCTCATGTTCATCCTTTCTCTTGTCCAGTAGGGCTCTGCACACTCTAAAGGGCTATCTCTCTGCTATTTATGCGATTGCCTGACCAGCCATCCCTCTTCAAATCCCCTATTGTAAAAAGGCTCTTTAGAGGTTTTCAACATTTGTTTCCACCTTCCCCTTTCATTATGTTTTAGCGGGACCTCAATCTTGTCCTCTCTTTTCTTATGTGTGCTCCTTTGGAGCGTTTACACAATTGTCTACTCAGGCTCCTTACCATCAAAACGGCCTTTTTTCGTGGCTATAACATCTTCCCGGAAGGTGAATGAGCTTCAGGCTGCATCATCCAAGCCTCCCTACTTCAACGTCTACCCAGACAAACTGGTGCATTGTACGACTGCTTCCTTTCTACCGAAAGTGGTCACTCCCTTTCATGTATGCCAATCCATCACTCTGCCTACTTTTTACGCTGTGCCGCATCCCTCCAAGGAAGAGGAGCGACTTCACTGGCTGGACCCAAAAAGAGCCTTGCCGTTCTTCCTTGACCGCAAAAGAGAGTTCATGGTGGACGACCAACTTTCCTGGCGTGGAAAGTCGCAAAAAGAAACTGACGTCAGCGAGCTGGAATGGTGCCTATATAGGCACCACACATGTCACTTCTGGCAGAGATGGCGTGGACGACGCCACGTGGACCCGAAAGATGCTACCTACCGGCACACAGGGTTACTGCTCACAAAAAAAATTCCGGATCCAGTGTGACATTTGGGGATAATTCTAAGATAAGAAATCTGCACCTAGATAGAGTCTCAACCAGATAAGGTGTTACCGAAGGTAAGTAACTCGTTCATTAGGGTGAAACACTAAAGTCTATAAAAAACAAGGTCAATCCCTGATAGATATGACACAGAGCAGACTGGTTTAACTGAGGGGCAATGCGTAAAGTTTGAATACAGTACTAAAAAAGTAATAAAGTGAAAATGCAAAACAATGAAAACCTCAATTCAGATTAGAAAAATAGAGTAAACTTTAACAGACAAAATTACACCAAAATGACAAAAATCCAATGAAGGGAACCAGAGATATGAATTTTGGAAGTTTCAAGTAGAAATAGCTTCAAGACTAGGACATACCTAACTGCTTGAGAGAGACCACATTAATTACACCACAGAGAATATAGGTTCTATTGACTCCAAGTTGATTCTGTGGGAGGAATGTAAGACAGTCATTCATGGTTATGGTATGTCCAAGTTTACCTATAATTATTTGAATGGATTGCGCACACGATTTTCAATCAATATAAAAAGTGTAATCGTGAGTGTGCCACGTTGGATATATGCCTGCTTGACATATGATGTAATGACTGAATAAGGTGGCCAGGTCCTAAACAGGACTTGGACTCCAACGCACACAACAAATTGTGTGATACTCGAAGTTTAAACACAAAATTTTACTTTGTAAACCAAGATTTTCACTGTCAAATAGTATTTACATGTCATAAACAATGATCAATGAATTAAAGTATAAACATTCAATACATTTCTTATGTATAAATTACATGATGACTTTCATGATTTAACATATGAAAACAAGCCCAATGCATTTCGGGATATGATGTCCCTTCGTCACTAAGAAATAACTTAAGCACATTAAATTTGATTGACCCTAGGATTCAATTCACCTACAACATCCAAAAGAAAGCGTTAGCATTCCTAGATGTATGGATCGAATTAGAGTCTGATCACATCAGCACACGGTTATATAAAAAATCTACAGACAGAAATAACTCATTACTGTTTCAAAGTTTCCATCCACCGTCAATGATTAAAAATTTACCGGTCTCTCAGTTTATGAGAACTCGAAGAATCTCATCAGAAGTTGAAACTTGTGAAGAAACTTTACAAATACAGAAAGACAATTACATTTCTAGAGGTTATCCTGAGGAATTACTTGATAAACATCTCACGAAAGCGTTAGAAACACCACGAGAACAATTGCTCCAAAAACGAAATAAGAAAATCACAAATAGACCAGTTTTCGTGTCCAAATTCTCCACAGCTTCCAGAGAAATCAAGAATATTATTCATAAACGCTGGGAATTACTTCAATCAGAAATAGATTTTAAAGATCTATTCAATGAGAAACCACTTTTTGCTTACACAAGAGCGCATAATCTGAAAGAAATTCTATCCAGAAAAAAACAACAATCTGTGAAAGGGAAAAGCGGCACAACCAAATGTTGGAACTGTAACCACTGCAATAATGTCATACTCGGTGGAATATTGGTACATCCCAGAACAGGTGAAAAAATCAAACTCACGAATACCACCAACTGCAATTCGGAAAATGTTGTGTACTCTATTAAATGCCCATGCGGACTTTTGTATATAGGAAGGACAGAGAGAAAAATGAAAGTACGTCTCACTGAACACAAAAGTAAGATTAGGACAAAGAACATTAATTCCAGTCTAGCAGCACATTGGGAGGAATTTCGACATACCATTGCGCAACTCAAATTTCAAATTATTGAACAAATACCTGTTTTACCAGGATTAGACAATTCCAAAAAGATATTGCAACGTGAGGCTTTTTGGATAAACAGACTTAACACCTTACAGCCATTTGGACTAAATGACAAATTTGAAATGGCATGCTTTCTATAACAACCCACTATTTTGATTAACGTACGTGCTTTCAGAAATTACTATTCATATTATCTCACTCAAACAGCATCTGACAACATTCATTAGTTTTTCTTTAGTTCACAAATTACACTCGTTTTCTTAGAACACATTTTATCAGTTATTATTAGTAATAATTATGTTAGACATTTATGGAAAGGTCCATCTTTATGTCATGTTATATGTGATACAATTTGTTAAATGTTGAATGTGTATTTTAAGTTTACTCAATCTTCACCAAGGTGATACGGGAGCACTCTGACACGATGTAAAATACACAATTAATTTTTTTACAGACGGATATCCATCTGGTTTACCGTTTGCTAATAAACGCGGTTGGCATTTTTTTGTTTAATATGGTTGGGAACAGTGATGTTGAGTTTCGGTATACGGAGGGGGAGAATTTTTTTTTCACTTTCATTCGAGTTTACGATAGGTGAATTTTGAGTCTTTTTTAATTTTCACTTAGGTGACACGGAAGCATCTTTATACCAAGTGGTATATTTAAATTACTTATTTTACACGGACAGCATTTTTTAACAAGCGTGGTTTGATCAGTCAACCTTATTTTTGGTAGATTTCTTCCGTATAACATGGTTGCTATGAGTGATGTTGAGTTCAGGCACATCGAGGGAGAGTAATTCTTCCATTTCAACTTGAGCGCATAGACACGTGATCGTTTGATTACCCGGAAGCACGCTAGTTTTTAAGTGGCCGCCTCGAGCAGTGGAATCACTTGATCTTTTCGCGCCGTTTCAAGCAGTCAGGTGTATCCTTCGGTAAGCGTTTTTAGTTAACGGGGGAAGTTATCGGAACAGAACGTTTTTCAACCGCAGTATTGAGGATATTTTCTGTTTGTGTACAGTAGGTCATGGAGAACTATTGCTATCGTTATACGAACACTATGCTCGGGTCAACGCTTGAGGTGCAGTGGTTAAACAGCGAATTTGAGTAGCGACACACGTTTTTGAGGTATGATACGTACGGTTTATAATGTTGAATATGGTGATTAAGTTGGTTTAGTTGTTCATAGAGAGTATAATGATGATCTTTAAATCATGTAACACCATATTATGTAGGTGGTTTTGACAGACGGAATTTTGAGATTTGTTCTGTTGTTTCTTTGTTTCTTTACATTAGGCCATTTCCTTTCAAGTGTTGTCAGCGTCTGTTTGCCGATGAGTAAGTGATGGAATTTAGGTTACTTATTACCTTGAGCACATAATCAATTGGTGAAGGGTGCACGACATACCGATCCTTACAATTAACCACATCATTTGAATGGTTCTCCCATCTTTTTACTATTACAGGTTGCCCCTGACGAAGGGACATCATATCCCGAAATGCATTGGGCTTGTTTTCATATGTTAAATCATGAAAGTCATTATGTAATTTATACATAAGAAATGTATTGAATGTTTATACTTTAATTCATTGATCATTGTTTATGACATGTAAATACTATTTGACAGTGAAAATCTTGGTTTACAAAGTAAAATTTTGTGTTTAAACTTCGAGTATCACACAATTTGTTGTGCGCGTTGGAGTCCAAGTCCTGTTTAGGACCTGGCCACCTTATTCAAGTTTACCTATAAACATACACAAAAAAAGTAATAAACTGAATGCCTTGGATGAAGCTCTTCTTAAGACTGAGAGGTAATTGGCTGTGGCTGTCTTCCCAAGGCTACAGCACTTTGCAGATAGGACGAGAACAGAATTTAATTACATACAGTCCTGTGTGGCCAAGTAGGAAATAATCTCTAAATATGGTGGGCTTTCGTCTTCCTGGTGGAACAGAGGGCCGCCTATTATATACTAAATGAAGCCGATAGTCTATGCCACTGTTAGACAACACTTTCACAGGCATAAACATATTTATGAACATGTTATTAAGGTGAGTAAGATGGTTGCCTGGTTGCATAACAGAGAAGTGGATAATAAATGGATTGATGCAGTGGAAAACTTCACAGGAGGTACAGATGATGAAGGCTAGGACAAGGTGAGGAGTTTTCATGATTAGTACATGGACCGATATTCATCAAGAATCACTGGTAACACTGATGAAATATACATATTCCTGATCAGATTGTCACTCTCTAGAATTATAAATATGAATTTGGAAGCTTTGGATGACAACCTGATGGTAGAGAAGGTTATTCAAGCAACAGCCATGTACAATCTGAGAGGGTCCCTCTGCCTAACAGCGTCCAGCAGAGGTTTTTAAGAAGCCAGCAAGTCAGTCATCCTCCAAATTGTTACATTCACGTAATGCAGCACAGGAGGAGGGAGCATTATCCAATTTTATGAATCATGCTGTTATTGCACTCCTACAAAAGCAAGGCAAACCGACGACCTTGTGTCAGTTATATAACCCAATTTCTCTTCTCAACATGGAAACAAAATATCTGGTAAAAAAACTTGCTAACAGGTTGAGGCCAATTACTGCAAAAGTTATACATCCAGACCAATCAGGCAGTACACCACATCGGTCTACCACTTAACCCAAAGCAACTGCATGGTTGCATTTAAGATCTAAGATTTGACTGGTACCTGGACCGGCTTAAGCTCAGGTTCCTATGTTGAGAAAACCTTAGATTCTATTGAGTGGACATCTCTTTGTGGTACTCAAGGTGTTCGGGATAGCACCTAGTTTTTTATTGTGGCTAAAAGTTCTGTAGAAGTCACCACTCACTGGTTAGTCTAAATGGACTTTTGTCAAATGTTTTTGAGCTACAGACGCGTATGGGGCAGGGTTGCCTATTTTATTTCCCTTGGCCATTGAGGCATTTGCCATGGATTATAAATTATTTTACATGGTTTTGAGGGGAGGGAGGGTATGGAAGGCCATATCTCCGTATGTGCAGATGATATTCTTTATGTCTGACCCTGAACTGGCAATCCCGAGGGTGATGGTGAAGTTCCGGAGATACTCCAGCTTTAGTATTATTCGGTGTGATACCCAACTAAGGACCCACCATAGAGGGTTGTGTCACACCTTCCACTTTGAGAGGCTATGGATGGTTTTCAATATCTTAGTATGACAATTGCCTTATCCAGTCCAGGTTTCTTGGAAAGAGATCTGAATATACTCCTAGTGAGGTTCAAAGAGGATGTTCAACTTGGAGTTCACTGCCTCTATCTCTAATGGGCTGAGTGCCTCTTTACAAAATGATATACCTACATCGATTCTTATATGTTCTGCAAAATTCTCCATATAGGGTTCCAGATACCTACATAAATAAGACAAGCATTAAGTTCTGACTAGCCTGACATGATTCACCGGTTTACACCGGGTGAATTGCTCTGCGTACTCAAGGGTTTATTATTGGCTGTCTCAGCTAAGGTGATGATTTGCCACAAAATAAGCCCTCAGTCTGGTTAGATATGTGAGTGATGGGAAAATTGACCTAGCAACAGTTCCAATGTGGGGCAGGGGAGCGATATGGCACCTTGACGGAAATTACAGTTACTGTGTTAGAAGTCTAGAAGTTAGGTACTAGAAAGATACAGTGAGAAGGTCAAATTATTAGAAAGACACTGTTGTGGTCAGGCAAAATGTTAAAGGAAGTGTCCTGTTTGGTAGGGTATTGTATATTGGATCTTATAGGGATTTCAAAGCTGGGAGATCTGATTGAAGGGAAAAGACTAAAATTGTTTGAGGAACTTAAACCTTAATATGGTTTAGTGATCCCCGAAAACTATAGATATTTATTGTATAACATATGCTGGGAAGTAATGGGGTGGACTGGGATGCAATTTAGGAGCCTTGTAACGCCGCAACCCACAGCTTTGCTCCAGGGGACTCCATTCCCCAGATACCTCAACCCACAGGAGGAGGGCTGCAACGTCGCCAAGGCGCTGTAGCGTCATTTAATACTGGGAGGCGTCCCGCAGCACGAGAGCCTCGCAATGCCACAACTCACAGCTTTGCTCCACGAGACTCCATTCCCCAGATACCTCACCCCAGAGGAGGAGGGCTGCAATGTCGCCAAGGCACCGGAGCACCATTTAATCCCGGGAGGTGTCCCACAGCGCGGGAGCCTCGCAACGCCGCAACCCACAGCTTTGCTCCAGGGGACTCCATTCCCCAGATACTTCAGCCGAGAGGAGGAGGGCTGCAACATCGCCAAGGCACCGGAGCGCCATTTAATCCTGGGAGGCGTCCCGCTGTGCGGCA
This sequence comes from Calotriton arnoldi, assembly GCA_963921515.1. Classification (NCBI taxonomy): domain Eukaryota; kingdom Metazoa; phylum Chordata; class Amphibia; order Caudata; family Salamandridae; genus Calotriton; species Calotriton arnoldi. The sequence continues at coordinate 1,153,157 of CAWUFW010003094.1, forward strand.
CGCACGCCCGGGTCAAGACCAGGCCAAGGGCGGGCCCATCTAAGCCCGAAGGAGGCTGGGCTGGGCCACTACCCTTGGTTCTTCTTGCGGAGGTATGCTTGGTTTTATCTTTGTTTCCTGTAAATTCGCCTGGATTTATTTCTACCCATTGACTATTACATATGGTAGTATAACATGGGAAAGAAGAAGTTTGCAAGCTCCATGCAACTAGATACCCCCTCCTACATCAATTGATAGAATGCTACAGAGGGCAGTGAGTGTGATTAGTAATGAAATAGATCTTACTGAGAGAAGTCTCTCCCTCAGTTCATCAAATTTTACCCTATACCTTGCCCAACGCCATGTTTCTGTAGATTTGGCTAGATTTGATGATATAAGGCTGGCAGACCTCTTTGCCCAGTCTTCATCTTTGGCCAATAAAAAGCATGTATGTAGTTCCATGCTAGACACCAAACGCTCAAACGGCTGATCATACCTACTCAAAGGGAAACATCCACTCAGATGGAAGCTTTACCTCTAGATCTTGCTCCCACAGCAGCTTCTATCTATGAACTGCCCAATTCATTGGCTGGGGAAGTTAGGGCCCCCGGTACAGTCCTTGTGTCATCAGAGGGGGTACAGTTATTGGGGGATTGTTTTGCGAAATTGAAAGACTTATTGCAAGCAGCAGTATCACTGATTATTACATGGCTTGATGCCATGGAACATTTACTCCAGGTGATTAATCGCCCGGGAGGACAGAGTATGCCTAAACCCCGCTGCAGCTACAGTACCAATGTCGGCTGCAGTCATGGATCAAAGTCAGGCTGAAAGCTCTCAAAGAGTACCTGCTCTAGCACAGGATGATTCCACAGCAAGGTTGCAATTGCCAAGCCACTTCCCGTTGATTTCTCCATTAATGGGTAATGATCTCACATTAAATCATATGAGACACTGTCAAAGGGATCCCCCGGAGTCTTGTGCAATACGAAGAACTGAGCTAGCGGGGGGCTCAGTGCAAACCATGAAACAGCCGGTGATTAATCTACCTCCTGCTTCCCGCCCTTATGTTCTGGTTCTATCAGGAGTGCCTCCACTGCGAAAGGACCAACGTGAGATGCACAATGTCCTTTTGAATAAATCTTTGCACTGGCTAACTTGACACAGGAACTTTCCCCTCAAGCTGAGAAGCGCCATTTTGCTGACAAGAAGGGTGGTATGGATTGGTGCTGGGCCTGTGGACCGACAATGTGACTGTAATAATCAACTGCTTTTTGGGCAAGAAGGTAGCCACCTGGTTGTTAGAAATATTTTACCACGTCCCTTGGGTTACTGATATAAACCAGGTTTGCTTACATCTAAGCCCTCTAATGGTTCAGCTGCTTCTTCCACCGTATTGGCACCTTCATCTTTTGTTATTCCGGTTCAAAACCGATTTGAAGCTCTGGCAGATGTTGATTGACTTGGTAACTGGGAGGTAGACCAGCGTGCCTCCCCAGCTGCCATAGCCACCAATGCTGCTGTTGTAGAGATGCCCCCTGCTATCTATCTCAAATTGATATCCTGGAATGTTGCAGGACTATCTTCCAAACATGCAACACCGGAGTGGTATAATTGTATTGATTTGTATGATATATGTTTGTTCCAGGAGACATGGTCTACTACCCCCTTTATCAGCAGGGGTTTTCATCTTATAATGAGGTGGCAATCTCCTCAGGGAGAGGTAGACCGTCTGGGGGAGTAACAATTTGGGTCAAAACCACATTGTGTGCTGTCATTAAAGAAGTTAAACTGGGGTCACCGGACATTCTTGGTATTAGTCTTGCACTGCCTGGTTCTATCCCTTGTCATGTCTATAATAAATACTGTAGGCCCAGGGGTGGAAAACCCGAGTCTGATGTGATTACCTTGTTAATTGCACATTTAGCTTCACTCCCAAATGACATAATAAAAATTGTAGCAGGTGACCTCAACTGCCAGTTTGAGCCCTTAGATGCTCATTTTAGGCTTCACTCCGTAGAGGAAGACCAGGTCTGGTCTATACCTCAATTGTCAACTTTACCAGCAGTTAAATGGTCTTCCCTGGCAGTTCAACTAAATACGTTTGTGCTAAGTCAGGGCCTTAGGGCTTGTAATGGTAGGTCTATTACAGATAGGAATGGAAACCATACATTCAATCGTCCGCAGGGGTCGAGCATCTTGGATTATATCCTATTGGATGTGAGACTATGGGCTGCTTTAATAGACATGACTGTGATCTCTCGCATTGATAGTGACCACAAACCCCTTATCATTAGAGCTGAAGATGATAATGCCAACAGCATGCACTAATCCCAATATCCCCCTTGACGGTAGATTGGTTTTGCCATCTAACAGGCGTACGGTGCATTGGAGTACTATTTTAACATCAGAAGATTCCATTGGCAATATTTATTTATTGACCAGTTCTTGATATTGTTAGACCAGTCTCAGCCAGAGCCGAGAAAATGGGCAAGTCCTACAGATTCATATCTGCAATTGTTTGGTAAATTATATGAATATTTTATATAGGATCTTGCCACTTGAGCAGGAGGCTCAAATCCCCAACCTTGGTATAATCAGCGGTGTAAACTTGCAAGAATAGGGCTGACAGTGGCCATAAAAGAGCAGGACTAATCCAGGATAAGGGAGGCCCGATTAAAATATAAAGGCTGCATAAAAGAGGCAAAGAGAGAATGGGAACAGATGAAATGGACCAACCTGTTTGCTGCGGCAAGAAGGAGGGACTCACGCTCCTTCTGGAGCATAATTGCTACTGGATCTGTGGATGGTAATTCCCTCATCGAAAACCATATACCCATCGCAACCTGGGTTGCGCACTTTGCAAGCTTGTATTCTTTTCAAGATACTAGCTTGCAACCAGCTGCTGAATCCTTTAAAACCCTGCAGCAGAGACACCCTAGGGACTAGCAGTGATTTCGTCCCCATCGCTCTTATAGGCGATTCCCTTGAATGCCTAGCTGTCACAGACAAAGAAATTGTTAAGGCAATAAACAAAATTGTTCCACAGAAAGCTCTGGGTTTGGATATGGTTCCAGAAGATCTTTTTCTTGGTAAACCTGACGTGTGGGGGCCTATGTTTCTTTGGTTTGTAGTGCCAAATGGGAGGAGCTCCCATACCCCCAACATGGCTCGGTGCTGAGATAGTTCCCATTTTTTAGAAGGGAGCCCACAATACTCCAGCTAATTATAGGCCTATTAGCCTAATTGATTGCACCCAAAAACGTTTTGCAAGGGGTCTTCTGAATTGGCTTCTAGACTGTATGTCTGAGTCCCAGATTCTTATGCCACTGCAGGCTGGTATTAGAGAACGGACCAGCACGCTGGATCAGGTGCTCTGCTTTCAGCTCCTCTATTGGAAATTTGTTTTATTGGGTCGAGGACGTCTCTACTTAGCATTTGTAGATCTTAGATCTGCTTTCGATCTAGTTCCCCGCCCAATGTTATGGCAGGTCCTGGATGAATTGAGGGTACCACAATACCTGTTGCACATACATGATAATAACTTTGCCCAAGTGAGATGTGTTTCTATGGGAGAATTGACTGAGCCTTTCCTTGTCCACAGGGGGGTGAGGCAAGGCTGTGTCCTAGCCCCTACCCTCTTTTCCCTTCATGTAAATGATCTAGCAACCTTTGCGGACTGTGGCAGTTCGGATACCCCATCTTTTGCAAACATCAGGACAGAAGCCCTGATGTTTGCAGATGCTACGTTGCTTATATCAAAGTCCCCTATGGGCTTACAGACGATTTTGGACAGATTTTATGTTTTTTGTACCAACAGAGGCCTAGACATAAATATTACTAAAACTAAATTTATGGTACTCAATCCCTGCAGCACCATACGTCTTAACCCTGTCTTTAGAGGGTCCCACTTGGAGAGTGTTCGCACGTTCGAGTATTTGGGAATAACACTAAATGAGCACTTTAATTGGCACCCGCATATAACTAGGAACAGGTTAAGGCTTGAGCAAACCATGGGGGGGGGGTATCGTAAAACTGCAAAAGAGCCCCCCTTTCGTCCCATCTCCCCAGCACTACAAATTTTCAATCACCAAGCACTCGGCTCAGCTCTTAATGGAGCAGAGCTTTGGGGAAATAGGGATGTGTCTTCCCTTGGGCTTGTTGAAAATCGTTTTTTGCAAGAGCTGACAGGGCTTCCTATTAGTACCCTGTTGCTTCCCTTAAGGCTATATACGGGGCAAAAAAACCTGATTGACGTGCTAGGCTTAAAGCCCCTATCATATTGGAAGAGGCTCTGGTCTACCCCGGAGCTTGCTTCCTATCAGTCAGGGCTGCAGGAGATCTTATGTAGCACTGGTGCAAAAGAAATCCCATGGCTTAAATATATCAGCGTTACACTCACAAATATTGGGCTTGGGCAACTTTGGGATGCCTCCGTGGAGTGCAGTGAAATATCGAAGGCCCAAATTAAGAATGCCTATAGGCAACATAAGCTAAATCATTTGCATGCCCAGTCACAAGCAGGAACCATAACTCTGGCCTTCCTCCAATGGAAAGATAGTTACGGGCTGGAGTGTTTCCTGGATGATATTGAACCGAAAGCTGTGAGGAAACTATCTGCAGTTCAGGTACAGGTCTCTACCCCTCCTTTCTTTTACAGCCAGATGGGGGGCTGATTTGAGGCCCTCTCCCCACCAATGTGCCCTTTGCCTCTCAGCAGGTGAAACAGTAGAGCATGTCTTATTCTTTTGTCCTGCATACCAAGGCCCTGGAAATTTGCATATCCGACCATTGTGTCGTAACCTTGGGTACAGGACATGCAGAAAAGCTCTGAGAATCCTGAAATTCGATTCCACCCACTATATAGTGTTCGGTTGTGGAGAACTAGGCAAGATTATATGAAAATAAATACTGCCTAGTTAATTTGTGGTGTAAACAACTAATTAATTGAAGTACTCATTGCTGTTTTACTGTTTTATACTTCTTATATGGATTTTAGTGATGTATTTATGTTTAATAGTATCTATTCATTTTATCATGATTATAATCGTTCCATAAGCACTGATTCTGAAACTTTGAATGTATATTGGCGAATACAGCAAAGTAAAGGATACTAGGGTAAGAAGTTCTGGAGAAATGCATCAGTACAATGGATTCACTGACATATTATCGACAATACTAATACCGACCTACAAAATTATCATCACACTAATATCGTCAACCTATATTTAAGTTTTTTTAAATGTAAATATTGAAATCAAAATATCATCATAAACTACATCGAAACACCCAAAATAGAAAAACTAAAATATAGAAAACAAAAATATCAAAGCTATAAATATCGACTACATAAATATTGAACAAATATACCAACCGTAATAACATTTTAAAAATTAACAAATCTAATAAAAATAGCAATATAAAAATTATTCAACACACAGACATAATTATAAGCACCATATACACAATATTTAAAGTTAAATAAAACACCACTACACATTTTAAGTTTCTTTCTTCACCAAAAATGAAATATCATAAAAAAACAACTTATAAAAATACATATTTCAAACATATAATAAATACATTATTTCTTTATAAAAATAATAGTTATGTATAACTAAATTAACATGTATAATCAAATATACCTATGTTTAAATATAATTCACGTTTTCCAAATAAGGACATAACTGTCAAAACAATTAAAACAGACAATTTAAAATCCAATGAAATAAAACTACAAACAATAGCAACCAATAAAAAATTTACCAACAATTAAATAAACACTATATAAAACATAAAAATGTACATATAATCTACCATTACAGCTGCAACTACCAGAGAAGGCCGAATCTCTGCCACAACTCTACCAGAACGTCAAACCCCTAATTTTACACTTTCAACAACAACTCTTTAAAAGTAAATATGTTATCTACTTTATTACAAAATTAACCAAAATACAAGTAAATGAAATTATAAATAAACAAAATAACTTATGTGTTCTTTGTATACATAATGGGGCCTATTACTATGTCGGGCGGACGCAACCGACCTCCAGTCGACGGTCTTGACCTCTTGATTAGGATGCGACGAACACTGTTCGGTCGCATTCTGACATTTCCCTATTCCAGCATTCTAATGCAGCGGTCGGAAAGTAAATTGAGATGCGGCCTGGAAAGGCTCCGACTGTCATTCCGGGCTGCATCGTAATCGGCCCCTATATCTCCTCTACACATCTTCCCAACTAAATTCAAACTAACTACAAACGAAATCAAAGCAAAACCACTAAATAACGTAAGTATATTTTAAATAAAAACTAACCCACCAGTTTAAAATTAACCCAGGGCGTAGTTCGCAGAGTTTTGCTACGCGGAACTCCGCAAAGTGACAAAAAAACTCTGCGCGTTCCGCAAGTGGCGGAGTGCAGTGCGAACTGCCGTTCGCGCTGGTTTTTCTGCCGCTCGGGTAGAAATTCTACCCGAGCAGCAGCTCGCGCTCGCAAACTTACCGTTCGCGAGCGGGGAAAAAACTACACGAAGCGAAGTTTTCTGCACTCCACGAGCTCCGCGGAGTGCAGAAAACTCCGCGAACAGAGCGTAGTTCACCGCCCAGGCCTATTTAAAATACAAACCAATCCAACCCACAACCTATCCACACCATAAAAAAAATAGTAGTATTTAACAAAATAAATAATAATTTTCTTTTCTTCAACAGAAAAACCCACCCACCAACACCAAAGAAGAACAGAATATTTCACAAACCCCAAAAATATCAACGCACCCACATATGTAAGTGTATTAAGAAATGTTTTTTTTTGTTTTAAATTGTCCATAATACATTTTTTACATTTTCAACATGTATATTTAATTACAGTCCAAATTAGAAAATGACAGAGGGAGCAAAATGTGTTACTTCTCAGAAAAGAAAACTTCTACTATGCTATATGGGGTATACTTATAGCCAAGAAAAACAAACAGCTAACCATATTAATTGGAAATGCACCAAATACTATTCCAATGCCTGCTATGGGAGGGCAACAACAAGGGAAACTTCAGTAATAAATGATAAAGAGCATAACCACCCCCCTAACGTAACATAAATTAGAAGTCAGAGATGTTTTGGAAACTATTAAGGAAGCTAGTACCAGCTCTCAGAAACCCACAACAGAAATTCTAAAAGATATTCTACCCCGAGCAGAACCTGCCATCCCAACTTTAAAAAGATTAATAAGCAGAACCCAAAAATCTACAACCCATACCCCACCTACCTGTAAAACTTTAAGTGAAGTCCAAATACCCCCAAAACTATCAATAACTCACAAAGAAGAACAATTCCTTCTTTATGACAAAGAGAGGCCTATTACAATGTCGGGCAGAATTGCTTCCGCCCAACACCGTCTCGTAAACGGGACCGACCGCCCGATTTGGATGGGACCGAACACTGTTTGGTCGCATTCCGACATTTTCCTATGGGAGCATGTATTACAGCCGTAAACCTACTGTAGTACATGCTCCCATAGGGAAATGGGAGGTTTTGTTAATCCCTGCATACCCGTGGCAGGCACCTCAAGGTGCCTGCCACGGGGTGCAGGGATTAACATGGGGCCACCATAGGTGCTCCCTCGGCCCCCAATCGGAGGCTGTGCACACAAGGGGGCCCTGCTAGGGGCCCCCGAACATGCTTTCCGACAGGGTTTCCATGTCCGGAAGGCCGGCATGGCAACCCTGCCGAAACCCATGCACCGTAATCCCAAGGGTGGAAGGACCGCCCTTTGGGATTACGGGCTGGCCTCTGACTGGCTGACGGGCTCCTTGAGCCCGTCGGAAGCCAGCTGGCATGACCGTCCGGTTTCAATTCCGACCGGCTGATTCATAATCAGCCGGTCGGGATTGAAACCGACGATGGTGGTCGGAAAGCCTCCTACCGAAGGTCGGAGGCTTTCCGACCGCCATCGCAATAAGCCCTTAAATGTCATGAAAAAAGAATTATTGTCTTTGCAACACCCACAAACTTCTTAAAACTTTAACAATGTGAAACATGGATGATGGATGGGGCATTTAAAATATGTCCCAAACCTTTCTACCAATTATATACACTTCACGGACAATACCACAACAGTAACATTCCCTTTATTTATGCACTTTTACCTAACAAACAGCTACCTATGTAGACCTCCTTAACAAAATTAAACAAGAAACTAACAATTACTACCCTCAAAAAATCATTATTGATTTTGAACAATCAATTATACAAGCCATCCTGAAAATATTCCCACACACAGCCATACAAGGGTGTTATCACCATTTTAACCAAAGCATATGGATACACCTTCAAAAATCTACCCTTAGTGTAGAAAATTCAACCAACAGCCATTTTGTTTATGAAATAAAAAAACTAATCTAATAGCACTAGCCTACGTCCCAGTAACCGAAGTTGCTAATCACTAAACCTTTTAATTGAAAGCCCCTATTATCAAGCAAACAAAAATAAACTAACTCCCCATCTTGACTATTTTGAGGATACCTGGGTGGGAAGAGTACATATATCTGGGCACAGACGCCAACCAAAATTCCACATTCCATGGTGGAATGTGTACAACAGTACCCTAGCCCAAGAAGCAAACACGAACAATGCAGTGGAAGGATGGCATAATGCCTTCCAATCCACAATGGGAAGAAATCAACCCACCTTACACAAATTACTAGAAGCTATTAAAAAAGAACAAAGCTACCAAGAACTAAGACTAGAGCAATCCGTAACACAACTGTGCCCTAAACTAACAAAACAAACTGAAACAATGTATGAGCTTTTATAATTCAAGGTTAGACTCTATCCAAATACTAAAGGTCTAGAATATTTAGAGACCATGGCAAAATCTATACTCGAAATCAAATTTCCTCCAAAGAATTCAATAAAAATAAAACAAAACAGCAAACTAAATCTTAAATTATTTTTTTAAAATTTAAAATATCTACATTATGTAAAAAAGTCATTATTATTTAAAATAATAAAAATATTTTTAAACTTAAAAAAATTAAAATTAAATAAATATAAAATAACCAAACAAATCTACCACAAGCCTCCAAACATAGAAATAAAAAACTCAAATTAATCATAATTAACAAACCACAATTAATTAAAGAACAATTCCTACCCACTTAAACTAATTACAAACTACTTACAGTTTCGCAGCTGCAGACCTTGATCCAAACAACAATTAACAAACAGCAATCCTTATGAATCCATGTTTGTATTGTAAAATGCCCAAAAAATAGAAAAATAGAACTGTCCAAAAAAAACCTCACTGATATAATCCTTCGTACCGTACAACCATAAAAAACAGATTACAAAAAAGAAACGCTCCGGGAAATCCGAGAAATTAAGGAAATGTAAAATAACTATTAGTTTATAATAAACTAAAAGACATTTCCTTTAAAAAAAAATAACAAGCTCGACCTCCATCGAACTCAAAATCAGGAACGAATCCACCTGGTAAAAACAACACAAATCCCTCCCGCATATACATTTACTAATAAAAGTTGACATTACACTTAAAAATAACTATAGTAACTCAACACATACTTGTCTACACATAACTATGGGCCTGATTATGAGTCTGGCGGTCTTGCGACCGCCAGACTTGCGCAGGCAGTCCACCGTCTGCCGTATTATGATTTGGGCAGTGGACTGCCGGCTGCGCAGGGAACAGTTGTTCCCTGGCGGTGGCGCAAAGCGCCACAACGCAATATGCTGAGCGGGGACTGGCGCAGTCCCACTCAGTATATTTTGAGTTCCTGCTTCGCCAGCCATTTTATGGTGGAACCCTGCCATGAAAAGGCGGGCGGAGCAGGAACAAAGGGGCCCCACAAAGTTCCAGCACAGCATGGACGTCCAAGTCCATGCCATGCTGAAACTTTGGGGTCTATTAGGATGGCGGGCGGAGGCACCTCCGCGGTGCTGGCGGGGGTGGAAAATGCAATTTTCCGCCCGTGAACAGCGGTCCATACGTCCGCCATATTAGCATGGGCAAACCTAGGCCATTTCCCGTCCGCCGCGGTGCAACGTGAACCGCCATCTAAAAGCGCCCACCACCGCGGCGGTGGGAGCCAATGGAGACCCACCGCCGTGCGGAATGACGTCCCGTCCGCCGTACAAATCAGGATGCCCCAAATAGCCAGCCGCACCGCAGCGGAGAAACCTGCTAACCAGAGACGGCGAAAACACCACAGCGGAGATAGCGCAACCAGATTCACGGCCCCACCACCCGGTCACGACCGCAATGGACCCAGCCTTACATGTTTTCCCGGCGCTGTACGTGATACACCACCAGCAAGTCATGAACCGTCGCGGACGCCGCCGCAGGTATGCAATGACACAACTCCGCCCACAAACAGAACACACAACTCCCGGGATGACACAGGGTTCCTGTCCACACCAGACACCCTGGTGGGGACAGGAACAAAACCACAAGTGCACCCACACATGTGCTACCTATCAGTAAATCACCCCTCCGCATCCAGGCCACCCATCCACCGCAATCTTGCTGTAATGTCCCGGTCACGTCACCGCAGCGGTGAAGACGCGGGAAAACATGCACACATTGCAGGAAGGCAGGGCCTGTGCCAGGCATGGGCTGTGCACAAAGATCACAGGGCCACACCTCCACACACTAGGCCCCCCCTCAAGGGACATGCCATGTGCCCCACCTGTACCACCCCATGTACAACAACAACCCAGGTGACCCCACAGCCTGCACCACACACTCCAAACAACTAGGGAGGCAGTCTCAGCAGGTAGGGCTGCAGAGGAACATACAGCACAGAAACACATGGCCAGGGCAACCCTCACACCACACAGACACTACACTCATGGCAGCAAAACTGAGTCCAAGCACAAAATGAACACTGATACAGAATAGGAACAAAGACTGAACTGGACACACAGCCTGTCAAGTTACACAGACATACCCCACACTGACACACAGCCACATACACAGACCACATGTCAGCAGCAATGTAGGACCACAAATAGGAAAGCAAAAGTGAGGTGCACACCAATGGAAGGCCAAGGAGACAACCACTAAGCATGTGTACATCACATGCAAGGTAAGGAACATTTGATGACACCCTTACCCCATCAAACCACACATGGCTGCCACAGTGAGTGAAATTAAACCACAGCCACCACATCTGCAACAACTCAGGGAGATAGCAAGGCAAAACATGTATAGGTGCAGGAATGAAAGGAAGTCTCAGAAGTCAAATAGTCAACAGCCACACATCTGCCTCCAACTATTTGATAGGTGTTGGTCAGCAGCACCACACACAGGGCCCATTGACAAACTCCACAACTGTCAAACACAAGTAGGATCCTCCACACATACCCCCACCCAAACCACACCCACATCACACAACACCAGTGTCAAACACGCATAAGGGGGCCAATAATGTCCAGTCAATACATTGACAAACAATCACACTCCCTGGGGGCAGACACAAACATCACACACACTCAGGGATGCCTGAACCAATGCTGACACCAAAACAACAGCCATACACCAACATCAATAACAACACACACAGGAGTACAACAAGACCAGACCAGACCTGACCTGTGCAGCAAAACTGTAGAAAGGCAATGGGAGCACAGACAGAACAGGAGAACCCAACATCATCACCCAGCAGCACTGCACAGACTACATACCCCAACACAGACAAGAAGTGCAGGCACACACACACACACCAACACCACTGACAAAGTCACCCCTTCACAAAGCACACTTCATGAACACCCAAGTGCACACATTGAAATCAACACATGTGACTAGGACGCCTGGACATCACTAGATGAGCATACACCAACACTGCACTGCACACATCAAGAAAGCACACACAGACATGATTACCCTGGCCTGCCAGCCTGCAATACTGTGTATAGAATCCCACTTTGTGCTGGCACTGCATACACATATGACATGTGTCCAATATAGGCCAGTGGCCACGACAAAGTACTGACTGTGTCCATGAGATCCTGCACAGGGAAGAGGTAAACAGCAAGGCCAGTGGCCAGTCCAAGGTGCAGACTGTGTCCATGAGATCCTGCACAGGGAAGGGGTAAACAGCAAGGCCAGTGGCCAGACCAAGGTGCAGACTGTGTCCATGAGACCCTGCACAGGGAATGGGTAAACAGCAAGGCCAGTGGCCAGTCCAAGGTGCAGACTGGGTCCATGAGATCCTGCACAGGGAAGGGGTAAACAGCAAGGCCAGTGGCCAGTCCAAGGTGCAGACTGTGTCCGTGAGATCCTGCACAGGGAAGGGGTAAGCAGCAAGGCCAGTGGCCAGTCCAAGGTGCAGACTGTGTCCGTGAGATCCTGCACAGGGAAGGGGTAAACAGCAAGGCCAGTGGCCAGGAGAAAGTGCAGGTGAGGTACATGAGAAGCTGCACAGGCAAGGCTCAAACACCAGTGAACAACAAGGCCAGTGGCCAGGAGAAAGTGCAGGTGAGGTACATGAGAAGCTGCACAGGCAAGGCTCAAACACCAGTGAGCAACAAGGCCAGTGGCCAGGAGAAAGTGCAGGTGAGGTACATGAGAAGCTGCACAGGCAAGGCTCAAACACCAGTGAGCAACAAGGCCAGTGGCCAGAGAAAGTGCAGGTGAGGTACATGATAAGCTGCACAGGCAAGGCTCAAAAACCAGTGAACAACAAGGCCAGTGGCCAGGAGAAAGTGCAGGTGAGGTACATGAGAAGCTGCACAGGCAAGGCTCAAACACCAGTGAACAACAAGGACAGTGGCCAGGAGAAAGTGCAGAGTAAGTACATAAGATCCAGCACTGGGAATGGGTGGTACTGTACCCTGCCATGGTCAGCAACACACTCAGGGCGTCAACAATGGGAAGTCCATGGCACCACTATGGGAGAGACGTGTGTGAGGGGGACTAACACTCAGACTTGGCTGACAGTCTGACTGGGAGGTGGCTGTGTGTTGGGGACAGTTGGGGGACTGGACGGGGGAGAGAGAGGCCCAGCTGGGGTTGAGCCATCAGTGGTTTGGGAAGCCTGAGGGCTGCTAGGACCAGGTGGGGATGTGGCACGTGGAGGTGGACTCATGCTGCCCTGAGACACAGTGTGTGTGGGAGATGCTAGAGGGGTGCCCTTCCACTTCTTTGGGATTCGAAATGGCTCCCCTGTCTTGGGATTCATGCCAAGTGGCGTGTACACAACAGGCAAACTCACCACAAAAGCAGGATCATGTGCAGACGGTGGCCCTCCCTCTGGGGATGTGCTGGATTCAGCGGTGCGCTTGGCCCGGGATTGCCTCTGCCCCTGCATCCCCTGTTCACCATGTGTACCCCTACAGTGGGCTCCTTTCCCTGCTTCACAGGGCTCTGGATGGGAGTGGATGTTGTGGGTGAACCTGCCTTGGAGTTCTTTTTACGTGTACTCTTTACAGGCCCATGTTTCTCACTGGGCACGGAAACTCTCTGTTTGTCTGCGCGAGACACTTTTGGGACAGGTGAGTCCTTGGCTGGAGATGCCTTTGAGGCATGTGATCCTGAGGCATGCTTCTTGGCTTCCTTGCCCTGGGTGTCGCCTGAAGGGCTTTTGCCTCTGCGGTCTGGGGTGGCTTTAGCTTTCTGTGGGGATGGTGTCTGCGCCCTGGACTGCTTGGGCTGCTGCTGTTGTGTGCTCCATGTGCTGTATCTCTCCCTTGATGTGTGGGGTCTGTGGTCACTATCATCAGACGTGGCCACTGGCAGGGTGGTTGACCTAGGGACTGGAGGTGGACCATGAGATTGGGCCAGTTGAATGACTGCCGTCACCGCAGAGGACAGAGACTGTACAGTACGGTGTAGCCCACCCACGTCTGAATGAACGCCCTCCACGTAAGCAACCAGCTGTGCCAACTTGTCGTTGTCAATGAAGGCATTGAGGAGAGCTGTCTGCCCCACACACAGCTGGCGCAAAAGCACCACAGACTCAGCACCGATGGCAGCAGGGGTGACAGGGGCAGGGGCAGCGGTGCGTGGGGTGAAGGACACCCTTCCCTTTTTGGTGGTGCGGACACGGGCAGCAACAGTGGGAGTAGCTGGGAGGGTGGGCACTGGACGCTGTGTGGTCGACGATGAGGCAGAGTCCCTGTTCCCTGTGCCCGACAACATAGATGCGTCTCCACCGTCGTCAGATGACGTTGAGGTCTGCGTCTCTGGCTGCGACTCCTCCAGAAGACTCCTGTCCCCCTCAGATGCGCTGGTGACATCTGTGTCACTATGCTCATGTGCAGCAGTTGTGCTGGATAACTCACCACCGGTGTCCGTCCCCTGTCCTTCCGTGCCCACGGGAGATGCTGCATGATAGAGAGAGAGATGTAGGATCAGTACATTGGCATCAACATCAAAAATATATGCAAGCAAAGCATCACAAAAGATGATGAATTCTCCATGTTGCACAACACCATGGCAGTAACATTGTGCAACCTCAATCCAAAAGTTGAATCTTTCTTGGCATCATGCATACTTGGCATAAGTCACCCATGTGATGAACACACAGACAAATAGCCTGTTGGTGGCTCCGTGTAACCAGACACACAGATCCCTCTGTGCACACCTAGGGCCCTGAGGGGGGAAAAGATGTCCCTCCCAACATGTTGCCACTGTCACATCTTGAGCCAGCAGAAGTGGCCAACACAGGGACAGCCTCCACAATATCAGTCCACAATGGCCATGAGCACATGCCATCCGCCATGTCGTACCTTGCGGCACAACTACAGTTGCACATTGGTGCCAGATGTGTAGTCCTCACAAATCTGGCGTCAGGAAATGCACACATTGATGATGGCACACTCAGATGAAGCACTCTGCCGGTCACTGCCATGGGATGTCCCTGACTACCCCATTGAAGATGGTACCAGAAGGCACAACTACAAATGTGAATCCAAGGGCCATTACACCAATGGCATAGAAAAGTACATGTAGGGAGAATGCATGACAGCTGCACCCAACACTGAGGCCACTTACATGCCATTGCTTCACACTAGCAACATCAGAGCCCTGCACTGGCCCAGGCTTGGAACACATGCAGCCACTCACCACCCAAAGTCACACTCCCAGAATACTCACCCCCAGCTTGCTGCTGATGCTCCTTAAGACGTGCATCCAGTCATGGCTGCGTCACAGCTAAGATGCGTGTCATGAGTGGTGTCATGCTGCGCCGCGCCAACCTTCCAGCCCGAGGGACCAGCCCCAGTGTCATCTCGGCCACGTTCTTGCTCAGCCGACAGATGTCATCCCACCTCTTGTGACAGTGGGTGCGCCGGCGGTTGCAGACACCCAGAGCCCGCACCTTGCATGCAATGGCCCTCCACACAGCCTTACGCTGGTGTACTTTGAGCTGCAGGCATGGGAGACAAGAGGGGGAACACATCAGTGACACAGTGTTATGTACCAATATCTCTCAGTACAGGAGCATGATACTAACTCATCCCAAATCCACAGATATGTCTAACAGAGACAAGAATGCATCTCACATGGAACACCAGCATGGGAGAACCACACGTAAATGCATGCAGGTGTGAGGGTGGACACAGTACCTGCCCATCTCATACACATGCAGGATGCCAGCACATTAAGCCATATGTAGTCTGTCCACATCTACTATCCATTTTCATGCAGAGCAAGACATACATCACATATCAACATATGTATGGGGGTAGACTCACTGGGTCCAACACTGCACAGCCCTCAATGCACTTGCCCTTTAACTGGCTCACTGTGTCATGGAGGTCACATTGAGGGACATGATCTCACAAACGCAACCCCTCATCACAAGGCCTGTTGTGCTTGAACTACATGGCTGAAATGGATCATTGATGGAGAGTCAAGATTAAAAGCACAACTTTGACACTCTGTACATTCAGTGATGTGTCCCTGTCAGTTTGTGCGGTGAATGTGCAGGCCAGGTGGGGTCACACAGAGGTCCAACGTGGGGCATCTGAACTGTTACATGAAGGGACAATTTGGAAGCACAAACAGTGCCAACACATGCGAGTATGTGCACATGCTGGTGGTGATGGAAGGGTCTGTGCACAATAATGTGGAAATCTACAGTGTCATAGGTGAATGACCAACAAGAGTGTCACCCTCGGGTATTGAGGTCCTGAGCATAGTGCAGAACTAGAGATGAGGCACATATTGAGTCATATACAATTCCATCACTACCCTCTGGACAACAACCCTAGATAATGCCACAGATGGGCCTGTGAAGGACATCAGGGACCCACACAGACCTTCACACTAGCAATCACTGTCCTGACTCCTGTATTCCAAACTTGCTGCGTCACTGTATGACTGACCAGACAAAACATGTCTCTCAAATCTGGATGTGCAGGCAGGGAAACGTGTGGAATAAGCTAAACACCCCTTCCCCCTGGGGACAGCATGCTAGTCAGTGCATGACACAACCCCAAACTCATGCACATACTGCAGCAGATCAACTTCATGCCCCCCCTGCACTCTCACTCCCACACTGAGTGACATACCACGACATTTGGCGCACCATATAGCCTCGGATAGTGGGTGAGAACCTCGTCCACCAGGACCTCCAGCTCCTCGGTGGTGAAGGGAGTGGCACGGATCTTCTCTGTCCTTACCATCACTGTGTGCACAGGAGTCAGCAGCAGCAGAAGCAGTTGCTGGTGAGGGGTGACAGGCAGCAGGGGTGGCAGGCAGCATGCCCTGGAGACAGCAGCAGCAGTTGCTGGTGAAGGGTGGCAGGCAGCAGGCCCTGGAGACAGCAGCAGCAGAAGCAGGTGCTGGTGAAGGGTGGCAGGCAGCAGGCCCTGGAGACAGCAGCAGCAGAGGCAGTTGCTGTGAAGGGTGGCAGGCAGCAGGCCCTGGAGACAGCAGCAGCAGAAGCAGTTGCTGGTGAGGGGTGGCAGGCAGCAGGCTCTGTGAGCTGTGTAAATCTGTGGCTCTCACACACATATATAGCCCCTTGGGCTCGTTTCAGTGGTTCTAAGCTGCTGCAATTGGTGTTCCAGGTCTGCCTTATTCAAATACATCCAATGACCTGCTCCGCGTTGGCGGAGCACGCCTACCGCGATTTTCAAAATTGCATCAGGCTACCGCGATTGCGGTTCCCATTGGCTGTAAGGGCATGGTTCATGGCGGTGACACACCGCAGGAAACAGGCGGGCGCTACCGCGGTGGTGCATCTCTCAAGTGCATCCAATGACTGGCTCCGCGTTGGCGGAGCACACCTACCGCGATTTTCAAAATTGCATCAGACTACCGCGATTGCAGTTCCCATTGGCTGTAAGAGCATGGTTCATGGCGGTGACACACCGCAGGGGACAGGCAGGCGCTACAGCGGTGGTGCATCTCTCAAGTGCATCCAATGACCGGCTCCGCGTTGGCGGAGCACGCCTACCGAGATTTTCAAAATTGCATCAGGCTACCGCGATTGCGGTTCCCATTGGCTGTAAGGGCATGGTTCATGGCGGTGACACACCGCAGGGGACAGGCGGGCGGTACCGCAATTCCGGGGCCATACATTGCAATGAGTGACCGGGATCTGGGTGGCGGAGCATGCCAACCGCCATTTGTCAGTACATATGTTTCTCTCACTACCGCGATTGTGTCCCAGGGATTGGTGGTGGCACACCGCTGGTGGCAGGTGGCAGGCGGTAGCTTCCGCGATTTGGGTGCCATACATTGGTGCCTGTGACTGTGATTTGGGTGGCGGAGCATGCCAACCGCCATTTGTCAGTACATATGTTTCTCTCACTACCGCGATTGTGTCCCAGGTATTGGTGGTGACACACCGCTGGTGGCAGGCGGTAGCTTCCGCGATTTGGGTGCCATACATTGGTGCCTGTGACCGTGATTTGGGTGGCGGAGCATGCCAACCGCCATTTGTCAGTACATATGTTTCTCTCACTACCGCGATTGTGTCCCAGGGATTGGTGGTGACACACCGCTGGTGGCAGGCGGTAGCTTCCGCGATTTGGGTGCCATACATTGGTGCCTGTGACCGTGATTTGGGTGGCGGCACACTTTGTCAGCACCTATGGACACATGATGCTGGGTCAATGGCCAATGGGCAGTCATCTACAGTGCACGGTGGCCACATGATTAATGGCACCTCATTGTGCACACAATGCCAATGTGACATTTAACACACTGCTGACTACACATGCCATGTTTGTGTATGTGATTTAGTGCATTGGCATGTACTCCCTCACATGTCACTTGTGATATTGATGGGCATGTACACAGAACAGTGTTGTCATGGACTCTCCAATGTGTACACATGTCAATGTGTGCAAGTGCTGTGAACATCACAGTGATGTATGTCTTAATGAAGAATGAGCAGATTTGACTGTCTTGTTTTCTTGGTTCATGCACACACTTGTTGTTTACGCTAGGCCTGAGGTCATTGTGTTGTTAATGTGTGCCATGTTCAACTTACGCCTGAAGGTGGGTCAGGTACAGCAGCTAGGTATGGGACAGTAGTGTTGCAGTTTTACACATATGCTGTATGAAATACTCTCAGGCCTGCTCATGCTAGATGTGGCCATATCCCTATGTGCATTCGCATAGTCAGATGTTGTTTCAGAGGTACTTGCTGTGTGAGAGGGGACAAGTGTACGAGTAGTGTAGCTGAAGGTGTCCCTACATGTAGGCTGCTCTGTAACTCAATTGTGATGACAGTCATTGTTGGCGTTGTGTCAGTCAAAACGTAAGATGTCGTACACATCTCATGGTGTATTGCATTGACATGTGTCCACTTTCATCTCAACCAGGAGGAGACCAAATCTGCATCGTCCCTACACCGTGCTGGCAGACATGGAGGATGAGGAGGTCATCCGGATGATCCGTCTGGACAGAGCCACCCTACAAAACCTCTGTGCTATGTTGGAGCCCCACCTGCAGCCTCGCAGGACATACCCAACAGCTTTCATCCCAACATCAAAGGTGATGGCGGCTCTGCATTTTTTTGCCTCTGGGTCATTCCAGCACACGGTGTCCAGCGCAGGTGGGATGTCGCAACCCATGTTCAGCATGGTGCTGCGTGATGTCCTGGCCGCCATGATGATTTACAAGGACAGGTACATCCATTTCCCCAGGGTGCCGGTATTGGCGGCCATAAAGGGAGACTTTTATGCCCTTGGACACATCCCCCATGTTGTTGGGGCCATTGATTGCACCCATGTTGGGCTTGTTCCACCACAGGCACGGGAGCACATTTATAGGAATCGCAAACATTTCCACTCCGTAAATGTGCAAGTGGTGTGCTAGGCGGACATGATCATCACGCACGTGTGTGCCAGATATCCAGGCTCAGCCCATGACTCCTACATCATGCGGAACAGCATTGTACCCCAGCTCATGGCTAATCTGCTTCCTGAGCATGCATGGATTGTGGGTGAGTACGAAGAGTCCAGTAGCGTGGTGTGTGTGTGACATGCTGTCCTCTGCCACAGAATAATTACAAGGTTTATCTGTGTCTCTCACACCTAGGTGACTCTGCATATCCCAACCGTCCGTGGTTGCTGAGCCCACTGCGTAATCCCAGGACACCAGCTGATGTACGCTACAATGATGCCCATGGGAGGACACGTCGTGTGGTGGAGCGGACTTTTGGTCTCCTCAAGTCACGATTTCGCTGCCTTGATAAGACGGGAGGTGCACTCATGTACTCGCCCAGGAAGGTGTGTCAGATTGCTGTGGCATGCTCCACAACCCAGCCATTTGCAAGGAGATCCCCCTGATCCTGGATGATGATGAGCAGCCAAGGCCCCCACCTGCAAACCAACCCGTGTCCAGTGATGAGGACAGTGGAGAGGAGGAAGGTGTTGACCTGCATCAACAGCTCATCACCCGCTACTTCACTTGAAGGTGAGTGACAATGTACAACGGACCCATTGTCTGATGATGTTGCTGTTGTTGTGAAGGTGTATGTGAGCTTTGTGACTGCAGCCGGTTGTTGACTCAGTGGTGGCTGACAATGTTTATGGGACAGGGTGGTTTGGAACATCTACAGGATGTGTATGTTGGCACTTGTTGCTCATTGTGATGTGTGCATGTTGTATTTGCTTGATGGTAACTGTTGTATGATGTCTGTGATGCCATACCCAGACTAGTGAATCTTGTTCTGTTGTGTTTTCCTAGGTCCCTTCAGCCTCTCCTTGCCTACATACATTCCATGCTCCTGGTACATTGTAATCATGGTGAAGACTGCACATCCTGGAATAAAGACGGAGCAGTGACAACGACATGTGTGTAAGGAGTATTTATTTACAATGGTGGCATGAGAGTGTGGTGAACATTTACATTGAGGTGATTAGTGAAGCAGTGAGTTGGCAGTTATGGTAAATGAGAGTATCGAGTAGTCACCACATTGGTGTGGTGACCCAGTCCAACAGTCAGATGCCATTCACAAGGCAGTGTGGGGAAGGACAGTCCAGAAAGTCAATGCAGTGGTGAGGAGTGTTGCCATCATGGCTGGCTCCGTGACGGACGTTTGGCAGGTGCTTTGCCACGGGATACTCCCAGGGATTTCTTGGGCCGGCCCCTTCGTCGCTTGGCAGGGGGGGACTCTGCTGTAGGGCCAGTGGGGTCTGAGGACTCACCCCTCTCTGTGGCCACAGGGGAGGATGTTGAACTGTCATCCTGCGGCACAACAGGGGGAGGTGGAGGTGTTGTTTGGGGCGCAGGCCTGTCCCTCAGTGCCACCACTATCTGGCCCAAGAGGCCCACAATTTGTCCCATGCGGGTGTCCATGGACCTCCTCAGCAGGAGGAGCTCGCGGGAATCTTCTTCTGCCCGGGCCGGTCGTCCCTGGGCCTGTTCATATGCCCCAAGGACTCTGTTGATGCTGTCCAGGGCTTCGGTCCCAGGCTCCGGTTGTCTCTGAGTGACCCTGCCCCTCCCACCTGCCCTGCTGCCACGGACCTGTTGCCTCACCACTGTAGGCACCCGCATCCTCTCCCTGCCCTCCTCAGTTGTTGGTGTGGGGTGGTCATCCTCTGGGACAGGAAGAGTGTTGCAGGCAGCACTGGTGGTGGTGGTGGTGTAGGACGCCCAGGCCATAACAGCAGGGGTCTGCATAGCTGTTGGTGTTGCTGCAGATGTGGTGGGGGGGACAATGGGTTCCTTGGACCGGTTGCGCCCTGGCACACCAGATGGTCCGGCTACGAGCTCCTCGTCCTCTGAATCCCGGGAGTCAACATCCGAGAGTCCATGTTCCGGGGGGGAGGGGGTTGACTGGCTCTGCAGGTTGCTGGTGTTGTCCTCTGCAGTCAGTTCTTGGTCACCTGTGGGACAGATGGGAAATGGTCATTGTAGTGCACCACGCAAGCTTGTGTTAGCTGTGTATTATTCACTGTTTGTACACCACACAGTTGACTGATCATCACATTGTTTCTATGCGCACTACTGTGCCTCTTGAGATGATGTTGAGGTACATGCATTACTTGTCCATGGTGTGAGGTGTCAAGACATACCATGCGCCACGTGCATGTTTTGTGATTACAGGGACATGTTGCCATCTAGGGACAAGCGCAACAAAGATTTTCTGTGACGCCTCTTTGTTGATTACTCTGCCCTGGCAGACGTTACATCTGAGCATGAACTGGCCATTGACATCTCATGCATACCTTTGTCATGTCATGTGCAAATCTGAATTTGTACCACCAACCATGCTTTCTTTGTTTACATATGGTCATTGCAGCTCTGGCCACATGGCACTTACACATGTCAGTCAGTGCTGTGCATGATTGTGCACAGACTTTCTTCTACATGTGAATTGGTGTGTCACACTTTTGTTGCTGTGGCCGTTACATTTGCTTGGCTGTCTGGACACTGTGAGTGGCAATTGGATCTGTGGGTATTTTAGTGTGATGAGAGGGCTGGTGTTGTCATATGGCACCATGCTTTTTGGGAGGAATGGCTGGGTGCATGTACTGGCTACTTACCTGTTCTGTTTACACATTTGGGTTGGATTTGCGTCACGTCTTTGTGTGTGTGTGGTGGAGGCTTCCATCGTGCTCACGGATGGAACAAGAGGGCATGAGATCTCTACCTACCTGTTAGTTTGAAGTGGACAGTGCAATGACTGACACATGCATCTGGGTGGGAGGGAGTGCTCCATCTTGATGCGCTGGGGGACAGGGGGTTATGGTGGGAGTAGTACTGCAGGCCTCCCACCCCCAAACAGCCCTCCCTTTTAAGATGGCTACCTAGCTGTTAGTTTTGTTGTTGTGATACAATGGCTTGCCAATGCTTCTGGGTGGGGGGTGCTCCATCCTGCTCAGGGGTGGGACAGGGGGCATGGTGGAAGTTGTTGTGCAGGCCTCCCACCCCCAGACAGCCTCCCTTTTAAGATGGCTACCTACCTGTTAGTTTTGTTGTTGTGATACAATGGCTGCCACATGCTTCTGGGTGGGGGGGGTGCTCCATGCTGCTCAGGGGTGGGACAGGGGGCATGGTGGGAGTATTACTGCAGGCCTCCCACCCCCAAACAGCCCTCCCTTTTAAGATGGCTACCTAGCTGTTAGTTTGTTTGTAGTGAGACAATGGCTTCCCAATGCTTTCTGGGTGTGGAGTGCTCCATCCTGCTCAGGGGTGGGACAGGGGGCATGGTGGGAGTAGTACTGCAGGCCTCCCACCTCCAAACAGCCCTCCCTTTTAAGATGGCTCCCTACCTGTTAGTTTTGTTGTTGCGATACAATGGCTGCCACATGCTTCTGGGTGGGGGGGTGCTCCATCCTGCTCAGGGGTGGGACAGGGGGCATGGTGGGAGTAGTACTGCAGGCCTCCCACCCCCAAACAGCCCTCCCTTTTAAGATGGCTACCTACCTGTTAGTTTTGTTGTTGTGATACAACGGCTGCCACATGCTTCTGTGTGGGGGGGTGCTCCATCCTGCTCAGGGGTGGGACAGGGGGCATGGTGGGAGTAGTACTGCAGGCCTCCCACCCCCAAACAGCCCTCCCTTTTAAGATGGCTACCTACCTGTTAGTTTTGTTGTTGTGATACAATGGCTGCCACATGCGTCTGGGTGGGGGGGTGCTCCATCCTGCTCAGGGGTGGCACAGGGGGCATGGTGGGAGTAGTACTGCAGGCCTCCCACCCCCAAACAGCCCTCCCTTTTAAGATGGCTACCTAGCTGTTAGTTTTGTTGTTGTGATACAATGGCTTGCCAATGCTTCTGGGTGGGGGGGTGCTCCATCCTGCTCAGGGGTGGGACAGGGGGCATGGTGGGAGTTGTTTTGCAGGCCTCCCACCCCCAAACAGCCCTCCCTTTTAAGATGGCTACCTACCTGTTAGTTTTGTTGTTGTGATACAATGGCTGCCACATGCTTCTGGGTGGGGGGGTGCTCCATCCTGCTCAGGGGTGGGACAGGGGGCATGGTGGGAGTAGTACTCCAGGCCTCCCACCCCCAAACAGCCCTCCCTTTAAAGATGGCTACCTACCTGTTAGTTTTGTTGTTGTGATACAATGGCTGCCACATGCTTCTGGGTGGGGGGTGGTGCTCCATCCTGCTCAGGGGTGGGACAGGGGGCACGGTGGGAGTTGTTGTGCAGGCCTCCCACCCCCAAACAGCCCTCCCTTTTAACCCTTTCCGTGCTCATGACGAGCTCAGCTCGTCATGCTGCGCGGTAGCGCTGTGCGCATGACGAGCTGAGCTCGTCACGACCCCACCCGCGATCGGAATGTCCAGCATACGAGCGGAATTCCGATCGCGGTCAAGGGGTTAAGATGGCTAACTACCTGTTAGTTTTGTTGTTGTGATACAATGGCTTCCAAATGCTTCTGGGTGTGGAGTGCTCCATCCTGCTCAGGGGTGGGACAGGGGGCATGGTGGGAGTAGTACTGCAGGCCTCCCACCCCCAAACAGCCCTTCCTTTTAAGATGGCAACCTACCTGTTAGTTTTGTTGTTGTGATACAATGGCTGCCACATGCTTCTGGGTGGGGGGGGTGCTCCATCCTGCTCAGGGGTGGGACAGGGGGCATGGTAGGAGTAGTACTGCAGGCCTCCCACCCCCAAACAGCCCTCCCTTTTAAGATGGCTACCTAGCTGTTAGTTTTGTTGTTGTGATACAATGGCTTGCCAATGCTTCTGGGTGGGGGGGTGCTCCATCCTGCTCAGGGGTGGGACAGGGGGCATGGTAGGAGTAGTACTGCAGGCCTCCCACTCCCAAACAGCCCTCCCTTTTAAGATGGCTACCTACCTGTTAGTTTTGTTGTTGTGATACAATGGCTGCCACATGCTTCTGGGTGGGGGGGTGCTCCATGCTGCTCAGGGGTGGGACAGGGGCATGGTGGGAGTATTACTGCAGGCCTCCCACCCCCAAACAGCCCTCCCTTTTAAGATGGCTACCTACCTGTTAGTTTTGTTGTGTGATACAATGGCTGCCACATGCTTCTGGGTGGGGGGGTGCTCCATCCTGCTCAGGGGTGGGACAGGGGGCATGGTGGGAGTTGTTGTGCAGTCCTCCCACCCCCAAACAGCCCTCCCTTTTAAGATGGCTACCTACCTGTTAGTTTTGTTGTTGTGATACAATGGCTTCCCAATGCTTCTGGGTGTGGAGTGCTCCATCCTGCTAAGGGGTGGGACAGGGGGCATGGTGGGAGTAGTACTGCAGGCCTCCCACCCCCAAACAGTCCTCCCTTTTAAGATGACTAACTGCCTGTAAGTTTTGTTGTTGTGATACAATGGCTGCCACATGCTTCTGGGTGGGGGGGTGCTCCATCCTGCTCAGGGGTGGGACAGGGGGCATGGTGGGAGTAGTACTGCAGGCATCCCACCCCCAAACAGCCCTCCCTTTTAAGATGGCTACCTAGCTGTTAGTTTTGTTGTTGTGATACAATGGCTTGCCAATGCTTCTGGGTGGGGGGGTGCTCCATCCTGCTCAGGGGTGGGACAGGGGGCATGGTGGGAGTTGTTGTGCAGGCCTCCCACCCCCAAACAGCCCTCCCTTTTAAGATGGCTACCTACCTGTTAGTTTTGTTGTTGTGATACAATGGCTGCCACATGCTTCTGGGTAGGGGGGGTGCTCCATCCTGCTCAGGGGTGGGACAGGGGGCATGGTGGGAGTTGTTGTGCAGGCCTCCCACCCCCAAACAGCCCTCCCTTTTAAGATGGCTACCTAGCTGTTAGTTTTGTTGTTGTGATACAATGGCTGCCACATGCTTCTGGGTGGGGGAGTGCTCTATCCTGCTCAGGGGTGGGACAGGGGGCATGGTGGGAGTAGTACTGCAGGCCTCCCACCCCCAAACAGCCCTCCCTTTTAAGATGGCTACCTAGTTGTTAGTTTTGTTGTTGTGTTACAATGGCTTGCCAATGCTTCTGGGTGGGGGGGTGCTCAATTCTACTCAGGGGTGGGACAGGGGGCATGGTGGGAGTTGTTGTGCAGGCCTCCCACCCCCAAACAGCCCTCCCAGGGAAGATGGCTACCTAGCTGTTAATTTGTTTGTAGTGAGACAATGGCTTCCCAATGCTTTTGGGTGTGGAGTGCTCCATCCTGCTCAGGGGTGGGACAGGGGGCCTGGTGGGAGTTGTAGTGCTATTTTCCTGGGCACATACAACCCTGTAAATGTTGGCTACCTTTTGGGGTGAATCAGATGTAGTGGATATTACATCTGTGGGACATGTGTTGGATACTGTGGTGCATATGGATCTACTTGTGCCTCGGAGTTGTTGCTTTGTAGTTGTGCTTGACAGTACATTGCTGTATAATGCTCTACATTTGTTTGTACTTACCAGCCTCCACTCCACCGGGTATTCCTGTGAGACTCTCTGGATGCAGTATGGCAAGCACCTTCTCCTCCCATGCAGTGAATGTTCTTAGTGGAATGGGAGGGCCACCGCCAGTCCTCCGAGCCAGCTCATGGTTCTTGCTCCTCTTCTTTTTGACAACACTCTTCAGGTCATGCCACCGCCTCATGATTTCCTGTCTGTTGCGTGGGATGGTCCCTACTGCATTGACCTTATCGACTATCATTGCCCACATTTGATTTCTTCTGGCTAATGGTGTCTGTTGGACTAGGTTACCAAACAGTTGTGGTTCGACTCTGACTATCTCATCTACCATGACTGTCAACTCACTGTCTGTGAATTTTAGCATTTTCTGTGGTGCCATGGTGTGTGATGTGCTAAGGGGTTTGAGGTGCAGGTGTGTGAGTGGTGGGGGTGGGGGTGATGTGTATGGTGTGTGATGTGCACAGGGATTAGAAGTGCAGGTGTGGATGTGGTGGTGGTGCTGTGTGTGGTGTGAGTAGTGATGGTGTGCAGATTTGCCTCTCCTTTGTGTTCTGGTGTTGGGCCCTTCAGTTGTGGAGTTTTGCAAAGGATTGTGGTCAGGGAAGGGGCTGGTTTTCTGCTCAGCTATGTGGGTGTGTCCAAATGGGGTATTGCTGTCAGGTGTGTTGTGTGGGTTGTCCTGGGATTTGTATTTTTGTAGTTGCCATGTGGTTGTGTCATTGGGGTGTTATGTATTTATGGGTGCATGGCTAGTTTGCTGTGGGCACTTTGTGGCCTTGTTGTGTGTTTTTTCTGTCGACCGCCATATTTGTCACGGAGCGTCTGCAGCGGTGGCTCTGCTGCAGTTCTTCCGGCGGCTCTCCCATTCATCACTGTTGGCGTTTTCGGCGGTCGGATTCAGTGGAACATACCGCGGTCACATCGGGGATATCCTAATGTTCCGTGCGGTGTCTCCGCTGTCGTGGCGGCTGTTTAATTTGTTTCCTCCGGGAATCCGACCTCCGCGGACGGGTTTTCGCCTTCTCCGCCCGCTATGGGTGGTTTTTCGGTGGCTCTCACCGCCGCAGTCGTTTTTTTTTGGCGGGACATCCTAATCTGGCCGCCGGCTTTGCCGCGGTACCTGCGGGCGGTTGTTTTCTGTTACCATGGCGGTCGGGGAGGTTTTCCGACCGCCATCGTAATAGGCCCCTATGTTGCCATTCCCATTGCGGTGCCTGTTTTACATGCACCGCCATGGGAAAGGCAAAAGACTGCTGACCGTATCACAAGTTGAACTCGTGTAACACGAGTTCAACTCGTGATACAGTCGGCCCCTCGTGTAACATGAGTTCAACTTATGATACGGTCGGCGGTCCTTGTGCGGATTTGGTGCAGCGGAGCCGGCATTGAGCCAGCGCCGTTGCGCCAAAGTCGTAATCGAGCCCTAAAATTGTACAACACTACATATCACTAAATATACGACGCCGTAACAATACTACACATATTATTACATAAGCACTACACCACGTTACAAAATCCACAAAAACACAATACAAACTCTATACAATACCTAACTACCCCCCCCCCCCCACACTCTTAAATTACCCCAAACAATGACAGGGATAGAATAAAAAATACACTTCAAGCAAAAAAAACTGGCTGCCTAATTAAAATAGAAAAAAGACTATTTTCAATGAAAGTCAATGTAAAACAATGTTATTATAAAAATTTATGTTTAAAAAATGTATTTCACTGTTAATAATTTAAAAAATGTTATACAATTATTTCAAAAAATTGTACAATATATAGTAATTAATATTATATTATACATAATATTCTTTACTATATATTAAAAATAATGTTCTTAATTTGTTAAAAAAATATAAAAAACAAATTTAACAAATGTAAACATTATTAAAAGTATCACAAAAACATAATTATGTATGAAACAATGTGTCACAATAATTTTTTAGTAACTGTAATTTTTTTCTATGTTTATATTAAATATTATTTTAAAATATATTATTATTTAATATTAAAAACATTGTTATACATAAAAATAAATACAAACTGATGCACTATAATATTTGTAAAAGATATATTAAATAATAATATGTACTATAAATAATTATTTGACATATATTAAAAATGTCACAAATATTGTAACAAATGAACAATATAAAACTATTAAAAAATATATACTTAATGGATTTTTACATTCACAAATTGATTTTACATTTTTCTTTAATACTTTAAAATGCATATGTTTATGTTCTCTATCACAATATATTGTCAAAAATATTAAATGTTATCAAAAATATAATTTAACAAATATTATTTCAAAATATCTTACATTAAAAAAATTCATGTATTTTTATTTTATTTTCTCAAAACTGCACTTAATGTATTTGCTATACATCAAAATATAGGGGCCCATTAGGATGGCAGGCGGAAGCACCACCGCCGTGCTGGCGGATGCAAAAACCACCAGTTACCGCCCGCATGCCGCAGCCCACACGCCCGCCAAATTACGATGTGAAAAGGCAGCCAAACACCGCCGGCAAGCCAGCGATGCCGTCCGCCATCAAAGTGCGCCCGCTCACGTAGCGGCGCAGCCCAATGGAGACACACCGCCAGACGAAATCACGTACCGCCCGGCGTACAAATTACGATGCCGCAAACAAACAGCTCCCACGGCTAAGAGACACCGCACGTGAAAGTGAGGCGGAAACCCGAACGCCGAGCACAGACACCGAAGAGGCGACCCCCCGAGCATGAATCCAGCACTGCAGGCCCTCCCCATGCTCTACCTGATGCAGCACCCAGGAGTCAACGCACCGCGGCGACGCAGGTAGGCAGACACACAACAGGGGCACGCAAACAGCGCACACAGTGCAAGGGCGGGACAACTGCATATGGCCCCCACCCCGACACCCCTGCGTGGACACGACACATCCACCACTGCACCCACACATGCGCACAACGCAGAGGCCAACGGCAGCGCAATGCATGCGCCGCACACAAACAACACAGGGTCACAACCAAACACCACACACACCAGCACCACCCAGAACGCACATGTCACGTGACAGCCCTGCCACAGTCATGTCCCCAACCGGCAATTCACTGTTGCCAACCTGACGTCACACAACTGACCCGAACATGTCAGTGATGTCACGCAACATCAGGACACACCCCTGTGAGACAAACATGGCGAAGCACACAGCGGCGGCAACACCACCCAGTAGAACATGGGCCCCGTCGGGAAGAGGTACGCCAGTACCACACAGTAACACCCATACCACCCTGCACCCATGAACCAGACATACAAAACGGAACACCAAAGAGCCCGGGGACCGACAACAGGTGGACCCAAGAATGACACCCACACACAAGGCCCAACGCATAGCGGAAACACAGCCTGCCGCCCACACACGGGAGAGCAGACAGCACTGAATGACCTTCCATTCCAACTCCGAAACCACATCCCGACTAAACAAGCCGGAGAATACAGCCATTGTCCCAAAAAAGACCAACACAGGCATGCAGAGGAAACCGACCACAGGGCAGATAGCGCATATCACCTAAGAACATACCGAACGGGAAAGAAAAAATATAAAACTCCCCCATGCCGTTCCCATGCAAGTTATCTGGAAGGAGTCACACACCACTGACCTTGAACATTCAGAGAAGCACGTGGGATGAGGGCCCGTGTCCTCCGCACAAGCTAACAGAACACAAGTCCTGCCCCCTACGACCATCACAGACCTCACAGCAACCTCGGAGCTTGCACACTGCAGACTGCACACACAGCCGGAGCACGCCACCACATCGCCCCGCAGCAAAATGGCACCTACAACACACCTACCCAACTACGCCAAACAGGTCAAGCTGTACAAACACAACCTGATACAGCTAATGGGATGCGAACCCCTATCCCTGCTGAACGTAAGTTACCGACTGACTTACCGCATCGCATTGTTCAGCTGCGTCATACCCGTCTTCTACTGTCGGAGGTGTCCCTTCCACCATCCTGTGGAGTTGTGCCTCTCCAACCCGGCATGTCCAAGGGCGGACCTGCTACCACTATTCCACCCTCTGGACGCACACGACAGGGTCTGTTCAGCCTATGGGGGCATGGCGTATGTGGCGAACATCGGACCCACACTGCAATGGGACCACTGTGCCTCCACACGACGGATCATGGATCACAGCTACATCGAATGTCACCCAGCATGCCCCATCATGCTCCTACAAGGGACAACTTACGAACAACACCGTGACAGCCACCATCCGCTACATTGGCTGGCAAACATGTATACCACCAATGAAATGGAAGCCCTGCAGGAAGCCATCGCATACCTGTCAACCTGTCAATTCGTAGGACCCCGACGCAATCCCCCAATTGAGCCATGATGTCCGACACTGTACCCATGCTTAGCTTCCGCACGGACTGGCCAGTAACCACCACAACAGCCATACCAAACGACCTGCAACTGATACCACACCATCAACGACACTGCCATGACATCGGATGTGTCCGGGACATGCACTCTGTTCCCCATCACATCCAGGAACTCTGCATGTATCGGGGGAGGCAGTGGCATGGGATATGTGTATCGCACCCACATGGACAGAACTGCACGTACAACTATGCCATGACATGGATCCTGCGCCCATGGACATATGCACCGCACAGTGGACAGGAATCGCCCGGCTGGAGTATGTGAGAGCTGCACCCCTTCTCCCCCTCCCCGGAAATCCCGTAACAGGACCTTTGCATGGACGACAAGTGCATACAACAACAACACGACCCCAGTGACTGTGACATGTCCAGTAGCCACCATATGGCAACAACAAGTGGGACGCCGTTGCATGCACGTAAGCCCATGCCCTGATGTCAACTCACACGCACGCGTGCATGAGTAACAACAGCAGCACACCTGTCACATGGAACTGAGATGGACTGTGCCCATGATGCCAAGCGGTCTGGTAGGCTAAATGTATACCGTCTGTGTCAAAGTCCGCAGCACCGCAGCTACTTGCAAATGAACATTAGCACAGCAACGGCCAAGCAGATGTAACTCTGAAGCCCACATCCCACATGCAACAGCTAATCACATGTACCCCTACACCCTTAGCTATGTGTAATCATGCTCAGTATATCCTCCACATGCATACCGCTGCCAGTAGTGTCCACTATACTGCATCACAGAGGACATAAGTCACAATACATGGTTTGAAGAAAGAAACTGTCTCTGCTGATTCCTTTCACAAGTACGAATGTGAGATGATGAGAGTGTGTGATGTACACGGCAGTCGTGACATGACTATGTAGTCCACTGTCATTCGATGTCAACGCAAATGAGTAGCACAACTGTGGAAGACACACATGTGTCGTGTGAAGCGGGAGTGACGCTTTGCTCAGGTGGGTGGGTGTGACGGGTAGGTGCGCACATGCAAATTTGAAACACGCTGTGTCGGGAGGGGTCCGGAACTGCACATTACCGCTTCCCTGGGCAATGTTAAAGGCCACCCGTCGGGGGGGGGATGTGAACACGTGTGTGCACAGCAGCCGGGCACACGAACAATGCGGTATCAGGCGTACACGTCAGCCCACCCTCTGTGGACAAGCTGGATCCTGTTGTGCGCCCGCCAGGCCCTTGACAAGGCACACACAGCCCCTGCCGACCAGGTGTATCCCCAACATTGTCAACCTGCACAGGCAATCCAGGGCACGGGATGGCAGTGGAGCATGGTGGGGGAGAGGACTCGGCGCGCTCCTCCGGGACACATCACGCAGGCAAAACATCCTCAATGTGTAGCATGGCTCAAGTCATATGGAAGTATTGGGGGGACGCACACATCACGAGCAGGAGTGACGTCACGGAAGGTGGCTCGCACCATCCCACCCATTGCCTACATCTCCACACACGTCACATGCCGTTGCAACAGAGAAGCCAGCGCGTGCGCAAGCACCTCCGAGCCCGCCCCAGTGAGGCAAAAGAGTGAATGTGTGGGTCCATCAGCCCCAGATGGACGCGGCATGGGCCGCTAGGGCAGCTACAGCCTCTGTGTGTCGCAGGTGGTGTATCCGGACTGCGGAGACTGCAATGCATTGTCTATGTTGCCCGGGTCTCGAGTCGGGGCACCACGCAGGTGGACGGCGTCCCGCCACACATCATGCCGTGAGACAGACCACTCGTTCAACTGGACCCACACATACACTCCTTGGCCTCTCCGGGGCGAGCCTGGGGCTGCATCTGCATGCGCTAGCCCCACAGGTGCAAATGCATATTGGGGGGAGCGAGGGGAGGCCATGAGGACAGGGACAAAGACGACTGTATTACTGTCAGTGAGTTCAAGGAATGACCCTGATGTTGACAGGAAAAGACGTGCCCCGTGTGTATTGCAACTAGTCGCTAATCCGATCACCCTCCCATGTCCTGCATGTAAGCCCGCACCTAGCCCCGCCCACCCACCACATTGAAATTAGCACCAGCACAACATCATTCACATTCGAGGCACTGACTGGGGGTGACAACCATTGGACACACTTGTTGAGGCCACCCACGCGTACATGTGGGCCCTCCATGATCCATGTCACCTGCGGCAAAGTGATGACATGCGCAATGACGGAAGTGAGGAGAGCTGTCCGCCCCACGCACAGATGGTGCATCAGCTCCACAGACCCAGCAGCGAGTGCAGCAGGGGTCACATGTGCAGGGGCAGCTGTGCCTGGTGTGAAGGCACATTCAAATTGACAGCACATCGAGCAATGTGTAGTCTGCCCACATCTACAGTCCATTATCATGCGGACATAGAAAATGAACATAGGGCAACACATCTGTGTGGGTGCACCCACTGTGACCAACACTGCGCAATCATCGACGTACTCGCCCTGTGCATGGCCCACCACGCAAAGGAGGTCACATTCAGTGCCACCATCCCACACACACATCCCTATCACGCGACATGGTGTGTCCAATAGTCAGTACTGAGTTAGCGCCCATCTGGAGGGTCCTGAACAGGAGACACATGCAACCCACTAGGCAGTCGGTGCTGTCACCTACTGGCATTGTGCAGTCAATGTGCAGGCCAGGCTTGCTGGGACTGAGAGGGGCAGCATGGCCCAGCCTGACATTCACACGAGCAACAAGTGCACTGAGACCTGCATTGGCAATTGCAGACGTTGGCCTGCACCCAGCTGGCCCGGGACGCCTACCTCCATAGTGGAACACGCAGGGTGCAACCGCGAGGGTCATCGGAGTTGGCCGTAATGGCCTGGCCCATGTTGGTGACAGTCCGCTGATGCCATGTGCACCACACAGTATGATGTGCGCACTGCATCTGCAGGTGTGGCCATGATGTGCGTGTGGGTGCAGGTGCACAATGGACGGGGCCACAACATGCCGTGTGCATAGGCAGGGACGGCCAGTGGCCGGCCTCCACATGTCTGTTAGCATGTCATCATCTGCACATTGGCATGGGTGCATGGTATACGCATATGCACACGCATGTCATCTCTCACTATGTACATCTGCCGCTTGGCACGTGCAAGGTTACGTGTCACATGTGATGTGTATTTGCAAGCACACAGCCGTGTTGGCATGGGGCTGTCAATATGTACACCTGACAATGCTTCTGGAGGTGTGATCCGTACAGTGCTGCACATAGGGTGCAGTGGTGACACCAATGACTGTCTCATATCCCCTCGTGCCACAGGTCCCACTTGTCTTGGCCGCTCAGCCTGTGCCCACATCGTCGTTGGTGTGTGCCATACTCATCCAGCCTCGGAAGCAGTGTGATGCACAGCAGCCAGTCATGTTGCCGTGGTGTTGTCGCTTGCCGGATATGCAGTCAGTCCCCATCAGCACGCCTCACAGGTCATTGAGGCCTGGATCCCCATGTGCATGCACATAGCAATGGTTTCTGTCACTGCCCATTGCTATTGGTGGGAGACCTGTGTAAGTGTAGTGTGGCTGTGCTGTCCCTGCATGACAGCTGTTCTGTGACTCATGTTCTTGCTCTGTCATATCAGTGATGTGTATGTGAAAATGCCATGTGTCGTGTTGCTTTGACATGTGTCCACTTCCATCTTTCCTAGGCGGAGACCAAACATTTACCGCCCTTACCAATTGTTGGCGGACATGGAGGATTCTGAGGTCATCCGGAAATTTCGTCTGGATCGACCAACCCTGCATCGACTATGTGCCATGTTGGAACCCCACCTCCGTCCTCGCAGGGTGTATCCGACAGCATTCACCCCCACGGCTAAGGTGATGGCTGCACTGCATTTTTTCGCCACTGGGTCATTCCAGCACACAGTGGGCAGTGGAGGTGGGATGTCCCAGCCCATGTTCAGCATGGTGCTGAGGGATGTACTGGCAGCCATGATGCTGTACAGGAACAGGTACATCAGATTCCCCAGGGCACGTGAGTTGGCGGCAGTGAAGGGTGCATTCTATGCCCTTGGACGGATCCCACACGTCGTTGGTGCCATTGACTGCACCCATGTTGGCCTTGTCCCACCACAGGCCACTGAGCAGCTCTTCCGCAACCGGAAGCACACGCACTCCCTGAATGTGCAAGTGGTGTGCCTTGCGGACATGGTCATCTCCCACGTGTGTGCAAAGTTCCCAGGCTCGGCCCATGACGCGCACATCATGCGAAACAGCATATTACCACGACTGATGACCAATCTGCAACAGGACCGTGGCTGGATTGTCGGTGAGTATGTGGAGTTGTGTAGCGTGCTGGCTTAAGGATGCTGTCTACTGTCCTGTTTGAATTGCAACGGTTCTCTGTGTCCCCCACGCCCAGGTGACTCGGCTTACCCGAATGGGCCCTGGCTGCTCAGTCCATTACGAAATCCTCGGACCCCAGCAGATGACCGCTACAATGAGGCACATGGGAGGACCAGACGTGTGGTCGAGCGTACCTTTGGCCTCCTCAAGTCCAGGTTCAGATGCCTGGACCGCACCGAGGGGCGCTGGCGTACTCCCCACAGAAGGTGTGCCAGATAGTGGTGGCTTGCTGCATGCTGCACAATCTGGCCATTCGAAAGCAGATCCCCCTAATTGTGGATGACGGAGATCAACCAGGGCCCCAGCCTGCACACCAGGACAGCTCCAGTGAAGAGGACAGTGGAGAGGATGAAGCTGTGAATGTGCGTCAGCAGCTCATCGCCCGCTACTTCACTTGACGGTGAGTGACCATGTACGACGGCTGATGTGGCTGTAGTTGTGCAGGTGTATGTGTGCTCTGTTACTGGGGCCTTTTGTTCACTGAGTGCTGTGTGTCAATGGTCCATGTCCAGGTTGGTATGCCACTGTCAGTGGCTGTAGCATTGTGCCCTGTTGCTCTCAGAGATGTGTGTGCATTGCTTGTAGTTGGTGACAAGTACTGTGTGATGAGTGTGTGACACACTCATTGAATGTACTCTTGTTCTGTTTTTCACCCCTAGGTCCCTGCAGCCTCTCCTGTCCCATCGACATGCCACACAGCAGATGCTATTCTGCTCATGGTGGCGATTGCACATCGTGGAATAAACACAGGACACATTAAGCCGATTGTGATCAAGGTGTATTTATTAACAGCGGTGACATGTGATTGTGTGCAAGGTGATGACAAATGTGGTGCATGCTGTGACAATGAGTTGACGGTCATGGCTGCGTGATGGTCAAGGTGTACCCATGGAGTTCTATGTCCACAGTCCAACAGACACATGCCATTCACATGGCAGTGTGGGCTAGGATCGTATTCCAAGTCAATGCAGTAGGTGGTCAAGGTGGCTGGCTGACTCACTGGCGTTTGGTGCGGGCGAAGTCCTCTCTGGACACCTGTTTCCACTTAGGACGGCCCCTTCCACGTTTGGGAGGGGGGTGTTGATGTTCCGCTGGTGGTGGCTGAGGAGTGCTCACTCGCTGTGGACGCAGGGGAACGTGATGCTGCACGACCCAGCGCCACAGCAGGTGGTGGCGGAGGTGGTGTTGCTGGCCTTGCTTGTGCCCTCCCCCACCACCAGCTGGCCCATGAGGTCCGCGATTCGGGCCATGTGGGCGTCCATGGACCTCAACACCGCAAGGACCTCCCGCGTGTCGCTTGCCGACCTGGCCCATTCGCCTTGGGCCTCCTCATAGGCCCCAAGGACTCTGTCGATTGGCGGCAGGGCTTGGCTCCCAGGCACAGTTGGCGTTGGCCTGGCCCTGCTCCTCCTACCAGTACTGCTGCCACCGACCTGCCCACTAGCCACATTGCTCACCACGGGCCTCGCTGTGGCTCCCAGGGTGGACCCAGTCGGCCGGACCACCACTTGCGCTGGGGCTGGGGCCAGTGATGACGTGGTGGTGGTTGCGGCAGTGGGAGTGGCCGCAACGAGCGTGGGGGTGGCCGCCACAACAGTGGTAGTGGCCGCTACGACAGTGGCAGCAGGGGGCTGTGAGTGGTCATCAGCCCTGGATGATGGGTTGGTGGGTGGGAGGGTGCCTGGGGTGCGGTTGGGCCCTGCCACACCAGATGGGCCTGCTGGGTGGTCCGTGTCCGGATCGGAGGACAGATCCTCCACATCCGTGAGTCCTTGTTGGGGGCTTGCAGGCTGGCTGTGCTGGCTGCTGTCTCCATCTCCAGCATCCAGCAGTTCGTCACCTGTGGGGGGAATGAGATATGTTATTGTGTTGCACATGACAAAGTATGTATAGGTTGTCTGACATCCACAGTTCGTGCACAGTCGTGCACAGGTTTCCTGGAGCCGTGTGTGTGGCTGTGCTATTTGTTGTTGTGTGGGCATGCCAATGGGACTGTGTGCTGTGGACATGTGGCATGGGACGGATTGGCAATGCCGATGGGTGTGTTGCTGTGCTCCTGCTTTTTGTGGCTCTGGTGTATGCGGACTCCAGACCCATCGTGGAGGTTGGTTTGTACTATGCTCTTGGGGTTCAAATGTAACGCTTCGAAACGCAGATGGCAAAATGGGGGTCAGCCCCTGAAACGCATTTGAGATGCACTATGCTTTGGGGGTACATACTGTGTGACATGGGTGCAGAACGTGACATGTGTTGTGGCAACATGACAGTGCATGGTCTGAGGTGTGTGTATGTCTGACATACCCTGCATATTTGCTGTCTGTTGTGATTTCTGGCCATGTACTTGGACGCATTGTTATGAGTGAGTGATGGTTGTGTGCCACACGACGTATTGCAGATGGTCCAATTCCTTGGTGTGCGTGCTGCCCTGTGCCATGTGCATCACTGCAGTGCTCGGGGGTGTGTGGCCCATGTTATGTGTGTAGTTGCTCACAGTGTGACGTGCGCTTCATTCACTTCTGGCACATGATTTATCATGGGCATGTTTCTTTGCGTGACTACTGTATGTGGACCAGCTGTTCGGATGACATACCTTTCATGTGACTGGGGCTGACGGATGAGATGGATGGTATGTTGTATGTGCATTGTGTGTCTGTGTGTTTGATGGGTCCAGTGGTGTTCGTGTGCATTTCTGTTGTTCCACGCTGTTGCGTCTAGTGTGGTATGTCTTACATGGGCATAGTTGTGGGATGTGTGGTTGACAGGCAGTGGGGGCTACATGGACAGGACTTCGATGGTGTTGCAGTTGTGTGTGATGGGTTGCACTGTGCCTGCCGTGTGGTTCTGTTATCAGTGTGACTTGTGCATGCAGACGTGGCTCCTTGGGTGTTGCTGTGTCTGTGATGGGTCATGTGGGGTGTGACTCTGTGGTTCATGTCCGTGTGCACATTGTTCACATGGTTGTGGCAGGGAGCAGTGCTGCGTGTTCCTCTGCTACTTTACATGTCCCATGTGTTAGTCGTAATTCAGTCCTCATGCCTCCAGTCACCCCGCCCTGTCCAGTTTCCCACCTGCAGGTTGTTTTTGAGCGTGCACTGGACTGGATGCAACATGGTTATGGGCGGGGGGTGCTCCATGTTGCAGGTCTGTGGGGGTGGGGGCGGTGTTATGGGTCGTGGTGATGGCTGGACACCCACTGACACCGTTTGTCCTGGGGCGGGATGTCTACCTGTCGGCTGCCGGTGTGCACTGCAGTGGCTGCTACGTGGGTGTGGGGTGTGGGCTGTGCTCCGCCTTGCTGTGCT
Source organism: Calotriton arnoldi (assembly GCA_963921515.1). NCBI lineage: Eukaryota > Metazoa > Chordata > Amphibia > Caudata > Salamandridae > Calotriton > Calotriton arnoldi. Next base: position 1,190,987 of record CAWUFW010003094.1, read on the forward strand.
GTGGGACTAGGGGCCTGGTGGGTGTTGTACTTCAGCTGTCCCCCTCCCACCCACTGCGCTCTGTGTTGCGACTACTTACCTGTTACTTGTCGGTTGGTGCAGCTACGGCTGCCACATGGGTGTGGGGGTGCTCCGCCTTGCTGTGCTGTAGGACTAGGGGCCTGGTGGGTGTTGTACTTCAGCTGTCCCCCTCCCACCCACTGCGCTTTGTGTTGCTGACTACTTACCTGTTACTTGTCGGTTAGTGCAGCTACGGCTGCCACATGGGTGTGGGGGTGCTCCGCCTTGCTGTGCTGTAGGACTAGGGGCCTGGTGGGTGTTGTACTTCAGCTGTCCCCCTCCCACCCACTGCGCTTTGTGTTGCTGACTACTTACCTGTTGCTTGTCGGTTAGTGCAGCTACGGCTGCCACATGGGTGTGGGGGGTGCTCCGCCTTGCTGTGCTGTAGGACTAGGGGCCTGGTGGGTGTTGTACTTCAGCTGTCCCCCCTCCCACCCACTGCCTCTGTGTTGCGACTACTTACCTGTTACTTGTCGGTTGGTGCAGCTACGGCTGCCACATGGGTGTGGGGGGGCTCGTTGTGGCGCTTCTGGAGTACTAGGGGACCTGTTGGTAGTTACGTGGCTGGCTGGGTGTACACATGCCCCCATGGTTTTGTTAGTTGATATGTTTGGGCTGTGTGTGGGTGGTGGTGCCTGTCGCATGTGTGAGTAATGTGTTGTGTATTGTGTACTGGACATGGGGGTGTTTGTCCCTCGGAGCTATGGCATGGTGGTAGGGCATGTGAGTACATAGCGGTGTGCTGGTATACATTAGTTTGTACTTACCAGCCTCCACTCCCCCTGGTAATCCGGTGAGGATCTCCGGATGGATGATGACTCGCACCTTCTCCTCCCACGCTTTGAAGGTCTTGTAATGCGCGGGATTCCCTCCGCCAGTCGTGGCAGCCAGCTCTCGGTTTTTGCTCTCCTTCTTCTTGACCAGGCTTTTGATGTCGTTCCACCGTTTGTTTATCTCTCCTCTGTTTCTGGGTACGGTCCCGACTGCATTGACCTGGTCTACAATTCTGTTCCACATTCTGTTTCTGGTGGCTAGTGGTGTGTGCTGGACCTGGTTGCCATAGATTTGTGTGTGCACCTTGACGATCTCGTCGACCATGACCGTCAGCTCAGTGGAAGTGAACTTGGGCATTCTGTGTGATGCCATGGTGTTTGTGGTGCTGGTGCGGTGTGTGATGTGTGATGTGCAGGGGGTTTGTGGTGCCGGTGTTTGGTGGTGGTGGTGGTGTGGTGTGATGTGTGCGTATCTGTGGTGTGCTGCTGTCCTTGCTGTGTCACTGTGTCCTCTCCTCTCCTCTCTGCTTTGCAATGTTGCAAGGGGTTGTGGTCTGTGGAGGGGCTGCTTTTGTACTTACCTGTTTGGGTGTGTCCTGATGGTCTGTTGTTTTCAGGTGTGTTGTGGCTGGTGTTCTGGGCTTTGTGGTTTATTTGTTTGTCCAGGGGTGGTGTGTTTTCGGGATGTGTACTTTGTCTGTGTATTTGTGCGTGGGTTGCTGTGTGGACTTGTTTGCCATGTTGTGTGTGTTTGTTTGAGTCCGGGGCTGTTTCTGTGCAGGGACGTGGCCGCCATGGCTTCTGCCGTGTCCATTTTCTTCAGTGTTGTTTCCGCTGGCGGGCGGTGTATTTGTTGTTTTCCGCGCTCATGTCGGTGCGATCGTAATTTCACGTGCGGTGTCTCGACCGTGAGGGCGGGCGGTTTTGTGTTGTCGTGCGTCTTTCCGTCCGTGGCGGGCGGTTTGACTCCGACTCGGGCATGGGCGGGCGGTATTTTGTGTGTTTTTCCGCCGCTGGCGGTTTTCGGTTCGAGGCATCATAATTGCTGGGTCGGTATTCAGAAGGTGTAGGCGGGCGGATTTTTGCCGCTTTCATGGGTGGCGGATTTTTTTACGCCCGGTATCGTAATGGGCCTTATAGTAATTTCTTTTGTACAATACAATAATAAAAAAAAAAATATTTATTGTAAAAACCTGTTCTATGTATTGTGTATTTAAATAAATCTACATTTTTGTTGCAATACATTTTGGGGGCCGAGCACGATGCGGTCCGTAAAGGCTCCGACTGATGGTCGGAGCATTCCTGGCCGCATCGTAATTGGCTGCTCGCTTTACTTTCTGACCGCCGCATTACAATGCTGGTGGTCGGAAAATAAACAAGGTGGTCATTCCGGTTGGCTTACGATGGGCTCATGGAGCCCGTCGGCCAGTCAGAGCCTGCTCGTAATCCCAAAGGGTGGGCCTTTCTGCCCTTGGGATTACGATGCTCAGTTTCTGACACGGTTTCCATGCCGGCATGTCCGACATGTAAACCATGTCGAAAAGCGCGTTTGGGGGCCCTCAGCAGGGCCCCCTTGTGCATGCGGCCTCCGGTTGGGGGCCCGAGGAGGCACGTATGGTGCCCACCTGTTGATCCCTGCACCTTGTGGCAGGCACCTTGAGGTGCCTGTCATGGGTTGCAGGGATGAACAACACCTCCCATTTCTCAAAGTTTACGACCGTAACACGAGCTCCCATTGAGAAATGGTCGCATTGTAATTGGCCGGTCAGGACTGACGACCAGAGGTCGGTCAGTCCCAGGACTGAGACGGTGTCGTCCACCCGACATCGTAATCAGGCCCTTTATATACATATTACAAAAACCTGGCTCAATTTCTTATCTGTATAAATACAAATTTACTTTAACAAATAAACATGTGTTTTTATTAATTTAAAATACCAAACTCTACACATACATAACTTACTATTGCCACACCAACCTACCTCAAATCAGACAAGGTGCGGGACACTACACATAGATAATTTACTATTCCCACTTTAACATACCTTAAGTCAGAGAAGGTGCTATACACTAAACATATATAATTTACTATTCCCACTCAAACCTACCTTCAGTCAGGGAAGATGCTGGAAACTAAACACATATAATTTACTATTCCCACTCCAACCTACCTTAAATCAGGGAAAGTGCTGGACAGTAAACATATATAATTTACTATTCCCTCTCAAACCTACCTTAAGGCAGGGAAGGTGCTGGACACTAAACATATATCATTTACAATTCCTACTCCAAACTACCTTAACCCTGGAAAGGTGCTGGACACTAAACATCTATAATTTACTATTCCCACTCCAACCTGCCTTAAATCAGGGAAGGTGCTGGACACTAAACATAAATACTTTACTATTCCCACTCCAAACTACCTTAACCCCTTCGGTGCTCATGACGGACTGGTTCGGTCATGAACACCAGTGCCTGTGTGCTACTGACGGAACCATTTCGTCATGTGCACACTAGCACGAAATCCCTCTTCTGTAAACAGCAGAGGGATTTTCTTTTTTTTTGCCTCGGGAGGTGGGGAAGAGCTTCCCCAACCTTCCGAGGTATTTTTTTTATTTTCAATGTAATGACGATCGCGCGCATGGCGTGCTGATGTCATTACATTGAAAATGAAACTGAAACTTAGGGGCCGATTTTGATGTTGGCAGCCCTTAGTCTGTCCGACATCGATCTGGAACTGGGACCGAACGACCTCCCAAACCAGCAATTAGATGCGACCGAACACTGTTCGCTCTGAATCCTATTCTTTACAATGGGAGCATGCTCTCATTGTAAAGAGCTGAGGTGCAGTTCATCCTTGCACCCCGTGGCAGGCACCTCAAAGTAAAGTGCCTGCCACCAGGTGCAGGGATCACCTAGGCCACCAGCCGGAGGCCTTGCACCCATGGGGGCCCTGCTGGGGGGCCCCAAAGTCAGATTCCCACAGCCTTTCTGTGTCGGAAAGGCAGGCACAGAAAGGCTGTAGGAATCTGCCAACGTAATCCCTCGGACGGAAAGAGCCACCCTTGAGATTGCAGGCCCCTTTCCAAATGGCAGCCGGGCTCTCCGAGCCCGTCATAAGCCATTCGCAAATCCTGTTTGGATTTATTTCCGGCTGACTCCATCAAAATGGGTCGGTCAGAAATTAATCCATACAGGAGATTATTACGATGCTGTAGAAACGGCTCCCACTGAGCGTTGGAGCTGTTTCCTACAGCATCGTAATCGGCCCCTTAGTTTCAGTTTCACTGTTTCGGTGCTCGTGGGGCTAGCCCAGCCCCCGAGCATCAAAACACATGGGAGAGGTATCATTGGAAAGGGGAGAATCTCCCTAGTGGATCCCTGCTTGGGGATTGCTGCAGGAGGGCGATCCCCAAGCAGGGATCACCCTTTAGACACCAGGGAAGGGGGAGCAGCCCACTGGGCAAGGGCCTTTGCTCCCCCATTTCAAATGGGTGCTTTTTGTCTTTCTGCCCCCATGGGCAGCAGATGGGGGCAATAGCCCCCTGTCTGCCCCCCCCGGGGGTCAGAAAGCCCACTAGGCACTGACCTTTTTTTTGCAATGTGCCTAGCTGTGGGTTTTGGGCCCTAGTGCAGCCGGCACCTAGAGAAACCTAGCAAACCTGTACAATTTTTAAAACTAGACACCAAGGGGAAGCCAGAATGGGGTGACTTGTGTGCCTCTCACCAGGTTCTGTTACCCAGAATCCCTTGCACACCTCAAACTTTGTAAAAACAAAACATATTTTCCTCACATTTCTGTGATGGAAAGTTCTGGAATCTGTGGGGAGCCACAATTTTCCACGCACCCAGCATTCCCCCAAGTCTCTCCATCAAAATGGTACTTCACTTGTGTGGGTACGCCTAGTGCCAGCGACAGGAAACGTCCCAAAACACAACATGTACACATCACATTTTTCCAGTGAAAACTGACCCTTTTTTTGCAATTTGTCTAGCTGTGGAGTTTGGACTCTAGCTCAGCCGGCACCAAGGGAAACATAGTAAAACTGTACCGTTTTGCAAACTGGACACCAAGGGGAAGCCAGAATGTGGTGACTTGTGTGGCTCTCACCAGGTTCTGTTACCCAGAATCCCTTGCAGACCTCAAACTTTGTAAAAACAAACACATTTTCCTCACATTTCGTGATGGAAAGTTCTGAAATCTGCGTGGATCCACAAATGTCTACCTACCCAGCATTCCCCAAAGTCTCCCGATAAAAATGGTACCTCACTTGTGTGGGTAGACCTAGTACCTTCGACAGGAAATGACCCAAAACGCAACGTAGACACCACATTTTTCCAGTGAAAACGGACACTTTTTTCACAATGTGCCTAGCTGTGGATTTTGGACCCTAGCTCTGCCGGCACCTAAGGAAACCTAGCAAACCTATACAATTTTGAAAACTAGATACCCAGGGGAATCCAGGATGTGGTGACTTGTGTAGATCTCACCAGGTTCTGTTACCCAGAATCCATTGCAAACCTCAAACTTTGTAAAAAGAAAAACACATTTTCCTCACATTTCTGTGATGGAAAGTTCTGGAATCCGAATGGCTCCATCCACCCAGCATTTCCCCAAGTCTCCCATTAAAAATGGCACTTCACTTGTGTGGGTAGGCTTAGTGCCCGTGACAGGAAATGGCCCAAAACGCAACGTGGACGCATCACATTTTTCCACAGAAAACGGACACTTTTTTTGCAATGTGCCTAGCTGTGGATTTTAGGCTGTAGCTCAGCCGGCACCTAGGTAAACCTAGCAAACTTGTACATTGTTTAAAACTAGACACCCTGGGGAATCCAGGATGGGATGACTTGTGTGGCTCTCTTCAGGTTCTGTTACCCAGAATCGCTTGCAAACCTCAAACTTAGTAAAAAAAAAAACCATTTTCCTCACATTTCTGTGATGGAATGTTCTGGAATCTAAGGGGAGCAACAAACTTCCACCTACCCAGCATTCCCCCATGTCGCCCGATAAAAATGTTATCTCACTTGTGTGGGTAAGCCTAGTGCCCTCAACAGGAAATGGCCCAAAATGTACTGTGGAGACTTCAAAATTATCGGTTAAAAGACCTTGTTTTGCGAGGGAGTCACCTGCATTTTTGATCTTGGGCTCAGGGGCCATCTAGGGAAAGCTCCCAATCCCAGACATTTCTGAAAACTAGACACCCAGGGGAGTCCAGGGAGGTGTCACTTACGTGGATCCCCCAACGTTTTCCCACCCAGAATCCCCTGTAAACCTCAAATTCAGCCAAAATAAATCAAATGTTTGTCACATTTCTGTGTGGGAAAGTTGTGGGATCACCGGGCTGACACAATTTCCTACCACCCAGTGACAGGCAAGGGCCTAAAACGTATTGTGGAGACATCAAAATTATCTGTCGCAAAAGACTTGGGGGCCGATTATGATGCGGGCAGATCGCCACCGCCCGCATGGCGGTGGCGATCCGCCCGCCATTTACGTCCGTCCGCCACCAAATTCCCCCCGCCATATTACCATGGCGGAGGGGACACCGGCGGACGGAAAGACCGTCCGCATGTTTTCCGCCCGGCCGATCAGTCGACCGGGCGGAAAAGGGATTAATATGGTGGCAGTGTCTGCAAGACACCGCCATCCACATTATGATGCCGGCGGTGATGAGCCTTTCCATGGCAGCGTCGTCGCCATGGAAAGGCTCGCGGTCCCTGACATTGGGGGGTGGGGGGTGTATTTTAGGGGGTGGGGGGTGCACATGGGGGGTACCATCTGCATGCACAAGGTGGCAGGCACCGCGCGGTGCCTGTCACGTTGTGCACGCAGATGCACAACATGCATTTCCAGCACTGTGGCGGGCGGTGTTGTGAGCACCGCCCGCCACAATGCTGGAAATGGGGGATGCCACCGTGGCATCCTAATCACATGTGCGGGACCGCCGCACACATAGCGGGCGGTCCCATTTACCGGGGCGATGGCGGGCAGACAAAGTCCGCCCGCCATCATGTCCGGCCCCTTGGTTTTGCAAGGGGGGCACATGCGTTTTTGGTCTGGGGCTCGGCAGCAATCTAGGAAACCTACCAAACCCAGACATTTCTGAAAACTAGACACCCGGGGGAGTCCAGGGATGTGTGGCTTGCGTGGATTCCCCAAAGTTTTCCTACCCAGAATCCTGCAAATCTCAAATTTAGATTAAAAAAAAAATCACATTTTCCTTACATTTCTGGGTGGGATCACCATGCCGACAAAAATGTCCTACCACCCAGCGTTCCCCTTGGTCTCCTGATAAAAATGGTTGGGGGATATATATACCAATAACATAAAATCTATTTAAAAAAACATTAAACTATTTAAAAATCTTTAAACTTAAATTTACCACTACAGTCAGTGCAACAGTAGGGAAAGTGTTGGATAGCGGAGGGGTAAAATTACTATTCCCACTCCAGTGAGTGCAACAATAGGGAAAGTGTTGGATAGCAGGGGGGTAAACATTACTATTCCCACTCCAGTGAGCGTAACAGTAGGGAAAGTGTTGGATAGCAGACAGGTAAAAATTACTATTCCCACTCCAATGAGTGCAACAGTAGGGAAAGTGTTGGATAGCAGAGGGGTAAAACTTACTATTCCCACTCCAGTCAGTGCAACAGTAGGGAAAGTGTTAGATAGCAGAGGGGTAAAAATTACTATTCCCACTCCAGTGAGTGCAACAATAGGGAAAGTGTTGGATAGTGGAGAGGCAAAAATTCCTATTCTCACTCCAGTGAGGGCAACAGCAGGGAAAGTGTTAGATAGCGGAGGGAAAAATATTTGCTATTGCCACTCCAGTCAGTGCAACAGTAGGGAAAGTGTTAGATAGTGGAGGGGTAAAAATTACTATTCCCACTCGTGAGTGTAACAATAGGGAAAGTGTTGGATAGCAGAGGGGTAAAAATTACTATTCCCACTCCAATAAGTGTAACAGTAGGGAAAGTTTTGGATGGTGGAGGGGCACAAATTACTATTCCCACTTCAGTCAGTGCAACAGTAGAGAAATTGCTGGATTGCGGAGAGATAAAATTTACTATTCCCACTCCAATAACTGCAAAAGTAGGGAAAGTGTTGGATAGCGGAGGGGTAAAAATTACTATTCCCAATCCAGTGAGTGCAACAGTTAGGAAAGTGTTGGATAGCGGAGGGGTAAAAATTATTATTCCAACTCTACTGAGTGCAACAGTAGGGAAAATGTTGGATAGTGGCGGGGTAAAATTGACTATTCCCACTCCAATCAGTGCAACAGTAGGGAAAGTGTTGGATTTCGGAGGGGTACCAATTTATATTCTCACTCCAGTCAGTTCAAAATTAAAAACAAACAAAATATTAACAACAAAAATATTTAAAAGACAAAATAAATAAAAAAATATATTAAAAAGTAAAATACAAATACATTTAATATCACAAATTTAAAAAAACATATTATAATGTTAAATGCATATGACTCATACCTACAAATATTATATTAAATTTAAAAAAAATACAAAATTCAAACAAATAAATATTTTTAATTAGAAATTATTTGGAAACAAAAACATTAATTATTACATAAATTTACTTTTTAATTTCCGACCCTGTAACATCCACACAGTTCACAACCCACATTTAAATTTTAAAACAATTTACTTACATAATTTACATAATTAATTACCAATTAAAGAAATATTATTAATTAAAAAATAAATTAAAACTCAAAAAATTTATAAACTTCCCACACTTTACCCCTATAACCCTCATAAACCACAGCTAAAATTAAACTGTACAAAAATTAATTACACAATTAAAACTTATTTTCAATTAAATAGCTAATTGTTTTAACTCGTAATTATAAAGTAAGTAAAATTAATTTACTCCCCACCCTTTACCCCTATAAAAGTAGAACCAACACACAAAAAATATAAACAATTTCCCTAATTAAATATCAATTAATTGATTAATATTAATGATCAACTAATTATTAATTAAAAAACAAATTAATTCCCACGCTTTACCCTATAACCCCACAACCCACACCTAAAATTATTTACACATTTTCCATATTTAATTTTCAATTAATTAATACTAATTAACAACTTATTATTAATTAATTAAAAATTAATTACTTCCCACCCTTTACCCCTATAAACCCCACAACTCGCACCTAAAAAATCAGACAATTACCATAATTAATTAGCAATTAATTAATTAATATTGATTAATAACCAATTATTAATTAATTAATAATAAATTACATCCCACAATTTACACTATAAAATCTCAATTAAATATATATTAATAAATAAAAAATAATCGTTAATTTATTTTAATTAAATAACTTCCCACCCTATTCCCCTATAAACCCACAACCCGATACAGAACAAAAAAACGCAAAATTTAATTAGAATAAAATTTTTAACTACTAAAAATTTAACACATATATTACAAGACAAACAATTCTTATACAAAAAAAATACATCACATACATTTAAAATATATACTAAAATACATAACACTAATTAAAAAATCAATATTTTAAACAATTATATTTTTGCAAACGATATTAATGACTTCTATATCTTTAAAAACGATATTTCTTACCTTAAAATCGATATTCTTGACCACAATATTCTTGCTGTCGATATTTCTGACTCACGATATTTCTGACTCGATATTTCCATGGGTTGACATTTCCAACTTGATATTCTGTCTGCACACCGGCTCAGCGGCCATCTAGGGAAACCTACCAAACCCACACATTTCTGAAAAATAGACACCCGGGAGTGTCCAGGGAGGTGTGACTTGCGTGGATCCCCCAATGTTTTCCTACCCAGAGTTCCCTGCAAACCTCAAATTTAGCTGAAAAAACCCCACATTTTTCTCACATTTATGAGTGGGAAAGTTGTGGGATCACCGGGCTGACACAAATTTCCTACCACCCAGTGTTCCCCAAGGTCCCCCAATATAAATGGTTCCCACTTGTGTGGGTTGGCCAAGTACCCGTGGCAGGGAAGGGCCCACGACGTATTGAGGAGACATCAAAATTATCTATCACAAAACGACCTGATTTTGCAAGGGGGCCACCTGCTATTTAGTTCCGGGGTTCTGCGGAAACCTACCAAACACACACATTTCTGAAAACTAGACACCCGGGGGAGTCCGGGGAGGTATGACGTGTCTGGATCACCCAAAGTTTTCCTACCCAGTATCCCCTGCAAACCTAAAATTTAGCTACAAAACAAATCACATTTTCCTCACATTTGTGTCTGGGATCACCGTGCCGGCACAAATGTCCTACCACTCACTGTTCCCCTCGTAAAATGATACCTCACTTGTGTGGGTGGGCCAAGGGCCTGTGACTGGAAAAGGCCAAAACATAGGGATTGAGGGGATAGCACAGCGAGCTCTAGGCGCTATATTTGTTTTTTAAGACGTTTTTAGGCGAATCTGCATTGGACACCCACACAAGTGAGGTATCATTTTTATCGGGAGACCTAGGGGAACACTGTGTGGTAGGACATTTGTGCCGGCACAGTGATCCCACACAGAAATGTAAGGCAAATTTTTTTGTTTAGCTAAATTTGAGGTTTGCCGGGGATTCTGGGTAGGAAAACTTGGGGGATCCAGGCAAGTCACACCTCCCTGGACTCCCCAAGGGTGTCTAGTTTTCAGAAATGTGTGGTTGTGGTAGGTTTCCCTAGATGGCTGCCGAACCCAGGACCAAAAATGCAGGTGACTCCCTCGCGAAACAAGGTCTTTTTATAATCGATAATTTTGAAGTCTCCACAGAACGTTTTGGGCCTTTTCCCGTCGCAGGTAGTAGGCCCACCCACACAAGTGGGGTACCATTTTTATTGGGAGACTTTGGGGAACACTGGGTGGGTGGAAGTTTGTGGCTCCACGTAGATTCCAGAACTTTCCATCACAGAAAGTGAGGCACCATTTTTATCAGGAGATCTAGGGAAATACAGAATAGTAGAACAAGTGTTATTACCAATTGACTTTCTTTGCATTTCTGAAAAATGTCCTCTAATTCACATGCTTGTATGGGTACCCACAATTTTGAGGGGGTACAAAATAACCACTGCTTCTAAACTCTATATTTTGTTCCCATTTCGGAAATATATAGGTTTCCTTGGTACCTATTTTCCTCTTTATATTTTACCAAATGAATTGCTATATACCCGGTACATAATGAAAATCCATTGCAAGACGCAGCTCAGTTTTTAGCTCTGGGTACCTCAGGTTCTTGGTGAACCTACAAATCCAATATATCCCCGCAATCAGAAGGGTCTGACAGACTTAACGATATATTGTTTCCCAAAAACGTAGAAGAAGTTACAGGTAAAAATGTTGGCACAAATGGCTGTTTTTCCAACTCAATTTCAATATTTTTTTATTTCAATTGTTAGGTTCTATAGAAAAACCTTGAAGGATCTACACAAATGACCCCTTGCTGAATTCAGAATTTTGTCGACTTTTTAGAAATGTATAGTTCTCCGGGATCCATTATTGGTTTCACACCCATTTCTACAACTTACTGGAAGGTGTTGAAAGCACAAAAAATACGAAAAGTTTGGTTTCCGAAAATAGTCTGCCTGTTCCTGAAAGCTGGAAAGATGGTGATTTTAGCACCACAAACCCTTTCTTGATAACTTTTGCAGGGAAAAAACCAGACACTTTCTTCTGCAGCATTTTTTCCCCATTTTTCCTAAAAAACAAAAATTAGCTGTATTCTGGCCAATTTCTTGGTCCCCTCCAAGGGAATTCACAAACCCTGGGTACCTTTGGAATCCTCGAGATGTTGGAAGAAAAGGACGCTAATTTGGCATGGATTCCTTATCTGGACAAACACGTACAGGGGTTTAAGTGAGAACTACCACAAATAGCCAAAAAAAGGCTTAGCATGGGGGGGGAGGGGAGGCCTAGCGGCGAAGGGGTTAAGTCAGGGAAGGTGCTGGACACTAAACAAATATAATTTACTATTCCGACTCCATCCTACCTTAATCCAGGGAAGGTGCTGGACATTACACATATATACTTTACTATTCCCACTCCAAACTACCTTAAGGCAGGGAAGGTGCTGGTTACTAAACATACAGAATCTACTATTCCCACTCCAATCTACATTAAGTCAAGAATGGTGCTGGGGGGCGTGGTGTGCAGCCCAAGATGGTGGTCGCTTAAGTGACGTGCTCCGGGCTGGGGCAACTGATCTGGACAAAATCCGACATTCCCTATCTCATCCGACGGCTGGCAGAAATGCAGGGAACTAGCTGCCCATAACTGGAATGCCACACCAGAAACTCCGATCCTCCGAGGTGACTGAAGAACTGAGTTCTGGAGTGCGATGGACTCCGGTACGACGCTGGGCCTAGACTGTGGGAGGGGCCTAAACTGCAGCGGGCTCGCCTGAACCAAAGCCGGGCTGAATGAGCCTGAGGCCGGCTGGCGCATCAACTCTAGTCCCCGGGCTAGAGCCCCACACCGGATGCCTGCACTCATCGCCCGGAATGACCCGCAGTGATCGCCTGTGAACTGTATCGCCCGCAGTGAGCTGGGGCACCCCTGCCATCACGATACGCTGCAAGAGAGGCCATACCTGCTCGGTGGTAAGCGGCCCGTCTGCCATCGGCGTGGCTACTTCTTCCCCTGGATCTGCATTACTTCGTCCATTGATAGCGGTGCCATCTCCTGGAGGGACCGCGCAGACCCCCTAGACGGCGGAATCTGCCTGAGCCGTTGGAGACACAACGCCCCCCGTGGTGACCGCTGCTCCTGGGTGACGGCCGTAAGTGAATCGCAGCCATAAGGAGCCTCGGGGGCAGGGTTTAGAGCGGTGATCTGCTGGAGGCGCCCTGACATCGACCGGGTTGATCTCGACCCGGACCAGCTTGCGCAACCTCTGAAGGAGCTGGGTAACTGGCGGAGACCCGAGACGCTACTCACGGCGGTGCCGTGGAGGTCCCTGAGGCCGCTTCTTATTTTCCTGTCAGCCCTGCAGGTTGGGCCTACTTTGGCAGGTCAGTGGGGGCCCTCCATCGGAGTCCGCTGAGAGGGTGAAGAACGGTGCAGCAGTGGGCGCCCTAACAAGAATATAATGTGTTATACTGGATCCCCTCCCATACTTGACTTTCTACACGTGTGTGACCTGCTGGTAGGGACTATTGTGGATTGTAGCAATTGGGCACCGGCTAGGATATCTCAATCAAACCAGGAGTGGAGGGTGCCACTGTCTCCAGGGGCTGATAGCCCCACGTCAAGGCCACTGGTTTGTTCCTCCCCGGCCACCTGGAACCCCCCCCTTTTTCCTGCTTGGGTTAAGGTTCCACAAGGGAGACAGATCTGCAGCTGAGGCTCATCATCGGCAAAAATACTCCCGGCTCTGCAGCGTGTGAGTACCATTCTTCCAGGTTGAGTTTATAGTCTGAGACTGGGTAGGACGCTTGGCCGAATCCAGCAGAGGCCCGGGGTGATCAGATCAGTGAAGGAGTCCGCTTGAGGGCACTGAGCAGAGTGGGACCAGAAGCTTGGGTTCACTTGTGGCAGGATCAATGTAAGGTTTTGAGGCACGACAACGGAGCTGTGAACTACATCTAAATAATGTGGCGCCCACAAATAGACAAAGCAGCTAAGTAGTGAACATCCAAGTGAAGTATATCGCCCTCCTCAGTGGTTGCTGCTGGCGGAACCACACTAGTAATCATGGGCAGAGGAAAGCCGAGAACAACCTCCAGATCCGGGAGGACAGGGTAGCTCACCGCCGTCGGAGCACTCATCCAGTCGTTCGCATCAAGCAGAAGAGGGGGCTGTAGCTAATCCCCCAGTGGATAAATTGGACATGATCTTGAAAAAGATACGAGATTCGAGGTCCGCGCTGGAAAATCAATTAGGCATGATCTCAGTGGAACTCAACTTACTCAAGGACGACCATAGAAAATTAGTTGATAAAGTGAAGTCCACAGAACAAACTTTGGAAACAAGTGAACGCTCATGAAGAACAATTATGTCAAATGCGCCAGCAGATTGACTCCCTCCAAGCTCGTGCAGATGATGCGGAAGGTCTGGCCCAAAGCAACCTCAGAATTGTTGGCTTCCCAAAAGGATCAGAAGGCCCTAACCCGACGACTTATATAGAGAACTGGTTGAAAACTAGTGTGGCCCCTGCCGGTCTGTCTGCACACTTTACTGTTGAGCGAGCTCACCGAGTCCCTACACGTCGGCCAATACCTGGTGCAAACCCCTGCCCAATATTGGCCAGAATTCTGAACTACAGAGACCGTGACCATTTGTTACAGGCAGCAAGAGACAATGGCCCATTACAAGTAGACAACGTGAAAATCTCGATCTTCCCCGACTACACGCTAGCTGTGCAGCGCAAACGTTTTTCATAAATGGAAGTTAAAGCTCAGGTCCGGGCAGCAGGCCTCACATTTGCCTTACTGTTCCCAGCGAAATTGAAAATCATATATAACCAGCGCTCTTTAATTTTTACGCAGCCGAAATCACAAAGTGCCTCCCGGAGACGCAGAAGGGGTCTCCTTACACAGAGTACAGGCTCTAGTCCTCCGCCTCGACAGCAGGTGATGGAGGGTAGGCAGGGGGCCCTTCTATCTGCCGCGACCTTTCGTACCTCTCGTCCACCTATCAGCACAAGCCCTTCTGATGAGGCCAATTCAGACTGATGGAAGTGTGGCACTGTTTCCCTCGGAGTCCACGCAGCTAAGTAATGATCCTTTGGGGTGACATGTTTGCGTATAATATGGAACATTGTCCCTGACCAGTTTGACTGTGCACTACAAGCTTCCCATGTAGGCTGTAACACTGACCCCACAGTCATGTTCACCAGTATATACATTACTATGTAATTTAGAGATAAAGTATTTGAACAACAGAAAGGGACAGAATAGTAAGTCCCCTGGCCCGGCCTGTTCTGGGCATTTCCATGCATTGATCATTGTTTATAGGTAGAAGTGGTATTATGCAACCTCCCCCACAGGTGTTAGCAACTGTTTGATGTGAACTATGTTGACTTTTCTTGCACAGTTTGGTCGAGCGAAGTTAGATCGTTGGACCCAGTATTGGGATAAAGTTGTACTGTTAGTATTTTTGCCGCATAGTTCGATGTCGGGGAGGGGGGGCGGGGGTTGGAATCGGGGGTTTTTGTCACTATTCCCCGATTATGTCAATTGCCAAATCTTATACCATCATATCTTGGAATGTCCGGGGAATGGGAACAATTCACAAGGGGCAGAGAATAGCTGCACAATTGCACCGCCGTAAAGCCCAAATAGTATATCTCCAGGAGAGACACCTACTACCATCAGAAACTACGAAGTTACAGACTCACTGGAGGGGTCAATTTTATGCAACAGCATATTCCGCCTTTTCTAGAGGGGCTGCAATATGGATACGGGCGGGAATCCCCTTCTCCGTTAGTGAGAGCAAGATAGATGACCAAGGACGATATGTGTTTCTACGGGGGCATTGGATGGTAAACAGGTGGAGTTCAGGTCCATTTACGTTCCGAATGTAGATCAGGATGCCTTTTTGTCACGGGTTTCCCTGGCGCTCTCGGACTGGTCACAATACCCATGGTTATTGGGTGTGGACTTAAATGCGGTGTTTGATGTGTATCTAGACCGCTCTCATCCTCCCTTATCGAATACGGCCGCGCACTCCCAAGCTGCTGCGTTAACGCGATGGGCACAGGGATGGAATCTACTAGATGTTTGGAGATCCCTGCATGTTAACATGCGAGAATATTCCTTTTACTCTCACCCCCACAAGTTACATACCCGCTTGGATCATTTCCTTTGTTCACCAGAGTTGTCCCCCTTGTGACCATTAAGCAATGTACTTATCTAGGCAAGACCATATCGGATCACAATCCCATAGAATTAATGCTAACTTGGGGCCGTTCCCCCGCGCCTATCCCGACTTGGCGAATGCAGCCTCAACACTTAGAAGACCAAGTGTACCGAACAACATTGGCTACAGCCATAACCACATATTTTACAGACAATGAGGGCACAGCCACGACCAGATCCTTCGAATGGGAGGCCTTTAAAGTAACAATCCGGGGGGTCTCCATGGGCTCCTTGGTGGGAATTAGGAGGGAAACGATCAGGGACATAACAGACCTGGAGGGGGTTTTTGCAGGCAAGAGAGGTGGCAGCCAGGGGTGAGCGAGGATGGGGCAGAGCCTTTACAGGCAGCCAGGAGAAGATATGCGGAATTATTACAACGTTTGAGGACGATCGACTTTAACGCATACACACTTCGCATGCATTCTGAAGCAGATAGAGCCGGCACATTGTTAGCGCGATTAATTAAACCTCAAACAACCCCCACATTAGCAATAAATACCACACAACACACGTTGATCACCTCCCAGGCTGAGATAAAAGCTACCTTTCAAGAATACTATGCAAATCTATACACCGCTCCCCTTCTAGACATGACAGAAGCTACCACTTGCTTCCTTGCAAATGTAGAACTCCCCACTATTTCAGACTCAAACGTCAAGGAATTGGCACCTCTGATTACTACAGCGGAGATCCGTACGGCTATAAAGGCATTAGCCCGTAATAAAACGCCGGGCTCGGATGGGCTCCCTATTGAATTTTATTCAACCTTTGCAGCAACATTGATCCCTAAATTACTACAGCTTTACACCACCTCACTCACTGAGGGCACATTGCCTCCCACTACTAGAGAAGCATTAGTCACAACCCTGTTGAAGCCGGACAAGGCCCCTACTAAACTTACGTCCTATAGGCCCCTATCGATCCTTAATACTGAGTATAAGACGCTCAGTAAGATTTTAGCATCGAGGCTTCTCCCCTTACTTCCCCAGTTAGTACACACAGATCAATGCGGGTTTATACCCAAACGCAGCACCTCACTGAATATTCGCCGGCTGCATGCCTTGATACATGCAGCTTCAGCAACAGCACCGGTCGCTGGATGTTTATCATTAGATGTACGCCAAGCTTTTGATACCCTGAGTTGGCACTATATGCTGGCCGTATTGACCAAATTTGGGATGCCCCGTCATACTGCAATTGGATAAAATTACTCTACACTAGCCCTACAGCCCGTGCTAAGACTGGGTCGACTATCTCACCTACTTATCAGGTTTATCGTGGGACACGCCAAGGCTGCTGCCTGTCGCCCCTATTGTTTGTATTAGCGCTAGAGCCTCTAGCACAATATTTGCGTCAGATTATGGTCCCTTACGGTATTCCAATAAATGGCACAATCCATTGCGTGTCACTCTATGCAGATGTTGTATTTTAAAGATTTGAACAAAAGCATGCACACGATAGCTGCCGTGTTATCACAATTCGGGAAGTGTCCGGATTATGTTTCGGACATGCTCTTATGGACATCGCTGCAGTGCTGCTGGCAGCAGCAACCGCCCGCAATGCTAAATGCCGCGATCCGACCGCTGCGGTCGGATTTCGACTGTGGAGCATCCTAATGGGACCGGCGGTTATGCCGCGGTCCTAGCGGGCGGTGTTTTCCCGCTACCATGGCGGTCGGAGTGATTTTCCGACCGCCATCCTAATGACCCCCAAAATCGGTAGTGTATTCCTTTTATAATACATATACCAGTCCCTATTTACGGTTTGGCCGGATGCAATTCAAAGTAGAACCCATAACTTTTAAATACTTAGGAATATACATCTACAGAACCAGTGCAGATACAATAGATGGGAATATGGTGAGAACTATTAACTCACTTCGCTCCCAGATTTCGTTTTGGAATACTTTGCCATTGACAGTGGTGGGCCGTTTAGCTGTGTCTAAAATGGTCATGTTACCCAGACTCCTCTATCATTTTGTGAACCTCCCGGTTGTTCTTCCGGCATGGATTTTTAAAACGTTGGGCACCTTGTTATCATCCTTACTTTGGGGACTGGGCAGACATAGACTAGCATTAGCCAAGATGCAGCTTCCGAGTGCCCCGTGCGGTATGGGGGCTCCCGATTTTAAGGCATACTGTATAGTCGGGCAACTACAGTGACTGGCATATTGGCTGGCGGGCCATAATTTATTTGAAATAAGATATTCTCCTGACTGTTTGCGGCGCGGAACTCTACAGGCACTGTTATGTCCTGGGGCTGACAAAATGCGGGATCCTCCTTTTCTCCTACATATGCACTATTGGAAGAAGGCACTAAAATATGCAAAAATACCCTCCCCGTACGCCCCGAATGTCCCGCTCTGTGGCCTACCCACTAGACGAGGAATATTATCAATGGCTCGGATAAGGGGTTGGACACAGATGGGTATAGAGACAGTCAGTGATTTATAATTAGATGGTAACCTGATGCCCCATGAGGAATTTGTACGCACTAATGCAGCACCAGAAACCCTATTTCTCACACATGCTGCAATTACGCAATTCATTCGGAAATATAGGTTGGTAGATCAAAAGGAACCTCCCACCTTTAAATTATTGAAGACCATACACATAATGGGACATGGCTGCTACCTTGTTAAGTGGTTATACCGAGGATTGAGGTAACATCTGAATACCTCACTACGTCAACTTAGACAAAAATGGGAAACAATACTAGTACGAGCACTGGAAGATAGAGAATGGGCCCTAGTGTTAGAACACCCTAGACGAGTTTCCCGTAATTTCCGGCTGAAAACAATACAACTATTCATATTACACAGGGCTTTCCTCACCCCCAGGGCACTACAGAAAATGTACCCTACTGCCTCTTCTGGCTGCCCGAGATGTCCTGCTCAGGATGCAGATTTTACTCATATGTTATGGTCCTGTCCTGTGTTGGGTGGGTTTTGGTCGGAGGTTACTCACAGCCTATCATTACTAACGGAACGCACACCTTGGGACACTATAGAGGCCTGTCTCCTAGGCCTCTTCCCTCTCCCCAAGAAGGCGAAGTTGCTACGCCGATTTGCGGGATTAGCCTTGATGCTTGCAAAAAGATTGATTACACAGCGCTGGAAATCCCGCATGGCACCACGCGAAGGCAAATGGAGGGAGGAAGTTCTTCGATGGGCCGTGGTGGAGAGGGAAGCGCTTCAACGGGAGGAGTATAGGGGGCTGAGAAAACGACCAATCTCCCTGGACTGGGCTCAACTGGTAGAGCATTTCAAGGCAGAAACAGAGGAGATGTCGGAGGGCTCCCGGGATACACGGGAAGACTGTGGATATGATATTTGATTCCTAATCATACGGTGACCCGGCTCATTAAGATTGTCCCCGTTCCCCCCCTCCTCCTTTTTCCTCGCTCCTCTGTCTTTCCTCTCCCTCTCCCCTTGTCCTTCCCTACAATATCGGACATGACACCCACATGGTACAATGCACCTAAAAGGGTGTAATTCAACCGCAGCGGCAACAGTTTCTTTTGTTGAAGGGTTTGTTTATGGGGTGGGTATATGGTGGGAGGGGGGTTTTAGGTAATTATAAGTATGACACTTAACGCACTGCTACAGGTTAATAAACTATAATTAGACCATAGTAGTATTGCTGGTAAACAGACATAATATCGAGTTTTTATTTTCGAAGTACAAAAATATCAAGTTGGAAATATCGAAGGGACAGAATATCGACATCAAGAATATCGGTGACCAGAATATCGACATGAAGGTAAGAAATATCGTTTTTTAAAATATTGAAGTCAGTAATATCGTTTGTCGTAATATCGTTGTTAATAATATCGATATTTATATTAGTGTTCTGTATTTTAGTATGTATGTTAATAGTATGTGATCTAATGTTTTTTGTATAAGTATATCTGTTTTTTAATGTATTTGTGAAATTTTTAGAAGTTATTTATTTTATGTAAATAAAATGTGTATTTTAGTTCTGTAGCGGGTTGTGGGTTTATAGGGAATAGGGTGGGAAGTAATTTAATTTTAATAAAGTAATCAATAATTTTTATTGATTATTTATAATTAATTTTTATTAATTAAATATTAATTGCTTATTAAATGTTATTAATTGATTAGTTAATTAATTAATTAAATTGTGTTATTTGTTTTAGGAGCAGGTTGTGGGTTTATAGGAGAATAGGGTGGGAAGTATTTTAATTATAATTAATTAATTAATAATTTTGAATAATTATTATTTATGTATTTTGAATTTTATATTTTTAATTGTGGTAATTAATTAATTATTAATTAGTTATTAATTGGTTGTTAATTATTAATAATGAATTGGTAAATATTTTTATTGGTTTTTTTAGGAGCGGGTTGTGGGTTTATAGGGGAATAGAGTGGGAAGTATTTTAATTATAATTAATTAATAAATAATTTTGATTCATTAATATTTATGTATTTAATATTTTATATTGTTAATTGTGGTAATTAATTAATTATTAATTAGTTATTAATTGGTTGTTAATTATTAATAATTAATTGGTAAATATAAAAAAAAAAAAATAGGAGCGGGTTGTGGGCTTAGAGGGGAATAGGGTGGGAAGTAATTTAATTATAATTAATTAATTAAATATGTTTGTTAATTAATATCTATGTATTTAATATTTAATATTGTTCATTGTAATTAATTTGATATTAATTAGTTATTAATTTGTTGTTAATTATTAAAAATTAATTGGTAAATATCTTAATTTTGTTATTTTTAGGAGCGGGTTGTGGGTTGAAAGGGGAGTAGGCTGGGAAGTAATTTAATTTTAATATATTTTTTTAAATTGTTTATTATAATATTTTTTTAAAACTTTTTTATAGTGTTAATCGTGTGAATTAATTTATTCTTGATTGTTTTTAATATGTTTGTAAATTTTCATTAATTAATTAATTAATTAAACATAAATTAATTATGTTAATAGTGTTACGTTTTATAATATTGGTGGTGTCATTTATAGGGGAATATGGTGGGAGGTAAATTTTTTATAATTAATTAAAATTTTGTTAATTATTTTTAATTATTTTGCTTGAGTGGGAATAGTAATTGTTACCCCTCCGCTATCCAACACTTGCCCTACTATTGCACTCGCTGGAGTGGGAATAGTAATTTTATCCACTCCGCTATCCAACACTTTCCCTACTGTTGCACTCTCTGGAGTCGGAATAGTAATTTTTACATCTACGCTATCCAACACTTTCTTTAATGTTGCACTCCCTGAAGTGGGAATAGTAAATTAATCCCCTCCGCTATCCAATACTTTCCCTACTGTTGTACTTGCTGGAGTGGGAATAGTAAATTATTCCCCTACGCTATCCAACACTTTCCCTACTGTTGCACTCACTGGGGTGGGAATAGTAATTTTTACCCCTCCGCTATCCAACACTTTCCCTACTGTTGTACTTGCTGGAGTGGAAATAGTAAATTATTCCCCTCCGCTATCCAACACTTTCCCTACTATTGCACTTGCTGGTGTGGGAATAGTAATTTTATCCACTCCGCTATCCAACACTTTCCCTACTGTTGCACTCTCTGGAGTGGGAATAGTCATTTTTACACCTACGCTATGCAACACTTTCTTTAATGTTGCACTCCCTGAAGTGGGAATAGTAAATTATTCCCCTCCACAAGTGGAGAGGTGTGGTGCAGCGGCCAGGGCAGCTGACTTCGGAGCACAGGGTTCACAGTTCGATCCCCGGCTCCGGCGGCAGCTCAGCTCAGCACCATGTGACTCTGGGCAATAGCTCACTTAATTTCCACTACGGCCCCCAGCACCTTGAGACCCGTAAGGGTGAGTAGCTGCGCTATATAAAAACGGACTTACTTACTTACCATCCAATACTTTCCCTACTGTTATACTTGCTGGAGTGGGAATAGTAAATTATTCCCCTCCGCTATCCAACACTTTCTCTACTGTTGCACTCGCTGGAGTGGGAATAGTAATTTTATCCACTCCGCTATCCAACACTTTCCCTAGTGTTGCACTCTTTGGAGTGGGAATAGTAAATTATTCACATACGCTATCCAACACTTTCCCTACTGTTGTACTTGCTGGAGTGGGAATGGTAAATTATTCCCCTCCGCTATCCAACACTTTCCCTACTATTGCACTTGCTGGAGTGGGAATAGTAATTTTATCCACTCCGCTATCCAACACTTTCCCTACTGTTGCACTTTCTGGAGTGGGAATAGTAATTTTTACACCTACGCTATCCAACACTTTTTTAATGTTGCACTCCTGGAGTGGGAATAGTAAATTATTTCCCTCCGCTATCCAACACTTTCCCTACTGTTGCACTCCCTGGAGTGGGAATAGTAATTTTTACCCTCCGCTATCCAACACTTTTCTTAATGTTGCACTCCCTGAAGTGGGAATAGTAAATTATTCACATATGCTATCCAACACTTTCCCTACTATTTTATTTGCTGGAGTGGGAATAGTAAATTATTCCCCTCCGCTATCCAACACTTTCCTTACTGTTGCATTTTTGGAGTGGGAATAGTAAATTATTCCCATCCGCTATCCAACATTTTCCCGACTGTTGCACTCCCTGGAGTGGGAATAGTAATTTTATCCTCTCCGCTATCCAATTTTTTCTCTACTGTTCTAGTTAATGTAGTGTGAAATGTAATTGTAAAAGATTAAAAATATTTTAATTTTTTTAATTATTATATATATATATATTTTATTTTATATTTACTGGTATATGTATATATATGTATTTATAATTTTTAATATGTTTCTAACATTTTATAATTTATTATAATATTTATTTCTTAATATTATAAAGTAAATTTATATATTATATTTTATATATATATGTATGTTTAATTTGTATTAAAATTATATTTATTATTTATAATTGTAAACATTTTCTAATAATTCTAACTATGGGCATCATTAGGATGGCGGGCGGACTTTGTCCGCCCGCCATCCTGACGTAGAAAGGGACCGCCCGCCATAAGTGCGGCGGTCCCGTGGGGGTGATTAGGATGCGCCTGCCACACTGGCGGGCGCATACTGCATTCTTAACATTGAGGCGGGCGGTGCTTTCAGCACCACCCGCCGCAATGCCAAAAAGGCATGTCGTGCATTTGCATGCACAACGTGGCAGGCACCGTGCGGTGCCTGCCATGTTGTGCATGCAAATGCAGGGGGGTACCATATGTGCACCACCCACCCCCCAACTTCCTGGGGGCCCGCTATGGGCCCCCAATAGAAAAGACCACATGCCTTCCCAAGGCACATCCCCACATGTATCGTAATATGGATGGCGGTGTCTAACAGACACCGCCACCATATTAAAACCTTTTCCGCCCGGTCGACTTGTGGACCGGGCGGAAAAGCGGTGGACGGTCTTCCCGGGCGGATCGCCACCGCCATACGTGCGGTGGCGATCCGCCCGTTATCATAATGGGCCCCTATGTTTTTTTAATCCAATGTATTATTTACTTTATTTTACATTATTTTTTAGACATTTAAAAAAAACGATATTTTTTACAACAATATTTTTGTTTTGATATTTTTGTACTTACCATAATGTAGATAGGACTTTGATATTCTGGACATCGATATTTCGGCTCCGATATTTTTGTCGTCGATATTTCTGTAGTCGATATTCTGTCAGTGATTCAGTATTGCTAACATAAATGCAAATAATGTACATCATTACAAATGTAAAGCCTACAGCAAGTGTATGAACTCATGTGAAGAAGTATACACTTTGGGGTCGATTCCGATCCCGGCCGGAAGCGCACCTAACAGTATTCGTCCGGAAAAAAAACCAGCGGAATGCGTGTTTCCCGACCGACTCGAACATTCGTCCGGACGAACAAGTACGATGCGTATAACAACCCAGTTTCCGAGCGAGGCGTACTTACCCAATTCAGCTCCTGTTCCCCGCCCGAGCCGGATCCGTAAACGCCGAATCGAGTCGTACGGAAGCAAATACACAGCACCTTCCGGCCAGACGAGTACGATGCGCACTCCGTACGCGCCGAACCCGTCGCTACGTCCGGGACGTTTGAGCATCCGGGCGAGCCATACATAAGCTCCGTTTCACGCCACAAGACGATCCACGGCAACGAGACGAACAAGCCAGCGACGAGTACGAGTCGAAGACACGAGAAACCCGAACGAGACGATCCAAGCATGAATCCCATTGCGCAGGTCCTACCTGTACTCTACATCTATTACCGGGACCGGCACGGACGCGTACGTCGCAGACGGTAAGTCAAACACCAACAACACAAACAAACGACACGTACCCGAAATATGTCACACACACATAGGGATGCACAAATGACGTACACTAGCAACATCAGAACCATAGGGTGGGATGGCCATCACCAATGCCATACACACCCATAGGGGGCTGGATGCCTGCCACTACCACCAACCCACTCAGGGGGGCTGGATGCCTGTCACTACTACCATCCCCACCCTTAGGGGGATGGATGCCTACCACTACCACCACCCCTACTCAGGGGGCCTGGATGCCTACCACTACCACCACCCCTACTCAGGGGGCCTGGATGCCTGTCACTACTACCATCCCCACTAATAGGGGATGGATGCCTACCACTACCACCACCCCTACTGAGGGGGGCTGGATGCCTACCACCACCACCACCCCTACTCAGGGGGCCTGGATGCCTGTCACTACTACCATCCCCACCCTTAGGGGGATGGATGCCTACCACTACCACCACCCCTACTCAGGAGGGCCTGGATGCCTACTACTACCACCACCCCTACTCAGGGGGCTGGATGCCTGCCACCACCACCACCCCTACTCAGGGGGCCTGGATGCCTACCACTACCACCACCCCTACTCAGGGGGCCTGGATGCCTGTCACTACTACCATACCCACTCATGGGGGATGGATGCCTACCACTACCACCACCCCTACTCAGGGGGCCTGGATGCCTGTCACTACTACCATCCCCACCCTTAGGGGGATGGATGCCTGCCACTACCACCACCCCTACTCAGGGGGCCTGGATGCCTACCACTACCACCACCCCTACTCAGGGGTCCTGGATGCCTACCACTACCACCACCCCTACTCAGGGGGCCTGGATGCCTGTCACTACTACCATCCCCACTCATGGGGGATGGATGCCTACCACTACCACCACCCCTACTCAGGGGGCCTGGATGCCTACCACTACCACCATCCCCACTCATAGGGGGATGAATGCCTACCACCCACACCACCCCTAAACATAGGACGGGAAATGCATGACACAACCAGCATACTCCAACATAAGGAATGTCTGAAAATACATCCCACCAACACCATGACAAGCGTGTGTAGTCTGTGTCAAATGCCCACAACACTGAACATGTAATTGAGCATACAATGTGACCCCTTATCACATGTGTCACACATAAATGTGTGTGGGCTCCACAATGCAAGCAGACCATGACCACTGTGGCAATGGGGTCTAAACCCCCATAATCACAGTGACCAAAAGGTAAGTGTGGGGTCCATAGCTGAAGCTCATTTTGAACACTGTGGCAATGGGGTCTAAACCCCCATCATCACAGAGACCAAAAGGTAAGTGTGGGGTCCATAGCTGAAGCACAGTTTGAACATTGTGGCAATGGGGTCTAAACCCCCATCATCACAGTCACCAAAATGTAAGTGTGGGGTCCATAGCTGAAGCACATTTTGAACACTGTGGCAATGGGGTCTAAACCCCCATCATCACAGTGACCAAAAGGTAAGTGTGGGGTCCATAGCTGAAGCACATTTTGAACACTGTGGCAATGGGGTCTAAACCCCCATCATCACAGTGACCAAAAGGTAAGTGTGGGGTCCATAGCTGAAGCACAGTTTGAACACTGTGGCAATGGGGTCTAAACCCCCATCATCGCAGTGACCAAAATGTAAGTGTGTGGTCCATAGCTGAAGCACATTTTGAACACTGTGGCAATGGGGTCTAAACCCCCATCATCACAGTTACCAAAAGGTAAGTGTGGGGTCCATAGCTGAAGCACATTTTGAACACTGTGGCAATGGGGTCTAAACCCCCATCATCACAGTGACCAAAAGGTAAGTGTGGGGTCCATAGCTGAAGCACATTTTGAACACTGTGGCAATGGGGTCTAAACCCCCATCATCACAGTGACCAAAATGTAAGTGTGGAGTCCATAGCTGAAGCACATTTTGAACACTGTGGCAATGGGGTCTAAACCCCCATCATCACAGTGACCAAAATGTAAGTGTGGGGTCCATAGCTGAAGCACATTTTGAACACTGTGGCAATGGGGTCTAAACCCCCATCATCACAGTGACCAAAAGGTAAGTGTGGGGTCCATAGCTGAAGCACATTTTGAACAGTTTGGCAATGGGGTCTAAACCCCCATCATCACAGTGACCAAAAGGTAAGTGTTGTCATGGAAAAAGCTGCAACTGCCAAACAGCATGGATGATCCCTGGTCACAGAACAACAGATACATCAGTGGCAAAGTAGTGCTTGTGTCCCATAGCAACATACATTGGGTGAGGCAAACAGTGCAGTGCCAATAAGATATACCTTTGGCCATGTGCAGACAAACATCACCCATGGGGGCTGACATTGGCAACATTCCTCAATAACACAATGACAGAAGTGACCATCATAATGCAGACACACATATCTGCACCAATGGACACACAAATGTAGATATCCTTTGGAGACTGTAGATGTCAGGTGAACAAATACCATACCATGGCAGCAAAGGGACATACAAACCATGATCATTGTGCTGACTGATGACCTAGGAGTCCCAGGACAGCAGGGGTAAGCCAACAAACAACATACAGCCAATGGCACACTAAAGATATGCCAATGCAGTGGTGCAGATGCACAAACACAAACAGGCAGCCTCACACTGCAGATCAAACACAACAGGTGATGGGGGGGTGTGCCAGTGTCCCCAGGCAACCACACAACACATGAGGAGGCCTGAATCACAATTACACAGATGTGTATACAGTGCCACACAAAAGTAACTCATGGATCGGATTCCCCTATGTGGGCAAACAGGCATTGTTAGATGAGAGCCCAAATTACACATGTCACACAAGCTTGTCGGAACAGCAAATAACACAGCAAGAGACAGACCCACCACAGCACTACTCCCAGGGACCCCACATCGTGTTGACCGTGGCACTGTGATGACAAAGCTAGATGTCGTTCACACTGTGAACCACAGTCATATGTCCTGAGCAACAAACTACCATCACACCTACACAAGCACAGATCAATCAGCACGGCCTGTCAGCCAAGGCCAACATGGAGATAGGGGTCTAGCCGTGCAACAACTCTCATTTGCACACACTCAACACCACACACCTTGATCTCCACCAATGTGCAGCAGTGAAGCTCACATGGACTGGTGACATTGCACATGCACCCATGACAATCCCAGGGGTGGTTGTGGGAACTAAGGTGCAGAAACCCATCACACCTGGCCAGTCAACAAGACTCGTGAATGTCTGGCACACTGCACTGTACGCTGTACATGGGCATGACGTGAAATCCACCACAATCAATGTGATCCCGGACACAGTCACACACCAATGAAGAAGTCAAGGTCACCCACAAAGAACACACATAGACAACTTCCAACATTGCAGCTCTGACCCAGAGGAGTGGCAGCAGTCACACACACAACGTGTCACAATCACTGAAAGCTAACACAAACTGTAAATTACATGACTTGTGTAACCAACAAGTGCCAAGGGGAATCCTGACTGTGTCTCATCTGCGTTTGCCCACAAACTCAGCCCAGACAGCAAACACACCTATGGATGACACCCTGATGACCAGTAATGTGTCATGCACCCACATCCCAGAGAACCCAGTGCGAAGATTTGGGTGGTACATAGGTCAACTCAGCAAGCATCACAAACAGGAACATCACTAGGGATCCCAGCCTGTGTTGCAAAACGGAAGTGAACACACACAGACATGCTCACACAACACACACCTTGGGCTCAGGCAATGTCACGGAATTACACACTGCCATGAGGGCACTCCACTCCTGTGTAAGGAAAGCTGTGCCATACGTTGTCTCTGCAGGGCCCTATCATATCAGCAGTACACTTGGTCACTCAGTCAACAATTAGCACAAAATGAAGGCTCTCGTCACATCAGCCTGGTCATGGGAGTGTCACCGACACCATCTGCACAGATCCAACACACATGTATAGCAAGTTGCACTGATCACACAGATGAGTCCTTCCCCATTGATGCCCAAACTTGCATGTCCAGTGGAGATGGTCACACGGTCAGGGAAATAGACAAATTGAACAATGGCAAGCACAACAGATGTGCAGGGGTGTAAGCCACAGATGTGATATTGCAAATAAAAGTAGGAAATCCCATTGCCAAATATTGAAAACATGACACCCTCATATTGCTGCAAAGGATGACATGGATACACACCAGGATAGGACACATTCCCCCTGGACCACATGGGGTCCTGCACAGCAGCAAGGGCACGGTTAGCAACATCAACATTATGTACATCAGAAGCAAAACCACCAGAGAACAGAAAGTAGCTTTATTCAGCATTTGTGTGTGAAGAAGTGAAAGTCCAGAAATATAACAAAGGCCAATGGCCAGTCCATAACAAGAGTCCAAACAGGGTGCCAGTGCCAGATGTCACCTTTGCATGCCTGCACAGCTACACATCAGGGACATTCCCCTCGGAGGGGCATACGGGGGGCAGGCCAGGCACCGCAGGGACAGGATCAGGGCTCACCAGAAGGAGGCAGGGAAGGGGTGGTGGGTGCTGGAGAGTCACTGACAACTGCAGTGGAGGTGTCTGACATGGTGTGTGCCGGCACAACTGGGGGGCTTGAGTCAGATGGTGTGGGTGCCGGCACGACTGCAGTGGGCCATGCAGATGGAGTGGACAGGTTCCCCACTGCAGTGCCCAAGTCAGACAGGGTGGTAGTGGACTCCACTGCAGTGCCTATCTCCAGGGGAGTAGAATGGGGTTCAGGTAAGGTGGACAGGACAGAGGGGAGGACACGCTCTCCACACCAGTGGCACAAACAAGCGCAGCGGGGGGTGGTGCTGGAAGAGCAAGTGGTAGGGGGAGAAGGCCGGATCATTTTGGGGATGGTGTATCTGTGGGTGGGGGAACCTGGGGCAGGGTGTGGTGGAGGAACCTGTGGAGTGGGGGCCTGAGGGATGGAGGAAGGAGACTTGGTGGTTGAGCTGCAGGGTGGCGGCGGGGTCTTGCTCTTCCGGGTCCGGGGGACTTGCGGATGGGGGCCTCAGTCTGTCTGCGACCTGGGGGAGGGTGTCCGGGGGTGAGGGGCACTCCCCTCTGTGTGGGTGGAATTCCTCTTCCCCCTGTATGCTGGATCAGCTGGTTTGGAGGGGAAGAGGGGAAGAGGCCGAGGTCACAGAGGAAGATCTGCTGTGTAGGTGGGGTTGCAGGTGAGGCAAGGGAAGGGCCCTTGGAGGGAGAGGTATCGGAGGACTGCGGAGTGACTGTGGATGCCTGTGTGTGTGTATGTACCCCATCCCCTGTGGGTGTGGTATCAGTCCCCTGAGGATGCCTGCGTGCACGTCTTGTTTTTGTAGTGTCTGTGCTGCTCGTGTCTGTGTGTTTGGGTGAATGTGGAGGTGTGCATGTGCTTGGGACAGGTAGGGTGCCAGGAAGTGTGGATGGGGCAGATGTAGGAGGGGTGAGGGACTGTTGGAGGAGGGACACTGCTGCCATCAGGGAGGAGTCCATGGACCTATTGCTCCTCTGTAGGGCAGACATGCCCGATGAGATGCCCTCCATAAACGACACCAGCTGAGTCAACAGAGTGGTGTGGGCATGGAGGACACTCAGCATTGCTGTCTGCCCTACATGGAGCTGGCGAAGGAGGTACACAGACTCCTCACTCAGGGCAGCAGGGGACACAGGGGCAGGGGCTGCGGTGCCTGGCACGAAGGAGACACGCTCCCGAACACGGGAGCCTCCACGGACCTCTGGAATGGGAGCCGATGGGAGGGCGGTGGTGGTGGTGGTGGTGGTGGCGGGGACAGCAATAGTAGCTGGGGTGTGGTGGCTGCTGACACCCGCCTCCACAATGGAGTCATCCTCCGAGCTGCTGTGGTCCTCAGCTGAGGTGGATGGTGCTGAGGACTCCTCGGTGTGGCTCCCCTCGCCCTCCGTGCCACTGGGTCCCTCCGACCACTCATCGGCTGCTGACCCAGTCTGGCTCAGCGGCTCCTCCTGGTCCGTGGAGCTGTCCCCTCCTGTGGCCGTGGATGTATCTGCAAACAATTAGGGAAACAGACACACATCAGTCACCTGCACTGACCGCACACACCACAGTAAGTACAGCACATTACAGAGCAAGCCCTGGCATCCTTAGTTGAACATTGCCAAAAGTGCTCACACAGATTAGGAGAAGCCAATTGTCAGTCTGATGGTCAACCATGGCACTCACATCCCTCCTGGCCTTGCACCCATCGGTCTGGTGTCTGTCGGATGGCAATACACCAGTGTGGACACATGCACCACCTACACAGTAGTTGGACAGTGCAGAGAACACGGTGAAGTATGTGAACATGCACACATCACAACTCTTGCCACTGAGTCAGTACAGGTGTCCGGATAAAGGGATGGCCAGAGTCTATTTTGAAATGCATGTGATGCATACCAGCACCAGACACCATGATGCACCCATGTCCTGATAGTCAATGCCACAATGGGGTGCATGTAGCACATGTCACTCCCCTGCAGGCTCACTCTTAGGAAGTTTAACGCCATGGCACAGGCATGCCTGCAAAGTCATACATCACTGTCTCCAGTCACATGGGCAGGGCAGCCAGACAACAACAGTCTGCACTGTTTCACAATCCTAGGTCATGGGGAATGCAAGTCCAGTAGCTGACAAGTGCACATGTCCATCCCCCACAAACCACATCATCTGAACTCTCATTTGTCCACGTCATACCAATTGGACATATGGGAGACATGAAACACAACCCTCGGAACATGAGCACCTCACAATCTGCTGTGAATGGGAAACAGCTGCCTGAACTGCACAGTCGCATACCCCAGTATGCACGGTCAAGTGATCAAACACCTATATGTCACACAAGTATCGTCTCCTATGGTCACATCTCCGGTGGCATGCTGAGCCCTAACCCATAAACACCCCAGTAGTCCTGACAACAAAGCCACAGCACAATGACACAGAGGCAGACACCTGAGGGAACATTTCACTGAGCACAACGTGTCAGCTGATACACGGGAGTGGGAGTACAGAGTGTATTGTATGGCCTGGAGTAGGCATGACTGTCCTGCTCCACGTGAAAGAGGGATGAGCCCTGGACAGTAGGCAGGTGGCTAAGCATGTGTGACACACTTGATATACATACTCCTGAGGCCCAAACATTGTTCACAACCGCAGCATGGGTGTGTGCTAAATACCCCAGGCACATGTGGTGAATCAGATCAGCAATTGGACCACATATCAAAGTAACACGCAGATTACATGTCAGAACCCAGGCCAGGCATTGTGTAAGCAATGGACCCACCCATGAAGCCCACCACAGAGTTACGGGTACAAATGCTGTCCCCCACCTTGAGCTAAGCAATATGCAAGGACACAGTACCCAAGTGACACAATTTCCTGACTGTAAGGGCCACACCTGGGTATCAGATGAGGAGTGGGCAGTGCACAATTGAGGGACATGGGTCCTGGACCACATAACTGAAGTACTGTTGAAGTTTAACCAGGCCAGAGGAGGGCACATAGCATGTCAGACAAAGCTCACAGTGCAGTCATGGACTCACCCCCTCCTTGCTGCTGTCTGCCCTTCAGCTGCCCATCCAGATCAGGGAAGACCACCGCCAGGATCCTGAGCATGTGGGGGTCAGGGTCCGGTGGCCGCCCCTCCTGCGAGGAGGCGACAGTTTCAGCTGGACACTTGCGATCCTCCGGGTCCAGCCCCGAAGGTCCTACCACCTCTTCTGGCAGTTGCGGATCCGGCGCTTGTAGACCCCCACAGACCTTACTGCCCGGGCGATGTCCAGCCATATTTCCTGCTTCTGGTGGGCATCAACCTGTGAGGATGACAAAGTGTAAAGGCCATTACTACACATGCAACAAATCTGTGCATCACACATTTGGATATACATGTCTCAATCACAGGGGCACATGTTATACATGGGCAGTGCAAGGATGGCTATGAACTGTTTGCCAGCAGTTACTACATGGTATCATTGCCTGGGAAGTCAAACCTTGTTTAAATGCACTGTTACTGCACTATACCTGTTCAGTGCATGTAACTACACACTATGGGGGGTGAGAACTACTCAGTGAGCCTGCTAGCCAGTGGTGTGCAGACTGTAAGTCTGGCTAGTCAGACAACATGCACATTTGTAAGGCAGTGGACAGCACACTCACCTGCTCCCCTGGTTTCCCATACAGCTTGCTGTACTGTGGAAGGAGGCTGTCCAGCAGGGCCTGGTTCTCCTCAGTGCTGAAGGCTGGGGCTCTCTCCACAGTACGCGCCATTGCAGGATCCAGAGGATGCAGAGACAGCAGCAGTGGTGGTGGCAGATGTCGTCCTGGAGCATGTAGTGCAGGCAAGTGAGCTCTCAGGGGAACAGCCAGCATTATATGTGTGCTGCTGAGGCAGATACTGTCCCATGTGTCCAAAGTGATAGGTCCAAGTCGTTTGCATCTTCTGAATCTGGCCAATCCATGGAATTGCACCACTTACACACGCCCACAGCATCCTTCAAAAGTTCAACTTCATGACACCCATGCATTTGCAACATTGTTGTGGGTGGCCAACTGAATTCACAGCATCAGACTCGTTAAACTTTCAAAAACGCGTCCGTTGCCATGCCAGGCCATAGCCAATGCGTGCGCACCGATCGGTCCATTGCTGTACAACGCGTATTCCGGGTACAACGCGTACCCGCACACAACAGATGCAATGGGCCGGCCGGGCACACCGATCGGTCCATTGCTGTACAACGCGTACCCGCACACAACAGATTCAATGGCCAGTGCGTGCACACCGATCGGTCCATTGCTGTACAACGCGTATTCCGGGTACAGCGTGTACTCGCACACAACAGATGCAATGGGCCGGCCGGGCACACCAATCGGTCCATTGCTGTACAACGCGTACCCGCACACAACAGATTCAATGGCCAGTGCGTGCACACCGATCGGTCCATTGCTGTACAACGCGTATTCCGGGTACAACGCGTACCCGCACACAACAGATGCAATGGGCCGGCCGGGCACACCGATCGGTCCATTGCTGTACAACGCGTATTTCGGGATACAACGCGTACCCGCTCACAACAGATGCAATGGGCCGGCCGGGCACACCGATCGGTCCATTGCTGTACAATGCGTACCTGTACAGGTCAGTCGCATATGTCACCATGCTTGTCACTGGTGAACGTATGCCAGCCACATATACCTGCCAGAGACCCAGGGGCACACCTACAACACCACACCCAGTCCACACTGTTTCCTAAGGCATGTAAGGCTGCATTACCTTTTCTGTGTATGGGGGTTAACATGTGGTTTCTGTGGTGGCACTTGTGGGCAGCCACACCCAGGCTGTGCATGTGTTAATGCGGACAGGGTCCTTTGTGTGTTGTGCACATGACCACTGTGATGTGCAACAGTTCATTTCGGAGCATGTGGCATGGTCACATTTCCAGGTTGTGTATGTGTGTGACATGTCACATACCCCCTGGGTCCCATGGGGGAAGGCATGTACGTCACAGGGTGACCCATTGCCACAATAGTGCTGTCCCTCCACAGTCTGTGTGCATGTTGGGTTTCCGATGTCTCTGATTCCATGTGCACGATGGGAGACAGTCTCCACATCAACGTTGTTTGTGCATGAACTTTGATGTTGTGCGTCACTGGCGTCCATGTCTGTCCTGCGTAGGCGACAGGGGCCACTACCTGTGGGAGTCATGTTTGTTTTTCTGACGTGTACATGATACGCCATGTAATGCCAGTGTCCATGTGGCAAGACAGGGTCACTGGGAATCTACCTGTCAATGAGCTGTGATGCCTGTGGCGCATCTGTCCAGACATGTCACTGTGGTGTGTGTGTGGAACGTGACAGCAGTAAATGGGTACTGTGACACAGCCTAATGGTTTCCCATAGCACAACCTGGAACCTGTTGTCCACACATGTTGTACTGAGTAGTCAGATGATGGCCATGTAGGTGCGAGTTATGTGCGAACAGAACGGCACACACATCAAGTACTTGTGTCTCGTAATGATGTATCATGTGAAATTGAGTATGGTGAATGGCACATATGTGGGGTGACTGACAATCTTTCTTTCCTCAACCTATGCACTGCAGGGCTCCAGCTGTCCATAGACCATTCCCTGACCTGGCAACGATGGTGGAACGTGACAGCATCCGACGGTACCGCTTCACCAGGCAGCTGATTGAGGATTTGGCAGTGCGCTTGGCACCACATTTGCAACCTGGCCGGCCGTACCCTACGGCGCTGACCCCCAAGGTGAAGGTAATGGCAGCCCTACACTTCTTTGCAACCGGTACCTTTCAACACACTGTGGCGACTGCCGGTGGGATGTCACAGACTATGTTCAGCCGTGTGCTACGCGATGTTTTGGAGGCAATGTTGAGATGCCTGAACCAGTACATCTATTTCCCTACACGTCAACAACTCACTGACGTCAAGAGTGACTTTTATGCCCTGGGGAGGATGCCACATGTCATTGGCTCCACTGATGGGACACATGTGGCTTTGGTACCACCACAGGCACATGAGCAGGCATACCGGAACCGGAAACATTACCATTCGATCAATGCTCTGGTGGTATGTCTTGCAGATATGACCATCACACATGTGTGTGCCCGTTTCCCTGGTTCAGCACACGATGCCTACGTGATGAGGAGTAGTCGCATCCCGAGGATGATGGCACAGATGCAGAACCAGCGTGCCTGGCTTGTTGGTGTGTACTGACTTTGTACCATTGTGTGTGTTCTGCTCTGTAGTATACCGCCCACTTTTCCTACTCAGCTAATGTGCACTTGTCTGTCCGTAGGTGACTCCGGATACCCCAACATGCCGTGGTTGCTGACACCCCTCAGGAACCCTGTGACACCAGCCCAGATGCGCTACAATGAGGCACATGGTCGGACCAGGAGAGTGATTGAGCGGACCTTTGGTCTCCTGAAGAGCCGCTTCCGCTGCCTGGACAAGACAGGAGGGGCCCTCCCATATGCCCCAGCAAAGGTGTGCAAGATTGTCATCGTCTGCTGCATGCTACACAACCTGGCAGTGCGGAAGGAGTTGCCTCTCATCCTGGATGACGATGACCAACGTCCGCCACGTGTGGAGGATCCTGGCCTGCACCACGATGCCAGTGATGATGATGATGATGATGGTGATGTCCGCACACAGCTCATCACCAACTTCTTCAGCTGAATGTGAGTATCCAGGGAGATGTAATGTGAATGATGTGAGTTTGCATGATATGTGTGGGTGGTGCTCTGGTGCTGTTTGAGTGTGGCCATGTGCTACTTGACTGGATGCGTGCAGCAATGTGTCCTTACAGGTAGTCTGTACTCCCCAACAGTTTTGACATGCTAACTTGGTTTTGTGTAGTTGTCTTGTGACATGTATTGGGCATGAGTATTGCAGTTCTGTCCTGTTCTTCAGTGGTTTTAACTGTGTGTCATGTCTGTCCTTCACAGGGTGCTTACTGAGTACTTTGGTCAACTTGGATCCCCGACACCATGATTCAGCTTTCAGGGTGGCAGCAGTAGTTTCCCTACAGGTGATGTGCCACACACCCCTGGACTTCATATCTTCTGCACTTGTTGACTGTGTGGCCACTGCCACGTGCGATTACCTTGCATTTGTAGTGGAAACAACATGTTGCAAATGTGTAATAAACCTGTGCTTCACTTTGGGATGTGCGTTGTCTGTGGTCACACATCTGACTGACATTTGCTTACTGCACCTGTGGGTTAGTTGACACAGACTCTGAGTAGGTGTGGTGTCTGTGCATTCCACAGTATTTCCTGGCAACATCACTGTAGGCGATGAGTCCGATGGCCCTGGTGTCTCTGTGTTGTGTAGCCCTAGTGGTGTGTCTCCCTCATATGTGTCACGTCACCATGACTCACATGATGGTGTTGTACTTGCTGTAGCAGTTAGCATACACAGTGTAATTTAGCAGATCATCATCACCATAACAGTATCCACATTTGAATAACAACAGAGGCAAGTATGGTGTACTAGTGATTTTATTTACAGAAATGTGTGTGTGTATAGTGCACAGGATGGTGGGTGCTGTACATTGGGATTGTGATCCAAAGTTCCCAGATGAGTTGGAAGTCTTGGTAGCAGAAATGTCCTGAGTGTAGTCCACAGTCATATGATACATTAGTCCAACTTGAACTCCCCATGTCATGTGGGAGAGTTGTGTTGCATTCGACAGGGTGAAAAGTTTGCACACAAAGGAGATTTTCAGGAACAGGTGTTGGCTTCCTGGGGGATGTACGTGGCCATCAACCTCTCAGTTTTCCTTCCTCGGACGACCCCTCTTCTTTGGGGGGGACCCTCACGTGCAGGCTGCGGCGGTGCAGGGAGTCTCCGCCAGAGTCCTCCTCCTCCCTGTGGCGGTGTCAGTTGTTGCAGCACCAGATGTTGTGGGCACACAGGGAGGTGTGGCCATGTTGGTGCTAATCTGGCGGAGGCATGTCAATATGTCCCTATGCACCGCTGTGAGTTCTTGCAATGTGTCCCACTTGGGCTCCATGCGAGACATGTGTGTCTCCACACGGGACATGTGGGAGTCCAAGCGGGCATGATGGGCAGCCTGCTGCTGTTGTATGTCCTTGAGGATCCCCACTACCTGTCTGACCTCTCCGGTGCTATCCTGGTACGCATCAGCGATGCGTGCCAGTTGTGGGTCATCATGCAGTCCAGACCCCTCTGCAAGCAGCGACCTATGTCTACCACCCCTCCCACCACCCCTGGCGACACGTGCAGGACCTGCGGTGGCACTCACAGGTGACCCAAGGCCCCCTTGGGGGTTGTTAGTAGTATTGTTGGCCGTTGCTCCACGGTGGGCCTGGGACCCTGTGCTGTTATCATCGGTGGTCCTTGGTCTGTCCGTGTCGGCGGGGGTGGTCTGTGTGTTGGCAGTTGTTGGAGGGGTAGGTGCAGGGGGTGCAGATGTTGGTCCTGCTGGTGCTGCATGATGACTCACACCGGAGGTGCCAGGTAGGTCTTCGCCATCCGAGGAGGGCAGAGGCTGTTCCACACCAGTGAGCTCAGTGTCCCCCGGAGCCTGGGACAGGGACTCCTCCTCGCCTGCTGCTGTGTCCCCATCATCATCACCTGTATTTGGATGAGACACACATTGTATGTTATGTTTCTACAGGCATCAATGGGTCACACACCTGACAGTTGTGACTGTACCTCTGGATGCGGGCATGTACATTGCATTGTCCTAAGTTGTCACAGTAAGAGGTTGATATTGGTGTAGCACATTGTCCTGCATACCTGGGGCATTTCAATGTGAATGTTGAGGTGTGTGCATGGCCAGCATTGGTTTGGTGGACATCCGGCCATCCTTCTCCACCTAGCCCAGTTATCCCACCATGAAGCATGCCACCCTTGCAGTGGGTTCAGGTTGACTCTCAGGATGTCATTCAGTGGTGTTCTTCTGTATGTTGGTGGACAGTTCCCAGCAGGGCCTTGTGCTCCCCACAGCAGTACCGTGTCAGCCATCTTGTCAGTACTTATCCACTCCCTGTGATGTGAGCATGGTTCAGAGTGGTGTTGATGGGCCAATTGTGAGGGTGAGCAATATCTGTGACTCCAACTCCCATCATGCTATTGCCTACACCCCCCTTCCCAGCATGCCCGTACTTCCTTCCTTTTGACTCTGCTTCCCTGTGGGGTAGTGTGCCTGTGCTGACAGGAAGGCTGACAGTGTTGTCCTTGCGTTTGTTTGGCTACAAGTCCCAAGAGTGTCCCTGTGCTTCACACAGCATTACCCAGGGTGGTGGTTCTTTGTGGGATCTTCATTTGGTGTGTGAGGCATTGCATTCTCCCAGGTGGGTTATGTGGAGTTTGTGTTGAGGGGTGTGTGAGGAGAGCTGCTTGTAACTATGGTCAGTGCTGTCAGTCCTCCTTCCCACCCAGCCAGATATCCCACCATGCAATGTGCTTGCATTGCAGGGAGTGCAAGTTGGCTTTCAGGATGTCAGGCAGTGGTGTTCTGCTGTTTGTTGGTGCACAGTTCCCAGCAGGGCCTTGTGCTCCCCACAGCAGTACCCAGTGTCAGCCATCTTGTCAGTCCTTATCCACTCCCTGTGATGTGAGCATGGTTCAGAGTTGTGTAGATGGGCCAATTGTGTGGGTGAGCAATATCTGTGACTACCACTCCCATCATGCTATTGCCTACACCCCCCTTCCTAGCATGCCCATACTTCCTTCCTTTTGAGTGGACTTCACTGTGTGTGAGTGTGACAGCAATGGCAAGATGGCTGACAGTGTGGTCCTGTTGTTTGTTGGTGCACAGTTCCCAGCAGGGCCTTGTGCTCCCCACAGCAGTACTCAGTGTCAGCCATCTTGTCAGTCCTTATCCACTCCCTGTGATGTGAGCATGGTTCAGAGTGGTGTTGATGGGCCAATTGTGAGGGTGAGCAATATCTGTGACTCCAACTCCCATCATGCTATTGCCTACACCCCCTTCCCAGCATGCCCGTACTTCCTTCCTTTTGACTCTGCTTCCCTGTGGGGTAGTGTGCCTGTGCTGACAGGAAGGCTGACAGTGTTGTCCTTGCGTTTGTTTGGCTACAAGTCCCAAGAGTGTCCCTGTGCTTCACACAGCATTACCCAGGGTGGTGGTTCTTTGTGGGATCTTCATTTGGTGTGTGAGGCATTGCATTCTCCCAGGTGGGTTATGTGGAGTTTGTGTTGAGTGGGTGTGTGAGGAGAGCTGCTTGTAACTATGGTCAGTGCTGTCAGTCCTCCTTCCCACCCAGCCAGATATCCCACCATGCAACGAGCTTGCATTGCAGGGAGTGCAAGTTGGCTTTCAGGATGTCAGGCAGTGGTGTTCTGCTGTTTGTTGGTGCACAGTTCCCAGCAGGGCCTTGTGCTCCCCACAGCAGTACCCAGTGTCAGCCATCTTGTCAGTCCTTATCCACTCCCTGTGATGTGAGCATGGTTCAGAGTGGTGTTGATGGGCCAATTGTGTGGGTGAGCAACATCTGTGACTACCACTCCCATCATGCTATTGCCTACACCCCCTTCCCAGCATGCCCATACTTCCTTCCTTTTGAGTGGACTTCACTGTGTGTGAGTGTGACAGCAATGGCAAGATGGCTGACAGTGTGGTCCTGTTGTTTGTTGGTGCACAGTTCCCAGCAGGGCCTTGTGCTCCCCACAGCAGTACCCAGTGTCAGCCATATTGTCAGTCCTTATCCACTCCCTGTGTTGTGAGCATGGTTCAGAGTGGTGTTGATGGTCCAAATGTGAGGCTGCCCATTATCTGTTACTACAAGTCCCATCATGCTCTTGGCTACACTGACTTCACCAGCATACACAGGATTCCTTCCTTTTGTGAGCTTCCCTGTGAGGTGGTGTTCTAGTGGTGGCTAAATATCTGACAGTGTTTGTTAGTTAGATTTGTGCCACTGCCTAGCTCTATTTGGTATTGGGTTTGTACATGTCATGACACAGTTACATATCACTATGAGATGGCATGTATTGTGTTTATCTGACTGACATACACTTCTTGGGATGATTATCTTTTGGTTGCTGTTGATTTGCTAGGGGTGCATGGTTTGACTATCCCCTTGACAGTGATGTGTGTGTATTGGCACACAATATTGTATATATTAGTTGTGTACTCACCAGGCTCTGGGATGTTTGTTAGTCCATATATGCTCACTGGTGGTAGGATGGCCCGCACCTTCTCCTCCCAGGGCCTGAGGCATACTGGTTTGGCAGGAGGGCCACTGCTGGTGTGCTGGCTCAGGAGGTAATCCTTCTTCAGTAGGTCCCTGACCCTCCTGCGCACATCATACCACCTGTTCTGGATGTCTTCCTTTGTGCGCAAACATGGTGATTGTGCGTTCACCCTGTCGACGATCCTCGCCCACATCTTGGTTTTCTGTGCCATGGGGTCTGTTGGACCAATGTGCCAAACAACTGTGGCTCTACCCTCAGGATCTCGTCTACCATGACTTCCAATTCACTATCTAGGAACTTTGGATTCTTCTTTAGGGGCATGGTGATGGGTGGTGGTGGTGATTGATGTGTGTGTGTGTGCGCAGGTGAGGGTGTGTGTGTGTAGGTTTTGCTGTGTGTGTGTGAGGGTGCTATTTGTTGAGGTGCTAATGGTGTGTGGCTTTTGTGTTGGATGAGCTGTGTGTGTGTCTGCTGGTGTTCTGTGCTTGCAGGTCAGTGGAATTTGCAATGAATCATGGTAGGGAATTGTGGCCTTTATGTAGGTGGTTTTGGGGGTGTGTTCTTGTTCCATTTCCCCCCCCCCTGTATTTATTGGCTTTGTCATTGCTTGTTTGGCCCTCTTTTTTTGTATTTTTTCATTTGTGATTATTGTGCATGTTGGAGTCGTTCTTCTGACCGAGTAGGACGTTGCAGTTATCTCGTGCGCGCCTCTCCGAGTCGTTCCCGCTGTGTTTCAGCTCAGTTTCATATGCGGCGTACGCGTCGGTCGTGGTGTATTGTGTTTGTTCGGCTGGGTTTTGTATGCGTGTCGGTCGTACGGCTTGGGCTCCGTGCGAATCGGTCTGCTTTTGCACCCATTGCATCGTACAGCGCGGGTCGGAGTTCGCGGGTACGTTTCGTTCGGGTTTCTTCCTGGTGCGTGTTGGTCGGTTCGATTCGCGTGGTTTCCTGGTTGGATAGCTTGTTTCCGTCCGGGTCGGTCGTTCGCCTTGAGTTCCGTACGAGTCGGTCGTGATTCACATGCATTTCATCGTACTTCCCAGGTCGGGCAACGCCGGTACGTGTCGGTCGGACTATAATCCCGTACCGAGTCGGTCGGTATTTTTTCCGGCCCGAATCGGATTTGACCCCTCGGTTATAGAAAATATCTTAAAATGTACAATAGAATATGTGATTATACTCGAAATACCCGCATTACTCAATAAAATGTGTGTAAAAAAAAAAAAGTCAAGAAAGGTGCCATAGACTAAACATACCTAACTTACAATTCCCACTTACAAGAATCACAAATAATAAACTATTAACACCAACATGTATCTTAAGTCGGTAAAATTAGCAAAAACTATTTTTATATTAATCCCTCAATATATCTTAAATTAGGCTAAAATTTCATCATTAAACCTACATAATTAACTATTACCACACCAATGTATCTTAAATCATACAAAGCGCTAAACAGTAAACAATTGTAACTTATTGTAACCTCTCAAATATAAATAAAGTTAAAGTAGAAATTGAAAAAAGATCATACATATTTTACTAATAGACGTTCTAAAATAAGTTAATCCTATACAATTAACAATATGATTTTTTTAATACGTTAGTACTCTCTCTCCACACTTAGGGGCTTATTACAATGTCAATGGGTCCCACACCGTCGGATCGTTGGTGTCGGACACACCGACATCTGCTCCTGCGTTCAGCCCGTCGCATTACAATGTGGCGGGTGGAGGCATCTGGTGGAGGGACCGTCTGCAGCACTCCTTGAAGCCGTCGGAGGGTCAGTAATCCCTACAATAAGGGCGGTGCCTGTTCAGGCACCGCCGTAGGGATTAAAATGTCCCTTTCCACCTAACCTTTCATGGCGGTTCACCTGCTATAAAAAAGGCGGCGAAAAGTGACTTTGGGGGCCCCTAGTAGGACCCCCTTCACCTC
The DNA here is from genome assembly GCA_963921515.1 of Calotriton arnoldi. Taxonomy (NCBI): domain Eukaryota; kingdom Metazoa; phylum Chordata; class Amphibia; order Caudata; family Salamandridae; genus Calotriton; species Calotriton arnoldi. The sequence continues at coordinate 1,232,649 of CAWUFW010003094.1, forward strand.
TGGCCCTCTGCCTCTGGTGCCCCCTAACCATCCTTGCACCATGTTTCATGCACCGCATGGTGCCTGCACATGCCGCAATAGAAAATATACACATTGTGACCGACGTGAAGGCGGTCGCATTGTAATCAGGGCAGCGGTATCGCCGACTTCTAGTCGGGCGGTCCTGCTTCCGCTACAGTGCCGGTCGGACGAGAGTCTGACCAGCATTGTAATGATGCCCTTAATCTTTTTTTCTATTTTACATTTTCCAAAAACACTACCACTTTTACTTTAAATTAATAACTAAAATTACAATATTTTAATATAAAATTTAAATAATTTTTGTTTAAAATATCAAATAAACTTAACACAACTTTATTAACCAAACACAAAACTATATCCCTTATTATATTACATTTCATTTTATTTTTCATTACAAATTTTTATACATTTTTAACCATTAACAAGAAATCCACTTAATTTGTTTTCTTTTTAATTTTTACATTCACATAATTCAAAAAAATTCTAAATAAAATTAAATATAAATACAATTTAAATTTAAATTTTATGATACATGATTTTCCAACAATTAATTCTTACTAAATTATATTTAACAGTATTGTTATAAAATATCTCATTTTTCAAATAAAAAAATAAATAAATATATACTTAAAAATTAAATAGAACTGTAAAAAACATAAAATAAATCATCTACAAAATACATTTTTTAAAATACAAATAAATTCTTTAAAAAAAAACAAATTGTAAACATTTTTGAGAATACACCAACTAATATGAATTAAAACTAAAACCAAAACCAAAATAAATATATTTAAATATTAACCACTAATATTTTTTATTAAGGAATGTCATACATTATCAATATTATAATTATCAACTTTAATTAAAAATTACATTTTAAATAAAATACATTAACGACACCACCCATTTTTTTAAAACTGAAAACACGACAAATAAAATTCCAAAATCCCAACTTTTTACGTATACTTTTTTCTTTAACAATTTTTTTCAAAATTTCTGTATAATTGTTAAAAACTACACACAATATCAAAATAATTGTACATTTTTTCCAATATTTTTTTTAAATTTTTCTAAAAATGTAGAACTCAAACACAAAATTGGCAATAAAGCAATGTAAATTATATTCAAAATGTTAAAAAATGTAAACTTCAATTTTTTTCAATAAAATTTTAAAATAGTTTTTTTATCTGCTCCCCACCCTCATCCCCAATAAACCCCACAACCCACTCCTAAATTTTATTAAAATCTATACCTTTTTTTAAAATATTAAAATTAAATTTAATACTAAACAATTTCTTTTCAATATATTTTCAATTACTCCCCACCCCAATCCCCTAGAAACCCAACATCCCGCTCCTAAAAATAAATTAAGAAACACCCAAAAACAACACATTTAAATGACATTTTTTTTTTTTTAAATAAAAATATTTCTTACTAAATATAAAACAAAAGAAATTAAACAAATTTTAACTAAAATATCGCTATTTTAAACAATGATATTTACAACTTCGATATTTTTTACGGCAATATTAAAAACAAAACCTAATTTCGATATTCTTGACCTCAATATTACATACCACGATATTTTAGTCACATGATATTTTAAACAAGATATTTATGTCCCACATGCAATGTTTTGTCTAAATACCAGTAGAATGATGTCTATTTAAGGTTTTATTATTTTAAAAATTGTATTCTCCCAACCACTGTAATGCACATTCTTATTTTATTTATTTAAGTGAGTATTCTTGAACTGCCCATACCAGAAAATGATATATAGACAATCTAGGTGACATAGCGGACCCTTAAAGAGTCCATCTCTAAAGACTTTTCTGAGGTTTTTGTTCCTTTGGCTTTTGTCCAGTATGATGGCATCAATTTTAACAAACGATGTATTATAATTGCAATTGTTTTATATATTTACACTGCTATGAGTTGTGATTCGTATTTATCATGTTTTACGTATAATTCTTTAGCATTGTGCACTTTTATGGTTCATTGAACCGAATTAAAGTTGATAATCGATTGAGTATTGCACGGAGCAGCATTTTAAACCCCCGATGCACATAAACTCAGGACCTGTCTCCCTTTAAGTCCCTGACAAAGGACCTTATTATCATTGATTTTCTGCAGTGTGGTGAAATGTCTAATGTGCTGAACCTGTGACATGAAAAGTAAATCCACTCTGCAGCAATAAGTGATTACTGAGGCAAATCATTACAGGAAATGTCAGCGTGGAGTGAGTAGGAAAATATCAATCAATATCTCATTTTAGCAAGGACTAGAATCTACCTTTTTGAGCTTCAAATTTTGTATTTTTAATAAACATAAATTTTCGATTATACCTCAAAGGCACTGTTCCATAGGCCTTGACCACCTTCAAATATGACTCTTGTACTACTTTTTTGTTCATGCAACATCCTGTTTGTGTTGCCAGTTCCTATCAGAACTAGTTTGTTTGGGATTATCGGAAGGAAAGATTGAGGAGCTGATTTGATTTCCAGTGTATTGATAAGGAATAGTCTCTCTCCTCTGGACCAGTGACCCTTGGTTTCTTGTTTCTGAAGATGGGCACCCCAGTGCTCTAATCATCTTTGGTCATAACAAACAGTGCAAACTCTCGATGGAACGAAAAACCCACTGTTAGGTTGGACTCTGAAAGCCACAATATTAATGCATTCTTTATTGCTGGTGTGCTCTTCATCCAGTGTTCAAATTATCTGGTGATCGTGTATTGTTGCTCGGATTCTGCGAAATCACAGAACTATGCTTGGGACCATAGAACCTTAGTAGGCAGGGACAGAGTTATCCTACCACCTAAGTACCCATGAGCCCGGAACCGACTAGCTTTAGTGTCTCACTTGCCCTCCTACTCAATCACAGAGGAACAAGTGATTAGGCACCCCTGAACACAACACTCCTGACTCTCTCAGGAATCGGGGTGACAGAACAGACCCTTTCGCTCTCACACTAGTACTTCTCCAGAATAAGATCCGACAGAGACTCGAGAAAAGTTTGAAATATTTATTGTAACTATTGTGCTCTAGAATGCAGTATACGTTCCACAATAAGTAAAAGGATGCCTGACACAAATACGGTAGCATAGTAGGTAATCCATAATTCATAAAAGGAGCTGTCATTGTATAATACAGGGTAAACTAAACCCCCTCCCCTTCTACAGAAGCAAATTGATTATATATAAAAAGATCTCTGGGTGTTTGCAGCGGACTCTGTACCTTAGCATGCACAGCTGAAGGTTCTACATCTCAGGTGTAGTCGCGATCTCATCTGTGTATTTGCATGTCTGTGCATGCCTATATGACAAAGAGTACGTGTTTCCAAACAACAGCTGCATTTGTGTGTTTTGTCTATGTGCTAGAGCCTGACCAAAACATAATAACAAGGGGCATTGTTGTTTGACCTTGTCTACAGCATTCAGACTAAATCCCAGGAAAGAATAGAATTCAAAAACAACAGTAGGTACTGTGTGAAGACATGGCTTGGCAGTTCGGGCTGGACTGTTCCCATGAGGCACAGGGTCAAGACTGATTTGCATATAGCTGTGTCTGAACTGGGGTGGCGAAGTGAGCTAAAGAACGATGATGGATTCAACCCAGATCTGTGACTGGGGGTGAGTGTCTGAAAAGTTTCAGCGCTCCGTCCATCATCTCCTTGTGTTTGCTTTGTTCGCCCTAAGTTGGCAGGGTATGCCCAGACGTGGGTCCCTTGCTCACTTTGCCACTGGATTCAAGCTAGCCTGGCTGAGGAGGGCTGTTAGCCCGAAACCAGTCCCAGGATGCTTGTTTCCGGTCCAGGGAAGACATGGCTTGGCAGTTCGGTCTGGACTGTTCCCATGAGGCACAGGGTCAAGACTGATTTGCATATAGCTGTGTCTGAACTGGGGTGGCGAAGTGAGCTAAAGAACGATGATGGATTCAACCCAGATCTGTGACTGGGGGTGAGTGTCTGAAAAGTTTCAGCGCTCCGTCCATCATCTCCTTGTGTTTGCTTTGAAAGTACAGTGTGGCACAAAAGCAAAATGCGTGTGCTTCGTAACGTGTGCAAAGCAAAGTCTGCAGCGTGCTCATGATAACATAGGGAAAATGGCAATGGGCCTTCACAGGACATAGGACACCCTCCCCTTGGTCAGGATGGTAGCATCAATAGTTACGACAGGCGATAAGCAGTACCAAAGTGTTCGAATGAAGAGCAGTTAATTGTTCATATGCCAAATGGTAAAGCAAGTTTAATGTTGGTAGGAAAAGAAAAATAATTCATTTTTTTTTGTATCATTGTAATGTTTCAAAGCCTACCACTGGGATCCAAATGGGTGATGCCAACTGAGAGGCCAGCGATTCCATTATGAAATCCGCTCCTTCTGAGATACAAATATCAGCGATCCAATTGAGTAGGTCAAAGGAACAAACATGCTCCTCAGTGCCAGATGTTGATAAAACCATCATGGGGCAACCTGTGTTGATTTCAATGAAACTGAGATCCAGAAGACACTGTGCCGTTGCACAGGAACCATTTCCCAGCCGCAGCCCGTGCAGGTAAAGAGTGATGAGGCCAACTGGGGGGGATTTTGACAGACGATGACGAGGGAAAAGTAAATAAATAATTAATTTTCCCTCGTCATCGTCCTTCGAAATCCCACCCCACCCCCCACCGCTCTTACCTGCCCGGACTGCGGCTGCTATTTTCACCAACTGGCCATAACCCTGGGTTATGAATGAGCCACATGCCAAGGAACAGTCCTCGTAATGGGCAACTAAGGGACTCATCAACAATTCGCAATCAAGGGCAGCTTGTGACGGTGTAGCCAGGCAGACGTCCAGAGCCCATCAAAAGGGGCACCGGATGCAATGAAACACAGGTTACACATAGGTGAAGTAGGAATAGCGGAAGGTTAAACAGAACTCGGTATCCACAGCGTCCAGGGCCACTACTCCAAAGAGCCGTAGCATGTGCTCACGGTACAGCTGCAGCGATGCCTGCCCTGGAAGGACCACAAAGGGAGCATCCATTGCGGAATAGCAGGAACAGCACTATTGCACCCAAAAGCAAGACGAGCAGCAGCGGGAACCCACCGAACACGCTGGAAAAAATAGAATGTATAAAAGCTGGTATGTCTCCAAAAATAGTTTGAAATGAGGTCACAAGCCCGGAGCCCACAACTTTAAAAAAGTGGGTCAGGCCCGTGGTATCAGACGCATTAAATATTTGCTGTATCAGTTCACCAAAATGTAGGGGGAGATTTGTGTTTAACATTGACTGTATTTCACTGGAAGTTCTCGCCACCTGCAATTCAAAGATTTCGCGAGCTGAAGTGAGAGCCACTTCTTGCATAAACAATAACGCTTTGAGTCTGCTCAGCTTATTGAAATCTGTTTTCAAAGATGGAATGGAAGGTCATAATGAACTATCAACACTCCCATGTGGAGGGGAAACAGGATGTTGTTACAGCAAGTGACTAACTGGGAAACGGACACCACATATTCCTGCCCACAGACCGCAACAATCCCGACTATTAAGGACAAGATAGCTTCAATTCGAAAGTAATGCAAGAGTGGGAATAATAGCAAGAACAGGAGTTCCTTTTAAATAATAAGCCAAATTAGGGGCAGACACATTACAGACGCCATAAATCTTTACGTGTTGACAAACGAGAATGACCGACAGTGGAGTTGCATTCCTCCCATGTAAGAAAAACGTCTCTCGCAGCCAGTTGACAAAGATACGTAAATTGCAGGGACCACAATTTGTGTATATAACTGCTCCCACGAGGTTTGTATCTACATACCGGGAAGTGTTTCATGCAAGCTGTGAACTGAAAAGGAAAAATAGGTAACGAGATAACCCAGTGTATTAACCAGACTGCAAATGGTGTTTCTGCTATAATAAAAGGAAACTGTTCAAGTTTCTCTATGTGGAACATGGTATAACTAGCATCTTTCATAGTCATTGATTGCTGTCTACTTGTCAAATTAAAGGGTAAGAACAAAGCGGTGGAATTGAGATAATGTAAAGGAACTCGCCCGTTCTTTAGCGTTTGGAAAGTCCAACTAAATTGCATGATTGATCTAAGTTGATTCTGACCATGATATAATATAGACAGATCATTTTGCACAATATCAATGACAGATGATACAATATTATTTAGGCTATAAATGTGAGATGACAATGTATTAATACTGTTGTCTACTACAGCAAGCCCTTTAACATACTGCAGCTTTCATTTGAGATAATTTTCAAATTTCATTATAAGCAGCATAAACAAATCGTTTAGAACGGGGAGATGTTGGACCCAAAAGGAAATCAGACAGATTCATATCTTCGGATAGGATTGAAAGATGTTGTTTCACTGCAGACAAAGTGGAATGTTATAACCGTTGTTGGCATAATTTACCCACTGAGTATGCACTGTATCCCACACAATTCCATCAATGACTGGAACTGCTGAGATGTTAACTAGGGGCTGGTCTCTTTTAATTTTATGTGAGGAAGAATGTGGAGCCAACACCCCGTCGACCAGTTGTGCAGCAGAGCGCTCGGGGAGGTAATGGCCATTGATTAAAAGGAAAAAAACAGTCACAAATCCAATGCACATAAACAAAAATACCATTTAAAACACGATCCAGATATATATCCGCGGTGGGACCAGAAAAATGCATTTTAACCAGGAGATAAAAACACAAATCCGTGCTGCTGGTGGGGGCAAAACATAAGACAATGAAGAACTGTCCGAATAAAAGTTATCCTAACTCAGCTGGAATAATGGAGGCTGTAATTCTGTATGGATTCTCGGTTCTTGTACCGCAGGAGGGGCATCAACTGGAGGATCAGAATAAACAATGTCCATACTGAATGTGAAGAAGGGGTAACAGGTACCAGGTCAACTGAATTCTCGATATCCCCCTCCTGCAGCTGGGGAGAATCAGCAAGGATGGTGCTCACGGGCTGTAAAGCAACATTCTGTGTAGGAACACCTCAAGGCATACTATTTAGGATTGGCCATATGGTGTAACTGAACATGTTCAATGGAAACAAAGCAATTCTTTTTTATCCAGGAAGTTCGAGGCAAAATTACAGTTCGGGTACCCTGAAGACCAAGCACTGGAACAGGAGCAAGGTAGAAGGGACTGAATTCTTTCTTGATTGCCACCTTTTCATGAACCAATAGCCAACTTTAGGAAGCCTGCTGGAAACAGGAATCTGAACAGCTGCACCGATTGGAGAGAAGGCAAATGACTTTTAGCCAGAGTATCACAACATTGTTGTAGATGCTGCAAGACAGCACAGTGGTTATCTACGTCAAAGGTTGCGGCTGCTGCCACAACGTCTAGACCATCAAGGTCTGAAACATACATCTTGATTCCAAAGAGCATTTCATATGGGGTCCACCCACCCACAGATCTTTTAGGGAGGATATTAAGTGCTTGCTGAACCCTATAAAGATAAGTTAACCAGCCACTGCCCATATCTAATACCCTTGCTGTTAAAGACTGCTTTAAGTCACGGTTCATCCGCTCCACAACAGAACTGCCCTCGGGCCCATATGGAGATGAGAAATGCACCTGCACCGTCATCGATGCCATTGAATCATGGTACACCTTAGAGGTGAAAGACGGATCCTGTTCTGAATGGAAAGCGCCACAGGCATAAGTTCCGACAAAGACCTGCAAATCCTTAATAGCAGTTCGAGAATCAGCCGAGTACTGTGGCCAGACCCAGAGGAACCTAGAGCAAGAATCCACTGCAACCAAAATATATTTGAATTTGAATGCATTATCTGAAACATTGGGACCGCAACGATCGAGGTAAATACAGCCAAACGGTTGATTTGAAATATAAAGTTGTGTCGGGGGGGATGGGACACAGTAGTTCATTTAATTTGCTGACAAATGTCACAACATAGGACATATAGGCGAGTCTGTTGGTATAGACCCCGCCACCAGTAACGTTGCTGTAAGAGAGAAACAGTGGCCACACCCCCCGCATGCACAGAAGCTATGCCTTCATGAGCGGCCACTATTAAAGAGTGTCTGCGGTTGAGGTTTGGTATCAGGCGATCACCAACCCCAGGAATTGTTACAAAGGGAACCTTGTCAGTAGTTAACTGATAAGTATATTTAGAAGGAAATCCTTGAGGAAAAGCAGTTCCTTCTCGACATGCGGCTATGGCAGCCAAAATGTTATATGTTATCAATTTTAGTCTTAGAACGCTTAATTGCGGCTACTCTAGTTGTGGCTACTGCAGATCTGGCTGCTTCATCAGCCATCGAATTACGAACAGTGTGCGCTTCCGCACATTAATGGCCCAATGTATGTACAACATGTGTAAGTGGTAGGCGATCTTTTAGATTAGCCACCTTCACCCAAAGCATTTTAAGCTTTATTGTGCTTCCTTTTGAATCCCGAAAGTCATTTTGTTTCCAAAAGTGTAAATTGTCATTATAAGATTGTACAAAATAAAAAGAATCTCACACCACAAGAGTGAGGGACTCAGGAGCAGAATTCTTGAGAGCGAGAAGCAAAGCTCTCAACTCGGCCAATTGTGCAGTACAGTCACTCAGGGACTGAGTATGAATGATACTGGAGTGGAAAACACCATCGATCATAGTGCCTACAACAATAGCACAAGTTGCAGAATAAGGGGTCGATTCCGATCTCGGTCAGTAGGGCTCCGAATCGGATTTGGCTTTACCGGATCCGAGTCGGAGGCTTTGTTTCCGACCGAGTCGTACTGAGGTCCGGACGCCCAAGTACGATGCGATTGAACGCGAAATCGCCGACCGACTCGTTTCCGGGTGCGAACCGCTCCGTCCGACTCGTTCGCACTCGATTCGTACCGCGCAATGGAGACGTTTTACGACCGAGCCAGTATGATGCACGTCCGGACAGCCGGATCGAGTCGGAGCCTCCGACACGAAAAAGCTCTCGGAAGCGGACTTCGGGGGTCCGTGCCGGACCCCCCTTCACCCGTAGCCGTACGGGTCAGACACAGGGGGGACCCATGGGTCCCCCCTATACATGTGTGTACGGTGCGGATGGCACCAACGCATACCCACGACAGGGGGCCCCCTTGTGCGCAACGTACCCATTGAGTCAGTGGGAGCCCATGTACGCGTCATACGACCGTCTCCCATTGACTTCAATGGGAGTCCGACCGAACCGAGTCCGGCAGCATACGGCCGCATCGTACTCGCTCGGTCGGACTGCAGGGGTCCGGCTCGGTCGGAAAACAATCCGGATCCGGATCGGTCGGAGAGCTTTCCGACCCAGATCGGAATCGGCCCCTATGTCTGCTTAGAACCGATGGCTGGTTGTGCCAAACCATCAATATACATGATATTTTTATACTGATCAAGAGGAAGAAGCGAGGAAGGTGGAGGATGAACATGTTCGTATTGAAGAAACTCTTGTGTCTGTAAAGACGGTTCAAAAACAAAGGAAACTTCAACAGAAGTCAAAGAAGCAGCCCATTGAATCCAACGTGGGTGAAGGGATTTAGAATTAGGAACGCTAGCCTTTGTGACTGCCTCTAAGGAAGGCACAGGGGAAACAACAAAAATGTATTTACCTTGAGCGAGAGATCGTTTCTTAAGGATGGCCACCTGTAATGCAGTTAAAACTTTTCCAGTAGAGGAAAAATGCATTTCAACAGGAGTGTACAGATGAGATTTACAAGCAATGGGAACAGTGTCACCCTCATTGAATGTGACATAAGTAAAACCAACTGCACCCGCTACTATCCGAATGACCAAATTAGTAGTGTTAAGCTTGGTCTGTAAAAACTGTGTAGCAAGTAGATCAGACTGTAAATCGCATAAGACAGTAGTATGGTCCGGAAGCCAGAAGGAAGCAGAAACTTTTTTATGTATTAAAGCATAAAGAGGTTTAATACGTTGAGCATAATCCGGAATGTAAGTCCTGCTGAACTTTAAAAAATCAAGAAGAGACTGCAATTTCTTGAGGAAAGAAGGGGTTGCAATTGTGCACAATTCTCCAAGAAATGAGGAACCAAACCTCTACCCTCATTGGTTAATTCATAACCAAGAAAAAGGACAGCAAGAAACGCAATGTGGGACTTTGCAAAATGTAACTTGTATCCAAGTTTATCGATTCGCATAATAATGCGATCCACTCTGGCCAAATGCGGATTCAATTCATCATCGGTAAGATGTATGTCATCGACATAGGACAAAGCATCAGGGTCAATGTCATGTAGAAGGGACACAATACGTGCTACAAAAACACATGGGCTATTCTTATACCCCATGGGTAAATGAGTGTAGCGTCTCTGGGAACCGAGGGCGGTAAACGTGGACCAATCACAGCTCTCAGGAGCCAAGTTGTGACTGAAAAACCTGTTAGAAATGTCTAGCATTGTTTTAAACTTTTTACGGATAATACTATTAAATAGGGCCATACTGTGTGTGTTCTCCACTGCAAAAGTGTGTGTATGACTATTCAAATGTCTATAATCTAAGACGATGCGATAAGAGCTGTCAGGTTTCAAAACCGGACAAAGAGGATTATTCATAGAAGATACACAGGGCTCAAGAAGAACCTGATACTCCAGCTGAGTAAGAATGACTTTAACAGACGCTTTTGTGTCACGTTTAAGTGGATATTGAGGCTGCGGTTAGGGGTGGAACGTATTGGAATAACATGTTACAGAGAATGCTTATCCTTCAATCTGAATGTCCTAATGATAAAGTCGATCAGGAGGTGCAACATGGGTATCTGCGGTTTCAACCGTAACTAATGTTTCAGTTGCTTTCGCCTCCAGGAACTGGTAGAGTGTCTGGCGCACAACGGTGACTTCCGCTTCGCTGTCGAGGAGGGTCACTGCCCAACTCCTGTCCAGGAAATGGGTTCTCACCAGCTGGGGCATATTTTACTGTTAAAGCAGCAACATTCTTCTTTTGGAAGGGGGCTCTATACGAAGGTGGTTCCTCCCTCTTGACTTTAGCGTCAAAAGAGCGTTGCGTGTCCCGCATAGGCTGCACGGACTCTCCTTGTCTGCAATCTTGTCCCGGCCTATGTCATACTGTTCATCAGATGATTCCTGAAAGGAACGAGGAGAATGAGGATCAGGAACTTGAAAACGGCCCAGAGTTTAAATGTTAGTGCGATCACGCAAATCATATTGTCACCCAGAAGCGTCCGGTGGCGGTGACCAGCCATGAGACCTGGGCTTCTGTTGTTGCTGCCTAGATTTATCCAGAGACTTCTAAGGAAAAACCGGACGAGCATCCCTTTCAGTAGGAGGTTTGCCCAGAGATTGCGCAGATGGTCTGGACCCCAAACTATTACAACCTAAAGATGTATAAACATCGGAAATACTAACAGGCAACTCACGCATGCAGTCGGCAGCGGCCACTGCCGAAAGTCACTGGCATATAATCAAGGACGCTGCTTCACCTTTAATATTAGAAAGAATCATTTTGGAGACTACGGAAAAATTACCCACTAGCTTCACCCCCAAATCTAGGGCAAAACCTGCCCCATGTTTATTCTGTACATGTTTGAGAATGCTCAGAAGAACGCTCATCGAGGGGGTGCCATAACAAAGTGTATACACTGTAGCAAACACCGTCTCCCAGGTGTTGCAGTCGGTCAAGGGTGGGAACAGACCACTAGGCAAACACATAGTAAGGATCCTATGCTTTTCCACAGGACCTGTAAGAGGAAAAACAGCATCAAGCTGATACATTTTTTGAATAATCCAAAATGGAAAGGTTAAGGGGTCGTTTGCCCATAACAGAGTTTAGGCACGGGCAACAAACTGAATCAAACATCTATATAAAGGGACTACTTGAGCATACAACAAAAGTACATCCACCACAGTAGCGGTGGCATAATATGGATAAGGAGTAAAACCAACCAAGACTGGCCATGCGGCCCCATCAATACTTAAGGGGCCCATGCGAACAGAAGCAAGAGGCTGGGGAAGGGTGCAGTTAAACCAAAGTTGGTGCTCCCAAGCCGTAAGAGGAGGCTCAATAATTGCATAAGGGCGATAAGCCGCAGGAACATTAGCTACTGTATAAGAATGAAAAGTATTATCATTCGCATCAACAGCGGGGAACGTGACCCAGTAGTAAAAAACCTCAAAGCGGTATGCAAGATCCGTTTTGAAAACAACGGGAGACCCTGCATTGGGGACTCCATCCTGTAACAAGTGTTGAGTAACCGCTGTGTGGCAATGAGCTGGAATCGCAAACGGTTGAGCCATATATAGATGGAAGGGATTCAAATAGTAGCACAAAAAAGGGAATAAACCTTTTAAAATCCAAGCTTGAAAACCTTACAGCAGTGGTCTTCAAACTTCAAACTTCTTAATGCTGCACCCCCCCCTTTAAAATAAAATACTCGGTCCCCCCTCACTTTTTTCACACTTATGCTGCTAAATTGGAAATGTTTAAATATATCTAAACATATTTAAACATTGCAGTTCAGCTCTTTTACCCCTTTTTACACATACTCCCAGTCAGGATATAAATGACAAAAGTTGTTAGTAATGGCCCATTACAAAGTGGCTCAAGTTTTTAACACTCAAAACAAAGCATGATGCTTCTCATGGCCAGAGACTGGTGCCCCCTGAGATCACTTAATTCCCCTCCCTAGTTTAAAGACCTCTGCCCTACAGCAATAGGAAGTGCCTACAAACTGAGACGGTGTAGCCCCCACACCACGGACGTCTCCAGGCAGCGGTGCGAAGGTATTGTGGACGAGCACAAGCGCTACTCAGGGGTCCCATAAATAAGTACCAGACCAAACGTTGGCGGCGCCATGTTGCAGGGATTCTGCGAAATCACAGACCAATTCTTGGGACCATAGAACCTTAGTAGGCAGGGACTGAGTTATCCTACCACCTTAGTACCCATGAGCCCGGAACTGACTAGCTACTGTCGTGTAGTTCCTATAAACCTATATAGGATCTGCGCGTTTAGACAACATACACTGCAGGATTGGTGTCAGACTGGTTCTAGACACCCCCACCAGGTATGTTTGCCTGTATACCAGATAGCTCACAGTGCCACTAGAAACTCCTCTTACCAAGGAGAGAATAGTTCTTGGCAACTATCGAACATGACAACCCTGATCCCTCAGGACCGTGGAAACAGTGTACTACTTTTCGCCCAGTCACTCATGCTCACTTAGTCTCAGAGAGATACACAGAATAAACGGTAGGGACGTTTTACAATATGTATTTATTGAACAGTCGTTATTCTAGTGTAAAATAGGTGTGCTGAAACAACCATTAGACAGTAACAGATATAAATGATTAGAAGCACTAAGAAGGTGAAAGGATGGTAAATTTCTACCATTTTGCTATAACTATGAATACAGGCAGGTATATAAAATACATGACAATAAAATGCGTCCTCCTACGATGTAATCCTAACTAGATGTACCTAAGTGTACCTAGCATGTGTGTGTAGGTGTTAAGCCAAGAATCCCTCTAGGATAAAGTCAACCCCATTACCGAAGTGAGAGACCCCGTCTTGGTCTCGAGTTGGACACCCCGCAAGGGATGTTAGACCACTGCGAGCTGGAGTATCTGCATGCAGGAGCCTCAGCGTCTCTTGTCAGTGTGTCGGCCTGGAAGTCGTGATCTCCTTCCTCTACCTCAGCAAGATGTGATGTTTATAAACCCGAAGGTATCCCCAGGGGTTCTACCTTGCTGTGCCACTGTCGGACTTAGGATGTCGTCTGGAATGAACCTTGTACATAGTAATTATGCAGGAGATGGTAGTCCTGCTGAGTTTCCAAGAATCCAAGGATCCTCATGCATAATGTATGAGGCTATTGTTCAGGGAAAACCCCACGTTCTGTAAGCAGTACTGTAACTAGGTAAAGGGTCAGTCCTAACAGCCCGTTATGTATGTAATGTAGGGATGAATATAGGTGAAAGGTTGGGATGTTACCCAAGCCTATATTTGGGGTACCTATATGGAATAAAACACCCACTCCTCACCAGACTGGATGATATAAACTAATTCTAACCTACTACCTGTCTAGGTACTGGTACGCAAACGTATGTAGTAAAAACCATAGTTCTGCTAAAAAATGTTAAAAAATGTTTAGAAAAACTCTAAAAAGTGCTAAAACAGAAATTGTCACTCAAGCAATAGCTCTAATGTGTTCCTATATATAGTTTGAACGACTACAAGCATTGGAGTTTCCAATTTTGAGTTTGTTTTTTAAAAAGCCAACTTTTTTCCCAGCACACGACGAGCCAAATGTAATCGGTCCTGGCTGGTAGACGCAACATCGCTGTTGCCTGCCTTCGCAGACGACGATCCCTGTAACACCTCGCATATTACGTCAATTGAGCACAGATGATCTTCCGTACTGCCTGCAGCCGATGCTGGGGCAGCCTGTGTTCCATCCAAAGCCTGGGTGTTAGTGGAGGAGCCGGTGTCCATCCCAACAGGAGCAGACAGTTCTTGTGGTGGCTTCAAGAATGCCGCCATCAACATAGGAATACGTTGGGACACTGCAGAACATGGGCCGTTATTGGGTCCAGTAATGCATCAATGTCCGGTTGCGCAACTGATGGAAGTGTCAGACAGAGATCCAACACGCATTCTTCTCCGCAGAACAAGCATCGGAGAACAGGTAAGATGCTGTCCATCCAGACTGGTCTAAATGACAGGAACCAAGATGCACTCAGTTCCCGTAGGCGAGGTGTGCCCAGATGTTGTACCATGCGATCACGGTATTTGCGATCCTGGAGTGCTTTTTCCATCTCCTTGGTGACTGGGACGTCCATTGCGTAGCAGAAAAAGTACAATCAGGATTCCTGTTATTAGAAACAGGATCAGCGGAAGTCCTCCAAAAATGCTTCAGAATACGGAGTGTATAAAGTTTGGTATAACTCCGAGGACTGTCTGAAAGGTGCATAACAGTCCTGAACCTATGGTCTTAAATAGGTGTACTATACCCGTCGTATCAGACATGTTAAAGATACGATTTACCATTTCTGCGAAATGGAAGGGGCAGTTCGTACGTATGAGTGCCTGTATCTCTGCCGAGGACCTTGCTATTTGAAGATCAAAAGTCTCCCTGGCGGAGGTTAAGGGCATGGTTTTCTGTAAAAGTATGACTTTCATTCTGCTCAAAGTATCAAACCGTATAAGAGAAACATTCAATAAAGGCCATAGCGGCACCTCCCGGACTGTATGTGTCGGTGGAAACAATACTTTCATACAGCAAGTAACCCTGGAGCTCACGGTTACTAGATATGCGATGCCCGGAAGCATACCACAACAACCTTGATTGTTCAGCATCAAGTAACTCCCATTTGAAAGGAGCCTGAAAACTGGGGTAATCACGGCTGCCGGGGTACCCCTCAAGTGACAGGATAGGTTAGCTACTGAACCATTACAGGCCCCGTGCAGCATGATATCCTGGCATAAGACAGATCCACTTAAAGCGTTTTCACAGTTTGTACCGCTTAGGAACACTTCTAGATCCCCACTCCTGCATCGAAATCTATACGGTAATTCCCAAGATTCCTTGATGAATTCCCTACCCATCTCCTTATACCTGCCTGCCTGTTGTTGTTCTAGGCAATATTTAAATTGGAAAGTTTTGACCGGTAAAGTTATGTGGCCATGGATTAACCACTCTGTGGATGGTGATTCTGCCACAGTAAAAGGTAATCTGTCCAGTTTTTCAATATGCAGCATTGTATATTTTGCTCCCCTCTGTGCCATTTTCATCTGTTTTTCCATTAGATTGTATGCAGAAAACAGGGACGTGCTGTTGATAAAACGCCAAGGCACATAACCTGCGCGCAACGATTGCAGCATCCAGCTTAATAACATAATAGAACGTAATTGTGATTGCCCATGCTGTAGTATGGACAAGTCTTGTTCCAGTACATCAATAGCAGAAGATACAATGTTGCCCAGTGAATAAATCCTGCAAGTTAACGTAGTCATGCCATTGTCAACTATGGCTAATGCCTTTTCTAAGTTAATCCTATCTATTTCTTGTAGTCTCTCTGCTGCTTCTTGTTGGGAGATCTTCCAAATTTCATTATAGACAGCATATAAGAAACATTTTTGACGTGGCTTTCTGGGACCTAGTAAAAAATCCTGTAGGTCCACATCCTCTGTCAGTAAGGATAAGTTTTGTTTCACCTACGTTAGTGTTGAGGTCTTTAGCCAATCGAGGCATAACTTCCCAACACTGTATGAGGTCACCACCCCCGGATGTTCTCTTTGTACATAGCGTGGGTCTGGCCTATGGATACTGAACCCTTCGGTGGTACCCCTGAATCTTTCTTGACATCTGTTAGTGACTGTGGGCCAAACCAACCATCCCTTCCAATTGTGGTCTGATCTATTGTATTGTAAAATGTCATCTATTGTAGCCCCTTCTTCTGATGTAAAGTTCTTCTCAGAATGTGATGGTGTTGGAATCCGAGGCGTGTTCAAGTCCTTGTTCTTGGCTATCCCAAGACAGGAAGTCTGTTGCACAGTTTCATTCAGAAGTATCATCTGCTGACAAATGAGGCATGCTCTAAATAGCACTTCTGTTCCCTGGACTTGCCAATCTCTAGAACCCCAGACTGAATTTAAGCCTATAGTATCTTTCCATAAGTCGAAACCCTGTTCAGACAATTCGGTAATAAAGGACGCAGAGTAAATCTGTTTGGTGTTGGTTAGCATATTTTTCTGTGCTGATGTAGGTGCAACCTTATAGTAATATGAGGTCGGGTCTGAAACGTTAAACCCTGAAAAATATGAACATTTTCGTGCAAATTATTTTGAACTGCTTTTTGGTGGTGTAGGACAATGTTCTCATTGGTAATATGTGATAGCATTTCTAGGGCTACTGGATTTGTGTAGAAAATGATGACTATAATGTTGATAACAATACATAGGGGCCGATTCTGATCCCGGTCGGACAGCCCTCGGAGAGCTGTCCGTAGCGTTTTCTTCTGACCTACTCGTTGCGGGGGCCGGTCCGTCCGGACGAGGAAGTACGATGCGCAAATGTGCCCAAATCCCGAACGACACGTACGCACCGAAACAAGCAACATTTTACGTACAAGCCGGAACCAGAAACGCAGAAATGGAGTCGTCCGGAAGCATTTAAACAGCACTTTCCGGTCGGGCAAGTACGATGCGTACTTCCTACGCGCCAAACTGGTCGCCACTTACAGCACGTCTCAGCATCCGGAACTACAGTATCTCCGCATCGAATAGCGCAACAACACGATCCACGGCTACGAGACAAACAAACCATGTATCCGATCGCGCATGTCATCCCTGTACTGTACGTCTATGACCGAAACAACAACAGGAATCGACACGTACCCGTAGACGGTAAGTTTGACACCCACAGGGTGGTGGATGTCTATCACTACCAGCATTACCTAACCCATAGGGTGTGGGTGGCTATCACTACCAGCAGTCCCATACCATAGGGGGGTGAATTCCTATCACTACCCGCAGTCTCATACCATAGGGGGGTGTATGCCTATCACTACCAGCAGTCTCATTCCATAGGAGGTTGTATGCCTATCACTACCAGCATCATTAACCCATAGGGGGGTGTATGCCTATCACTACCAGCAGTCTCAAACTATAGGGGGGTGGATGCCTATCACTACCAGCAGTCCCATACTATAGGGAGGTGGATGCCTATCACTACCAGCATCATCAACCCATAGGGGGGTGTATGCCTATCACTACCAGCAGTCTCAAACTATCGGGGGGTGTATGCCTATCACTACCAGCAGTCTCAAACTATAGGAGGGTGGATGCCTATCACTACAAGCATTGCACTCCCATAGGGGGGTGGATGCCTATCACTACCAGCAGTCTCAAACTATAGGGGGGTGGATGCCTATCATTACCAGCAGTCCCATACTATAGGGAGGTGGATGCCTATCACTACCAGCATCATTAACCCATCGGGGGGTGTATGCCTATCACTACCAGCAGTCTCAAACTATAGGGGGGTGTATGCCTATCACTACCAGCAGTCTCATACCATAGGGGGGTGTATGCCTATCACTACCAGCATCATTAAACCATAGGGGGGTGTATGCCTATCACTACCAGCAGTCTCAAACTATAGGGGGTGTATGCCTATCACTATCAGCAGTCACAAACTATAGGAGGGTGGATGCCTATCACTACCAGCAGTCACATACCATAGGGGGGTGTATGCCTATCACCACCAGCATCATTAACCCATAGGGGGGTGTATGCCTATCACTACCAGCAGTCTCAAACTATAGGGGGGTGGATGCCTATCACTACCAGCAGTCCCATACTATAGGGAGGTGTATGCCTATCACTAGCAGCAGTCTCAAACTATAGGGAGGTGTATGCCTATCACTACCAGCATCATTAACCCATAGGGGGGTGTATGCCTATCACTACCAGCAGTCTCAAACTATAGTGGGGTGTATGCCTATCACTACCAGTAGTCCCTACGCATAGGGTGGGGGATGGCTAACACTACCAGTCGTCCCCACCCATAGGGGATGTATGTCCACCACTCCCAGCATTGTCCAGCCCATAGGGGGCTTGATGGCTAGCACTGCCAGCAGTCCCACTCATAGGGGGGGTTACCAACACTACCAGCAGTCCCTACTTCTAGGGGGTGATGGCTAACACCACTAGCATTCCCACCCATAGGGGTTGTAGGCCAAACACACCCCCCCTACCATCATGGAAAGATTGTGTATTGTGTGGGAACTGCCTGCAACAGTGACACTGAAAGGGAACACATACTGTAACTCCCATCACAGTTGTGACCAGAAGGTGAATGTGGGGCCCAAACACCAAGCATGTTGAGTAAAAGTGTGTCAATGTGGTTTAACCCCCACACACTCCAGTGACCAAAATGTGAGTCTGTGGCCCAAAACACCAGCCTAACATGAACATTGTGGGAATGGTGTTTAATCCCCCCCACTCCAGTGAACAAACGCTCAGCGGGGGCTCCAAAACTCCAGCAAATCAGGATCATTGTCACAATGGGCTTAAACCCCACCTCACTACAGTGAGCAATCAGTGATTGCGGACACAAATTCCCCCACAACTGAAAACCACCATGTATGATTCCTGGTCGTAACACCACAAGCAATGTAGTGGCAAAGTAGTGGTTGGGTTGCAAACAAACATCGATCAGTTGAGTGTAAGATTTGTGTCGACTAAACATCCTCTGCCATGTGCAGAGAAGCCTTGCACATGGGGGTTGACAATGGCTCCAATGGCCAATTACACTATGTAAGTAGTGACCATCATAATGCATTCACACATATGCACAACAACAGACACACATACTAAGGATTCCTATGTAGACTTCAGCTTTTTGGTCATCAAGACCCAAACCATGGCAGCAATGGGACACACAAACCATGATGAATGTGCAGACTGATGAGGTTGGAGTCCCAGGGACAGTATGAAAAAACATACACCCAACTCCCTGCCAATGGACAACAAAAGCTATACCAATGCATGTGTGCAGATGCACAAACACAACCAGTCAGCCTCACCCTGTATATCAAACACAACTTGTGTGTGTGTCTCCCCGTGTACCCAGGCTAGTACGATACACATGATGTGGGACTGATCTCCAATGAGACATATGTGTACACAGTGCAACCCAGAAGTTTGACAGGAATTGGGTACCTCTGTGGGCAATCAGGCATTGTCAGATGAGTGGGTTCACAACAGACTCATGTGACATAAGCTGCCTGCAACAGCAACCAACACAGCAAGAGACAGACCCACTCCATCAGTACCCACAAGGACCCTCCATTGTGGTGACAGTAGCCTGTATGATAATCCCTCTGTGATGACTGATTTCGATGTAACCCATACTGTGGAGCACAGTCACATGTGCGCACCTTGTCATGTCGTGACAGACCAACTCACATCACACACACACAGAAAACTCCCTGGCCATGGCCTGTAATTTAAGGTCACTGTGTAAGCAGGGGCCTAGACATGAGAGAACTCACATATGCCCACTCTCAACACCACACACCTTGATCTGCAACAATGTGCATCAGCTAAGCCCACATGGACTGGTGACATTGCACATGCACCCATGACAATCCCCGGGGTGGAGGGAGGATCCAAGGTGTACAAAGACATCACACATGGCCAGTAAACAACCCTTGTGAATGTTTTCCACACTGCATAGTATGAGTTACATGTGCATGACGTGCAAGTTTTCAGACACATCGGGATCCCTGTCACAGTCCCAGACCAATGAAGAGCCCTAGGAGACCCACAAAGAACCCATGTTGACATCATACGACATTGAAGGCTAGGATCTGATGACTGTGAGCAGTCACACACACATACAAGTGACCCTGTCACATAAAGACACCACATAGTGAAAACAACCTGATGTGTGAAACACAAATGTGCCGTTGTGAATCCTGAATATGTCCCATGTGTGTATGCCCACATTCCAGGCCCTTACATCAAGATGACCCACGGGTTACACCCGAATGACCAGTAGTCCACCATGCACCTACATCCCAGAAAACATACTCCAAAGGCATTGGATAAACACAGGACAAATCAGCAAGCATCACAAACAGGAACATCTGCAGGGAATATAGGCTGTGTAGAAACAGGGAAGGTTACCCACAGAGACATGCTCACATAACACACCACATGGGCACAGTCAATGTCACGGAATAACACACTGCCATGAGGTGACTCCACTCATGAGTAAGGTCAGCTTTGTCAAACGTTGTCTGTGCAGGGCTAAGTCATGTCAGCATTAAACTTGGTCACTGAGACACCAATTACGACAGCCTGAAAGCTCTAGTCGCATCAGCCTGTGCACAGGAGTGACTCTTAAGTCATCTGCACAACATCAGAACACATGTCTAGCATGTTGCACTGAAGACACACATCACTTGTCCAGCATTGAAGTGACAATCTGCATGTCCAGTGTAGATGGTCCCACAGTCTGCAAAAAAGTACAATGGGCACGAATCTCAGCCCAACATATGTGCAACAGTGGAAGCCAAAGACATGAAGTTGTGAAAAGAAGGTGACACTCATTGTGCCAAGTACTTGGGATCATGACTCCCTCAATCCTCAGCAAAGGATGACATGGCTACATACTGTAATAGGACACATATACCATGGACCACATGCAGTCGATCACATCACCAAATCACTTATTTCCAATTAAAAATCTAGCAACAGCAACTGCATGACACTCATCAGCAACATCATGTACATTAAATGCAAATCTTGAGACAAAAAGAACTTTAGCTTTATTCAGCTTCCGAAAAATGATCAGTTTTATCCGATGAACAATCCAAAGGCCAATGGCCAGTCCATTGCAAATCTTTGTTTTCGTGTGACATAGGACTACTCGTCACACAATGCTTGCCTGCACTGCTACAGCCAGGGGACATCTCCCCTTGGAGGGGCATACATAGGGGCAGTCCAGGCACCACAGGGACAGGATCAGGGCATAGCAGTAGGGGGCAGGGTGGGTGTGGTGGGTGCAGGAGTGTCAGCTGCCACTGCAGTGGATGTGTCCAATACAGTGGGCGCCATCGCCACTGCAGTGCCCAAGTCAGACGGAGTGGAAGGGGTCTCCACTGCAGTGTCAATGTCCAAAGGTGTTGTCTGTGGCTCAGATGAAGTGTGAGCGTCAGATGGGGGGGACACGGTCTCCACAGCAGTCGTAGTAACAGGCTGAGGGGGTGAGGTTGGGGTGGAAGTACATGTGGAAGGGGGGAGGGCCTAATCAACTTGGGAATGGTGTACCTGTGTGTGGGTGAACCGGGGGCAGGGTGTGGCGTGTGAACCCAAGGAGTTGTGGCCTGGGTGCTGGATGACGGAGACCGTGTGGTGGGAGTGCGGGATTGTGGTGGGGTCTTGCTCGTCCTGGTCCTGGGTGATTTGCGGGTGGGGGCCTCAGTGTCCCTGCTCTTGGGGGAGGGTGTGCGGGGGTGGGTGGGTCTACCCTCTGGCTGTGTTGGCTTCCTCTTCCCCTTGTGAGTTGGACCTGATGTATCTGTGGGAAAGAGGCCAAGCTCACAGAGGAAGAGCTTCTGGGAAGGGGGGGTTGCAGGTGAGTCAAGGGAAGGGGTTTTGGAGGGATAGGTATCTGAGGACTACGGAGTGGTCGTGGATGCCTGTCTGTGTGTCTGTACCCTATCCCCTGTGTGTGTGCCATCAGTCCCCTGCGTGTGCGTGCTTGTGCGTTTCTGCTTTGGCTGACCTTGCCGTGTGCTGCTTGTGTCTGTTGTTGTGCGTGCAGGTGCCTGTGTGAGTCTGCGTTGGTCCGGTAGGGTAGTGGTGATTGTGGATGGGGCAGAGGTAGGTGGGGTGACGGACTGTTGGAGGAGGGACACTGCTGCCGTCAGTGAGGAGGCCATGGACTGACTGATCCGGTATTGGGCAGACATTGTTGCTGAGATGCCCTCCATGAATGACACCAATTGGGTCAATAGACCAGTGTGAGCATGGAGTACACTCAGCATCGATGTCTGACCCACATGGATTTGCTTCAGCAAGTCCACAGACTCCACACTCAGGGCAGCAGGGGAGACAGGGGCAGGGGGTGCGGTGCCTGGACTGAAGGAGACATGCTCCCTAACACGGGAGGCTACACGGACATCAGGGATGGGGGCAACTGGGAGGGTGGAGATGGTGGTGGTGGCGGGGACAGACTCGCTATCTGTGGTCTGTGGTGTTGTGACACCCGCCTCCACAAGGGAGTCCTCACTGGAGCTGGAGCGGTCTTCAGCTGAGGTACTGGCTGCTGACTGGCCCTCAGTGTGGCTCCCCTCACCCTCCGTGCCACTGGGTCCCTCTGAATCCTCCACATTGGAACCAGCCTGGCTCTGCGCCTCCTCTCGGAACGTGGATCTGTCCCCTGCAGTATCCGCTGATGATGCTGTGAACAAGGAGGAGAAACACATACACATCAGTCACCTGTATTCACTGGACACATGATCTTAAATGCAACACATCACTGTGCAAGCCCTGGCATCATTTAAAAGCCACATCTAAATTGAATACACAATAGTGAACCTGGCACTTATCAGTCTGCCAGTAAACCATGCTTCGCTTACACATGCTGGCACTGGACCCATCACTCCATAGTCTGTATGATATCAGTCATCACATGGGCAGCCATTCCCTGATTACCCAGTTGTCTGATCTGCAATGATGGTTACTGTCATGTGTCATTACACACATGTCTCATCTCAGGACACTGACTCTGCATTTGGGACAGCATTTGTGATGGTCTAACTCATTGTTGATATGATGAACATACTTCCATTCCCAGACACCATGATGGCCTCATGTATTGAAACACAAAGCTACAACAGTGTGGCTGCAGGACAACAGCCAAGTTACCAAACTGCATGCTCCAGATTTCATTGTGAAACACAAGGCCACAGGCCTGTCTGGCCAATCAGTCAGTACTGACTCCTGTCCCAGGGGCAGTGCATGCGGACTCCAGAACTTCGGTAGTGGTCATGTGTACATGATCACCACATGTTACACCCATGTAAGAGAATCTGATGATGCCACGTAATAAAAATGACATATTACTGTTTGTGAGTCAACAACTCGGTCTACCTGTACACATAAGGGCCTCACAGGAACATAGTAAGGCTGCTTACACTTATCTGTTCAATCCACCATTATGCACAGTCGAGTGTCTACACACGTTTTGCCTGATCCACTAGCCCCATGTCAGATGTAAACATATAGCAGACTTCTGGAATACAAAAAACTATGCCAGTCCACCATGACACAGAGTCAGACACATGATAAATACGTTCACAATGGGCAAAGTGTCGGATCACAACAAAGATTAGGAGGCCACAGTGTCTCAGATGACCGGAGTAGGCATACCTGTCCATGGGCCACGTGATACATGGGATTACCAGGAGCACTATGCAGGTGACTATGCATTTTTTACACTCATACACATCGTTTTTCTGAGGCCTCAACATTGGTCATGGCTGCTGCATGTGTGTGTAGTCAATACCTCACAGTCCTATGATGACCCACAACAGCAATTTGTGCATATATGTGGACCAGACACAGAGCACAGGTCAGTTATCAGTCAATGTGCTGATACATGTCACACAATAGCCTCACACATGATGCTAAATTTAATGCACCTGTTGCAGATGTGGCTCTCAACATTCCCTTGGACAACAGCAAATACACACAACCCAAGTGACACATGTCAAAGAGGGGAAGGGACACACCTGGTCATCAGATGAGAATAGTGCATCACCAAATTCAGCCACATGGTACTTGTCTGAGCAGACAGACAAACTGTGGGAGTGTAACAAGGCTGAAGGATTGCAAACTGCAGGTCATACACAATACACCAAAATACCATGGACTTACCCCCTCCTTGCTGCTGTCTGCCCTTCAACTGCCCATCCAGGTCTGGGAAGACTACCGCCAGAATCCGGAGCATGTGGGGGGTCAGGGTCCGGCGTCCGCCCCATCTGCGTGGAGGCGACAGCTTCAGCTGGACTCTGGCTATCCTCCTGGTCCAGCCACGAAGGTCCTGCCACCTCTTCTGGCAGTGGCGGACGCGGCGTCTGAAGACCCCCACCGATCTTACTGCCCGGACGATGGTCTGCCAAATTTCATTTTTCTCATGGGCAGTAACCTGTGAGGATGACAAAGGGAGACACCATTACTACACATGCACCATGTTTCTCAATCACACAGTTGGACATACATGTTGAAATTAGCAGTGCATATGATGTATACAGGTAGTGCAACTATGGTCATGGGCAGTTGTCCTGTGTGCAAGGCTGCATTCACAACATGATACAGTGCCTTGAAAATCAAAGCTTGCAAAAAGTACACTGATTCATCACTGTACAAGTTCAGTACATGCATCTACACACTCTGAGACTTAAACTTACTGAGTGTGCATGCTTGCCCTTTGTGATCACAATGCTAGTAGTCCCAGTCAGTTAACATGTACAATTGAAAAGGCAGTGGACTCTACACTCACCTGCTCCCCTGCTTTCCCATACAGCTTGCAGTACTGTGGAAGGAGGCCGTCCAGCAGGGCCTGGTTCTCCTCCTCTGTGAATGATGGTGCTCTCTCCACAGTACGTGCCATTGCAGGACACAGGGGATGCAGAGACAGCAGCAGTGGTGTTCTGAGTTCCAATCCTGTAGCATGTAGTGCAGGCAAGTGAAGTCTCTGGGGAACAGAAAGCCTTATATCTGTGCTGCTGAGGCAGAATCTGTTTGATGCGGACAAAGAGATAGGTCAGAGTCGTTCGCATTTTCCGAAATTGCCCAATCCATGCCATTAAACGCATCGGACACGCCTTCCGCGTTGTTCAAATATTCTGCAGCATCACACCATTGACTTTGAAACATTGTTGCAGAGAGCCAACGGAATCTGTGTGCACACAAGTCGTAAACGTAGCAAACACGCGTTCGTCTCCATGACAGTCAATAGCCAATGGGTGCGTACGCCTTGGTCCCTAGGTGTCCGACGTGTCTTTTGAAAACCCACCCGCGTATGTCACCATTACATTCAGGGTCCAAGGCGTGCGCACGCCTTGGTCCCTAGGTGTCCGACGCATCTTTTGGAAACCCACCCGCGTATGTCACCATTACATTCAGGGTCCAAGGCGTGCGCACGCCTTGGTCCCTAGGTGTGCGACGCGTCTTTTGGAAACCCACCCGCGTATGTCACCATTACATTCAGGGTCCAAGGCGTGCGCACGCCTTGGTCCCTAGGTGTCCGACGCGTCTTTTGCAAACCCACCCGCGTATGTCACCATTACATTCAGGGTCCAAGGCGTGCGCATGCAGTGATGAGTTGTCTGCGTTTTTACCTTGCCTGATATGTGTTTTTGTGGTGCAATGTGGGTACATACGTGTGGCTGGATGCTACTTGACATGATCGTTGCATTAATGTGTCCTTCGAGTTAGTATGTTCTCACAAACAGTGTTGACATGATTCATAGGTTTTTTTCACAAATCTTAGGAATTGTGTATGTAATGTGTATTGTAGATGTATGCAGTCATTTTATTATAACAATACTGTTGTATGTCTGTCCTTCACAGGGTCCTTTGGCTGTTGTCTGGTGACATGTGACCTCCTAAAATACACAATCCAGTTACAGAGTGCAACCTTTTATGGAACCCGGATGCATCATCCCACACAAGCCAGTCCTGTCATGTCTGGCCCTCTGGGTTACTTTGTGCTCACTGTCATGTGAGGATACCTTGCATCTGTCAGTCAGTTCACTTGTTGTGTATGTGTAATAAAGGTGTGCACCACTTTGTGATGTGCTTCCTCTGTATTCACACATCTGACAATCTTTGGCATACTATACCTGTGGCCTAATTGCCACAGCCTCTGTATTTCTGTGTATTTTCAGTTCACAATGTTGGAGGCAATGAGTATGATGGGCATAGTGAATTGGTGTTGTGTTGAGCTAGTAGTGTCTATCTCTCATATGTCTCACATCAACATGAGTCACAGAACTATGTTGACATTGCTGTAGTAGTTTCCATGCACAGTCTTTCTTTAGCATTGCGTCATCTCTATGTGACAAACCCAGTTTAATTTACAACAGAGGCAAGTATTGTGTGTTTAACAATTTATTTACATACATGTGTGTGAAGGGTATACGTGGTAGAAAGTGCTGTACAGTGCAATAGAAATCCAAAGTTCACAGAGGAGTTGGTAGTGTTGGTAGATGAATTTTCCAGAGTGAAGTCCACAGTCATTTGATTCATTGATCCAACTTAGCCCCTCCATCACATGTGGGAGAGTTGGGTGACAGTCAACAAGGTGAACGGTTTGCATACAATGGGTGATATCAGGAGCTGGTGTTCACTTCCTGGGGGATGTGCATGACCAGCTGGCTCTCACTTGTCTTTGGACGACCGCTCTTCTTCTTTTTAGGGGGACCCTCTGGTGCAGGCTGCGGCGGTTCTGTGGACTCTCTGCCAGAGTCCTCATCCTTCCCTGTGGCAGTTGCAGATGTTGTGGCAACCGATGTAGTGGGCGTACAGGGAGGTGTGAACATGTTAGTTGCAATCTGGCGGAGGCATGTCAGTATGTCCCTATGCACCGCCGTGACGTCATCCAATTTGTCCATTTTGGACTCCATGCGGGACATGTGTGTCTCCACCCGGGACATGTGGGAGTCCAATCTGGCATGATGTTCAGCCTGCAGTTGTTTGATGTCCCTGAGGATCCCCACTACCTGGCCAAAGTCTCCGGTGCTTTCCTGATAGGCTTGTATGATGCGTCCCAACTGTGGATCATCTTGCGGTGCAGCACCATGTTCAGGCCGTGGCCTCAACCTGCCCCCACTCCCACCAGCCCTACCCACATGAACACGACCTGCCGTTGCAGGCACAGACGACACTGGGCCTCCTTCTGTGTTGTCCCTGGTGGTATTGCCCACCACCTCCAGGGTGCCCTGTGTTGCTGTGCCCTCAATGTTATGTTGAGTTGGTGTGTCCGTGTTGGTAGGGGTCATCTGGGTGTTCGCAGATGTAGCAGGAGTGGTGGCAGGGGGTGCTGATGTTACAACTGCTTGTGCTGCACGCTGATCCACACCGGAGGGACCAGGTCGTTCGTCGTCAACCAAAGAGGACTGAGAGGCATCCACACCAGATAGCTCATTGTCAACCAGAGTCTGGGACTGGGATTCTTCTTCTTCTGTACGTGCAGTTTCCACATCTGCCCCTGTGGGTGGAAGAGACACACAATGTATGTTGTGGTTCAGCACACATCAACGTATCACACACATTAAAGTTGCTTCTGTGCTTCATGATGGGTGTATGTGCATTGCATTGTCCTCAATTGTCACAGACAGATGCCAATGTTGGTTTTGAACATTGTCATTAACACCTGATGGGTTTTTGTGTGCACGTAGAGCTGTGTGCATGAACAGCTCATGTATTGGTTACTTGAGTTATATGGAGAATGTGACGCAAGTGCACTCCCGTGCCTGACACAGGTGTGTTGTTTGTTGTTGTTGGGAGGGGTGTGTGTGACAGGGCCTGCTGGTAGATGTAGTCTGAGGTGACACTCCTCCTCCCCCCTGGAGCAGATAGACCACCATGGCCCATGCTTCCATGACAGTGAGTCAAAGTTAATGTTCAAGATGTCTGATGGTGGTGTCCTGTTGTTTGTTGGAGCCCAAGTCCCAGCAGGGCCTTGTGCTCCCCACAGCAGAGCCCAGTGTCAGCCATCTTGGCAGTACTTTTCCACTCCCTGTGAGGTGAGCATGGTGCATGGGGGCATTCCTGGGCCATGTGGGATGAGGACTATTGGCTGTGACTACAACTCCCATCATGCTTTTGGCTACACCCACCTTCCCAGCAAACCAAACCTTCCTTCCTGGGACTCTGCTTCCCTGGGAGTGGGTGATGCAGTGCTGGCAAGATGGCTGACGGTGGTGTCCTGTTGTTTGTTGGAGCCCAAGTCCCAACAGGGCCTTGTGCTCCCCACAGCAGAGCCCAGTGTCAGTCATCTTGGCAGTACTTTTCCACTCCCTGTGAGGTGAGCATGGTGCATGGGGGTATTCCTGGGCCATGTGGGATGAGGACTATTGGCTGTGACTACAACTCCCATCATGCTTTTGGCTACACCCACCTTCCCAGCAAACCAAACCTTCCTTCCTGGGACTCTGCTTCCCTGGGAGTGGGTGGCTGACGGTGGTGTCCTGTTGTTTGCTGGAGCCCAAGTCCCACCAGGGCCTTGTGGTCCCCATAGCAGGGCCCAGTGTCAGCCATCTTGTCAGTACTTTTCCTCTCCATGTGAGGTGGGCATGGTTCAGGGTGGGCTTGATGGGCTATGTGGGAGGGGGACTTTTGGCTATGCCTGCAAAGCCCATCATGCTTTTGGCTACACCCACCCTCCCAGCATACCCACCTTCCTTCCTGTGACTCAGCTTCCCTGTGAGGTGGTGTAACAGTGCTGTCAAGATGGCTGACAGTGGTGTCCTGGTGTATGTTGGAGCACAACCCCCACCAGGCCCTTGTGCTCCCCATAGCAGGGCCCAGTGTCAGCCATATTGTCAGTACTTTTCCACTCCCTGTGAGGTGAACATGGTTCAGGGTGGGCTTGATGGACCATGTGGGAGGGGGTCTGGTGTCTGTGACTACAACTCCCATCAAGCTTTTGGCTACACCCACCCTCCCAGCATACCCACCTTCCTTCCTGTGAATCAGCTTCCCTGTGAGGTAGTGTGACAGGTTTGGCAAGATGGCTGACAGTGTTTGTTGGTGTTTAGTACCAATGCCTTGTTGTATTTGTTGTTAGGTTTTTACATGTTATGACCTAGTTCTATATTACTCTGAGATAGCAGCTATTGCATTTGTGTAACTGGCATACACATCACAGAATAACTTTTTTCAGGCTTAATTTGGCTTTGCTAACGCTACTTGTTTTCAATGTCCCCTTGGCAGTGATGTGTGTGTGTTGCCACACAATATTGACCAGATTGGTTGTGTACTCACCAGGCTCTGGTATTCCTGTCAATCCATGGATGCCCTCCGGTGGGAGTATGGCCCGCACTTTCTCCTCCCAGGACATGAAGTATGTTGGTTTTACAGGAGGGCCACCGCCAGTACGCTGGCTCAAGGCATGCTCTCTGGCTATGAGCTTCTTGACCCTCCTCCGCACATCGTAGTACCTGTTCTGGATGTCATCCTTTGTGCGCAGGCAAGGTGCTTGTGCGTTCACCTTGTCGACGATCCTCTCCCACGTCTTTGTTACATGGGGGTCTGTTGGATCAAGGTTCCAAATAAATGTGGCTCTACTCGGAGTATTTCATCAACCAAGACTACCAACTCACTATCTGTGAACTTTGGATTCTTCTTTGGGGGCATGGTGCTGGGTGGTTGTGGAGATTGATGTGTGTGTGAGGGTGTAAGTGAGGGTGATTGGGTGTCAGTTTCTCTTGCTTGTTGTGAGTGTGTTTAGGAGGTGATAATGGTGTGGATGTTGTTTGGTGAGTGAGTTGGGGTGTGGCTCAGAGTGCAGTGTAGTTGTCTTCTCTGCTGTCATGTGTTTGAAAATAGCAAAGGATCATGGTAGTGGATTTGGGCCTTTATGTAGGTGGAGTTGTGGGTGTGTCTTTGTTCATGATTTTTGTTTTCTTATTTCTTTATTGATTTGGACATTGCTTGTTTGATTTTTTTCTCAGGATTTAAACGTAGGTTTTGTTGTGCATGATGGAGACGTTCAGTTGACTGGGAAGGACGCTGACAGGGGCAATTGGGAGGTACTCCGAGTCTGTCTCACTCACAATGTGCTCTGTTGCAGCGTTTGCGTACACGTCGGTCGCCACGGGCTGTTTTCAATGGTGGTCACTGTTTCCCGTACGTCTCGTTCTTCCGGATTGTGCTCCGTGCGAGTCGTTTTCCTTTTGCACGCATTGCATCGTACTCGTACGGTCGTACGGTGCGTGTACGTGTCGTTCGGGTCCAGTCCGGGTCCGTGTCGGTCGATACGTTTCGCGTTCCCTTTACGGGCGAGTCACTGTTTACCATGCGGCTCGGGCGTGCGGATTGCGCTCCGTGAGACTCGTTTGGAAATCACACGCATAGCATCGTACTCGTACGGTCGTACGGAGCGTGTACGTGTGGGTCGGACTCCAGTCCGTGTCGGTCGGTACGTTTTACAACTTGAATCGGAATCGGGCCCATAGTGTTAAAATCTGATGTGTCTTGCAACATTTCATTGCTAGAGAATGCGGCAGATTGTTCTAAATCAGACAACATATTGTTTACAGTTTCAAAATCCCAATCATCGGAAAATGTACTGGAGGTGATGATATCATTTAAGGAAATTTTAAATAAAGGTGGTATTTTTAAAATTTTGGTCGGGCCAAATACATAATAATTAACCTTGTCCCATACTATACCATCAGGTATAGGAACTGCTGTAATGTTCACTGATGACAAGTCCATTTGTTCCCGATGTGATGAAACATGAGGTTTCAGGGTCAAGTTCACTTCTGATGCTGCAGAGCTTTGGCGAAGATAAATTCCATTAATTAGTAAGCAGAAGACAGTTATTAAGCCTATCCAGAAAAGAAAGAAAAGATCTCGGCCGGTAGGGCTCCGAATCGGATTCGGCTTAACCGGATCCGATTCGGAGCCCTATTTCCCGACCGATTCGTACGCGCATCCGGACGAGCGAGTACGATGCGAAATCGCCGACCGACTCGTCCGGGTGTCCCGACCGCTCCGACCGACTCGATCCTGGCTCTAACCGCACCGACCGACTCGCACGGACACGACTCGCACCGCGCAATGGGGACGTTCCCCGGCCGGGTAAGTACGATGCGCGCCGCGAGCAGACCGACCGAGCCGCGCACTCCGGCTCGAAAGAGCTGTCGGAGCCGTACTTTGGGGGTCCCAGTTGGACCCCCCTGTACGCATAGCCGCGCGAGTCGCACACAGGGGGGACCCATGGGTCCCCCCTACCTGTGCGTGTACGGCGCGAATCGCTTCGCCCCGTACACGCTGTAGGGGGCGCCCTTGTCCGCATCGCACCCATTGTGTCAATGGGAGCCCGCGTACGCGTTGTACGACAGGCTCCCATTGACTTCAATGGGAGTCCGACCGACTTGAGTCCGATGGCATACGTGCGCATTGTACTCGTTCGGTCGGGCTGCACGGGTCCAATTCGGTCGGATATCTCTCCGGGTCCGGCTCGGTCGGAGAGATTTCCGGCCCGAATCGGAATTGGCCCCTCTGTCTTTGTACAGCTCGGATGGAACTTGCCATCGTGCATCTGACCTTGTACAATCGCACACGCGGCGCTGTACTGTTGTTTGTTTCCTATGGCCGGTTGAGCAGATCCGTCAGTGTAAATTATGAATTCATACTAATCTAGAGGTATAATTTCATTCGGGAGAGGATATTCTTGTTCGTTTTGCAGGAATGCATGTGTTTTTAGACTTGGGTCGTACTTGTATTCTACATATGATGCAGTGAGAGAATTAGCCCATTGTATCCATCGCGGATGTAAAGCTTTAGCATTTGGAACGCTTGCTTTTGTAGCAGCCTCTAAGGCCCGTACAGGAGTTACTACAATAATTCGTTTCCACTGAGCCAGTGCTCTTTCTCTTACTACAGTAGTCTGTACGGCTGTCAGAATTTTTTCTGTAGATGCAAAACGCATCTACGCGTTTGTGGACAAGTGTGATTTGTACGCTATTGTGACAGTTTCATCTTCATTGTATGTTAAGTAGGTGTACCCAGATTGACCCGCAACTATACGGATCACTAGTTTGCGAACATTTATGCATGTCTGTAAGTGTTTGGATGCTATCATGTCAGCTTGTAAGGAACAAGGATATCTGTGTTTTCCTGTGTCCATTGCCTAACTGAGAAATCAGGTCTTATGAGGTCGTAGAAAGGTTTAGCCCTTTCTGCGTAATCCAAAATGTATGTTCTGCCGAAATTTAGGAATCCAGTATGGATTGTAGATTTTTCAATGATTTTGGAGGTTGGAGCAGCGCACATTTTTCTAAAAAATTGGCTGTCAGGCTTTTTCCTTCACTTGAAAGTTCATATCCCAAAAATAGGACATTGAGATGGGCTATTTTTGATTTTTAAAGTTAAACTTGTAGCCCTCAGAGGCAAATCCCAAAATTATGGTGCTCACCCTGGTCAAGTATTCCTCCAGGTCATCATCCGTTAGATAAATATCATCTACATAGGATAATGCCTCCTCGTCCAGATTCTGAAGTAACTCAGTTACCCTGGCGGAAAACAACCCCGGGCTGTTCTTATACCCCTGAGGGAGTCGACAAAATTGCAGCTGGGACCCCAGCGCTGAGAATGCTGTCAAATATCTGCTCTCAGGCGCTATATTTTGGCAGAAAAATCAATTTGAGATATCTAGTGTTGTTTTGTATTTTTTTCGCACATTGTTATTCATTAATGCGGCACTGTGTGCGTTCTGTACTGCAAATGTTTTTGTACATGTGTTCAACTGTCTGTAATCTAAAACTAGACGATATGAATTGTCGGGTTTTATTACGGAAAACAAAGGATTATTTATTGAAGAGGTGCATGTTTCAATCACACTTTGGTACTCAAGTTCATCTAATATCTCCATGACCTGTTTTTCCGCTTCCTGTTTTATTGGATACTGTCTCTGTGGAGTTGGAGTAGATTTTATTGGTATCACGTGGTGAGTTGACTCTTCATCCCACCCAACATGGTTGTAATATAATGCAGGAGCAAGGGCTACTGCCCACTCCCGCGCGTATGTGTGTTTTAAGTATTGGGGAACGAGGTCGGAAAAGGCTGGCATATTTACCGTCTCTCCCTTTGGGCAATCCATAACAATAGTAGGCGGCCAATCTCTTTCAGCTAAAAGGATGTCGTAGCCAAAAGTCAGGTTCTCCCAAAAGAGACCTTTAATTTTTCTGGGCTTGTCCCCTTCCATTTTGAGTATTATCTTGTGTAACTTATGTGGGACACTTACCCTAGTATCAGGTGTTTCCACCGTGATATACTCACTCAACTCCGCTGTCACCAGAAATTCCATCAGGTTCCGGCGAGCTATTGTTACTTCTGCTGCGCTGTCTAGCATCGTCAGAGCCCATTCCCCGTTCAGTAGTTGAGTCCTCAGAATTCTGAGCATGTCTAACTTTGAGACCTGCTACTTTCTTCTTTTCAAATTGGGGTTTTGCTTTAGGTTTTTCTTCATTTTTGGAAGCGTAGTTTGAAGTGCGTTGCGAGTCTCTGGACTTTGTACGCTCTTCTTGTCTGTGTTCCGACCGTCCTTCCCTCTCAGGGTTTTTTGATGAACCCTGAAAGGAACGAGAGGAACGTGTATCAGTGTCCTGATACCTGTCAGGTTTTTTAATGTTATCTCTATTCCTAAGGTTATACCTCCTTTCGGGGGGCTCCTGCTGAGGAGACCTGCCCTTGGATTGAGATCTATTCTTTTGTTGTTTGTTATTGTCCCATTTCTTTTTTGAAGAAACTGGTGTTTACTTCACCTGTTCTTTATCTGGACCTCCCATTAGTTGAGGTTTTACTCGTCTAGCTCCCAAACTTCCTCTACCTAATTCTGCATAAGCAGTTTCAATCATTTTAGGTAATTCTGTCTCCTGTTGTAAAGGAGTGAAATCTCTCAGGCGTTGGCGTATTGCCACTGATGCTGCTTCCCCTATAATGTTTGCTAATATTATGGCTGATACCTGGGCAAAGTTGTTTAGTAACTTCTTCCCTAAGTTTAGAGCAGGTTCTGCTCCATACTCGTTCTGTATTTGTCTCAATACGTCTGGTATTACTTCTAATGAAGGGATACCATGAGTTCTGGTATATATTGCAGCGAAAACTGTACCCCAAGAGGTACAATCCTCTATCGGGGGAGCTATCCTCATCTGCAAGCAAATTGTTAGCATTCTATGCTTTTCGTGTGGGCCAGTGTGTGGAAATACTGCCTCCAGCTGTGTTATTTTTTGAGCTATCCAAAATGGCATTTGTTCACGTTGAGTGGGCATTTTACCCATCACTGCGTGTAACGTTTGTGGTGTAATTGTAGTTGTAGAAGTTTGGACTGGTCCTGGTTGTGTAGCCGGTGTTGGCTGAAGTGTGTGTTTTCATCAGAAACTGTGTCATGTTTCTGTAAAGTCTTATTAGTTCTTTCTGAAGCGTAAGTAAGTCTCCTGCTAGCATTGTGTCAATGTCAGGTTATGGTGTGTAGGCCGCTAGTACCGGCCATGTAGCTCCGTCTCTTCCGAGCGGACCGAGTCTTACTCTATTTCCTGTATGGGGTAGGGCGCCTTTAAACCAGTATATAGTGTTCCTGGTAAGTGAGTGGAATTTCAATGTCCTCATACGGACAATATTCGTTTGGTATGTCATCTTCAAACTAGTATTGAAATGTTTTTGTTCGTGCATTTGCCTGTGGGAATCTAATCTATGAATAGAATACCTCTGTTCTATATGATTCGTGTGCCTCAATCATGAAGGTTACTTGCTGACCCCTAGATGTAACAACGTATGCTACTAGTTTTAGGGTGATGGCATTCTTAACATTTTCTGCAATTTGTATTGCGTCTGCATCTTCTTCCTCGGCTGAGAGATTTAGTTCATGCACAACATCTCCCGGTTCAGTCATTGTTTTTAGTAAGAAGAGCTGTTCAAGGGAAATGAGATAAGGTTTTATGCACAATAGGAACAATGTGTCCTTCAAGCTTGATTAAACCAACAGCCAATACATAGGATTTTTTCTACTCAGCTGTGGCGGATTTTGTTCCCTCCCACTCCAGACGTCTCTGGGGAAAATGTGAGTAGGGGTCTCTGAGAATAGCACCATTGAACTACTCAGATTTGACCGTTAAATAAGTACCCAACCAACGTTGGGCGCCATGTCGTGTGGTTCCTATAAACCAAATAGGATCTGCGCGTTTAGACAACATACACTGCAGGATTGGTGTCAGACTGATTCTAGACACCCCCACCGGGTATGTTTGCCTGTATACCAGTTGGCTCACAGTGCCACTAGAAACTCCTCTTACCAAGGAGAGAATAGTTCTTGGCAACTATCGAACATGACAACCCTGATCCCTCAGAACCGTGGAAACAGTGTACTACTTTTCGCCCAGTCACTCGTGCTCACCTAGTCTCAGAGAGATACACAGAATAAACGGTAGGGACGTTTTTCAATAAGTATTTATTGAACAGTCGTTATTCTAGTATAAAATAGGTGTGCTGAAACAACCATTAGACAGTAACAGATATAAATGATTAGAAGCACTAAGAAGGTGAAAGGATGGTAGATTTCTACCATTTTGCTGTAACCATGAATACAGGCAGGTGCATAAAATACATGACAGTAAAATGCGTACTCCTATGATGTAATCCTAACTAGATGTACCTAAGTGTACCTAGCATGTGTGTAGGTGTTAAGCCAAGAATCCCTCTAGGATTAAGTCCACCCCATTACCTGAAGTGAGAGACTGTGGGACCCCGTCTTGGTCTCGAGTTAGACACCCCGCAAGGGATGTTAGACCACTACGAGCTGGAGTATCTCCATGCAGGAGCCTCAGCGTCTCTTGTCAGTGTGTCGGCCTGGAAGTCGTGATCTCCTCCCTCTATCTGAGCAAGATATGATGTTTATATACCCGAAGGTATCCCCAGGGGTTCTACCTTGCTGTGCCACTGTCGGACTTAGGATGACATCGGGAATGAACCTTGTACATAGTAATTCCAAGAATCCAAGGATCCTCATGCATAATGTATGAAGCTATTGTTCAGGGAAAACCCCACGTTCACCCCAGAACACAACACTCCCGACCCTCTCTGGAATCGCGGTGACATAACACACCCTTTTGCTCTCACACTCGTACTTGTCCACAATAAGATCTGACAGAGACACGAGAAAAGTTTGAAATATTTATTTAACTATCGTGCTCTAGTATGCAGTATACGTGCCACAATAAGTAAATGGATGTCTAACACAAATACGGTCAGCATAGTAAGTAATTTTATAAATATAAAAGGAGATTTAATTGTATAAGACAGGATAAACGAACCCCCTCCCCTTCTACAGAAGCAAAATGATTATATATAAAAAGATCTCTGGGTGTTTGCAGCGGACCCCGTACCTTAACATGCACAGATGAAGGTTCTACATCTCAGGTATTTTTGCGATCTGGTCTGTGTATTTGCTTATCTGTGCATACCTATATTCGTGTTCCCTTACAACAGCTGCATTTTGTGTGTTTTGTTATGTGCTAGAGCCTGACCAAAACAGAATAACAAGGGGCATTGTTGTTTGACCTCGTCTACAGCGTTCAGACTAAATCCCAGGAAAGAACAGAATGCAAAATCAACAGTGGGTTCTGTGTCAAAGTACAGTGTGGCACAAAGCAAAATATGTGTGCATAGTAACGTGTGCAAAACAAAGACTGTAGCATGCTCATGCTAACATAGGGAAAATGGCAATGGGCCTGCAAGGGACATATGACAGTAACCTTCAAACGATGTCACATAATTGAGGAGGCACGTGCGGACAGCAAAAGACAATCAGTGGATGCATGAAAGCATCATGCCTAGAAGTGAATTGTACATTTGGACTCTGACTCTGTTTGTCCGTATTTGAGTTAAAAGCTTTGCTGCTGGCATTCTCTTTCTTCGGACACAAAGGTTTTTCCGGGCTTTTTTCAGGATTTCCAGGATCTGCATGTTTGTAGATGGCTTCAAGATTGATTTAGCAAAATTCAGGAAAGGCCTAAAATGTGGAATTGACTGTCTTTCTTGTAGATTCTTTGAAATCTATAGAAAACAGTCTATTTTAGTGATAGAGATAGGAGCTCAAGAAGTTTGGATGCTTTTGCCACTAGAGAGTGAAATATCATCTGGCCGCAACTATGAATGAGGCAGAGGCAGTTGTTAAAAGTTTTTTCTGATGTGCAATTTTGGGTGACAAATGATATATGCAGATTAGTCATTTTAATCATGCATATGGCCGTAACTGATGAATTCATGATTTTGTGCTTAAAACAATAAATTTATTTCAAATGGAAGTGTGATTGATTATGTAGCATAGTTATGTCACATTTTTATGCGAGACACAATTATTCATTCTCCCCTCAAATCAGTTACCCACTGTAAGTCTTCTCTCCCTACTGTTTCTGCGGAATAAGAGGAACAATGACGTCAATGTACTATCGAAGTATTGTGAATGAAACTTTCATGGTGTACCTAAAACATAATTTTGAATGATTTTCATTACAAGTTCTGATTAAGGCATGTAGAAAAACACAATTCTCTGAGCTACTGTTAAGAAAATGTTTCATATTAAGTTGTACATCTCCGGACTGCAGTTACTGAGGAAACAAGCAGAAGATTTCTCTTATCTTAAGAAATGGGTGAGTGTTAAGAACCTTCCAAATCAATGATAATGATTTAATTCACCAATGTGACCTAACCATTATCATGTCTTGCTGAGTTGGCAGTTTTATTAATTAATATGTATTAATTATGCACAAAAACCCCTGGTTTTGAAAGGTCGAGGCAACTTTGAATTCTCCTCCTATTTTGAGTTTTTGCTTACTTAGGAAGCTGTCAATACTCCTTATGTGTTTGGCACTTAGAACTTAGATTGTCTAACTCGGGTTTCTGTTATGATTCTGTATTCTGAGCCTTTACGGCAGATTATGTGAATCTCTTTGTAATATTAATTTTAATGATTCTGAATTAAGTCTTTTAAACTTAATTTTGATATAGAACTTAATTTTTGAGTGGTCCGAGTTATTAATTATGATTTACTCTGCTAAGTTTCTGTATTAAGGGGGAAGGTAGCCTGTTGCCGCTAGATCAATGAGAAGGTTCATGGAGCTGAACCATCAAAGGTAACTTTTGGGATTCCTACGATATTGGTGTTCTGGAGATTATTGGGGTTCGGCTCCCACACATTTTAGTAGAAGAGGATGGTTAGCCTAAGGCAGAGGTCTTCAAACTTTTGGATGCCGAGACCCCCCTGTCAACATTTTGAGGCGTAAGGACCCCCTCCTGACAAAAATTTCTAAACCTGTAGGCAGGGCTACTGGAATTATGAGGCAGGTGAGGACCAAATTACATGACAGGCTTGACTAAATTGTGTGGGAAGAAAAGGTAAATGATGTTATGTGATGCCGCGTACACAGTAACACTGAGGAAAGATTTCACCCCATCAGTACCAGTGTATAACCAAAATACAGCAATTAACATCAGAAAGATTTCTAGTCAACCTTTGTGAAGGGCCTTCCACTCCGCAGGAATACGTGCTGCCACATTAGAAGCTCACTTGGCCCTGGCCGGGAGAAGCAGGGGTCCCTTAAATCCCTGGCGGTTTTGTGCAGAGTTAAGCAGTTTACCCATGCAGCTTTCCTCTCACCCCCTCCCTTCCATCCCTCTGTCCTCTCCTAACCCCGGATCCCTCTCTCACTTTGCAGGCCATTTTATTTCACCCCTTTTTACAACTTCTGAACTCTCCCCATTCAACCTCTCACTTCACCTTTAACACTCCCAGCCAGGGCTGGTCCTAACACTGATCGCACACCGTGCAACAGTCTTTTTGGTGCCCCACCCCCGTTTCCTCCTTCTCCATGAATTCCTTCACTGCCACTCACCAACAATTCACCTCATCTCTCTATAGCACCTTTCTGACAAACATTTCATTTTTTATAGCGCTACTCATAGTTTACTCACACTCATTTCTTTGATCTGCATGGTACATATTCTTTGTAGCAGGAACGTTAACCCTCTGCACTGTGTGGGTGACAAGAGTGCCCATGTGAGTGCACGGTGAGCGATGCAACAGTGTGAGAGTAGGGTAAGAGGAGTGACTGCAGGGTGAGTGAGGTGGCTTATGAATTTAGGTGCGGATGCAAGTTCAGAATGGGACGAATGAGTGTATGATTACTGATGGGCTTGTTTGAGTGAGTTGCATATTGAGCAGTGAGGGGGACAGGTGAGTGAAGTGTCACATGAGTGCAGGATGAGTAGTGTACTCGTGTGGCTGCAGGGTGAGGTATAGGATGAACAGCGCAAGTGCATTGTGAGTGCAGAGTGATCACTGAGTGCAGGGTGAGCGGGTGAATGGTGTGAGTGCATTGTGATCGCTGTGAATGCAGGGTGAGCGTGAAAGTGAAGGGCGAGAATGACGAGTGAGTTGTCTGAATGCAGAGTGCATTCCCAGACACTTGAAGTAACTCAGCATGTTATGGACGGCGGCGTAGGGTTTAAGATCTAAGTTAAACTATTGCTATTATGGCATTAATCGGGGATCGAGGAAATAAATAATGTGCTGATCCTGCAACAAACTTCCAGTCTTATGATTAGGGTTGCCAGCAGATTATTTTGATGGCCCAGTCGGTACAAAAATAAGCAGTCACCTAAAGCTGTATTTTAAGCACTTATCTGTGCATACTTCGAACAGCAAATATAAATAGAAAGCACTTTTAATTGTGTTCTAGGGCTGCCTCAATGATCCATGACTGATAATTAAAGAGAACAAAGACAGAAAAGTCACATAACGAATGAATACATACTTTTTTATTTATAAGTCTATTTAGTGTCAAGGAGGTCTTTGCAGGCTCTTTAAACAAAACACGGCAGGCATTTTTCTTTTGGCAACCCTACTTTATATTCCTTTTCATGAAATGCATTCTCACACTGCAGCAGTAAAGGTAAAATACAAATGTAAGGAATGGGCAGAGTGGGGGCCCAGGGGTACTGGAACCAGGAAAAAAACTAAGCCTCTGTAACCAGTTTACAAAGGCATGTAAACATGCAAATGGTCTTTAAAGACCTGTGAAAAACTCGGGCGTGCCGGAGATAAGACTCCAGACACTGCCCAGCTGAGCCCCCAGCAGCTCGAGTTGCACTGCAGCAGCCCGGGCTGAGACGCAGGACGGGGGGAAGAGGGGGGGCTGAAGCCCTTGGGCCTCGGCAAAAGTGTGACTGGGAAGGCGCGACCCCCTTTGCATCGCTCCACGGCCCCCCTGGGGGTCGCGCCCCACAGTTTGAAGACCCCTGGCCTAAGGGCACCTCCTCTTGAAGGGGGCCGCTGAAGATTTTTGTAGTTGTTGAACCATTTATGCTCAAATCAAAGGATAAAAGAGTTTTTGAAAGATTGCCAATTTTCACGTGTCAAATCTTCCTGGGAATTGGCTAGCTGTATAGGCTGCGTGTTCCTGAATGAACTCGGAGTGTAAGTATGAATAGGGAGAAACTGAGCTTGTGAATGTGTTTTGACATATGAGTTGTGATGATGGAGTTCCGTTTCTGTGTTGAGTTATTTGAATATCTTGTGATAATTTTGTGGGTTCTATTAGTGGATTGATTACAGTTGTGATGATGTATTATTCATATTTGTGATCCCATTTGAAAGTTAATGTGCTAATATTTTTTACAGAGATGGTCATAGGATTCGTCGAAAATCCAAGCTCTCGAGAGACTGATTATTTGTCTGCATTTTGGTGTGTAGAGCGAAGCGCTGCTTACACATCAGTTGGGATTCTGGATTAACAAATTTTGTTTTCAGACCTGAAAATTTAATTTGAGTTGTTGTGCTTACCCTAAGTGCCGGGGTGAAGTACAGTAACTCTGAGATGGTTTCTGCTGGTCAGGATTTGCCTAGCCAGAACTTTTGCAGGACTGTTGTGGTTCTTTCGTAATTGCTCGAAGTCAAGGTATTATGGTTTGCGATTG
Source organism: Calotriton arnoldi (assembly GCA_963921515.1). Lineage (NCBI taxonomy): Eukaryota > Metazoa > Chordata > Amphibia > Caudata > Salamandridae > Calotriton > Calotriton arnoldi. The sequence continues at coordinate 1,273,901 of CAWUFW010003094.1, forward strand.
AGTTACTTTACTTAAAGAACTGACTTTTATTTTCCTTTCTAGGGTAAAAAGACAAAAGTTTATTAGTTTAATGTGATTCAATGTGGTTCTGTAGTTGTTTTCCTTTTCACAAAGAAATCGCGCTTTGATTGGTTGCTCAGCCAGGGAGCCATGCTGGGTTTGAGCAAATTTAGCTAAAAAAATCATATTTTCCTCACATTAGTTGGGAAAAATCTAATTTTTCCCACATTTCTATGTGGGAAAGTTGTGGGATCACCGGGCTGACACAAATTTCCTACCACCCAGCGTTCCCCCAGGGATCCCGATAAAAATGGTACCAAAATGGCCAAGTACCCACGTCAAGGGACTCTGGGTAACAGAACCTGGTGAAAGCCACACAAGTTACCCCTCCTGGATGTCTAGTCTTAAAAAATGTATAGGTTTGCTAGGTTTCCTTAGGTGCCGGAAGAGCTAGGGTCCAAAATCCACAGCTAGGCACATTGTGAAAAAAGGGTCAGTTTTCACTGGAAAAATGTGATGTGTCCACGTTGTGTTTCGAGCCGTTTCCTGTCGCGGGTACTAGGCCTACCCACACAAGTGAGGTACCATGTTTATTGGAAGACTTTGGGGAATGCTGGGTGGGTGGAAGTTTGTGGATTCACCAGATTCCAGAGCTTTCAATCACAGAAATATGAGGAAAATGTATTTTTTTTACAAAGTTTGAAGTTTGCAAGGGATTCTGGGTAACAGAACCTGGTGAGAGCCACACAAGTCCCCCCATCCTGGATTCCCCTGGATGTCTAGTTTAAAAAATGTGTGGTTTTGCTAGGTTTCCTTAGGTGCCGGCAGAGCTAGGGTCCAAATCCACAACTAGGCACCTTGCGAAAAAAGGGTCAGTTTTCACTGGAAAATGTGATGTGTCCACGTTGCGTTTTGGCTTGTTTCCTATCGCGGGTTCTAGGCCTAACCACACAAGTGAGGTACCATTTTTATCGGGAGACTTTGGGGGATGCTGGGTGGCAGGAATTTTGTGGCTCCCCGCAGATTTCAGAACTTTCCATTGCAGAAATGTGAGGAAAACGTATTCTTTTTTTCTTTACAAAGTTTGAGGTTTGCAAGGGATTCTGGGTAACAGAATGTGGTGAGAGCCACACAAGTCACCCCATCCTGGATTCCCCTGGAGGTCTAGTTTTCAAAAATGTGTGGGTTTGCTAGGATTCCTAAGGTGCCGGCAGAGCTAAGGTCCAAAATCCACAACTAGGCACATTGCGAAAAAAGTGTCAGTTTTCACTGGAAAATGTGATGTGCCCACGTTGCGTGTTGGGCTGTTTCCTGTCGCAGGCACTAGGCCTACCCACACAAGTGAGGTAGCATTTTTATCGGGAGACTATGGGGAACACAGAATAGTAGAACAAGTGTTATTACCAATTGACTTTCTTTGCATTTCTGCCTTCCAAATTAAGACAATTTGTAAAAAAGAAGTCATTTTGAAAAATGACCTCTAATTCACATGCTTATACGGGTACCCACCATTTTGGAGATGTGCAAATAACCATTGCTTCAAAACTCTATATTTTGTTCCCATTTCGGAAATATATAAGTTTCTTTGGTACCTATTTTTTAATTTGTATATTTTACCAAATGAATTGCTATATACCCAGTACACAATGAAATACCATTGCAAGACGCAGCTCAGTTATTGGCTCTGGGTTACTCTGGTTCTTGGTGAACCTACAAGTCCTATATATCCCCGCAACCAGAAGGGCCCAGCAGATGTAACGTTATATTGCATTAAAAAATCTGTCATACTTAGAAGAAGTTACAGGTGAAACGTTGGCACAAATGGCTGTTTTTTTCAACTCAATTTCAAAGCTGTTAGTTTCTATAAAAAAAACCTTGTCTAGTTTTCAGAAATGTATAGGGATCCATTATTGCCTTCATATCCATTTCTACCACTAACTGGAAGGAGGTTGAATGCACAAAAAATAGCAAAAATAGGCTATGTCCCAGTAAAATGCCAAAACTGTGTGAAAAAGTTTGGTTTTCTGTCCCTGAAAGTTTAGAAGACGGTGATTTCAGCACCACAAACCCTTTGCTGATACCATTTGCAGGGAAAAAAACAGACGCTTGCTTCTGCAGCACTTTTTTCCCATTTCTTAAAAAAACAAAAAAACAATTTGACTGTATTTTGGCTAATTTCTGGATCCGTTCCAGGGGAATCCACAAAGCCTGGGTACCTTTAGCATCCTCAAGATGTTGGAAGAAAAGGACGCAAGTTTGGCGTGGTTTACTTATATGGACAAAAAGTTACAGGGGCCTAAGCGTGAACTGCCCTAAATAGCCAAAAAAAAGGCTGAGCACGGGGGGCGGGGGGGGAGACTAGCAGCGAAGGGGTTAAGAGCTAATATTAAAGATCTCATTGAGAAAAGAAGAGATTGAAGTGATTAAAAAAATTATTGAGAAAATGACAGCGAATAAAAGGAAAATGTAAGGGACTTAGGGAAAGGCAATGAATCTTGTAAGTGATTCATAAGTAGGGATATCTTCAGTGGTGGATTTCCCTTTAAGGGAAGTACACGGATGGAATCTGGTGCATGTTCCGTGGACAAGGGGCGATTGGTGTTCACTCTTTTTTTTTTTTCTTTATTAGTATTTTGCAATAAGCAAACAATACAGCACAAAAAACACAGGGCCAAGACCTGCAACAATATAATAAGACATATTTGCTGCATAGTGTCTCCCAAACTCACAAAGGATCCTAAAAAAGAAACAATCAATACATGCCATCTTTGGTCTAGACTAGGCCTGGGCAGTGAACTCCGCTCCGTTCGAGGAGTTTGTGGAGTTTTCTGCATTCCGCGCTCCGCGGAGCTCGCGGAGAGCAGAAAACTCTGCTTTGCATAGTGCAGCAGAGGTTTTTTTTCCGCTTGTGAACGGTAAGTTTGCGAGCGCGAGCTGCCGCTCGGGTACAATTTCTACCCGAGCGGCAGGAAGACCAGCGCGAACGGCAGTTCACACTGCACTCCGCCACTTGCGGAACTCCGCTGAGTTTTTTTGCCACTTCGCGCAGTTCCGCGTAGCAAAACTCTGCAAACTACACCCAGGCCTGGTCTAGACCAGTTGGGGGGCATGAGAGTCAGGTGCACTTGTACACCTGTGAACTGGAAGGCTTGCAATTTAAAACAATGTCAGGGAAGGCACAGGGGAGGGAGCCACCAGACAACCATCACTCGTTCTCACAGGCATACCGTCTCGGTACTTGGTTCTCATCCCAAAGCTACACTGATGCTTATTGGGGTGGGAGGGGTAACCACCCCACCAAGCGAAAGCATTTCTGGGCCAGCTCCCACCACCTGGGGGGTCATCCGTGTGACCACTGGCGAAGCCAGAGTCAAACCATCCTCCACCTCCTCTATGTACGCACCCGAGTGGTTCACCATCTCACTCCACATCTCCAGGTCCCTCTCCGCATTTTCATTTGTGCGTACCTTTTTAAGCTGACATTCTTCAGCTACTGATCACTCTAGTAGGTCAGTTCGCCACTTGCCCCGCGTCGGCGGTGCCGAACGCACACAATGAATAGCGATGCGATGCCATGCATGCACAAGTCTCAGCTAGACAAACATATCTCATCTTTCTACCATCCCCTGGGAGCGACAAGAGGCCCAGTAGACAATGGCATATCATCAGTTCAGCCCTGACTCCTTTTATCTGATTTACCTCACATAGCACCACCGCCCAGAAGTCTCTCAATGCATGGCATTCCCATGTAATATGAATTAAATTAGCTGGGACCACATCGCAGCATGAATAACCTATGGATTGTGCCAGGTAAACCCTATGAAGTCGCTGCGGCATCAAGTAGGCTCTGTGGAGGTAATAGTACTGTGTCAACTTAAACATATGGCTACTGGCTGTTTCTTGTACCTGTGTCCTAGCGCACCTCCATTCGCCATCCGTAAGTGGGATGTCCAGAACCCCATTCCAGCTGTCACGGGTGGACGTTATGTCTGTCCGCCTATCTTCCTTCAGGTCGGCATACAACTGTGAGATGAGGCCCCTGTTCAATCCCGGGTTTAGCATAACCAGCAGGACATGTGATTCGCTGGGTTCCTCTGGGAAACTCGTCCATATGTCATGGACTGTACGAGACACTCGCATACTGTAGAAATTGCTCCAGTCCCACCCCAAAGAGCGTCCTTGCTTCTACCAGCTTTACAAAAGATTAATTCAAAAACAGATCTGGCAGTCTCCATCAAGACACTGCGACACATCCATGGAGTTGCTGATATGCAGGAAGGTCCGCAGCCACCACAGAGGAGAAGCATGGTGTACGGCGCACGCTTCAATACATATGTAAGCGCTTTTTCCCATGCGTGTGCGACCTGGAACACTATGAAGGGGTGCCTACCAGCACCCTGGGACCTGTACCCACCTCCCCCCCCATGAGCAGGTTAGGAAGATTTTCCTCTGGCACCAGTCCCTTCAGGAGTTTTTTCTCTCAATTAGGGCCATCATCGCACCACAGTGCTGCATACTGGAGGAGCCCAGCCAGTTAGTGAAACTGGAGACCTGGCAGTCCCAGCCCGCCCTCTGCCAGGTCTAATTTGAGGACTTCCAATCTGACTCTACTATGTTTTCCCACCCACACCGAGGACACTAACTGAGCTGCCTGAATAAGGAGTTTGGTAGGATGCAAAATGAGTTCTTCATAGTCTATAGACACCTGGGTAGCAATAATATCTTACTGAGAGCCACTCTGCCCATGAAGGACAGTGGCAGGGTGTTCTACAATTTTACAGAGGCAGTGAGACCAGCCACAACTCGCCCCATATTGAGCTCATACTGCAGGCATTGTGCATGTATTGTGTGATCCCCAGGTAGCGGAATTGCTCCCTTTCACAGGGTAGCCCCACTTCCGGGAGATCAGAGGTGCGGCACTGACCTTTCTGGGTCGATCACATAGAGAAGGGTATCATCCGCATACATTGACACAATGGGCCTTATTACGATGTCGGGCAGACGTCCGTTGCAGGATCGGGACCGACCAACCTCTGGTCATGGTCCTGACCGCAGTATTACAATGCGACCGCACACGGTGCGGTCGCATACTCTCATTTCCCTATGGGAGCTTGTGTTGCGGGTGTAAACTGTAAAAATGGGAGAATCTGTTCATCCCTGCACTGCATGGCAGGCACCTCAAGGTGCCTGCCACGCAGTGCAGGGATTAACAGGGAAAGCCCGACATGGAAAGCCTGTCGTAAACCGACATCGTAATCTCAATGGCGGAAACGCCGTCCTTAGGGATTACGGTGGGGCCTCTGACTGTCCAGCCGGAATGACCAGCCGGTTTCACTTTCGCCCGCCTGCATTGTAATGCGGCGGTCAGAAGTGAAACCAAAGATGTGACTTGGAAAGTCTCCGACCTGTGGTTGGAGGCTTTCCGAGTCACATCGTAATGAGGCCCAATATGTGTTGTGTCTCCCACTCCTACACCCTAGACCCGGAGTTTGTTCCTCAAGTACACCGCCAACGGTTCCATGGCCAGTGCGAAGAGGAGTGGGGACACTTGGCATCCCTGCCTCGTCCTTTCTCTATGCTAAACACATCAGATACCACCTGTCCAGTGCGTACCCTTGCCCTAGGTTCTATATATAAGAGGCACACCCAGGACAAGTACCCTGGGCCTAGCCCCATTTTCCGCAGCACTCCCCATAGATACTCCTAGGAGAGAGTGTCAAAAGCCTTCTCAGTGTCTAGGGCAACCAATGCTGCATCTGCTGTTGTGTCCTGGGAGACATGCATGAAATGAGAAAACTGCAGAAGGTTCATATGGGTGTCTCATCCCGGCATAAATCCACATTGGTCAGTGTGTACTAAGTGGGTCACCACGCAGCTCAAATGCATTGCAAGTACATTTACGAGCAATTTAACATTTATTTATAAATTTCTATAGCGCTGAATTACCCCATAAGGGGTATCTCTGCGCTTAGGACGGTGTGCTACAGCCAGACCCGGGGATTCAAAAAAGAAAGGTTTTTAAAAGCTTCCTGAATAGAGGGAGGCTCTGACAATCGCGAAGCTGGAGGGGCAGTTAGTTCCAGAAAGTAGGGGCAAGATGGGATAATGCTTTGCCACCCTTGCGAGCCTTTTTAATTCTGGGAGTGCACAGAAGTAACTTGGACCCTGATCTAAGGGTACGCGGGGGGTGTACCTGATTAATTTGTCGGACAAATACGAAGGACTCTGACCATTAAGGGCTTTATAGACAATGCAGCCAATCTTAAATTTAACCCGCTTTCTCACAGGGAGCCAGTGGAGTTTTTTAAGAAGTGGGATGGAAGCCGTTCTGGGAGGGGCGTTGGCTTCTAGTCGGGCAGCCGTATTCTGTACAACTTGTAGCTTGTTTAAGGAGGCCTCATTAGCCGAAGCTAGTAGTGCGTTACAATAGTCCAGGCGGCTTAATACCAGGGCTTGCATCAATGTTTTTTTTGTCGAGGAAGGAAGCAGAGGGAAGACTCTTCTGAGTAAGCTGAGTGTATGGTAGCAAGTGCCAGCAATGGTTGTGGCGTGGGCATCGAATGTGAGATTGTGGTCGATTCGGAATCCTATATTCTTGGCTACTTCTTTGGGAGAGGGAGCCGCGCCCAACTCCTCCGGCCACCACCTGGGAGTCCAACTTATGGCTGCTCCTCCAAACAGCATAATTTCCGATTTCTCTGCATTCAGTTGGAGGAAGTTGGTCCTCATCCAGGCCGCAATGGTCTTCATGCCCTCAGAGAAGATGAGTTGCATATCGGGGTTAGTTTTATCGAAGGTGAGGAGGAGTTGGGTGTCGTCCGCGTAAGAGATGGGACTAAACCCTAAGTTCCTCATAAGTTTGGCCAAGGGGGTAACATAAATGTTGAAGAGAGTCGGGCTCAGACACGAGCCCTGTGGTACCCCCTTGGTAACTGCTTCCAATTTCAGATGAGGTTTGTGAAGTAGGGGAAGTAGGGGAAGATGAAAATGATTGTGGGCTGGATCATGATTTTCATGGAAGTGAACAATTTGTGCACAAAACCAAAAACAGACATAAAGGAAAATCCACTGGTAGTAGCAGATTTGACATTATTTTTTAAAATAAATTTTTTAAACAAACTTTATTGATCATAGGTTTACAATCATTTACGCGTATAAACTTGTGGGTACAAGAAATCTCTCAATAACCATTCCGTTATTATATGACCGATCACTGCGGCTTTTGACACTTCGTCAGATGTTGTAATATGTTGAACCACGATGTAATAACCCACTTGTTATGGTACCTACTTCGTCTACCCTCCCAATGCCAAGTGGCAACCCGTTCCCTCCCCTCACCCCTCCCACCAGGCGTGTCATAGATTACTGTACAAGAATAGCCCTCTCAAGCCTGTACTCTAGGATCCTCTAGTTAGCTATCCTGCTCTCTGTTTTCCCCTTATAGGTCAGTTATCTGGGTGTTCCTCCCTCTTGTCCTTCCCCATTCCTCCTCTCCACAAATGTCATAGTGAAGTAGTTCATGATTCTACCTCCTGCGGGGCCCCTCGGTTCCCTTCTGCTAAGGTATCATCCAGCTGCTTAAGTTGTATTACCAGAGCTTCCCATCCTCTGGCTGGTTCTAATGCCTTCTCATTCTCGCTACGTCTGGCGTCACTGAGCCGTACTGTTCCTTCGTACCCTGCCCAGCGTATGAACTCTCTCCTCCACCTATCTATATTGGGACCTCCCCTTGCCTTCCAATGACTGGTGATGTCTCTTTTTGCTAAAACTAGACCCAGGTCCTGAAATCTACTTGTGACCTTATTCTTAGAGGTATGTGGAAAACTATGGAGCAAACAGTACCCTGGAGACATGCTTAATACTTTCTCCAGTATTTCCGCGAGTAGTTCCGTCACCTCCCTCCAGAAACTCCCTATCTCTGGACAGTTAAAAAACATATGGAAAAACTCCGCTCCTGTCTCCCTACAACGGGGACACGCCGCCGTTGCCGTATTGAAGTACTTGTTAATACGCCTTGGGGTAAGGTACGCCCTGTGAAAGACATAGAAATTCACCAATTGGAATCTAGCATTTCTAGAGACCTTGCTGATTCGCTCCGTTAATACCCCCCCACGCTTTCTCCTCTATTGGCTCCCCCAGGCCATCTTCCCATTTCCGTTGTAGCTCAGTAAGTGAAGGAAGCGTTGCACGACTCAGTCGTCGATATAAGCAAGTAACCGCTTTGAATGTCCCTGCCGCCAATACCACATATTGGCATCCCTCAGATAGTGGTGGTTCAGTTAGCCCATACCCCCAGTGTTTACGTTTCTCTGAAGTTAAGGCTGCGTGCAACAAAAAAATCGCCCCCTGGTATCTCATACCTCTCACTGAATAGGTCAAAGGGCAGTAGAGTGCCTTCCTCATACAACATTCCCATTGTGGTTACCCCTGCCTCTTCCCACGCCCCTAACCACCTCCATTCTTTTTTTTTTTTAAATCTGTTTTTATTAGTTTTAAAACCATGAAACACTCATGACACATGAATTGCACAGGCAGGTAAATGCTTATACATTGTAGGCATCAACAGCGGAAAGAAAGACATGTTAGACAACTTTCATAATAGCAATTTGCAGGAGATCTGTAATACACTAGTTTAACACATTGATTATTTGTAATAATAGAAATATTACATTCAGAAGTATTCAAACAGCGTCCCTTTATCCCCGGATCTTTATTCGTGCATGGGTCGTAGCCAAGTAGTATACACTAACGTAGCTATGTAGTATTTGTAGTATCAATCGGCTGTGCAAGGAGATATGATTTGAGGGGGTCCCATATATCTCTGGGCCTCGAGGCCAGTGGTAGCAATTCCGCATATGTGAGTGTTTGATCCTGCCAGAACAGCATGTCTTTAAGCCATTCCTTAAATTTAGGGGCTCTGCCCCGTCCCCATCTGCATGCCACCCTCCGCTTGGCCAGTAGCAGCCCTGAGGAAGTGAAGCGTCGATATTCCACCTCTATAGCCTCTGTAGTTCAGGAGAGCAGTCAGCTGTGAAACTTGAATCAGGGGTGATGTCATTTGTTGCAGTGCTTCGAATACCTGTTTCCAATAGTCTAGGATGCTGGGGCATTTCCAAGCAAGGTGTAAAAAGTCTGCTTTTTCCATCCCGCATCTGTCACAGCGGTCGTTATTTCGCAGCTTGTATCTACACATTTTAACAGGTGTGTGATATATACGGTGTAAGAATTTGTAGTGTATTATACGCAAACGGCAACTAGCTCAGATCTGCTCTGTTTGTTTACAGCAGTAGAGTCACTGTATCTCAGTTATTGCGTGCCCCAGTTCCACTTCCCACTTCTCCCGTGCCTCACATCGTGCCGGGGTTTGGCTGGTATATATATTATGGTAAAGCGTGGACACCACATGCGCAGCCTGTTCATTCAGTAACAGTGTATGCAATGGAGTGAGCGTTTGCGGTTCTTGTGGGTATGACGGCGTGTATTCTTTAATGCCTTGTCGCAGTCTAACGTATAAGAAAATGTCCATAGGGGAGGGTGTGGATGTAGAGAACATCTGCTGCATTGTGCGGAATTTCCCTTTCAAGTATAAGTCACCCCATTTGTGTATGCCAAATTTAGTTTTGGTTTGTTTAAAAAACCCCTCTTGTAACAATGGCATCTTGGGATGATACACCAATGGAAGTATAGGAGAATATAGCATGGGGACGTGCATGCGCATGGCTACACACTGCCACGTTTTCACTGTGCATGTGACTGCCGTAGGGCCGGACTCACAGAGTTGGGGCATGCTTAGGATGACCCCTTCGAGAGGTATGGGGTCAGCCAGCCACTGTTCCACCGCCACTTGCGGCATGTACTTAGGTGGATGGAACCAATATTGGGCATAGTGTGCTTGCGCACAAACGTAATACAATTCCAAATCTGAAACATCAAATCCCCCCTGTGAATAGGGCTTAATGAAAACATCACACCTCAGTCTGGGTTGTTTGCCACCCCACAGCAATTTAATCAGCTCGGTGCGTAAAGCTTTAAAAAAGTGTCTACCGGGGTCGAATGGAATGTTCTTGAATAAATACAAGAGCTTGGGGAGGATAACCATCTTAATGAGAGAGGCTCGGCCTGCCATAGAGAGGGGATGGGCGATCCATCTCGTGACGCAACTAGCAATGTGTTCTAGGGTTCTGCCACAATTTAAGCGCATTAGTTCTTCCCGATCCAAAGTGATGTAGATTCCAAGATATTTCACCTCCGTGGCACACCATTCTATTGGGAAGTCAGGGTCAAATGGTGTTGTTGAGGTACTGAGGGGGAAGATTTGAGATTTCTGCCAATTTATATGCATCCCCGACAGCTCCCCAAAACGAACAAATTCTCGCAGTATAGGGTTTAAATTCTGCTAAGGGTCTCTAATGTACAGGGTAATATCATCCGCGTAGAGGGAGATGAGTATGGGGCGCAGTTGACACCGCAAAGCTTTATCGTGATGATGTTGCCTCACTTTGGCGGCAAGTGGCTCGATTGCGAGAGCAAAGAGGAGTGGGGAGAGCGGGCAACCCTGCCTTGTGCCCCGCGTAACGGAGAAGGGTAAAGAGACCAGACCATTAATCAGGACTTTGGCTGCTGGGGAACTGTACAGTAATCGTATCCAGGCCAGAAATCCTTTGGGGATGCCCATACATTGCAATATGTTGAATAAATAATCCCATCCGACTGAATCAAATGCCTTCGTGGCATCTAAGAAGACAGCCGCGAGTGGCAGGGTGGAGTCGACATTGTGCAGGATAGAAAATAATGTATGGAGATTATGGGACGTCGCTCTCCCCGGGATGAAGCCTGCCTGATCCAGCAGCACTAATTTCTCCATCAGGAGGCTCAACCTATTAGCAAGCATCTTGGCAAGTATTTTGGCATTGTTGTTAATTAGGGATAGCGGCCTGTAGGAATCACACGTATTTGCAGGTTTGTTCGGTTTTAAGAGAGAGGTAATGAGGGCTTCCCTCATAGAGCACGGGAGAATGCCTGTTTCATGGGCTTCTTCATAGACCCCTTTAAGTATAGGTATCAGTGGGTCTATATAGGTTTTGTAAAAGTCTATTGGAAGGCCATCTGACCCTGGGGCCTTACCGGATTGCATTTGCATGATGGCAGTACGTATCTCATCCGCCTCAAATGGTGCAGCAAGGATTTTTCTCTGTGGGTCTCCCAGTCAGCCAATGGCCACATCTTGCAGGTAATCAGAAAGGTCTAATGTATGGTGTCTGCGGGTACTGTACAAATTTGTGTAAAATGTAGTGAAGGTGTCTAGTATGTCCATACTGTCTCTATGTCTCACCACATCCTCATCCGTTAATTCCGCAACCTAATTAGAGAAGCGAGGCTTGCGGATCCCCTCCGCCAGGGCTCTGCCTGGTCGTTCCCCTTCGCTGTATCTACGCGCTGTGAAATATTTCCCTCTGAAGCGGGTCTCCCTTTCTGCAGTATCTTTATAATCAGAGAGCGTATCTCTGAAGGTTGCCTGGAGCTTGCCGTTAAAATCATTCCCCATTTCACTTTCCAGTCGTTTAAGCTCTCCCTCCAAGCGGTGCAAATACCGCCGAATGTCTCGCAAGACTCCGGAACTCTTGGCTATGCAAAAGCCACGTATTGTGACCTTAAAGGCCTCCCATACTACACCTATATGTGTGACAGAGCCTATATTTCTTTGGAAAAAGTCAGTAATTTATTGTCCCAGTTCGAACTTAAAGGTCGCGTCTAGCAACGTTTCCGGAGTGAGCCTCCAGCTTCTGGGGGATGAGCATAACGTCGGCGGGGATAGCGTCAAGCAGACCGGGGCGTGATCAGAATAAGTCCTGGCCAGATGTTCAGTGTCAACTATCCATGGGCCAATACCCCGAGTGACCACCCAAAAATCCAGTCTGGCCCAGGAAGAATGCATTGTTGTGTAATGTGTGCCTTCCTTTTTCTCTGGGTGAACGTGCCTCCATGCATCCATGAGGCCGTTATCAGCCATCATATCGGACAATATACAATGGGTCTTAGTGTGGTGGTGCGGGAGAGGATTAGATCAGTCCTTATCGGGGCTTACTACTGTGTTAAAATCTCCCCCCCCAGATCACATGTGTAGAGCCTATTTCAAGGATTTTGCCCCATAGTACAGTAAAGAAATCTGGATCATCTGTATTCGGGCCGTAGCAGCACACCAGCGTCACAGAGTGTGACTCCAACCTGTCCCACATCATGCAGTATCTCTCGTTCTTATCTGAGGCATTCCCTCCATAATGAATGGGGAATTTTTCTTCATCAGAATCGCAGTACCCCTAGAGTATGAGGAATATGAAGAAAACACCCTATGCTTGGCCCATTTGCTGGCAAAAACGGGGGGACGTGTCGGGTTAAAGTGTGTTTCCTGGAGCATAGCGATGTGTATACGGTGTCTATCTAGGTATGCCAGTATCTGCCTGCGTTTACGTGGGTCCCCCAGACCTCTGACATTCCATGTCAGTAAGCGTATTTTCAGAATTTCAGCATCTTGAGTCATAGGGGAAGTATCATATGAGTGCTACCAGAATATGTAGAATTTCCACTGCCTGAAGTGTACTGTACATGTATCAACAAATCTTTCCATATCAACATGTGTCTTACGAAACTGTTAGCTAACATTCCCAATCCCCGTCCCCCCCCACCCACAACAGCAACCCAATCATGCTGGTATCTATGCGCCCACCCACCTCCCATAAAACATAGCGAAGCATACAACTGTTAAAGTCCCAAGTTACGAGGGGAACGCCCTTGGGGGGTACAGTAGGGGGCACACGAGGTTCTCTCCTCCCAACAGATGATAAAAAAGACCAGATCTAGTCCGGAGTGGAAGGGAGAGTGTAGCCCAACATAGTCCATCTATAGTCCCACTAACTACAGTGTTTCTTCGTCTCCCTCCATCTCCCCGCCACCCAATCCACTTATCTGAGTGCAGGATCGCAGCAATGCTGTCAAAGCCCAGTGCATGTTGGGCGTTCAGTCCAGAAAGTAGTCCTGAGACATGTTGGCAATCCCTTTGTCCCGCAGAGTGGGTAAAGAGAATAGACATCTGCACCATCTCATGACAGATCCGAGGGGTTAAAGTCTCTCAGCTCATTCCCGTGCCGGCGATGTCGATCTGGACGGAGCGTCCTGTGACGTATGAGGAGAAGTCTGCCTTTTAATTCGCTTGAGGAAATCCTCCACCTGTTGTGCAGTAGTGAAGAAGTGTTGTTTGCCCTGAGGTGTAATGCGCAAGCGCGCTGGCTATAATAGTGCATAGTCAATTTGTGCTTTGCGCAGTTTCAACTTTACTGGAACAAATTTCCTTCTCGCCTCTTGCACTACGGGAGTGAAGTCAGGGTATATTGTGAAGTCATTTCCCTCAAAGTTCAAGTGGCGTTTCTCTCGGGCCAACTGCAAGGCCACGTCGCAGTCCCGAAAATTTAGGAAGTGAGCAATGATCGGGTGCGGCTGACTTCCCGGGGGAGGCTTGGGGCCCAAGGAGCGGTATGCCCGTTCTATGGTCAGGTGTTGTGAGAAGGCCCCAGCTCCGAAGGTGCCACGTAGTAGGCGTTCGACGAAGTCCTCCATCTTACCAGTATTGGTGCTTTCTGGAAATCCAATAATGCGTACATTATTACGTCTACTGCGTGCTTCTAAGTCCTCATTTTTTGCGGCGATGACCTTTAGGACCTTATCCATTTGAGCGATGTGTTTTTTCATTTGGGTCGCATTGTCTTCGCCGTCTGAAATGCATTTCTCAGCCTCCACTATTTTCTCTTCATGCTTGTCCAATTTATGGACTATGGAGTCCATTCGAGCGTTCATGGAATCCATTTTGGACTCTATAAAGGTGAGGCTTTGTTGCATTACAAGTAGGAGGGCTTTAACATCATCTTCTCGGAAGGTCTCTGGATCTTGTATCCGCTCTGCGCCTACTTTGTCTGGGTCATCCGCACTAGATCGTGTGACATTTTTCCGAGCTTCAAAGGGCAGCTTTGATTGCTTGCCATCCCTTTTCCCCATGGTGGGCCCAGCACAAAGTTGCTATGATCGTGTCGAGACTCCAAGCGCGAGAGCCTAGGCAATCATTGATTCAGCGTGTTTCAGAGGTTCAGAAAAAGAGTCTAGCCTCCCAGCGTGACAAAAGGACTGCAGATCAGGTATTTAACAAGGTTCTTCTAATGCTGCGAGAGTTAGTCACTACCTTTGCATCACTCCACACCGTCGTGTGAATTTATTCCATCCAGGTCATGTAGCTGTTTTGGGGTGCACCACACGATCAAGCACCCAGTTGTCAGGGAACGTGCACGCTATAATGCCTAGCCAGAAGTGAGCACACAGCCTTTAGGGCACAATTTGGTCTCTTGCAGGCACCAAGTCACAAGCGTATCCCCTGAGCTATAATTGCAAAAGTTCCTGAGCGCGTGCTAATTTCCACCGGTCAACACCACGTGGAAAAACAGCTCTCTGCATGTACATCTAGTGCCACTGTATATGGGCCAAGTATCTGTCCGGGAGGCTGTGTCGATTTGCTGGGGCCACAGTGAATGAGAGGGCCCACAGGAGATATTGGGGCCGTGTTCTGCTGGATTCCTCCACAACAGTGCCCAGCAGCACCCCAGCCAGGTCGCAACGCCGGGGGCCGCCCGCTCTGCCGCTGTGATGAAGATCGCGGTAGCACACAACAGGGCCGCGGCAATTGGAGCGACCGCAGGCCAGCACAGTGGGAGTCCTCCCAGTGCCTTACGCTTGACAGCCTCACACCGCCGTCATCGCGCTGGGAAGCGTAGTGTGCAGCATCGCGGGGGTGAAAGCCACAGACTTACTTGTGGGCTGCTGCACATCACCGCAGCGCGATCTCGTCGGCGCGGCCCAGTCCCCACGTGGGCGCCGGGGGCTCAGTTATTAATGGGAGCCGATATGGCGTCCAGCAACACACAGAGGCGATCCCGCGTCACCAGTTCAGCGGGCTCCAGCACAATCGCAGGGCTCCGTACTTCGCTAATTTCGGCAGCAGTGGGTGGCGAAAGGAGTCACAAGCAGCCGGCTCGGTTCGGCGTCATTGCAGGTATTCGTGGGCAGGATATTTAGAAGGATATTGCTGCTGGGCTGCCAGAGCCTCACGGCAGTGCAGCCATATTGGTCGTGCGCCACCTAGCGCCCCCCCCCCCTAAACACCTCCATTCTGTGCGGTAGTGCCTTACAATAGTGTAATGGTAACTCCGGTGCATATGGGCGTCTCACTTTAGCCCTCTGTAAGCTTCTCACCCAGCATTTATAAGCCACCCTCAGTTCATAGGTGCAGATCTGACATTATTTGTTGATGCTTCTAGTTTAAGAGACCAATATGGGGGACTGAAAGCTGCTTATGCAGTATGCTCTATTGCAGAGACACTTGAGGCCTCCTCCTTACCAAATGTGACATCAGAGCAAGTAAGATAATTATTTGCTTTAATGAGAGCTGGTGGTTTGTCAGGAAATTTTGAGGGTGAACGTTTATATAGATAGTCAGTATGATTTTAGTTTTGCTCATGACTATGACTATGGTCACAGAGGGGTTTTATGGTATCGTCAGGAGCTCCAATCAAAAATGGAATGTGTTTCTTGGATTTATGAATTTAACTTAGAAACCAAAAGAAGTAGCAGTAGTTAAGTGCATATCCCATAAGGCTGGTATAGATATGGCCACTCTAAGAAACAGATATGCAGACCAGGTGCCCAAATAGTGTGCCCTTCAGGAAGAGTCAGTTGTTCAACAAAACGAAAATGGTGATTTTGCAATTGATGCTGTACAGAGTTCAACTAATGTGAGTTGTTTCTTTATTGATTTGATGCAAACGTCTCTAAGTGGGTTAAGAGACATGCAGGAAGATGCTTCCAAAAATGAGAAATGAAAATGGGACAAATTAGGCTATAAAAAGAATTATCAAGATTTCTGTGTAAATTCAGAACAAACGTGTTGCCAAATTCAATATTACTGCCTAGGTGTAAATATTTGCATAATCAGACTCATGCAGGAATAGATAGCCATGTTAGAATCTTTAAAAAATATTGGGAAAATACAGGATTTCGACATGTTGTTGAGGATGTTTGTAGTTGGTGCCTAACGTGCCATTTAAGTAATCAGAGTACGACAACTGTTACAGTTATGAAATCAGAAGGCCCATGTGTGAGATTGCAGGCAGACTTTATTGAGATGCCACAGTGTAATGGTTTGAAGTATGTCTCGGTAATAGGCTACCTGTTCTCTAAATGGATTGAGGTATTTCCCATGAGAAGAGCAGATAGACTTACAGTTGCCAATTGTTGCTGAGCAAATTGATTCTGACATTTGGACTCCCAACTTCCATTGAGACTGACTGTGGAGCACACTTCAAGAATGAAGTGGTGCAAATAATCTGCACACATTCAGAGATGAAGAAGAAATTGCATTGTAGTCATCTACAACAATCCTCATATTTGGTGGAATGTACCAATGGCACATTCAAGAATAAACTGGGGAAAGTCTGTGCCTTGACTGGACTGAAGTGACCAGATGCTTTTCCTCTTGCCTTGATGAATATGAGAAGCACTCCAGACAGGAAGAAAGTGAAGTAAAATCCCTACGGCCCGATTCCGTACCGGTCAGGCCCTCTGAATCATCTGGGACTACATCCCTTCCAAATTCTGTCATATCCGTGGCAAACAATAATACCATGAATGTCCTCTGCTCTTATCATTCATTGAACTGAGAAGAGGACAGAGAGTGCCAAGGCATTAGATATAACACCTGATGAGACACGCAATCTGGAACAATTGTTCCTTTGTCAATATGTCAAGGTCATCACGAAATATCCCTAGATAATTAATCAAAGAGGTGTAGTTCAAATTGATGTCTCCTCATTTCTCAACTTCTTTTCTTGAAGACATGTCTAGGACCCCTTTTCTGGCACCTATAATCTATACACCACATACCTAAAATTATGTGAGGTTTTCATTCCTGATAACTTTTCGGTATTTAAGGACCACCATTCGACCCCTTATGGAGAGAGGTCCTCATCCCAGATTATCCTGCAAGATACCGTTCAAAGACGATCTTGGTTACTGACGGCACTTAGAGATGCTGATGCATCCTGCCTGAAGCTGATAAGAGCCAAGTCACCGAGGAGAGCTGGTACCGCAGCGTGTTTGCCTTTCACAGGGAACACTTCCCCCACGGCTCTTCTCGTAACAACAGCTCGAGCTATCAACAAGGTATGCAGAGCACTGCTTTCCCTCAAGAAACTCTAATTTGCAAGTTGCTCTACTATATGTCCTCCTAGGTTAGCGCAAAGAAGTAGGTTTTCGGTGTCGGGTTTTTAGATGCCATTTTAACTATATTAGAAATGTTCATTTTATTCTTCTGGTTTGCAATGTTAATTCTTGCTGTTTTTGATGTACTAAGAAACAGGTTCAACCTATTGTAATAAATACTTTTATTTAAAAGTGTCTGTTCTTCTTAGTACAGTGTGTATGTGAAGCTGTGAAGAACGAAACAGGGTTACTGTTACCATGATGTCCCTGATTCCCTTTCGGGAATTGTTAGTAATCCAAAAGCAAATAATTTCCCTTCAACTATGTCTTGACTAGAGTTTTGCGGCAATAACCTGTCTTTCACATTCAGCACTGGTGCATTGAACTAAGTTCACTTAGGTCACCTGTGGGTGAAAAAGAAAACATTGTAGAGCTACACCAGAGTCGCAGCTTATGCAACAGTTGGCACCCGTGATGAAGGGGGAGCAGTTACTTTAATAGTTGCTGCACACGCGGTGTTTGTTTTTAAAACATTTTACTCATGGGTAGATTTTGAGCCTATCAATGCTGCCACAGGACAGTTTCGAGAATATGCAGTGGTAGATCCTCTCATACAGTATAGGGCTTACCAAAATTTGGAAATCCTTTTGACTTACCAGGAACACCAAAACTGGTTCGCTGGTCAACTACCACATACGCACTGGAATATCCGACCGGGACCCCTGAGCAATGAAGAGGCTACGTTGCCAGTCTTGGCTGCTTATACGCCTGTTCCCCGTCCTGATACCTTAGCACATGCTGAGGTGGTTAGAAAGCTAAATTACACAGTCACCTTGTACAGGACACTTGTACAGTTTGTACAATGGTCTTTGAGTTCTCGTCCCGCTCTCACTGCCAGACCAGTAACCCCAACACAAGTTCAAATTATTAGTTCCTCAGACTATTAATTCTATCATGGGTAAAGCACCCGCAAGGCGAGATGAGATGACCTTCAGGATTGCTCGCAAGGCCAATCAGTTGGAAGTGGTGTATCCTTACACCAACCCCCAGGATAAATATAGGATATTGACTATATGTCTTCCTCTTGGGGTGATGCCACCTATAAAGGAGTGTAAGTCCTGGGGAAACAGAATTGCATGCATTTACACGAGTACACATGGCATGCCTTTATTGGCAGGTCTCCCTGATATTCTGAAGCAAGTACAGAATGAGCATGGGGCAGCATCAGTTCTAGAGTTAGGTATGAAACTTTTCAACAGTTTCCTCCATCATTCTAAGTAATATTAAGTGAGAAGATTCAGTTCTGGACTTTCGTCAGAAGCTAGAAGCTGTTCCAGTTCGGGAACCGGAACTACCCAAAATAATTGCAGATGTCTACACCTCTGTGGGCAATGATACCTTAGGTACACAGATCATTAAACACATCTAAAACATTGAAGATTTCTCTTTAACGGAATAGCCCAGTGGGGTTCGTTAAAGAGAAGTCTACAATGGAAGGAAAGAAGAAGCAGAGGGAGAAAGAAAAAAGATGGACTGGATCACCTGTATCTCTGAAATCCGGTACTAGTGGTTATAATTTAAGGGACCGCGATAAGATTAAAAAGCCTGAAAGGTATCAGCATTCTGAAAGCTGCTCTTCACGTTCTCTTCAGGACGATGACGGTAACCGAACCAAGAGAGGGAGCCGATCTGGGTATTGAAGAAAGGAGGAGAATAGCCGGAAAGGTGAAGCCGGACACATATTGACGTCAGCCTAAAAAGGGAGGAGAAAGGATCGGACTCCAAGACTCCAATTAAAAAGAAGAAAGTGGCAGGACTTTCTTATAAAACATGCTGATACAGCTTAGAGTCCTCCTGAAGACCAGGACTTGGGAAAGTGCACTACTAGACGGAGCAGCAGAAGTCACAATAGTGCATCAGATGTTTCAGAAATTTATAGATGTGAGTCCAGGTGATGAATACATAAGAGCTGAAGCTCCAGACAAAAACATATAAGTCCTCCGAATAGGGTTTATAACTTAAATGTACAAATTGAGGGGGACATACCATGCACCATTAAAGCAATCTTCTGGACACACCAATTGGTTGATTATGATATCATCTTAGCCGAAGGAGACTGGCCTCCGGTCTTTGTTCGGGAAGCAGCCCAAGGGTAGGAAGTCATTAGGGTAGCCTTTTCTCTCATAGTACCTGAAGATATCAGAGAGGTCTACAACAGTGAAGGGGCTATAAAGCAGGCTCCAGACCTATAAAGAAACCAAGTGGGTGGGATAAAGAGTCACTTCCACACATTATTTCTTTATGCAATGAGCCCAAAGCACAGTGTGTTGTTAAAATAATACTATATCAACTACAGTATCAAGGCATAATAACACTGTACCTTTCTTCCATGAATACACCTTTTTTCCCCCGTCTCTAAACTTGACAGTTCTTTTAGGATAGTCTTGGACTATAAGAATTTGAATTTGCATACGCGAACACACGGACTACAGACTGTGCGTAGCACTGGTTTAATGACTAACCTGGTGTGGAAAAAACTATAAAACGACCTTGGATATTTCCAATGGGTTTTTAGTCAAATTATAGGACCTGAAAGTAAATATCTAACCGCCTATAGTTTTGAGGGGGTACATTTTTCATTTTTACGTTTGTCTATGGGCTATAAGAACAGTCCTGACTTGTTTTCAGCACACATTATGGAGATCTTACAACCAGATCCCACAGTATTATCATATACTGACAATATCTATCTCACAGACGATGATCTAGACTTACGCCTGGCCCAAGTGGACATGGTGATAACCTTATTAACCTCCCACAGTTATAAACTTAATTTTAAGAAACCGAAGGTCGCCTACCTGACGGTGACCTTCTTAGGATAAGAGTTATCTGATGAGGACAAGTGTCTAGCTCCTGATTTATTGCAGAAGTGTGCTACCTTGCAGCCTCCAGATACTGTGAAGAAACTGCAATCCCTTCTGGGATTCCTTAACTTTGGGCGTACTTATTTGCCTCCCAATACTGAGCGAGTGAAGCCCTTGTATGACTTGATTTCTCCCATATTTTCAGCAAAACCAAGGACAGATGCGTACACTGCTATCTTGCATGCTCTGCAAGCAGACATGCTCAAGACTAAATATTTACAGACTAGGGATAACAAAACCAACTTAGTTATAAGAGTCATACCCAGCCACTATGGTTATACCTATGTGACTTTCAATGAGGGACAGAATATTCCCACAGCGTACAAGTCCCACTTGCATCCATCAGCAGAAGCATGTTTTGATTCTATTGAAATAATTATTGTGGCTGGTCAGACAGCTATCTTGAAGGAGCGCCCTTTGACGCAGGGAAA
Source organism: Calotriton arnoldi (assembly GCA_963921515.1). Lineage (NCBI taxonomy): Eukaryota > Metazoa > Chordata > Amphibia > Caudata > Salamandridae > Calotriton > Calotriton arnoldi. Next base: position 1,294,551 of record CAWUFW010003094.1, read on the forward strand.
ATGCATGGTTGTTGTTTATCCTGTACTGGAGCTAGAGGCAGCCACCAAAGCCAGCATTCCAAATGCCTGCGTCCTACACCCACGATGGATGCAGTGGGCCTCTTCCTTAAGTACAGTGTATGGAAAGTCCCAGTATGATCCTATTCTTCGTACGCAAGCTTTTCTCCAATATGAACAATATGCCGCTCCTACTCTATCCATTTTACCCATTAAGTCTTACCAGAGTGTATTCTACACAGATGGCTCTGCTCAACCTACAATAGGAACAAAAGGCAAGTACTCCGCAGCCTGCAGAGCAGTGCAAGGTGTCATGAAAGATGTTGGGCCTGATTCACAAAGGGCCTCTGCACTCGTGGCGGAGGCGCCGCAGTCGTGGAGGGACCGCCATACTGCAGTTACCCATTGCAGGGCCCCCGCCACGAGTGCAGGCTCCCCGCCACAACTGCGGGGCCTCCGCCACGACTGCTGAGGCAATTTGTGAACCGGCCCCACTGAGTTCTATCCCCAGCGCACCTTCACTAAAATATAAGGGGATAGCACTGTACAACACGCATGACTTCATGCCTTGCTACTGGCATTCCAGAAGCCTGACTCATCAGTTTCCACACAAATAGTGTCTGACTCATCCTTCTGTGTGCAAGGTTACAATGTTGATTTGCAACATTGGCGTTTGAATGGATTCAAGGATTCAGAGGGAAAACCCTTTAAAAATAAACAGCTCTGGGGAAAGGTGGCTGTCTTACAAGATAATCTGCCATTGGTCCTTGTGATGTATCTGAAACAAGGGTTACCCTTCTCACAAGAAACCAGGGTATCGGTATTGTAACAAGGAACAATGGTTCATGCGGCCTATGTATTTGGGTACTTGATAGGTCGGACGCCCAATGGCAAATATTTGTGTGGACGGTGAATGTCAGGAGAATCCGAATCATACACTTGATGAGGTTATCAAAACGAACACTTTTACTTTAAGTGATTATATTTTTCAGAAAAAACAATAAGCGCGCAGTGTCCCAGGTGAAATAGAACCTTACAAGGGGGATGGAATGTGGGTAAGTGGTCATTTTTATTTATTTTATTTATTTATTTAATTTGTAAGGCGCAGCAGCTACCCAAAAAGGGTTTCCCGGCGCCAAGCAGAAACAAAGACTAGATATTGAGACTTAGTAGCAAAATCATTTGTTAAAGAGCCAGGTCTTTAATGCTTTACGAAATTGAACGTAGACTGTTTCGTTCCGGATGGCAGTGGGAAGGGCATTTCAGAGTGAAGGACCAAGGAAGGAGAAAGAGCGCCCACCCATTCGAGAAAGCCTAAATCTGGGAACGGAGAACCTACCCTGAGAAGATGAGCGTAGGCAGCGGGATGGGACATACAGTTTAGCTAGGGAACATAAGTAGTGTGGTGTAGTGCCAGTTTTGATCTTGAACATATAGGTCAGAGCTTTGACTCGAATTCGATTTTCCACCCTGAGCCAGTGCAAGTCTCGCAAATGGTTAGAAACAGAGGTGGTCCTAGGTAATTGGAGGAGAAGTCGGGCTGCGGAGTTTTGTACCATCTGGGGAAAAGAAAACCAGGGTTTGACAAATTTCACATGCAGCAGACACAATCACTCTAGACCAATGAATAACAGAATTTATTTATCCAAGCAAAAAGGTACCATGTGACCAAGCGTAAATTGAACTTGATTTCTTTATTATACTTTCGTTTATCTCTTCTTTCTGTTTTTTTATATTTTGTAATTTTATATAAAGTTTAAAAAAATCATCTGTTATTTTCCAGTTATAATTTTCTGTCAATAATCTCTAGACAATTCAAATATTTCTAGCATCATGTTGTCATATTTTCATACAAATTTTTGATATATACATGAGTCAACATATAGTTTGACTAGACATATGGGGCAATTCAAATCCTTAATAAAAAGACATAAAGCATAGAGACTGGCGGTTCTTTGACACACAACGCGTTTCGGCTTTGCCTTCCTCAGGAACTCCGTCACAGTATAAACTAAATGAAGAATAGACAACATTACAATCTAGAGTAAAAAATGTCTGCTTGTTATGAAGCACTGCTAAACTAACAGGATCCCTAATATTCAAAAAACTTTAAAACAATGGTGTTCATATTGCAACAGTATCTGGTGTATCTAGATAAAGTACCACCACCACAGAAAAGAAGTATGGAAATAAAAATACAAATAGAAATGACACTAATACAGTGATGTGCAAAGTAACCCTCAAATAACCCAAAAAGAATAATAAAAGACCTTCGTACTCAATTATATTAAGCAGTGAGCAGGAGTACAGAGTTAAAAGAGAACTTAATCTAGAGACTATCAAGTTAGCTACGTATTCCTATGATGTTATGATATGGAAAATCAAGTAACACTGGACTTCGCGTACCTCATGAATATATATAGTCCTCAATGTCTGAATTGACAATAGCTGTGAGATGATCAAATCTCTGACTTAGCAACAACTATATAAACAAGAAAATGACAATTACTGTCTTGCCTAATTGTCATTGTAGATATAAAGAGAAACGACAAACTTCCAAATAATACCTCTCTGTTTGTGATTGGGAATTAATTGCAGTGAGTTAATCACGATGCTCCTTATATATGTGTCCCAACTTTACTTGCAGAACATCACCTGTAGATATAAATGATAATCTTGTATGTCTCTCAACTTCTGGACATGTACCTCCAGTATATTGCATATGTGCACTACCTGTGCCCAAATATCTAATGCTCTATGTTGCCAAGATTTACCTTAATAAGTAATCCCTTATGATAGCGTGTTGTTCAACGTTACAATCCAACGGGATATCCTAGCTGATATCTAAAATAAACGTAAAGAATGTTTTGCAGGTATGTTCAATTTTTGGTCGAAAGACAAAACAATGCTGATGATTGGTTACAGACAGCTCGAACTTATTAAAAAACCTTACTTGTTTTAGGTGCGAGTAGCCTGGACTTAGTATGGGATTATATGTTATGTGGGTTCTCATGGGATTATCAAAGCCACATCACGCTTGTGTTACTCGCATACGCTTATGCATACTACAGGATAACTGAACTTCGCATTGATTTATATATATTGTAAATTCTCTTAGGATTCTAAAAACTCAATAAAGCTGGGTTGCCACTAAAGCGCACATAACCTACAGACGGAAACTCCTACAGACTAGTTGTATCATGAGTAGGAATTCGCCCTTGAAACAATCCTTTTGTTAATGATTAGCACTGGGGACCCTAGTTGTCTAATAAGCCAAGTCCTTACTGCACTCTTAAACAACTACACGCTAGCAAAATCGGGAGATTTACAATGATAACACTAAAAGATCCAATATCCCCACCGATCTACTCACAAAGGTTCTGTTTCTTAATATATGCTAACTGTTGGCTTACCTAGAATGAGGGACTCGAGCACACGTATCTCAATGGCTGAGTTTAAGACGTTATAAAAATCTTACCGACTTAAATACTTCCTGCATAATTGCTACCCTTCTGCTGAACTGTTTCTGGGTCACCTTACTCTTTCCGGTTCAGATGGGCTCGTTTTGCCGCCGCCATCTTGAAATGGCCTCTGTACTATTATGCGACACGTCAATATTACTTACTTCCAAATCTATTTATCTGAATTTGACGCTATTGCATGTGATTACGATCTTAATGTATACTATATATAGAGTAACATTTAATGTAAATATTATTTCGATTTTTTATCTTAGGCAATTATTATTGCCTCTATGTTGCCTAGTTACTACATGCTATAATAGACGCCATACTTTAATGTCCTGTTGTTGATAAAGACAATTCTTTATCTTTACTTTTATAAGCTGGACTAAATAATGAGGATAAAACCCAGGATTTGAAACCGGTAACTATTTGAATGCCGTCTATATTTAAAAACCTGCCTAGGTTTTGCATCTGAATTTTAGCAACCGACCTGCTTGTCATGTGATATGAACCTTGTGAAAACTAAAAAATAGAATCAGACTATTCCTATTGTCCTTAAATGAAATGTATAAATGAGCATCTAGATATTATACTTGATTGCTTGATCCCATGGTATTTCTTGGTTGAGACCCTTGACCGCTGTACCTAGAATGAAAATCCAGTATACTCTCTCTGTTTCCTGATTACCTCTGCGGTGATACCTGGCTTAGCATTGATTTTTTCAAGAATATACCATTGTATATCGTCTGATGTGTGAGCATGTTCTATGCAGTGTTGCACAATTGGAGCCGCAATCCTGCGGTTCCTGATAGCAGATCTATGTTCTGTCAACCTGGTACTTATGGATCTTCCTGTCTCGCCCACATATCCTAATTTACAGGGACATATTAGGAGATACACCACGTCCGATGTTTTACAGTTTGTCATAGTAATCGAGGATATACATTGACCGTTGAAATGGAGCGTGGGAGACTCTATAGCTGAGTTTTGACCATCTGCAGCTTGCGTGTCACCTCTTTGTTAGCACCGAGATAGAGAACGTTGCCATAGTCCAGTCTTGATGTAATTAGAGCTTGGACTACCGTTCTTTTGGTGGACTCTGGTAGCATCCAAATGATCTTCTTGAGCCACTTGAGGATGGAAAAGCAAGTGGCAGCTACCTTCACCACCTGGGCGCGCATTGATAGCGAGTCATCGATGGGGAAGCCCAGGTTACGGACTTGGCAGGCGGACTGAGGCAAGACACCCATCTCACAAGGCCAATGTTGTGGGCTCCAAAGATCCTTGTTTTTGCCGAGGATGAGCACCTCAGTTTTCCCCCCATTTAATTTGAGACAGTTCGACTGCATCCATAATGCAATTTTTCTCAGGCCAGATTGAACAGGGGACTGCCCATTTGTTCTCACTGCAGAGAGGGAGAAGATGATTTGAGAGTCATCTGCATAGGATAGCAAAGTCAGACCTGCCTCTTCAGCTACTGCGGCTAGAGGCCTCACATACAGATTAAAGAGCAGAGGGCTAAGAACGGAGCCCTGGGGGACTCCATACGGTGATGCATGGATTTCAGAGCTGGCCTCCTCAGAAAAGACTTGGAAGGTACGATTGGCCAGAAATGAAATTAGCCATTTAAGAGCCAGACCGCAAATACCTAATGAACTCAGAGTGTTTGCAAGGATGGAATGAGACACTGTATCAAAAGCCGCGCTTAAATCCAATAGGATAAGGGCAGCTGTCTCTCCATCATCCAGATGTTGCCGTAGTCTTTCCGTGACTCCCAATAGTGTAGTTTCAGTAGAGAAACCAGCTCTGAAACCTGATTGTGATGAGTGAAGTAAGCCTTGAGCTTCAACAAAGAATGAAAAATGGGAGTAAATGTGCTTCTCAAGGATCTTAGAGAAGGCCGGTAGTAATGAAATAGGTCGATAATTCGATAACACAGCAGGATCTGCATTGGCCTTTTTTAGAAGAGGGAGCACCATAGCGTGTTTCCAATCAGATGGAACTCGTGCTTCTTCTAATGAGAGATTCAGAAGATCCATGATGGTTTGCAGGGATGACGACTCTAATTGTTGGAGCACCGAGATAGGTAAAGGGTCCCTAGGTGACCCAGATTTAATGCTATGTAAAAGTTTGTTGAGTGAATCGAGGTTGAGGAGGGGCCATGAGTGCAAACAGTTTAGAGATGGTGTGATCATGGGAGTCTGATTGGAAAGAATCAAAGCCCTTGGGATCGGGGTGGGTGTACATTGAGACAGGGTATCATATTGCTTTAGGGGAGGCCATCAGTATGTTTATTAGCTACTTCCGAGTAGATATCTTCAACTTTTGCACAAAAGTTGGCCAGCTCGTCGCATTGTTTTTTATTTAATGGGGGAGGTTTGGGTTGTATTTTTGCACCTGCCAACTCTTTCACCATATTAAATAAAGTTTTCGAGGAATTCAAAGCATTGGTAATGGTGGAAGATACATAGGGCCCGATTCTGATGCGGGTTGGAAAAGCTTCCCGACCGAGGGCCTGATTCTGATGCGGTTAGGAAGGCCTCCTAACGGCATTTGCTCCTTCCAAATCGGATCGGGAACGTGTCTTCCCGACCCAGGGCCCAATTCTGATGCGGTTAGGAACAAATGTTCCCATTGAAGTCAATGGGAGTTCAACCAAATCGTATCTGGAAGCATCCGGATGCATCCTACTCCGACGGTCGGACTTTCCCGATCCGAGTGGGTCGGACACCATTTCCCAACCGATTCGGTCGGGAAGCTTTTCCAACCCGCATCAGAATCGGCCCCTTAGTTTGCACAAGCTGATTTGCATAGCTTATGATAAGCTTTAGTTGCTTTTTTGTAGATATTTTTAGATTCTAAGGCGTAGTCCCTTCTCCATTTCCTTTCCAAAACTTTACATTTGGCTTTTTCAGTTTTTAATTCTTCATTGATCCACGGTGCCGGGATACGATGATTAGAATTTCTTTTTAGGGAAACAGGAAGGCAGGTGTCAATGGCATTCAAAAGCCAGTCTTGCACTGAAACGGCAAGTGTGTCCACCGTATGTTTAAAAACCGGTGGATGAGAGTGTAGAAGTTCATTTAAGACGGTGATGTTCAGTTTTTTCCAGTTCCTAGCAGAGGTCTTCTGAATGGGAACAGGAGAACCGGAATACTCTGGGGATCTTACGCTAAATTTAATGATGTAATGATCAGACCAACATAACAGAAGTGCCGGAGAACAGTGCAGGTCAGGTAAGTTTGAAAAAATAGGGTCCAATAAGTGACCTCCTCTGTGCGTAGGACCAGAGTTATGAAGGTGAATATTAAAAGCTTCCATGTCTGATATAAAATTTACGCTGGTTTTACATGCAGAATCATCTAAATGTAAGTTTAGGTCGCCTAGGATAGAGAAGTTAGAAGTATTCATCAGAAAAGGGGCAATAAGTTCAGGGAAGGATGCTGCCCAGGAGATCGCAGACCCCGGAGGACGGTATGCGAGAATGCCAGTGAAAGTGACATGAGGGGTCAAAGACAACTTAAAAAGCGCTGCTTCGCAGTTCTCAAATGGTAGGTAAGAAGGTTTCTATGTACAAAAAACGACCACAATGCAATATATTCAAATAGACAGTCCTCTAGTACAATGCTATAAGCCTGTGAGGGTGGTTCGTTTGTAGAGTGTGTCGACGTTTCGACCCCACAGGTAATAAGGGGGTCTCATCAGGACCTTAAAGTATGGGACACCTGGAATAAAGTAATAAAGGAAAATGTCTTGAACTGCCAAAATAGAAAAAAGGGAGGCATTGTAGATGGCTCAATTGACGCCTATTTGAAAAATACCTGTATAGTCTCATTGGACTGCCAATGTGATCAGTGGAAGACACCAGGGGACTGAAGTGGCTCAAGACTGGGGTGGGAAAGAAAAGGGAAAAAGGGGTAACCACAGTAGGGCCCGGCCGAGCACTGTTGGTAAGAGAAAGAAAACAGCAGTTGAGTGAAGGAATTACTTTAGACGATGCACCTGGATATATATTATTGAAGGTACTCACCCACGGTGAGGGGGGAGTGACAGTCCTGTTCGGTAGTTAGTTAAGGTCCCTCCAATTGAGTATGGGGTTGATTACTCTCCATACAGGGAAATTCCACCTTAGTCGTAGATATGGAAAAATAACACAGGCACGGGCAGTTGTCACCTGATTCAGACCTATGTAGGGTGCAGAGAGACCTTCAATTATGGTGGATAGGTTGTGTGGGTAGGGGGAGGGAAAGCAACTCACAGCCATCTCTCATGTCTAAGGGGGTCGTTGGCTGCTTATTAGGGGTAAAGAAAGCCACAGCCTCTGCAAAAAGTCATGTCACTAATGTGTACATGTATACAGAAATGAAGTGCAGATCTGGGAATCTACTCCTGATCTATTTAGGCCCTTTGGATGTATTTACCAATTGTGATAAATCAGTGGTTCACTTGTGGGCACTAGATTGCTGGCAAAGACGTCTGCCATCCGTCGTGAGGCAATTAACCCCGTACTACGATTGGAGGGACCATCACTAACTACCGAACAAGACTGTCACTCCTCCCTCACCGTGGGTGAGTACCTTCAATAATATATATCCAGGTGCATCGTCTAAAGTAATTCCTTCACTCAACTGTTGTTTTCTTTCTCTTACCAACAGTGCCCGGCCGGGCCCCACTGTGAGTACCCCTTTTTCCCTTTTCTTTCTCACCCCAGTCTTGAGCCACTTCAGTCCCCTGGTATCTTCCACTGATCACATTGGCAGTCCAATGAGACTATTCAGGTATTTTTCAAATAGGCGTCAATTGAGCCATCTACAATGCCTCCCTTTTTTCTGTTTTGGCAGTTCAAGACATTTTTCTTTATTACTTTATTCCAGGTGTCCCATCCTATAAGGTCCTGATGAGATGCCCTTATTGCCCGTTCCAGCTGTTGGCGCACTCCATAAGTTGTTTTAATGCATACCCCCCTGGTCACTACCTTCATGGCCTCCCACTCCACTGCTCTTGAGGACGCCGAGCCCCAATTCACTTCAAAATATCTGGAGAGCTCTTCTTCTACCATGGCAGCAAAGGGTGGGTCCGTGAGCGCCTCAGCCCACAGCCTCCATGTGGGGATTTCCGATCTGGGCCTCTTGGTACCCATGGATAGCATCATTGGAGAGTGATCTGAGATATACCTCGGGAGGTACACTATCTCCCCCACCATAGGGACCAGGTCCACTGATACAAAACACTGGTCCAGTCTACTAAATGTATTAGTTGCTGGCGTATGACAGGAGAAGACTCTGCGGTCTGGGTACCTCATCCTTCATACATCCCACAACCGCAATCCCTTCAGGGTATCTCTAAGGGCCTCTGTCATCCCCGGTTTAGTGTTCTTTCGGGGAGACTCACGGTCCAATGACCCCTCCATTACACAATTAACATCCCCCATCATGATCACCCCCACCCCTAGATATGGAGTCACTGCAGCCACTACGTCAGGGAAGAAACTTGGGTTATCTCAATTAGGAACATATACATTAATCAGACAAATCTCTTGGCCATCAAGCCTGCAATATAGAATCACTTAACGTCCCTCAGGGTCAACTACATGATGTAAGTGTTGAAAGGGGACCCCTGGGGCAACCCAGATAAGGGCCCCGCGTGCAAATCCTGAATATGAAGTGGCGTATAACTGCCCTCTCCATCTGCGTCTTATATAAGGTAGTGTATCACCCCAGACATGAGTTTCTTGGAGGTATGCAATAGATATTCTATACCTTCTTAGGTAGGCATACACCGGTCTCCGCTTTTCGAGTATTGCCATACATCGCACATTCCAATTAAGCAATTTCATCATGGGGGAAACCATGGTGCTTCGCCGTTGGTACTGTCTCTAGCTTCCCACTTTTTCTCCCTCCACAGCAATGGACCACATATCAATAGACTGTATCCCAGACATGGAACCCCTAAACCCCCCTAAACCTCTGCATAACAGACATAACTGGTTGAACCCCCAATTCCTCCCCCCACCCTCTGGGCAGTGACCCGGGTCCATCCCTCCCACTACCATGGGGAGCTAGCATCCGAATCTCCCGCCCTATTCCCACCCCCCCAAATTCCCCAAGAAAGATAACTGTCCACTGCATCATTAGCCATAGTTGCGTGATAAGTATTCCCAGATCTCTCAATGTGCAGTAGCCATGCCCCTTTAAAGAACTGCATTGCGAGTGGCTGAGCACTCGACGGGGTGCGAGGTCAAAGCCTCTAACTCCCCGGCCGGGACCCAGCCTCTGGCGGGGGCGTGGTTCTCCCTGGTCACAGGGAGTCAATACTCTACCGTTCCCCCACTTAAAACACATTTGAAGTGAGTCCCCAATAAGTACTTATCTGAGCGTTCTGATAACTGTCCTTGCGTCTCTTTTCAACTAACATTATCTCGGGAAGCATTAGAGTCAGGTACTATATCCATTGAGGCCATATCAGAGTCAGACAACACCTCTGCCAATTGTAGGGTGCCGTCTGCACACACCCAAACACATCCAGAATTGCCAGCATCTTTTTGCTGCGTCCCCCCCGATGGTCAATTTCGTCTCGTAGTAGGATCTGATGGTCCTGGTACCTTTGTTGATTTAGATTGTGAGTTCCGGTAGGTGCCAGGCTCCCCCATAGCATCCATCCAGTCAGATGCCTCCGCCGCGGAAAAGAAGAACAGAGGTTTGCCTTTATGTTCAATCCATAGTTTGGGTGGAAAGAGAAGGCTGTACTTTATCCCTGCATCCCGTAATCGCCTCTTGACCGCCATAAAGGTTCTCCGTTGGTCTTGCACCTGCTGTGTATAATCAGGGTAAATGGCGATCGGGTGCCCGTCAAAAAGCAGGGAGTCCCTTGTAAGGGTAGGTTGCAGGATCACGTCCCAATCTCGGTAATTAAAGAACCGGGCAATGATGGCTCTCGGTGGGGCCCCAGGCCGCGGCGGAGGGACCAGAGCTCTATGGGCCCTTTCAATATTAAAGAACTTGGACATTCTCCCGGGCGCAAGGACCTTCATAATCCAGTCCTCTAGAAACAGCTCCACTGAGGGACCCTCCGCACCCTCCGGAAACCCCACGAACCGCAGTTTATTCCTTATCGATCAACCTTCCTGATCTTCGGCCCGGTCGTCGAGTTTAATTGTCTTTTTCTGCAGGTCCCTGACCGTTTACTGAGTGACTTAGCTTCCAACTGGAGGGCTTCTACATGTTTTTCAGTCGTACTGAGACTATCAGAGACCTTGCGCAAGTCACAGCGCAGGAGGTTGACATCAATGGCTACTACATCTATCCTGTACACCATGTCATCTCTGGTAGACTGGATTGCTGCCAAGACATCTGTTAATGATGGGTCTCGTGGGACTACGTTCAAAGCCTCCTCAACGTTGTCGCCCCCCGCAGGTCTCGTTGGTCTGGTCCCCGAGGCAAGGGTTGCGCATAGTTCAGGATAGTTGGACTGCGCTCGGTTGGATTTTTTTTTCACCATGTTGGCCCGGCCCTCTCCCTGCATCTCCAAGAGCTGAACAATCTTAACAACACCTCGAGGCGCTAGTGCCTAGTTCCAATCTGATTACCTCGCCTGGTGGGGAGCCACCCCGGATATTCCCTTCGGATATAGAATGACTCCTGTGGGGCCCGATCAATCAGGTATACTCCACCCCCGACTTTTGCTCAGCCAATCGTCTCTCGTGATAACCTTGCCTCTACGCCCCAGCCCAGATGCTCACTGGCCAGGGGTCAAAGATCTAACGTCTGGGGTGTATCTTCTGGCAGTTCATTAGGCGATACATAGTGGTGGTGAATTACCGGTTGCGAGAGAAGTACATCAACAGTCGAGGTATGCACTTCTGTGTTATTCCCCACGTCTCAGTTCACCCAACAGCAGCTCAGGGGTGTCCTTCGGTGTTTATGCCGCACTGAGGAGCCCACTGTTACTGTATCACAGGCCTGGTTCTAGCTTTTATGCCCTCAATAGACCTCTGTCACTCACCGGGTTCCCACCAGCCCCAGGCTCATCTCAGGTATCCCTTGGGGCCAGAAGGATCACAGATCAGCAGCCAGCCGTGCCTGGGGTCTGCTTCAACCGTCAGAAGTCTTCCGGCCAGCAGGTCTCAGCTTAATTCAGAGGGGGAAGTCGACGGGTCATCCAGGAGCCTGTTCCCGCACAGTGACTCACCCCCTTTTTCTGCTGCAGGGTTTGCTGAGCCGCCTTAGTCTTCGGCGGGTCCCATCCCTTCAGCCGCCGCTGTTAGCCCAATCTCCAGGCCGTTCTGTGTGCAGCAAGGCCGTGCCCCCGCCGAGGCCCACAGATAGTGGGTCTCCGACCGGGCCGTGCACTTCCCAGCCAGTAGCAGGGCTGGCCACCCCACAGTCCGCCGCCACTACAGCGAAAGGGAGGGCCGCCAACCGCCGGTGTTCCGCTCCGCTCTGGAGCGCGGACCTGTCTATGTCTGCCCAAGATGGCGCCTCGTCTCCCTGATGTCGGCGTGCTGTCGTCTGTTCCACGGTATCAGCGGAGTTGATTTATGACTGTATATCACCCCGGGGAGCAGCGCCTGGGTGCGATGATGATCGTGGGGTCGATGCTCAAACAGCACCGCAGGATATTAACGGATCTCCCTGTTTCCCAGTAGGAGCACCGCCAAGTACGTCTTATTCGGCCATCTTGTCAGCCACGCCCCCTACTCTGCCCTTTATTGGGTGCCCCCTGCTACATGCCCAACACAGCCGGGGAATTCCTGGCAAACCTAACTCTACCCAGCATCTCAACTATTGAACATGAAGACCTCAATCCCACCCATCTGCCTTTTTATCGGCCCAATTAAAATCTGGGCCCGGACTACAAAATAATAGGTAAGATACTTGCATGCAACTACCTCCAGATACTACCTAACATTATACACCCCAATCAAAACAGATTTGTCCGCGGATGTAACATGTCATACAATCCACTACTATTCCATGTGATGGACCAGGCATCGCTGCAGTTCTCTCATTCAGCTTTCCATGATACTAGACTTAGAGAGAGCATTGGATATGCTGTCCTGGGATTACCTTTTTAAAGTACTGTCCAAGCTTGGAATAGGTAGGTGTCTCTTAGCATACACGAAACTATTATATACTACCCCATCTTCTTGAGTGTGAATTGGCCGCCTAACAGCCAATCTATTTCTGGTGGGTTGCGGGACCCACCATGGTTGGCCCACCCTATTCCCCACACTCTTTGCCACTGCAATGGAGCCCTTGGCTATCCGCCTCCGATCGGAGGGTGCACAGTGGGAGATCCCGATGAGAGGAACGACCCACACGGTATCGCTTTACGCTGATGACCTTCTGCTCTATCTTCAAAACATTAGCTAGAGCACTAATACGATCTATGCAACCCTTCAAGATTTTGAGGAAGCCAAGGGCCTACAAATGAACTGGATAAAATCCAGTGTCTTCCCACTGCGCTGCGATGCACCACCACAGGAGCTGAGACTAGGAGGCGACGCATTGTCCTGGGTAGGGGAAACGGTTTGTTACTTAGGAATCCAACTATACCATTCACAGCTCGACCTGTTTGAGGGAAACTTGAAGCAGGCGCGCAAGGCTCTAAAGTCCCAGGTTGCATTCTGGAAGTGTTTGCCACTTACCATTATGGGTAAAATAGCCCTCTCAAAAATGTCTGTCCTTCCCCGACTATTGTATCTTTCTCCTTACCTAACTGATTTCAATGTGTCTTTAGAGAATATGTTCACTGATGATAATAATAAAGAATTAAAATATGGTAAGTATTTGAGGGTGATTGCACAAAACAAAGTTGAATAGAGATTATTTATGTTTATTGAGTAGTGGAGAGCATGATTTTATTAGAGAATATAATGAGAGAGGAGTAGAAGTAGTGAGTAGTCTAGAGGTGAAGAAGATTGCTTTGGAAGAATTACAAGAAGAAAAATTCAGATTTGCAGGTTTACATCCTAGGTTGAAAGTGGAACAGGAAAGAAGAGGTGACATCTGTATGGTAAGGCGTAGTTCTATGGAGAAGGAGAAAGTAGAATTTGTAGATAAACTTGTGTGTGACAAATCTTATGAGGTCAGTGGAGATCTTTTGCGTGGAGTGGAACCTAATATGAGGGGAATCTATTATGTATGTGGCAAGATTGCTTATTTTAAACTGCCAAGATATTGGATAGGTTCATGGTTTTTAGCTTTAGTTTTCCCTAAGATTTATCATGTAGATGAGTTAGATAATGAATACCGCATGAAAAGAGTAAAGCAAAGTTTTGGAGAAGTGATTTTAGATATTTTAGGAGCAATGAGTTCGCCAATGGGTGTAGCCATAAATGATGTGAAAATTAGGCGTTTGTATACAGTGGTAGATAAACTTGCTGTAGATACAGCGGGTCTTTTAAATTATTAAATGTAGAAATGGTAGCAATTAGAGCAATGGTCATGCAGAACCGTCTTGCCTTTTATATTCTCCTGGCAAAATAAGGCCGAGTTTGTGAAGTAATTAAGGCAAAGAGGTGTTGTACGTACATTTCTGATTATAGTGGAGCAATTGATTCTTTCATTACTAACATAACCAATATAACTCATGAGATTAGATCATTGACAGCACCAGGATTATGGGAGTGTGTAGGATCCTGTGTGAGGTAGTTAGGAAGGAACTTTAGTAAAGTAGGTGAATGGGAAGGAAATATTGGTGGTGATGTTCTAACCAGGATAATAATTGTGATGATTTGTGCAATTGCTCTTATTAAAATTTTTAGAATATATAATTAGTAGATACATTAATAAGGCAAAAGGCTATAATAATCTAAAAAAAGGAAAATATCAAGAGGTGTTGAATTAGATCATTATAAAGTTTGGATGTATCAACAATTGGAGCCGTTGGAGTAGAGTGAATATTGTTCAAGAAGATGAATTTAATTTTTTTTTTAATTACATTTGCATAGTTACTTAAAAACCATTGCAATGCGAGTTTCAGACAATACAATAAAATCATGATAAGACAATAATTACATATATTCAAAATTCATGGCTCCTTAAAAAGGTTAAAAGAGTTAAATTGCTATTAGATAAAAATGGCTTTGTTCTTCATACACATAGTTCTCAATGTGAATTATGCGTTCTGCCCGGCTTCATTACTCTGTCTGGGCAATGCTATTGTCCAAAAGGAGACGTTATTGAGAACCCGGTCCAAGTGCTTATATGGAGGTTTCCCAGGTCGACCTTAATGGTGGCAGTCTCGTGTCATAGTTAAAAGTGTGCACAGTAGTCGCGGCTTCCCCTTAGCCTAGGTGGAGTTTAAGCGTTCGATGGCATTTTTTTCTCGGCTGCATCTAGGAATCTCACAAGTCTGCAGTTTAATTGAGGTGTTGCTGGGTCAAAACATGCCAAGACTGCTTGTCTCCTTGAGCGAATATTCCTTTGGTTTAAGGGGACTCTTAGCAGCTGTCTCCTTTCCTGTGTCAGCTCCTTACAGGAGCATAGTAAATGGGTAATGTCGCCCTGGCCATTTTTGCACAGACTACAAGATGTTCGAGATGGCTCCCTCTTCCATGGAGGAAGGTTCTGAGTGCACGGGATCAAGCCAAGGCGAAGTTTTAAGAATTTTAGTTTCTGTGGTTTCGGATAGCCCAGATTAAAATATTTTTGAGGGGCCAAGACTTTATAGTTGTTCACAGTCATCCAGGCATGCGATCTTACTGAGAAAGCTGCTTTGTCTTCCACCAAAGCCAGCTTTTTCAAGGATTTCCACACTAATTTCTTAAAAGCTGAATGGTGGATCTGCGTGTTCCAAATGGCCAAGAGTCCAGTGCATGCTAGAGCCTCCTGAAGATAGCTTCTTGCAGGAGAATCCTCCCTCTGCTGAAGATCTTGCCATAGAAGTTTATTTAGAGTTTTGGGGGCTGATAGTCTAATTTTGTTCCAGCAGTTGATATATGCGCCGTATCTGGCCCATGATTGCTTCAGTAGGCCAAATTCCAGTCTGATTTGTGCCGGGAAGTGTAGTTTGGGAGGTTAAAGGTGGTTCTGTATGCTTTTACTAAGGTTGTGTCCAACAGTTTTGCATCTCTCCCTCTTAAAGCTTCACTACCATAAGTAATTGTGGGAAGAATTTTGGCCTGTGCTACTTTTAGTAGGGGGCTTAATGTTGGGCCCAGTAGTTTAGATGTTAAACTTTTCATGGTTAATGCTAGCACCAACCCCTTTCTTTTAATCTCCTCTAGGTGTCGGGCAAATGTTCCTTCTATATCAATGTAAACACCTAGGGACTTATAGACTCCCGCTGAGTCTATTCGTGTGCCGCCCAGCTGGGTTTCGGCAATGAACTAATGGCTGATTAATAAACTTTGTTAATGAGGTTTTCGTTATTATTAAAAAATAATCAGCAGGGCTACGTTGTTAGTTTTTACTGATGTGCAATTTTAGGTGACAAATTATTCATGCAAATTAGTAATTTTAATGATGCATACGAACATAACCGATGGATTAATGATTTTCTGCTTAAAATAATGTTAGAAGTGTAGAAGAATGATTAACAATGTAATACAGTTATGCCACATTTTTGTGCTAGACAGCATTATTTTTGAATTGTATGCAGCTTGTGATGTTTTGTGTGACCTGCTCCTGTTCATTCCCCCCTCCCTATGAGTTACAAGCTGCAAGTTTTCTCTCGCTACAGTTTCCGCGGAATAAGAGGAGCAATGATGTCAATGTACTATGTGTTAGAAAACATGTATTGTGCAGGGATTTTCATTATGTACCTAAAATATAATTGTGAAGGTTTCCATTGCTAGTTCTGATGAAGGCGTGTGGAAGAACACAATTCTATGCGCTATTGTTAAGAAAATGTTTCATATTAAGTTGTACATCTCTGGAGCGCTGTTGTTGTAGAAGCAAGCAAAAGATTTCATTTACCTTAAGAAATGGGTTACTGTTAAGAACCTTTCAAATCTACGAAAAAAATGTTGATTTGCCAATGTGACCTAACCATGATCATGCCATGCTGAGTTTGCAGTTTTACTAATTATTTTGCATAAACTGTGTATAAAAAACCCTGGTTTTGAAGGATCGGGGGCAACTTTTCATTGTCCTCCTGAAACTGTCCGATTATTTTGAGATTTTCCTTACTTAGGATGCTGTCAGTACTCCTGAGTTTGATACTTAGAATTTAGATTGCCTAATAGGATTTCTGTTGTAATTTATGATTCTGTATTCTAAGCCTTTATGCAGACTATGCGACTTTCTTTGTAATGCTCATTTTACTGATTCTGAATTAAACTTTTTGAACTTAATTTTGATCTAGAACTCAATTTTGTGTGGTTCCAGCAATTAATCATGGTTTACTCTGATCAGCTTGTGTGTTAAGGGGGAGGGTAGTATTTTGGTGCTAGATCAAAGAGAAGGTTCGTGGAGCTGAACCATCAAAGGTAAATCTTTAGGGTACTAATGACATTAGGGTTCCGGAGATTATTGGGGTTCAACTGCCACAATGGTTCACTGTTACATGTACTATATAGTCATTCCATTCATCTTGAACTCTGAGATGGTTCTTTAGGATCTCTCCTAAATCTCCCTCTTCTATATTTTCCTTGACATGGCAGAGCCTTGCAATCATATTTAGTGGTTGTACCGTTGGTGTAGGTGAATCTGGTCTATCAGGTTTCCGGATCATGATCAGGAGGAGGTTGCAGAGGTTGCTGTTGCTGATTCTGAGGAAAACTGATGTAATAATCTTTCATCATGTGATGAAGATTGAAGGTAACATTGGGATAGCTTGGTATGAATGTCCTGTATAATATTCCAAATAATGAAGATCATAATTGGGACTCCTGTACACTCACTGGGGATTTTCTTCTTTCAGATATGGATGACAGGTGTTGCCATAATCCATATCACCTTAACTGCCTAACTACACCCATCAGCATCCTGCTCTCTTCCCATATTGATCACTTAACCCCCAGCATTCCTTATCAATGTAATCCTCTTTGTCCCCACTTTTGTCTCCCACTTGTTCCTCTGTCATTTCTCAATTTGTTCTCCTGTTAGCGGAGTTCTTTTAACTCAGCTATTTGACTACATTAAACAGTATAAAGTTAACAAGAGAATGGATAGTGATCATAATTTGCTTTGATGGATCGTTGTGCTCTTGTAAAGTTTGAAAACATTCCAATTCACTTCCCTCATACCTGGGTTGAAAAGGTCTGTGATGATGGTACAAGGCTTTGCTGGGGACTCGCTAATTCGGCCAAATAGACAGCTGTTATACTTGGGAACATTTTACCATCACAAATGTCATGTATCTACCTGGATGCTGAGGATATGAGTGTTATTGAGGAGTTCCAGAATATCAATCTAGTGGCTGCACAGTCTGTGGCCAAGGATGGTAAATCTAATATTATGAGGAACAGTGATGGATTAGTGTAAATTGTAAAAAGACAAGAGGAGATTTGCAACAACTGATAAAAGCTTGGCTAAGTTCCTTTAAATGAATTCAAAGAATTTATAAGTGAGAACCGATCCCCAAAGACCAGGAGCCAGGGGCAGTTTCTCCATTAGGGCAGTGGGGCTATGCCCCTCTGAAAATTACTACACATTTACATTAAAAAATATAAAATAGATCGATCTATTTAGAGATACGATCGAATCACTAAATAAATTGATGTATTTAAGTCTGGGTTGTCTGTTTCAGGCTGCCTGCCCCGCCTCACTCTGAAGCAGGAGACGGAAGACAGGCAGTAAATTAACTTTCTTAATGCAATGCACAACGCAGGGCTTTCTGGGACACATGCATCAAGCATTTTTGCCCTCGCAAATCGGCCCGTTTGCGAGGGCAAAAAGGCCTTTTCTGATGCATCAAAGGCTTTCCATTCGCAACTTAGGTAATCACACTTTTTTGCGATTACCTAAATTGCGAATGCATTTAGGGAATCGCAATTTGCGATTCCCGAAATGCGATGCATCAAGCCTTTCCTAAATGCAAACTGTGCATTTAGGAAACACTAATTACCAACAACTTCAAGTTGATGGTAATTTGTGCATTCTCTGAAAAATGCACAAAAGTGAATTTTTTAAAGTGACATGTGGCGCATGTGTGTGCGCCACATGTGCACACTTACCTTTTTGGGGGGTTCATCAGGGGGGCCTTAGGCCCCCTGGCACCCTTTGAATTGCATTTGCAATTTGCGATTACCAATTTGGTAATCGCAATTTGCGAATGCATTCCCATTCATTCCTATGGGCCTATACGATAGGCCCAAAGGAATGAATGGAGTGACATTACCTAATAGCGATTCGCAATTTGTGAATCGCTATTAGGTAATGTTTAGGAATCGCAATTTATTTTGCGATTCCTCAATGCATAAGGAATTGCGATTCCTAAATAGCGATTCCTTAAAAATCGCTATTTAGGAATCGCAATTCCTTATGTTGATGCATGTGGCAGTCTGTTTTAAAGCCCTTCATTGCCATTGGGGTCTCTGGTTGTATGCACACTGTAGGCCAGTGACGAAATAAGCGTCACAGTTTCGGGCGTAGGAGACTTCATCCCTGAGTGATTTCAGACGTCCGTCATTCAAAGACGTAGATCCCACCCTTTCGTCATACGTGAGAGTGGATGCAAGCACTTCTTATCCGGTGCCTTGTTCTCGATAATAGTAAGTGATTGCAAGCTAATGCTGTGTTCTGTATATTGTACCGAGACCCCTCATCACGCTAACCTCCCCCACTGTGACACCCCAGGCCCTCGCTGCACATTGCTCGCTCCTTTAGAAGTGGAGCTGCGACGTTTGCTCCCTTGTGAAATGGATCCAAATAAGGAGCAGGGTTCGCTCTTGTTCCCTTGTGAAATGGATCCAAATATCTGAGTCAGGCCCAAAACAAGAGATATGTGCTTACTGTGTAACATGTGCTTACAGTGGCCAGTTCTCTGATGTATGGCATTAAAACTGGCCCTGTGTACATGCCCCTAAGTTAACACTGATGCTAAAAACATGGATTGACTTGCAAACAATTAATGTTAAAAACGTCGAGGGAATGCATTTCAGCAATTTAGTTCCTCTCTTATTTTACATGCTTTACTTAATCTTGCATTCCCCACAAGATAGCTATTTTATAATGTTATTGTTTATCTGTATTTTTTTCTGTACATACTTTGAAGCTTGAGCCAAGCCAGGTGTTTATGAGGGGCTTTCATTGAGCGCTCAGGCGCTAAGGCTAAAGCCAAACAAAGTGCCTGTCAGTGGATTGGCCTCTCTGCAGAGCACACAGAACAATGTTTGTGTATTCCATTTGCAACTGAAATTCTGTGGATGTGTGTGTGAAGGGGGTACACTGATATCAAAATATTTATTTGCAAGGCAAAAGTAAGAGAAATGAAAGTTCTTAAATTTGAGGGAGTGTAGTGCATGTTGGGGGCGGTGAAGTGACAGATGCGAGGAAGGGCATTCGGGGAAGAGTGAAAAGAGGATGCTGAAGAGGAAAGAGAGGGGGTTGAAGATGTGCAGATGGACAAGATATGCAGAGAAAAAGAGGATACATATCTAACATAAAGCACACATAATTGAAGGCCAAACCTCCTTCCTCAGGCCTCAATGCAATTTAATTCACATACTCACTATTTAAGAATTTAAACATTTCCAATGTTAATTATTTATAAGAAATCATTGTTGTAACTCATTTATCTTAAACAGTTAAAACCCAGTGACAAAGTCAATCATACTGACAGGCTTTAGGCGTATGTCAGTTGCTGTGCCATTTATCCTGATAAAATTACATCTCAGAGAGAAACCAGAATACCGGTCTGATGGCACACTATGGGAATCACAGAAATGTATTTGGCACGTTCTTTTATAGAGAGCACCCACTTTTTTCATCTCACTTAAAGACCTGTCTGCACATATTTCTATATGACTGGTTACAGCTAGCATCTGTGGGTGCGTCTCGAAGTCTGGTTAGAGCATATATTTCCAAAGTTAATGCTGCATGCAGTGCAAGACACTGGGCAAGCATACATTTTAAAGGGCTAAATTTGTCATGCAGAACAATTTACACATTACAGTAACTGTTGAACAAATGAATGCAAGAAGATATGGGGCAGTTTTAATTTGTTTAATATTTCAAGACTATACGTTCCCACTGCTTAATAAGCCTTGCTTTATTGCTACATTCATTTGCTTTAAAATGCACCATTTGCCAATCTTTTTTTCATTACTTTCTCAGGAGAGGGACTCCCCCTGGACCCCAGGTTTGTCCATAGAACTTGTTCACATCGCTTGCTATATAAAAATCATGCCAAACGTTTACGCCCCATCACTTTCAAATCTCACCAGCCGCCACTGCCAGGAGCTCAAGTCCCTCTTTATAAGAAAGAGCGCAGACCATTATCAACAGTGGGCTCGTGATGTGCTTCACCACCACTCTGTTCACAATCCAAGCCTGCTTAGACAGGGACAGCATCCTTACTGAAAACCAAGGAGGATTTAGAGCAGGTCACTTGACCAAATCTTCAACTTCCTATACATTATCCTTAAGTATCACACAAGAACAAAACAACCAATTCATATTTTTGTTTTTACGTTAAAAAATACTTTTGGCCTAATTTGTGGTTTGGTGGCCAGGTGGAACGCCATAAACCGGTGGTCATCTGGCCCTTCCAAGCAAGGTTTCTCACAACCCATTTAGAGATGGAGGGACCGTTGGGTAACGATGGAAAACCATGTCTCGGACGTCCACATGCCACCTTGCACTGCTTATGTCATAGCAGAATAATACGTTTACAATAATAATTCATAAAAAGTTAAGAAAAACCATCACAATATAAGCAATACAGTATAGAATGAAAATCTGCAACCAATGGTTATTGTATACTACACAAGGAGCGCGAGCTGCAAGATAGGCATTCCCCAGCCTTGAACAAAAACATAAAACACTTATTAGTCACGGGGTAAATGTATTTCATAGTAAATTATAGCTACAAATGCATCATCAGTGCAGCATCCTTGAGGCATTAACTTGGCCATCTTCAAAAGTAGCCAGGATTTAAAAATAAAAAGCATGGTGGAAAAGGACAAGACAATTTAGAATGGCGACGACATTCAAGGGGAAAACCACTTGCACATTGGGAGTTTTTTTTTATTTTGGAGAAAACAAACTCCTCTTTTGGGAGTTTGTTATCTCTATACGAAAAAGTATGTCAGGTGGACACTTTACAGCATGGAGTTGCACAGCAAACATTCAGTGCTGCGAAGGGAGCCACCCCAGGCACTAGTCTATATGGGCCAGGCAGATAGGGAGTCTAATAATAGGACAGCATTCAGTGCTCTGAAGGGAGCCGCCCCAGGCACTCCTCTATATGGGCCAGGCAGGTGGGGGGATCTCTAACTAAGGCAGGCGGACTCTCTTGCGGGTCGGTGGTTGTGACCTTGGGCTAGGAGTTAGGTTCCAGATAAAATAAGATGAGCTTTGAGACATGCCTACGAAAAGCAATCGAGGCTCTCAATGCTACTGCTTCAATTAGAACCAGACAGAGCAAGCCAAAAGGTGACCTTTCCAAAGAAGTACCGTTCAAGAGGCCTGAAACAAGGGGTATTCTTGCCCACACCTGTACACACAGGATGGCAAGCCGACGACTAGATGACTCCTTTACGGCTGAGAAACTGGTCTGCAGAAACAACTGTATTTAATCGGGAGATAACGAAACGAGAACAACCTGGAATAAAACACAGCAAAATCTAAGACTATGCCGAGGTGCCCTGGTGAAGATCTTCTGTCAGTGAGGCAGTCTGGTGAGCTGCCTCAAGGATGAGCCATAGTGTCTTTAATTGTACTCTTTTTTCCATGGGAAGCCTTGCAGGAGTATGAGTGACGCAGTCTGTGTGGCAGACTGCTCCTTAGCCCAACGCGTAGGTGGACGACGCTACTTACTGCACTTTTCACATAAATGGGGCGCTCAGAGTTCAGACGAGAAGAGCACTGTTTGCTCAAACTCCACATGCTGTGCCAGGGCTCTTCCAGACAATGCCAGTCACTGCCACTTGGACCCTTTTTGGAACTCTAACCTCTCCCCTTCCAATCCCTTTACTTGGGCAAAAATACACTTGATGGATAATACTGACCATAGTAATGTCGCAATGTGAAACACACAATAACCCAAACATGTCCATACTGATGTCACTGTAAAGGAGCATACGATTCATGTGCAATGGCAGTGTTGAAAAAGTCTGGATAGACACTCACTATGTGATAGTACCAGTAATGTGGCAATAAGAGGA
Organism: Calotriton arnoldi; assembly: GCA_963921515.1. Classification (NCBI taxonomy): domain Eukaryota; kingdom Metazoa; phylum Chordata; class Amphibia; order Caudata; family Salamandridae; genus Calotriton; species Calotriton arnoldi. The sequence goes on from CAWUFW010003094.1 coordinate 1,317,285, forward strand.
TAGGTGCCGTCTGCCTAACACCATCCATAAGTTTGTGTCACATTCCTCTCTTCCAGCATACACAAAGTTCACTTACCCTCAGGAGAATGGCTCATCTCAGGAGACTGTGGAGGAATCAGAGCCCAATGAAGGTTCCTCCGGAACTCCTGCTGATCCTCTGTGTGAATGAGCTCAAACACACTCTGATGGATAACATCTGTCTGCATAGAAAGAATATTGGTGCATAAGCGCAATAATTTGCACAATGAAACAGGTAGGAGCAGTAAAACAATGTAAATGAAGCCTGTAGAAGCTGATACCTTCCACCAAGCAGTTGGTGAGTAGATACAGTTCCTTCATTGTGCATACAGGATGTGCCACCATGACAAGGCGTGAAAAACGAACTGCATCAGGATTGTACTCATCTTAAAGGAATGCTTATCTATTTCACAAGACCGGGCTTTAAAATATATTTTTTTGCCCTACTTGAGCCTTCATAAATATCAGGAGTGGAAACTATTGTAACTATTTAGGATTATGACCAGTTCACTATCAAAGATGTGCCTCAGTGGGTGGAGATGCTGTCGATTTCTCATGAGGACCCCAAAAAGATGCATTCCTTACCTCTAATTTTTCAGCCTTAAGATGTGAATGGTAGCTGATTTTAACTATTATTAATGATCATACCAATGGGTGGAGCTGCCAGATGTAAACATCACAATGGATGCCTATAAAGGGACATAAGTGGCACACTGTAGCATCAAAGTGTATTAAATTTGTCACTCAAACAGTCCCTTATTTCACAATCCAAAACAGTACACTATGTAGGAAGCTGGCTTTTTATGTAGTCTACCAAAATGAGGTACACTATGTAGGAAGTCCAGACGACCCTTATTGGCTTACTGAGCTTAAATTAATATTCCCAAATGCTCTCTTTGTGGTAGTGTGGGCAAGCAGTTTAAACTTATCAGAGGGTAGTGTTAAGCATTTGTTGTACACGCAGAGTAAATAAATGAGACACACACTCAAGATGAAACTCGAGACCAATTTAGAGAAATAACACAGTTTTTTTATATAATGTTAGACACCAAGATTATTGGAATCAGGGAAGTAAGTACTTTAGGCGTTATCAATTTTTACAGTAAAAACTGTAGAAAATGACAGCTGTCAGATTTGAGGCATGAGCCTCGAACGTGGTAATTTTATCCTATGGGAGAAACATTCACTGCATAGATACACTTACAGACGACTTACATGATTGTTCTTCTGGACTTAAGGCAAGTAGAGGCCAAATTCCAAGAAAGCACCAGCAGCTCAAGTTTACTTGCCCTGGGTTGTCCCAGGGCAAGTAAACAGAGGTGCTTTACGCGGTGGTAGCCTCAATCACTACACGCTAAAATCAATGGGGAAATGTACCTGTAAGAAAAAGGCTGCAAGTGTGGATTGGGGGACCAGTCTGGTAGAACCCAAGGTAGGGTTCGGCTCTTGAGGGTCTCAGGACCACAGAAACACCATTGGTTTACTTGAGCTGGGCTGGGGAGCTCGGGTGCAGAGGTGTTTTGTCCGGCAGGTCGGTGAGTTAGAGGCTCTCACGGTTCTCGGTGTACCTGCAGAAGAGGGAAAAGAAACATAGCAGGGCCACGCTTGGTGTGGAGCTGGCCTTTCTTCAAGTCCCTTGACGTGCAGGTGAATTTTGGCAGCAGTGGTAATTCGAATGAACACACAAAGGCTTGATGCTTGCAACTGGCTTTGGTACCCCGGGTATTAGTTCTGGGCAGGGAGACGGATCTGACCTCCTGCAGCAACGAAGGCCTCTTTCTGGAGTTCTGCTCTCTCGGTGGGCCCAGGGATCGAAAGAACACAGTACCAGGCAGATGAGGTTTGTGCCCGCTGGTGCAGAGAAGTGGCTCCTCCACTACAAGGGAAATGTTGCTGGGTAGATGTAGTGCTGGGAAGACCTCCAAGGGTTTGGGGAGGCTGTTCACCTTCTGGACGAGTCGGTGTCAGTGATTGTTGGGAAAGCAGTAGCCAGGTAGGGTTTTGCACCAAGTTAGGTGCTGGTCCACAGTTCTCACGTCTTCAGCTCTTCTTTGTCCTTCTTCTTCTGTCAGGCAAATTAATCTGAGTTCCTGGTGCCAGGGGGCACCTAAATACTCAATTTAGGGGCATTTAAGGGAGTGAGGGGTAGTAGCCAATGGGCTACTTACCCCTGGGTCACTACAGCCCATAAATGACCACTTCCTGTGGGGAGTGGGCATAACCCTGTCCCAGAGTTCCTAATTCCACCAAAAATAAGATGGTGGTACCCTTCTTTCGTGGTGCACATCAGGCAGCCCACCTTAGGGGTGTGACTAGCCTGGAGGTGCAACACGCCTACTGCATAGCTAATTTCCCACCTGTCCTGGTGTCAAATGGGCCTCAGGGCAGGGGGTGGCATCTCCCAGGTCTGGGGAAGCCAGGGTCACATATCAAAGGCGGCAGGGGGTTTGAAGCACCTAGCCTTGATATGCTAAATCACTAGCCATCCTGCTGGAAGAGGTGTGAACACCTTCCTCCAGAACAGGCACTGTTTATGACCTCAGAGAGCACAGGTTCTCACCTGCAGGGGGTCAGAAACTTGTCTGTGGTGGCAGGAAGAATGTTACGAGTCAGCCACCACACTAGATACTGGTAGGTTTTTGAGGGGGCACCTCTAAGGTGCGCTCTGGGGGCATGTTACAATAAATCTAGTACTGGCAACAGTACAGATTTATTAAGACTTTGGGGTCGATTCCGATCTCGGCCGGAAGCGCACCGAATACGATTCGTGCAGGAAAAAATACGAGCCGAACGCGTTTTTCCCGAACGATTCGAACAGTCGCCCGAGCGAGCAAGTACGATGCGCATTACTGCTAAAATTCCGAGCGAGCCGTACGTTCCCATTCCAGCTCCAGTTCCCCGACCGAGCTGGATCCGTAAACGCCGATTCGAGTCGCACGGAAGTAAATACACAGCACCTTCCGGCCGGACTAGTACGATGCGCAATCCGTACGCGCCGAACGGGTCGCTACGTCCGGCACGTCAGAGCATCCGGGAGAGCTGCACATAAGCTCCGATTTGCGCCACAAGACGATCCACGGCTACGAGACGAACAAGCTAGCTACGAGTACGAGTCGAAGCCACGAGAAACCCGAACGAGACAAACCAACCATGAATCCCATCGCGCAGGTCCTACCAATACTGTACATCAATTACCGGAACCGGTACGGACGCGTACGGCGCAGACGGTAAGTCAGACACCCACTACACAAACAAACGACACGTACCCGACATATGTCACACACACATAGGGATGCAGAAATGACGTACACTAGCAACAGCAGAACCATAGGGGCAGGATGGCTATCACCAATGCCATACACACCCATAGGGGCCTGATGGCTACCACCACCACCACCCCTACTCATGGGGGGGATGGATGCCTACCACTACCACCACCCCTACTCATGGGGGCCTGGATGCCTGTCACTACTATCATCCCCACTCATAGGGGGATGGATGCCTACCACTACCACCACCCCTATTCATGGGGGGCTGGATGCCTGTCACTACCACCACCCCTACTCATGGGGGGCTGGATGCCTGTCACTACCACCACCCCTACTCATGGGGGCCTGGATGCCTGTCACTACCACCACCCCTACTCATGGGGGCCTGGATGCCTGTCACTACTACCATCTCCACTCATAGGGGGATGGATGCCTACCACCACCCCTACTCATGGGGGGCTGGATGCCTGTCACTACTATCATCCCCACTCATAGGGGGATGGATGCCTACCACTACCACCACCCCTACTCATGGGGGCCTGGATGCCTGTCACTACTATCATCCCCACTCATAGGGGGATGGATGCCTACCACTACCACCACCCCTAGTCATGGGGGGGCTGGATGCCTGTCACTACTACCATCCCCACTCATGGGGGGCTGGATGCCTGTCACTACCTCCACCCCTACTCATGGGGGCCTGGATGCCTGTCACTACCACCACCCCTACTCATGGGGGATGGATGCCTACCACTACCACCACCCTTACTCATGGGGGGATGGATGCCTACCACTACCACCACCCCTACTCATAGGGGCCTGGATGCCTGTCACTACTCCTACCACTACCACCACCCCTACTCATGGGGGCTGGATGCCTGTCACTACTACCATCCCCACTCATAGGGGGATGGATGCCTACCACTACCACCACCCCTACTCATGGGGGGCTGGATGCCTGTCACTACCACCACCCCTACTCATGGGGGGCTGGATGCCTGTCACTACCACCACCCCTACTCATGGGTGCCTGGATGCCTGTCACTACCACCACCCCTACTCATGGGGGCCTGGATGCCTGTCACTACTACCATCCCCACTCATAGGGGGATGGATGCCTACCACTACCACCACCCCTACTCATGGGGGGCTGGATGCCTGTCACTACCACCACCCCTACTCTTGGGGGGATGGATGCCTACCACTACCACCACCCTTACTCATGGGGGGATGGATGCCTACCACTACCACCACCCCTACTCATGGGGGCCTGGATGCCTACCACTACTACCATGCCCACTCATAGGATGGGTAATGCATGACACAACCAGCATACTCCAACATAAGGAATGTCAGCAAAAGACATCCCCCCAACATCATGACAAGAGTGTGTAGTCTGTGTCAAATGCCTACAACACTGAACATGACATTGAACATACAATGTGACCCCCTATCACATGTGTCACACAAAAATGTGCGTGGCCTTCACAATGCAAGCAGACCATGACCACTGTGGGAATGGGGTCTAAACCCCCATCATCAAAGTGACCAAAAGGTAAGTGTGGGGTCCATAGCTGAAGCACATTTTGAACATTATGGCAATGGGGTCTAAACCCCCATCATCACAGTGACCAAAAGATAAGTGTTGTCATGGAAAAAGCTGCAACTGCCAAACAGCATGGATGATTCCTGGTCACAGAACAACAAACACATCAGTGGCAAAGTAGTGGTTGTGTCCCATAGCAACATAGATTGGGTGAGGCAAACAGTGCAGTGCAAATAAAACATACCTTTGGCCATGTGCAGACAAACATCACCCATGGGGACTGACATTGTCTCCATTTATCAATTACACAATGCCAGAAGTGACCATCATAATGCAGACCCACATATCTGCACTAATGGACACACAAATGTAGATATCCTGTGGAGACTGTAGATGTGAGGTGAACAAATACCATACCATGGCAGCAATGGGACATACAAACCATGATTATTGTGCTGACTGATGACCTTGGAGTCCCAGGGACAGCATGGGAAATCCTCCAAACAACATACAGGCAATGGCACACTAAAGATATGCCAATGCAGATGCACAAACACAAACAGGCAGCCTCACACTGCATATCAAACACAACAGGTGATGGGGGTGTGTGCCAGTGTCCCCAGGCAACCACACAACACATGAGGAGGCCTGAATTCCAATTACACAGATGTGTATACAGTGCCATACAAAAGTAACTCATGGATCGGATTCCCCTATGTGGGCAATCAGGCATTGTTAGATGAGAGGGAGCCCAAATTACACATGTCACACAAGCTTGTAGGAACAGCAACTAACACAGCAAGAGACAGACCCACCACAGCACTACCCCCAGGGACCCCACATCGTGGTGACACTAGCCTGCATGATAATCCCACTGTGATGACAAAGGTAGATGTCGTTCACACTGTGAACCACAGCCATGTGTCCTGAGCAACAAACTACCATCACACCTACACAAGCACAAATCAATCAGCACGGCCTGTCAGCCAAGGCCAATATGGAGGTAGGGGTCTAGCCGTGCAACAACTCACATTTGCACACACTCAACACCACACACCTTGATCTCCACCAATGTGCAGCAGTGAAGCTCACATGGACTGGTGACATTGCACATGCACCCATGACAATCCCAGGGGTGGTTGTGGGAACTAAGGTGCAGAAACCCATCACACCTGGCTAGTCAACAAGACTCGTGAATGTCTGACACACTGCACAGTACGCTGTACATGGGCATGACGTGAAATCCACCCCAATCAATGGGATCCCGGCCACAGTCACACACCAATGAAGAAGCCAAGGTGACCCACAAAGAACACACGTAGACAACTTCCAACATTGCAGCTCTGACCCTGAGGAGTGGCAACAGTCACACACACAACGTGTCACAATCACTGAAAGCTACCGCAAACTGTAAATTACATGACTTGTGTAACCAACAAGTGCCAAGGGGAATCCTGACTGTGTCCCATCTGCGTTTGCCCACATCCCCAGCCCTGACAACAAAGACAACTAGGGATGACAACCTGATGAACATTAGTTTGCCATGCACCCACATCACGGAGAAACCAGGTCCAAGATGCTTGCTGAGTTGTCCTGTGTTCATCCAGCATCACAAACAGGAACATCCGTAGGGACACAGCCTGTGTAGGAAAAGGGAAGGGAACACACACAGACATGCTTACACAACACACAACACGGGCCCAGGCAATGTCACGGGATTACACACTGCCATGAGGGCACTCCACTCCTGTGGAAGGTCCGCTGTGCCAAACCTTGTCTGTGCACGACTCAAACATGTCAGCAGAACACTCGGTCAGTGAGTCAACAATTACAACACACTGAAGGCTCTGCTCACATCAGCCTGGGTACGGGAGTGTCACTTCAGTCATCTGCATATACCCAAAACACGTGTCAAGCAAGTTGCACTGTATACACAGATGAGTCCTTCAACATTGATGTGCTAAACTGCATGTCCAGTGGAGATGGGCACACAGTCAGGGAAATAGAAACATTGAACAGTGGTAAGCCCACCAGATGTGCATGAGTGTAATCCTCAGATGTTAAATTACAAATGCAAAACGTACATCCCTGTGTCAAATGCTGAACATTACACCCTCAGACTGCAGCAAAGGATGCTATGGATCCAGACTAGATTAGGACACATATCCCATGGACCACATGGAGTCCATCACAGCAACACTTCATTTTCCTGATCTGAACACTATTACAACAGCAAATGCATGATGATACTCATCTACATCATGTACAACAAAAGCAAAACCAATAGTAAACAAAAAGACGCTGTGAATGAAAAATTGGAAGTCCAAAAGAAACTAAGGCCAATGGCCAGTCCACATTCACAGTCCGAACAGGGTGACATGTGACAACTTGTCACCCATTGCTTGCCTGCACTGGTACGGACAGGGGACATCCCCCTCGGAGGGGCATACAAGGGGCAGGCCAGGCACCGCAGGGACAGGATCAGGGGATGCCAGAAGGAGGCAGTGAAGGGGTGGTGGGTGCAGGAGTGTCACCGGCAAATGCAGTGGAGGTGTCTGACTCAGTGGGGGCCGGCACCACTGTAGGGCACAAGTCAGATGGTGTGGGTGCTGGCACCACTGCAGTGGGCCGGTCAGATGGAGTGGACTGGGTCCCCACTGCAGTGCCCAAGTCAGACGGGGTGGTTGTGGACTCCACTGCAGTGCATAACTCCAAGGGAGTGGAAGGGGGGCAGATGAGGTGGGCAGGACAGAGGGGGGACCCGGTCTCCACACCAGTGGCACAAACAGGCCGAGCGTCTGGGTTGGGGGTCGAAGAGCAAGTGGTAGGGGGGGAGGGCCTAAGCAGTTTGGGGATGCGGTATTGGTATATGGGGGAACCTGGGGCAGGGTGTGGCGGGAGAACCTGTGGAGTGGTGGCCTGGGGGATGGAGGAGAGAGACTGTGTGGTGGAGCTGCGTGGTGGTGGTGGTGGGGTCTTGCCCTTCCTGGTCCGGGGGGACTTCCTAATGGGGTCCTCAGTCTGCCTGTGACTGGGGGAGGGTGTCCGGGTATGAGGGGCACTCCCCTCTGTGTGTGGTGGTGGCCTCTTCCACCTGTACGTTGGGTCAGATGGATCTGTGGGGAAGAGGCCAAGCTCACAGAGGAAGAGCTTCTGGGAAGGGGGGGTTGCAGGTGAGGCAAGGGAAGGGGTTTTGGAGGGAGAGGTAACTGAGGACTGCAGAGTGCTCGTGGATGCGTGTGTGTGTGTCTGGGCCCCATCCCCTGTGAGTGAGGTATCAGTCCCCTGACTGTGCGTGCGTGTGCGTCTGGATTTTGGCGTGTGTGTCTGTGTGCTGCTTGTGTCTGTGCTGGTGCGTGCCTGTGCCGGTGTGTGTGTGCTTGGGACAGGTAGGGTGCTGGGCATTGTGGATGGGGCAGAGGTAGGAGGGGTGAGGGACTGTTGCAGGAGGGACACTGCTGCCGTCAGTGAGGAGGCCATGGACTGATTGGTCCGCTGTAGGGCAGACATGCCAGATGACATGCCCTCCATGAATGACACCAGTTGTGTCAACAGACCCGTGTGTGCTTAGAGGACACTCAGCAGTGATGTCTGCCCTACATGGATCTGTTTCAGCAAGTCCACAGACTCCACACTCAGGGCAGCAGGGGAGACAGAGGCAGGGGGTGCGGTGCCTGGCATGAAGGAGACACGCTTCCCTACACTGGAGCCTCCACGGACATGTGGGATGAGAGCAGATGGGAGGGTGAAGATGGTGGTGGTGGCGGGGACAGACTTGCTCGATTCTGTCTGTGGTCTGCTGACACCAACCTCCACAAGGGAGTCCTCACTGGAAGTGCTGTTTTCCCCAGCCGAGGTGCTCGTAGCTGAGGTCTCCTCAGTGTGGCTCCCCTCACCCTCCGTGCCACTGGGTCCCTCGGTCTCCTCTGCAGTGGACCCAGTCTGGCTCTGCCGCTCCTCTTGGTCCGTGGAGCTGTCTCCTCCTGTGGCCGTGGATGTATCTGCAAACAATCAGGATAAACAGAGCAGCATTAGTCACCTGTACTGACCACACACACCACAGTAAGTACAGCACATCACAGAGCAAGCCCTGCCATCATTTGCTAGACATTGCAATAAGTGCTGACACTGATTTGAAGAAGCCCATTGTCTGCCTGACAGTCATTCATGCCACTCATGTCCTACCTGTCCATGCACCCATCTGTCTGGTGCCTGTTGTATGCGACTAATCATATGTGCACACATGCACCACATACACAGTTGTTGGACATCCAAGAGAACATATGGAAATGTGTTACTCCAAACACATGCCATCTCCTGCCACTGACTCAGTACATGTGTCAGGAAAAGTGATGGGCAGAGTCTCTGTCGATATGCGGGTTTTGGTTCCATCACCAGACACAATGATGTCCTCATGTCCTGATAGACAATGCGACAATGGTGTGCATGCAGGACATATCACACTACTGCTGGATCACCCTTGCAAGTTGAATGTCATGGCACAGGCCTGTCTGGCAAGTCAGTCATAACTGTCTCCTGTCACAGGGGCAGTGCATACACACAACACCAGTCTGCACTGTGTCACAATCATGGAAGTTTTGTGAATGCAAGCCCTGTAGCTGACAGGTGCACATGTGCACCCCTGGCCACCCACATCATGAGGACTAAGATGATCCCACGTCATTCAAATGAGACATTTGAGTGACTGCAAACACAAATCCATACACATGAGCACTTCACAGTCTGATGAGAATGAACCAAAGCTGCCTGCACCTCAATGTTTCATACACCATTGTGCACAGTCAAGGAATCAGAGACCTATGCATTAACCAATGTGCAGATCCTATAGTCACAACTCAGATGGCTGTCCAACCCAAATTGTTAAACACTCCAGGAGTCCAAAAAGCAAGGCCACACCACGGTGACACAGAGGCAGACACCTGAGTGCACTCTTCACAATGCCCAATATGTATGCTGACACACGGGAGTGGGAGAACAGAGTGCCTTCGATGTCCGGAGTAGGCATTACAGTCCTGGTCCATGTGCAACATGGTATTACCCTGAACACTAGGCAGGTGGCTATGCATGTGTCACACACATGATGTACATACTTTTGAGGCTCCTACCTTGGTCTCTGCAGCAGCATGGGTGTGTGGCACATACCCCAGACATGTGGTGAGTCAGAGCAGCAATTGGAACACATATTAAAGCCATACCCAGAGTACATGTCAGATCACAGGCATTGTGTGAGCAATTGTACCACCCATGCAGCCCACAACAAAGTTCCTGTAACTGATCCTGTCCCCAACTTGAACCACAGGTAACTGCAAGTACACAGTACCCAAGTGACCTAAGTCACAGACTGTAAGGGCCACATCTGTGTATCAGATGAGGAGGGGCATGACACAAGTGAGGGACATGAGTCCAGGACGACAAGACAGTCGTACTGTGGAAGTGTAACCAGGCTAAAGGAGTGCATAGAGCATGTTAGTCATAGTATCCAGAAAAGGCTAGCACTTACCCCCTCCTTGCTGCTGTCTGGCCTTCAGCTGCCCATCCAGGTCAGGGAAGACCACCGCCAGAATCTGGAGCATGTGGGGGGTCAGGGTCCGGTGTCCGCCCTCCTGCGAAGAGGCGACAGCTTCAGCTGGACCCTTGCGATCCTCCGGGTCCAGCCACGAAGGTCCTGCCACCTCTTCTGGCAGTTGCGGATCCTGCGCCTGTAGACCCCCACAGATTGTACTGCCCGGGCGATGGTCAGCCAGATCTCCTGCTTCTGGTGGGCATCAACCTGTGAGGATGACAAAGTGAAAAGGCCATTACTACACATGCAACATATCCGCGCATCACACAGTTGGATATACAAGTCTCAATCACAGGGGCATATGATGTACACAGGTAGTACAACTATGGCTATGAACAGTTGTCCAGCAGTTACTAAATGGTATCATTGCCTGGGAAGTAAAACCTTGTTGGAATGCACTGTTACTGCACTATACCTGTTCAGTGCATGTAACTACACACTTTGGGGGGTGACAACTACTCAGTGAGCATGCTAGCCACTGGTGTACACACTGTAAGTCTTGCTAGTCAGACAACATGCACAATTAGTAAGGCAGTGGTCAGCACACTCACCTGCTCCCCTGGTTTCCCATACAGCTTTCTGTACTGTGGAAGGAGGCTGTCCAGCAGGGCCTGGTTCTCCTCAGTGCTGAAGGCTGGGGCTCTCTCCACAGAACGTGCCATTGCAGTAGCCAGAGGATGCAGAGACAGCAGCAGTGGTGGTGGCAGATGTCGTCCTGGAGCATGTAGTGCAGGCAAGTGAGCTCTCAGGGGAACAGCCAGCATTATATGTGTGCTGCAGAGGCAGATACTGTCCCATGTGTCCAATGTGATAGGTCCAAGTCGTTTGCATCTTCTGAATCTGGCCAATCCATGGAATTGCACCACTAAAACACGCCTACAGCATCCTTCAAAATTTCAACTTGATGACACCCATGAATTTGCAACATTGTTGTGGGTGGCCAACTGAATTCACTGCATCTGACTCGTAAAAGCTTTGAATACGCGTCCGTTACCATGTCAGTCCATAGCCAATGCGTGCGCACGGATTGTTCCATTGCTGTATGACGCGTATTACGTCACACAACACGCATCCGTCAACATCATATGCAATGGCCAATGCGTGCGCACGGATCGTTCCATTGCTGTACGACGCGTATTACGTCACACAACACGCATCCGTCAACATCATATGCAATGGCCAATGCGTGCGCACCGATCGGACCATTGTGTACGACGCGTATTACGACACACAACACGCATCCGTCAACATCATATGCAATGGCCAATGCGTGCGCACCGATCGGTCCATTGCTGTATGACGCGTATTTCGAAACCCAACACGCATCCGTCAACATCATATGCAATGGTCAATGCGTGCGCACGGATCGGTCCATTGCTGTACGACGCGTCCCTGTACAAGTCACTCGCATATGTCACCATGGTTGTCACAGGTGAACGTATGCCAGCCACAATTACTTGCCAGGGACTCAGGGGCACACCTACAACACCACAGCCTGTCCACACTGTATCCTAAGACATGTAAGGCTGCATTACCTGTGTGTGTATGGAGGTCAACATGTGGTTTGTTGGGTGGCACTTGGGGGCAGCCACTCCCAGGCTGTGCACGTGTTCATGGGGACAGAATCCTTTGTGTGTTGTGCACATGACCACTGTGATGTGCAACTGTTCAGTTCAGAGCATGTGGCATGGTCACATTTCCAGGTTGTATATGTGTATGTTATGTCACATACACCCTGAATCCCATGTGGGATGGTATGTACGTCACAGGGTGACCCATTACCACAATTGTGATGGCCCTCCACAGTCTGTGTGCATGTTGTGTTCCAGATGTCTCTGATTCCATGTGCACAATGGGAGACAGTCTCCACATCCACGTTGTTTGTGCATCGACTTTGATGTTGTGCGTGTGTGTGTCACAGACGTCCATGTCTGTCCTGCAGAGGCAACAGGGGCCACTACCTGTGGGAGTCATGGTTGTTTTGCTGGCGTGTACATGATACGCCATTTCATGCCAGTGTCCATGTGGCAATACAGGCTCCCTGGGAATCTACCTGTCAAAGAGCTGTGATGCCTGGGGCACATCTGTCCTCACTTGTCACTGTGGTGTGTGTTTGGAACGTGACAGCAGTACATGGGTACTGTGACACAGCCTAATGATTTCTCATAGCACAACCTGGAACTTGTTGTCAACACATGTTGAACTGGGATGTTAGATGATGGCCATGTAGGTGCCATATATGTCCATACAGAACGGCACACACAGCAAGTACTTGTGTCTCGTAATGATGTATCATGTGATATTTAGTATGGTCAATGCCACATATGTGGGGTGACTGACAATCTTTCTTTGTTCACCTATGTTCTGCAGGGCACCAGCTGTCCATAGACCATTCCCTGACCTTGCAACCATGGTGGAACGTGACTGCATCCGACGGTACCGCTTCAACAGGCCGCTGATTGAGGAATTGGCGGGGCGGTTGGCCCCACATTTGCTACCTGGCCGGCCATACCCTACAGCGCTGACCCCCAAGGTGAAGGTGATGGCAGCCCTACACTTCTTTGCCACCGGTACCTTTCAACACACTGTGGCGTCTGCTGGTGGGATGTCACAGACCATGTTCAGCCGTGTGCTACGCGATGTTTTGGAGGCAATGTTAACATACTTGAACCAGTACATCTATTTCCCTAAACGTCAACAACTCACTGACGTCAAGAGTGACTTCTATGCCCTGGGGAGGATGCCACATGTCATCGGCTCCATTGATGGGACACATGTGGCTTTGGTACCACCACAGGCACATGAGCAGGCATACGGGAACAGGAAAATTTTCCATTCTATCAATGCTTTGGTGGTATGTCTTGCAGATATGAGCATCTCACATGTGTGTGCACGTTTCCCCGGTTCTGCACACGATGCCTACGTGATGAGGAGTAGTCGCATCCCGAGGATGATGTCACAGATGCAGAACCAGCGTGCCTGGCTTGTCGGTTTGTACTGACTTTGTACCATTGTGTGTGTTCTGCAATGTTGTATTCCACCCTCTTTTCCAACTCAGCTAATGTGCAATTGTCTGTATGTAGGTGACTCCGGATACCCCAACATGCTGTGGTTGCTGACACCCCTCAGGAACCCTGTGACACCAGCCCAGATGCGCTACACTGAGGCACATGTTCGGACCAGGAGAGTGATCGAATGGACATTTGGTCTCCTGAAGAGCCGCTTCCGCTGCCTGGACAAGACAGGAGGGGCCCTCCCATATGCCCCTGCAAAGGTGTGTAAGATTTTCATCGTCTGCTGCATGCTACACAACCTGGCAGTGCGGAAGGAGTTGCCTCTCATCCTGGATGACGATGACCAACATCCGCTACCTGTGGAGGATCCTGGCCTGGGCCACGATGCCAGTGATGATGATGATGATGGTGATGTCCGCACACAGCTCATCACCAACTTCTTCAGCTGAATGTGAGTATACAGAGATGCTATGTCAATGATTTGAGTTTGCATGATATGTGTTGGTGGTGCTCTGTTGCTGTTTGAGTGTGGCCATGTGCTACTTGACTGGATGCGTGCAGCGATGTGTCCTTACAGGTAGTCTGTACTCCCCAACAGTGTTGACATGCTAACTTGGTTTTGTGTAGGTATCTTGTGACATGTATTGGGCATGAGTATTGCAGTTCTGTCCTGTTCTTCAGTGCTTTTGACTGTGTGTCATGTCTGTCCTTCACAGGGTACTTTCAGAGTTGTTTGGTCAACTGTGATCCCCCGACACCATGATTCAACTTCCAGGGTGGAAGCAATCGTTTCCCTACAGGTGATGTGCCACACACCCCTGGACTTTATTTCTTCAACACTTGTTGACTGTGTGGCCACTGCCACGTGGGATTACCTTGCATCTGTAGTGGAAACAACATGTTGCAAATCTGTAATAAACCTGTGCTTCACTTTGGGATGTGCGTTGTCTGTGGTCACACATCTGACTGACATTTGCTTACTGCACCTGTGGGCTAGTTAACACAGACTCTGAATAGGTGTGGTGTCTGTGCATTCCACTGTATTTCCTGGCAACATCAGTGTAGGCGATGAGTCAGATGGCCCTGGTGTGTATGTGTTGTGTTGCCCTAGTGGTGTGTCTCCCTCATATGTGTCACGTCGCCATGACTCACATGACGGTGTTGGAATTGCTGTAGCAGTTAGCATGCACAGTGTCATTTAGCAGATCATCATCTCCATGACAAAATACCACGTTGGAATCACAACAAGCATGGTGTATTAGTGAGTTTATTTACATACATGTGTGAGGATAGTGCACAGGATGGTGGGTGCTGTACATTGGGATTGGAATCCAAAGTTCACTGATGAGTTGGAAGTGTTGGTAGCAGAAATGTCCTGAGTAAAGTCCACAGTCATCTGATACATTAGTCCAACTTAAACTCCCCATGTCATGTGGGAGAGTTGGGTTGCATTCGACAGGGTGAACAGTTTGCACACAAAGGAGAATTTCCAGAACAGGCGTTGGGTTCCTGGGGGATGTACATGGCCATCTGCCTCTCAGTTGTCCTTCCTCGGACGACCCCTCTTCTTTCTGGGGGGACCCTCACGTGCAGGCCGCTGCAGTACAGAGGACTCTCCACCAGAGTCATCCTCCCTCCCTGTGGCAGTTGCAGTTGTTGCGGCACCAGATGTTGTGGGCACACAGGGAGGTGTGGACATGTTGGTGCTAATCTGGCGGAGGCATGTCAATATGTCCCTCTGCACTGCTGTCAGTTCTTCCAATGTGTCCCACTTGGACTCCATGCCAGACATGTGTGTCTCCACACGGGACATGTGGGAGTCCAAGCGGGCATGATGGGCAGCCTGCTGCTGTTGAATGTCCTTGAGAATCCCCACTACCTGGCTGACCTCTCCGGTGCTATTCTGGTATGCATCTGCAATGCGTACCAGTTGTGGGTCATCATGCAGTCCAGACCCCTCTGCAAACAGCAACCTCTGCCTACCACCCCTCCCACCACCCCATGCCACACGTGCGGGACCTGTGGTGGCATGCACAGGTGACCCTAGGCCCCCTTGGGGGTTGGTACTAGGGTTGTTGTCCGTTGCTTCCCGGGGAGCCGGGGTCCCTGTGCTGTTGTCATTCAGTGTCCTTGGTCTGTCCGTGTCGGCAGGGGTGGTCTGTGTGTTGGCAGATGTTAGAGGAGTGGGTGCAGGGGGTGCAGATGGTGGTCCTGCTGGTGCTGCATGATGACTCACAACGGAGGGGCCAGGTAGGTCTTCGCCATCCGAGGAGGGCAGAGGCTGTTCCACACCAGAGAGCTCAGGGGCCACCGGAGTCTGGGACAGGGACTCCTCATCATCTGCTGCTATGTCCCCATCATCACCTGTGTTTGGAAGAGACACACAATGTATGTTATGTTTCTACAGGCATCAATGGTTCAAACACATGACAGTTGTGACTGTACATCTGGATGCGTGCCTGTACATTGCATTGTGCTAAGTTGTCACAGCCAGAGGTTGATATTGTTGTAGCACATTCCCCTGCCAACCTGAAGCATTTCAATGTGAATGTTGAGGTGTGTGCATGACCAGCTCATGTATAGATTGGCTGTACATGGCCATTGCTACTCAAGGGCCATCACGTGCCTGACACAGGTGTGTCATCCTTGTCCACATTTGTCCTTTAACAGGGACATACGTGCAATTCCACTTAGGATATCTTTCAAGATTGGGACATGTGTGGTGGCAGTTTTTGCCAGTCTTTGTGCGTCACATTGGTGTGTCTGGACAACATGGTCACAGTCCGGTATGCCTGGGATCTCTTGGGAGTATCTGTGTTGTTGTCTGGGTTCCTAGTTCACGTCTCATTTCATACAAGTGATGTTAACGTAGCTAATGATGTTGTTGCTGAGTTTTGTACGTGCAAACATGATTAATCTTGTCAATGTCCTCCATGGTGATAAGGATTGGGCACGGCAGCTCTCTGGCTTTTCCATTGTCATGACAGTGATGGCCAGTGGTGTGTGTTGCAGTTATGCTGCTGTGAGTAGCATGTCTCCTCAAATGCAGTCCAGCTTGGTGCTTGTGTCTACAGTGTCTATGACAGTGAGTGGTGTGTTGTGTGAAGGATGCATATGTTGCCGAACGATATGGGAGTGGAATGCAGATCACAACCGCAACTTGTGTGACTGACACCATGGTACAGTGTCCGGTATATTGGTGTGTCCATTGCATTCACTGTCAGGTGTCCCCTGTCAATGATGTCTCTGTGACTTCCTGTGTGTTTTGTGCTATGTAGTTTGTCTGATTCTCCACAGTTGTCATCTGCAAGTCACACCTTCACAGCCAGGCCAGGGGGCACCCATGGACACTGCATCCCCTGACAGTGTGTGTAAACATAGAGTTGCAATGGCTGTGAGTGTGTACGTGTTTGGGTTGGCCAGTGCATGGGTGTGAATTGCAGGCACATCATTTCTCATGCCCATTTGTCAGCCATCTTGCCAGGGCTTTTACTTTGGGAGTGATTGGTCCCACGTGTGCAATGTGTTTTTGCAGAGTAGGTGTGTGTATGGCCAGCATTGGTGGTATTTGGTTGACATCCGGACCTCCTTCTCCCCCAGCCCAGTTATCCCACCATGAAGCATGCCACCCTTGCAGTGGGTGCAGGTTAACTCTCAGGATGTCAGTCAGTGGTGTCCTGTTGTTGGTTGGTGCACAGTTCCCAGCAGGGCCTTGTGCTCCCCACAGCCGAGGCCAGTGTCAGACATCTTGGAAGTGGCTTTTCACTCACTCTCTTGTGGAGCACGGTCCCAGGTGTGTTGTTTGGAGTTAGTGGAAGTGGTGTGTGTGTAAGGGCCTGCTGGTAGCTGTAGTCGGAGCTGGCACTCCTTCTCCCCCCAGGCCAGACATCCCACCATGAAACGTGCTTCCATTGCAGGGAGTGCAAGTTGGTTGTCAGGATGTCAGTCAGTGGTGTCCTGCTGTTGGTTGGTGCACAGTTCCCAGCAGGGCCTTGTGCTCCCCACAACAGAGCACCATTGTCAGACATCTGTGAAGTGGCTTTTCACTCCCTGTGAGGTGTGCATGCTTCAGTGTGAGCTTGCCGGGCCATGCGGGTGGGGGATGTTGAGCTGTGACTACCACTCCCATCATGCTATTGCCTACACCCCCTTCCCAGCATGCCCATACTTCCTTCCTTTTGAGTCGACTTCACTGTGTGTGAGTGTGACAGCAATGGCAAGATGGCTGACAGTGTGGTCCTGTTGTTTGTTGGTGCACAGTTCCCAGCAGGGCCTTGTGCTCCCCACAACAGAGCACCATTGTCAGACATCTTTGAAGTGGCTTTTCACTCCCTGTGAGGTGTGCATGCTTCAGTGTGAGCTTGCCGGGCCATGCGGGTGGGGGATGTTGAGCTGTGACTACCACTCCCATCATGCTATTGCCTACACCCCCTTCCCAGCATGCCCATACTTCCTTCCTTTTGAGTCGACTTCACTGTGTGTGAGTGTGACAGAAATGGCAAGATGGCTGACAGTGTGGTCCTGTTGTTTGTTGGTGCACAGTTCCCAGCAGGGCCTTGTGCTCCCCACAGCTGAGGCCAGTGTCAGACATCTTGAAAGTGGCTTTTCACTCCCTGTGAGGTGTGCATGCTTCAGTGTGAGCTTGCCGGGCCATGCGGGTGGGGGATGTTGAGCTGTGACTACCACTCCCATCATGCTATTGCCTACACCCCCTTCCCAGCATGCCCATACTTCCTTCCTTTTGACTCTGCTTCCCTGTGGGGTAGTGTGCCTGTGCTGACAGGATGGCTGACAGTGTTGTCCTGGCGTTTGTTTGGCTACAAGTCCCAAAAGTGTCCCTGTGCTTCACACAGCATAACCCAGTGTGGTAGTTCTTTGTGGGATATTTAATTAGAGTGTGAGGCAATGCATTCTCCCAGGTGAGTTGTGTGGACTTTGTGTTAAGGGGGTGTGTGAGAAAAGCTGCTGGTAACTATGGTCAGAGCTGTCAGTGCTCCTTCCCACCCAGCCAGATATCCCACCATGGAACGTGCTTCCATTGCAGGGAGTGCAAGTTGGCTTTCAGGATGTCAGGCAGTGGTGTCCTGCTGTTGTTTTGAGCACAACCCCCAGCAGGGGCTTGTTCTCCCCACAGCAGTACCCAGTGTCAGCCATCTTGTCAGTTCTTTTCCACTCCCTGTGATGTGAGCATGGTTCAGAGTGGTGTTGATGGGCCAATTGTGAGGGTGACCAATATCTGTGACTACAACTCCCATCATGCTATTGGCTACACTCACTTCACCAGCATACACACAATTCCTTTCTTTCAGTCAGCTTCCCTGTGAGATGGTGTTCTAGTGGTGGCAAAATGTCTGACAGTGTTTGTTGGTTAGATTTGTGCCACTGCCTTGCTCTATTTGTTGTTAGGTTTGTACATGTCATGACACAGTTACATATCACTATGAGATGGCAGGTATTGTGTTTGTCTGACTAGCATACACATCTTGGGATGATTATCTTTTGGTTACTGTGGCTTTGCTAACGGTGCATGGTTTCACTATCCCCTTGACAGTGATGTGTGTGTATTGACACACAATATTGGGTATATTGGTTGTGTACTCACCAGGCTCTGGGATGTCTGATAGTCCATGTACGCTCTCTGGTGGTAGGATGGCCCGCACCTTCTCCTCCCAGGACCTGAGGTATACTGGTTTGGCAGGAGGGCCACTGCCGGTGCGATGACCCAAGGCGTATTCCTTCTTGAGTAGGTCCTTGACCCTCCGGCGCACGTCATACCACCTGTTCTGGATGTCTTCCTTTGTGCCCAAACATGGTGATTGTGCGTTCACCCTGTCGACGATCCTCTCCCACATCTTGGTTTTCTGCGACATGGGGGTCTGTTGGACCAATGTACCAAACAACTGTGGCTCTACTCTTAGGATTTCATCTACCAGCACTTCCAATTCACTGTCTAGGAACTTTGGATTCTTCTTTGGGGGCATGGTGATGGGTGGTGGTGGGTATTGATGTGTGTGTGAGTGTGCAAGTGAGGGTGGGTGAGTGTCAGTTTTTCTGGGTGTATGTGAGGGTGCTATTAGGGAAGTGCTAATGGTGTGTGGCTTGTGTGATGGATGAGTTGTGAGTGTGTCTGTGGTTGCTGTCTGATGGTGTTCTGTGCTGGCAGGTCAGTTGAATTTGCAAAGGATCATGGTAGGGATTTGTGGCCTTTATATGGGTGGAGTTGTGGGTGTGTCTTTGTTCCATGTTTTTTTTCCCCACTATTTATTGACTTTGTCATTGCTTGTTTGGCCCTTTTTTTTGTATTTTTTCCTTTGTATTTTTTGGGCATGTAGGAGACGTTCTTCTGACCGAGTCGGACGCTGCAGTTGTCTCGTGCGAGCTTCTCCGAGTCTTTCACGTTATCTTTCTGCTGGGTTTCATGTGCGGCGTACGCGTCGGTCGCGGAGTATTGGGTTGCTTCAGCTCCCTGTTTTCTATGCGTGTCGGTCGTACGGCTTGAGCTCCGTGCGACTCGGTCTGGTTTTACACGCATTGCATCGTACTGCGCGGAGTTCGCGGGTACGTGTCGGTCGGACTACATTCCCGTACCGAGTCGGTCGGTACGTTTTCCGGCCTGAATCGGAATCGGCCCCAAAGTGTTTGATACTAAATACCATAGGTTTCAGTAAAGCTCCAACTGCGCCGACACTCTGGCACCCCTCAAGAAGAAACCAGGCAAGCAACACTTCAAGAAAGCCAGCTGGTTCACTCCCGCCCTCCACGAGTCCAGAGCACCTGCAGACAACTCGAGAAGAGATGGAGGAACAACAAAATTCTGGAAACCCAGGCAACCTTCAAATCTGCTGTCAACGCACACCACCTTCTCCTCAAAACCACAAAGAAAACGGCCTTCCAAGACAGAATCAATGCCAACGCACACAACAGCAAAGAATTCTTCGCCATTGTCAAGGAGTTCGCCAGGCTCAACAGCGAGACCACAGACGTCCCACCCTCCCAAGCCCTCTGCAACAAGCTCAGCACCTTCTTCCACCACAAGATCAGGCAGATCTACGACAGCTTTGACACCCAAGACCCTGCCACTACGCCCGCCACATCCTTACGCAACCATGCCGCACCCTAACAGAGCATCCTCAACTGGACTCCGCTCACCACAGACAACATACTCAAGACTATGAAGAGCATCCACTCAGGAGCCCCATCAGATCCCTGCTTGTACCACATCTTCCATAGAGCAACTGACTCCATCGCCCCCCAGCTTCGCCACCATCAACTGCTTCATCGAATCCGCCACCTTCCCTGACGACTGGAAACACACCTAGATCAACCCCCTGCTGAAGAAACTGTCCGCCAACCCAACAGACCTCAAGAACTTCAGGCCCATCTCCCTACGTCCCATCCCAGCCAAGGTCATCGGAAAGGCCATCAACGTCCAACTCTCCGAGTTCATCGAAGAGAACCACGTTCTGAACATCTCTCAATCCGGCTTCCGAAGCAACCACAGCACCTAGACCGCACTCTTCGCCGACGACATTCACTCCCTCCTCGACTGGGGCAAAACCACAGCCCTCATTCTACTGGATCTCTCGGCCGCCTTCAACACCGTCTCCCACTGCACCCTAATAACGAGAATCCAAGACGCCAGCATCTGTGACAAGGCACTGGAATGGATCCGCTCCTTCTTGACCAGCTGGAAACAAAGAGTCAGACTATCCCCGTTCCAATCAGAACCTACAGAGATCACCTGCGGAGTGCCCCAGGGCTCATTCCTGAGCCCAACCCTCTTCAACGTCTACATGGCCCGCCTCGCAGCCAACATCAGAAGCCATGGACTCAACATCGTCTCCTACGTAGACGACACCCAGCTGATCATCTTCCCCACCAACGAACCCACAGCCGCCAGAATCAACTTTCACAATGGAATGAAGGCCGTTGCTACCTAGATGAAAGACAGCTGCCTCAAGCTCAACTCGGACAAGACCGAAGTGCTCATCCTGGGATCCACCCCCTCAGCCTGGGACGACTCCTGGTGGCCCACTGCACTTGGAACCCCTCCCACCCCTACGGACATCGCACGCAACCTCGGCATCATACTGGACTCCAAGCTCACAATGAACTGCCAAATCAATGCAGTATCCTCATCCTGCTTCCACACGCTCTGCCTGCTTCGAAAGACATTCAGATGGCTCCCCACAGAATCCAGAAAGACGGTCACACACACACTCATCACCAGAAGACTTGACTATGGCAACGCACTCTACGCTGGCGTTACCCAGAAACAGCTCAGGAAACTACAGAACGTCCAAAACACTGCAGCCAGACTGGTCCTCGACTTCCCCTGCCGCAGCCACATGACACAACACCTCCGACAACTCCACTGGCTCCCAATCAACAAGAGAATCACCTTCAAGCGCCTTACACACGCCTACAAGGCTCTCCACGACGCAGCACCAGAATATCTGAACCACTGCCTCGCTTTCCACACACCCGCCAGACAACTTCGCTCTGCCCAACTCATCCTGGCCTCCGTCCCACGGAACCACAAGACCGTAACCGGAGTAAAATCCTTCTCCTACCTCGCCGCAAAGACCTGGAACACCCTGCCCCTCCACCACAGGCAATCCGCG
Organism: Calotriton arnoldi; assembly: GCA_963921515.1. Lineage (NCBI taxonomy): Eukaryota > Metazoa > Chordata > Amphibia > Caudata > Salamandridae > Calotriton > Calotriton arnoldi. The sequence goes on from CAWUFW010003094.1 coordinate 1,339,340, forward strand.
TCATTGACCCAATTCAGGAAGGACCTCAAGACCTGGCTCTTCAACTGAACCTCCACACCCAGACGGATCAGCAGCCTCCCCTCCTCCAGCACCTTGAGCAGTGGATGCTCCTCCGCTAAGGCGGAGGAGCGTTGCCCCACTGTGCAAAAAGGAAAAATTAAATGACAATAATGTATCGTTATTGTCATTTTATTTTTCCTATTGCATGCAGCCAGTGTGGGGAGTGGCTGGCCAGAGCAGGGGGGGGAGGGGTGGTTTGCACTCCCAAAGTGCGCATGAACTATTTGGCTGGTCCTCTTGGGCCGACCAAACAATTAATGCGCACTTTGCATGTTCCTACCGGGCTGCATTACACAGCCTGGTCAGGAACATGCACAGGCTCCCTGTTCGAGTCTGAGCGCAGATCCACGGAGCTCAGACCAATCACAACGCTGCATTGCATCGTGCGATTGGCTCAGGGGAGCCTGTGTGCCGGGTGCTTCCTGCTGCCGGCAGGACTGCAGAGGAAGAAGGAAGAGGACGCAGGGGAGGCGGCGGCCGGCCGGCTGTTTTAAGGTAAGTGTTTTTTTTATTTATTAATTACCCACCGCCCGCCCCACCACCCCCGCTCGGTAGCAGCTGCTACTGACCTTGAGACCCTCATGGGTGAGTAGCCACGCTATACAAACCCCTAATTGATTAGAGCCATCATGTAGCTTGGGAACTTGTTTTGGCCAGTGCCCAGTACATATACTTAAGATGGCTTCCTTGTTCACTTGTAATATCTAGTAATCGAGCTCACATGTAATATAATGCACCCTGCCTTAGAGCTATAATGCCTGCTGTAGGGTGATTTACTTATATTATATGCAGTGACTTTGGCATGGCACACAGCAAGTGTGCCATGTCATTTTTTCACACATGGTTTGCACCATGTCACGCAGCCTGCAATGGCAGTCTGCGTGCAATTTGTATGGGGGTTCGTTCGGGAGGCATAATACATGCTGCAGCCCTTAGGGACTCTCTTTAGTACCTATGCACTAGATACCAGGGGTACCATTTATTAGGGATTTACAGGGGTGCTAAAGTGTGTGTCATTTGTAACACAATGAGACCATTTTACCTTGTTTTTGGGGAAAGAGCACTGGCACTGGGGCATGGTGAGCAGGGACCCAGTGCACATCTGTTGAAAAACATCAGTACCAGTGGCAAAAAAGTGGGGGTGACCATGACAAAAAGGGGCACGTTGCTACACACTACAGCACAAATGGGGTAAGATATGGGCTCCCATTAGGTGATGGTGATTAACTGAGGGTGTTGCTCTTAATCCCTAAAATATCCTGTAACCCATGGTTCAAGCTCATACTTGCACAGGGCGTATATAACCCCCAAGAAAATTAATGGTCTGAATCCAGGGGCACAGACAGAACGCGCTAAATGTCGTGCACTTGCGGTGACTTCTTTCAAATGATGTGGAGTTGCCCACTGCTGACTGCATTTTGGGGAACAGTGCTGCATTTTATAACAGAAGGCACGGGTAGGACTATTCTGATTACTCCACATGCTTGTCTACTAGGCCTCTATCGGATAACCAAGAGCAACCACATGACAAGTAGATTTGTCAAATTAACGCTTATCCTAGCCAAATGGCAGATATATGAGAGCTGGTAGAGTTTGATAGGTCCTAGCAATTATAAATGGTATATTGAACTGAAAAAGTGGGCGGAATGTGAGTAAAGCGCATTGCGGAAAGAGGCCAGGAGAAGCATTAGACAGCCAGACGTGGCAACAGCCTGGCCTGCCATCTTGGAGACCATGCCTACAATTGAAGGGGCGGGTAGGGTAATTATAGCTGATCAAGTTGAGATTGGAGACAGAGATCTCCCGCGTTCCTTCATCAAGGCTGTGATACATTAAAAGTAGGGGCGGCTCTTCTGTTAAGGCAGAGGAACGTCACCCCACTAGTTAAAATGCCCACAGATGAAAAATAAAATGGTAATAGACATTATTACCATTTTATTTTTCATTGACTCTGCAAACCCCCATCCTGAGGCAAGTCTCAGAACGAGGGCGGGGCCACTGCTGACAAGCAGCAGCAAAGAAGAGTGATGGTCTGGGCATTTTAAAGTGCGCATGTCTCTTTGTGTGTCAACAAAAGGAGGGACGCAAAGGGCTTGATGAAGGTCCAACGTACATGCCCTAAATTAAGCCAAGAGACAAAAAGGTACGGAGTTCCTTAGGTGGGAGATTGGTCACCTTGTGTATACTCTAGGTAGTGAGGAGGTGGGGAATACCTCCTATCGGAACTGGGACCCTCACACACCCAGCAAGCTAGGTGTCATGCTTCATCATATGGGTCTGCTCCTCGTCGGGCCAGCGCTGCAATGATGAATTTTATTCTGTAAGGGTCCCAACCTGATTAAAAGAAATGGAGGGGGGCGAATGTTTTGTTGTAATGTGACAAAAATTTCGCTCAACCCCCAGGAAGGTTGCAGCGGAGCGGGTAGGTCAGCCACGAGGCTCCGAGCGGGAGCAGAGACACTACATTGAGTGTCCCCATTCTTCGCTGCTAACTGATGAGGCAGAATTAGATACCTGGAAGAGGTTGGCTGCCTTTTCTCGGGATAATGACCCACGGGTAGAGCAATTGGTAGGTAGCGTTGCACCTTGCCACCCACTGTAGATAGTTTTTATTATTCACTCGGTCCTGAAGAATCGCCAGCTGATCACTTCCGTGACTTATTGAGTCGAGAAACATGTTGACCATCTAGGGGTTGAGCGAAATGTTTGTCACATTACAACAAAACATTCGCCCCCCTCCATTTCTTTTAATCAGGTTGGGACCCTTACAGAATAAAATTCATCATAGAGGCTTCCTTTACCTGTTTTACATTCACATCCCACATCTACACGTACCTAGGCCCCTCACACCCACGGCACCTATACAGCGAGGAACAAAAGATCTCCGATAAAGAGCCCCTTTATAGGTGCCCGTTGAGCATTGCAGCGCTGGCCCGACGAGGAGCAGACCCATATGATGAAGCATGACACCTAGCTTGCTGGGTGTGTGAGGGTCCCAGTTCCGATAGGAGGTATTCCCCACCTCCTCACTACCTAGAGTATACACAAGGTGACCAATATCCCACCTAAGGAACTCCGTACCTTTTTGTCTCATGTGTCTTTGTGCGCACTTTAAACTTCTCAACCCAGACAGCTGGGTTGAGACTGAGCAAGGTCCTCCAGTGCTCTTTGGAGTGCTGAGAGAGCCTGCTTCATCCAATCCTGGCACTGCTCTCATGCTGGTTGAGAGCAGCACCAGGATTGGCTACAGGAGTTGCTGGGCCTGAGGAGAGAAGAACACCGGGACGCAGCAAGGAGTGCAGCAAGGTAAGTGTGTTTAATTTCATTTAAAAAATATATATTTTATGTTTATAATTGTCCTAAATCGCCGACATGCCTTACATTACCGTTTTAAAGTTAAACATTTTAACTTTAAACCGATAATGTAATGCATGTCGGCATTAATTTAGTTTATATATTTTTGCCCGCCCCCCTCTCCATAAATGGCAGCCGCCACTGATTACAAGGGAGGAGGATTGTGGCCGATACTGCATACCCCATGTAATTTAGAAATTCCAGGGGTGTGGCTGGGGTGCGCCAAACACTTGTCTACATGAAACTCGTGGTACTTCTCCTGGTCCCACATCTGGTAGTCGATTGCCTGGCAGTATTTTTGAATTTCGTTAGAGTTGCTTCTCTTTCTTTCTTACACACGCAGACATATCAACATGTGTAACATTAATATAAAATGCCAGATGGACGAATTTCTTGCTATTAGCTACTCCCTGTGGAACTGTAGGTGCACATAAATCTGTCAATAACATGTTGTAAAAAATGAGTGACTCGAATGCTTGTTGATCGTGGATATTGTGCTTTTCTCAATTTGACCAAAAAACAATTAAGAAAAGATAAATGAAAGGATGTGGAAACAAGCTGTAGTACAGCTCAAGAAAGCAGAACTACAGGAAAAAAAGCTAATGTGACAAGTCACTTTTGGGTTTCAATTGGACTGCATTATTTTAATGTGTACCTAAGCAGAAAAGCATCCAGGATGGCGGAACAATAGGTAGTTTGTCATTTCGTAGGACAGTTTCTGTAGCATTTCCTAGTGAAACTTCTCAACAGCTCCAGTGTCAATGACCATAAAGCAGTACATAGAATTAGAGGCTTTAGAATTCTGCACTGTCATCCATTTCTCTGTGTAGCATTTGGTGCTATATGAAAACAAACACCAACTAGACTATAAGACCGAGTAGCAGCCTTTCATATCTCATTGCTGAGGTCTATCAGTACTAAGTGGGCCTGGAGGGCTATAATTTTTCTGAATGGTTGCATTTCTGGTTTGCAGAAGTGCAAGAAGGAATTCAAAGAGGTTAATGAGTTTCTGACATGGATAAAGTAGGCATTTCACTAGAGTTGGAGTCTTTGTTTGCCCTGCACAGAAAATGAACATGCAGGCATAGAATTCTGATGCAAATAAGGAGATATCTTCAGTTAAAATTCTCCCAAAAACACTTTTTAATTGCATTTTGTGAGGATCTGGGTGTATTATATGATATGGCTGTGCAGCCTTATCGTGGAACATACTTGCAAAAATATTTATTGGGTACAGTCAGGCTTGTTTGTAAACCTTAAGCTCAACCCTGGGTCGCTGTGGCTTCGAGCAGCAAGGTTTAGACAAAGGAACTTAAAGCATTTAACAGTACCAAACAACGAAATTCGAAAGCCACACAACACCAAAGAAGGACGACACAATTTTTTTAAAATTTTGTGTATTTTTATGAATGAGTCCTTGATGAGCAAACTCCACCAGAGCATTCCGGAGATACACATTTTTAAAGATGTTATCACTTAATTTAATCCGCAAACAAACATTGGTCAACAAAAACTTTGCAAACTTTTGAAAAGTCTGAAACAGTTAGTTCGGCTACTACGGCCAGGCTTGGGAAACCAAATCCAACAGGTATAAGGGCTAGGGGGCCAGTAAGGGTACTTTGGACAGCTACCTGGCCACTAGAGCATTTTCCAGTCCAGTTTTATTCTTTATAGCATGTCCGCCTTAGACTATAATGGAGTGGTCCTGATGCTGGGGATACAGGATAAAAAGATGCTCAAAGATGCTCTGGTAGGGTGCGGTCGACAGGGGTGCCTTTGTGGTGACTCCTCAGTCCACGGGTGATTTGGAGCAACTTGGTCCACAGAGGTCATGGTCCCATGAAGTCCTCTTTTTGGGGGTCGAAGGGGAGCAGCAGCTGGGCTTCGGCAGTCCAGATACAGCGGTTGAAGACAAATCCTTTAGTGGGGCCTAGTGTCCCTCTTGGGTGACCAATCCAGACTCTGACGGCACTCCCGGGTCTAGCTGACTGAGGTGCAATTTTTTGCCGTCAAATATTGGTCTCTTGTGGCGCCCAGAGCCAGCTAGCAGCAAATCTTCTCCGGTGGCTAGCAACTTGCCGGTCTAGTCTTCTTAAGCTGGTTCCAGGAGAAGAGCAGGCTGCTCCTTTGAGTCACTTATTCAGGCTGGGGCTGGGAATCAACTTTCCCTCTAGCTAGGAGCCGGAGGCACAGTCCAAACTTTGCTCGCCCAAAGTGCAGCAGCTGCAGTTCATCAGACGGTGCAGCCTTTCTTTGTGCGGGTCCAAGGGCAGCAGGGCAGTACTTTGTCGGTCCTCCTTCCAAATCCAGCGTGATCAGAGGTTCAAGGTACCAGGGGTGTCATATTTATCACAGGAAAGTGCCCCAAGGAGGCCGCGCAATCATTAATTAATGGGCTACCATGTCCCCTCCCTTCTAGTGAAAACTTTCCTGCGAAGTGGCCTAGCCAGACTTCCTACCTCTCCTCTTGGTACTAGTGTCTTGGGTCATTTTTCCATGCTCCGAAATCCCTTAACTTTTCCTTAAGGCCTTTTGTGCTCTAGTGGAGAGACACACCTACTCAGGGAGACCCAGCATTGCTGCTTGAGCCCTTCTCTCCACTTCTGTCTAGGCAGACGTTTCAAGGACACTCCACTGGGATGGCAGGGGAGACAGCTTCTTTTTAAAGGCCAGTAACCCCTCCTCACTCAAAGTCTACCTCTGCTATGGGATGTGACTTTGTGACGATTGTTACATTGTCAGAGTTGACTATCTGATGCACATCATCAGGGATGATCTTTCCTGGGGAATCCAGCTTAGCCATGACCGTGGTAATACTGGCACCTGTATCCCTCAAGGTCTGAACTTCAGTCCCATTGTTTTTTGGCCACTATCTGTATTTTACCACAGCAGGCTAGTGAGCCAAGGGTTCAATTCCCTCCCCACCCATGAAGGCTAAAGTGGCTTCAGTGTAACCCCTGCAATCCCCACGGACAACTTCCACCCCAATCCTTACACTGGCAATATCCTTTGGATTGCTGCCAGTGGGTGACTTCTTGGTGCATGCAGAATCGCCCCTCTTGTGCCCTGCTTGGTTAAAGTCACAGCACACCCCAGCATGTATAGGGTCATAATTCTTTCCCAGGTACCCTCCTCTACTTTGACTGAGATGTGGCTCTGGGCTACCCACCTTGGGCATCTTTTGGGATCTCTGTGGGCTTTGCTGACTTTTTAAACTTGGCCCCATCCTTCCCCTGAAGGGAGGCCTTTCCTCCTTTCTTGTGCTCACCACCCTGGGACTTCTTGGGCACCCTAGTGAATACCCATTCATCAGCCATCTTCCCCAGCTCTCTAGGGCTAGATAGCTTAGAATCTGCCAGATGCTGGTGTAACTTCTCTAAGGTACAATTTGTAAATGTGCTCCTTTACCACTAAATTCTAAAGCCTCTCATAGGTATCTTCACGAGGCATCTACAAAATCCACACAGGCCTGTTTTGCCCCCTTGTTGTGTTCCTTAACTTAAGTCTGTATTTCCCTGGGGCTAGACCAAATAGCTCGGTGAATGCCTCCCTCATGTGAGTGTATTACTCTTTCACCTCATCCTCTAATGTCGGCAGTCTATCTCACCCTACTGTTGGTAGAGTTCCCACAATAAGGACCCCCAATGTTGTGCAACCACCCTTCACATCCTTAGAGCTCTTGCATAGAATGTCAGCCATTTATCTATGTCATCCCCCTCTACATACTTAGAAACAATCCCTTTTTGCAATCTGGGATCATAGGCACCCTCTGCAGTCACCTCTGGTTATTATTTGTTGCTGCCACCATGTCCTTGGGGTTTTATCCCCAGCTTGACCATCTTCTCCTCCAGGGCCAATCTTCTTTCTTTTAAAGCCAGCTGCCTCTCCTCAATCTCCAAGAGGCTGAGCTGGGCTTCTAGGTTCTTAGGCCTCCTCACAGAAGTGGAGTTCCTTTCACTCCCAGACTAGGAGTTATTCCTTGACCGAATGGTGGGGACCACATTCTCCTGGTCCCCTTCTGTTTCAAAAGGATCACTGCCATTCTTCTCATCTTCACTTTTAGGGGTGATCTCTTCCTCCAGCTGAGCCTGACTCTCCTTGCTTCTTCCAATGCTCTGAGGGCTGTCTTGAAATCCTCCTTTTTGGCAGTGACTCCTGGAAAAATGTTCCTATTCCTGCAAAGCATCCTTAGGTCATTAATCTTTGGTGTGGGCAGGGTGGCCTAGTTGATTTCTCTGCTCTCCATCCTTGAAGACTTTTGCAGACTTTGCAACTTTTTAACTTCTGGAAAACGATGCCCTTAGAATTACAGAACTGGGCACTTGTGAAACTTTTTGCTAAATGTCGACTTGGCAGGTTCTCCTGGTGATTATCTCGAAACCACGTAACATAAGTTCTGGATCCCACTGGTAGGTACTAATGTGAGAACCTGGGTGTATTATATGATATGACTGTGCAGTCTTATGATGGAATGCACTCACAAAAACCTTTATTGGGTCCAGTCAGCCTCGTTTGTAAAACTAAAGCTCAACCCTGGGTAGCTGTGGTTTCGGGTAGCAAGGCTTAGACAAAGGAACTTAATGTAAAACACTTAACAGTACCAAGCAACAAAATAAGAAAGTCACACAACAGGAAAGAAACACAACACTAATTTATAAAAATAGAGTGTATTTTTATGAATGTTTATAGTCCTTGATGAGCAAAATCCACCAGAGGGTTCCGGAGATACAAATTTTTATCACTTTTAATTTTAACCTCAAATAAGCGTTGGTCAACAAAAACTTTGCAAAAGGTTTGAAAAGTTTGAAACAGTTAGTTCGGCTACTATGGCCTGGCTTGGATGACCAAATCCATCAGGTTGAAGGTCTAGGGGGCCAGTAAGGATACTTTGGACAGTTACCTGGCCACTACAGCGTTTTCCAGTCCAGTTCCAACCTTTGCAACACAACCACCATAGACTATAATGGAGTGGTCCTGATGTTAGGGATGCAGAATGAAAAGATGCTCAAAGATGCACAGGTTGTGGTGCTGTCGACAGGGGTGTCTTTGTGGTGATTCCTTTGTCCACTGGTGATGTGGGGCGACTTGGTCCACAGAGGTCGGGGGTCCCACGAAGTACTCTTTCTGGGGGTCGAAGGGCAGCAGCAGCTGGGATTCGGCTCTCCGGATACAGCAGTTAGAGACAAATCCTTTAGTGGGGGCTAGTGTCCCCCTTGGACAACCAATCCAGACTCTGACAGCACTTCCAGGTCTGGCTGAATTGGGTGTAACTTTTGGCCGTTAAGATTGATCAATGGTGGCGCCCAGCAGCAGCTATATGTGAATATTCTCCGGTGGCTAGCAAACCTGCTGGTTTGAGCTTCTTCAGCTCTTTTGTCCCTGGAGCTGGTTCCAGGAGATCAGCAGGCTGATCCTTTGAGTCACTGGGTCTGGGGATCAACTTTCCCCTGAGCTAGGAGCCACAGGCACAGTCCAAACTTTGCTAGCCTAAAATGCAGCAGGCGCAGTCCAGCAGACGGTGCAGCCTCTCTTTGGCCAGGTCCAAGGGTAGCAGAGCAGTCCTTCTTCGGTCCTCTTCCCAAATACAGCATGATCTAAGTTTCAGAGTGCCATATTTATCCCAGGAAAGTGCCCCGAGTGGGCCACGCGGTCACTAGCCAATGGGCTACTAGGTCCCCTTCCTTCTGGTGATGTCTTTCCGGCGATGTGTGGCAGCTAACAATCCCAGAGTGCACTATTTTGCCCACTCCCAAGATGTCAGCACTCTTCCTCCGCTGTGAGAAGCTTGGTAGAACACCCTAGAGGTGTGGCTACCTGAAGGCTACATGCCCATGGAAAAAACGGTTTCAGCACTGGTTTTCCCTCTCTGGTCCTCTATCCAGCCTGTCTACATGAAGAAAGGGCAGTCCTTAGGAGTGTTATCATTTGCCCAACAAAGGTGGCTTCGCCTTTGAAGCTCGCCTTTTGGGCTAACACCCTGAATGGCTCCCTGAAAGGGGGAGGTGACACCTCTTCCTGCTGCGGGCTGGTATTTTTTCAAGGTCTGGGAGTCATTCACATGACTCCCTAGGCGGGCAGTAAACTGTCTGTGGACTAGTGCCCGTGTTAGGCCACTGGACCAGCTAGGACACAGAGTGGCAGCTTTCTAAAAGTTGCTTTACTTTAATAGTGATATTAATTTCCACCTGGTCATCAGGTCGGGTTTAATGCCATGATTAATTTGATACCTTACAGTACCCAGTTAGGTAGTCCCATTCAGAAGTTAGCCAGCCTGGGAAGCCAGCCTCTAACCCTGTGTTAGCCAATAGGGCAACTAACCGTCCCACAGCTAAACGACAACTTTAGGGGTTTTGCTGCTAAGACATATATAATCTATATGTCCTACTTAATCATATACAGCTCCCTCAGGGCTCAAGAGGCCTTCCTTAGGGAAGAATTACATATATCATTAAAGGAAGTCGTGGCTTTGCTAGTATTGGTTATGACAAAGTCAAACTGGCAGTGTGATAACTGCCCTTCCAGTCTACAGTGGCAGGTGGGAGCCATTTTGTACTTTGTCACACCCAGGGTGGCACAGCCAGTTCTGCAACCTTGGGAGGACACTCTACCTTACATCCCCTTGGTACCCTGGCTACCATATACAATATAACATATATGGGACCGAGGATGTGGCGTAACGGACAGAGCTGTCAGCTTTGGCACTGGGGAACCAGGTTCGAGTATCGGCGTCGGCTCAACATCCTGTGATTCTGGACAAATCACTTAAGGGGTGATTACGAGTTTGGCGGTCCATAGGACCGCCAAACCTGCGGTGGCGTGGTGGCTACTATTGCACCGGTGGTCTGACCGCCCTATTCTGAGTTTGGAGGTTGGACCGCCGCAGACTAGCTGCAACTGCCGTGGAACCGCCATTCCCCGGTGGTGTTGCAGCAGTGTGAGGCAGTAATATGCTGGCAGTATTTGCGGCAATGCCAAGCATATTATGAGTTTCCTTACTGCCTGCCTTTTCATGGCAGTGAGCCCACCATGAACAGGCTGGCTGTGAGAGAACTAAGGGGGCTAGGGCCCCCTAGTGCATCAGGCCATGGGGATGCATGCAGGGGGGCAAATGTTGTGCCCCCCTGTGTGCATGCACCCCCTTTCCTGCACGGCATGGACTGCAGAGTCCATGCCGTGCAGGAACGGGCATTGACGTTCCCAAAGCGGTGCCTTTTTCGAAGGCACCACCATGGGACCGCCAAAGGACCGCCCGGCACACAACAAGAAAACTCGCAATCTGGCGGGTGGCCGGCGGTGAGCATTGGCGGTGTGGGAGAGAGCCGGTGGCTTGCTGCACCGCTCCCACACCGCCAAACTCAGAATCAGGCCCTTAATCTCCCCGTGCCTACCAAAAAATGAATGTATCGTTGTGTAGCATAACTGGTGCTCATGTAAAACGCTCCAATACCTTTGGGTCGAGTTTGCGCTATATAAAACTGCAAAAGAAGAGATGCAAGGGACTTTTAAGTAAGTCAGTAATTGCCAATTGGGGATAGCCAATTCGACATACATTTTGCAAGGGGTTAGAACACTGAGGTCTGGTTAACAGGCCTCAGTGCACTCTCAGAGTCGAAAAACCAACAGCATCAGTCCACAAATGTGAGGGTGAACATGCAAAAAGAGGCACTTCCTTACACATTTACTATGTCTTTCGATAGCTGGTCTGTCTGGCTCTGTATTTGGAGAATAAACACATGCTGAGAACTCCAATATACCCCAGAGCCTACTTGATTTATGTAGATTAAATACTCCTTCTGAAACCACAAGCCATTAACGTAAAGAACCTAGGTACTCTTTAGAATCATCAGAATGTGGTCCTGGTGGCCCACTTATGGCAGAGCATTTACAAAGGGAATTCAACCACCCTATTGTTCAAAGTAGGCCCTTTTCACAAACTACAATTTGCAGTACTCAATCAAAACAGTATTTTGGCCGAACACTCTATAGCCTGCCTTTTAATACCCTTCTTAATGTGTCTCAAGGGAATTTGTACACTCTTCAATGTTAGGCCAACTCCACCTCTTTGAATAGCCAAATTATTTGAAAAAAGCATTATGTATTTTTCCCAAAAATTCATATATTATAATGAAATACAAATTTAAATCAATTCAAGGTTGCACAGTTGCGAAATACAACTCATTTTACAGAATCAACCAGCATATGGAATTGACATATTGTACCTTTCTCTGAAATCTTTTTATTTTTTTTATTGTTTCCCAAGATCAGGCATATTTCTCAAGTATTTTAGAAGAAATTCGTTGACAAAGCCTTAAGGTAGTTTCAATGCAGTTATTTCTGAAGTAAGTTTACAGTCTTCCATTTATTTAAGAACCAGCCAACACATGCTTAGCTCCATATGTGGCTTTCAAGCCTGGGGCTTTTTCAAGGCTGTGGTATTAGAAAGAACGGTTATGACACAAAAAATTATTTATTGCGAAGTACTATATACTAGCCCACTAAGTGTAAAAACACTGCAATCCAGTGGTGCACACAGCATGCATGTTCTTAAGATAGAATAAATCATAAGTGAGAACTATAGTGTCAGTGTGATATCTAACCCTTCAAAGGTGCCGTGTGTACTCAATTAAAAGACTCCATATTATTGTCTACCCCAATTTATTGTGCACTGGCATGCTCGAGGTCATGATGGACATTAGGGGCTTTTAAGGAATTCCATTATTACTGTATTTTTTATTATTATTGTATAACTCCTTTATTATCTAGTATTTCCCTTGGAGGGACATGTTCTAGCATAGTTTTGCTCCACGTATGCATGTCTCCTTATGGGCGAGGTTGAGAAAGATTGCCTTTGGAATGAGAAATTCAAAGATCTCAGTAGCAACAACATTTTCTAGGGCAGATATATTGATGACATCATACTCATATGGCAGGGATCACCAACTACATTAAAAAAGTAAGATTAAAGGGTGGGGTGTTCTTCCGTGTGAGGAAATGGCGCCTCCTGAGTGTGCATGATTAAAATTAGAACCAATCGAGCGGTGCAAGAGGTGAGGGAAAACACCCTGAGCCCTCAGGATAGACCCTACGGTCCAAAAACAAATGTATATGTTGGCCTATGCACACGCTATTCCTGTCTCTACTTGCAATTAGTACTCAGTACGTGCAAAGAAATATTCAAGAGACAGAGTACATAAAATTCTTTCAAACAATGACAGTCGTTTGGTGTTCTCTTGTTCTTTTATTCAAACAGATCGCCCAGCCAACATCATGGGAATGTTTCATCATGGGAATGTACCCTTCGACTTCTTCAGGGCTGCTTGGCTAGAAATGGTGTCTTTAACGTTCCGGGTTACCAAGGGATTCACGGAGCGGGCGGAAGAGTAGCAGCGCACTCGCTGAGACACCCATAAAGGGGCACTAATCGGGAACATTAAAATAATATGGAAACCGAAGATCGAAAGAGAAGTTAACGTCATCCGCGGGGGAATTTGTATTGGACACAAGATTCCACCCTAGAATCTGAAGAGAGAACTGCACACAGCAGTGGAGAATATCAATCGGGTCAGCCGGGACGGAAGTAGAACCGGCAGAGAGAACATTAAAGACACCATTTCTAGCCAAGCAGCCCTGAAGAAGTCGAAGGGTACATTCCCACGATGAAACACGTGTTGGCTGGGCGATCTGTTTGAATAAAAGAACAAGAGAACACCAAACGACTGTCATTGTTTGAAATAATTTTATTTACTCGGTCTCTTTAATATTTCTTTGCACGTACTGTATACTAATTGCAAGTAGAGATAGGAATAGCTTGTGCATAGGCCAACATATACATTAAAAAAGTACATCAATAAGCTACTAATAATTGTGGAATAACAGTGACATTTACTATTTCAAAACAAGAAATATAATTTTGGGATTTTAAGCTATATATAGAAAGCAACAAACTGCATAGCAGAATGCACAGGAAAATTGCTGCAGCAAATTCCATTTTTCATGCTGTCCTCCACATACTACCATCTCCAGCATTCCAAATGGGTGAATATCGCAGCGCAAGAAGGAACTGCAGTAAACACGAGGATTTCCTAATAAAATCAAAGGAAATTACTCAACGACTTAGTCAAAGAGGTTATGATATAACCACTCTACAGAAATCCAGGAATGAAATTGAACAGATTGATAGAGGTCAACTTCTACAAGACTATAATAAACCCAAAACAACCAAACCTGAAATTGGGTTCATCACCCAAAATAGCAAAGGACACCAATATATTAGGAAAATTCTACAGAAAAACTGGCCATTATTAACCAACAACCCTACCATCAAAAATGATATCCATTCTTTCCCTCAACTAAGCTTCAAAAAAGCACCTAATCTGAAACAAAAAATATGCCAATCGTTTTTTCATGACACAAGAAACGACATGGGAAAATTTCTAGACAAACCAAAAGGTTTCTACACGTGTAAAAACTGATGAATTTGGAAACCAGTAATACAAAACAACGGAAACCAACATAAATGGCCACTGGCAGAATTAAGGAATGGATTAATTGTGATAGTACACATATCATATACAATATAACATGTCCATGCAAAAGAAACGATGGGAAGTACCATCAGAGCGTTTAAACACGGGATACTAGAACACTACCGAAACATTCATAAATATGGAAAACTACTATTGGTTGAACACTACGATGTACATCATCCTCATTTACGCTCATTCACTTTCTATGCAATAGAGAAACTTAAACGACATCCAAGAGGAAGTAACTTGGAATTGAAACTCCGGAAATGAGAAAGTGAATATATACTCAAATTCGATACTGTAAAGTGGGGACTCAATAAAAATGCAGAATTACATAACTGTCTTTTATATAAATCAAACAAACCTATGACTTAACAGCACCTGATCTCATATTCAAAGAGCTAACTCTGAATCAGATGACAATATGAAAACACATTCAACAATTGAGTACGCAATCTCCTAAGAATGGAAGCTCCAAATGTTCATTTTTAGCCAGAATGATATACTGGTTTCTTATCCCAATATGTTAACTATAAAATTAACATCTGCAGGTGACCTCAGGACTTAGGGGCATATTAGCAAGACCGGCGATAACATTATCGCCGTTTTAGTGGCAGGAAACTGCCGCTAAAACGGCGATAATGGGCTTGCTAATATGCGTTATAGAATTCAATAGAAGCCCAGGTTAGATGTCCTGCACATCTAACCTGGGCTTCTATTGGAATTCTATAACGCTTATTAGCAAGTCCATTATCGCCGTTTTAGCGGCAGTTTCCTGCCGCTAAAACGGCGATAATGTTATCGCCGGTCTTGCTAATATGCCCCTTAATTTATTATTTTAAGAAAACGAATGAAGTATTGTATAATACAATGTAAAATTGATAATGGGATAAGTTGCTTTTGACAGCAAGCGGCTGATTACGATACGGCCCGTAAAGGCTTTGACCTTCGGTCGGAGCCTTTAGGGCTGCATCTTATCGTAATGGGCCGGTCGGTTTACTTTCCGACCACCTCATTATGTTGGAGGCGGTCAAAAGTAAACCGGCCGGTCACTCCGGCTGGCTTCCGACAGGCTTGCCGTCCACCAGTTGGAATCCGGCCTATAATCTCAAGGGGGGCCTTTCCGCTCTTGAGATTACAATGCACGGTTTCCGACATGGTTTCCATGCTGGGCTGTCCGACATGGAAACTATGTTGGAGAGCGTGTTTGGGGGCCCCCAGCAGGGCCCCCTTTGGTGCATGCCCTCTGGTTGAATGCCGAGGGGGCACCAATGGTGTCCCCCTGTTGATCCCTGCACCTTGTGGCAGGCAGCTTGAGGTGCCTACCACGGGGTGAAGGGATGAACCGCACATCCCGTTTCACTATGGGAGCATGCATTATGGCGGCATGCTCCCATAGTGAAATATATGAATGCGACCGAACAGTGTTCGGTCAAATCCTAATGAGGCGGTTGGAACCGACGACCGGGTGTCGGTTGGTCCCATGACCGAGTCGGATTCGGGCAGAAGTGATCATAATAAGCCCCTAAGTATTTATAATGAGTTTGATTACTTTAAACATTATACTTCTATAATAAATCAATACAATAGGACAGTAAAGGTACCCACTGAATTATATCTAAAGAGGATCCATATCTATACACTGTGTATTTGGCACTTATTGAACACATGGAAAATATAGATGTAAAAGAGGATAAACTAACATGTATTAGCAAGGTATATATGAGAGGGACGCATGGCTACCTAAAAATAGGCCAAAGGATGTCTTAATAATAACATACTTGTTTTGAGTCTATAGATCATTTAACGTCAGATTTTATATTCCAAATGACGTACGTGTCCAAACGATGAAAATAAGTACTAGAAAGATATTTTAATATTCTCTCTTCTCTCAAAAGGTACGCGATGAATTACGATTTGGCTAAAACTGACTACATAACCAAGATCAGATGTTCCTTCCTCGCTGTTATAATATGGCGGCCGCCATTACATGCCAGGAATTTATTCCTAAGCATAAACATGGAAGAGGGACTCATAACCACTCTGCACTTAAAAAATGGGGCCGATTCCGGAACCTGCAGAGCATATGAAAAACAGGACCGCAGAGACAGTAAAGTGTTAGGGAATATTAGTGTCTCAACAATTTAGTCATATCATTTTCAAAATACCTTTTTTTGGTGTGCTGAGTTACTACATTTCATATATTCTTAAGTGCAAATGTTCACCTTTCTTCAGTAGGCCAGGATAAGCACTTCATTTATTGAACTCTTTTACATCTTATAAATGAGGCCATTTTGGCCAATTACTTTAATTTGCATTTTAAAAAAAGGGTTAATATATAATTAAAAAACTGGAAAATTAGCAGGAGCTGTGTAATTTATCCTTATAAATCTCATTCACAAACCTTTTTTAAAGGAAAATGGAGAAGAAGGGAGAGGACAACGTAGACCTATAGGCTACAGACCCATAGGCAGCTCTGCATAAATGAAAAGTGACTCTGTGCCTTTAAGGACTCACAGCCCATCAATGTCTCATCATGCCCAGTAGCTAGCAGTTAACACAGTCGTTTTTTACAGAGCAAATGGTATTATTACTAAAAGAAACAGACTGTCTATTAATCGTCTCCGTCTCTTTCACTGGGGAGGAGGGTGGCATGCTTAAGATTTCAATGGAGATTCCTCCTGAGAGAGAACTAGGATTACAGGTAAGAAACCATTCCTTCTCTCTCAGAGGATCTCCATTGATAATCATAAGCGTTGAATGGAGTAACTAGCTCATCTCTACAAACTGCGGTGGAAGAGAAAATAGACGATCCATAGACAGGCTAAGCGAAGAGGTTCCTCAGGGAAACCTGTCCTATTTGAGCATCTGTTCTAGCATCTGAGTCCAAACAATATTGTCTGGCAAAATTGTGAACCGGTTTCCATGTAGCTGCTTTGCATATTCCAGCAACAGGAATATTCCCCATCGAAGCAGCTGTAGCTGCTTTCCCTCAAGTGGAATAAGCTTTTGGCCCAATGGACAGAACTGTATTTGCTTTCTGGTAGCATAACTGGATGCAAGAAACTATTTACCTAGACATAGATTGTTTAGACGTGGCTAAACCTGTATGTACAGGGCCATAGTTTACAAACAATTGATCAGACTTACGTATGTCTTTTGTTTTGTCTAGATAAAATCTTAAGACCCTTCTAACATCTTAAGTGTGGAAAGTTCTTTCTGCTGGAGTGGATGGGTGCTGAAAGAAAGTAGTAATGGACTATGTAATGTGAAAATCCGAAACAACTTTGGGTAAGAATTTCAGATGAATCCTCATAACCACCTTACTGCTATGGAATTCTCTATATGGTTTGTGAGAACATAAAGCTTATGTCTCACTAACCCTACGTGCTGACATGATAGCAACTAGGAAAGCACCCTTCTAAGAAGAGTGTTATAATGAGGATTTATAAATGGGTTCAAAAGGAGATGCCATGAGTCGTGGAGTACTATGTTCAATTACCAAGGAGGGGAAGGACAGCATATTGGAGGAAAAACCTTCTTTATATCCTCTATGAAGTCTTTAATAACTGTGATTTTGAAAACAGAGGTTTGTGAAGGACATTTTCTATAGGCAGTAATAGATGCCAAATAAAGCAAGTGTGGAAGTATAGCTTCTTCTTGGCACATAGTTAGATCAAAGGTCTTGTCAGAGTCCCAGATACAGAATCTCTTCCATTTAAAAGAGTAAGCTGAATGTGTTGATGGACATTTAGCCTCTTTGAGAATGTTCATGCATTCCTATGATAGAGTTAAATGTTCATATTGTACGAACTCAGGATACATGCTGCCAAACTCAAAGAGGAGAGATTGGGATGAACCATCTGACCTCCGCACTTCATGAGAAAGTTCGGTCTGTACAGCTGCTTCATGTGTGGACGTTATGACATGTGGAGAAGGTATGTGAACCACCATTGTCGGGGCCACTCCAGAAGGTTGATATGTTAAGTTGTTTCCTTCATGGGCCATGTTCCCTGAATTTGAAGTTGATCCATGTGCGTTCACCAACCTAACTGAGGGGCATCAGTCACTATTGTCTGAGAGGCAACATCCTGATGGAAAGGCATTCCTTGAAGGAGATTCTTTGGTTTGCACCACTATTTGAGGGATTGCCTCGCTTTAAGGTAAAGTGTGATCATGACCTCCCAGTTGGCTGAGTGTTGACTCCACTGGTCTTCCAGCCACTCTTGTAGTGGTCTCATGTGGAGATGGGCATTTGGCATCAGAAATATGCAAGAAGTCATTGAGCCAAGAGATGACACTTTACTCACTGTTGGGTGAGAGACTTTCATGGGAGATTGACATTTCAGACACATGGATAAAAGTCTCTCCTCTGAAGTATATGCTTGGTTTTATGGTGTCAATAGTTGCTCCTAGATAGTGAAGAGACTGAACTGGCAATGGGGTCGATCTCTGGTGACTGGCATGAAGAACCAGCTGATAGAGATAGTTTTTCGATAAAGATGTTGTGCTTGTTGTTGCCTTGATGCCTTGATAAGCCAGTCGGCTAGGTATGGATAGACGAATATTCTGAGTTTTCTGAGATGTGCGGCGACCACTGCCATGCACTTCAAAAAAGTTCTGGAGGACGATTTGAAGCCAAAAGGAAGTACTTTGTGCTGGTAGTGATCGTGTCCTACTACAAATCTCAGGAATTTGCAGTGTTTTCTGGCTATTGAAATGTGAAAGTACGCATCCTGAAGAGCTACAGAACAGAGCCAGTCTCCTTGATGGGTTTGAGGATAAATCTGATGTAATGCTAGCATTTTGAATTTTTCTCTCTGTATCCATTTGTTTGCGACTTTCAGATCTAGTATGGGTCTAAATAGTTTTGGGGCACCTTTCTTTTTCACCAAGAAATAACAGGAATAATTCCCCATTCCCTCTTGGTTGGGAGGTACCAGCTCAACCGCATGCTTCTCCAGAAGGATGTTCACTTCTGATCTCAGCATTTGCAGATGTTCATTGGATGATTTTGGTGGCATATTTGGTAGAGGACTGGTGAATCTGAGACAAGAACCATTCTGTAGAATATTCAGAGCCCAGGCATCCTTTGTGATGGATTTCAACTCTTAGATATTGTAACAAAAGAAGGGAAAGCTGATGCTCATTGTTTGGAGCCTGTAGGAGGCTTTTCTGCTTGGGCAGATTGGTGGCCATCTCTTCCCTTTAGTTGATGCCTTTGGTGCTCCTGGAAAGCTCTTTGCTGCTGTTGTTGGTGGTGTCCTTGCAACCACTGAGGGGTTTGAACCCTCTGTGGATAGAAACGCCTTACGTAAGGTTTGTAAGGGTGCTTTCGTTGCTCCTTAGGTTTCTCCAGACCAACCGCCTTCAAGGTCTCAATTTAGGTCTTCATCTGAGCCATTTCATCATCTGTATGACTCCCAAACGGAGTTTTACCAAAGAAAGGAAGGCTAACCATTCTCTGCTGAAACTCCTGAGTGAGCGCCGTGAGATGAATCCAAGAATGTAGTCTGCGGGGCAATCCGTGACAGAATCCGTGGGCTGCCAGCAAAGTTAAATCGGCAGCAGCACTGATCACTTGGTTAGAGACCATCATGCCTTCATTCATGATTTTGATTAAGTCCTCTCTGTGGTCTCTTGGGAGGTCTTCTACAAACTGCTGCTGGGAGTCCCATAAGGATCTGTCATACCTGCCTAGCAGGGCAGATGCACTCGCTGCTTTCATGGTTGTGGCAGCTGTGCCACATACCTTGCGTCTCACTAAATCTAGTTTTCTGCTTTGTTTGCCTGGTGGAACCGTAGATAAAGGCATAGTAAAATTAATTTTCTTTGCAGCCAAGATAACAACTGAATCTGGAGGAGGATCTGACCGCAGGAAAAGCAAGTCCTGCTCCAGAGGCTTATATTTATTCTGATGCCTAGATGGAGCTGCTTTGGCTGCAACTGGCATAAGGAAAAGTTCCATGGCTGGTTCCAATAAACCTGGAACTAGAGGTAGATGGGTTCTTGATGCTGCACGTTGGCGAAGAGTCTCAAATATCACCGATGTAGCTGTTGATGGAGCAGGCAATGAAACGTTCCATTTTGAGCTCCTTGTACAAGCACTTCCTGAAACGTGTTGATGTCATCAACTTGAGAGACCCTTGGCTGGGGAGAATCAGTCAGTGTTGGTGAATATCTTTCAGTGCTAGAGGAAGAGGTGGAATAAAATGACCTCTGCCTGGATCGTGACCTAGTTCTGGATCCGGACTTAGGACGATATCTATGTCTGCGGCTAGAGGAGCGTCTCGATGAGGAGTGCCAAGAACGATGACAACGATGTCTGGAAGTCCCTCTTGTTCGCGATCTATGCTGAGATACAGACTGAGAAGACCTTGATCCCCGAAGGGAAGCTAGAAGCCTCGCCAGTTAAGGAGCTCCCAAAGGTGCCACTGTCTGAGGAAGAGGTTTGAGGTAAAGTATGTGGAATACGCACAGAAGGAGCTGGCGGAGGTGGTGGAGAAGGCTTCGGATAATCCAGAATAAGGACAGTCGACGATGGCGAGTATGTCCTGGAATATTCTGAGCCAGAAGTTGATGGCTACCTTCTTGGTCTTGATCTCCTGACCCTTTCTGCAGGTCTCGTATGCCTCAATGTCGACAGGTTTCTCAAAATCGATTTCCCTCCATGGCCCTGATTCCGAATTGCTCTTTAAATTTCGACCCGTGTGTACACCCCTGTTTACGCATGGGTCCGAATTACGAGTTTGGTTTAATTTAACACATCTGATAATTATTAGATGTGTTAAATGACTCAACAATCGTTAAATTTCGGCAGGTCAAACCTGATGAAATTTAACAGGGAAAAGCATATGGTATTTACTGTATCCTACAAATTTTGGTGCGTTAAACACCAAAATCCACATATTATTTCTCAAAAAGTCAAATAAGGTGCTATTTATTGCACCCGATAAATTACGAACATAGTATTGTTATTTACCAAGTGCGATAAATAGCACCTATACCTGTAATCAGGCCCTATATCTCGACTTTGACAGACTTTTCGATGTCGAGCGTCCCCTGTGTCAACATGGGGAATGCTTCGACATCGACCTGCAGTGTCTCGACGGTCTCTCTCTCAACGTTGACCCAGCTCCGAACGCCGAGCAAGTAGGTACCATGCCTCATCTCGACGTCTTCGACATTGACCTGGAATTACATTGGCTTTGAGGATCTCCTTCTCCTGGAGTCCATGAGGAAGGTGGAAGAGCCCTGGTAGACGACTGGCCCTCTCCTCGCTCACGTGACATACCACCTTCAGAATGCACCTCCTGCTGTCTGCATCGCTCTTCAGCTCCATGGAGGCGAATCTTCTCTCTGTCCCCCAGGGTACGCCTGGAAAAGGTCTTGCAGCACTGACATCTATCAGGGATGTGACTGTCAGGAAGGCAAATAATACACACTCCCTGAGGATCTAATTTGGCCTTCTTTCTGCCACAGGCAGGGCATTTGTCAAATAAAGATGGCATTTTATTTGACTATAAAAATAAGTTTCCTGGCAGAAAATGACAGAAAAACGCTGGAAATGTTGAAGACTGTCGAATGAAGGTGTTGGCAAAACGTTCTGAGTGTAATGTTTGCAGGAAAAAGCCAAAAAAGGCCAAGCTGAGTGCTCAAAGAGCCTTTCACCAGGAGCCGGAAAAAAGAACTGAAGTAACTGCCACCTACTGGGAATGATAGGATATTGGTAGGCTGTGAGCCCTTAAATGCACAGAGTCACTTTTCATATCTGCAAAGCTTCAGTCTATAGGTCTACATTGTCCTCTTCGTTCTCCATTTTTCTTTCCAAAAGGATTGTGAATGAAATTAGTAAGGACAAATTACACAGCTCCTGCAAATTTTCCTGGGTTTATTATTATATATTAACCCACTTTTTTAATGTAAATTAAAGCAATTGGCCAATATAGCCTCATTTATAGGCAGCAACACATTTTAACAAATTAAGTGTTTATCCTGGCCTTACTGAAGAAAGGCGAACATCTACACTTAAGAATATATATTGTAAAGGAGTGCTCCGGGATCCTCGAAGGTGGGCGTGACTATTCAGTGCTTATGATTAACAATGGAGATCCACCGAAAGAGAAAAAAGGTAACGTATAACTGTTGTGTAAGTACTTGGAATAATCTACCTTTTAAACATTTTAGGTGAATAGTTTAAACTATACTAGAATATGTTCCTCCAAGGGAAATATGAGATAATAATGTGTTTTTCTAAAGCGCACTTCCTCCAAAGGGTATCTTGGCATTGAATATAAGATGTTTATTGTTACCCAAATCAATGGTACTCATTTTATCGATCTCAGAAGGATGAAAGGCTGAATGAACCTGCCGGAATTTGAACCTGTGACCATGAGGTCAAACACAGGCCCCTACAGTGGAAGCTTTAGTCCACTAAGCCACCAGATCTGGCTAATAGATAATAAAGGGTCTTTATAATAATAAAAAAAATACAGAAATAATGGAACTCCTGAAAGGCACCCAATATCCATCACGACCTCGAGCATGCCAGTGCACAATAAATTGGGGTAGACAATAATATGAAGTCTTTAATTTGAGCACACATGGCACCTTTGAAGTGTTAGATATCACACTGACAAAATATTCTCACTTTCACTTATGATTAGTTCTATCCAAAGAACACGCATGCTATGTGCACCACTGGATTGCAGTGTTTTTACACTTAGGGCCAGATGTACGACCCGTTTTTGCATGCGCAAGCTGTTTGCGAACCAGTTTGCGCATGCAAAAACATATTGGGCCATGTACATAGCCCATTTAGCGAGTCGCAATTTCTTTGCGACTCGCTAAATATGTTTTGCGACTCGCTATTTGGAAGGGGCGTTCCCTTACAAATTGCGAGTGTCAAAACAATGTACTAATGTTTTGCAACCGCAATTGCGGTCGCAAAACACTAGCAATTACCACCTACTTCAAGTAGGTGCTAATGCACTTGCAAAGGGGAAGGGGTCCCCAGGAGGCCCCTCCCCCTTTGCAAATGCATGCAAAATAATTTTTTTAAGGCAGGCAGTGGTCCCAAGGACCACTGCCTGCCTTTAAAAAATGAAACGAAAACGTTTCATTTTAGTTTTCTTTTAAATGCATCCCGTTTTCCTTTATGGAAAACGGGCTGCATTAAAAAAAAAAAGCTGCTTTATTAAAAAGCAGTTCCAGACATGGTGGTCTGCTGAGCCCAGCAGGCCACCATCCCTGGGAGGGCTGGCATTCACAATGGGCTCGCAAATTGCGAGAGGCTCATTAATATTAATGAGCCTCGCAATTTGCGACCCCATTGGGAATCGCAAAACAGTGTAAACAACTGTTGTACATTTTATTTTGCGCCTCGCAATTTGCGACTCGCAATGTGTCGCAAATTGCGAGGCGCTAAATGAAAGGGTCGTACATCTGGCCCCAAATAAATTGTAGTTTGCAAAAAATATGCTTTGCGTCATAACTGCTCTTTCTAAGACCAGAGCATTGAAAAAGCCCCAGGCTTGAAACTCACGTAGGGGGCGAAACACATGTAGGCTGGTTCCTAAATAAATTGAAGACTGTAAACTTACTGCAGAGATAACTGCATTGGAACTACCTTAAGACTGTCAAGGAATTTCTGCTAAAATACTTGTGAAATAAATATAGTAGACATCGTTTTGGATACACAAAATGACGAATGTCAGAAATAAATGTTGGAAACAAATTGATGCAACTAATGCCTGATCTTGGGAAACAATCAAAAGATAAAAAGATTTTGTAGAAAGGTATAGTATGTCAATTCTATACGCTGATTGATTCTGTAAAATGTGTTGCATTTCGCAACTGTGCAACCTTGAATTAATTTGAACTTGCATTTCATTATCATATATGAATACACTTGAGGTTTTTTCAAATACACTTTGTAGAACGTTTAGGAGAATTAAAATAGTACTACACACATAATACAAAATGCTATTCACAAAAGTACTTGTGGAGAAGTACGCCTCTCCTTCCTTTTCTATGCGGAGGACTCCAGCCCGGTAGGGGAGGTCTCCGCACACGTGGGTATACATTTTAGAAGTAAATGTGGGAGGAACCTGTGGGGGTGGCTGGAAAAATGGGAATACTTACTAATAAATAGGAAGGCAATAAGGAGGGGTAAGGAGGGGTTTAGGAAGGGACATATAAATTCAAACACCCTCCCACCCCCAAAAGAGGAAGCCCATTGCTATCCACAAATACAGCTTCTAAAGTTACTACAGTCACAAAAGACCCAAAACAGTTACAAATATACTGTAGGCCAACCTTGGAGTAAGTCTAGCAACACTTATGGTCATGCATAGGTATTGCAACACACTCCCATAGACAACAATGGAGGCAGGAACTTAAAAGAACACCCCATAAGAAATAATGTTAAATAAAATATTATATATTTCTGTTGATTCTGTCAGCACAAATATATAATATTTTACATGCACTGCCCCCTTTTGGGAGCAGTGCATGTATGGCGGTAAATTAATTTGTAGAAAAGTGAATTCCCTCTCATGCATACACCCACGAGAAGTAGGGCATGTAACCCTGCTCGTTGGATTAATTCATTTTTATTTTCTGTACCGAATGTGACACATCACACAATGTTTTGGCCTGACCGGCCTTTGTCAAGTAGTGTGTACAAATTAGCTTGGCTCATAAATACACTTTTTGAATGAGGGAAAGATATAGACATAAAAGGCAGCTATGGAAGCCTTCTCAAACAGGATCCACCATTCTTGGAATGCTTAGTCTCTATGATATTGCTGTACCTGGCATGTCATTTGGGGAGTACAAGCTTGAAACCCATCCTTATGCGACCACAATACATAGA
This sequence comes from Calotriton arnoldi, assembly GCA_963921515.1. Lineage (NCBI taxonomy): Eukaryota > Metazoa > Chordata > Amphibia > Caudata > Salamandridae > Calotriton > Calotriton arnoldi. Next base: position 1,364,156 of record CAWUFW010003094.1, read on the forward strand.
TATCTACCAAACCGAGCTCCTCATATGTTCTATTGATTACAGTAATATATACATTATGCCACAATGTCTTGTGCCAATAGCTATATAACCCTATTCCATTACCTCATTCATTAACAGGATTTTAAAAATCTCAGTAAACAATCCATATATTTGTAATCAATGGTGTAGTCATTCATCAAAATCATATATCCAAAATTATGGTAGGTAATTATGAGTGCCCACTCTGTGGGCTTAAAAATACCATGGAGGGCAACCTGTGTCAAATTGTGAGTAGTAGTTCCGCCCATGTGGGGTTGGATTCACAAAAGACTCATCTACCGATTTTACTAACACTTCCACCCTAGTGGGCATAAGTTCATTTGACTGGGAAACAATTTGGTTTCAGACTATATACATTGTCTAAGATAGTTGGATTACCTGTAATTCAAACAAAATTAAAACAGGTTAAAACCATATTAAAAAGATATTTTCAGGTTAAAGTTAAATGAGGATTATATATGTAGGCAATTGGACAATGGCATGAGCATACTCCAACTTAAACAATGTATCACTTGCCCAACCCAAAAAGCAGGTCATACTGTCGTGTAGTTCCTATATAACCTATACAGGATCTGCTCGTTTGGATAACATAAACTGTGGGATTGGTGGCGGACTGATTCCGTGCACCCCCACCGGATACGTTAGCCTGTCTGTATCAGCTAGCTCACAGTGCCACTATAATCTCCTCTTACCAAGGACAGAATAGATTCTGGCAACCTCAGAACATGACAACCCTGATCCCTCAGAATCGTGGAAACAATATATTACCTTTCGCTCAGTCACTCGTGCTCACTTAGTTTGTCTCAGATAGATACACAGAATAAACAGGCTGGGCGTTTTCAATAAGAATTTATTGAACAGTTGTTATTCTAGTGTAGAATAGATGAGCTGAAACAACCATTAGACAGTAGCAGAGATATATGATTAGAAGTACTACGAAAGTAAAGGGATGGTAAAGTTCTACCATCTTGCAGAAATCATGAATATATTCAAGTACATAAAACACATGATAAAAAGTGCGTACTCCTACAATGCCTCCCTAACTAGATGTACCTAAATGTACCTAGCATCTGTGTAGGTGTTATGCCAAGAATCCCTCTAGGATCTAGTCAACCCCATTACCTGAGAATGAGAGAATATGGGATCCCTTCCTGGTCTCAAGTTGGACACCCCGCGAGGGATGTTAGACCACTGCGAGCTGGAGTGTCTGCATGCAGGAACCTCAGCGTCTCCGGTCAGTGTGTCAGCTGGGAAGTCTCGGTCTCCTCTCTGCTTCCAAGCAAGATGTGATGTATATATACCCATAGGTCTCCCCAGGGGTCCTACCTTGCTGTGTTACTGTGTCGGCCTAAAGGATGACGTCGGGCCTGAACTTTATACAGAGATATTATACAGGAGATGTTAGTCCTGCTGTGCTTCCAAGAAGCCTCATGCATAATGTATGAGATTCGAACAAGGGGGAAACCCACGTTCTGAATGCAGTGTTGTATCTAGATAAAAGGTCAATTCCCTAAGAACCGTTGTGTAGGTAATGTAGGGAAGAATATAAGTGAAAGGTTGCAATGTTACCTGCGCCTATATAGGGTACCTATATGGAATATAACACCCACTCCTCTTCCCACTGGACGACATATGTAACTTATTACCGTACTAATAGCCTAACTAGATATTGGTATGCACAGTTTATACAAACATTTAATTTTGCTAAAATGTTTAAAACTTCTAAAAAATTTCAAAAAAACTTAAAACTGTCTAAAAAAGTTTTTGCAAGCCATAGCTCTAAAGTGTCCTTAGTTATGGTCCGAAGCACTATAAGCATTAGAAAGCCATGTATGCCCAATAAATGAAAGGAATGTCAATTTTTGTTTTGAGTTTCAAATTTGAGCTTGTTTTAAAAAAGGGTGAATTTCTTCCAGCACACGACGAGCCAAATGAGTCAAATGTTTATGTGTCCTGGCTGGTAGACGCAACATTTTTGTTGCTTGCTTCTGCAGTAGACGGCCCCTGTAGCACCTCGCAGAGTACGTCAATTGAGCACAGATGATGTTCCACACTGTCCGCAGCCGGTGCTGGGGAAGCCTGTGCGCCTTCCAAAGCCTGGGTGTCAGAGGAGGAGCTGGTGTCCATACCAACAGGTGCTGTTACTACCTGTGGGGGCTCAAGGAATGCCGCCATCAACATCGGAATACGCTGAGGACACTGCAGAACATGGGCCGTTATCGGGTCCAGTAAAGAATTCACGTCCGGTTGCGCACATGATGGGAGTGTCAAGCAAAGGTCTAACACGCATTCTCCTCCGCAAAACAGGCATCGGAGGACAGGTAAGATGCAGTCCATCCAGACTGGTCGAAATGACAAGAACCAAGATGCACTTAGTTCTCTTAGGTGAGGTGTGCCTAGATGTTGTACCATGCGGTCCCGGTATTTACGCTCCAGGAGTGCTCTTTCCATCTCCTTGGTGACTGGGACGTCCATTGCGTAGTAAATATAAAACAATCGGGATACCTGCTACTAGAAACAGGATGAGCGGAAATCCTCCAAAGATGCTTCCAAATACGGAGTGTATGAAGTTTGGTATAACTCCAAGTACCATCTGAAAGGTGCTCAGAAGTCCAGAACCTATGGTCTTAAATATGTGGACTATGAATGTCGTATCAGACATGTTAAAGATACGATTTACCATTTCTGCGAAAAGGAAAGGGCAGTTTGTGTGAATAAGCGCCTGTATCTCTGCCGAAGACCTTGCGATCAGGAGATCAAAAGTCTCTCGAGTGGAGGTTAAGGGCAAAGACTTTTGAAAAAGCATGGCTTTAATTCTGCTTAGAGTATCAAACCGTATTAAAGAAACATTCAGTGAAGGCCATAACGGCGCCTCCCTGACTGTATGTGTCGGTGGAAACAATACTTGCATACAACAAGTAACCCTGGAGCTCATGGTTACCAGATATGCGATGCCCGGGAGCATTCCGCAGCAGCCTTGACTGTTCAGCATCAAGTAACTCCCATTTGAAAGTAGCCTGAATGCTGGAGTAATCACTGCAGCTGGGGCACCCCTCAAATGGCAGGACAGGTTCGCTACAGAACCCTTACAAGCCCCGTGCAGCATTATATCCTGGCATATGAGTGATCCACTTAAAGCGTTCTCACAGTTTGCACTGCTTAGAAACACTTCTCGATCCCCACTCCGGCATCGAAATCTGTATGGTAATACCCATGATTCCTTAATGTATTCCTTACCCATTTCTTCATATCTGCCTGCCTGCTTTTGTTCAAGGCAATACTGAAACTGAAAAGTAGTGACCGGTAGAGTTATGTGGCCATGGATTAGCCATTCTGTGGACGGTAATTCTGTCACTGTAAACGCTAATCTATCCAGTTTTTCGATACGCAGCATTGTATATTTTGCTCCCCTTTGTGCCATCTCTATCTGTTTATCTGTTAGATTGTTTTCAGAAAACAGAGACGTACTGTTGATATAACGCCAAGGCACATGCCTGCACGCCAAGATTGCAGCGTCCAGCTTAGTAACATAATAGAACGCAATTGAGATTGCCCGTGTTGTAATATGGCCAAATCTTGTTGAAGTATGTCTATCGCAGAAGATGCAATGTTGCCTAAGCAATATATCCTGGAGGTCAATGTAGTTAACCCATTGTCTACCACTGCTAGAGATTTTTCTAGATTTATACGGTCTATTTCACGTAACCTCTCTGCGGCCTCTTGTTGGGATATTTTCCATATTTCATTATAGACAGCATAATAGAAACGTTTCTGACGTGGCTTCCTGGGACCTAGTAAAAAATCCCTGAGATCCACATCCTGTGACAATAAGGATAAGTGTTGTTTCATCTTTGTGAGCGTTGAGGTTTTTAGCCAATCAAGGCACAACTTCCCAACACTGTAGGATGTCACTACCCCTGGATGTTCTCTCTGTACATAACGTGGATCTGGCCTATGGACAGTGAACCCTACGCTTTTACCCATGAACCTCGCCTGACAACTATTAGTGTCTATGGGCCAAATCAACCATTTCTTCCAATCGGGGTCTGATCTGTTGTATTGTATAATGTCATTCAACGTAATCTCTTTCTGTGATGTTATGTTGCCCTCGGTGTGTGATGGAGTTGGCAGCCGAGGTGTGTTCAAGTCTTTGTTCTTGGCTAGTCCAAGGCAAGACGTCTGTTGCACTGTCTCGTTCAAAAACATGATTTGTTGAGGGATAAGGCATGCTCTAAACAAAGCTTCTACTCCCTGTAATTGCCATTCTCTAGTACCCCAGACTGATTTTAAGTCTATGGCGTCTTTCTATAAGTGGAAACCTTGTTCAGACAACTGGACAATAAAGGAAGCAGAGTAATTCTGTTTGGTGTTTGTTAATATATTTTTCTGTGCAGATGTTGGTGCAACCTTATAATAATATGACGCTGGATCAGATATATTAAACCCTGAAAAATATGGAAACTTTTGTGTAAATGTTTTTGAACTGCCTTTCAGCGGTGTTGGACAATGTTCCCACTGGTGATTAGTGAACACATTTCTAGGATTAGCAGATTTATGCAGAAAGTGATGACTATAGTGTTCATAACAATACATTGTTTCGAAATCTGATGTGCCTTCCAATGTTTCACTATTAGAAAATGCAGCAGATTTTTCCAAATCAGACAACATGTTATTTACAGTCTCAAAATCCCAATCATTGTAGAATGTACTTGAGGTAATGATATCACTCAACGATATTTTAAATAAATGAGGAATTCTCAAAAGTTCGGTCGGACCAAATATATTGAAATCAACATTGTCCCAAACTATACCATCAGGTATAGGAACTGCTGTAATGTTCACTGATGACAAGTCTCTTTGTTCTCGATGAGATGATTGGTGTGGTTTTAAAATTAAATTCACCTTTTGGGCTGCAGAGCTTTGTCGAAGGTATTTTCCATTAACAAGCATGCTAAAAACTATTACTAAGCCTAACCAGAAAAGAAAGAAAAGTATCCCTGTGATTACCCATAGTTCTACCCAAGGTGACACCAGGTAAGTCTTTTTGAGAAAGTTCAGAAAGTCTTTAACTTGCTGCTTGCGCGATTTTTGGGCTGGCATCGTTCCCGGTTCACTTGGATCCAAAGAAAACGTATCAAAGTTTATGAAGTAGCCAGAAGCAGTTCGATCAATTGTTGGTATTGCATCAGGATTTGTAGAAATCGTAGTTTGCTCTTGTTGAGGCATGTTGATGTAGACATCTGTATTTGGTTGAATTGAAATTTGTCTTTCATTTTGGTTCTGAATTTGAACTTCAGGTTCAAGGGGAGCGAGTTCCATAGCATAATTGCATAGTCCATCATTCCGTGCAGGAGACTCTTCGAACGTGATGAGTCTTTCCGTTTGAACTTCTTGAATTGTAGCGAGAGGAGGGCGTCTGCTACTTTGGAGCCCACATGGCCTACTACTCAGTATCGGCCACATAGTGTGGTTTGATTAGGTCGATTGAGACAAATCTTTTCTCCTTTTTTCCGGCAAGAGGCGGTAGAAGTACAGTTCTTGTTCCTTCAACTGCTAGAACCTGTACAGGCTTTCTGTATGATGGCCCAAATTCTTTTTTGTCCGCTGTTTTCTCTCTGACCAGATCCCCGACTTTTGGGATCCAGACAGGTCTTGCCGTGACTGATTTGACTTCCCCAGTGGCGGTCTGCTTCATATGGACATTACTTTGTTGTGTCCTGGACTCATTTAGATCCTGTAAAACAGCCAAACGATCATGGATGTCAAAAGTCTTTTCATCCGCCACTGCGCCTTCACAATCAAGATCAGGTACCCACATTCTTGTCCCAAATAGGACCTCATATGGAGTGAACATACACTAAAGAACTTCTTGGCATGTTATTCAATGCTCGCTGCACTCCATACAGATGTTTTACCCAACTCTCACCCGTGCCTAATACTCTAGCCGTTAAAGATTGCTTTAAGTCTCGTTTTTTTCTCTCCACGACCGAATTTCCCTCGGGATGGTACAGAGAGGAATACCGCAAAGCTACACCCAATCCTCGCTTGGCCTCCTTGTAAGCCCGAGAGCTAAACGCAGGGCCCTGGTCAGAATGTAATGTGCCAATTGCGTATGTCCCTATAATGACTCGCAAATCTTTTATAACAGTTCGAGCGTCAGCCGAGCGTTGGGGCCACACCCATAGGAATCTTGAGCAGGAATCCACTGCAACCATGATATACCTGTAAGCCCCATCTCTTTGTAAGGGGCCGCAGTGGTCCAAGTAAACATACGCTAGTGGTTTGTCAGATATTAATAATGGTGTCTGTGCTGGACATGTTACAGTGGAACCTTTCATCTGCTGGCAGATATCGCATTTCAAGACATAGGGGCCGATTCCGATCTCGGTCGGAGGCGCACCCAATACTATTCGGTCGGGAAAAAAGCCATGCGAAAGCCAGTTTCCCGACCGATCCGTACAGCACACCGAACGAGCAAGTACGATGCGCACAACAGCAAAAATTCCGGCCGAGCCGTACTCACCCAAACCAGGTCCTGTTCTCCGACCGAGGCGAATCCGGAAACGCCGAATCGAGTCGCACGGAAGGGAAAATGCAGCCCCGTCCGGCCGGACAAGTACGATGCGCTTTCCGTACGCGCCGAACCCGTCGCTACGCACGGCACGTCAAAGCATCCGGGAGAGGCGCACATAAGCTCCGAATCGCGCCACAACACGATCCACGGCTACGAGACGAACACAGCACAGACGAGGACGACGCGAAGCGACGAGGACGAAGCGAAGCGACGAGGACGAAGCCAAGCGACGAGGACGACGCGAAGCAACGAGAAGGACGAACGACACGAACCAACCATGAATCCCTTCGTCCCGATCATACCAATATTCTACATCTACTACCGGAACAGGCACGGACGCGTACGGCGCAGAAGGTAAGTCAGACACCAACCACAAAACACATACAACACGTACACGACACATCACACACATACACGGGGAATCTGAATATACTTGCAACAGCAGCACCATAGGGGCGGGATGCCCATCACCAATGCCACATATGCACACAGGGGCCTGAATGCGCGCCACCACCCCAACCCAGGGGGGCTGGATGCCAACCACCACAACCACCCTTAGCCAGGGGGTGCCAAATGCCCACCACCACTACCACCCTTAGCCAGGGGGCAGGATGCCCACCACTACTACCACCCTCACCCAGGGGGGCAGGATGCCCACCACTACTACCACCCTTAGCCAGGGGGCTGGATGCCTACCACTACTACCACCCTTAGCCAGGGGGCAGGATGCCTACCACTACTACCACCCTCACCCAGGGGGGCAGGATGCCCACCACTACTACCACCCTCACCCAGGGGGGCAGGATGCCCACCACTACTACCACCCTTAGCCAGGGGGCAGGATGCCCACCACTACTACCACCCTCACCCAGGGGGGCAGGATGCCCACCACTACTACCACCCTCACCCAGGGGGGCAGGATGCCCACCACTACTACCACCCTTAGCCAGGGGGCAGGATGCCCACCACTACTACCACCCTCACCCAGGGGGGCAGGATGCCCACCACTACTACCACCCTTAGCCAGGGGGCAGGATGCCTACCACTACTACCACCCTTAGCCAGGGGGCAGGATGCCCACCACTACTACCACCCTCACCCAGGGGGGCAGGATGCCCACCACTACTACCACCCTCACCCAGGGGGGCAGGATGCCCACCACTACTACCACCCTTAGCCAGGGGGCAGGATGCCCACCACTACTACCACCCTCACCCAGGGGGGCAGGATGCCCACCACTACTACCACCCTCACCCAGGGGGGCAGGATGCCCACCACTACTACCACCCTTAGCCAGGGGGCAGGATGCCCACCACTACTACCACCCTCACCCAGGGGGGCAGGATGCCCACCACTACTACCACCCTTAGCCAGGGGGCTGGATGCCTACCACTACTACCACCCTTAGCCAGGGGGCAGGATGCCCACCACTACTACCACCCTCACCCAGGGGGGCAGGATGCCCACCACTACTACCACCCTTAGCCAGGGGGCAGGATGCCCACCACTACTACCACCCTTAGCCAGGGGGCTGGATGCCTACCACTACTACCACCCTTAGCCAGGGGGCAGGATGCCCACCACTACTACCACCCTTAGCCAGGGGGCAGGATGCCCACCACTACTACCACCCTTAGCCAGGGGGCTGGATGCCTACCACTACTACCACCCTTAGCCAGGGGGCAGGATGCCTACCACTACTACCACCCTCACCCAGGGGGGCAGGATGCCCACCACTACTACCACCCTTAGCCAGGGGGGCAGGAAGCCTACCACTACTACCACCCTTAGCCAGGGGGCTGGATGCCTACCACTACTACCACCCCCACTCATAGGATGGACAATGCATGACACAACAAGCACACCACAACCTAGGGAATGCAAGATTAAGACATCCCCCCACCACCATGACAAGCGTGTGAGCAGGCTGTGTCAAATGCCTACAACACCGAACATGACATTGAACATACAATGTGACCCCCTAGCACATGTGCCACACATATATGTGTGTGGCACCCACAATGCAAGCAGCCCATGACCATTGTGGCAATGGGGCCTAAACCCCCATCATCACAGTGACCAAAAGGCAAGTGTGGGGTCCATAGCTGAAGCACATTTTGACCATTGTGGCAATGGGGTCTAAACCCCCATCATCACAGTGACCAAAAGGCAAGTGTGGGGTCCATAGCTGAAGCACATTTTGACCATTGTGGCAATGGGGTCTAAACCCCCATCATCACAGTGACCAAAAGGCAAGTGTGGGGTCCATAGCTGAAGCACATTTTGACCATTGTGGCAATGGGGTCTAAACCCCCATCATCACAGTGACCAAAAGGTAAGTGTGGGGTCCATAGCTGAAGCACATTTTGACCATTGTGGCAATGGGGTCTAAACCCCCATCATCACAGTGACCAAAAGGTAAGTGTGGGGTCCATAGCTGAAGCACATTTTGACCATTGTGGCAATGGGGTCTACACCCTCATCATCACAGTGACCAAAAGGTAATTGTTAACAAAGAAAGAGCTGCAACTGCCAAACTGCATGGATCATTCCTGGTCACAGAACCAAAAACTCATCTGTGGCAAAGTAGTGTATGTGTCCCATTGCAACATAAATTGGGGGAGCCAAATACTGCAGTGCAAATGAAACATTCCTTTGGCCATGTGCAGACAAACAACACCCATGGGGGCTGAGACCGTCAACAGTCATCAATGACACAATGACAGAAGTGACCATCAGAATGCAGAACCACATATTTGCACCAATGGGCACACAAATGCAGATACCCTGTGGAGACAGCAGATGTGAGGTGAACAGATACCATACCATGGCAGCAATGGGACACACAAACCATGATCACTGTGCTGACCGATGACCTAGGAGTCCCAGGGACAGCAGGGGAAACACACCAAACAACATACAGCCAATGGCACACCCAAGATATGCCAATGCAGTGGTGCAGATGCACAAACACAAACAGGCAGACCAACACTGTCATCATACACAGCAGGTGAGGGGTGGGGGTGCCAGTGTCCCCAGGCAACAACACAACACATGAGGAGAGCTGAATACCAATCATACAGATGTGCATACACTGCCACACTAAGCTAACTCATGGATCCAAATCCCCTATGTGGGCAAGCAGGCATTGACAGGTGAGAGGGAGCACAAAACACACATGTCACACAGGCACGTAGGAACAACAACTGACACAGCAAGTCACAGACACACCACAGCACCACCCCCAGGGCCCCCACAATGTGGTGACCCTGGGCTGAAGAAAAATACCACTGTGATGACAAAGCTAAATGTCGTTCACACTGTGAACCACAGTCAGGTGTCCTGAGCAACTAACTACCATCACACCTACACAAGCACAAATCAATCAGCATGGCCAGTAAGCCAAGGCCAACATGGAGGCAGGGGACTAGCCGGGCAACAACTCTCATCTGCACACACTCAACACCACACCCCTCGACCTCCAACAATGTGCAGCAGTGAAGTACACATGCACTGGTGACATTGCACATGCACCCATGACTATTCCAGGGTGGTGGGTGGGAACCAAGGTGTAGAAACACATCACACATGGACACTCAACAAGACTCCTGAATGTCTGACACACTGCACACTACTCTGTACATGGACATGACGGCAATACCACACCGACCAATGGGATCCCAGCCACAGTCACACACCAATGAAGAAGCCAAGGTCACCCACAAAGAACACACATAGACAACAACCAACATTGCAGCCCGGACCCTAAGGAGTGCCAGCAGTCACACACACAACGTGTCACAATCACTGAAAGATAACACAAACTGGAAATCACATGACAGGGGCAAACAACAAGTGCCAAAGGGAAACCTGACTGTGACCCATCTGCGTCAGCACACAAACTCTGCCCTGACAGCAAACACACCTATGGGTGACACCCTGATGACCAGTAATGTGCCATGCACCCACATCACAGAGAACACAGGGAGAAGACTTTGGGGGAACATAGCTCAAGTCAGCAAGCATCACAAACAGGTACAACACTAGGGATCACAGCATGCGCAGATGAATGGAAGTGAACACACAGACATGCACATACAACACACACCTTGGGCGCAGGCAATGTCACACGTGTACACACTGCCATGAGGGGACTCCACTCCTGTGTGAGGAAAGCTGTGCCATATGTTGCCTCAGTAGGGCCCCATCATGTCAGCTGAGCACTTGGTCACACAATCAACAATTAGCACCAAATGAGGGCTCCCATCACATCAGCCTGGTCATGGATGTGCCAACGGAATCATCAGCACAGATCCAACACACTTGTATAGCAATGTTGCACTGACTACACGGATGAGTCCCTCCCCATTGATGCCCAAACCTGCATGTCCACTGGAGATGGCAACACGGTCAGGGAAGTAGACAAATGCAACGATGGCAGGCACAACAGATGTGCAGGGGTGGAAGCCACAGATATGAAATTGCCAATGTAAGTAGGAAACCCATTGCCAAATACTGAACACATGACACCCTCAGATGCTGCTATTGATGACATGGATACACCACATGATAGGACACATTCCCCCTGGACCACATGGGTTCCTGCACAGTAACACTTCATAATCATGAGACCAGATATCACCATCACTGCAGCAAGGGCATGGTTAGCTGCACCAACAACATGTACATCTGAAGCATGAGCACTAGAGAAAAGAAAGTTGCTTTATTCAGCATATGTGTTGAGGCCAAACGAAGTCCTGAAAAAGAGCAAAGGCCAATGGCCAGTCCATTGTCAAAGTTCAAACAGGGTGACACTGGCAGATGTCACCCTACGCATGCCTGCACAATACCAGGGACAATCCACTAGGAGGGGCAACCGGGGGGCAGGCCAGGCACCGCAGGGACAGGATCAGGGCTCACCAGGGGGAGTCAGGGAAGGGGTGGTGGGTGCAGGAGAGCCACTGACAACTGCAGTGGAGGTGTCTGACATGGTGTGTGCCGGCACAACTGGGGGGCATGACACAGATGTCGTGGGTGCCGGCACAACTGCAGTGGACCCTGCAGATGGGGTGGACAGGTCCGCCACTGCAGTGCCCAAGTCAGACAGGGCGGTAGTGGACTCCACTGCAGTGCCTACCTCCAGGGGAGGAGAATGGGGAACAGGCAAGGTGGGTTGGACAGAGGGGGGGACACCCTCACCACATCAGTGGCACAGACAAGCGCAGCGGGGGGTGTGGTGCTGGGAGAGCAAGTGGCAGGGGGAGAAGGCCGGAGCATCTTGGGGATGGTATATCTGTGGGTGGGGGAACCTGGGGCAGGGTGTGGTGGGGGCACCTGTGCAGTGGGGGCCTGAGGGATGGAGGACGGAGACCTTGTGCCTGAGCTGCAGGGTGGTGGCGGGGTCTTGCTCTTAGCACTCCGGGGGGACTTGCGGGTGGGGGCCTCAGTCCGTCTGCGCCTGGGGGAGGGTGTCCGGGGGCGAGGGGCACTCTGCTCCGTGTGGGTGGGGGATGTTGAGCTGTGACTACCACTCCCATCATGCTATTGCCTCCACCCCCCTTCCCAGCATGCCCATGCTTCCTTCCTTTTGACTCTGCTTCCCTGTGGGGTGGGCTGGCTGTGCTGACAGGATGGCTGGGAGTGTTGTCCTGGCAGTTGTTTGGCTAAGAGTCCCAAGAGTGTCCCTGTGCTTCACACAACATAACCCAGGGTGGTGGTGCTTTGTGGGATCTTGTGTTAGGATGGAGGGCATTGCATTCTACCAGGTGGGTACTGTGGAGTTTGTGTTGGGGGGGTGTGAGGGGAGGTGCTGGTGACTATGGTCAGTGCTGCAAGTCCCCCTTCCCACCCAGCCAGCCGGATATCCCACCATGGAACGTGCTTGCATTGCAGGGAGTGTAAGTTGTCTCTCAGGATGTCAGTCAGTGGTGTCCTGCTGTTTGTTGGTGCACAGTTCCCAGCAGGGCCTTGTGCTCCCCGCAGCAGTAGCCAGTGTCAGCCATTTTGTGAGTCCTTCTCCACTCCCTGTGATGTGAGCATGGTTCAGGGTGGTGTTGATGGGACAGTTGTGGGGGGGCAATATGTGTGACTGCGACTCCCATGATGCTATTGGCTACACTGACTTGGCCAGCATACACAGAATTCCTTCCTTTGAGTGGTCTTCACTGTGTGTTGGTGTTGTTGTGGTGGCTACATGTGTGGATGTGTGTGTTAGTTCTATTTGTGCCACTGCCTAGCTGTAGTTGTGGTTGTGTTTGTACATGTGTTGGCACAGTTGGATGTGACTTTTTTGATGGCATGTGTTGTGTTTATCTGACTGACATACACATTTTGGGATGATTCTGTTCTAGTTGCTGTGTAATTGCTATGAGTGCATGGTTTGACTCTCCCCTTGACAGTGATGTGTGTGTTTTGTGGCAGTTTATTGTGTACATTTGTTGTGTACTCACCAGGCTCTGGGATGTCCTCTAGTCCATATACGCTCACTGGCGGAAGGATGGCCCGCACCTTCTCCTCCCAGGGCCTGAGGTATACTGGCTTGGCAGGAGGGCCACTGCCGGTGTATTGGCTCAGGTGGTAGTCTTTCTTGAGCAGCTCCCGGACCCTCCTGCGCACGTCATACCACCTGTTCTGGATGTCGGTCTTTGTGCGCCGACATGGTGATTGGGCGTTCACCCTGTTGATGATCCTCTCCCACATCTTGGTTTTCTGCGACATGGGGGTCTGTTGGACCAGAGTGCCAAACAGCTGTGGCTCCACCCTGAGGATCTCGTCTACCATGACTTCCAATTCACTATCTAGGAACTTGGGATTCTTCTTGGGGGGCATGGTGATGGGTGGTGATAGTGGGTGATGTGTGTGTTGGTGTGCAGGTGAGGGTGTGTGGGTGTGTGTTGTGCTGGGTGTATGTGAGGTAGGTATTTGTTGGTGTGCTGCTGGTGTGTGGCTTGTGTGAGGGATGAGCTGTGGGTGTGTGGTTGCTTTCTCTTGGGTGCTGGCAGTGGAATGGCATTTGCAAAGGCTCATGGTAGTGATTTGTGTCCTTTATATAGGTGGAGTTGTTGGTGTGTCTTTGTTCTCTGTCCCCACCCCCCAGTATTTATTGGCTTGGTAATTGCTTGTTTGGCCTTTTTTGGTTGATTTTTCCTTTGTGCTGTTTGTGTATGTTGGAAACGTTCTTGTGACCGAGTCGGACCCTGCATTGGTCTCGTACGGTGTTTTCCGTTTCGTTCACGCTGTGTTTGTGCAGTTTTGTATGCTGCGTACGCGTCGGTCGCGGTGTATTGTGTTGCTTCGGCTCGGTTTTGTATGCGTGTCGGTCGTACGGCTTGTCCTCCGTCCGACTCGGTCGTGTTTTCGCGCCTTGCATCGTACTTTGCAGGTTGGAGTTGGCGGGTACGATTCGGTCGGATTTGTTCCGGGTGCGTGTCGGTCGGTTGGATTCGCGTGTTTTTCCGGCCGGATTGCTATTTTCCGAGCGGCTCGGTCGGTCGGCTTGGTTTCCTGACGTGTCGGTCGGATTTATCGCGGCTTGCATCGTACTTGGCGTGTCGGGCGCCACTGGTACGTGTCGGTCGGTATTTTTCCGGATCCGAGTCGGTCGGTGCTTTTTCCGGCCCGAATCGGAATCGACCCCATAGTCTTTAGTCTGCTTAATTTACCCAGGCCACCAATAGCGTTGTTTCAATAAAGAAACAGTCGCCGTAACTCCTGCATGTGCAGAACCTATCCCTTCGTGTGCTGCTAGAATTAAACCTAACCTACGATCCATGTTTGGAATTACTCTATCCCCCACTCCAGGAATCTGAGCAAATGGAATGTTATTGGCTTCTAACTTGTAGGAGTATTTGAGTGGAAACCTTTTTGGTACTGCTTTGCTGTTTTTGCGCGAATCAATGACAGCCACCATAATCTCACCGTCTATTCTCGTTTTAGAACAAGTGATTGCAGCTACAGAAGATGTGCGTACAGCCCCCTTTGCGGCTTCATCAGCCAATGAATTCCCTTCAACGTGAACGCCATCACGTTGATGACTCAGTGTATGTATCACGTGAGCTCTCGGTAGTTCGGTTTTCAACTCCACTACCTGTTCCCATAGCATTTTATGCTTAATTGTGCCACCTTTTGCATCTTTGAACCCGTTTTGAACCCAGTGCTGCAAATATTCATTATATGACTGTACACAGTAAAATGAATCGCACACAATTAGTGTGGGGAATTCTCAATCCGTATTTACCAGTGCCAGTATCAAGGCTTTTAACTCTGCCAGCTGTGCCGTGCAGTGTCCTAGAGATTGCGTTTTTGTGCAACTTGGGTGGAACTTTCCATCCCGCATGCGACCTTTAACTATTGCGCATGCCGCGCTATATTGTTGCTTACTTCCTATGGCCGGTTGAGCTGATCCGTCAGTGTAAATTATATATTCATACTGATCTAGAGGCATTATTTCGTTTGGCAGAGGATATTCTTGTTCATATTTAAAATTTGGGTCGTACCTGTATTCTACATCTGTTGCAGTGAGAGAATTAGCCCATTGTATCCATCTTAGATGTAAGGCTTTAGCGTTAGGAACGCTTGCCTTTGTCGCAGCCTCTAAGGCTGGAACCGAAGTCACTACTATTATTCGTTTCCCTTGTGCCAGTGCTCTTTCACTCACTGCAGCAGTCTGTACTGCGGTTAGAATCTTTTCTGTAGATGCGAAGCGCATCTCAGCATTTTTATACAAATGTGATTTGTATGCAATTGGTACTGTTTCACCTTCATTATATGTTAAATAGGTGTACCCAGATTGAACCGCAACTATACGGATCACCAGGTTGCGTACGTTTACGCATGTCTGTAAGTGTTTGGAAGCTATCATGTAAGGAACGAAGGATATCTGTGTGTTCCTGTGTCCACTGTCTTACTGAAAAATCAGGTTTTATTAAATCGTAGAAAGGTTTTACTCTTTCTGCGTAATCCAAAATGTATGTTCTGCCAAAGTTCAGGAATCTCAGGATTGATTGTAAGTTTTTCAATGATTTTGGAGGTTGGAGCAGCGCGCACTTTTCTAAAAAATTGCCTGCCAGGCTTTTCCCTTTACTGGAAAGCTCATATCCTAAAAACAGGACACTGAGGTGGGCAATATTTGATTTTTTAAAGTTGAATTTGTAGCCCTCAGATGCAAATTCCAAAATTATGGTGTTCACTCTGTTCAAGTGCTCCTCTAGGTCATAAATATCATCCACATAGGACAATGCCTCTTCATCCAAATTTTGAAGTAACTCAGTTACTCTGGCCGAAAACAACCCTGGGCAGTTCTTATAACCCTGGGGGAGTCGACAAAATTGACGCTAAGACCCTAGCGCTGAGAATGCTGTTAGATACCTGCAAATGTCTTAGTGCAAGTGTTTAAATGTCTATAATCTAAAACTAAACGATATGAATTGTCAGGTTTCATGACCGGAAACAAAGGATTATTCATCGATGAGGTGCAATTTTCGATCACCCCTTGGTATTCAAGTTGATCTAAGATCTCCCTGACCTGTTTTTTAGCTTCTTGCTTTATTGGATACTGCCTCTGTGCAGTTGGAGTATTTTTTAAGGGAATTATGTGGTGGGTTGAATCCTCATCCCATCCAACATGGCTTTTGTATAATGCAGGGGCTTGGGCTACCGCCCACTCCTGCGCATATGTGTGTTTTAGGTGCCTGGGAATATGGTCTGAGAATGCCAGTAAAATTACCGTTTCTCCTTTAGGGCAATCCATGACGAATGCTGGCGGCCAATCCTGTTCAGCTAACAAAATGTCATAGCCAAATGACAGATTCTCCCAAAAGAGACCTCTAACTGTCCTACATTTGTCCCCCTCCATTTGGAGTGTTATTTCATATAACTTATGTGGGACACTTACCCTAGTATCTGGTGTCTCTACCGTGATATAATCATTCAGGTCCGCTGTCACCAGAAATTCCATCAGGTTCTGGCGAGCTATTGTTACTTCTGCCGCACTGTCTAGCATCGTCAGAGCCCATTCCCCGTTCAGTAGTCGAGTCCTCAGAATTCTGGGCATGTCTGATCTTTAGACCTGTAACCTTCTTCTTTTGAACTTTGGCTTTTGTTTTGGTTTCTCTTCTTTTTTAGAAGTGTAATCTTGAGCGTGCTGCTTGTCTCTGGACTTTGTACGCTCTTCTTGTCTGTCTGACCGTCCTTCCCTTTCGGAGATTTTTGATGAACCCTGAAAGGAACGAGAGGAACGTGTATCAGTATCCTGATACCTGTCAGGTTTCCTAATATTATCCCTATTCCTAAGGTTATACCTCTTTTTGGAGGGCTCCCGTGGAGGAGATCTACCTCTTGATTGAGATCGGTTTCCTTTAAAGTTTTGTTGTTTTTTATTGTCCCACTTCTTCTTTGTTGTAGCAGGTATCTGCTCAGAAGTGTTCTTTTCAGGACTGTCCATCAGTTGTGGTTTTAAAGCTTTCCCATCCAAACTGCCTCTGCCTAATTCTGCATATGCAGTTTCAATTATTTTCGGTAGTTCGTGTTCTTGTTCTAAAGGACTGAACTCCCTTAGGTGTTGGTGGATAGCCACTGAAGCTGCTTCCCCTTTAATATTAGCTAATATTATGGCTGATACCTGGGCATAGTTACCTAGTAACTTCATCCCTAAGTTCAGGGCAGGCTCTGCTCCGTACTTGTTTTGTATTTGTCTCAATACGTCTGGTACTACTGCTAATGACGGTATACTATGTGTTCTGGTATAAATGGCAGCAAAGACTGTACCCCAAGTGGGACAATCCTCTATTTGTGGTGTTATCCCCATGGGCAAGCAGATTGTTAGCATTCTGTGTTTTTCATACGGGGTAGTATTTGGGAATACTGCCTCTAGCTGTGTTATTTTCTGAGCTACCCAGAATGGCATTTGTTCACGTTTTGTGGGCATTTTACCCATCACAGCATGTAATGTTTGTGGTGTGATTTTAGTTGCTGTACTCTGAACTTGAGTTCTATTTGTTGCAACTATTGCTGGTTGGACTGTAAGTGTCCTCATGACAAATTGACTCAAGTTTCTGTAAATTTTTATCAATTCTTTGTGTTGTGTGAGTAAGTCTCCTAGTGGCATTGTTTCAATGTCAGGATGTGGTGTGTAGGCCGCTAATATTGGACATGTTGCCCCTTCTCTTCCGAGCGGGCCGAGTCTCACTTTTCTTCTTATGTGGGGGTGCCTTTAAACCAGTATAAGTGTTCCTGGTACGTGAGCGGAACCCTCAATGCCCTCAAACGGACAATATTCCACTGGTACATCTCCTTCTGTGTAGGAGTGAAATTTTTTGTTCTTGCATTTACTGCCGGGAATGTAACCCACAAATAAAATACCTCTGTTCTATATGATTTGTGTGCCTCAATCACGAAAGCTACTATGCCACCCCTGGCTGTTACACCATGCACAAGTAGTTTCAGGGTGACTGTATTTATAAGATTTTCTGCAATCGGAATTGCATCTGCATTTTCTTCTTCATCTGAGAGGTGCAAACTATGCACAACTCCCTCCGCGTTTTCCACGCCTTCAGTCATTTTTTAGAGGAAGAAGTATTTCAAGGAAACTAAGATAAGGTGTTTTTGCACAATTTTAGGAACACTGTGTCCTTCAAGCTTGATTTACCAACAGCAATAAATAGGATTTTTTAGCCTACTCAGCTGTGGCGGAGTTTGTGCCCACCCACTCCAGACGTCTGTGGTGTTTTGTGAGTAGGGGTATCTGAGAATAGAACGACTGAACTACTCAGATTCTACTGTTAAATAAGTACCCAACCAACGTTGGCGATTCCATGTCGTGTAGTTCCTATATAACCTATACAGGATCTGCGCGTTTGGATAACATAAACTGTGAGATTGGTGGCGGACTGATTCCGTGCACCCCCACCGGATACCTTAGCCTGTCTGTATCAGCTAGCTCACAGTGCCACTATAATCTCCTCTTACCAAGGAGAGAATAGTTTCTGGCAACCTCAGAACATGACAACCCTGATCCCTCAGAATCGTGGAAACAATATATTACCTTTCGCTCAGTCACTCGTGCTCACTTAGTTTGTCTCAGATAGATACACAGAATAAACAGGCTGGGCGTTTTCAATAAGAATTTATTGAACAGTTGTTATTCTAGTGTAGAATAGATGAGCTGCAACAACCATTAGACAGTAGCAGAGATATATGATTAGAAGTACTACAAAAGTAAAGGGATGGTAAAGTTCTACCACCTTGCAGAAATCATGAATATATACAAGTACATAAAACACATGATAAAAAGTGCGTACTCCTACAATGCCTCCCTAACTAGATGTACCTAAATGTACCTAGCATCTGTGTAGGTGTTATGCCAAGAATACGTCTAGGATCTAGTCAACCCCATTACCTGAGAATGAGAGAATATGGGATCCCGTCCTGGTCTCGAGTTGGACACCCCGCGAGGGATGTTAGACCACTGCGAGCTGGAGTGTCTGCATGCAGGAACATCAGCGTCTCCGGTCAGTGTGTCAGCCGGAAAGTCTTGGTCTCCTCTCTGCTTCTCAGCAAGATGTGATGTATATATACCCATAGGTCTCCCCAGGGGTCCTATCTTGCTGTGTTACTGTGTCGGCCTAAAGGATGGCGTTGGGCCTGAACTTTATACAGAGATATTGTACAGGAGATGTTAGTCCTGCTGTGCTTCCAAGAAGCCTCATGCATAATGTATGAGATTCGAACTAGGGGGAAACCCGCGTTCTGAATGCAGTGTCGTATCTATGTAAAAGGTCAGTCCCTAAGAACCGTTATGTATGTAATGTACGGAAGAATATAGGTGAAAGGTTGCAATGTTACCTGCGCCTATATAGGGTACCTATATGGAATATAACAATACATTAGACCTCCTTTTCCTCCAACATCAAAGCCATTAAAATCCTACATATTGTCTCGTTAACCTGGACAGATCACTTTTTAATCACTTTTTCTGTCTCGCTTCCAGGTGATAAAAAAATTAATTGAGCAGACCTCTCATTAATCCCTAAGAGATCCTGGAGTCGCATAACTGATGAAACATTCTCCAATCACTTTATCCCCCCGCTGAATGATGTTGATAAACCCCTTATTAATCAGATTGAAACCCTCAATGTTGTGATTCTAAGCTCATTAGACAACTGCGCTCCTCTGAAAATCAATACATCAGGTAGAAGCTCGCACTCAGAAAAATGATACTCTGCTGAACTAAGATTAACAAAAAGAAATGCAAAAACTTTGAACAGAAGTGGAGGTTTTCAAGAAATAAAACAGATCATTTAAAATATAAAGACGAACTGAAAAAAAACCATAAAGCCCTAAGGAGAGCTAAGAAGAATTATTTTATTCAAAGAATTGAAGAGAACAGCAGTTTTTCTAAAGAATTATTTAAAATTGTGAAAGAGTTCACCCAGCCAAACTGTCTCAATCGATTTTCCCCACAGAGGCCCTCTGTAAGGAAATCGGAAACTATTTCACTGACAAAATTGAAAAGATCTATTCCTCCTTTGTGACCCAATGATCTCTGGATGAATTTCCATGGGTCTCCATGGGCCCCCACCAGATGCCAACATCCATCTGGGAGCTTTCGAACAAATCACAGAAGAACAGGTAACAAAGTTGATGATGGAGCTCAAATCTGGTCTACTCTCGATTAGCCACTTTACTACGTCCCCATTTTACGCAAATATTTAACCAATCCCTTACAGAGGCAACTTATCCAGAGATTTGAAAAGAAGCCGTATTACTACCCCAAGCCAAAAAAACAGGAATCGACATTTCCATTCTTTCCAACTACTGACCTATATAGGTTCTTCCATATATGTCAAAAATTAGGGAAAATTAGTGAATAGCCAATTAACAAATTTATTAGAAAAATAGCAATCTACTGAACCTTTCACAGACTGGTTTTCGAGCTCCAAATAGCACTGAGTGCACACTGTTTGCCAGTTGATCAGGGCAAGGCCACTGCCCTGATCCTACTTGACCGGTCTGCAGCCTTCGATAAGGTTTCCCATAGCCTGCAGATCAACAAACTTCATGAAATTGGCCTACATTTGAAAACCCTTCAGTGGTTTGATTCTTTGCAAGCAAAGAGAATGCATACAGTCAAGTTGGGCACTTTCAGATCCTATTCTTACACATCCAAATGCGGAGTGCCTCAAGGCTACTCTTTGAGCCCCACTCTTTTTAATGTCTATGTTTCCCCATTAGGAAACATAGTAAGGAAAAGGAAATGGGGCTTCGATGTCTGTTCTTATGCAGGTGACACCCAGTTGATTATACCACTGGGGAAGAAACAAGACAAAACCAGAGGCAAATTACTTGAGTGCCTCACCAAAGTAGCAGGATGGATGACAAATCATTGTCTAAAACTAAACTCTGACAAAACAGAGATCCTGCTATTTGGTGGGGCCCATCTGATTTGGGACATCTCTTCCTGGCTAGACTCACTGGAGGATATGCCCACTCCTAAAAAATCGGCTAAAAATCTCAGGGTCATTATTGACGACTCTCTTTCCATGCAGGAACATATCAGGGCCACTTGCGGTAAATGCTTTGGCATCCTCAAACTCTTGAGAAGCCTGTTTAAGTCTATACCAATAGCCTTGTGAAGAATCATAGTCCAAGCTCTGATAACAAGTAGATTGGACTACGGCATGGCTGATTACCTCCTCACGAGATTGCAGGTAGTTCAAAATGCTGCAGCTAAGCTAATTTGTAATATGGACAGATTCAGTTCAGCATCGGCTTGCTTGGCAACCTTACATTGGCTACCAATGCGAAAAAGAGCCACTTTCAAACTTCTATGCCATGCTCATAAGGCTCTGTACAACACTTGGCCTGAAGTTCCACAGGCTAGAGTTGAATTTTATAAGCCTACGTGAGGATTGAGATCCCGTAATCTAGATCTAGCCAAATGAATAAGGAAAGTCAGAACAGGCGTTCATTTTCGTATTTGGCTGCAGCCCAGTGGAACTCTTTACTCCTTGATCTCCCCTTTACCGATAATCATATTTGGTTCAGAAAATAATTAAAAACCTCGCTTTTCTTGGGAGAATGTCCCTTCTGTGTATGATTTAATTCATTATGGTTCTCACAGTTTAAAGGATAGGGTGCTTCCTTGCGCCGTAATATCCCAATAGGGATGAATGTTGTGCTCTACAAATACTGTAGATAAATAAATAATCATATTATTTTTGCATTGTTTACCCTTACTAGGTTCAGTAGGATATTCACTGTTAGAGACTCATCATCTTTTGATCGTTTCAAGATGGCCCCCATAGTGATTGTTGTATTTTTTGTCCTTTGTCGTTTTTGTTTCGATATTTGGGTTGCACTGTAATGAGTTGTGTCATCTGATCAATGCATCGTTGTTTGTTTGCTGTACTTGGATTAAATACACTGTGATTTTGCCCTGAATGATCGCTTTACTGGGGGATGGCGTTATTTTATAACATTAACATTATTTCTTATGGGGTGCTGCCTTCATTGTTGTCTATGGGAGTGTGTTACAATTAAAATAAGTGACCATGTGTGATGGTGGACTGTTTTGGGTCTGTTTTGTGTGGTAAATTTAGAACTTTAGAATTTGTGTTTGTGAATAGCAATGAGCTTACCCTCTCTCTCTTTCTTTCTCTCTATGTATGTATATTACCCAGTGGTGGTCGCCACTAGGTAGTTAAAGTTAGGTCTGCTTTTCCATAGAAAGAGTGTTTTTTGGTTTCTAATAACTTCGGCCCCATTTGAGGAATCTTCACAAAACTTTTTTTTTTTAAAAGGTCATCCACATCAGCTCCTTCCTGGAAGATTTTGGGGTTATCCGTTAAGTGGGGGCCGAGAAATAAGCGGTGTCCCAAAACTGAAAATCCCCATGCATTTTCCATAGACTTCTTTAGACAAGTCTATAGCAATAACGGCTGAACGGAATTAAACCAATTTCGGCAGGAAGCTAGATCTTGGTCTGCAGATTGTGCTTTTTGTGATTTATTGTAAATTTGTTTGGTAGTCTTTGAGAAATTAAGGGTAAAAAATAATTGTATATTTTGGAAGTTGGGCTTGCGAGAGTCCCTTGAGCCTTCCACAAGATCGTAAAATTGAAAATGGAACCCTGTAAATGGTCGAGAGGCCCGTTTTTCACTGTGAGCCTTCACGTTCTCGCGGGAGGCTCCCGTGAGTCCAGCAAGCGCTCTGATTGGCTGGCTGTTGGAATGTTAGAAATTAAATGGCTGCCATTAATGTTTATGTTGTACATTCATACTCCTCGCAACATGGTTCCTTGCTGTCATGAAGCCTTTCTTTGTGTTCCCTACTCCCCATCCCTTCCAGAATACCTGCGAGTATTCTAGCTTGTGTACACTGAATGTTCCACAGATGTCAGTTGTTGATCTGGTCAGCTGGTGAAGTGTTCACTCAGCTGTGTCTTAGAATAAAGCTACTGTCTTTACCCGATGAAGTCTACGAGCTGCTTCTTTCTACTATTTACGACTATTTGTCGACGATCCTGCGGAGCAGTGCTGACCAGACCAGAGAAGATGAGCTCGGGACGTCATTCTGGATCTGCATCCCGTTCCGGCTTGTCCCCTTCACAGCCTTGAGGAACACCTCCGACCAAGAACCCACGGCGGTCCACCTAACTGCTGCCATCCGGTGGTCAAGATCCCAATTTTGGCAGAGGAAAGAGAAAAAACGAATAGCAAGTACCTCTGACGTCACTACTCCTAACCGTGAGTCAGTTGCTGGGTTGCGCGTGTCTGCGCCACCCTCACGCACACAGCGCGTTGCTAAGAAAATGAGTTGCTAGGAAGCCTAGAAGCTGCGTTGCTAGGAAGTCAGAAGCCGCGTGCCAGCCTCCTCACCGCGCGTCATCACGCAACGCAGAGCGGCCATCTTTAAGTGCTGTTTCTTCGTCTGCTAACCAGCAATGCGCTACATAACAACATAATTACGGCCATCGGCCATTTTGATTGTAGAACAGTGTACTCGTTACAGTTTCCACACAATGCTGCTCACAACAAGCGTGTCACCTGGAGTAATCACCGCGCTTATTCTTCGGTGATGCGCACACCTGTAATACTTCTCGGTGACACGCACACCCTCAGCCGTGTCATAATTAGCGTGAGCATTTCTTTCTTTTCCTGTCTCTAGTTAAGCAATTGTCTCTGCGCTGCAACACCTGATACTGCCAGCCATCTACACTCAACCCACAGGTACTGTGTTATTTCCCACAAGTGCATGTCACACGGTGATGCGCACACCCGCAAGTTGAATTATTATTTCATCAACAATATTGAAATCTGTTTGTTTTGCATATGCAAATGTTTGAATTAATTGTGTATTTTCCCACAATTGTTTTATTGTCTACACAAAACATTGCTGTTGCTTTACCACCTCAATTTTTAAATGAACCCGGTACTCCTTCTATACCGTGGGAAGACTGGATAGTAATTTTTTTTTAATTGTATTTATTGGCATTTTAAAACAATGCTACAAACGATAGAAACAACAAGCCAGTTGCTAATCGATACATAATTATCTCGACATAGGTCCACCACGTCAATTACAAACATCATTGCATGCATGCTCGCTCCACAGCATAGGACTTGAAAAGGAGAAAATACATCTAATCATAAAAATGAACCACAGTTGTCACATTCCGAAAGACAGTTGAAGAACGAGTCCATTGCAGCACCCCTCAGGGCACACAATTAAGTAGACCCAGCGACAAACAATTGCGTAGTACTTCCCAGGAAATGCCCAACCCCCAGTCCCCCGCCCCCAAGTCACCCGTGCTGATTCATGAAAGTCCAGGTCATGACGTCGTACCTCCAGCAGCCTCCTGACGCTCTCGGGCCCACACAACAAAGGGTTCCCAGATGTCCCTGGGCCTGGATGCTGAAGGCATCAATTCCCAAAAGGTGGTCAGTTGTGAGTGTTCAAAGGTAACATCTCTAATCCAATCATTTTTAGAGGGAACCCCCTTACGTCCCCAGTGCATGGCAACTCGGCGTTTAGCAAATAGGAGTAAAAGTGCGTGCAGTTTGCGAACCTTGACGGGCGTGTCCTTGACATAACCTAACAACCCCTGTACAGGGTCGGGATCCCCGACCATGCCAATTATTTGGTGTATCACAGTAAATACGTTGGACCAATATGCTGCCAACCGTGGGCAGCTCCATGCCATATGTAAAAAAGTAGCAGGAGCAATTCCGCATCTCCAGCAGCTTTCGGCATCTTTCAGGCCCATGCGATGCAAACTGGAGGGTGTCCTATAAAATCTATGCAAGAACTTAAAGTGGATGAGACGAAGTTTATAGTTAGGGGACAATGCTGTAAGTTGGCAACAGCAATAAGCCCACTGGTCCTCCGTAAGTGGAGGTTGAAGTTCTTCATTCCATGCCAGGAGTGCCCGTGGCTGTGTCAAAGGGGCCGACGTTTGCATGTGATTATATATCCGGGTAATGAGTCTACGAGGTGAATCTGATTTAAGCACGTTCTCCAACGCATTCAGGGTTGGCGGGGCGTCCAGAAAAGTGGCATGAAGAGACCGACACGCAGCCCTAAGTTTGTAATATACGAATAGTTCCGAAAATGACAGTCTGACCCTCCGAGGACGTCGGAGGCGGCCGAAACGCTTCCTCAAGATAGAGGTCTGCGAAAGTACGGAGGTGCATTTTTTGTGCCAAATCCTTGCTAATACCTTCGCCAATAGCGAACAGCATAGGGTTATGTGCTAGGGGTATGGACGGGGCATAGAGAATAGGACTGCCAGCCCTCTTACGCAACTCATCCCATGCCCACTGCAAGGTCTCCACTGTGTCTATGCCATCTCTAGGACGCCTGTAAGCCTGATATAACGCAACTGGCAAGGGGATTGGTGCCGCAGCATCCGTTTCCACAGCCACATGAGGTTGAAAAGGGGTCGGATGCACCCAGTGGTGTAGAAATTGAGCCTGAGCACTCCATGCATACAATTGCATATCTGGGGCCCCCAAACCACCCTGACGTAGAGGGAGTGTCAAGAGATCCCACGAGACTCGCGCTTGCCCTCCCGCCCAGACCAAGGAGATCAGCAGGGATCGGAGAGTTTTAAAAAAGGCCTGCGTGATGGGGAGAGGTATGTTGACAAAGAGATAAAGGAATTTAGGCAGAACCACCATCTTGACCAATGCTATCTTCCCGGCTAGGGAAAGCGGAAGTTTAGCCCACGCAGTGACTTTCCCTTCCAACCATGTTATGGCTCGTCCGTAGTTCATGTCCCATAAATCTTGCATTTTTCTACTGAGCCATATGCCCAAATACTTCACGGGCTCGTCCGCCCATTGAAGAGGAAACTCAGAGGGAGCCTGGGTGGTGGCGTCCGTTAAAGGAAAAATAACTGATTTGGCCCAGTTAATTGAGATGCCGGAGAGGCCACCAAATCTAATAAATTCCCGCAGTAATGGATCAAGGTTCGACGCCGGGTCAGTCACGTACAGTGTGACGTCATCAGCATACAGCGAAATTAAGAGACTTCGAGCACTAAACCCAATCCCTTTGGCGGTGTGATGCTGCCTGATGCGTGCTGCGAGCGGCTCCATCGCTATTGCGAATAGTAGAGGGGATAGTGGGCATCCTTGCCTCGTACCTCGCGAGATACTAAACGGTGGTGATATAAGCCCGTTCACCCTGACCCGAGCCGTCGGTCTAGTATAAAGCAGACAAATAAGATTAATAAACAGCGGACTAAACCCCATGCGAATTAGAATGGCAAATAAGTACTGCCACTCAAGAGTGTCAAACGCCTTTGTAGCGTCTAGGAATACTGCAGCGGCTTGCACTCCGGGCTGCAAATAATGCAATTCTGAGAATAGGGTTCGCAGATTATGAGAGGTAGATCTCCCGGGAATAAATCCTGATTGATCTGGGCGAGCGATCAGCGGGAGTAAAGGCTGCAGCCGATTCACAATCAGCTTCGCCAATATTTTCACATCCACGTTTATTAATGACAGCGGTCTGTATGAGTCCAATTCATTTTCCAGCTTCCCAGGCTTTAACAGGGTGATTATTATCGCCTCGCGCATCGACGGTGGTACAACGCCCGACTCCCGAGCCTCCTCATAAAGCTCTAATAAATGCGGCGCCAGCTCCTCTACATAAGTCTTATAGAATGCGGTGGTTAGACCATCCGACCCGGGGGCCTTGTTCAAGGGTAAGCTCTTAATGACCTGAGCGACGTCCTCCACCGTAAATGGGAAATCCAGATACTCCCTATGCCTTTGACCCAGCCAGAGCAGCTCCAGGGAATCGAGAAAAGGCAGCAGGCCCTCTGGGCTAGATCCCTGTGTAGTGGTGTATAGCTCAGAATAAAAATGCGAGAACTCGTCTAGGATGTCTCTCTGACCTCCAATTACAGACTGATGTGCACTTTTCAGCTCAGTTACATATGCTGTGGACCTTGGGGCGCTGATCAGCGCCGCCAGAGTTCTCCCCGGCCTATCCCCCTCTCCGTACCTCCTGGCCTGGGCATGTTTTCCCAAAAATTTAACTTTGCGGGTCGCCTCTTCTTCAAATTCAAGCAGTTTCTCCTTCAATAGGGCCAGCATCTTGGGATCTTAAGAGGAATAGAACCGTGCTTCTAGGTCTTTAATCTGAGCTTCCATAGACGCGAGCGTCCCTCGAATGGCTTTTAACACCCTGGCCTGACGGGCGATGCAGTTACCCCGTACTACTGTCTTAAAAGCTTCCCATAAGGAAGCCACAGTATCCACTGATCCAGTGTTGAGGGTAAAGTAGTCAGTTATATCTCCCCTAATTTCTTCCTTAAAAGCCTCGTCTAAGAGGGCATCCTGAGGTAGCTGCCATGTAAACATCTGTGGAATAGAGTTGGGGAGTTCTAGGCGCAAAAGACTAGGCGCGTGGTCTGACAGAGACCGAAGGAGATGTGAGACCTCCCTGGTCCATGTAGCCACATCACGGGACACTAACCAGAAGTCTAGTCGTGACCACGCTTTATGGTACTCAGAAATACACGTCCCCTCCTTAGTTGTTGGGTGAGTATGTCTCCAGATGTCTACAAGATCCCCGTCTGAGAGAATGGCATTCAATGCAGCGCTAGCTGATGGGTGTAGCGTTCTAGATACCCCTTTCCTATCTAGTTCGTCATTTAGAATGGCATTGAAGTCCCCACCCCAGATAATGGTTTCACAGTTCGTCGCCCTCACCCTGGCCCATATATCTTGAAAAAACCCAGGGGAGTCAACATTGGGGCCATATACCGCAACCAACACAACTGGAATCCCACCCAGGGCGCCTAGTATTAGGACATATCTACCCTCTGAGTCAGTTTGTATTTCACCTTCCTTCCAGTCCAGACCCCATCTGATCAACACGGCCACCCCTCTAGAGTAATTTGAGTAAATTGATGAGTATACTGAGCCCCATCTGCTGTGCCGTAGTCTGGGAGAAGATGTGACACTTAGATTCGTTTCCTGTAACACGCATATGTCTATGTGATGTCTTATCAAATATGAATGGACTAACCTAGATTTCCTGCCATCGTTTATCCCTCGGATGTTCCATGTTAAAAAATGTAAACTGGTCATAGGACGTCTAACACAGTATAATGTAAAAGGCCAGTAGGAGCGAAACACAATAGCATAAGTGGTGGCACCCAGAGGCAATAGCCTGAAATGAAAAGCAATGGCCTGGCAAACAACATAACAACACATCCCCCCCCATCCCACCACCCACTCCAACCCCCCAATCAGGTTGTAGAATACCCATCCCAAACATCATAAAGAAGTCAGCAACAAGTGGGAGCTCTCCCGTGGGGGCGCAGTACTGCCGGCGTACTTCCCTGACAACACAGGGTGGCCAAGAAGACTGCGGAGAGCCGTGCTTATCCCACAAGTAATGTAAAGAAACCCAAAACATCAGGACTAGCAGATCGGGAACATGCTTAGGCTGTGTAGACCGAAACAACAAGAATCCCATAAGTCCCAGCCCATCTCAGTCCGCCATGTAACCAGCAAAAAACAATCAAGAAATATTATAAATGAGGTCCGACACCTGCAGAAAAAAGAACAGACCTACAAAACTGTGAAAAGAGATCCCCCCTCTCTATCTAGTCAGAAACGCACAGATCCAATACAAAGCATAACAACTCTAGCGAGGAAAGTAGCTTGGCTGCATCCGCGTCAGTCATTGTCACTCAGTCGGTCCTCAGCTGAGTCTGCAACCTTGGAGTGTTGTTTGGACTTCTTCCCACCAATGTGTTTAGCAAACTTAAGGGCGAACTTGGCATCCGTAAAAAAATGTGCAGACCCATCGTGAGTGACCTTGAGCTTGGCAGGGTACAGTAGCGAGTAGGGAATCTGGGCCTGCATCAGGATACGTATGAGGCTGGACCTCATTTCAAGCATCAGGGTGCGCAGATCCTCTCCTCGGTCGTCCGTCTGCGATTCCGGCGGCCTCTCCGCGCCAACCTCTGGATCCGATTCCATGATTCTGGTGGTCCTTCTCTGATCAAAGGTCAGCTTCGGCTGCTTCGCGTCCTGCTTACCCATGGCGTGCCAGCTGTCGCAGGGGCTCTCGCAAAATACTCCGGCGAGGCACGGCCCCGGCAGTCTAAGCGCAAGGGGACAGCCGTCAAATCTCTGCACCAATGGCTCGTCTACCGTCACCCCCGAAAGTGGAGTGTGGCCAGCATGCAGCACAGGCACATAGGACCATTCATGTGGCAGTCAACGAATTAGCGTCTCAGTCCCAACCAACGTGGGTCAGCCGCCTCAGATGCAGCGCTGTCAGTGCTTATTCAGCACCCGGCATGAGTCGCAGTTAGCAAGAATACCTTGAGTTTAGGCGTACTCCTCAGGCACAGCAGTTCCCGGCATGGCCCTGCAGCTGGATGATGCAGCACGATCCGCCCTCTTGTGCTCTCCCAAGGTGCACTTCACCACCAGGTGCCTCAATGCACACAGCGTAGTGTCCCCGCGAAGGCCGCCTCACTCACCGACGAGTTGCAGCACTTCAGGATTTCAAAATGGCGCACTAGGCCCTCGTCAAGCACCTCTGCTTCCGACCAGCCAGATCGTCACTGCACCTCCCGAGGCTCCAACCCCTCATGCGTTGTCGGTGATGCTGGTGCACAGCGCAGCCCCACTGGTGTCAATTAAGGGCCGGAGAGACAGCCAGCCTCACACAGGGTCTCCGGGCTCGCGCTGTTCACGGCAGCCTCCCGACTCCCCCGCTCCAGCCGCGAGCCACATCGCTGAAGTCGATGCGGCGGAGCCCGATGCCAGTCAGGGAGCCGGTACCCTCCCGTGGCCACCTCAGGGCTCCGCACTCCTCACCCGGTCTCCAAGGCGGCTGGGAGTCTTTCGCGCAGATCGCGGCCTACCTTGCATGGGGCGCCGCGGGCTCAGGTTTCGTTACAGCCGGCCGCGCACCCGTTTCTCCAGAGGCTGTAGGCAGGACCTCATCCACCG
Organism: Calotriton arnoldi; assembly: GCA_963921515.1. Taxonomy (NCBI): domain Eukaryota; kingdom Metazoa; phylum Chordata; class Amphibia; order Caudata; family Salamandridae; genus Calotriton; species Calotriton arnoldi. The sequence continues at coordinate 1,394,252 of CAWUFW010003094.1, forward strand.
GGGTGCACCGCTCCGCTCCAGGACCGAACCCAGGGACGGGAGTTGGCTCTCTCGGTTCCCCGCGTTCCGGTCTGTGTTGGGAACGCTGTTTATGTAGCAATAGCTCTCCAGGCATACGGATAATGAGAGGATTAATTCTCGGCCGGCGGAGCTCGCCTAGCTAGCAGCCATTTTGCAGCTCAGCAGGCCACGCCCCCCCCGGATAGTAATTTTTGATAATTATCTGGATGCCTTAGATGGACAAGAATTTTCAGAAAAACACAAAAAGGCATTACTTCTCAGCACATTGGGGAAAGAAGGTCAACGAGTCTTCAGGTTTCTTCCCCAAGCTTTACAAGCTAATGGCCAACCCTTGCCAGATGAATATAAGGAGGCCATATGTAGGTTAGAGGCAAGGTATGCAAAGGAAGAGAATTTAGTGATGAACCGATATAAGTTCTACACCCACCGGCAACGCAGTGAGGAATCTATCGATGAGTTCGTTGCTAGACTGCGAGAACTTTCCGTAAAATGTAAGTTTGGAGCAATGACAGACGAACTAATTAGGGACCAGTTGATCGTCCAATGTAATAATTGTAAAATACAGGAGAGACTGTGGGCGGCGAAGAATCCCACGTTAAAAGTTGCTATTGACCTAGCTAAAGTGATTGAACAGTCTGAAAATTGCATGAAGGAACTACAGAAAAGTAGCATACACCAAGAAGTGTCTGAAGTTTCTGAAAAGAGTGTGGGGGAAGAGAATGATTTGGGTGATGACGAATCCGTAGCTTTAGTAAGGAACAAGAATAGACCCTTCAACAGTAAAAACACATTTGTAAGGACACCTGGCAAGTTTTGTCCGAGATATGGCAGCAATGGGCACACGTCCGAGTCAAAATTCTGTTTCGCGTCAAACAAAGAATGTTTGAAATGTGGTCCTCTGGGTCATTTCTCAAGAATGTGCAAAACCAAAAACCGTCCCAAAGTAGCAGTTGTTCAAAAATTCTATACTGAAATCAAAAAAGAGAAAGAGGTTGTTAGTAGTTGACGATGGTAATGTTGCCATGGAAAATGAAAAGAGAGAGAATAGGCCAAAAGCTTTATTTCTTATTGATGGTCAGCAAGTGTCCCTTATGGTGGACACGGGTTCCAGGTACACCATTATTCCCAGATCTATGCTAGATAAAGAATTGGGTACTAGAACCTTACAGCATAGTGACATATTCCCTGCAGAGTACCAAGGCGACACCATAGACCTTTTTGGTTACTTTGAAGCAGATATTTCCTTCGCCAACAGGTCTACTAAGGGTAAGGTCTATGTAGCAGTTGATGGACCTCCTATCTTAGGTTGGATTCATCAATATGATCTCCATATTATTGTCAACCCCAGGGTGCCTTTTTAGGTCATGGTTGTGGATGATCACACTTTGAATGATATTCTTTAAGAGACTAACGCTGTGTTCAGGAACGAACTAGGTGAATTAAAAGGGCATGCTCATAAGATTCAATTGAAAAAAAAACGCATTACCTGTCTAGCACAAGCTAAGAAGAGTCCCCTTAGTAGTCAGGGATGAGTCAGGTCTTTAATAGACGAGATGCTTCAAGGTGGGGTGATTGAACCGGTTGAGGCGCCACTTGGGTGTCTCCAGTCGTTATTACCAAGAAGGCTGATGGAAAACTCAGGTTTTGCGTGGACTTGAGGTCACTAAATAAGTGTGTGGTTGCAGACACTTTTCCCTTGCCCAATATCGGTGAATTAGTGTCTACATTGAAGGGGGCGAAGTTCTTCTCGAAATTAGATCTCAAGAGCGCATATCACCAGATAAAATTGCATGATAGCTCAAAACACCTTACAGCGTTCATAACGACAGAAGGTACATTTCAATTCGCACGTCTCCCTTTTGGGCTAATCTCAGCAGCCAGCGTGTTTCAGCGAATGGTTACTGAAATCTTTAAAGGCATTCAGAAAGCAGTGTTCTTTCAGGATGACATCCTTGTTTATGGGGACTCCATCGCTGATCACAACCAAGTACTCAAATCTGTCCTGCAGGGAATTGCTGAAGCCGGTCGTACACTTCGCAAGGAAAAATATTCTTTTCTTGTCAACAGATTGAGTATCTTGGGTATGAAATCTCGGCTCTGGCAGTGAAGCCCAAAAAGAACATCTTGTAGGCCATTCAATTAGCTCCATGTCCTTCTGATAAGGACCAGTTGAGGTCCTTCATGGGGCTAATAGAATATTACTCAAAATTTGTGAAGAAATTTTCTGACAAGACGTTGTCTTTAAGGTTCTTACTCAAGAAAGGTGTGAAATTTACATTGGGTAATGAACAAGCCACCTGTTTTAACTTGATAAAGAAAGAAATATGTGAAGCTAATGTTTTGGCACCGTTTGACATAAAACTTACCTCTGTTGTCATGGTCGATGCGAGTGCCACAGGTCTTGGTGTGGTGCTCTTACAGAGATATCCTGAAGGTGAGAGAACCATTGCTTTTGCCTCCCGTACTCTCACCTCGTCAGAGCAGAACTACTCTGTTATTGAAAAGGAGGCACTCGCTGCTGCTTGGTGTGTTCAGTACTTCCGTACTTATCTTTGGGGCACAAAGTTCCTTCTTAAGACTGACCACAAACCTTTGGTTCGTATATTGTCACCCGGTGGTGCGGGCAAGGGTTCTCCCAGGTTGGCAAGGCTTGCAGCCAAACTTCAAGAATACCAATATGAGATCTCTCATGTTCAGGGTTGGCGGAATTTCCAAGCAGATTGCCTTTCCAGACTCTCTATTAAGTGGGAGGATCTTGATGACGTGTCCCTTACTATTGCCAATGAGGAGGGAGCTGTTGCCTCTGTTCGGGATGTGGTCATTGTTGGTGAGGGCACTTTTACTCATGATGAATGGTGTAAAGCACTGGCTGTTGACCATGTTCTTAAAGAAGTTATGGATTTGGTCAAACTTGGTTCTAGACGCGAGAGTTGTATGCATGTTTCAGTCCGTCCTTTTCTTAAGGTTTTGGACGAACTGTCTATCTGCGGTGAGAGTGTTCTTATGAGAGGAGACAAATGTATTCCTCCTTCCAGTTTGAGGCCCAAACTCCTCAAATTAGCTCATGAGGGACATTTGGGACAGACTTTTACCCAACGTAGACTTAAAGCTGATTTTTGGTGGCCAGGCATGGATCTGCAGGTGTCGTCCTGGATTGAGAATTGTTCTCCATGCAAGGAGGGAGAGAAAAGACTTAAAGTAGCGGTAGGGTCAACCATGTGTCGTATCGCAACTCCCAACTGTCCGTGGCATACTGTTTGCCTGGACTTCATAGGGCCCATGAATGAACTACCTTCAGGCCAACGTTTTGCTATCGTGGCCATTGATGCCTTTTCCAAGTGGTTGACTGTAAGTTTTGTTAAGGATATCACCACCGAGAGCACTATTGCCTTCTTGAGAAATCTGTTTCAAGAGGAAGGCTATCCTTCCGTGCTTGTTACAGACAATGGCACCCAGCTTGTCTCTCACAACATGTGCTCTTTCCTGGTTGAGTGCGGTGTGGCACATCATCGCACTTCCTTGTACAACCCGCAAGGGAACGGTTTGTGCGAGAGGGCCAACCGTATTGTTAAGGACATAATTCAAATGGCCTGTGCCAGTGGAAGATTTGCTCACGAAATGGTTCAAGAAATGGTTTGGGCTTATCGCACCACTACACACAGTCAAAGTGACAAGTCCCCTTTTGAGCTCATGCGTGGTAGACTTCCTGGTACTAAGCTCACTCCCTCATGGATTAAAGACTGGGTTGCCAAAGGTGGTCATCTCAGTTCCACACCCATTGTTGATTCGCAATGCACTACTCACATTTCCAAAGGTGATTTAGTCAAAGTCAAACCTGGTAGGGTGTCTAAGTGCCTTACCAAATTCAAGGGGCCTTTTACCGTCAATGAGTTTTTCCTCATTATGTTGTTTTGACGAATGGCGAGAAATGAATCTTCGCCGTGTAGCTCTATATCAGAAAAACACATCTCCACATTCTCTTGATGTAGTCGATCATGGCGTTGACCTTTCTCAGAGCAGTATTGGTTAAATGCTGTCTGAAATGGAGGATGTCGTTGCCCTTCCTGTGGTTGTCAGTCGAAGGGGGGTAGGTGGTGGCGATGCCTGCGATCTAGGTAATGTTCCTCACAACACTCTGGATTCTCAGAATGCTCTTTTGCCTTTGGGAACCAGGAGTTCGAGGTGTCGCAGACCTCCTGCTTATTTAAATGATTACTGTTGTTAATATTGCATGAAGTTCTCTTTTGTTTTTTCTGCCTTTTCTTTTCTCTGTAAAGGAGGAAGATGTGTTGTACATTCATACTCCTCGCAACATGGTTCCTTGCTGTCATGAAGCCTTTCTTTGTGTTCCCTACTCCCCATCCCTTCCAAAATACCTGCGAGTATTCTAGCTTGTGTACACTGAATGTTCCACAGATGTCAGTTGTTGGTCTGGTCAGCTGGTGAAGTGTTCACTCAGCTGTGTCTTAGAATAAAGTTACTGTCTTTACCCGATGAAGTCTACGAGCTGCTTCTTTCTACTATTTACGACAGTTTACTGTGAAAAACTGGAGGTGTTGTAGAAATGAAATCAAAAAGCTATATATGGGGGCGGCAGAAAAGCATGCTGTCCCCTAAGTTTAGAAAGGAGATGTCTAAAAGATAACTACAATGAAGAAAATAAATGTATATTGTTTTAACTAATTTTTAAGACCTTGCGGGACTCTCGTGGGACCGCGAATAGTAAAAAGGAGTAGATGACTTCTCCACACACTCCATTAGTTTTAGTGCATATTGTGGTGCTTGTTCTTGAGAGAAAGTTTGTAAGAGATAAGTACTGTGATGAGCAGATGGTTAATTTTTAGGGGAGTCATTTGATCTCGCAAGCAAGGAAAATTACTGGGCTTGCTATGAGGTTTTCAACAATCCCACAAGAGTCTCGCTAGATCATACGGGCAGAAGTAGTAAAAAAGGGCCAAGGTGACCAATAGTTAACGTTCTTATTACATGCTTGGAGAAATGTTGTGTTGTGATTGGCTGCAGAGCCAGAGATAGCTCAGATTGTCCTTGGTGCTTTAGAGGAGAAGGAAATCTCTTCGAGTTGTGCTCAGCAGAAGTTAATTTATCTGGAGTTGAAAGAGATTGGTGTGGTAATTTGCATTAAAGAACTCCCAGTTCAGACATTTTAGCAATATATTTAAAAAACTTTGTTGTGAAGTGTCAGTAATGTTTGTACACTTATTCTACACTATGTTTCTAGAGTGAAAAGTTGTTTTAGTGTAGATGTGTTAATATAGGTTTTGAGAGGTACAGATTAGAATGTAGAGAGATGTGAGAAAGGTTTGAAGATTGTGTTAAAATATGAAATATACAAACTGTGTGTACTTGTAAGTAAAGAAAATAGTGTTTCTCAAATTCTAGAACAAAGAATGTAATATTATGATACGCCCAGAAAATCCCTTTTAATTCCTATTTTGAAACAGGCCAATTTGCGATTAGGCTTAGGGCGAGTTGTGATTAACTCGCCTGACCCTTGTCAATATCCCTGGCACTATGCACTTTACCTTGTTCCAACTAGCCGTTTAACTAACAACTGGATTAAGCACAAGGTCTTATTGCACCATTTAGAGCGTTGTTTAGTAGGTATTTTATGTGTGTTTGTGGAGATTTGGTAACTATATATTTTTAAATTGCATACTTTTTTACACTGTATATACAATGCTTAATCCGGGTATGTTCCCATCTGGATTGTATGTATTATATCCTACCTTGTGCTTTTATGGTTTTATCACATGAAACCGAATAAAGTTTATTTGATTTGAAGAATGTAATAAAACAAGCTCTACTGTTGTTATGAACCTCATTGTAGATATACTTTAGCCCTATGAAATGTTTGAGTTGTGATATTGCTATTTCTAGAGTGAAACGCTGTGGTGAGTGCTAGCAAAGGTTTCTCAAGAGGAAAGTGTTACTTTATAAACGTTTATGAGATGAGGTTTGATGGCATGTTATGATGTATTTGTGATAAAAAACTGCACTTGGTGAGGGTGTGGAATTTTTCAGGATAAAGGAAAAATAAGTTGCTGGTGTGCTAGAAGTAAATATGTGATAGCGGGTGAAAAATGTAGAAAGGTTTAGAAAATATACTGATGTATCATTGTTATTAATTATTTATCAGGATGTAACTTATCTTTTTGTTTATTTTGTCTTTTTAGGAGGAAAATTGAATCTTTGTTACTGATGAAATAGTTAACTGCCTACATAAGCAGCACAGAAGATCCTTGTTAAGTGAAGCAGGATTATTGTGCTGATCAGCAATAACTACCTCTTCAGGCACAGTATATTCAGGTTGGAAGGATATGGAGTCGCCTGAAAAGTTGAGTAGTTCTGCAGCACGAGCTAACTCTGGACAAGCTAGGCTTTGTGACCTGTATATAGAGATATGCCGCTTTGCTGAGACTTTATTGCCACCTAGCCTGCCATGACATAGCACAAATCTAAAGACTTTTTGGCAGGCTAAGGTGGGTAAAAGACTGTATAAGAAGTGCTACCAAGATCAAAATCCAGTAGGCAAATAAAGCAAACGTTGGGGGGGAGGGGCTTAGGAGCTGTTTATGAGCGTCAGAATTCTTTTAATGTATTTTGAAGTTGTTTGTTTTCTTTGTGTAGTTTGTTAAAGCAGTTGTTGTAGTTTTCTATTGTTTTGTTGTAACAAAAAAGTTTAAAGTTACTTTGGATTAGTTTCTTTAATACTTATTATAAATTTCAAGTTTATCATACTATTACAATATTCAGTAAAATTGGCAGTTCCATGTTCAGGGACTGTGAATATGCTACTACATGTATGTGTATGTCAGTGGTACTATGCACATCTTGTATCCTACAGAGACTTGGCAATGGAGAAGCCAATTATATTGCTATGCAGGTATGGTTACTTGTGATGCAACAGTGAGGTGTCGCATGCTGTAGTATTCAATCAATCAATCAATAACAGAATTTGTAAAGCGCACTACTTACCCGCGAGGGTCTCAAGGCGCTGGGGGAAAAAAAGGGGGGTGGTGCTGCTACTGGTCGAACAACCAGGTCTTGAGTAGCCCCCTGAAGGTCAGCAGGTCTTGGGTCTGTCGTAGGCTTAGTGGAAGGGAAGTGTGATACAAGAGAAAGGTCTTGGCAGAGAGGAAAGTGCATGTTTATACTCTAATACACACTGCTATCTGCTGCTGTGCACACCCTATTATGTATGGGTGTTGCAATTGGGAGGCATTTGAAACAGAGGTAAGTATGTCCCCATAATGAAATATGGACACAAGTTGTCCAAGACACAGTTCTGAACAGAGAGGATACTCCATTTTATACTCTACTATAGAAATTCATCAGTATGAAGAGAGGTACATGCAGAGAGAACAGTTTCCACCCACAGCCTACTTTGCACATATGTTACTCTGGGGAGCAATAAAGATGCCTTTAAATCTTGTTATCGTGTCACATTTGCTCCACTTTCAGAGACAGAGGTCTAAAGTCAGTTTGTCTTCCTACATTTATTTTTCTTTCTGTGACTGAAGTTAGAGGATTTTGTAAAGTGAACTGTGTGACAATCGAACTATGCAAAGCATGTGAAATGAAAGGCTACAAGATGTCAGGCATTTTTCTAACACAACACTGAAATAGCTAATAAGTGAACTGATCAAACATTTCAAATATATTTCACTAGTTATGAAGACACATTTTTGTAATTCCGTGGTAAAAAATCTTTTTATAGGATCAAAACAAATTAGAATACTTTACTTGGTGATGTGCAAATTTTAAATATTTTTGCAGAAACCCAATTTCCGAACATTGTTTATGCGCTATTATCAGTAAAACGACATGTTAGTGGGAAGGTTTTGTGGCCATTTCAATGAAAAATATGCTATCTGTAAATGACAATGCACTACCACATACATCATGCTTTACTAATATATTTATGAAAAGTGAGTTTTTTTTGTTTTTTTTTAAAAACAGTTTTTATTGGCATTTTCTTGTTTGCAGCGTAAAGACAATAGCAATCAGCAAAACATATAAACATGTGCAGTTTGGCATCAATATCATCATCATACAGCAGTGACAGAGGGCCGTGCAGCCTTATTAAATACAGAAACAGTATTAAGGGTCCCATCCATCCCTCCCAGCTATGCACCCCACCATAAGAGATCATTGTGAAGCGGAAAGCGAGAGTCCATAGTGCGTGAGCCATGGTTGCCATATTTTCCAGAACTTTTTAGGGCAACCCCGTGCTGTGTAGGTCGTCTTTTCACCTAACATGTACGTATCCATACTCTTTCTCCATTCAGTGAGGGACGGGCCCTCCATCGCCCCCATGTCTTAGCTATGTCACGCTTTGCGACCACTAACCCTAGTTGTACCAGAGTCAGCTTTGGTTTGGGGAGGTCAATGTCCGTGGCTACTCCTAATATGGCAAACGCAGGTTTGAGCGGGATCGGTTCCCCCATAATATCACTGAGCTCCTCCCTCAGGGTTTCCCAGTATCGTTGAATCTTTGGGCACTCCCACACCGTGTGGAAGAATGTGCCCTCTGACCTCCTGCAACGCAGACAGTCTGGAGTTTCGGCCCTCCCAATGCAGTGCAACCTGGCTCTATCATAATACGCTCTATGTAGATATTTGTATTGAATTAGTCTGAGGCGCGATCTGATGGCCACCTCTCTAGGATGCATAAGTGCCATTTCCCAGTCTAAATCATCCATCTCTCCCACCTCTGTTTCCCATTTTGTCCTTAATTTGTGCAGTGTGTTCGGTTTATTGTTTATTATCGTCCTGTATGTCCAGGAGACCGCCTTATCTGCTATTTCCCCCATCAAGAGTCGGCCCTCCAGGGGCGCGTATTCTGGAATGTCGTCAGTGTCTAAGCCTTGTGCCCGCCACGCATGGGCCAGTTGCAGGTATTTATAGTATTGCATTGTGTTCATGTCGTATTCTGCCTGGAGATGTGTGAAAGTAACCAACTCTTTGCGGTACAGTATGTCTTTGAGGTGTGAGATACCCAATAGATCCCATTTCTTGAAACCTCACAGTTTTGTGATCTCACAGTCTGTTCCCCACCCACAGCGGGGTTTCCCTAGTAATCCGCTTGTCCCATTTCATTTGCGTTCCAGCTTGCTTCCATACCGCCAGGACGATCCGCGTCGCAGTAAGGAGCTTTGATGCGCCCCTCCCTCCATATAGATAGTGTGTGTACGGGCGGTTAGTAAACTGCGTGCGCTCCAGGGCATATGTGGGATGGTCGCCCTCTACATGTTCCCATTCATTCACAACTATTAAATGGGCAGCCCAGTAGTAGGCCCGGAGGTCTGGCAGAGAAATACCGCCATTATATTGGTTACGTTGCAATGTCGCCAGTGCTATCCTTGGTGTTCTCCCATCCCATAGAAATGTCCGCAGTATGGCCTCTATTTTAGTAAACACCGCCGCAGGCAACAGCTGATATGTGTTTTGTAGCACATATAGGAATTTAGGAAGCACTATCATTTTGTATAGAGCTGCCCTACCAAGTATGGTCAGTGGTAGAGCCTTCCATCTCTCCACGTCGTCGCGGAACTCCCCCAGTACCCTGTATAAATTGTGATCCAAGGCTGCCTGCGTATTCGTCGTTACGTAGATCCCTAGATATTTTATGCCTTCTCGGGCCAATTGAAGCTGGCTTGGGCCTGTAGTATATTCGCCCCTCTTGTCTGCTGGGTATAAATAAGATTTCCCCCAATTAATCTTGTAACCCGCCGTCGCGTTATACGCATCGCAGCTTTCCATGATGCAGGAGAGTGTTCTGTCCGGATTTGTGATATATAACAGTATGTCATCGGCGTATAGTGAAATACGCTAGTCAGATTCCCCCTCTCCTCCTGCCCAAAATCCCGTTATACCGGTGTGTGCACGTATCACACAGGCTAGCGGCTCCAGCACTAACGCAAAAAGCAGCGGGGATAGCGGGCATCCCTGGCGGGTGCCCCTGCCTATGGGGAATTCCCGGGAAACCACACCATTGACTCTAACCCTTGCCAGGGGTCTGTCATAGAGCACGGCGATCCACTGTCGAAACACCGGTCCGAGGCCAAATGCCTCCAGTGCAGACATGAGAAAGGGCCAATGAATGGTGTCAAATGCCTTTTCGGCGTCTAGGGACAAGACTAGGTGTGGTTCCTCCCGTTTGTTGACCACCTCCAACCAGTTGTGTAGCCGTCTCAAGTTATGTCTCGTCGACCTCTTTGGCATGAAGCTAGATTGGTCTCTGTGTATGAGACCCGCAATTACAGTTGCGAGCCTATTCGCTAATATTCTAGCTAGTATTTTGGTCTCTAAGTTGATGAGTGAGATAGGGCGATATGAGCTACACAGCTACGGCAGTCTCTCTTTCTTGTGAATAACTGTTATCGTGGCAGTTCGTAGGTCTCTGGGGAGAGTCCCCGTCTCATGTGCTTCCACGTATAGTTGGAGGAGGTGCGGGCTAAAGAGTGTGGAGTGCTGTTTGAAGAATTCCGATGGGAGCCCGTTGGGCCCAGGGGCTTTCCCTGTTTTCATCTGTCCAATGGCTATCATGACTTCTTCCTTAGTGATTTTAGTATCTAGGAATGTTGACTCACTGTCCTCTAATTTGGGGAGCTGTATCTCCCGTAAATAGTCTTGAATTTGGGATGTTTCAGCTAGCACCCGCGGCGCATAGAAGGCCTCGTAATAATCCGCAAAGGCATTTGCTATGGTGCTTGGGGTCTCGTAGAGCATGCCATCCTCCCCCTGTATCTGGGTTACCCATCTACTATCTTGCTCTTTTTTACTGAGCCACGCCAGTAGTCTGCCCGTCTTGTCCCCTGTGTCATACAGTCGCCGATGTAGGGCTTGTATCGCATGTTGCGCCTCTCGCCTGGCTAATGTGAAGTATTCCTGCCTGAGAAGTTGTAGACTGCGTAGCAGTGTGGGGTCTCGATCCAGACTTGCCTGCGCTTCGAGCTGTACTAATCGGGCTTCAATCCCAGTGACCTCTTCCTCCTCTTTTCGTTTTTTGTGAGCTATGATGTTTTGGGCCCTATCCCGGAGCACGGGTTTGTATGCCTCCCACAATGTGATTGCCGAGTCAACCGACCCCACGTTCTCTTTGAAATAAAGCTCCGTGTCGGTTCTGAGTTTGCTTGCAACCTGTACATCCTTTAATACCCACGCGTTGAGTCTCCATCCCCCAGTCTGCTGGTGCGGGCGGGTTCCCACTGTAAGCCATATGGGCGAGTGGTCTGAGAGGCCTCTAGCCAAGAATTTCACTTCGTGGACCTCCCCCAGGTCTCCTCCCAGGGCGAATATGTAATCTATCCTTGAGAAAGCTTTATGGGCTCCGGAGTAGAAGGAATAGGCTCTGGTCTGGGAGTGCTGCCTACGCCATAGGTCTGTAAGTGTTAGTGTGTCTGCGAACCATCGTAAGGGGGTCGCCCTGGGATCCCTAGTCGTAGCAGTCGTGCGGTCAAGCATGGGGTCCATTACATCATTGAAGTCACCCCCAATGATGTGTGTGTCTGAACCGGCCTCCAACAGTATTGCTGCGATCTTATCTAGCGTCTGCCGTTGGAACCGAGGTGGCGCATACACACTGATAAATGTAACGTTCCGTCTGTTCCACACCCCCTTTACCGCTACATACGTGCCATTGGGGTCTGTCCAGGTATGTTCCAGTCTGAAGGGTGGATTTTTCCGGATTAGTATTGCTACCCCCCTTGCTCCAGTGGAGAAGCCAGCGTGTGCCAACGTTTTGTATGCACCACGGCCTAGAAAACCACATTGTGTGCCTCGTAAGTGTGTCTCCTGTAGGAGAATGACGTCAGGCTTTATTCTCTTATAGTAAGCGGCCACTAACCCCCTCTTGACTTTATTTCCCATCCCAATCACATTCCATGAGAGGATAGAGTATGTTCCTTGCTCAGCCATTGCCATCCCAGTCATGTGCGGTGCCCAGTCTCGCTGTCGGCCCATTTCCCTCCCCCCACTGCTGCAATCTGAAAACTACTATTGTCCCACTGGTGTGCCATTGTTTTGCAAGAGAACCCCAACTTCCCTCCCCACCCTCCCTCCCACACCTCCCCAACATCCGACCGACTGCTCCTACGGTCAACAGGACCAACTGTGCCGTGCTCAGATCGACGAGGTCTATCGCCCTCCCCCCCCCAGCCCATTGTCTTAAAATTCCCTTAGTCTCTCTTGGCCCCCCTCAGGAGTTTGCAGGCCCCGGGTGAACCATCTAGAGCTTAGGCTATCAGGCAGATCGGTTCAAAACCGACTGGCCACTTGTAAGCGCACTCCAAAAGTGAGGATAGTTCGGACAGGCCTCTCTCGAGGGACTAGAGAGTGTTTACCTGGGAATACCCCTGTGGGAAAGAAAACAAAGAAAACAGCGAGACAATACAGAATATAGAAAAGATAACGAGGTGGAAAAAACAAAAGGGAAAGTGGAGGGGTGGAGAGGCCCGCGAGCTGAAAAGGAGAGAGAAAAGGAGGAAAACCAAAAGGGAATGGGGAAGGAAAACAGATCCAGGAACCAGAACAAAACACGTGGGGTGATGTGTAGCGCTGCTCCCTGGTTCAGTTCTCATGCGGCTCTTCTGGCCTCCTGTAACTCTTCAGTTTTGTCTTCCACGTCTGGTGACCGAGTGTCTCTCTCAGTGTCCACCTCCTTCTCCATTACGTTCTCCATACGGTTAATGTCCTGCAGCAACGGGTGGTCGTCTTCTGAGTCTGTCGTGATATCCTGATCGGTGCAATTTGCTGAGTAATTTGGGTTAGTCTCTGTGGATCGGCTGCGCTCCCCAGGGCCATTTCCCAGAGAGGTGCCCTCTGGCTTCTGTTCCTGTCATGCCGCACCCGTCCTTCTGGTTTTTCGGTAGGGCGTGGGTCTAGGCATTGTGTTCCGCAACATTCCCCCAGGTCCCGGCGTGCCTTTTTGTGATCTGGTTATGTTATTTCGTGTAGCAGACACTTTCCCGGAGCGCGGTGACAGCTCCCTGGAACCTCTTAACACTGGGCGCTCTTCCAACCAGTGCCATGCCTCCTCCGGAGTGCTGAAGAACAATGTCTTATCGCTATAGATCACCTTCAATTTGGCGGGAAAGAGGAGCATATATGTGATCTGTAGCTGCCATAGTTTGTCCTTCACGGAGTCAAATGTTTTACGTTGTTTCTGGACCTCACGGGAGTAATCTGGGAACACCATGATTCTGGTATTGTCTGTGCGGACGTCCCCTTTCTGTCGGAAGGCCTTGAGGATGAGGTCTCTGTCTTGATAATTAAGGAACTTTGCAATCAACGGCCGTGGAGGTGCCCCTGGTGGTGGTCTGACCCCCGGTATTCTGTGCGCCGTCTCGATGACAAAGCACTGCGAAAAGTGGGTGTCCGGGAACGTGTCCAGCAGCCATTTGTGCAGGTAAGCGCCCGCGTCAGTCCCTTCGATGGCCTCCGGAAAGACAAGAAAACGGAGGTTGTTTCGCCTCGCTCGATTTTCTGCATCATCGACCCTCCAGAGAGTCTCTGCCATGGTCTTTGTGAGGGCCGTAACTTCGCCTTTTAGCACATTGGTGACATCTTCCAACTCTGAGATACGGTGTTCCGCCTGCGTGACCCTCTCTGAAACCTTTCGTAGATCTTGGCGTAGCAGGTTAACGTCTATTTTGACCTCGTCAATCTTGCCTTCAAGCACCTCCCTGGAAGACTGTATGGCGTGAAGAAGGACAGTATTATCTGGGGGGTCTGCTGGTCCCGCCATCTGGGGGTCTGGTACCGACATTGGTTTAGTAAATTTGTCTAGCTTCCCTTGCTTCTGTGCTTTGGGGTCCTTATCACGCGCCATCGGGGGCGACGAGGTATTCCACCCTACAGGGTACTCACCGCCAGGCACCCTCGCAGTAGCAAGTCCGCTCTCCTCGTTCCCCTCACCGTGGGTGCCCGGGAATGCCTCAGGTCTTTTAACGCTGTTCTCTGGGTCCCAGTTGGCAATGGTGTGGGGCCACCCCCCTGGTGTTGCGTGGGCTCCTGTAGGTCTTTGCCCTGATCTCTTGCAGCACCTTACCGCGCTCCCAGGCGTGTCCGGTGTCGCTTCTCTATCGGGCTCAGCTGCGGGTCCTGAACCCCTCCACTGCGTCGTCAAGGTCCTTATCGCGGTCAGTCCTGCGGCCCTGGTGCTCGCTCCTCCCGTCCCACAGGAGATCCGGAGTATGCCACTGGGGGTGGAGAGGGGGGGTCTGGGCGGACCGTGACTCGTCGTCTGCAGCGCTCAGTGTGGCCCTAAGTGGGTTCCCATCGCTTGTCCTCTTCGCCTCTTGCTTCAGTGCTAGTGCCCCACGCCGGCTCCCTGTGCAGATCTTCTCACCCCTTCCCGGGGCTCGCTCCGGAGCACCTCGCAGCCCTCCTAGCTCTCCTCAATATCGCCGATCGGGTCCCGCGGCCCACACAAGTCCTTAATATCTCCCGCCTCCGGTGTCGGTGCGCGTTCAGCGCCCACCCCAGCTTACTTCAAGTGCGCTCCTCCGCGTAGTTGGGCAAAATCCAGTCCGGGGCTCTGCATCGCCGCGTCAGGCCTCTCCGGCAATTCGTGTCCCTCCTGCGGTCTCGTGGTATGTGCCGGTCGGCCTCCGCAGTCTCTACGATCCCGACAGATCACCGCTCACCTTTGGAATCGCGGTGGGGTTTGTTTATTGGTGGTTCGCCGCCTCTCAGACCGCTCCGCAGCCGCCTCGTCTGACTTTCACACGGTCTCCATTTTGCATGTCGCCTGGTCCACACCTTCGGCACCGTGTCCAGGGTTTCAGGGCTTCCCGCGATCTCGCGGTATGCGTCTGTCGGCCTCCGCAGCCTCCACAGTCCCTACAGGCCACCGCTCACCGTTAGAGTCTCGCTGGGGTTTGTTGGTGGTCCGCCGCCTCACAGACCTCTCCGACGCCGCAGCCACCTCGCCCGACTCTCACGCGGCCGCCATTTTGTATGCCGCCTGGTCCGCACCTTCAGCACCGTTTTCCCGGGTTTCAAGGCTTCGTTCCCTCAGAGTCGTCACCGTGGGTGTGCAGCTTGCATTCCGACACTCGGTCTAATTTTGGAGGGTACAGGATCAAGTGGTTACGACAGGATTTATGCAGGATCACTTCTCGGCCATCGGAGCTGCCACCTAACGCGTCTAGTCCGCCATGCTGCTGGCCACGCCCCCCCAAAAAGTGAGTTTTTAAACATGAACTGGGAATTATTATTGCTCCTGCCCAGATGACAATGCTATTAGTGAACGAAGAGACAAGCCAGGGTTCATGTGTACCCTATATATGGGCTCAATTCTTGTTATACATGGAGCAAACATTTACGGCCCTATTATGATGTTGGTCGGAAAGTCTTCGACCTGCGGTCATAGGCTTTCCGATGTCATACGTTTCCCTTTCAACCGCTGTATTACAATGATGGCGGTCGGAAGTGAAACAGGCCAGTCATTCTGTCTGGCTTCCGCTGGGCTCAAGGAGACCGTCGGCCAGTCGGAACCGGCACGTAATCCCTTCAAGACGGTGTTTCTGCCGCCGGGATTACAATGCCGGTTTCCCACAGGCTTTCCATGTGGGGCTTTCCGACATGGAAAGCCTGTTGTTAAGCACCTTTGGGGGCTCCCTGCGGCCTCCGGTTGGGGGCCAACGGGGCACCTATGGTGCCCCCCTGTTAATCCCTGCACCGTGTGGCAGGCACCGTGAGCTGCCTGCCACGCAGTGAGGGATTTACAGAAACTCCCATTTCTCTATGGGAGCTTGTGCTGCGGCCGGTTTACGGCCGCAGCACAAGCTCCCATAGAGAAATGGGATTATGCGATCGCACCATGTGATGTCGCATTGTAAAAGTGTTGTCGGGACAACCAACCGGAGGTCGGTTGGTCCCAAGACCGCAACGGTGTCCGACATCATAATGAGGACCTTAGTCTAGTAAATAAAAAGAGTTTTTTTGTACAGCAGAAACTTGCATATGTGGAGGTGCTCTCTTATGTGATATTAAAGAAAAAGACGGCTCAATAAGACATTATATTTGCCTAGGATCACAAAATCTCTGACCAGTTCATGGGTCAAGTACATTACAGTTAGGTCGAATATATTATTCAAGTTACTAGACCTGCAGGTCTAGTAACATTTTTGTGATTTTTTGAGCCCTTCCCATGCTATGTATGAGAGCATCATGGCTTTTGCGAGTGTCTCGTGAGAGTCATCAAGAAGAATAAAAAAGGGTAACATACTACAAACAACATACATAGTGAAAGTATAGGGCAATCCGAAAAGAGCTTTTTTTAAGTGACATGTTTGAACAATTTTATTTTGATTTTTAAAATTTATAACTTTTTCTGTATTTTTTTTTAAAAGGGTACAACAAAAACAAAAAACAGGGAGAAAAATAATTTCCTTCAAAACACACGTAGAGAAAAAAACCTGTTAAAAAAATACTGCCTAAGTGGGCATTAATGATCTTGGATAAGCTTGTCTTGGGTAGCCCTGCTTGTCTCAGAAGAAAACATTATCTGTTTGCATAAGCAGCAAGAAAGGGCGTTGTTCAAATAAGCAGGACTGTTATCTTCTTGAGTGTTGAGTACATGGGCAGGCACAGTGTCACTAGGTTGAAAGGATGTGGACGCCGATGAGGAGTTATGTTATTGAGGGTGCATTGCACTCAAATGTCGCCACATCCCAGTGGTACTCATGCTGTCTTGGTTGTTCCTGCTGCCCCTGCTGAATTCCTTTTTGCATATTTTACATATGACATATTTAACAGATACTTTTTTCCCACCAGGCCTCATTTAAAAAAGTTGCCACACCAAGGACTCCCAGGGTGGCTGAGGTGGTTGGGTTGTAGGAACAACACTAGGCTGGTCATCTGAATCTGAGAATGACATTCTGATGACAAAAATTAGCAATGTCAGAGAGCTAACCAAAAAGGTCTAACCACAGCAAAACCCAATAGGTTAATCAAGCAACAAGGAAGGAATCTTTCTTTGCTAAATAAGAACATTCATATGAACCAATCACAATCCTTCCTTGGGATGTATTTCCTCTCCCGGGCGTTTTGCGGGTGTCTCCCGAGAGGCTCGCGAGATCGTAAAAACAGAGACATTTCTTTATATCTGAAATGCAACAATACATCAATTGTTTTTTCAATTTTAAACAATACTTCTCATGTTTTACTGTCTTCAAAATTACAAAAATACACTGTTATGAACTTAATTCCAAATGTACGATCTCGCGAGTGGATTGCAAGAGTACAGCCCCCTTGTAGACCACGCAGGGAATTGTGTGTTCGGCTTTTTTGTGCGTCTCAGGAAAACCATAAGTTTGTAAAAAGAATAATTAATACACTATACATACTGTAATGCCTAAATTATTAAGGATTTGTATTCAATAATAACTCACCACATGAAAAAGAATGCTGTACAATAGATTAGAATAAAATTTATAACACTATGATCTCCCGGGAACCACCAGTGAGTCTCCTGTCAGAGCGATTACACACCTTTAAAATGGAGGTACATAGTGAAAACAAATAGTTTACAGTACAGGAAAAACTGATAGGTTACTTTTTGAAATATAAATATGAAGTTTATGTAAAAATAGATACAAGCACTATGAAAACTATGCTGGGAACATTACTCAATATGTGACTTACAAAATCTATTGATGAACATTCTCAGTACAAATATCATTGGAGTAGATAGTTTCTATCCATAAATATTCACTGAAAAAACCAAAGGTTAAAGTAACGTTATAGTTAGGTGAATTTCTCAATGACAATGTAAACATTTTGAACTAATAACACAGATTCACCAGTTATAGTTAGCAGTACTAACTATAACTTGCGCCCCCGCCATGCACTGCTTATGACCTCAAATATGGCATCGCTCTTGACATGTTCTATGACATTTATGACATCACTGATTACATCTCAAATGACATAATTGATGACATCACTGAAGACATCATCCAAACTTCTTTTGCACACATTACTCCATAAACTAGTATGGCATTAGAGGCCTGAAAGTAAGTAAAAGAAATAGCTCAGAATAAAATTAAACATCATTAAAGCCATCACAGACACAACTCCCTTAGGTGTAGCAAGCATGTGTTATGTGCAACATTGACCCTATACCATACCCTTCTTGGTTAGCCGAGCTCATGTTCACCATGAACCACAGATAAAAGGGTAACCTATCACGCACACTGTGTTCAATCTGTTTACCACTGTTCAGGGAAAACCAAGTTACTCAAGATACTCAAGCCCTTTTACATTACTAATGCCCTACTATGGACACTCGTTACCTATATCAACCCCCCCCCCCTCCTCCCGACAGCCACTGACGCTACATTGAGAAGTGAAGTAGAAAGGTGGGTACTGTTAACACTGTTTACTCTATGGAGAGAGTTTACTCTGTACCACACTGATCTGATTGCAGACAGTGAAATTCTCATGAGAAATACACCACAGAGTATTAAAAAGTATCTACTAATAACAGTGTACACGCAATGCAAAACTTGTCCAAGGAGCAACTATTCACTTAAAATAACTAAGGTCTGAAGGTGCTTAGATCATACTACCTGCAGCCTTCATACTGTGGTGGAAATTTTACAGATAACCCATCTTCTAAAGCAAAACAAGCACATGTACATAGGTTGGTGCCTGGTGCACACAGTCTTCTGTGTTAAGTGGAAATGACCATGCTGAGACAATTCTGTCTAATAACTCAAGGTTGCTTGCAGTACTTAGTATATAGTACGTAGAATCTTTGCCCTGTTGGAAACTTTTCTGCAATACCAAAAAACGTGCGTGAAACATGCTGTCACCTGCACCCAGAGTTACTCTTCAATACAAAGATTTATAACGTGTTCAAATCCTCTACACTCCCATGATGCATTAGAAGCACAAGTGTTATGTAAACACTAACACCCATTAGCTGGCCAAGCCTATAAAAAATTAGGTAGAAAAGTAATATAGTATGTACCCGCCACTATGAAAACAATAAAACAAACTAACACACTCATTGGATGAGGTCATCAGTGATCTCATCAATGATGTCATTTGAGATGTCATAAATTATATCATAGAACATGTCATGAGTGATGTCATATGTGAGGTCATAAGCAGTGCATGGTGGGGGTCAAGTTATAGTGTGTTTTATTTTAGTTCAAAATGTTAATGTTCTCACTCATAACTTCACCTAACTATAACATTACTTTACTCTTTGGCTTTTTCAGTGAATTTCAAAGCTTTTTTTAAAGGTCTATTTATCACACTTACCTATAATGTTACTTTAACCTTTGTTTTTTTAAATGAACATATATATATATATATATATATATATTTATATATTTATATATATATCTCAAAAGTTATATTGAATGTAAATAAATTAATATTTACATTTTTTTTAAAATAATTAAATAAAACATTTAATTAAAAAATGAAATTGGTTAAAATTTAACAAATAAGTATTAATAAAATGTACAAATAATTAAATATTGAAATGACAATGAGGGTGGCATTTATAAAAGCATATTTTAAATCATAAATATATCATTAATTTAAAAAAATGTGCTGTAACACTTTATTATAATTATTTTATGTTAATTTACATTTTTATTTCACATTACAAAAAATATATATTTTTTAATAAATATTAAACTTTATTATTTTTCCCTATACATTACAATAGGGATATCTCCGCCCTCGTAGTGGAGACCCCCCTCCCATGAGCGGAATGTTACTAGTAATAATGTTACACTCGTAAATCACATTCTAGCAGGCTCCACCCCCAGCTTTCAGAGGCTGGAGATATGTAAGTCTGCACATAGTAGTAAACTTACACTCAGAAATAGTCAATATCAAAACAGTGTGAAGTCACGACTAGGTTTAGTAGTAAGCTTACATGTGAGTGAATCTACACATGTAAAGTTACCTCTGAGAATAGGGCCCACAGTAATCCCTTTTCAGTATTAAAAAAACATCAACATTAGTGCAGGCTAAATAATTTAAAGACTCAGTAATCGTGTTCTTATCCAGTTTTATTTTCTTATGTTCCTCTTATGATAGATTCATTTCTTTGGCATAAGTTACAGGTAAGTTATGACAACCAACATGTTTCCCCCTTAGGGCTGGCACACTACATTAACAATGTGGATGCTTTACAATATTGTAAAGTAATTACACTGTGAACAGTATAGTGGTTGCACCCCCTTTGCAACTGCTTATATGAATTTGGGCAGAGGGCCCTGTCCATGATCTAACGAATGCAAACATACACCAACTAAAATCTTACTTTAGAAGAATTAAATAAACTAGTGGGGTATCAAGACTTAGGGTCTCCTTTTCTTATTTTCCAACTATAGTTGTGGTAGTAGATTTACTTCTGCGTTCAGAAAGTGAGGACAGGAAGGTTTTGTGTGGAAGCAATGTCCTCCGAAAAAGGATAAGCCCAGGAGAAGATACAGAAGGCGTAGGGAGGATCCAGAAACTGCAATCACTTACAGGTAACTGGCCAGGAGCCAAAGGTGACTGAAACTAAGCATCAGGAAAGGTTGGGCTGTGGGAATCATTAAAGATTAGTTGTCCACTGCTGTTGCTCCATGAGAAACACAATCTTCCGTTATGCACGTTTAACAATTTTTGATTTACATTTTGTGGTGATAGAGACTCTCATATATTAGAGGATCCACTTATGTTTATCTAATGTTTTTGTGGATGAATCCTAAGCAGGTATCAGGTGTCCTTAGCATATCAACCAGAAGAGTCCCCCGAAAGGGGCCTATTTCCAGTAGGATGTTAGATTAAACTTGCATGGATTGGAGAATTGTAATAAAATGCTGCATCCAGTTGTCCTGCTGTTTTCCCTAAGTCTTCTGGGTGTTGTGTGAGCAGCAGTTGGCACATGCAGGATTGCTGTAATTTTTTAGATTTTCGGCATTATTGCATCCCAAGCAGAAGAGCACTGTGTGATTGTAAACTCCTTATAGTCTGGACAGCAGAGCTTTTATTTGTGCACCTCATAGGACCCCATAACTGTGTGGCTCCTTCCACTTCCCTAACAAAACCCATTGCACAACCCTAAAAATCCTTATATTTAGAGTACGAGCTTTCAAGAACCAATTCTGTCCCTCCAACTGCATTTAAATACTTTTGGATTCAGGGTGAATTGCTGTTCATTCTTCAAAGTGCAACATTAGGTCACATTATAGAACATTTGTTGGGACACAAAAGTTCTTTGCATGGTTGAAGACATGTACCTCATACCCTCAAAGTAGTGGAAGGCTACTGCCTTCACCAGGAGTTAAGCAGCACAAGCGCAGTGGTGACAGAATACCATGTAGTGATCAGTAGTAGTTAATAGGACTTTTTTCCCTGTGTCACTGGAGTGAGGCCTACGGGCTCACTCGCCTTTTAAAACGTCCGCTGCTGTGTGCTTAACTCAACCCTTGACCTACATCAGGTAGATGTGAAGTGCTGTGCAGCACCGGAGGAATGACTCTGCGCTGGTTGTTGTATGTGTGCCTTTGAAGGGTACAGTACAGGGATAGAGCAGTACTATGCAGTATGTGTGTGGTTAGTGCCTATACTGGGTGTATGTATGCCTGTAAGGAATGGTTGTATGTCTTCTCAACGTATGCCATTACACTGCATGCCTTTACAACGCGGTTGTAACAATGCAGGTGTTGTTACAACGCGTTACCATTACAACGCACACTTTAACCACGCATATACCTTTACAACCCATACCTTTACAATGAATTTTGTTGTAAAAGCATGTTTTGTGAAAGCATGTGTGTGGTTAAAGTTGTGATTGAAAATATAAGTATTTTACAGGTAAATGTAAACGCTATTTATGTATAGATTATAGCTTTATATTTCCCCTGTAAAATACTTATAATTTCTTAGTAATGGCATGCATGGTAATGCATAGAAATACATATAAAACAAAACTAGTGTACTTACTTTTATATATGTTTTTATATATTCCACACACACCCCAAAACCCCTACCCACCCTGAACCCTAAAATTACCCATGCCACCCCGAAACCCATACCCACCCTACACCCTAAAATTACCCTTGCCACCCCAAAACCACTACCTACCCTAAAATTACCCATGCCACCCCAAAACCCATACCCACCCTAAACCCTAAAATTACCCTTGCCACCCCAAAACCCCTACCCATCCTAAACCCTAAAATTACCCTTGCCACCCCATACCCACCCTAAACCCCAAAATTCCCCATACCACCCCAAAACCCCTACCTACCCTAAACTTACCCATGCCACCCCAAAACCCCTACCCACCCTAAACACTAAAATTACCCTTGCCACCCCAAAACCCTACCCACCCTAAACCCTAAAATTACCCTTGCCACCCCAAAAGCCCTACCCACCCTAAACCCTAAAATTACCCTTGCCACCCCAAACCTCCTACCCACCCTAAACCCTAAAATTACCCTTGTCACCCCAAAACTCCTACCCACCCTAAACCCTAAAATTACCCATGCCAGCCCAAACCCCATACCCACCCTAAACCCTAAAATTACCCATACCAGCCCAAAAACCATACCCACGCTAAACCCTAAAATTACCCATGCCACCCCAAAACCCATACCCACCCTAAACCCTAAAATTACCCATACCATACCACCCCAAACCCATACCCTCCCTAAACCCTAAAATTACCCATACCACCCCAAAACCCATACCCACCCTAAACCCTCAAATTACCCTTACTTACCAAATACTTACATTTGAAACGCATATTCCTTTACCATTCATGCCTTTACAATGAAATTAGTTGTAAAGGCCTATGCGTGGTAAAAAATTGCGTTGTGATGGTCATGCGTTGTAACAACATTTGCGTTGTAACAACCGTGTTGTGATTATATCACGTTGTAATGACCGCGATGTAATGGTTGTTTCCCGTAAGGAATACATGACACAAGAGATGTAGTGCTGTGCAGTGCATGCACAATGAGAGCATGTGCTGGGTGTATGTGTGCTTACGTGAAGTACAATGCACAAAGGGTGAAGTGTTTTGCAGCGCGCACATGGTAAGTGTGTGCTGGCAGTGTGTGTTGTGATAAATGGCACACCCTGGTTAAATATAAAAAAGCTTCAGTGTTGAACAGTGCTTGCAAAAATAGGACCCGATTCACAAAGGTAAACTTAGACGTTTGGTCTGAAACTTAGACCAAACGTCTAAGTTTAGGAATTCACAAAGGGCATTTACGAGTACTATCTTTATGTCCGCACACGGGGCGGAGATCCAGCCCGATTGCAGACAAAGATAGTACTCGTAAATTCCCTTTGTGAATTCCCAAAGTCATAAACTTAGACGTTTGGTCTAAGTTTAGACCAAACGTCTAAGTTTAACTTTGTGAATCTGGCCATGAGTGCATGTGCTGAATGCATGTGTATGTGTAAGGGTACAATGCATGGATGTACTAGTGCTGGGCAGTAAGCATGCTGTGAATGTTCAATGACTAAGTGTGCATGCAATGGTACATTACATGCAGGATTCCGGTTTGCATTTTGGGAAGCTCAGGCCTGCCTGGTGAAGACATGAAGGGGAGAAGAATCCCCCTAGACAGATTTGTGTATTGCTGCATTCCTGTGAGCTGGGTGGGACACACACTGGAGGGGGAAAAGGAAGAGACCCCCTTTACACTTCAAAAGACTGCTCCTTGATTCAGTGATAGATTACAAAGAAGGGGCCTGAACACATCTCAGGAAGAGAGATGGGGCTGATAAGGGAATCATAAAGGGTAGGGCTGGGAGCCTGGGATTAACCTTTTGATGTACTTATCACTGTGGCTGACATCAAGTGTGATCTCTGGTAACTCCCACGAATTGTGTTGTGGGACAATCAGCTTCGGAGTCTTGCTCGCTGTGACAGATAGTCTTTTATGAAGAAAGAAGTAAAGGAGAAGTGCCCACTTCAAAACAAGCAGAACCCAACATAAAAATTTAAAGACTCAGACCCTAAATTACATGTTGGTGTCTGGAAATAGACCATAAGAAGGGGAAGTGGAGACCCCAAAATTTGTCATCTGCCACGCAGTCAATCAGGCTGTGTGAGAAGGGGAAGCTCAGCAAGACTTCTTCCTGTGTCCAGGACTGGGGGCAAAGGCCTGCTAGTCTCCCTACTGGATGAGGGGACATCCCCAGGGCACCAAGAACACCTGCCCTGGAGCCTGAAGCACCAGCGCCTGCCTGCTTGCCAAGACCAGTGTGCCCTCTGAGGAAGAGGAGAGCGTTGGAAGGAGCGAGGTCCAGTGGGGAGCCCTATGAGAGGATTCCCTGAGTGAGGTGTGAGGCTGTGTACTGAGCGGGTCATTGCCCATGTGCCGTGTTGGCTCTGCGACCCCCGTACGCCATGAGTGGGCCACTGCAGACTGAGCCGAGAGTGAATCATGCAGGCCTGGGCGAACCCGTACCACCATGCTGCAGTGATCCTGTATGCCAGAGGTGACCAACTGTATAGTTATCATTGCTGAATCACTAGCACCCATGACCGTCTCCGCATGTGTGCTCGCACCAAGAAAGCCTGCACCTGTGTTATCCAAGTACAGTGGCAACCCTCTATGCCAGTAGGGGCTGCTGGTACCAAAGGATTCATGTGATTACCCTAAGGATAGACTAAGGCTACGTTCAAGCGGGTTTGGACCTGCCCCTCGAGGGAACTGCACCTGATTGGCCTGAGGGCTGCCGAAGACGCCCTGGACGATGTTGAACCCTTACTGAACTCCAGTTCAGAGCGAAAAAAGGATTTTCTCCCCACTGGGTGAAGCCAATTTACCGCATCTTCACGAGCTGAGAGCTGCTCCAACAACTGAGAAGGACTCCAGCGGGGCCAGGTGCTGCCACGTAGGCCTGAGACGCCTGACTTCTCCCAACTGAGCAGGACTCGTGGATGCTCGCTACGAGGGCACCCGCTGTTATGCCAAGATCCTCCGTGCTGGGAGAGTGGATTAGACGTGAATTGGGCCAGTTAAGCCCCAGGGAACTCGCTGATAATGGTGCTGCGGCACCATAGACACTTTTTACTAAATTCCTGAAGAGTCAAAGGGGAACTCCTGAGTACAGCCTAATAGTGTGCATTCCCTGGATGCGGCCACCAGCGAATGGTGAATGGGGAATAGCCCTGAAGAACAAGTTACTTACCTTCGGTAACGCTTTTTCTGGTGGATACAGTATCTGCCTGCGGATTCCTCACCTTATGAATATCCCCTGCGCCAGCATTCCGCGGACATTTTGCGTAGCTCTCCGCGCCAACGAGGTCGTCATGGCGTCATGGCTCCGCACGCGGCTCCACATGACGTCACCAGAGCCATAAGAAGACCACGTTGGTGTGATGACGTCAGTTCCACCCATTTTTTCCGTGCCACCGAGGCAAAACGGGCGAACCGACCATAGAGACAATGCATACCAAGTATACAGAATTCACACAAATACACTCAGTGTATAATAAAATGAGAAAGCTTGAATTTCAAACAAGACAACAATAAAACAATAGAGGTAACAAAGTCTTGAGTACATGAAAATACATCAAATAACTAATACCTCAGCTTTTATGGTATAAAAGGGTGGACAACGGGGAGGCGGGTGGGTCTGTGATTAATCCACAGGCAGATACTGTATCCACCAGAAAAAGCGTTACCGAAGGTAAGTAACTTGTTCTTCTGATGGATACATCTGCCTGTGGATTCCTCACCTTATGAATAGAATCCCACAGCAGTACCTCACCCAGAGGAGGGTGTCCACCCTTCTATACCAAAAAGTCCTGTAAAACAGAGCGAGCAAAATGGCCATCCCTCCTCACTTTGGAATCTAAGCAGTAGTGTTTCGCGAAAGTGTGGAGGGAGGCCCAAGTTGCCGCCTTACATATGTCCAACACAGGAACACCTCTAGACAAGGCAGAAGTAGACGATTTAGCCCTGGTAGAATGAGCCCTAATGCCTACAGGAGGCTTCTTACCAGCCAGGGAGTAGCATATCTTGATGCACAAGATGATCCACCTGGATAAAGTGCGCTTGTGCACCGCCTTGCCCTTCATGCGACCAGCATATCCAACAAAGAGCTGGTCATCTTGGCGAAAGTCCTTCGTTCTGTCCAAATAAAAGCTAATCGCCCTCTTTGGATCCAGACGATGAAGTCTCTCTTCCTCCTTGGATGGGTGAGGGGGAGGATAGAAAGTAGGAAGGGTAGTGGACTGACTTAGGTGGAAAGGAGTCACTACCTTAGGCAGAAAAGCAGCCCTGGTCCTGAGTACCAACCTTTCAGCATGTATGGTCAGAAAAGGAGGTTTACAGGAAAGAGCTTGGAGCTCACTCACCCTCCTAGCCGAAGTGATAGCCACCAGAAAGATCGTTTTAAAAGTCAAAAGTCTCAACAGACAACTATGCTTAGGCTCGAATGCTGAACCCATTAAAAAAGTTAAAACCAGATTCAAATCCCACTGGGGCATAATAAAAGGAGTGGGAGGAAACATGTTTGTCAGCCCCTTAATAATTCTTAAGACTATAGGAGACTTAAATAAAGAAGGCTGATCAGGTAAACACAAAAATGCCGACAATGCCGACAAATATCCCTTAACAGTGGCCACAGCACAACCCTGCTGCGCCAAAGGGTAAGGTGGGGGAAATTCCCTGAAGGGAAGGGCGTACCCATTTTCTACAAGATCTAGAACCCAAAAGTCCGAAGTTATTAATTTCCAATCTTGTAGAAAATGAGTAAGCCGGCCTCCCACAGGACCCACATGATCCAGGATGGCGGATCTAGGGCTGCTTTGCTGCATTACCGGGAGGGGTTGGGGAGGTAGAAGAGGAGGAGGAAGAGGGATGTCGTCCAGCTCCTCGAAAGCGACCTCTGCCTTTACCTCTGTAGGATTTATACAGAGGGTTCTGCTGCTGCTGAGGCTGACGGGAACGAAAGGAAGATTTCCCAAACCCACGGTACCTTTTGTAGCTATAGCTTCTTGACTGAGACTGTAAACCCAAGGATTTCGCCGTGGCCTTACTGTCCTTAAATCTCTGCAACGCAGAGTCAGCTTTTTCCCCAAAAAGTTTAGAGCTGTCAAAGGGAAGATCCAAAAGAACAGCTTGGACATCCGGTGAAAACCCCGAAGACCTCAACCATGCATGCCTCCTAGTAGCAACAGATGAGCCCATCACCCTTGCCACCGAATCTGTAGTGTCCAGTCCCGACTGGATTACTTGGCGAGCAGCCGCCTGAGAGTCCGCCAAGACTTCACTTAAATTACCCCGATCCTCTTCAGATAACTTCGGGAGAATCTGCTTGGCAGAGTCCATAAGGGCGTGAATATATCTGCCCAACAAACAAGTTGCGTTGGTGGATATTAAAGCCATACTGGCTGACGAAAAAACTTTCTTTGCAGACTGCTGAAGCTTTTTTGAATCTCTGTCAGCCGGTGCTTGAGGAAAAGAACCCACAGACTGCTTTGAGCATGAAGCCTGAACCACCAAACTCTGAGGTGACGGGTGAGAAGAAAGAAATTCAGGGTCCCCTGGTGCTGGTCTATATCTTCTAGAGACAGATCTAGAAACTGCAGGAGCAGTAAGAGGATTACTCCAAACCTCCAGTATGGGCTCCGTCAGGGCATCATTGAAAGGCAAGAGAGGCTCGACTACAGAGGAAGGAGAATGAAGAACCTCTGTAAGAAGATTTGGCTTATATTCAGCCATGAGGAGATGTAGATCCAACAGTTCAGCTGCCTTCTTAATAACGACATGATAAGGAGCAACATCCTTTGAAGGAGAAACCTTCTGCGAAGCGAAATCCACTTCTGGTGAAACATCCAAACCACTTGCTTCACACAAGTCTTCAAACAAGTCCTCAGACTCATTTATTTCACCTTCCTCCATGTCACCAGCTTGATACTGCTCTTCTTCAATTAACCTTTGAGCTTCTCTTCTAGAATGCATCCTCGGTTGCGGCGTCAGTGGCGCCATCCGCGGCGTCGATGGCTCCGGCAGCGGCGTCGAAGGCGGATCCGTGACAGCAAGCTGCGTCGAACGAACTCGAGAAGAAAGGACGCCAGATGGAACCGGGGATTGACCATACGGCGTCGACATCCTGTGTTGAGAAACTGCCAAGACAGCGCCATCGGCATATAAGGCATAAAGGGGGCCGGAGGATAATGCTGAGGCACACCCAAATTAAATGTCAATGAACCCATGGGACCCGAAGGTGCTCCAGAGGGGCATGTGGCTCTGGCAAAAATGCCATACATCGCGTTCAAGAACTGCGATGAATCCGAACCTGGCGCCGGGAACGAAGGATACTGCGCCGGTTCGACCTCCGCAAGAGGAACTTCCGGAGTCGGGGCCACTGGAGCCACAGGTGGAGCCACAGGAGCAGCAGGAGTTACATCATCCACTGGATTCGATGCACCATCCGGAGCCGGAGAATCCACCGACGCCGGAGACTGCGCCGGTGTGCCCACATAAGGAGACCGGTCCGGAGACATCTGTGGAGACTCGGAAGGAGAAGGAGAAACAAAGTCTTTGACACGACGTCGAGGAGCCGGCGAAGGCGACTTCGAAGCTCGAGGCTTCGGTGAATGACGTTGAGACCCATGTCTCTTCTTCTTCTTGTGCTTTCTCTTCGATCCATGCGAAGTCGACGACCCCGACTTCGACCGTTTACGACCCCTTTTCTCCTTTCTCACCTTGGACATGTAGAGCTTAGCCTCTCTTTCCTTCAACGCCTTCGGGTTCATCTTCCTGCAAGAAGAGCAACCTTCGACGTCGTGATCACTTGAAAGATACCAAAAGCAGTCATCATGCGGGTCAGTGATCGACATGTGACCTCCGCATTCCTTAGAAGGCTTGAAACCTGACTTCCTTTGAGCAGACATGCCTAAAACAGAAACAAATAAAGTCTCGAAACAAAGTATCAGAAGAAAGATAGGAGAGTCCCAGAAAATCCGTTAGCGTCGACAGCGCGGAAAAAAGGGAACTGACGTCATCACGCCGACGCGGTCTTCTTATGGCTCCGGTGACGTCATGCGGAGCCGCGTGTGGAGCCATGACGCCATGACTACCTTGTCGGCGCGGAGAGCTACGAAAAATTTCCGTGGAATGCTGGCGCAGGGGATATTCATAAGGTGAGGAATCCACAGGCAGATGTATCCATCAGAACATGTTACACAAAGGAGGGTGGGACAGGATTTGCCTGACAACTACTGGAGTCCCGACTTCAAGGGGGATTGTGTTGTTGCTTCTGAATGTCATATGCCTTTGCTTGTGTAGAGTTAGAAATAAAATACTTATTTTTTGTATAAAAACAAGTATTTGACTGGACATTGATTTTTTTGTTGGTACTATTTGCACTTTGAGATATGAGTTGTGTACAAGGACTTGTATCTACATCTCCCCCAGAGGGAGCCTTGACTGCTCGACCACAGCTACTACTGAGAGTCAAGTGCAGAGGGGGTACTTGGCTCAGTTGCTCAAGATCCATTGTAGGTAAAGCCCCGGGACATCAGGATAAACAAACATTGGCATAGCCAATAGGTCTCGCCTTTTGGACCTTATAAGTGTTTAGCCATGCATCACATTATCCTGGGTACTGTACCCCCAGGGATTGAAGAGCTATAGCAAAGCTGTACTGGTCTCCTGTTTGCTTTTTATTGCTATATTTGGGTGTTAAACTGGTGCTAATGAGGTGCAACCAATGTCCATTCAGTGTTACCAAGTTTAAAAAGGACGAAATAATGAATACTATTAAAAGTTGTGCCAAATTATGCTGCATAATTTGACTTTTCTTGCCACATAATTTACTCAACATTGCCGCATATTTTGGCCCTCTTCTGCCGCATAATTCCAGTGGCCCTGCTCATACACGACTGCAAACCTGCTATTGACAGACCTATGCGTTTTTGCTTGTAGTGGAATTATGTGGCAGGACGTTCAGTGGAAAAGTATCATGGGAATAACAGATGCTGGGAGACACAGATAGTACGAGTGGATAAACTAAAGAGAGAGAGCATCGAAGGAATTGGGATATAGATGTACCAAGTTTGGGCATTTGAGAAGTTTAGAGAACACCTTGAAGCGAGACCGGACGGAAAATAAAGGGGTTACTAGGCATGTGGAAATGTGGAAACAGTGACAAAGGGAGACGGGAGGGCTGAAAAAGAGCCTGCAAGAGTATGAAGAAGAGACAGGAAGTGTAGGGCGGGGGAAGAAAGCGACATGAGGTGGAATCCAGAGTAGGGAGCCCTGGTATCTGGCCTGTGGATGGCTTTAATGAAACACTTGGGACGCCGTCTACCTCAACTTTATTTTTTATTTCTAGAAAATAAACCCTGTTTGGTATACTTCATGAGAAACGGGCCAGCATGGGACTGAGCTGCACCAGAGATGAGAAACGAGGTAGGACCGAGACCTGCTTCGGATTCAGCGCACGTTTGCTGATGGCTTGGCTGGGCGGGCTGAGTGAGCTGTGTTACACCACAGCTCCATCCTTGGGAAGAAGAGTGAGGGATTACAGCTAGCAATAGGAAATGGTGCCCGCCGACACCCCTGCCCTCCCATCCCAGGAAACAGTAGCGGCCGCCATCTTGTCCTTCCTTCTACCAAGGGAACTTTGACCCTTAAAAAATATTCTAATTGCCCGGCCCAAAAGGAGAAGCGGAAGATTTCATGCAGTCCTCTGCCCAAGAGTGCCCGGTGGAAAGAGCATACTGGCAAGAAAGTAGTTGTCCGTCTTGTAACGCTTAGGTAAGTATGCACCAAAGGCAGACAGCGAACACCAGGCCTACCTAGTTTTGCTCATACTGGCCCGCTGCAAAATCCTAGCCCGGGGGTGTCCGACACAGGTGGACAGCTGTCCAAGGAAGGCCCGGAGGTCAACAATGTAGGCCCAGGATGGACCGAAGAAGGGCAACATTTCGGCATGAGATAAAGGTACATGCAACGCACCGAAATGGGAATAAAAACCAGTCAGTGGTTGTCCTAAACCGGTTAGGTAGCTCCTGCCCTCCAGACCTATCCTGCACACTTCTGCACTCGTCGTGCGACTCTACAGCTTCATCCTTCCTGGGTCGCTATTTACTCTACGCCTATTTTTGAAAAAAATGTCACCACTGGAGTTACAAAATGTCTCTTGGTCAACAGATAGCAACCCCATGCTACATTTCATTTTAAATGTATTTAACTCCTAATCATACACATTATTTTCTTCAAGCAATAATCCTGCAACGTAAACAGGCTTCAAATAAAAGACGAGTCTCCTCTCCGTGCTCGCTTTATACACAAAGGACATTTCAGTGTAAGCACAAAGGCAGGTCCAGGGGCTTTGCCAGTGCTTGTTGTCCGTCAGAGCGCTCCTGGCTTTCTTTGCATTGTTCGAGCGGCCTTGAAGCCTCGTCTGTCAGGGTGAGGCAAGGCCCCCTCTCCGTGACAGCTTCGATTGCTACAGTTACCCAATCCAGATGAAACTTTAAATCTTTGGTAACGTGAGAAACAAGCATCCATACTTGGACAGATTTTCTCCCCCTATCGCAGTTGCCAAATGGAATGGCTAACCTGTCTTCAATTGCTGATAAGGGCACCTGATTGGTGGCAGGCCTGCTGTTATCGCGCGCTGCGCTACAGCAGAGGGCATCTCAAGTGGACCGAGTGAAATATAGGGGGGGAAGCCGCGCGGCCACAATATCAGGAGGGGTAACATGACATAGCGCCTGGAATGCGGAACCGGATCATGGGCCCCGCGTAACACGGTTGGCTGGGGGCCTGCACAACCGGATCTGGGGTGCTTAATAACATGTTTTACATTTCATACCGCGCACCTTTGAAAGAATCGCAGTCTACAGAGCGATAAATACAATTAATAAATGCCGAGGAGAAAACAAATGCTTCAGGCGGATGAAGTAAAAATAGAGGGACGATGCAGGAAAAAGAGCAAAATGCCCACCTGTACATAACACTTGTCACTGTCCTAATTTTAAAATGATTAAGCGCGTCAGTCTCATAACCAGCTAACTTTCAACATTAAATCCAGCAAGAGACTTCAACAAGTACCTAACAAGAAATATGCGGGTTAGTTTCCGTTAAGGCAAGTCCTCATCCGCCAATATAGATAGAGCTGTAAAGAAGATAGAGCCCGGTCAGCAGGATCCCTGAGGCTCAGCTGCAAAGCCTGGCTTCTCTCGGGATGAGCCTTCCTCTCAGCCGCCCGCACCTGTAAAGCCCAGCAGTGCACGGCCTGGGGCTGCAGAGGCATTGTTTCAGGGTCAGAAAATCCTGTCAGCTTCGGCAACTCGGGGAGACACGAGCCGGGAGGGCCGGGACAGACAGTATCGTGAACTGTGGCAATTAAGAGCAGGAGAGATTTAACTAAAGAGCTGTATTGGAGCCGCTGTGCGAAAGTAAAACATGTCAGCTTCGGCAACTCGGGGAGACACGAGCCGGGAGGGCCGGGACAGACAGTCTCGTGAACTGTGGCAATTAAGAACAGGAGAGAAAAGAAATGTGGTGTGTGTTCGAAAAGTTAAGCCATCTGCTGAGCGAGAGTCGATGCAAACAGAAATGTGGGGACGCGCCTTCTAATAAAAGCGGCAAGGAAACCTGAGACAACACAGATGGGCCCTGCGCGCCGCTGCTGGCTCCCGAGAGCAAAACGCTCTGGGAGTAAACATTTTTCAAAAAGCTGGGACATCCTCACGCCTTTGGCCAATTGCGTGCTAAAGCCAGATGCAAAGGCCAATAGCGTATGAGCACCACATGCACGAGCTTCTACAAAAGCTGAAGTGATTCCAAGAGGCCGATTTCCTAGAGCAGCGCATGCGCGCTGCGCTAGGCTCGACCTAAAAAGGCCTCAACCACCACAGTTGGGCCCAGTAGCCCCTGCATGCCCCGTGGCCTTCTGAAAGGGGTTCTGAAACCACTCCAGGGCACTACAAAAATCATTAGGATACAGCGAGATTCCAGTGGGGAAGTTTCAACAACTCCAGGGTAGCTTTCAAAGTATACGGAAGGTCATTTCAGCATCGTGAGCCAGAAAAACAACCTAGTCCTCCATTACTCCTGTGACCTCTGGGCAACATTCTGAAGCTTGAGAGATGGAGAACCACTACTGTGGACCTTCCAAAGATCCTGAGCTTGATTGAAATAGCTTGACGTACATCTGCGATGTAGAATTTTTCAGAGGCAGAGAAGTCAGAATTAGCTGGGCTGCATGATCAGTGTAGCAGACTGATAAATGCTGACTCTTTCACCTGATTCACAGAGACAATGTGCCCAGCAACGTATGGAGTAATACCGAGAAACCAGGCCCCCCAATAACATTCTAGGAGACTGTACAGTTTATTTAACCCTTATAATACAGTACTTTTCACCATTTGGTGTAATTAAGCAAGTGCTACTAAGACACCAGGACTAGAAGTTGACTATTTCAGTTTGTCTTCTGGCTCTGCGCCATGGCTAGGAGAGAGAAGTGAGGTATTATCTCAAAGCGTTGTTAATTCTCCATCTTGCAAGGTTCCTTTTTCCACATTGCCATAAAGAAAACCAATCTGCTTCGAAGTCTTGATACCATGGATGTGATTTGACTCCTGGCAATTATTTCAATAGGTTTTTCACATGTGGTTTCTTTGTTCATCATTCAAGCACTTCCTGTCCTTCAGAGGGAAGTTATTACTACAAAAGGCTGCCAAACCAGATCTGATCATATTTTTTAATTTCGAACTGCAGTAATTCACCATTTAAACCTATTTTAGTTTGTTCACAGCTTGTATTTGCTTTCATCCTATGTTTCAGCATCTTTCTATCATTCTTTCCCATGCTTTATTAAGTTAGATGTTCTCTACTCTTTTGGCAGGTATTTTCAACTTATTTTTCCTTCCTAAATGTACATATCTAGATTGTCATTGTTTTATTTCTTAAATCTTATCACCGTTATTGCTAATCTCTGAAGTGAAAACA
This sequence comes from Calotriton arnoldi, assembly GCA_963921515.1. Taxonomy (NCBI): domain Eukaryota; kingdom Metazoa; phylum Chordata; class Amphibia; order Caudata; family Salamandridae; genus Calotriton; species Calotriton arnoldi. Next base: position 1,428,256 of record CAWUFW010003094.1, read on the forward strand.
CTCCCAGACGTTTATTGCTTTACTCAACTAACACCAATCTGAGCATGGCATTAAGTAAGGACCTGCCTAAAGAAACCTTTCAGTCCCTCACAGGCCAATTGCATCAGAGGGGAGGAAGAATGTCTCTCACTGCCTATGTGAAGGAGGAGGACTGCCATGTTGAAGAAGCAACCAGTGACATCTTGGGACAGGAAGATAAAAATAAAATTCCTGCAAGCACAGAAAAACATGGGGGGGGGCATTCTGATGAAACAATTAAGGGTTATGATGAAATTGAAGAAGTATTTAAAAAAACGAACTCAAGTTACACTGCAAGAGGTTATGTACCACTAACTGAAGCTTTTCCTGTAAATTGATGAAGCGATTAGCAAGAATTATTTAGATTTTAGAAGGACGTTGAAGACCCCACTGTGGAATTCATTTTAAGAAATGTATCCAACTCTAGTGCCCATCGGATGGACGCAGAGCGCAGCTATTGCTCTATGCAAATATTAGCCTTTTCCTTCAAGGATGGGAATTCGTTTGCTTTCTTTCTGCAGTCTTTTTCCCTTGTGGTTCCTGCTCCTGGTGAAGGACACGTGAAACAAGGGCAACGAAACTGTATGAAATCTTGATATTAAGTATAATATTTACCACCTCATATATCAGTACTCACCTGATTAAACCCCAAATATTCTTGAATGGTATGTGAGGAATAAAATATCAGACCTTCAGCAGTGACAACGAGTACAAAGCCATTGAGAGCCTGTGAGGGGAAAAAGAACAGAAAATTAGACTTCCTCAAAGTGCAGAAAAAATGTGCCACTCATCACTATTATAACACACAGTACGGGATCACAAACCCATACAATCCATTGAAACTCTGTGCCCAGAACGTAGGTCCAATCAACTGTGAGGCCCACTAAATTGTAGAGACCACTGTAGAACCAAAATTCCCTGCACTATGCTGGGCTGTTCTGACCGTTTCACCTTATTTCTGGTCATGCCAGTATTTCCTCATTGAGTGTAACAGACAGCGGGTGCACTTAGGATGCTTGAGGATTTTTGACAAATTACCATCAGAACAGAAATCTTTGGGCCATATTATCAAGAGCGGGCGATAACATTATCGCCGCTTTAGCAGCAGGAAACTGCCGCTAAAGCGGCGATAAGGGGCTTGATAATATGCCCTATAGAATTCCAATAGAAGCCCAGGTTTGATGTCCTTCACACCAGAACCTGGGCTTCTATTGGAATTCTATAGGGCATATTATCAAGCCCCTTATTGCCGCTTTTCCTGCCGCTAAAGCGGCGATAATGTTATCGCCCGTTCTTGATAATATCAATCAATCAATCGGGTTTGTTAAAGCGCGACTACTCACCCGTAAGGGTCTCAAGGCGCTAGTGGGGGGGGAGGGTGCAGGTTCCATTCCATCAAGGAGGGGGTCTGGCAAAGAGCCAGGTTTTGAGGTTTCTTGCGAAGATGGGGAGCGATGTTGTCTGTCTGAGGTGGAGCGGAAGGGCGTTCCATGCTTTGGCCGCGAGGAAGGAGAAGGAGCGGCCTCCCGATCTGGTCTTTCTGGTGGGGGGTACCATGGCGTAGGAGAGCTGGGCTGATCGTAGGGTCCTTTGGGGTGCGTGGAATTTGAGTCGGCTGTTCAGGTATGCTGGTCCGGTGCCGTGGAGGGCCTTGTGTGCGTGGGTGAGCATCTTGAAGGTGATTCTCGCCTCGACGGGGAGCCAGTGGAGTGTGCGCAGGTGCTGGGAGATGTGCAGTGTTTTGGCAGGTTGAGGACCAGTCTTGCGGCGGCGTTCTGGATGTTCTGTAGCTTGCGGGTGAGGTTTTTGTTTATTCCGGCGTAGAGTGCCCCTTGTGTGTTCGCACATGTAGTAGGGAGTTGTTAGTGTCCTCGCAAATCAGGCTGCTGGAAGGCTGAGGGTTAATGGAAGAGAGGTATAGTGTGCTTTGGAGTAAATGTACAGTGTGAATAGTGACCTGCACAATACACAAAATGGAGACTCTACTTTAAGTTACCCTTTTTCTTTGCATATGATACAACCTGCTTACTACTGTTTCTGGAACCTGTATTTAGTGCTGTACTCGGGGCCATTAAGCAATGGAAAGACTCTGCCTTGGTGTTATGGTTGGTCTCTCCTGAAGTTCCATAAATGTTTGGCTCCTATCCTCTTCCTTCCTCCCAGATGTCAGGAAGAAGTGAAGATGCACCCTACTGTAGTTGGCTACTGGAAGTTACACCAGCACAGAGGGACATCTGATCAGGAATAGGACTCGGAAAGTTGCTTTTGCTCTTCAGCCCCTTCCCTCTGCCTCCACTGGCTAAGAACAAGCTTAGCAATCTGGAAACCCTTCTGCTGTGACCTGTACTCCAAAAATAAATAAATGTTCTGCTGGGTGTGGAGTGGAGCAAGTCCCCGAACAGAAGAACAGGAGCAAGATACAGAGGACCGGAGTGTGTCCTGTGTAAAGGTCAAATCAAGGAAACAAGTCACAATGGAACCACAACAGCCTTGCAGTCCAGATAGTCAGAACTAAAACAAAGATATCTGCTTTGCAATAGGGTTGATGACCTGTAAGAGATATTCTGCGGTTATAAGTGTAGTAAGGCTGCTTGACCTTGACACACCAAGTACCATCACTTTATTTGTGAGAGGTTATTGTATTCTTTCCAAACCCCAAACAGGGCACTAGAAAAGAAAGGGGTTGTCCTTTTCCCTTCTACAATAGCTCTCATGGACACATCCTGTTAGCTGAGGTTGATTCAATTACAATTTGAACCATCTCTCCACTGTAAGGCATTTCTGGCGATATCAATGTTTAAAAGCAAACTGGACCCTATCTCTAAGTTCAGTTCCCCATTTGCTAGTGGTATTTACTAGATTCACTAGGACCCTCAGTTTGCTATGGTGACCCACTGAAGTGAATACTTTGCCAGCAACTATCTGTAAGATAGGGGCCCCTAAAGATCTGTAACTCCAGGAGGACTATCTTGACAAAATACCAGTGAAAGCAGGCTACTCAGGTGGTTCTTTTTACTTTAGAGACATGTTGGAGCTGTAATTGTTCTCCTCCTGAGCAGGGCCCAGTGCCCTCAGCACTAATCACCCGTGCCGCTAAGTTCTACTAACTGTACTTTGGAATTTAACTCTGGCAACCTGTTTTAGGCACCCTACAACCATAATTTTGCTGTGTTCACATTTGGGTGATGAAGCATTAGCATTATAAAACAAAAGAATATCAATACAGTTCTGCACACACACTGTGAACTGTGACTTGGATTTGCACTTACACAGTAAAAATGCATCTCAATAACAATAAATGTAATCTCAACAGTATTTCAATCTTGCAAATTTTGAACCTGTGAGTGATACTGGAGGAGCCACAAAACAAAAGTAGAGCATGTCCTAGTAGTGTCAAGATGCTACACCTCTGGGTAAAAAATTTGCAGCATAGGTCATATGCACAAATCAGATGCAGCATGTCACAACAGACTAATCACAAGAAACATTTACTCAGAGACTTTTAGGGTCCACCAAATCATAACCCTATGGATTCCTGAAACATGGGATCCGCAGGTGCCTTCTCATCAGGATTATTGAAGCACAAGGGCCATTGAAACTAGCAATCACTGCTGAACATTGGGGTCCTCCAATCTTAACACAAGGGACTAGTAAACTCTAAACTTATGGACTAATACAACATAAGCATTAGAACCACTCAACCACATGCAACCCCAAACCAGAGGTTCCTTTGAACACTATAATCAACTAAACCCTAACATTAGGTACCACACATCCTTAATCCCAATGACCACGGATCATTAAATCCAGTGAGATCTACACACTAACACTAGGGATCACTGAACCCTGAGGGCCACTGCATCCAAGGAACACTAATCCTTAGGAGCAAGTCAACTATAAGGCAGCTGTACCCTGGAGACTACTGAACTTGAAGTGAACTCTACGGATTAATAAACATGAGACAATATTGCACTTTTGCAGTTTAGTGAACTTTAGGAACAATGAATGCGTTAGGCCCACTGAGCCCTACCCTTGGGTACAAATGAACCCTAAACACCAGGGACCACTAAATCCTAGCTCTAGTAACTAATGACCCACAGTGTCCATTGAACCATAAAGGCATATCAATCCTACAGCCACTGATTTCAACACAAACGAGCACTGGACAAATCCTAAGGATCACTGAACCATAGGATCCACTACAGTGTAAGGGCCACTGCAGTTTAGGGTCACTAAACCATGGAAATCAAAGTAATGACACAGAAAGTATGGATTACTAACTTTCAGGGAACACTAAACTTCTGGGACTAAAGAACTCATAAGACCAATAACACTTAGGTACCCCTTTATGGATTTATTTTCAGAACTTATAAAGTGTGCTGATACCCTGGGAATATAGTGCGCTAGTACTTATCATAGGCAATCATAGCATACATTTGGAAAGAGTGGTCTCGAAGAATGAATTAGAGAGTTTAAAAAGGTAGGTTTTCAGATGTTTATTTTAAACTTAAAAGATCTGAATTTTCTCTCAGAAGAAGACAGAATGAGCTACATGCTTAGGCTTCCTCCCACCTGGGCCCAATGAAAGTTTGGAACGTTGACCAGGTTTGCTGTTGTCATTGACCTGGTATGTGTATAATGTAAAAAGTTCCTGCTGAGATAAAAGGAGAAGAGCCATGGAGAGATTCATGATATAAGCAAGGAGCTTTCAATAGGCATTGTTTCCAGACCAGTAGTCAATAGAAAGAAACTAAATGCCTAGAAATGCGAGTTCTTAAGTTAAGACTAATGATAAAGTGGGATGCTGCATTTAGAATACGATGTAGGCTGTTGGTGAGCTAGATTGAAAGTCTGGGATATAAAGAGCTACAGTACTCCAGTCACAAAAGTATAACCAATCAGTTGGTTTCCTGTAGGCTTCTGGTAGGAGATGGATAATTATCTTGATAACACGTAGCATAAGAAAGCTGGGCCCTGAGAGTTTGTCTATTTGAGCCGTGAAAGATAGCTGTAAATCAAATATGATGTCTAAATTGCACCCAGAGAGAGTAGGGATGGGAAAAGGGCCCTGTTCTGAAGTCCACCAACTGTGGGTCAGATCGATTGTTTGCCAAAGCCTAAACATTCTGTCTTGTCTGTGTTCAGTTTGAGTGAGGTGAAGTTCCTCCATTTGGCCACTGCACACTGCACTCTTTAATGTTGGATTGATGGCTTTCTGTATTGCAATTGACATAATATTTAATTGAGTACAATCTGCGAACAAGTAGAAATTGAGGCCAAATGAACAAATCAGAGAGGCTAGCGGAAAGCTTTGTGCCGCTTTTGTTGCTGGGCGCCGATATTTCAGTTATGCTGCAAAGCCAGCCCCTGGTAACAAAAACGGCCCTCAGGGGTCTAAAACCAGCCCCTACCGTGGCGGCCCACCGGGGAAACGCCCGGTGCCCGTTACAGCCAGTCCGGCCCTGCCTGCGACTCAAGGAAATATCTGAGAAATAGTGAACGTTCAGCAATCACTAAACATTTGATACTACTGAATAAAGGAGACAACTAAAATCTAGCGACTCCTTGCCCCTAAACACCGCTGAACCCAAGGAACCACTGAATTCCAAATCTAGAGACTAGGGTATTAAACCTAGGGACCTCTGAATGCCATGCCTAAGGGACACTGGTCCTTGACCTTCGGACTCACTGACTCTAATCAGGTGAATCACTAAATCCTAAACCAATCCCAAACCATAAGCCCCAGCAAAGTCCCAGTGGTAATGAACACTCCAACTGAGACATCTACCTTCACATCCATTCTGTCATTCTATTTCAGAGCTCCCTCACGTAGACCTGTACCCGATTCCATGGACGCCATTTAGGGGTTACCAGGGGTCACAGCTGCAACCCCTGGCACTGCCTTTGTGACCCCTGCCTCAGAGGTGGCAAAATCAGGGCCAGGAGCAAAGGGACAGCTATTACTTATGGGTATCGGTTGGCTCTCCACTCTCCTTGTTTTCTACCAAGTACAATTGGCTGGAATGGGACCTTTCCTGGCAGATGAGGTAAGTTAAAATGCTTTTAAATGTATGCTGTGTGCATGCCTGCCAGTGAGAGTGTGTTTATGTGTGAGAAAGCTCATGTGTATGTGTGAGTATGCATATATGTGTAAGCATGTGTGTATGTAGGTATGAGTGAGAGTCAGTGACAGGTAGTGAAATGAAATGAAATTTGTACTTGTAAAGCGCACTTATACCCCCAAAGGGGTGTCCTGGCGCTGTACGCATACCGCTGTGGAACCCTTCCTGGCTTTTCCCTGTGAAATGTCCACTCCTGGGCACCCCCAGGGTGAAGCCAGGCATCCCAGCGCTGTTGGGGCCGTTGTGGAGATTAAGCAAGCTATTGCCCAGAGTTGCAGAGTGGGACCCATGATTAGAATAGGCACCGAGGCGAGAATTATCAGGTCCGAGGAAATTGAGCCCAAGACCCGCCGAGGCGGGAATTGAACCCTGGTCCCGGGCCAGATCTCTGCATCAGGGTCTGCCGCTCTAACCATTGAGCCACACTTCTCCACAGTGAGAGATAATGTGTGAGATTGAGTGTCAGTGAGTATGAGTAAGTCTGAGCGAGTGACCCTGAGTAAGAGTAAGTGAGAAGTCAAATGTGTAAGTGAGAATGAATGAGTGTGAGGGAGTGTTAAGAGTGTGAGAATCACTAAGTGAGAATGGGTGAGAGTGACAGAGAATGAGGGAGAAAAAAAGAGTTAGAGTAAGAGTGAGTGCCATTGAGTGTGAGTGGCAAAGTAAGATTGAGTCAGAGTAAGAGGTAATTTGAGTTAGTGTGATTCAGAGTGAGTGATAATAAGTGGCAATGAGCGAGAATTATGGAGTGAGAGTAAGAGTGAGAGCAGAGAGAGAGTGACAATAAATGAGTGAGTGCAAGTTAGTAAAAATGAATATCTGAGAGTGTGAGAATGAGTGTGAGTGAGTGAATATAAGTGAGTGAGAATGTGAAAGCCTGCTGCTTACTTTGGAATAGTAAATTTAATTCTTGTTTTATGGAGGCACCCATGGCAAAATGGCTCTAGCAATCCTTAGCGTGACTGATATGTGTGACAAAAAACTGGCAGACTGGAAGTAATTCTTGACATAAAAGAATAATACTGGTTCACTAGAGGTAATTAGTACTAGAGGCAATTCTTGGTATAATGGTAAAATACTGGTACTTGTATACTAGTGGTAATTCTTGGCAGAATGGGCTCCTCTGGAAAATGCTGGAGCTGGCATACTTGAGAAAGTTATTTGCATGGAACATCTGTGGCAAAATGCTAGCACTATTACATCGGAGGTGATTATTGTCATGAGGGAGGTCAACCATTAAATATTAGAGGTGGGCAACCATGACAAAATTAGGGGTGGGCGGAACTTGCAGAGTTTAACTCCACGGAATTCAGTGGAGTTACATGAAAACTCAGCAAGATTCTGTGGAGTTCCGTGAACGGGTAGAAATCGGCACGTCGTGGTGCTTGTGCTGATTTTTAGCGCTGGGAGCTTGTTCTGTGCTGCAAAATCAGTGCAAACAGCACCATGCGGTGCGCCAGAGGGTACTAATTCCTTGCTGCTTCTCAAGAGGATTTTCTACTCGAGTGGCAGCCTTCTCACTGGGAACGGTTGCGACCGTCCGTGACCGCCCGTGTTGAGAAAATCTCGCCAGGTGCCCTCCTAGCGCCAGAAAATTGCACCAGGGGACGCCAATTCTTGCTCGGGCTCACCAACTTACCATTGGGAAGCCACGCACGAGAAAAAACTTGCCATTTGGCGGAGTTTGGTCGAAACTCTGCATTCCGCCACAGCTCCGCAAACTCCGCTGGCAGAGCGGAATTTATCATCCACCCCTACCCCTAGACAAAATGCTGTTCCTGACACACTGAGTTAATTTTTGACATAGGGGTTGATAGAAAATAGGCCTTTTTGCAGATGGCCCCCCATTTTTTGCCCCCATTTGGAATACTAGATGCTGGTTTTCGACTCTGACAGTGAACTGAAGCCCGATAACCAGGCCCTAGTGCCAGTGCTCTCTCCCTAAAACTGATACATGTGAATTGGTAACCCCAATTTACAAGGACTTTAACCCCCATATAAGTTCCTAGTATATGGTACCAGGGCATGAGTGTTAAAGGGGTCACCAGGGCCTGAAGCACTATTTGTGCCACTTTCAGTGACCCAAGTAAACTACTGACAGCAGGTCTGCCATTGTAGACTGCAGGAGCAGTACAAACTGCTCAAACTCAACTTTGCCTTCACCATGTGTGGTAAAGTCAACATAATATTTTTAATATATTCCAGTCACCCCTAGGGAAGGCCTACTAAGCCCAGGAGGCAGGGTGCACTATATTAAAGGCGTGAACATGTAAGTGCAAGCTTATATGTCCCTATAGTTGTCTTTACCATTGAAGGCTACTATAAGTGCATAGGATAACACCCGGGCAAACCAGAGGTTGGCAACTCCATTATGGGGCCACTGAAATATGTCATGTTTTGTATCAAACAACGTGTCTCATCACCCCTGACACGAATCTTGTGTTGAGGGCTATGTAGGATGCACCCAAGTGGCTACCTTAGAGGTTGCCCAAGCCTTTCCTGTGCTCTGGCTACCAGCTGCAGCTGCTGCCACCAAGACAGAAATCTAACCCCTTGTCAGGAGGTGTGAACTCTTCCAGGAGTCAGAAACAATGGCTTGGACGGGAAGGAGGTCACACGTCCTTCTCTGACAGGATGGCCAGTGAAGTGGCACACCAAGGCGGTGAGCTTCCAAGACTTCACTGCCTGTGATATGCAACCAGGCTGCCTCCCAAAGGAGGAAACAGCCGTCTCCCTTCCCCTAGGCACATTTGCACCCAGGCAGGCAGGAAAATTAGGTATTCAGGAGGTGTACACCACCAGAAGGCTAGCCACACCTCTAGGGTGGGCTATCTGGTCTGTACAGTTGCAGAAGACTTCTGCCATTTTCAAAAGTGGTAGGATAGAGGGTTCTGGGTAGAAAAGGTGACAGACACCCCCTCCCAGATGTAGTCACCTCCGGGGGGGATTAGCGGCTGGGGCTAATAGCCCATTGGCCACTTGCACCCACACCCTTAACACCTTTAAATCTAGGATTCAAGGGCTACTCCTGACACCAGAACCTCAGTTCTGATCTGACTTGCACCAAAGGACAAGGAGGAGACCCGTGTCTGCAACAACAGGATCTGCACAAAGCAAAGGCGTGATACTCTGCACCTGTGGCATCCTTCCTGAAACTGCACGACTGACTTGTATTGGACCAAAGGTCGGTTCCCCCAGACAGAGGGACCCTTTGATAGCTAAAGGCAACTCCAGACTCCCCTGGACTAGTGGCACTAGTCCCCTGCACACCGGAGGTAAAATAAATGTACCGAAACCAAAGAATTGCTAACCATCTGGCCCAGCGAGGGATCGCCCAAAAGTAGATCATCCAGTGCATTGTGGGAAACGTAGTCCTGACCTCCACCAAGTTTTAGGCGTCTACTGTTTTGCCCCGGACATCGAAATAACTTTCTGCTGAGCTTACCGCTGTTAAGGCCTGTTGGTCACCAGTTCGGCAACCACCACCTTTACCCGATGCTGCACCTCGAGAGAATTCCGCAGAACCTTCATCCGACTTGAGCAGTGGCTTCGTTGTCGATTTTTTAACCCAGCTACCTACCAGCATTGTGTAAGCAGTAAAGTCAGCTCTCCTGCGGCTCCCGCTTCAGCACCAAGAACAGTCAGGACAACTCTGCACCTGGGCTTCTCATGCCAGGTAAAATTAAACTGACTGTCTTGGCTTGGTCCTGGGACCCGCATCACCTTTACCCTCCTTGGGTTCCACGCAACTCTACCTGAAGTGACCGATTGTCACTAGTGCTTTTTACCATTGACCGCAATGATAAAGTTTTGCAGTGCTGTTTTTCAATGATTTAATTAAGGGAAGATGGAGCTGGCGTATTGCCTCTACGCCTCTACGCGCAAGACGTACAACGTAGAGTTTTTTCACAGAAGCAGGACGGCGAGGAGCAGGAAGGAGAACGGCCAGGCAGAGGAGGAGGCAGCCACATAGTTAAGTGCCTTTTTTTTAAATTTTTAATTAATTTGGGAGGGTGGAGGGGCTGGCTAACTCCGCTCTGCCACAGAGTGGAGTTTTGCCTAAGCTCCGCATTCGCAACGGAGCGCAGAGTAGGCAAAAATCTGCAAACTCTGGTGGCGGAGCGGAGTTACCAGCCCGGGGTTAGATTTAATATTGCTTCTAAAATCCGTAACTCAAGTTATACTTTTAAAAAAAAAAAAATTTTATTAACTTTTGCTCAAACGACCATTTATAATAAACAGTTATAGTAATTTGCACACCGTTGACATTGCAGCTTAATTGCATTGGGCTCCCAGAAGGATACATGGTCACTAGTAATATGCATTTCAACAGATCCAACCCATGACAATTTATTCGGACCATCAGCAAGGTAACCCCCTTCGGCAGTTCAGGGTCACACTTTCTCCTAATCGTGTTGCACTGGGTGTTAATCCTCTACTGTAATTCCTTCTCTATATTTACACCATGGTGACCATATTTTCTCCCACTTTTTGACACACCCTCTACCTTTGTATACAGTTTCTTCGGCCCGTTGGCACCAATCAAGGTCACGTTTCCAGTCTCTCAGCGAAGGCAGAGAGGGCGCTCCCCACCGTCTTGCAATGTTCCTTTTGGCGACCCCCGCTGCCAGGGCAAGCCAAATTCCTGTGTACCTGGGCCAGTCTGAGTCGCCTTTGATCATGAGGAGGAGCCATTTAGCATCCATCGGGACCTGTACCCCTGAAACTCTGGACTGCACCTCCGTCACCCCCTCCCAATATCTGACTATCTCTGGTCACTCCCACAGGATATGGAAGAAGGCACCTTCCTGCTGACACCCCCTGATGCAGAGCGCTGTATGTGTTTTGCCCAAGGTGTAAAGGTGCGTGCGTGGGTAATATGTACGATGTAGTACTTTGAGTTGCACTAATCTAAATCGAGACTGCACTGCAATCTCCCTAGGACTCTGTATTGCCTCCTGCCAATCTGTGTCATTGATGTTCCCTAGGTCATCTGTCCATGCCGCTCTCAGGGCTATTAAGGGGTCTGGTATATTGTTTACTAGCTTGCGGTAGATTGCAGAGGTTGGCTTTTCGGCAATAGGGTCCAGGAGTAATCTATCTTCCAGAGGTGAGTAATCCGGAATGGGGGTACCCCGCTGGATGTGTCACTGCAGAGCGTGCATGAGCCTAAGATAGTGGTATTTTTGCGTGTAGTGCAAGGTGTATTCCTGCTGCAAGGTTTCGAAGGTAAGTGGCGTTTCCCCTCTCCACACATCGCCCAGGTATTCAATCCCTATAAGTTTCCACTTTCCGAAGCCCACTAGTGTTACCACCTCCTTCAAGAGGTCGCCTTCCCATAATGGAGTTTGGCTAGTCAATTTTCCCGCCCACCCCAGTAGCTTATGTGCCTCCCTCCAACACTCCACTACTACCCTGGTATGCGAAGGGTACTCCAGCCGCCTTCTTCCAGAGTAGAGGAGTGAAGCATAATGACCCCCTGGCATACCGGCTCTGTCTACCCTGTATGCTGGTTCACCCGGGTCTGCATACACCCAGTCGCTGATAACCATAAGCCGTGAGGCCCAGTAATAAAGCCTGATGTCTGGGACCGCCAAGCCGCCATCGTATACCCCGCACAGAAGTTTGGTATGCGCTATCCTAGGTGAACCCCCTTGCCATAGTAACATCCTGATTTCATGGGATATATTTTTAAAGGTTGTTGGGGAGACTCGATACGGGGTGTTCTGTAAGACATAGAGGAGGCGAGGCAGGGCCATCATTTTGAATAAGGCCGCTCTACCCATCAATGACAACGGGAGGGCACGCCAGTGACGTACATCAGCACTTAGGCGCTCCATCTGAGGATCCAGGTTTTTCTGTATAAACACTGCAGGATCTCTGACAATGTATATGCCCAAGTATTTAAACCCTTCCGTTACTACCGGGGCTGCGCAGTTGGCTGGTATCCTGGGCGGGGGGCCCGAGAGTGGGAATATTACCGATTTAGCCCAGTTGATTTTATATCCTGAGTAGCTGCCAAAAAGCTCAAAGATATGGAGCACCCTCGCCATTGAGTAATACGGTCTAGCTAGGTATAAAAGAATATCATCCGCATACAGCGAGATGCGTTCTTCCCACCCCCCCCCCGGTGCACCTATACCCCAAATCATTGGATCCCTCCGGACCCAATGAGCTAGTGGCTCCAGTGCAAGGGCAAAGAGCAGCGGGGATAAGGGGCAGCCCTGCCTTGTGCCTCTCCCTAACTGGAAGGACCTGGATAATGCACCGTTCACTCGCACTTGAGCCCTGGGACTCTCATATAGTAGTCGAACCCACCTACTGAAGTTAGGACCAAAGCCCAATTTTCGGAGTACCATAAATAAGTATGGCCACTCTATACTGAACTCAAGTTATACTTATCCGTTTGATTTCATTTTGGTGTCTAAATTTATATAGATATCTGCTTAATTTTTATAAATTGGTATCGGATTTCTTACGAATTGTTTCAATTACTATTGTCCATGTTGGTACTCTGAAATGCTTAACACATGATCCTCTAGTAAAGCCCGACTGTTCTTAGCTCATTCCTGGTAGAGTGGCAAAGGATTTATTATTGTGAATCCAAGGAGCATCTTTGGGGTATTGTGAGAGTATTGCATGGTGAAGCCTAACCAGCATCACCACATAATACTCCACCTGACTTCAAAGGTCCTCCATGATATAGGGATAGCATTAGTGGCTAAATTCTGGCTCCGGTATATTCAGGGCCATTGTAATTATGTGATTCTGGGGCTGATGCTTTTTTTCGCATAACTAAGAATTTGCCACATAATCCATCATCTGCTGCATAATCTGCAGATTTTAACAAACGGATCAAAAGTTTCTAAAAATGTGGTTATATGTGTTCACACGCGTTGGAAGATCCTTCGCAAAGGTTAACTGGTCATCTTTCAGCTGCTTATTTATGTATTTGGTTGTTAAACTGGTACTAAAGAGGTGAAATATTTGCCCAGACAGTATCCCCATGTATAACAATTACAAAATAATCAATGCTATAAAAAATGTGATGCATTATGCCACATAATTTGCCTTTTCTTGCAGCAAAATTTAGTAAACTCTGCTGCATAATTTGGTACTCCCCTGCCGCATAATTCCAGTGGCCCTGGGTATATTGTATTTAATTTTTGGCCTAAGAGAGCACTCATGACAAAAATGATGGCTCTGTCACACCAGAGGTCATTTTAGGCATATGGGGGCACCCAGAGCACATTTTTTAAAAATAGGTTCAACTCCTGGGGAGAGTCCAGTTTAACTGCTTGGCACACCATGAAAGGATTTGAATATTTAAGGAGTGCCCTTTCAGACCCTACAGCTTTTTAACACATGTATTTGAAAGTTGCGCCTTAGCATGCACTATTCGACCTGATTTTTTTTTAATTTTCTCTGGGGCTGAACCCCCCAAACCCTTTTAGAAGAGGTCTGTCTCACTTGCTTCACTCACTTGCTGCAATTTAGGGCTAGTATTACGCCCCAGAGCTTTTAAAGATCATGTTTGCACCCTAATATAGGTGGCATCTAAAATAGACATGGCTCTGCGTTGTATTGATAGAATAATCATGCCTCTATTATGGAACTTCAGTGATGTCACTTATTGTGATGTCATCATGGTTAAGGTCATGTGAAATGATCTCCCGGGAACAGTGAGGGTCAAAGGTCACTACCAGTGATGGCATTAAGTTCAAAGGGTATGAGATGTCACTTCTGCTACCCCTGAAAAGTCCTCTGTTCCAAAATTAGCATGAGACGAATTAGCATGAGGGGGTTATTTAGAACTATTAAACTGAAAAGATAATTTCTGGCATTAGGCTACATGAAGAATGATTCCTACATGCAGAGCCCAACCATAAGGAAATGTTACACAAGCAAACAGAATGAAACCAGCGAGGCGACAGACTGAGCCTGTTTCCATTCGAAGCCCAGATTCTTGGAAAGGAACGGTTGTAAATCCACATTGCGCACACCTGGGCTCCACAGTCGGAAATAAACCTTTAAGCAGTGCGTGGATTAAAAGAAGCTGATTGGTAGTCAAGATACTCATACTGTGAAACTGAAAGCCTTAAAAGAAGCACGCAACAAAAGAATTGACTAATGAAGTGGCTATCATGAGAAAAGTCACCTGCACAGTAATCATGAAATACCATTTGGAGATATTGTGAGTAACTATTCCGGTTGGTAAATCCGCCCCCTCTTCTGGAGTTATCGCTACTGCAAAGGTATCAGTAATTCCATAAAAGGGTAGTTACCACCTGAGAAATGAAGAATTACTGAACGAATTGGTCATTTTAGTCTAGATTCCCTTGGTAATTTCTCTTCATAAATATTCCACTTGAAGACTCCACCAGCTGCTAGTTAAGCAGATCTCCTTACTCCGATGGGACCTGTAACTTTTATTACCTGCCCCATCAGAATTAAGAGGCCAGTTATAAAGAGTGCCCAGGACTAATAGACAATGCAAATACAACATTTACTCGAAAGTAAACATAAGAGCATTACAAACCCTCCCCGAAAACAGTGTGTCTAGAAAGTATCTCAAGTGCAGATTTGGAGCCTTATCGCACTTCATTTCCTTCTGTTTGTCCCTTTCCTGATCTTTCCTTTTCTCTGTTTTTGATTCACTTCAACTTTATTTTAGGATTGAGTCCTAAAATCTTGTAGTTATAGTGCTGTGGTGTTTTTTTGAACTTCTCACATCTATTTTAATTGTGTCTTATAGGAATGGATATTGGATGATGACATTTCTACATAAACGTCGATTCATCAAAATGCCCGGGGTAGCGGAAGTGACTTCACACACCCTTTGACCTTAATGATATCACAGGAATTGAATCATATGACCCTTCAGCCTGATTTTTTCTCAGAAATTGGTGTCACATAACCTTAACCCTGACATCACAATATTTGACATTGTAAAGTTCTATAATAATTGCATGATTAACATAACAACAAAACACAGACAAATGTCTATGTTAGATACCACCTATATTATGGTGCTGACTTAGGGCCAGATGTACGACCCTTTAGTGCGGCCGCAAACGGGAGAACCTCCCGTTTGCGGCCGCAAAAAGGGTATTAGCATGTACAAATGCTATTTTGCAAGTTCCTGACTCGCAAAATAGCATTTGCGATTCTCGCTATTAGGAAGGGGCGTCCCTTCCTAATAGCGAGTCAACATGCTATGTACTAGTGTTTTGCAACCGCATTTGCAGCTGCAAAACACTCGCAGTTTACCACCTACTTCAAGTAGGTGGTAAACCACTCGCAAAGGGGAAATTTGTGAGTATGTTGCAAAATATTTTTTAAGAGCAGGCAGTGGTCCCAGAGACCACTGCCCGCCCTTAAAAAAATGAAACTGAAAAGTTTCATTTTTCTTTTTTAAATGCATCCCGTTTTCCTTTAAGAAAAACGGGCTGCATTTAAAAAAAAAAAAAGCTGCTTTATTCAAAAGCAGTCCCAGACATAGTGGTCTGCTGAGCCCAGCAGGCCACCATCCCTGGGAGGGCTGTCATTCCCAATGGGCTCGCAAATTGCGAGAGGCTCATTAATATTAATGAGCCTCGCAATTAGCAACCCCATTGGGAATCGCAAACAGTGTGAAATACACTGTTGTACATCGGTAATTGCACCTCGCAAATTGCGACTCGCAAATTAGTCGCAATTTGCGATGCGCAATTGTCCTGGTCGTACATCTAGCCCTTAATCTTTGAAAGTTCTGGGGTGTAATACTTGCCCTGAATTGTAATGAGTGAGTGAAGTAAGCAAGCCAGACTGCTTGTTGGTGGGTGGAGGGTGGAGAGAGGGATTCTACCCCACCCCCCAGAAAACTTTTAAAAGAATGGAGTCCAGTAGTGAATTTTCAAGTACAATTTTCACATAATCTTGCAAATAAAGCCATAGGCTCCAAAAGAACACTCATATTCAAATCCTTTCATCGTGTGCCAAGCGATAAAACCAGACACGCTCCAGGAGTTGACCCATTTTTTTCAAAATGTGATATGGGTGCCTCATATGTCAACAATTGCTTCCATGGTACCAGAGCCAGCATTTTGTGTTGGATGCCACCTATATGCCATGGGTGCCTCAACTATGCCAGTGTCATAAATTTGCCATATATGCTATCTATATACCATAGGTGATCCTTATCTCAAAAAGTACCTCCGTATGGCAGAGCCACAATTTTGTCATGGTTGCTACCCTCCCGTATGTCAGGTTGTTCTCCTTTATGCCAAGGATTACCTCCAATGTGCTAGTACCAGCATTTTGCCGCAGGTGCCCCATGCCAAGAATGTCCTCAAAGGTGCCAACATTTTTCCATCGGTGCACAAGATGCCAAGTGTTGGACTTGGCCCTTTTTGCAGGTTCATCCCTGAACTTTTTGCCTTCCTCCTGGTATTTTTTCTGACATGGTGTTGGTGGTTTTAGGACTCTGGGCACTTTATCACTACTGTCCAGTGTAAAGTGCATGTGCTCTCTATGGTAAAACGTGGTAAGATTGGTCTACACCTGTTTGGCTAATTTAATTTACCTGTCAGTCCCTTGTAAAGCGGTATCCCAGATACCCAGGGCCAGTAAATTAAATGCTACTGGTGGGCTTGCAGCGCTGATTGCGCCATCCACCAAAGTAGCCTTTCAAACCTGTGTCAGGCCTCTGCCATTGCAGGGCCTGCGTGCGCAGTTTACTGCCGCTGTGACATGGCACATAAAATGGGTGCCATGTCTGTGACTCCCCTTTTACTACATATCAGTCACCCCTAAGGTAGGCCCTAGCTAGCCCTATGGGCAGGGTGCATTGTAGGTAAAAGGTAGGACATGTGCCTTAACTGTGTGGTATGTCCTGGTAGTGACAAACAGCCATTTTGGTTTCTCACTACTGTGAGGCTGCCCTCTCATAGGAATGCATTGGGGATTCCCTGATAAATGTTTCAGTGGTAATTCCTGATCTGAGAGGAGTAGAGTGGTCAAGTTTGGCATGTTTGGAATATTGGTAATAAATGCTGCGCCATGGTGTTCGCAGATTTATTATCACTATTTTAGAAATGCCACTTTTAGAAGTGGGCATTTTTGTGTGCTATGTGTCTTTATGCCTGCCTGATGTGTATTGCATGCCTGGCTCTGGAGTGACAGGGGCTGGGTGAGTCAGCACTAGGCTGAATAGGCCAATCTGCATTTGGAGTGGTGGGAGGAGTAGCACCTGGGACTGAATGGGACTGTGCCTGCCTTCCACAATGCTGGCTCCGCCCCCTTGTGGTGTGTCTGGGGCCAGAGCCTACACTGACAAAGGAGGTGGTCGTGCACCTTTAGAGAAAGGTGTGAGTGCCCCCAGAACTGGTTTGGACCGGGCGCAGAGCCCTGGGCCAGGGGGAGAACAAAGACATTTGGGGTATAAGTATTGGGGCTGTGACCCCATGAAAGTTGCTGTTGCTGCAACTTGGGGCCGGCAGGCTGCCGGTCTGCCAGAAGGAACCACCACGGGGGACTGACCTGCTGCCCGCTGGGCAGCTGAAGGGACTGCTGCTCTGCTGAGGGACCCTGTGTGCTGGCCTGCCTGGGCCCAGCTCTGCCCTTGGCAATCCCTGGAGAAGAGCGCTGCCTGCTCCCTGTTTGTTTCAGGTGGGAGACAGGCTGAGCGCTTTATTTTTTGTTATTGCCCCCCTAATCCAGCGCCTGGTAAGCGCTGTGCCATTTGCCCTCTTGATCTCTGCGTATCATCTGTGATACAGCAGGGGGGCTCTGCTGACGTGGCCCCATGCTGTGTTGAGCCAGTCGGCAGGAGCGCTGTGCCAGGAGAAGCGCGTGGTGAGCGCCGTATTTTTCTGAGGAGGAGAGTGAGGCGACCGGTGCACATGTCAGTGCACTTTCTAACCAGCGTGGTGGGTACTCTACTTTCCTATGTGCCTGCGCCGACGGAGGCTTCGCTCCGCTGCCCATTTTTGAAGGGGGAGTGCTCGGGAGAACAGCCGGTACTCCCGGTGTGGCAGCATTTGGGTCACGCTGCGCAGGGAAGCTCTCTCCGCTCGTTGTGCCCCGAGACGCTGCATCGACGTGAGCAAGCGTGAGAAGCCCTGCGAGCAGCACTACGTCATTCAGAGTGCCGGAAGTCAGGCAGAGGACGCCTGATCGTGGGCGGAGCTCTCGTAAGGAGGTGGAGAGCCCCACGGGTTTTCTTAGCCTGGCTGCGGGCGGGGCCGGCTGGAGACCCGTCCAGAGCTTTCCCGTGATCTGCAGGTGACCCGGAGCCTGGCAGCCGCGCCAGGTCTTAATGCTGCAGCCCCCGCGAACGGAGAAAGAGGCCCGGTGAGTGGGGCCTGGAGGGGAACACTGTGGGTGCCTACGGGTGCCGAGTTCACGACAGGAGGAGCTCCTGTAAGAGGTGCTCGCAGAGCACCCTGTTGGTGCCTGGTGCGATTTGTACAGCTGCACCGCCGATCGCGGCAGCTGCAACAAGGGGGCATTTTTTTTTTTGTGTGTGCTAAACCCAGATAAGGGTGAGTGGCACCCTCGCCCCCACTACCTTGCGGGCCAATTTGGAGGCCTCGTTGGGAGCCCTGGTGGAGGAAGGAACCTTCACAACCCTACCACACAGTCCCGGTGGTGAGCGCAGAGGCGCTGGGACTGTCATTTGGGGGGCCAGTGGGCTCTCGGGGACATGGTGGCATGTTGTTGCCCGTGAGCAGTGATATTTCCGCCGTGAGGGGCTAATGAGCTGTGGGCACCTTATCAGTGTTACTGTGGTGAACTGGGGCGAAGTCAGGATATCTATGCCTCATGACTCATGCATAATATAAGGCCCTCAGGCGATGTGGGCACCTGACTAGCGGTACTATGGTGTACTGCTAAATGTGATCTATGCATAATGTGTTCATGCCCAGTGTTTATGCATAATGTGTTCATGCCCAGTGTTTATGCCCAGTGTTTATGCATAATGTGTTTATGCCCAGTGTTTATGCATAATGTGTTTATGCCTAATGTGAATGCCTAATGTGGTTTATACATAAGGGCCAATACCAGTAGGTACTGGTTGTTTTATTTTCACTACTTGCATTCTAATGGTTATGACAGCGGCCCGATTGGCCCTGTCATGTATATAATCCCCTGTAAAGTGATACCTAAGTGCCAGATGGCACAGTGTACATTTGTGATTATGTTCTAATGTGTTGTATGGATAATACAAAGGCTATTTTTACATAACCTTGTGTGGAGTATCTTTTGTGGTGTGCCTAGTGTGTCGCGGCTGTGTGAGTGTGTTGCACAAACACTTTACACATTGCCTCTGGGATAAGCCTGACTGCTCGTGCCAAGCTACCAAGGGGGTGAGCAGGGGTTATCTTCAGTGTGTAACTCCCTTGCCCTGACTAGAGTGGTGGTTTCTGCCTGGCTTGGGCGCTTGCCCTAGCCAACCAGAAATCCCATTTCTAACACCAAGAATTACCTCTAGTATGCCAGCAGAAGTATTTTACCATGGGCGCACATTATGCGGAGAATTACCTCCAGTATGCATGCCAGTATTTTGTCATAGGTCTCTGTCATGCTAAGAATTGCCTCAAGTATGCCAGTGGCAGTATTTTTAGATGAATGACTTTGTAAGACCGAAATTACCTCTGGTATTCCAGGGCCAACAACAGACACACAAGCATAACACAACATTCTCACTCACACTCCCTTACATTCACTCACTCAGTCTCTAAAACTCCCTTGCACTCATTCTTTTTTATTTTCACTCACTTACAGTCACTCTTAATCTCAGTCACTCATTCTCACTGACTCTGATTCAGTTGTACTTTCTGATACTCAGGCCGGGATCTACTAGCACTTTCCGCCAGGTTTGTATTATGTTTTTTTTGTGGTGGGATTTACTTTCCAAAGCAAATCAAGATTTGCATTGGAAAGTTGGCCAAGGTAACGCAAAGTAGTGCAATGCACTACTCTAGGTCAAGGCGGCCTTCCATGGGTGGTACATGGGCTTTCCCATGCAACCATCCATGGGTGTTGATGCAAATACCTATCTACTAACAATTGAGGCCATGGATTTGCTCCAAATGTTAACCTCCTCGAGGCAGGCGTAAAGGGGGAGAAATATTCAAACTCTACAAACTTTGCATGTTTGCTGCACTGTACTGCAAACATACAACTTAAGAAAAGTGTTAAAGCATGATTTTTGTATTGGGTCAGCTTTCAGTACAAAACCTATGCATGACAGACTGTATTGTGTGCAAGGGTGGGTGCATTTTCACACGGCAGTCTAAAGTACTCCCGCGCTGGGGGAGAGAAAAATGATGCCATATCTTAAAGATTTATGATGCTTTTTTTTACTCTCCCTTTGATGTAAGGTACAGTAGCAAGTTTGGTTGCTGTGCTGCATTACAACACGTTTCAGTAAATTTACCCCTCAATCACACAGATTCTCACTCAGTACTTGTCACTCTCACTCACTTTCACTCACACACATGCTTACAGAGACACACATGCTCACACTACACACGCTCTCTCTTATATAAACACAATCTCACCTGCAAGCAAGCATGCAACATACATTTAAAAGCAGTTGTATACTTACTGAAGCTGTCACCATAGGTCTTGTTTCAGCTTATTGTGCTCCATTTTTTATTACACTAATATTGAAAACTGAATATTATTCACTATTAGCATAATTAAAAATTGATAGAAAATAATGAGTGCCAAGAACTCCTGAGTTCTTGGCACTGCTTATGCTACCTCTGAGGCCAGGGGTCGCAAGTAGCAACATAAGGGTCGCATCCGCAACCTCTGGTGACCCCAGAGTGACGCCTATGCACTTCCTGCTAATATTTCATATCTATCAAATCTAATAAAACATTAAGGTCCCCGCCTAACAGCTAAGAGTAGTTTCTCTGCTCAATCATCAGTAGTCTGTTTTTACCACACCGGATTTACTAGGTAGGGAACAACAGACCTTGTTTTACTGACTGGAAAATCTGACAGTCGGGACTTGTTTTCTGGCCCCCATCCAGCCCTCAACTATGGCACAGTGGGGCATGCAATGTTGCCCCTGCCAGACCCTGTCCTCCCCACCATTTTCCCTATTCCCCTGCCACGCAGCCGACCCACCCACTTAAGCAGGTGGTAAATCTGAGTCATAATCCCCACGGAAAAGAGATTATTCAGCCCAGGAAAACTGGGTATGCAAGGTTATTCTCCATTCCATGGGGTTTAAAATTGTAATTGCATGTTACTGGGGTGATGTTACCGTACAGTATTGTTTTTTTGCCAATGGAGACTGACCATTTCCACTTTTCCAGTACTGTGCAACTCGTTATCAGGGCCTATGCAGTGTTGTAAACTAGCCGTGAGATCGCCAGTTTACTGTAGTGCCCATCTCTGGGCATCTCAGCACAACAGGCTGGTTTTCTGATAGAATCTAATTTGAAACCCAACAGTTTTAGAAGTTTACAATAGCATTACTAATTGCCCCCAAGGGCTTCCACATAATGTGCATCAACATTAGGTCAAACTACAATACATGTCTAACTTATATACAGTGCTCAGGGCCGGCGCTAGGCATGGGCAGTGTGGGCAGCTGCCCAGGGCCTCGCGCTCAGCTGAAAGACAGGGGGCCCCGCTTCACTGTGAAATGCCACACTTTCACAGATTGCTCACCTGCTCCTCCAGGGCCCCCTCCCCACACAATCACAATACACATGCGAGACGTCTCGAGTCGACCTTGCTGGTCAGGGCGTGTTGGCATTCCTGGGGGGGAAGGGACAAACAGAGTGGGGAAGGCACAGCAGCCGGGCCAGCAATTATGGCTCACAGTGTCAGGGGCGTGGCAGCACCTCTGTTAAGTACCGGCCATTCCCTTTCTGCATTTTGTTGCTAGGTGACAGAAGGCCCCTTTGTTTCCAGGACCAGCCAGACACAGGTAAGGCGAGGTGGGTGAGGGGAGGAGGGAGTAGCCAGATCAACTGGCTTTTAACTTTTGCATCACCCAATTTTTTTTATGGGAATGTGTATTTAAAATGTATGTAGAACTGCCGGTGCTAGGGCAGTGTTTTACGAAATGCCTCGTTACTGCTTCAAAGGCCCAGGGGAGGAGGCCCCCTTTTCCTGGGCCTCTAAGCACTATAGCAAGCTGCAAGGTCCAGGTGTGGGGGCCCCCTTCCCTGGGCCTTGTAGCCAGTACTCCCTCTTTCCTTTATTTGTTCCCCTGTGAAATGAATCCAAAAAATAAAAACACTTTTGCTGGAAAGGTCGTCTTTTTTCTGACATTTTTCACTTCCAAAGTGAAGCCTTGGGATGGAGAGAAATAAAAGGTTCAAAATGTAAAAAATAACTAAAGCAAGACAGAGTGGGTCGAAAAGGGGCCAGATTGATTTTATTCACACCCAAAACACATTAGTGCCACTTTACAGAGTTTGCCAGTGAAGCGCTACTTTTGTTTTCTTGTCTTTCTCTGAACAGCATTGTTTTCCCCGGGTGGGGAAGTGCACCATTCCTGGATTTACTGCAATACCTGCTTGATGGGCGGATTGGAAAACAAAATGCATACCGCGGCTCTGTATTCACGAATGTGGTCTTTTTAAACCATATTGCTCACGTTTTGTAAGGATATAAGCAATGGACATTGAAACTGGTCCCTTCCGGCCCTGTAGTCATGGCCTTAACTTTTCATGCAAAAGCACTCATTGATTTCTGAATAATAAGTGCAAAAGCGTTAAGCTAACCATGTTGTTCCTGCTTACATTTCACATGCTTTTACTTAATCTTACATTCCTTATGAGTGTTTGCTTTTTCCAGGATGTTGTCACTTTTTTTTTTAGGCAGCATATTGCTCTTGTCTAGTGCCTAATTTGAATTGAGTCACCTCCAGGTGTTTATAGCGGGGCGCAATTGGGTTGTAGTTGAAGGCAGTGTGAGTTTCTCTCAGTGGGGCAGTATAGTGTTCAGTGGGGGAGAGGATGTGGCACTATGGTCAGAGCTGCCGAATTTGGAACTGGGGAACCAGGTTCAGCCTTCATGACCAGTCCACCACACCACTCTCCTGAGAGAGCACATTTCCATGCTAGACCTTAGAAGGCCCCGAAAGACCTTAGAAGAATGGTGTCTGAGCACCAGCAGGTGGACCATAGCGGTGGCAAGTGTGGGTTTACCTTGAAGGCCTGTCCACTACAACCCCTATTGAAGCTCACCTCGAGTCTTTTGGGCAGGCCTACGAAGCAGCACACCCTAGAGCAACAGTGACTCTGTCATTGAGGTCACAGGACCCTTGAGCAGGAAGGCTCTAGGGCGGTGCGACCGATGAGATCGCACTGAGCGCTGACTTCGGGTGGCGGCGTCATGTTTGCGAGTATATTATATTTCTAAAAGCACTTGCTGCCTCCTTCCTGGCCTCCAGCAATTTTCGGCAACAATAAAAATGTCATGATAATTCCGGTGATTAATGTTCTTCCTAGGGAGAGATGGTGTTTTGTCAAGTGGAAGTTTTGACTTGTGGAACGGTAGCGCAGAGGGTTATTGTGCCTGCTGCAAAGAACATGTACCATGCAGATCACTAAGTCCACATAATGTAAATAGGTAAGTGGGTTACTGCTTTTGTCAGAGAGATCCTATTGTTATTTGCAGTTTATAAGTCAAAATCCTAACATAGAACAATGAGCTATTAACTGTCATCTAAGAGCTGCATGCAAACTGCAAGGTATAAATTGCAGCGTTATGGTTTTTTCCCCAGTCTTTGATTATCCTAATGTTGCAAAAAGGGTTCATTTGGACAGAAATCAATTCTGGTTATTAAAGAGAACCCCCAACCATGGTATTATGTTCTAAATTCAGAGTTTGTGTTTCTCCAGATCAATCACTATTAAACTATACTGCCTACTAGTATGATTGTCATGTGACTCCTAGTCCTTTGTCTTATGTAACATTACCTATTGTGATTTACACACGTATGATTGATTGTCTCTGTGTAATGTGTGATATAAAGTTCTCTGACACCCTACACTGGTATCAGTGGCGCTGTAAATCAAATTAAATGCATCTGAGCGAGAATGTGGTTATGGAGACTTGAGGGGCACTGTTAAAGGGTGGTAGTGAGGGAATCCGTGGCAGAGCGAGTCATTGGGGGGCACCAACATTGTCGCACAGGGCTCCACCAGAGCTAAAGGCGGCCACTTCTACTTCCTACAGTTCTAACACCAAATCAAAAACATTGATTTGAAAACCCCTTGAATCTGAAGCATACCTTCAGGTCAATGTATGATTTAGCAGTGGTCTTGGTTGTTCGGAGTCTTTTTTTATTTATGTACAATCTTTATTTGTTTGCAATGGTGTCTTGTAATTTTGTACTATATGTGTTGTGTTTTTGCACTTAACATAATTCTGGCGAGTAAAGAGCCCACACACAAAAAAGATTGTCCTACGTCTCTTAGTATGTGCGTGTGGGATACTGGTGAGAGGATTTACGTTAAAACTAATTACGAAGTATTAATGTCATCCTAAGGTAGCACAATAATGGCACAGAAAGATAAGGGAGCCTTTTGAAATTTGCAATTATATCCATGGTGTGAGAGGTTTTCTCTTGTGTCATTTTATATTTTGAATGATCCCGCCCCTCATTAAATCAACAGGATCTCCCCCCTTTATGAGGCAGAACTGGAAATTGTATCATGCACTCATCTGGAAACAACCAGTTAACGAGGAGTAAATAATATACATCTTTATGAGACCTGCACCTAGCTTTTCCATCCAATGTGACAAATGTAATCCATTTAATACAGTTTTAAAATATATGGACTTATTTCATTTGTATATTTATCTTTTTGTCCATGTTACTGATATTCACGTTAGGTCTCTTCAGGGATGCCAAATAAGATCAATAGTCCTGCGATGTCACTTTCTGTGATGTCACTTCTTGTGATGTTACCAAGGGCGGCTCCTCCACTAGGGCGGAGGAGCGTCGCCCCACTGCTTTCTCACAGTGCGAGAAGCAGAAACACAAAATGCTAAAACTACCATTTTATGTTTCTGCTTCTCGCACTGCGAGAAAGCAGAAGTCTTTGGTTGGGGGCGGGCGGGTCTGCTTTAGGGCAGGGGAGGAGTGCCTTGCCCACTGCTAAGGGCGCTGACTGTTTGGTCGGCCCTCCGGGGCCGACCAAACCAGTCAAGCGCACTCTGGCCTTTCTCCATGTAGGCTGCAATGCACCCTACATGGAGAAAATGGCCTCCCCATAGGCGCCTGGCTGGTCGGCTTCCTGACCAATCACAATGCTGCCATTGCAGCGTTGTGATTGGCTTAGGGGAGGGAGGCTGCCTGCTTCCTGTTCCTGCCAGAGGCAGGAAAGCAGGAGAGCAGGTAAGGAGCAGAGACGACGCGAGACCCGGGAAGGTAAGTTTATTTTTAAATTACCCCATTACCCCCCCGCGAACCCCCGCGAGTCATGCCGGCCGCGACTGGATGTTACATGCAAATTAGAGGGGCCTCACATCTTCCCTTTCGCCCGGGGCCCCAGAAGTTCTAGGACCGGCCCTGACAGTGCTCATCCAAACACAACACAAATGTTGGTCACACACCATACACACCCAGCTAACACCCACTTCTCACATGATAAAGCACAGATCCAGCTCAAACAAAGCACAAATCCAACCTTCCAAAGAGCAACTATCTAGTCCAACAGGGAGAACTCGCCAGTCCATAAGACAATACAAACTACTTCAAAACAGAGCACATAATTTCTTCATACATCAAACTATGGCCCCACACACAATATACAGTACACACACAATATACCCCGCCCGACCCTATAATCATTCCGGCCACGGCACACATTAATCCGCTCAGAATATTCAGTTCAGCCACGTTTCAGACATGAATAACACACTAGTTCATAACAAAGCCTACACACAGACCATCGCAGAGCACATATTACCGTGCAACACAAAGAATACATCAGTTCACGATACAGCATTTCATACAAGCCAATCAGCACGCACTTTGACCCTTCTCCACTCAAACACACATAGGAAACCGTTAACTTAGAGTTCTTGAGCAGTCTCTACAAATCGACCGTGTAGCAGTGAGAATCCGGTGTATGTGTGGGCGCCTGCCTTCTTCAATAAGGACATTATCAAATCAAGTTAATGTCTCTGTCACCTTAAGGTAGTTTCCCAACCAACTCCAAGTTAACCTCCGTAGTGCAACTGCAACACCACTGAACCTCAGATTCGGCTATCAATCAGAACGACTGCTCTTGACCAGAAAGTAACTCTCATGAACAGTTAGCTTCAGCCCAGAACAGCTCGCACTGAAAACAAAGCCCACCACGAAGAATACACCACACCTTAAACATCTATCTCGAGGACCACAGTTCATCAAACCGAGCACACCTAGCACGCCTCCCAGAACACCGGGGCGATGACAGCGGCTGAAACATGTAGGGAGAATTAGATGAAGGTACTAAACAGTGATTTCAACAGACATCGAGAATAATCCTATATTTTTAGCCATGGCCACTGTACCCATGAATAAAAGTGAAAAAATGTGGATATACCATGAGACATTTTTAAAGAACAGACTGAATTGATGTTACTACCCAGATATAAAATTTAAAGAATTGGGACTGAGTTCATCCGAGTGTTTTCCATCTACTGGGGTGAAGAGAACACACCAACAAAGAAGCATCCACAATAATTTGTGGGTGAGGTGTCTTCTCCGAATATCTTTGATACATAGAACGTAATAAGAGATTCATGATTAATCGTATCTCCAGGGCCGTACCAGCATACTGATTTTTGTGAAAGTTCTCTCCTGAACGCCAATGATCTATCTTTCGTCGTCACCCTCTGCATCCCGGTTTGAAACTAAGAAAATAAGACAATACACACCACTCCGCCAAAGAGCAATTAACAGATCACCACAGAGTACACATTCTGGCAGATGTAGCCCACGTTCACCACAATTAGTAAACAATACAATAATGCATAAACACGTGGCCCACCAGAACTTTCATATGCAGTCCGCTGTGCGCAGCGCTTTAAATGGAAAATTATAAGTGCCGGTACTCACTAATTAGACTGGGTGGGCAGTTAGAGGCGTGGCTGGGGGCGTGGCTGTGAGCCAGGAATTTAACAATAGCCACATAAGTAAGCTTTAATGCAAATGCTCTGATTGTCATGTAAAGCGCTTAAATGCCCATGGCCAATTTCGCGCAAAATCAAACTGCCTCCTTACATAGGAGACATGGCAAGTATCAGCTTCTATGTCATAGGTGCAGGGCCTAATTTTTGGCAGTTTGATATTGCGCAAATTTGGGCCATGGGCATTTAAGCGCTTTACATGACAATCAGAACATTTGCATTAAAGCTTACTTTTTTTAAGCACCACTGGTTGCTTAAAAAAAGAATCACAGGATGATGAGCAGACGTCGGGATTCGAACCTGGTTCTCCAGTTCCACTGTCGGCAGCTCTGACACATCCTCATTCTCGATGCAATGCCAATTAGAACCTAACACTGCAGTAGCAACCCAGCGCAGGAATACACTGGCTGTTGCCTGCCAGAGCGGCACATAAACGTGCTCCATCTGAAAGAGTCATTTTCAGTAGTTTTTGCATTGCACGTACCCGTACTTCAGGGCCTGAGCCCTGCTGCTTCTGGGAGTACCGGTACTCTCCTTGCCCGAAAATAAGTTCCGGTACTCGGGGGGGGGGGGGGGGGGGGAGAAAACTGAGAAGTGCCGGTACTCAGTACCGGTGTGTACCGGCCCATTTAAAGCACTGGCTGTGCGCCATAAAAAAGCGCAAATAGTAGAATGCCACCCACCATACCATACAGCACACATGCACCCCACAGTGGAGAACAGAAATAGGCCAACAAACAGCACAAACCAGTCCACCAGGCAGCACATATGAGCCAAATATTTAGACAATTCAAGAACGATCTAGCCTACTCACACATCAATCTGGTCACAGAAAGAATCAAATTTAAGGGAAATGTGCCGAGTTCTTCAATTATCTCCCATGTATATTAATTTAATGTTGCGGTCACCTCAATTTCACTTCATCCACGGTGCATCTGCAAAACTGTTGAAAGTGGTTAGGCAGCTAATCCACCTTTCACATGTAAACCCCCTTCCAAAATCAGATTGCTAGTGGTGGAAGGCATGCAAAGTCATTGTCGAGGCCTTTCTCACACAAGATATCCTTAGGGGTGGGCTGCCTCTGTCTCATTACGGCAAGAACATCTCTTGCCTCTGGGAGAATAGTAATCTGTGGGTGTGGTACTTAATGGGCAAGGATGCATGGTGGGTTTCAGGCGGCTGTGACTCGAATGCCGGCAGATGCTCATGGTGTCTGGGAGCTTCCACCCAAGCATGACTGTTATATGACCACATTTGGACAGAAGGTCTATCAAGGGAAGCAACTATCAGTCCCAAAGCAAGCTGGAAAAGGTTACTTATTTGTAATCCAGGTTTGGCATCCTAGGAATCTAGCCCTTCCATGCACGCCAGCACTTTTGTTTCGGGACTCCATTCCCCAGGGGGCATCACGGCAGGAGCCGCCGACGAGATTGTCTCGTGCCAGGAGGCGCATAAAGGCTGCTCCGGGATCCCGCGGCGCGGGACGCGTGCGGGCGTGCCCGGGACGCGCCAGGCGAAGCCCGGGCCAAGGGCAGGCCCGTTTGCGCCCTTCAGAGCCCGGAAGAGGCTGGGCTGGGCCTATTCTCTTGGTTTTGCTGTTTTTGTGGGAGCTCCCAGGCGATATGAGTTGATTTAAAGAAGACTATCAGAGCTTCTTCTACTTAGTAAGTCTTTCTCTATTTGTGGCCGTGACTTTTTTATCTGCACAATACATTTTGCTAATAAAAATGGCTAAAGGGAAGCAACAGGGGAATAGGGAGGGGACACCTAAGCCATCCAAGATACTTCAAAACTCCACACTTGACTGCTTCCTAACTAAGGCTGCTACAGCTATTGAAAAAGAAATCCTGGCAGTCGAACGACGGTTATCCCAAGGAGGTAGCTCTCTTGTCACTCTGAACGAGGACCTAGTATACAGTGGGGTGCTCGAGGTCATTAACAATGGCGATTCTGAAAGCACACAATTACCAGTTGTTCCTCCAGTTGAACCACCATTACCCCTCGAGAAATCACTCCCCTCCTATCAAGTCCCTATGTCACCTGGTCCATCCGTTAAAAGAAAGAAAAAGCTGAAACATATGGAACCTTCAGTGGGTGCAAAGACTAGGTCTAAGAAAAATCTGCAGGAACCACCACAAGGGATTAACAGTACCTATTTAGCACCAGCCACTGTGCAAGAATCTCAACCAACCACTTTGGCCTCACCTCCGCAAGACACAGACTCCTTATTAATCCGGCTGGAAGAACTATTAACTAAAAATCTTTCATCAATTTTGTTCAGACTTGATAAGCTTGAGGCTAATGTGGGGAACTTAATGAAATCTGTCACATGTTTTCTGGAAGGGGTAGGAATAGATAGAGCATCACATCCGGTTTGCTTCACCACGGGGGAACACATGGTCTCACAGGCACCCATAATAGGATGGGGAATGAAAATAACAAAATCTCACTATCTGCTCCTGCTGGGGTGGCTGGGATTGCTTTAGGGGAAGCTCACACTAAAAATGGGGGTCTGAAGCATGCTAACCACACAGTTGACAGTGAGTTTGCTGGCGGTAGATCTAGGTCTGAAACCCAGAGCCCTAAAATTCATTCAAAGGGCAATGGTCCAGCGAGGCAGTCTCTCTGTCAGACCAATGCTTTGGCTCACTCTTATAAACTATCAAATGAGGCCAAACTGGATCCACCACCCGAATGTTGTCCATATGTTGCCATCCTAACCAATGTCCCTCCGCTTCAGGGCAGTCTACAAGAAACCACAGGCAATTGAAAAATAAGGTATGTCACTGGCTAACCCAAAATACGGAGTACGAAAATTCCAGTTACCATGACATCTTGATGGTCAGAAGAGTAAGTTGGGTTGGTCCCTTATGTAAGTCCACTGACGGTGATTGTATTGTGATAAACTGTCGAAACCCAGATCTCGCAGGGTCTATAATTTGGAGTGTGAGAAACCAATCCAGATGGGCTTCAGACCACGGGATAGGCATTATGCCGTTGGGTTTCTTTTATAGACATCTAAAACCTTGCGGGCCAGCAAACCCACAAAATGCCCGACCACCATAGTATGAGCAGATGAGGAAGGAGCAACCCCCCTTGGTAACTAGCAATAGATACGAGGCACTAACCGATTTGGATAAATTAGATTGACTAGAGCATAGTAATGTCACTCTCATGACAGCTCAGGGCACATTTCAGGCCAGCATTTCTGTGGAGGAACAGATTCATTCCAGCCCCAAAGAAATAGTGAATTACACTCTAGTCGGACAACCGGAAAATAAGGCTTTTACCACAGACATAACAAGAGGTAGCCCCCAAATAAGACAGCCACTGAAGGGAGGACCTATTACCGACCCGCAGTTGAACGTCATTTCCTGGAATATTGCAGGGTTACGTTCTAAACTTAATGATCCTGAGTGGCCTAATTTAGTGGATAACTGCCATATCTGTCTTTTCCAAGAAACCTGGTCTACTGAACAGATCCATAGGGTGGGTTTTTCCACATTTAGTATAGAAGCAAGACAGTCAACATCTGGCAGACCAGCGGGAGGAATGCTGATTTGGGTCAAGACGACACTAGCCTGTAAAATTAAGCGCTTAGACATAGGCTCCCAGGAGATTCTCGGCATTGATTTGGTCTCGTTTAAAGGGGATACCCATGTCAGGATTATTAATATATACAACCGGTTTAAAAGCCCTTATAAGCCCTCTGACACTGTGACAATGCTAACTAACTTCCTCGAAACTGCTAAAAACGAGTGACTCCTCATTATAGCCGGAGACTTCAACACAACACATGAGCCTGTAGAGTTCGTTCAGGAAATAGTTCAGGAGAAAGAAGAAGCTAGAGGCATTAAAAGGCTCCAGATCCCAACCCTTAAAAGATGCACTTGTGTTGCGCAGCAAGTCCTATCATTTACTCTTGCTTATGGGGTGCGTGCATGCAACAGGAGGACACACTCAGATGCCAGTGCAGACTATACCTTTAAGAGGGGGAACGTTAAAAGCAGAATAGATTATATCATGGTTGATCTCGATCTTTGGCCACAAGTAAGTGATATGACCATCCTCAATCGTGAGGACAGTGATCATAATGCATTGCTTTTAAGTCTCTCCGGGCTCCCGGTTTTACAGCCCCAGTCTAATCTAACGAAGGCACCGGTGGTAACGACCAACAACAACAGGAGAGTCAAGTGGGCAAATGTAGTCACTGATGGTAAGCTTCTCCCCAAAATCTATAAAGAGGTGGCTCAGACCTTAGCGAATATGACTAACGCCAACATGAATGACGATACTATTCTGGCCAGCTATTAAGATCTGTCGAATAACATCTCGCCCTACTTTAGCAGTCAGGGAAGGTCATCTTCGTGTAAACGTAAAAGTGCCGTATGGTACAATGAGGAATGCAGGAAGGCAAGAGTAGAACTAATGGTGGCAGTAAAAGAGGGGATAAGGCCCGATATAAATAATAAAAGGAGGCTATATAAGAGTATACAAGGGGAGGCCAAATGGAGCTGGGAGATAGAAAATTGGTGTATCCTAGTTGAAGCATCCAGGCAAAAGGACTGTTGGTTATTCTGGCACCTTTTTTCTAAAGGGGTAACTCATCAGGTTAGCGAAAATGACTTTGACATACAGCCACACATTTGGGAAGAGTACTTTCAGGCACTATATTCTGAGAAGGATTGTGAGCTTTTGGGTGATGCAGAGGAGGAAATCGGGGTTTGTAATGAAGTGTCTGATCCAAATGGGGTAGCGAGCTTCTCCTTTATGGAGACTATAAATGCAATTAGCTCACTACAAACCGGCAAAGCCCCTGGGTTAGATAGACTTCCAGGAGATCTATATAAATCTGAACCCAAAATATGGGGCCCTCTGCTCCACCTCGTTTTTAATGCTATTACACGTGGAGGAGATATTCCGGCAACATGGAAGGGTGCCGAAATAATCCCAATATTTAATAAAGGGGGCCAAGAGGACCCTGCTAATTATAGGCCTATCAGCCTTATAGATGTGTCTCAAAATGTTTTTAGCAAAATGATTTTATCACGCCTCAGAAATTGGATAGAGGACAATAATATACTCTCGCACCAGCAGGCAGGATTTAGAGCCGCTACAAGCACCCTAGATCAAGTGTTTCGTTTTCTCATGCTCATATGGAAAGAGGTCAAGCTTAAGAAGGGCCATCTCTATGTAGTGTTTGTTGACCTCAAAACGGCATTAGATTCTATCGATCGCACCAGGCTTTGGACTGTTTTGAGGGACATGGGTCTCCCCCTGGCCTACTCCAACTTTTAATCCATCTACATCATGACAATTATGCTAGAGTCAGATGGAAGCCCGATGGGAGCTTGACTGAAAATATACCGATTGAGAAAGGAGTGCGCCAGGGGTGTGTCCTGGCCCCAACTATGTTTACCCTATATATGAATGAGCTCATAAAAGAGTTGTACGATTGTGGAGGTGACCCACCGAAATTGGGGGGCAAGTTAATACCCCACCTCTTCTTCGCCGACGATACGTTACTTGTATCTAAAACTCCAATGGGCATACAGAATGTGCTAACCAAATTTGCGACAGCGTGCAAAGCTCGGGCCTAAAAATTAATTGTTCGAAAACCAAGTTTATGGTTTTTAATCCCTACAAATCGACCAAGGGGAAAGTGAGGTTTGAAGCTCAACTATTAGAACAGGTCAAGGACTTCGACTATTTAGGGGGCCAGAATTAGTGACAACCTGGCATGGACTCCCCAAATTCAGAAAAGTGTCCAGACACTCCAGCATGTGGATTGTGCAATTGTAAAAAGAATCAAACGCTCAGCTTTTCGTCCAATCTCTCCTAGATTAGAAATACACAGGGCCAAAGGCTTGGGCGCAGCCCTATATAGGGGCAGAATTGTGGGGTCTGGAGCATATTAACCAACTAGAAGTCACTGAAAATAAATTCTTAAGAGCTCTTTTAAATCTCCCAAAGAACATACCCATACTACCTTTACGCCTCAACCTAAGGCTAAAATCCATTTCCCATTGTGCTGTCCTGAAGGTGCTTATGTTCTGGATAAGACTCTGGACTAGTAACACTCAAATACCAGTGAAAGATGCTGTGGAGGAATTATTAATCCGAGAAAATTACAAAAGGAGGGAGTGTAGAATTATTAATCCTTCAAAGGAAGTCAGGCCTTTTGCCGTGGTTTGAAAAAGTTAAAGGGTGGTTTTTTAAAATAGGGCTGGGGAATATGTGGGAAGACCCTCATTCCATCACAAAAAAAATGATACCTCAGTTAAAAAAAATGTATTGGAACTTTACCAATACTGTCTGCACTGAGTCTAGGTCACTTGGCACTTTAACCACAAGCTTTTTAAATGTCAAATGCTGTTTTAACTTTGAAATCTATATGGACGATGTTGAACCACCCCAAGCACGAGCACTTTATATACAATTTAGACTTGGCACTTTACCTCTGAATGCTATGAGAAGCAGGTGGGCAAATTCTACCACTACCCTTATGTGTCCATCCTGTAAATCTGCTACTGAAACCATTGAACGTTATGTTTTTTTCTGTCCTGCATATGTAAACTTGAGGAAAAAATTGATCATTCCTGCATGTCGAGTGTTGTTATTTTCACGCCCTTCAGATGCTCTGCGTGTATTTAGTTCTGATACGACCAAATGGCTTGTCTTTACCTTAAGTAGATACCTCCTCTACGCCTGGTGGCAGAGGTCTAAAGTGGCTATATAACCCCCCACTACAGGAGTATGGGGATAACTATACTGAGGGTTTAGACTGCGAGCCTAGTGAAAAAATGATGTAGGATAAATGCTGCAGCTCCACTCACTATAACATTATAAAATTCATTTTATCGATTTTATCTTTTCTTTTATAATGTTTTTAAATTTTGACATTGTGACAAAACTTGTAATTTTATCATTTGGATATTGCACTTGACGTATTGCTGCTCAAATTTCCTAACAATCTATATGTATTTTACTGACGAAATTATGTATTGAGATTTGCTAATATGTGTATGCGTTTTATCTTCTGTGTATGATCATGCTATTGATCGAATAAATAAATAATAATCCACCTTTCACATGTAAACCCCCTTCCAAAATCAGATTGCTAGTGGTGGAAGGCATGCAAAGTCATTGTCGAGGCCTTTCTCACACAAGATATCCTTAGGGGTGGGCTGCCTCTGTCTCATTACGGCAAGAACATCTCTTGCCTCTGGGAGAATAGTAATCTGTGGGTGTGGTACTTAATGGGCAAGGATGCATGGTGGGTTTCAGGCGGCTGTGACTCGAATGCCGGCAGATGCTCATGGTGTCTGGGAGCTTCCACCCAAGCATGACTGTTATATGACCACATTTGGACAGAAGGTCTATCAAGGGAAGCAACTATCAGTCCCAAAGCAAGCTGGAAAAGGTTACTTACTTGTAATCCAGGTTCAGCGTCCTAGGAATCTTCTTTGAAGTCATAAAGACTAGAATAATTCTGTGCTGCCTGATTGGACACCGGAGCAGTTCTTATGTATGTATAGTTCATTTAAAATTCACTCAGTCAGAAGGTGGATGTTTGTAATATCTATGTTTTTTGACAGATACTTCCAGGTGAGATATATGGGCTGGGATATTGCTTCATATGTTTTCGCAATTTCTAGTCTGTTGGTCTCTCCAACATCTCACTAAAATTATCAATGCTGCACCGTCCCCAGATGCTCCCTGACTGAGGAAGAACACCACACCTGATCAGAGGAATCTTGTCCTCTTTCAGCGCATAGCCTGGAACTTCAAAGGTCACTTACACCCAGTCAAAAGTGCAATGCTTAAAATGGGCATACACCACGACCCTGATGTTTTGATGCTTCACAAGACACACCTGATGGGAATGCAATGCAATTTCCTCACCCACCACGGAGACCATAAGGTATTTCATTCCGGCTTTACCTGGGGCTCCAGCGGAGTCGCAATACTCGTGAAAAGACGCTTCCCCTATCAAATTGTGCATAAGCAAACTGACCCATGGTGCTCCTTAATGTATACATCCCTCCTGCCGCCTCCACCTCCTGTCTTCACTGCTTAGGTAAGGTTATCCTTGAAACCCAGGACTCAAACAGATCAGTGGTATGGTATAGGTATATCAGCGCCACTTAGGAAAAATCACACATTTATCAGCTATGAACAGTATCGGAGTATGGTGCTGTAAGGTGAGGAGAACCACCAACCTCCCCTAAATTGTGGCCGAGGCCAACACAACAGATAAACACAACCCTCAGCACACGTATGTAAGGTAAAAAACAAGTAACGCAAAATATTAAGCACAGATTGTAAAAACAGTCTTTGTAATCCTTCTTTCTTTGTTCCTTTTCCCTTTATTCTTTTTCTTCCGTTATTACATAAAGTTCCTTGTCAGCCAACACGTGTTTCGTCGCAAACATTGGGAAATCGTCCCGCGACTTTCTCAAGGCTCCAATATTTCCGGTAAGAATTTCTCATGTGGTAATAATTCCATCCCACATTCGACAAAAAATGAAATCCGTTGCCAGATTCTATTATTCCGGCTCCAAAGTTGTTTCGGATCTTTAATTTAATCCAATATGCAAGCTCGCTTAAGGCGTGATTCGTCAGTAAGTTACACTGCCATGTCCTCAAGTTTGGAGCCGGAATAATAGAATCTGGCAACGGATTTAGTTTTTTGTCGAATGTGGGATGGAATTATCACCACGTGAGAAATTCTTACCGGAGATATTGGAGCCTTGAGAAAGTCGCGGAACGATTTCCCAATGTTTGCGACGAAACACGTGTTGGCTGACAAGGAACTTTATGTAATAACGGAAGAAAAAGAATAAAGGGAAAAGGAACGAAGAAAGAAGGATTGCAATGACTGTTTTTACAATCTGTGCTTAATATTTTGCGTTACTTGTTTTTTTCCGTACATACGTGTGCTGAGGGTTGTGTTTATTTATCCTTGAAACCCAATGGGCTTGCTTCTCATTGGAAGACACTTCAATGTTCTGATGGATGTTTGCTCAGACTGCAGACGACCGACCATTCACTGTAGGCCCGCACCTTGTGGAAGGCCCTCAAGCCAGTTGATGGGAAAGACATCAGTATCCTTTCTTATCTTAAACAACAAAACTCTGATAAATAAGATGAGCAGGGCGTGGACCTCATACAGTGCCAACAAGTGCGTTAGGACGAACTCTCGGATACCAACCCATATGTACTCAAACTCCTTAAATTGCAAGATGATCAAGCGATGTTTAGTGCTGCGAAACTTGCAAGGCATGCTTCCCAGAGCCAGTTCAATAAACACGGCAACAAGACGACAAAGCATACTACACTGACTCTGACGCCACAAGGGCAGTGACAGGCATTGGAGAAATCCGAGATGAAAATGTTGTCGTAATCACCCACACGGACGACACCAGTCAAGTCTTTACTTATTAACATTAAACACTGTACTGTTCGAGCAATAATGCTACACAACACATTCTCCAAGTCTTTATGGAGACTCTCTTTATGCCCCGACTCACCCAGGCCAACCAAACCACTCTGGATACTGAAATCAAAGTAGATGAAGTCTCTGAGAATACTAGCCAAAATAAAATGCATATAACCCCTGGACCTAACGGTTTTGTGGGTGAATTCTTTAAGGCCCATCCCCAGCTACTAACTGAACACCTGCACTACTTTCTTCCATCCGCTTGTTCCACGGTCCTTGCCTAGGGACATTTGTGAGGCCACCATTACCATTATACTAAAACCTGGCTGACCGACTGACAAATGTGCCTCCTAAAGGCCAATCATGCTCATTAATAGCAAACCTAATATTCTTGCTGAAATCTTGCCCAACAGCTTCATGGTGGCAATTCACACGCTGGTCAAACCAGACCTAAGTGACTGTATTCCAAATAGATCCAAAAGACAACATAAGAAGAGTGAAGAATGCCACTGCATTCTCCCACAAACTGAGCGGCCCATTGGCACTATTTATGGTAGACTTTGAGAAGGCCATTCATAGGCTTTGATGGGATTACCTCTTTTCTCTACTAGGTCTCCGAGACTTTGATGAAATATTTCAGGCCTACATCCAGCTCCTCTACACCAACGAAATGGCCAGAGTACGCATTAATGATACCCTTCCCACCATGCAAATAAGCAGGAGTACATGTCAGGGATGCCCACTCTAATCTCTGCTCTTCGTTCTAGCTCTCGATCCTCAGGCCGAAATGTTCCTCCGTGACACTATTTACAGGCTTTTCTTAGACACCTGAGTTAGAGGACAAGCTCTTACTCTATGCAGATAACCTTGTCCACTTTTTATCATGCCCGACAGTCTTCGGCCCTACGGCAAAACAGATTTTGAATAACTTTGCTGCCTTTTCTGGGCTCTGCGTTAATTCCAGTAAATCTTAAGTTTTACCACACAGCAAACCTAGAGATATTGAGAAATGGGCCACTCAGTCCTTGGTTGAAATACTCTGACACTCCTTCAAATACCTTATTATGTCTGTCTCGCCCATTGCAATGGCAGCCTTCTCTAAAAACATTAAACCCATGCTGGACTACCTCCGTCGAGACTTAGCTCATTGGCTCCCACTCTCCATCCTGACCAAAGTAGCAATTATTAAGATGGTAGTGCTCCCCTTCCTGCTCTACATATTCCAAAACTACCCCTTCCCTCTTCCATTGGCTTTCTTCATCAAACTAACCACCACTTTACGCTCCTTTCTTTGGCAAAACCATACTCCACGAGTCCCTTTTTAAAAAGCTACAAATCCACCTGGGATCGTGGCCTTGCAAAGGCTGACCCCCTTACTACTGAGCCGCCCACCTCATTGTGCTCAATGAATGGCTCATTGACACTAACAGTGATCCTGCATAACCGAATGCTTGGCTATGGCCGACACATATGCACTACATTACATACTTGGTGGTTCTCCCCCACAAGACCTCCCTCTGCCACCAAGGTGGCCATAAAAGGTTGGTCCGATAGTATAAAACAAATACAAGACAAGGGGGGGCTTACAAATGAACCCCATCCCCATGAGGAGGCACTCTACTCCCTGAGGCAGTCATACTTTCAGTCTTTGAGAGGTGGGACACTTTCAACATTGGTGGATTTCGTAACAAATGCTTCTTTAAGATCCTTCACAGACCTCTAAACAGATCTCGGCCTTCTCCAGACACCAGTGGCGTAACGAAACTTGAGGGAGCCCCGCTGCAAAGTACATGGAGGGGGCCCCCATTCTCCGCGTCAGTCAAGAGCTCTCAGGCCAGCGACCTGCCATACTGCAGGGGCTCACCCTAGCCATAAAAAAAGGATTCTGGTTCCTCCATAGGTCACATCCTCCCTTTCATCGGGCGATATACATACATCAGTAAATACTGCTGCTGTGCCCTCCAGCAAAGTTACATAACACTGCCTCCAGCGGCCCACCAAACACATCCTCCTACTTGATGACCCACCTTCAAGCGAAGCCCGCTCAGTTGACCACCTCCAAACACAGACCACTGCCTTCGTGAATGCTACTAACGCATCCATTACACTCTACTCTCACCCCTACGAAACCCGCAGTTATGCTTTTATGCCCACCTTTAAAACCACCCCTCGGATGTCACTGTGAACCCGTGACCGCCGCCCACTGCTTCCCTGTCCACCACCGACAGAACGACTGATGGCCGGTCCCCATCTAAACACTGCCTACCAGTAGAGACAGAGCCTTTCAGCTGCTGCCCTCCCCAATGCCACTGTAGGAGTTTAAAACATGTTAAACAATCTCTTCAACTGACCACCCAAAAACAGTTCTTCCTGCTAGCCTCTACGCCATCAAAGTCGTTCCTGCTACTTTTCATCCTCTGCATGAGGCACACAATAATATTGAATGTACAAAGGGTCCGATTTTTGTTTCCTCACACCAACATTAATTTACACTATGTACCCCACTAAACCATACCTCCTGTCAAAGGCAAACCTGATCCTATGTGTTGCACCAGTCAGCAAGTACCCCAAGGACAAACACCAGAGAGAATGCGCGATTCATGTAATTAAACCTACAGTGACAACGTAGCATTTCCCCACCCACTGGCAGCCCAGCGAAGTCTGCAACCGCACAGTAGCCATCAATACCGGCAACATCTAAAGCGCATTTCCACTTCCTTTCAATGGCAGCTCCTGATACATATACCTATGACTTCTGGGCGGCATCTACCACAGACCACAGCATTCTTTGTCTACCTAAGACTAACCGAATGCTGTCGGTGAACGCTTCTCTTCCCCCTTCGTTACTAATAACTAATGGAGGATAACGAAAAAAATATATAGTATTTTCTTAGGCAAATAGCGTATCAAGCACTTGCTGCCCGCAGTCCTCACCAGATCCACACGTATCAATATTCTGCTATCGCACCATCCTGTCAACCCTATTATTATCTGGAGAAGTTTTTTATCCCTTCCGTGAACTGTGAAAAGCAATACCTTGCACGAAAACAAGTCCTTTTAAAACCTTTGCTACTTATACAGGCTCGCAAAGCACTTACTTGTATTACTAACTGTCGTTGTAAAGCAAACAGGTAACTCATTCTAGGGTTGGAATTACTGCTTAGAAGTGT
The DNA here is from genome assembly GCA_963921515.1 of Calotriton arnoldi. NCBI lineage: Eukaryota > Metazoa > Chordata > Amphibia > Caudata > Salamandridae > Calotriton > Calotriton arnoldi. Next base: position 1,468,149 of record CAWUFW010003094.1, read on the forward strand.
GGAAGTTAATACTGAGATGTAGGATGATTTTTTGCATGTCTGCCAGACACTCGTTCTTCCCTGCATGCGCACACAATGCTACAATACAATTTAGCTTAACAAATTGTTCAGAAATGTACCGGAAGGTAAAGAAACAGCCCATATTATTTTTACAAAAAAAAATAGACAAACGTCCACTTTATACCCCATGACATAAAAGCCTTAGCGTGCACAGCTTGTCCAAATCCACGCCACCTAATTCAGCCCTGCCAAGTACCACGCATCTGGTGTTAGACTAACGAATTTCAGTGTGGTGAGCCGCATCACCGCACTGAAATGCAAAACCACGCATAACAGGCATCGCGCCTCCTCGGGTACCAGTGCTGCTAATCAATGCTGGTGTAGTATTATTTCCATGTGGCCGCCGTCTGTTTTCTGGTGCTTCCCCTGTCTCCTAAACGCGATGCAGTAAATTTCGTTATGCAGCACAGCTGCCTGTGTGGTAGTCCTGTAATGAATGTCCCTTTTCTATGCCCACAACATTTTGCCGTATTTCCGTAGTGTGTCCATAAAGTTAGGTCTCGCGAGGATTTGTTGCAGGCGCGAGCGCGCCATGCACCGGCAGCCCTATGATGTCAGCTGCTTCGAGTGCGACATCTGCAAGGACTGGTTCCTGACGGGAGCTAGGGGCTTGGGAAGGGCACCGGAGCTCTGGAGTGGGTGATGTGACCCGGGATAACCTCCGCCTCCCTGCGGGGAGCGATGTGCAAAAACGGCCACTCTGCATGGAGGAGCCGGGATCTAAGATTCCAACACGATGACACCACAGCACTGAAGTGCCTAATTTCATTGCTGTTTTGTTGTTGGGGGAACGGAAATAACGATGAGTAAGTAGTAAAGAAATACCATGCGGGAGTCTGTTTCCAGGCTGATTCCTACTAGTTTTCTTCGAAACTTTCACATGGCGGTAATAGCTACTTTCAGCAGCAGACATACCGGAATGAAAAACAAAAACGTTAATTGTGAAGGTCCCGTAACGCCTGTGACCTAGGTGTATTGGTAACTCTTACCTGTGTCAGAGCGTTGATTTCTTCAGATGCAAGATAGATATATAGCTGCACTGATTAGGGGTGTTACATTGAGTAATTGCTAAATGCGTGACCATGGTTTCCGAAAGCGTTACTGTACCCAGGTGACATTGTATTGATACCGCCCATTACACTCTAGGAGTGCATAGACATAACCTCCCCTCCCCTTACTGCCATGAATTATTGCTCCTCAGAGGGTTAGCGCCTCCAGTCATCTCTCGTAGTTCCACCTGTTACTGTGGTCAGTCACCTCGCAGCCATCCAACACCTATTGGCCCTCCCACCGTCCTCAATGCTCCTCTTTTGACTAGAGTCTATCGAGAGGCATGCTCTAACAGTCTACTATATTGCCTCATCCAGCCTCTCAAGTTCGGGCCTCTGCCTGCTGGTCGTAGGCCCGTGAGGCCCAATTTACACACACACAGAAGAGGCCTCAGATCCCTCTCCGTCCAGCAGGTGTTGTATTAATGCACCTACAGACCTTGCTCCGCAGACGAGCTGATTGCGCCGAGGGTCTAGGTGCCTACCATGGTGCAGGGAGCTGTCGCCTAACTCTAGTCTGCGAGCATTAGAGGCACCACTGCACATACTGCTTCAGGCTCGGATCTCCCCTCCTCTCACACTCCTGGCTAAATGGACAAAACACTTCAGCCCAGGGTAGTCTAGACCACATAGTCCTAAAACATGTTAGATCCCAGTTGCACCCTACCTCAGACAGAAGATCACTGAGGAGGCACTAGAGGGTAGGTCACTGGGTCTTACTGTGATTTTAGCATCCCAGAAACGGACTGATTACTCATAGATGAAAGCAGCTCTTTTTGGAAGGTTTAATCTGACCACAGATTAGCATTTAAAAAAAATTTGCAGCATTTCTACGCAGAGTAACCAGACATTATGGGAGGCCTGATTGGACCTTGAATGAACTGCCACTTTTAAAGTGCTGGAGTAAGTGTGACCTGGCGCAGGCAAACCTCTGATTTCTGCAGAGAACATCCTATGTATTTATTTTGTAGAGTTACATTAACATGTAGCTGATGGAAAACTGCTTGGCGCTTGCAAGTTTGCAAAGACACCTGGCAGGCTGGTCACCATGAGGGTGCAGAGAAATACACCTCAATTACCAGGGGCGTAACAAACACCCCCGCAGCCCCCACGGTGCGGGGGGCCCCCAGTGTCCAGTACATGAAGGGGGCCCCCTCAGCTCATCTGTAGAGAGCTGTAAGAGGTTTGCTCTAAAGCAGCTGCAGTGTGCAGCCTGCTCTGAGCTCCTGGCGCTGACCCAGGACTGAAGAGAAACAAAGTAACAAGTTACATTGTTTCTCTTCAGTCAGAGCCAGGCCTGGAAAAAGGATGGGGGTGGGGGCCCTCAGAGAGAGCATACTCCACAGGGCACTGCTCCTCTGAGAAGGGATGAGGCAGCACAGAGCTGACAGGGGCAGGAGAAGGTTTGCAGCTCCAGGAACAGGATCTGCTGGGACGCATTGGAAGGTAAACAAGCATTTGCAATGCAATTGGTCTTGCATTTGTGAGAGTTAGAGCTATTGACGTTGTAAAGGATAATGTATTTTACCTATGCATTTCTGTTTGGAGTGGAGTGAATGTGTGTGGTGTCAAGTGGACATATATGGTTTGGATTGGAATTGTTAGTTGTGGAATTGTGTTGTGTGGCTTGGATCTGTGTAGTAAAATAATGTGGCATGGTGTGCAGTGTAATTATGTGGATAGTAATTGTGTGGTATTGAGTGTACTGGAATTATGTGGAGTGGGATTGTGTGCCTTGGAGTGAGAATATCTGGAATGATATTTTCTGTTGTGGAGTGGTATGTAGTGGAGTTTACTTATGTGGTGTGCTGTTAAATATTGTAGCATGATGTGGCATTTTGTGTTGTAGATTGGATGTATGTGGTGTGTTGTGTAATTGTGTTGTTGGTTTGAATTATGTAGTTTGTTGTTGAATTATGTGGTGTGGAATGGAAATGTGTAGAGTTGAATTTGTGTGACGTGGAAGTGTGCGCTGTTGAGTGAAAATTGTGTTGAGTGGTATTATGAGGCATGGTGTGAAGTGTAGTTATGTGGAATGTTGCTACATGGCATAGACTGGATTTATGTGGAGTGTATTTATGCAATATGGAGTAGAGCATAATTATGTGGAGGTAAATTATGTGGTGCTGAGTGGTATTATGTGGAGTGTAATTATGTTGTGTGATGAATTGTGTGGGGATGAATTGTGGAATTGTGTAACGTGTGGAATTATGTGGCATGGTGTGGTGTATAATTGTGCGGAGTGCAATTATGCAGCATGTTGCAGAGTTGTATTTTGTGGAGGGTAATTATGTGTTTTGGACTTGAGTGTAAATATGTTGTGTGAAGTATAATTATATAGGTTGAAGTGGAATTATGTGTAGTTGAATTGTGTTGTGTGGAGTGTAATTATGTGGTTTGGAGTGGTATTAAGTTGTGTGGAATGTTATTATGTGATGTGGAATTATGTGGTATGGAGTGAAGTGGAAATATGTGTTTTTTAATTTTTAGGATTGTAATTATGTGGTATGGAATGTTGTAGGGTTAAATTATTTATAGTTGAATTGTGTGGCATGGAATTATGAGATGTTCAAATGTGCTGTGTGTGGTAGAATTAGCATAGTTGCCAAGGTTTCAGATTGCTAAGTGTGACATTTTCATAATTTCAGTGTAATTATGAGTGACATTTCAACGACTATGAGTGACACTTTCTCGTGAGCAAAATCAAGCAATGAAGAGGAGGGAAACATATAGATATCAGAAATTACATCCATTTGAGCAACTAGAACTCTAAGAAAGTCACTGAACTAAAGTGCGCTAACAGCAGGCTACTGAAAACTGAGCAGAGTCAGACTGCGTGAATATCACCCATTATTACAGTTAAATTATGAAAACGTCACACTTACCAATCTGAAACCTTGGCATCTATGAGTGAATCAGTGTGAAAATGTGCTCTAATTGAGGTGTATTCGTCTGCACCCTCATGGTGACTAGCCTGCCAGGTGTCTTTGCAAACTTGCAAGCGCCAAGCAGTTTTCCATCAGCTACATGTTAATGTAACTCTACAAAATAAATACATAGGATGTTCTCTGCAGAAATCAGAGGTTTGCCTGCGCCAGGTTACACTTACTCCAGCACTTTAAAAGTGGCAGTTCATTCAAGGTCCAATCAGGCCTCCCATAATGTCTGGTTACTCAGCGTAGAAATGCTGCAAAGTTTTTTTCAAATGCTAATCTGTGGTCAGATTAAACCTTCCAAAAAGAGCTGCTTTCATCTATGAGTAATCAGTCCGTTTCTGGGATGCTAAAATCACAGTAAGACCCAGTGACTTACCCTCTAGTGCCTCCTCAGTGATCTTCTGTCTGAGGTAGGGTGCAACTGGGATCTAACATGTTTTAGGACTATGTGGTCTAGACTGCCCTGGGCTGAAGTGTTTTGTCCATTTAGCCAGGAGTGTGAGAGGAGGGGAGATCCGAGCCTGAACCAGTATGTGCAGTGGTGCCTCTGATGCTCCCAGACTAGAGTTAGGCCACAGCTCCCTGCACCATGGTAGGCACCTAGACCCTCGGTGCAATCAGCTCGTCTGCGAAGCAAGGTCTGTAGGTGCATTAATACAACACCTGCTGGACGGAGGGGGATCTGAGGCCTTTTCTGTGTGTGTGTAAATTGGGCCTCACGGGCCTGCGACCTGCAGGCAGAGGCCTGAACTTGAGAGGCTCAATGAGGCAATATAGTAGACTGTTAGAGCATGCCTCTCGATGAACTCTAGTCAAAAGAGGAGCATTGAGGACGGTGGGAGGGCAAACAGGCATTGGATGGCTGCGAGGTGACTGACCACAGAAACAGGTGGAACTACGAGAGATGACTGGAGGCGCTAACCCTCTGAGGAGCAATAATTCATGGCAGTAAGGGGAGGGGAGGTTATGTCTATGCACTCCGAGAGTGTAATGGGCGGTATCAATACAATGTCCCCTGGGTACAGTAACGCTTTCAGAAACCATTGTCACGCATTTAGCAATTACTCAATGTAACACCCCTAATCAGTGCAGCTATATATCTATCTTGCATCTGAAGAAATCAACGCTCTGACACAGGTAAGAGTTACCAATACACCTAGGTCACAGGAGTTACGGGACCTTCACAATTAACGTTTTTGTTTTTCATTCCGGTATGTCTGCTGCTGAAAGTAGCTATTACCGCCATGTGAAAGTTTAGAAGAAAACAAGTAGGAATCAGCCTGGAAACAGACTCCTGCATGTTATTCCTTTAATACTTACTCATCGTTATTTCCGTTCCCCCAACAACAAAACAGCAATGAAATTGGGCACTTCAGCGCTGTGGTGTCATCGTGTTGGAATCTTAGATCCCGGCTCCTCCATGCAGAGCGGCCGTTTTTGCACATCGCTCCCCGCAGGGAGGCGGAGGTTATCCCGGGTCACATCACCCACTCCAGAGCTCCGGTGCTTTCTCAAGCCCCTAGCTCCCATCAGGAACCAGTCCTTGCAGATGTTGCACTCGAAGCGGCTGACATCGTAGGGCTGCCGGAGCATGGCGCGCTCGCGCCAACAAATCCTAGTGAGACCTAACTTTATGGACACACTACGGAAATACGGAAAAATGTTGTGGGCATAGAAAAGGGACATTCATTACAGGACTACCACACAGGCAGCTGTACTGCATAACGAAATTTAACGCATTGCGTTTAGGAGACAGAGGAAGCACCAGAAAACAGACGGCGGCCACATGGAAATAATACTACACCAGCATTGATTAGCAGCACTGGTACCCGAGGAGGCGCGATGCCTGTTATGCGTGATTTTGCATTTCAGCGCAGTGATGCGGATCACCACACTGAAATGCGTTAGTCTAACGCCAGATGCGTGGTACTTGGCAGGGCTGAATTAGGTGGCGTGGATTTGGACAAGCTGTGCACGCTAAGGCTTTTATGTCATGGGGTATAAAGTGGACGTTTGTCTTTTTTTCTTTGTAAAAATAGTATGGGCTGTTTCTTTACCTTCCGGTACATTTCTGAACAATTTGTTAATCTAAATTGTATTGTAGCATTGTGTGCGCATGCAGGGAAGAACGAGTGTCTGGCAGACATGCAAAAAATCATCCTACGTCTCAGTATTAACTTCCACACTTCTAAGCAGTAATTCCAATCCTAGAATGAGTTATCTGTTTGTTTTACAACGACAGTTAGTAAAACAAGTAAGTGCTTTGCGAGCCTGTATAAGTAGCAAAGATTTTAAAAGGACTTGTTTTCGTGCAAGGTATTGCTTTTCCCAGTTCACGGAAGGGATAAAAAAACATCTCCAGATAATAATAGGGTTGACAGGATGGTGCGATAGCAGAATATTGATACGTGTGGATCTGGTGAGGACTGCGGGCAGCAAGTGCTTGATACGCTATTTGCATAAGAAAATACTATATATTTTTTTCGTTATCCTCCATTAGCTATTAGTAACGAAGGGGGAAGAGAAGCGTTCACCGACAGAATTCGGTTAGTCTTAGGTAGACAAAGAATGCTGTGGTCTGTGGTAGATGCCGCCCAGAAGTCATAGGTATATGTATCAGGAGCTGCCATTGAAAGGAAGTGGAAATGCGCTTTAGATGTTGCCGGTATTGATGGCTACTATGCGGTTGCAGACTTCTCTGGGCTGCCAGTGGGTGGGGAAATGCTACGTTGTCACTGTAGGTTTAATTACATGAATTGCGCATTCTCTCTGGTGTTTGTCCTTGGGGTACTTGCTGACTGGTGCTACACATAGGATCAGGTTTGCCTTCGACAGGAGGTATGGTTTAGTGGGGTACATAATGTTGGCGTGAGGAAACAAAAATCGGACCGTTTGTACATTTAATATTATTGTGTGCATCATGCAGAGGATGAAAAGTAGCAGGAACGGCTTTGATGCCGTAGAGGCTAGCAGGAAGAACTGTTTTGGGGTGGTCAGTTGAAGAGATTGTTTAACATGTTTTAAACTACTACAGTGGCATTGGGGAGGGCAGCAGCTGAAAGGCTCTGCTTTACTGGTAGGCAGTGGTTAGATGGGGACAGGCCATCAGTCTTTCTGTCGGTGGTGGACAGGGAAGCAGTGGGCGGCGGTCACGGGTTCACAGTGACATCCGAGGGGTGGTTTTAAAGGCGGGCGGAAAAGCATAACTGCGGGTTTCGTAGGGGTGAGAGTAGAGTGTAATGGATGAGTTAGTAGCAGGCACGAAGGCAGTGGTCTGTGTTTGGAGGTGGTCAACTGAGCGGGCTTCGCTTGAAGGTGGGTCATCAAGTAGGAGGATGTGTTTGGTGGGCCGGCTGGAGGCAGTGTTATGTAACTTTGCTGGAGGGCGCAGCAGCAGTATTTACTGATGTATGTAAATCGCCCGATGAAAGGGAGGATGTGACCAATGGAGGAACCAGAATCCTTTTTTTATGGCTGGGGGAGCACCTGCAGTCTGGCGGGTCGCTTGCCTGAGAGCTCTTGACTGACGCGGAGAATGGGGGCCCCCTCCATGTACTTTGCAGGGGGACGAAACACTTCAGCCCAGGGCAGTCTAGACCACATAGTCCTAAAACATGTTAGATCCCAGTTGCACCCTACCTCAGACAGAAGATCAATGAGGAGGCACTAGAGGGTAAGTCACTGGGTCTTACTGTGATTTTAGCATCCCAGAAACGGACTGATTACTCATAGATGAAAGCAGCTCTTTTTGGAAGGTTTAATCTGACCACAGATTAGCATTTAAAAAAAACTTTGCAGCATTCCTACGCTGAGTAACCAGACATTATGGGAGGCCTGATTGGACCTTGAATGAACTGCCACTTTTAAAGTGCTGGAGTAAGTGTAACCTGGCGCAGGCAAACCTCTGATTTCTGCAGAGAACATCCTATGTATTTGTTTTGTAGAGTTACATTAACATGTAGCTGATGGAAAACTGCTTGGCGCTTGCAAGTTTGCAAAGACACCTGGCAGGCTAGTCACCATGAGAGTGCAGAGGAATACACCTCAATTAGAGCACATTTTCACACTGATTCACTCATAGATGCCAAGGTTTCAGATTGGTAAGTGTGACGTTTTCATAATTTAACTGTAATAATGGGTGACATTCATGCAGTCTGACTCTGCTCAGTTTTCAGTAGCCGGCTGTTAGCGCACTTTAGTTCAGTGACTTTCTTAGAGTTTCTAGTTGCTCAAATGGATGTAATTTCTGATATCTATATGTTTCCCTCCTCTTCATTGCTTGATTTTGCTCACGAGAAAGTGTCACTCATAGTCGTTGAAATGTCACTCATAATTACACTGAAATTATGAAAATGTCACACTTAGCAATCTGAAACCTTGGCAGCTATGCTAATTCTACCACACACAGCACATTTGAACTTCTCATAATTCCATGCCACACAATTCAACTATAAATAATTTAACCCTACAACATTCCATACCACATAATTACAATCCTAAAAATTAAAAAACACATATTTCCACTTCACTCCATACCACATAATTCCACATCACATAACATTCCACACAACTTAATACCACTCCAAACCACATAATTACACTCCACACAACACAATTCAACTACACATAATTCCACTTCAACCTATATAATTATACTTCACACAACATATTTACACTCAACTCCAAAACACATAATTACCCTCCACAAAATACAACTCTGCAACATGCTGCATAATTCCACTCCGCACAATTATACACCACACCATGCCACATAATTCCACACATCACACAATTCCACAATTCATCCCCACACAATTCATCACACAACATAATTACACTCCACATAATACCACTCAGCACCACATAATTTACCTCCACATAATTATGCTCTACTCCAATTGCATAAATACACTCCACATAAATCCAGTCTATGCCACATAGCAACATTCCACATAACTACACTTCACACCATGCCTCATAATACCACTCAACACAATTTTCACTCAACAGCGCACACTTCCACGTCACACAAATTCAACTCTACACATTTCCATTCCACACCACATAATTCAACAACAAACTACATAATTCAAACCAACAACACAATTACACAACACACCACATACATCCAATCTACACCACAAAATTCCACATCATGCTACAATATTTAACAGCACACCACATAAGTAAACTCCACTACATACCACTCCACAACACAAAATACCATTCCAGATAATCTCACTCCAAGGCACACAATCCCACTCCACATAATTCCAGTACACTCAATACCACACAATTATTATCCACATAATTACACTGCACACCATGCCACATTATTTTACTACACAGATCCAAGCCACACAACACAATTCCACAACTAACAATACCAATCCAAACCATATATGTCCACTTGACACCACACACATTCACTCCACTCCAAACAGAAAACGCATAGGTAAAATACATTGTCCTTTACAACGTCAATAGCTCTAACTCTCACAAATGCGAGACCAATTGCATTGGAAATGCTTGTTTACCTTCCAATGTGTCCCAGCAGATCCTGTTCCTGGAGCTGCAAACCTTCTCCTGCCCCTGTCAGCTCTGTGCTGCCTCGTCCCTTCTCAGAGGACAGTGCCCTGTGGAGAATGCTCTCTCTGAGGACCCCACCCCCATCCTTTTTCCAGGCCTGGCTCTGACTGAAGAGAAACAATGTAACTTCTTACTTTGTTTCTCTTCAGTCCTGGGCCAGTGCGAGGAGCTCAGAGCAGGCTGCACACTACAGCTGCTTTAGAGCAAAGCTCTCTACAGATGAGCTGAGGGGTCCCCCTTCATTTACTGGACACTGTGGGCTGCGGGGGTGTTTGTTTCGCCCCTGCCAGACACAATTTTATAAATGTTTACAATTCCAGGTCGGGCTTCTCTCATATATTCGACACCTTGAAGACATACCCGACTTCCACCCACTTGAAGCCAAGATCTTTCAAATCAACAAATCACTGGTTACCAGTCCACCTGACATATTCTGCTAACTTCAAGACGCGTGGGGAACAGACCTAGGCCCCTTAGAGGATGTGGAATGGTGAGAGGCACTAGCGGCACCCAGGGACATCGCTAAAACTTGCCGGCATAGACGTATACAATTTAAATACCTACATCGTATATATTATACACTGAAAAACTCTGGCACATGCAGTGCGACTCATCACTCTTTTCACTCCGGCATCACACTGAAACCGGTGATCTAATGTACATGATTTCGCACTGTACAGTCCTTTAGCGGTTATGTGGTGCTGTGAAATCCACTTGCAACGTTCTGAGGGGTTAACATATTCCATTAGATCTCCCCATATAACAAAAACTATTTCTTGGCACAGTTCCCGTTATTGCCACACACAACATTGCTCAGTGCACTCCATCACTGTGCCCTGCATTGCAGGGTGGATGGAGGCCTGGGTGAATCCTGGGTGCTTGAAAAACCAATATACGAGCCGCGGGGATGCCCACAGAAACTTATATTCTTACTTGCCCAGTCTACCACGAATAAAATCAATAAAAACAAATTCATAAAAAATAAAAAAAATCCCAGAGTGTTAATGATAATGCGTCTTCAATCACAATGAGCTGCTAAACCATCTGACACTCTATTTCTTTTTTCCGGGAGAAAATCATGAATCTGAATAACAATTTCAAGCCTGCATTGCAGCATTTAAGCCGCAGGAAAGTGAAAGTATATGAAGAAAAAAAAAAAAAATGCAGCCTAATAGTCTTTCATTGCAGAATGAGAAAAAGAGTCCCCTCTGTTTAAGAGTCCACGAGGTTTCTACCCATAGTGCACCCTACAGTTACTTCAGGGAGCCAGTTCCAGTTTACCGTAAGATAGGTAATGATGTTTTGCATTATTTATTCTTATTCCAGTGCATAACTTTACCCAGCCGTGGACATGGATGGTTTCTTTATGACTTCAACAAAGAGTCCTAGGATGCAGAATTAAGACTATAAGTAAGTAACCCTTTCTTCTGCATTGTAGGATCTTCATTGATGGTCATAAACAGCAGAATAGATAAGCAAGCTAAAAAATGTCCTTCAGATAGTGACTGTTGGGCAAGAGGAACAAAATTACTTGGAAAGTACCACATCAAAGTGTATATGAGATAATACAGAGAAATAGATACTCTATTTATATAGATTTCTGAGGGTTTCCTGACCCATTTTAGCATCTGCCTAAGCGTTAGAATCCAAGCAAATATTCTTTGTGAATGTGTGTAGTGATTTCAATCTAGCTATTTTACATATGTCAGCTATTGGTAAATGTCTGATCCAAGCTGTAGTAGCTGCTTTCCCTCTTGTAGAATGAGATCTAGATTTGACAGAGACAGGTTTGTTGGCAAATTGATAGCAAAATGCGATGCAAGAAACTATCACTCTAGCAATAGGTTGCTTGGATGTAGCCATGCCTTGTCTAATCTGACCGTAGTTAATGAAAAGTTCATTAGTGTTCCTTATATCCTTGGTTCTATCTAGAGAGAAACAAAAACCCTCTGATATCTAGAGAGTGTAGGGCACATTCTGCAAGTGTTGAAGGACTAGGAAAGAAGGTAAGAAGCGTTATAGATTGGCTAGTATGGGACTCTGAAACTACTTTCGGGAGGAATGAAGGATGTGTCCTCATTACCACTCTATTAGAATTGAAAATAGTATAAGGTTCTACTGCAGATAGGGTGGCCTGCAATTTGCTTACTCTTCTGGTTCAGGTGATGGTTATTAAGAAGGTTATCTTCCAAGACATATGCTGCAATGTAGTCTTGTGTATAGGCTCAAAAGTTGAGCCCATCAATTTTGATAGCATAGTGTTCAACTCCCTCAGTGGAGAAGGATATCTAATCAGAGAAAATATGTTTTTAAGTTTTTCAAAGAAATCTCTAATGACAAGTAGTTTAAAAAATGATAGTTGGTTTGGAGTCTTTCTGCATGCTGTAATGGCAGCCAGATGAACTTTTATTGATGAAAATTGAAGCTTTGAGCTAAATGAAGCAAATAAGGTACACTCACTTCTTGACATGTGATAGGATTGTGCCCTTTATCTAGATACCAAATACAGAATCTCTTCCACTTTAAAGAATAACATAACTAACCCTGGGCGTAGTTCGCGAAGTAACGCTTCGCGAAGCTACGCAAAGTGCAGTTCGCACTACGCGAGCTACGCGTAGCACTACGCGAACTGCGTAGTGCGTGTTCGCAATGATTGCACAGTGCCGGATGCTTGTCCCCACTGTGCAATCATTGAAAACGGCATCTTGCACAGTGCGAGCTGTCTTTACTGCCGCTCGAGTAGATTTTTACTCGAGCGGCAGCTTTCTCAACGCGGACTGGTAGTTTCTCATCGCGAGCGGTCGCGAGCATACGCGACCACTCGCAATGAGAAACCTGACCTCCCGCGTTGAGAATCTCGCCGGGAGGTTTATTTTCCACGCTCGCGATCGGCAACTTGATGTTGCTGATCGCGAACGAGGAAAAAGTCTCGCCGGGATGTCATTTTGCTTGCTCGCGGTCGCCAACTTGACGTTGAGGACCGCGAGCAAGCAAAAAATGACCGCTGCACTACGCTACGCTACGCGTGTTTGCACTGTGCTACGTGCAATTCACGTAGTGCGAAGTAGCGCAAACTTCGCAAACTACGCGAGCGTAGCGTAGTTTTCCGCCCAGGTCTAAACATAACCTTGTGGAGGGGTGTTTTGCTTCTTTTAAGACTTACATATATGCAGATGGGAGATTTAGGTGACCATACTGTCTCACTTCAGGCGCCATGCAGTCAAATTCAAAGATGCAAGGGTCAGGTGTTGGATTTGACCTGGAAGTCTGGTTAGTAGGTCTGGTCTGTATGGCAGCCTCTTGTTTGCTTTTATGGATATTAGAAGTAAATTTGGGTACCACTACTGTCTCAGCCAATCAGGGGCTATTAGTATCATTTTCAATGGATACTTTTGAAATTTCAGTATCACAGTTGGAATTAATGAGATAGGTGAAAAAGTGTAAAGGAATGGCCTCGACCATTTGATCAAAAGAGCATTAATGAGACATCCCTATTCAGGTAGTCCGGATGGCAAGTCTCTGCATTTCTTATTTTCTGTTGTTGCGAAGAGGTATACAGATGGTGTTCCCCACTCTTCGAAAATGTTGTCTAAACTTTTATCATCCAGTACCCATTTGTGTGATTCCTCAAAATATCGGCTGAGAATATCCTCATGGATATAAATTTTTTCCTAGAATGTGTACTGCTGTTAGGTTCAGTTTGTTGGTTTAAGCCCAATTCCAGATCTGGTACCTCTTTGTCTGTTTAAATAGTGCATGGCGGTGCTGTTGGCTGTTTGTATTTGAATGACCGACGATGCTTCCAAAAATGGGAGAAAGGCTCTCAAAGGTAGATGGACTGCTCTGAGTTCCAGGAAGTTTATATGGTACGAGGGTTCCCTCCGTGTCCATTGCCCCTGAACTGTCAGATCTTGGAGATGAGCTCCCTATCCTGCAAGAGAGGCATCTGTTACTATGCTCTGAGATGGAAGGTCTTTATAAAAAGCTACCCTTAAGAGCAAATTGTGTCTTCTGCGCCACCATGCCAGTGATTGTTTTGCTGCTGCGGTCAGAATCAAGTTGTCTCTCCAATTGTTTTTTCTCTGAAACCATTTGTCCTCTAAACATTGCTTGAGAGGTCTCATGTGGAACCTTGCATTTGGAACAATGTATATCCATGAAGCCATAGAGCCTAGCAGAGAGGCTATTTGTCTTGTATGAGGTGGCTTTGAGAATGTAACATTTGTCCTGAATAGTTAAAACTATCTCCTCTGAAGGAAAATCCCTTGCCTTTATGTTGTCCAATGTTGCTCCAAGATAAGGCAGTCTTTGAATTGGTGTTGGAACTGATTTTTGGTTGTTGATCTGACAACCTAGGTTGTTCAGCAGTTCTAGTGTCGTTAGGAAATCCCGTTTCACCTTCTCTTGGCTGGGAACCTTTAGCAGCCAGCCGTCTAGGTAGGTTGAGACATTTCTCAAGTTTGCTGTTACCACAGCCATGCATTTTGAAAAAGAGCATGGGACAGATTTGAGGTCAAAAGTTAGTGCTGTGTACTGTAAGGGATTGTATTCCACTACAAAATGAAGGAATTTCTTGTGGGGTTGCGCTATTGGAATGTGAAAATATACATCTTATAGATCTATTGCACATATCATTCTTTATGTGTTAGATGTGGGTATACTTGATGTAGGGCCGAGCATTAGAAATGTTTCCATCTTGATAAATTTGTTTGTGTATCGTCGGTCTAGTCTTGGTCTGTATTCTTGTTTTTGACATTTTCCCTGTACTAGAAAGTATCTTGAGTAAAGTCTTTAGTCTTTCTCATCCGGTTTGATTGCCCTTTTTCTTAACAGGATTGCCCTTTTTCTGGACAGGGTTGATGTTTCTGTCCACAGGATGGAAAGCCGGTGCTTTAAAGTTGGTTTTCGAGTGGTCTTGAAACGTAGAAAGTATCCACAATACCTAGCACAAATTTGCCTCTGCCATATGCAAGGACACCGCTACCCCCACTGGAGTGGGTAATGGAGCGGGGTATTAATCTGTCACTGACTCGTGCCAGAAGAGCATCTACCTCTAGAGGACGGAGACTACGCTGAGGTTGTTTTGACCTCTGACCCTAAGGTTACTGTTGTTGTTGCTGCTGCTGTTGGTAAAAAGGCCAGCTAGAGGTTTAAACCCTATGTTGATAAACAGACTCACTTTTCATTTTTAGCATTCCTTCCTACATGTGTTGTCCAAAGCGAAATGACCCTGAAAAAGGAAGATTCCTAATTTTTAAATGTGCCTCGGGTTTCGGGGTTGTGATTCAGAGCCATGATGATCTTTGAATGGATATGCCATGGCAATGTGCAGTAGCTGCCAACTCAGCTGAATCACCCAGAGCACTAATGATCCGGTCAGCTATAAGAGAGTCCTCTTGAAGCATTTTGGTTAACATTTTCTGACAGTGTTTCGCTAAGTCTTCTATGAAGGAACGCATACCTTCACATATTTCTCTTTGGTAGCGACTAAGGAGAGCAGTGGTGCTAGTGTTTTTCAGATGTGTGACAGCTGCACTGCACACCTTACGTTCCACGGGTATCTATGTGCTTGCTTTCACGCTCTGGTGGAACTGTGGTTTACAGAGGGGAAGCATGTCTTCTTCTCATGAAGGTCACTATTACAGAGTCTGGTTTGGGTTCTGACTTTAAGAGGTCAGGGTTATGTTGTGGTGCTTTGTACTTATTTAAGCAGTCTTGGTGTTGCTGTTGTGACTGTTGCAGGAGTAAGGCATTTGTCTTCCGGTATATCAAGCAATCCAGGGACAATCAGCAAAAGAGGCTTAGGAGCTGCTCTCATTTGCAAAGTTTCTAGTATCATTGTAACAGTTAGTTGTGTACCTTCTAGAGGGATGTTTAATTTAGTAGCACCTCTATCTAAAACTTTATGGAAGGTAAAAATCCCATCTACCTGAGAGGTGTCAGATGGAGGTGATGCTAGTGAAGTTAGGGTATACCATGTAGTACCATGTGAGGTTGTGGAAGGTGATCTGGATCTTGATGGAGATCTGAAACGCTTTGTTTTTTTCTGGAGCTTGGTTAAGTGAAACTGGTGATCGTCCAGGAGATAGCTTTATTTTTCTTAGTGGAGTCAATGAAGTAGGTCTCAACACCAATTTGGGAGAGATTTGTAAAGGTTGCAAGGGCTCCTGTAGCAGATCCTCAAATGGTATCATAGGTTTTATTGGCCTCAGTGGTAGTGGATGAGGATTTGGTGAAATTGGTCATGATGCAGAAGAAGGAGACTTGGATATGCTCTCTACTCTTTTCTAAGTGTGGTGGTTAAAGAAAATGTTGAAAATCTTGGTGTATATACACCCTGTTTTTCTGGCGATCTAAGTTCCGGATAATGTAAAAATTGAGATGATTCCAAAGAGACAATTGGCAGAAATAGCTCATAATTCTACTACTCTGCCATTTTTAGCCTGGCCTGACACAAAGAAATGGGTTAAACACCATCAAGGGTGGAGTTTCCACAATCTTTCTACAATAAATGGCCACATCTTTCTTCTCTATGTAACCTAAAAATGCCACACCTTTCTTCTCTATGTAACCTAGAAATTGCTAGTGTTTCTCCTGGAGTGTTTAGATCTCTGATATTGAAGCTAATAATGTTAACCATTACTTTTTTTTTTTAAAAGAAAGCAATGCAAAAAAAAGACTTGGTGGGAAACGTCTCGTATTGACGGGGATGGGTCCATGGAACAATATTCCCCCATTTAAAAAATGCTGCATCCTTACTGAGTTCCATAAGCCACCGAAAAAAAATCTTATGAATAATGTCTCTCCTGATGCCTAAAAAACACCTGAACTTTTCGTCATGTAGCTTTTCCGTCCCCTATTTCTGAACCAGTCTATGCCTAGAGTGTCTGTCTGCTCCTCCCCTCTCTGACCTTCTACATCAAACTTGAGAAATAATGACCGGATTTAAATCTCTGGGGGTCTCAGTGCTTAATTTGAGCCAGTGGTTACTGGTGCGGGCTACCAGCACTCACTTTTGTGGACAGGCACTGAGGGCAAGAGAGGGATAAATAAACAAAGCGGAATGAAAAGAAGGAAAAACAGCATCAAAGGAGATAGCAGGAAGCTGCAAGAGTGAGATAATGGGACAGAGAGTGTCTGGTAGTGGATTAACAAGGCATGAGGTGGATTCAAGACTACGCAGTCTTGGTATAGGGCATGCTGACATTTAATTGGACTGGCCGCAGGCTTCTGAGCAGAGCTTAGTGCACCAGCATTCAATCTTTTACAAATTAAGCACTGATGTCTCCACCTTGCATTCCTGGGATATGAGTCTTTGACAACTCACAGAGTGATTGTTGGTGCAGGGGTACAAGGCTTCATATAATGGGGTTCCAGTTCTCTCCACCTCCAGGCTCTTCTTTAGTGGGGCCAAAGCCACCTCCAGGTCTGGCTGACCGCCCAATCTTTGACTCCTGCCAGCTGTGCACTTTCGAAATGGTGCTTTTGCCGTATATCAGGTGGATGTTGCCTTTCACTCATACCTCGTAGTCTGTCCACGTTCCGAGCCTCACCTGTCTGGGTCTTTTGCCTTTCTGCTGATGATAGCTCGCTTCCCCGCTAACTCCGATTAGACTCTTTGAGAATGGTGTCTCTGCCTCAGCAGAGGGTGGGTCCCACCTCTACTGAGGCAGACGCCATTCTCTACGTCCCTCACACAGCCTGGGTTTTCGCTTGATCTCCTGTCACTGAGGACGGCATCCAGTCTACAGGTCTCCAGCACCTACATTTCACCCTCAAGAGCTTCTCCACTGATGGTGTTTTTTGCAGTTATTTGAGTCCCCACTATCTCCCCCGTCTCCCTTAATTGTGCCTCTGGTTTCAGGGTTATGTTTCAGAGCTATGATGATGTTCGAATGGGTATGCCATGGCAATATCCAGTAGCTGCCAACTCAGTTGCATCACCCGTAGCACTAATGATCTGGTTAGCTACCAGAGAGTCCTCTTGAAGCATTTTTGTGAAATGTTTCTGACAGTGTTTCGCTAAAACTTCTATGAAGGAACGTATACCTTTACATATTTCTCTTTGGTAGCAACTAAGGAGAGCAGTGGTGTTAGTGTTTTTCAGATGTGTGGCAGCTGCACCGCACAGCTTCGATCCAGGGGCATCTACGCACTTGCTTTCATGCTCTGGTGAAACTGTAGTTTCCAGAGTGGAAGCATGTCTTCTTCTCACTGAGGTCACTATTACAGAGTCTGGTTAACCTGGGACCAGTGCTTATTTTGAGCCAGTGGTTTCCGGTGTTCAGCAGAGGCACTTAATCATCAACACAGCGCTTTTCATGAGCACCAGTTAAGGTCACATTCATTTATGGGGAGATTGAGTGATTTGCCCAGAATCACAGGATGTTGAGCCGACACTGAGACTCGAACCTGGTTTCCCAGCTCCAAAGTTGGCAACTCTGGCCATTATGCCACATCTTCGCCCCATTTTCATGGTTAGTAGTTGGTTCTGTTTTAGGCGGCGCTAACAGGAGAAATGGGCTGGTGCAATCTGCCTCGTGTCAAGAGCCTCGCCACTTATTTTTTTACAAATTAACAACTGCCTAGGGTGCTCTTAATCAAGCCCACAACCTGTGAATGCGCTCTGTGTTTGCCAGACTGGTCCGCAATAGATGGGTTGCCATTATTGACAACCTAGGCAGGCGTATGGCATAAAAAGACCTGAATATACATACACGTTAGGAAATTGATGAGAGCGAGCTGGAGGCATTATACTGAAGTTACAGATAAATTAGTTAAATATAAAATTAGAAAAATGGACATGCCAGGCATTTCCCTCACTCACAAGATACAATACATATAAACGGAAAGTTTACGAAGATTTTTTTTAAAGAATTTAAAAACATTTTCGTTCTTAATATACTTGATATTGAATAGCATATTACATTTTATATTTTTTAAATAAGTGTTTTAAGTTCCTTGCAATGGGTCAGGTTGTTATTTTCATAAATTTGGCTTCACCCCCTGAAAAAGGACATCGAAATCTATACTTTTGGGTAACTTTACACTCATAATTTGTGAATAGCCAAAAGTTCTAAAGTTACTCAAAAGTGTAAAAGTAAGGTTACGTTTATAACATACTCAAAAGCGTGAGTTACCTTTGTGAACAGTCCAATGAAGACCACTGACCCATTGTCAGTGAAATTGCTCCCCCTCCCTCGCAGCTCCACCATTAAGTGAGGCCTGCCCCTGCACTCTCGAGTGTTTGGTGCTCGAGGCCCTCCTCCACCCGCAGGTTTCCCTGCGCCTCATCCCTGGTAGTCCAGTGGACCTCTATCTCCTTTCTCTAGCTCCGTTTTTCACTCGTTTTTCACTTGTTTTTTCACTCGTTTTTCACTTGTTTTTTTCACTTGTTTTTCTACCCTCTTTTTCTTCTCCTTTCTGCACTTTTCTGCATTTCTGCTCCTTTCTGCTCTATTTCCTTTTTCCTTTAATCCTCATTTTCCCTCCTTTCCTGCCCGCTTTCCCTGCCGCTGCTGCCCCCGCAGCCCCTCCCCCCCAGCACGACCAGCGCGACCGGCCCAATCCAGCTCCCCTCCCCGCTCCCGCCTCCCAGCTGTCCAGCCCTCCCCGACCCCTACTTAATGGCGGCCGCTGCGGGGACAGGCGAGCAAGACCACTGACCCATTGTCAGTGAAATTGCTCCCCCTCCCTCGCAGCTGCACCATTAAGTGAGGCCTGCCCCTTAACTCTCGAGTGTTTGGTGCTCGAGGCCCTCCTCCACCCGCAGGTTTCCCTGCGCCTCATCCCTGGTGGTCAGTGGACCTCTATCTCCTTTCTCTAGCTCCGTTTTTCACTTGTTTTTTCACTCGTTTTTCACTCGTTTTTTTCACTCGTTTTTCTACCCTCTTTTTCGTCTCCTTTCTGCACATTTCTGCTCCTTTCTTCTCTATTTCCTTTTTCCTTTACTCCTCCTTTTCATTCCTTTCCTGCCCGCTTTCCCTGCCGCTGCTGCCCCCGCGGGCCCTCCCCCCAGCACGACCAGCGCGACCGTCCCAATCCAGCTCCCCTCCCCACTCCCCACTCCCCACTCCCGCCTCCCAGCTGTCCAGCCCTCCCCGACCCCTACTTAATAGCGGCCGCTGCGGGGACAGGCGAGCAAGACCACTGACCCATTGTCAGTGAAATTGCTCCCCCTCCCTCGCAGCTCCACCATTAAGTGAGGCCTGCCCCTGCACTCTCGAGTGGTTGGTGCTCGAGGCCCTCCTCCACCTGCAGGTTTCCCTGTGCCTCATCCCTGGTGGTCCAGTGGACCTCTATCTCCTTTCTCTAGCTCCGTTTTCACTCGTTTTTCACTCGTTTTTTCACTCATTTTTTTCATTCGTTTTTCTACCCTCTTTTTCTTCTCCTTTCTGCACATTTCTGCTCCTTTCTGCTCTATTTCCTTTTTCCTTTACTCCTCCTTTTCCCTCCTTTCCTGCCCGCTTTCCCTGCTGCTGCTGCCCCTGCGGCCCCTCCCCCCCAGCACGACCAGCGCGACCGGACCAATCCAGCTCCCCTCCCCACTCCCGCCTCCCAGCTGTCCAGCCCTCCCTGACACCTACTTAATGGCGGCCGCTGTGCGGCACCGCCGCTGGCGCGGCAGAGGCGCACCAAAGGCAAGCCCATCTGCGCCTGTCCGCGACCAGCGCACTGAACCCTGGACCTCCGCACCACCAACGCTACAACCCAACAGCACTCCACGCACTGAACCCAGGCCGCAACAACAACTGCATGCTAGCCTCACCAGCCGACACCCACGAACCCTTCAGCTGTCACCGCTGCCAACAAACCTACAGCACCGCTAGGAACACGGACCCAGCACAACCCGACCGCAAGAACACACCCGTACCGAAGACCTTGCAATGCATCCTCCTCAACGTCCGATCCCTCCACAAACACGCCACCGAAATCTGGGACCTCCTCAACAGCACCACCCCGGACGTAGCGTTCTTCACCGAAACCTGGACCAACACCACCTCGGGGTCAGACATCGCCATCGCCATTCCCCAAGGATACAAGATCTCCAGGAAGGACCACCCCACCCGCCCGGGAGGAGGAATCGCCATTGTCCATAAATCCACCCTCTGTCTGAGCACACTCCCCGACGAAACCACAGACCTGATGGAGCACCTTAACTTCAAGATACTGACCAGCCCTACCACCACCCTCCGAGGAACCCTCATCTAACGATTCCCTGGACCACGCGGACCGTTCACTAACTCCATCACGGACATCATCTCCCCGCATGCCATCGCATCCACCAACTACACCCTGCTGGGAGACCTCAACTTCCACCTCGACAACCAACTGGACCCCAACACCACATCCCTCCTGGACAACCTCCACAACATTGGACTCCACCAAATCGTGACCGAACCAACGCACTCAGCAGGACACACCCTCGATCCCCCTCTTCACAACAGGAAACTCCATCACCTTCAGCCACACCACCGAACTTCCGTGGACTGACCACCGATGCGTCCACTTCACCTTCAGAACACCCACCATCCACAGACACCAGCACCTGCTCCCACGAAGAAACTGGACCAGAATCACCGACGACCAGCTCACCTCCTCACTCAACAACTCCACCCCAACCATCGCGGGAAACGACGACCCCAACACCGCAGCCCAAACCCTGCACAGATGGATCTCCGACAGCGCCAACACCATAGCCCCCCTCAAAAAAAACAACAACACCCACGCCAAGAAAGCCAGATGGTTTACCACCGAACTTCGAGAGTCCAGACGCACTTGCGAAAAGGCCTGGAGGAACACCAAATCCACAGAAGCACACAACAACTTCAGAGCCGCTACCAACGCCCACCACCAACTCATCAGAAAAACAAGAAAAAAAGCGATTGAAGACAGAATCTCCACACACGCACACAACAGCAAAGAACTCTTCAACATCATCAAGGAGTTCGCACAACCCACCAGCGAATCGACGGACATTCCTCCCTCACAAGACCTCTGCGATAAACTCAGCACCTTCTTTCACCACAAAATCAAGAGCATCTACGACAACTTCGACGAAGACAACCAACACACTGAACCCCCACCAACCACCCCCGACACCCTGAAGCCAGCGATTGACAACTGGACAGCCCTCACCACCGAAGACACACTGAAGACAATGAAGTCAATCCACTCCGGGGCCCCCACGGACCCCTGCCCCCACCACATCTTCAACAGAGCCGCCGACACCATCGCACCCATCCTCCGCCACACCATCAACCACTCCCTGGCGACCGGCTCGTTCTCCGATGACTGGAAACACGCCGAGGTCAACCCCCTCCTGAAGAAACCCTCGGCAGACCACCCTCAGAGGCACCCTCGTCTACCGACCACCAGGACCCCGTCCCCAATTCTGCAACTCCATCGCCGACTTCATCAGCGCGCACGCTCTGACCTCCACCGACTACATCCTCCTCGGCGACCTGAACTACCACCTGGAAAACAACAACGACAGCAACTCCTCCACCCTGATCAACAACCTCTCCACCCTAGGACTGACGCAGATCGTCACGACGCCCACCCACATCGCCGGCCACACGCTCGATGCTATCTTCTCCTCCAGTCCCCACGTCGTCTTCAGCCACGCCTCCGAACTCACCTGGACTGACTACCGCTGCGTCCACTTCACCTTCCAGAAACCCGTCTCACACTCCGCACCCTACAAACCCCCGGACGCCACTGGAGCAAAATCACCAAGGAATCACTGCAAACACACCTCGCACTCAACCCCCCGACCAACCCCTCCGACCCAGAGGAAGGAGCCCACACCCTCAGACTCTGGATGGAAGACTGCGCCAACGCCATCGCTCCAACTAGACAGACCGCCCACAGAGACGCCAGCCAGAGAGCCAGCTGGTTCACCCCAGAGCTCCTAACCTCCAAGCGCACCTGTCGGAGACTGGAAAACACCTGGCACAAGGAAAAAACACCCGACAGCCACGCTGCCCTCAAAGACGCCATCCGGAACCACCACCACCTCATCAGGACCACCAAGAAAGCCGCCTTCAAGAACCGCCTAGACAACAACGCTCACAATAGCAAGGAACTCTTCAACGTCGTGAAGGAACTCTCCAACCCCAGCTCCTGCACCAACGACATCCCCCGTCACAAGCCCTCTGCGACGCCCTCGCTGACTTCTTCCACCGCTAGATCACCGACATTCACGACAGCTTCAATCCACGCCCAGACCCGCCAACCTCACCACCCCAGCCCCCCGACACCCACCGACCACGAGCACCTCACAGTATGGACCAGCACCACCACCGAGGACACCAGCAAGACTATGAACTCCATCCACTCAGGCGCCCCGTCCGACCCTCTTCCCCACCACGTCATCAACAAGGCCAACAGCTCCATCGCACCCCACCTATGCAACATCATCAACCTCTCCTTCAAGACCGCAACCTTCCCTGAGAGCTGGAAACACGCCGAGATCAACGCCCTACTGAAGAAACCCAAGGCGGACCCGAGCGACCTTAAGAACTTCCGGCCCATCTCCCTCCTTCCGTTCCCAGCCAAGGTCATCGAAAAGATAGTCAACACCCAGCTCACCCGCTACCTAGAAGACAACAACATCCTCGACCCCTCCCAGTCAGGCTTCCGCAAGAACCACAGCACCGAGACCGCCCTCATCGCCGCCACAGACGACATCAGGCTCCTGCTCGACAACGGGGAGACAGCAGCCCTCATCCTCCTCGACCTATCCGCTGCCTTCGACACCGTATGCCACCACACGCTACGTACACGCCTCTACAACGCAGGGATCCGCGACAAGGCCCTGGACTGGATCACCTCCTTCCTCTCCGACAGAACCCAAAGAGTCCGCCTCCCCCATTCCACTCCGGAGTCACCAAAACGATCTGCGGTGTCCCACAAGGATCATCCCTCAGCCCGACGCTCTTCAACGTCTACATGGCCCCGCTCGCACGCATCGCCAGACTCCACGACCTCAACATCATCTCCTACACCGACGACACCCAACTGATCCTCTCCCTCACCAACGAACCCCACACCGCTAAAGCCAACCTCCACCGCGGCATGAAGGCTGTCGCCGACTGGATGGAAGAAAGCCGACTCAAACTCAACACAGACAAGACAGAGATCCTCATTCTCGGACCCAACCCTTCAGCCTGGGACGACTCATGGTGGCCCACCTCACTGAGGCACCGCTCCTACACCAACCAACCACGCACGCAATCTGGGAGTCATCCTCGACTCGAAACTCTCCATGACCAACCAGATCAACGCCGTCTCATCAACCTGCTTCTACACCCTCCGCATGCTCCGCAAGATCTACAAATGGATCCCCACCAACACACGAAAGACCGTCACACACGCCCTCATCAGCAGTAGACTCGACTACGGCAACGCCCTCTACACCGGAGCCCCGGCCAAACTCATCGGCAGACTCCAAAGAATCCAGAACGCCTCCGCCCGCCTGATCACCAACGTCCCCCGCCGAGACCACATCACCCCACACCTGAGAAACCTGCACTGGCTTCCCATCGACAGAAGAATCACCTTCAAGCTCCTCACCCACACACACAAGGCACTCCACAACGCCGGCCCGGCCTACCTCAACAACCGACTGTCATTCTACGCACCCAACAGGAGTCTCCGCTCCGCCGACCTCTCCCTGGCCGCCGTCCCACGCATACACAGATCCACCTCCGGAGGCAGATCCTTCTCCTACCGCGCCGCCAAGACCTGGAACTCCCTCCCCCTCCACCTTTGGCAGACAGAGGACCCTCAGACCTTCAGGAGACTACTCAAGACCTGACTCTTCGACCTCTAGCTGCGGCATCCCCCACCCCCCCCCCACAGCGCCTTGGGACCCTCACGGATATGTAGCGCGCTTTATAAATGCCTGATTGATTGATTGATTGAAGAAACCCTCGGCAGACCCCACTGACCTCAAAAACTACAGACCCATCTCCCTGCTCCAGTTCCCAGCGAAAGTCATCGAGAAAGCCATCAACAGCCAACTCGCCACATTCATCGAAGAGCACAACATCCTCGACTCCTCCCAATCCGGCTTCAGAAAAAACCACAGTACGGAAACCGCCCTCCTCGCCGCAACAGACGACATCCGCACCCTACTGGACAAAGGAGAAACAGTAGCCCTCATCCTCCTCGACCTCTCAGCGGCGTTCGACACAGTCTCTCACCGCACCCTAATACGCAGACTCCTCGACGCAGGGATCCAGGACAAGGCCCTCGAATGGATCCGCTCCTTCCTCTCCGGCAGAATGCAGCGGGTCAGACTCCCCCCTTTCCTCTCGGACCCTACACCAACCACCTGCGGAGTCCCTCAGGGGCCCTCCCTCAGCCCTACACTCTTCAACGTCTACATGGCTCCACTCGCCCCCATCGTCAGAACCTACGGACTCAACATCATGTCATACACAGACGACACCCAACTCATCCTCTCCCTATCCAACGAACCCAACACCGCCAGACACAACTTTCGAGAAGGCATGGAAGCCGTCGCCAAATGGATGAAAAACAGCTGCCTACAACTAAACACCAACAAGACAGAAGTACTCATCATGGGCCCAAACCCCGATGCCTGGAACGACACCAGGTGGCCCCCTGCCCTCGGAAACCCGCCCACCCCCACGGACCACGCACGCAACCTGGGAATCATCCTGGACTCCGAGCTCAAAATGGACCGCCAGATCAACTCCGTCTCGTCCTCCTGCTTCCACACCCTCCGGCTCCTACGTAAGACCTTCAAATGGATCCCCCTCGAACACAGAAAGACCGTCACTCACGCCCTGGTCACCAGCAGACTCGACTACGGCAACGCACTCTACGCCGGAATAAACAAAAAACTCACCCGCAAGCTACAGAACATCCAGAACGCCGCCGCAAGACTGGTCCTCAACCTGCCAAGACACTGCCACATCTCCCAGCACCTGCGCACATTCCACTGGCTCCCCATCGAGGCCAGAGTCACCTTCAAGATGCTCACCCACGCACACAAGGCCCTCCACGACACCGGACCAGCATACCTGAACAGCCGACTCAATTTCCACGCACCCCAAAGGACCCTACGATCAGCCCAGCTCTCCTACGCCGTGGTCCCCTACGCCGTGGTCCCCGCACCAGAAAGACCAGATCGGGAGGCCGCTCCTTCTCCTTCCTCGCGGCCAGAGCCTGGAACGCCCTTCCGCTCCACCTCCGACAGACAACATCACTTCCCATCTTCGCAAGAAAGCTCAAAACCTGCCTCTTCGACAGACCCCCTCCTTGATGGACTGGAACCTGCACCCCCCTCCTACCCCCAGCGCCTTGAGACCCTTACGGGTGAGTAGTCGCGCTTAACAAACGCCTGATTGAATGAATGTGCTATGTGGGGCAGGGGTGATGTGGTGCAAAAGGAGAACCAAAATTACGCCAAATGTTTTTTTTTAGAGAAAGCAACATCTGTCTTAGGTGTGGGTACAAGGTGCAAGGGGAGGGGGAAACCCAGTGCTGCCAAGAATGTTTCTTGAAGCCTTTGTAAAAAGAAGGGCACTTTGTTGAGGTGTGTCAAAGTGTGAAACGGGGCAGTCAAAAACATGCGATGAGACAGATGATGCAGCTGATTCTGTGGGACTGGAGCTAGTTCAGAAGGACTTGTGTGAAACAGTGCTTCATGTGTATGATGATGAGGATGTGAGATGGGGCAATCACCTTGTGTGTGTTGACCCTCATGTTGACATCAGGGTGGGTGATAAACAATTGCATTTGTTGGTTGACTCTGGAGCCCAGATCACATAATCATTTAATCAATCAATCAAGATTGGTAGAGCGTGGCTAATCACCTCAGAGGGTAACCATGCGCTAGGTTCATGCTGGGCTCAGTCGAAAAGCCAGGTCTTGAGTCCCTTTCTGAATTCTGGGATCAAGGACGATGCTCAGAGGTGGAGGGGAAAGTCGTTTCAGGACTTGGCAGTGAGGTAGGGAAAGGAGCATCCTTCACTCTAGCTTCAGCAAATGCGGGGAGTGTGTACGAGGGCAAGGGAGGCGGAGTGCAGGTATCTGGAGGGTTAGTGGAAGTTCAGGCGGTGGTTGATGTATGATGGTCCTTGGTCGTGGAGGGCCTTGTTAGGCGTGTGTCAGCTTCTTGAATTGACTTCTTATCTGGATGAGGAGCCAGTGGAGGTTCCTGTGGTGATGGTTCTCTCAGGATCTCTTTCTCCAAACACAGGATAATAAACCTTTGGATCTGCCGGATCATTCACCAGTGTCTTATGAAGGACGGAGGACAGCTTTGTTGTGGGGGTTTTCGTGGATGTGTTGGACCTCAAGGGAAGAACATTATTTAGGCATAAAGGTGGCTGTGAGGGGTCTCAACATCCGTGGGTGGTTTCACCAGGGTTTATTTGACATGGTCTTGAGGCCAGGGTCTAAAAAGCAGGTCATGGTCATCAGGAGTGAAGAGTGTGTTGAAGCTATGAAGAAGTACCAGGGTGTGTTCTCTGTTGGACCCATTTAAATCAAGGATTTTAGACGCAGAATCAAGGTACAGGATGGGGCAAAACATAAATTGAGGGGTGTTTTCTTCAGCATCAAAGAAGTCCTTGAGAGGGAATTGAATGCTCTCTGTGAGAAGGGTGTGACTGAACCTTTCGAATCATATATGTGTCTATCCCCAATAGTTGTGGCATGGAAGTGAAGTGCCACGTCAAGAATACATGTAGATCTCTGCAGTTTGAACAAGGAGATTTGTGAGTACATGTATCTGATACCAAAAGACACAGAAATATTGGAAACTCTGGGTGGAGCAAGATTGTTTACAAAACTCAACTTAAAACTGGCCTGTCATGAAGTCAAATTGGATCCTCAATCCAGACAAATACACAGCGTTTCTTTCTCCTATTTGAACATTTCAATTTTGCTGGATGCTGTTTTGGCTTGCCTCAATGGCTTCTATGTTCTAGCAGATTATGTTCCAAATGCCGAAAGATGTGACAGGCATGCCCGTTTCCCAGGGTGATGTGTTTGATTTTGATAGGGATGAGCATAATCTTATGTTTTCGTAGTGTGCAGTGGTTCTAAAAAACAAAGATTTGAGTTTCTGGAGATGGTGGAGGAGTACTGTGGCTGTGTTGTATCTGTCAAAGGTATCCAACCCAGGCATGTGCTGGTTAGGGCAGTTGTGGATCCTGTTCCCCCAGTGGACAAGAGAGGATTGAAAGCCTTTGCTAGTTTGTGTGAATACTTTTTATTATTTATTCCTGACTATGCTGCTCACGTGAGACCACTGACCAATATGCTGAAGCAGAACGTACCATTTGTGTGGGATGAGTTTTAAGTCCCATCTTGTTAGCTCTAAAGCCCTAAGGCCTTATGATCCGACCCTGCAATGACGTATTACTATTGATGCCAGTGGGTTTGGCTTAGGGGTGGTTCTCACCCAGTGGAAGGGTGATGAAGAAGTCACCATTGGATATGCATGACAGGTGCTGAGGGAGACCAAATTACATTATTCGGGTAATTGAAAAAGTACTGTTGGCTTGTTGGTGAGCTACACAGAAATTTCATAATTACAAGTTGGGCCACAAGTCTTTAATGTGCATCCCAATGGTGAAAAGGTTAAATGTCATACCGCTATTCTCACCAGGTTCTTGCAATATCATTTTGATAGTGCCCACTTACCCAGTACAAAAAATGCCAGAGCTTTTTTTGCCTAGCTGTCCAGTTGCAAGGGATCAGACAGGGGCAGAGGCTGAATTGAAAAACTGCATTGTAGCAGCTGTTGATGTAGAAGGGGTGAATGCAGTTTTGAAGGATGTATGGTGTAAGGCTTTATGGGGGAGGTATTTTTTTACAGTTTTTTTTGTTCGTTATGACTAGGTGGTTAAACAAAGGAATCTTGATGGTGATCTACAGCCTTTTGCGAATGTCGCCAATGAGTTGCTGGCTAATTTTACCTTCAGATAAACCAGTATCACCTCGGAACTTGAGGGCAGCTTAGTGACTGGAGCACATGAGGGGCATTTGAGGCAAAAGCTTACCAAGAGCATGATAGGCATGTATTTTTGGTGACCATCCATTGACAAGGACATTGACCAAGCTGTTAAGGGCTGCATCACCTGTACAACTTTTGAGAAGGGGTTGAAGGTCTCCTCTCTTTCCCCACTCCAGCCCATAGAACTGCCATCAGGACCCTGGAGGAAGGTGGCCCACTTAATAGGTTGCTGGTGCTCTAGTCCCAGTGGATTATTACAGTAAGGGCCCGGACATGCGTTTAAATTATGAACCCAGTTCCAAAACAGTGGTCGAGTTCCTCAAGCATGTGTTTTTGAGAGAGGATTACTCTGAATATCTGGTTTCTGACAACATTGTACAACTGTGAGTGCAGAAGTAAGAACAATTTTGGAGTGGGGTAGCAGGGCCGGCTTTAGCGCTGGTGGCGCCCAGTGCGACAATGTTTGTTGGCGCCCCCCCAATGACCACCTCCGCTACAGATTCCCTCACTACCACTCTTTACCACTGCCCTTCCTGTCTCCATAACCACTCTCTCTCAGATGAGTTTAATTAGTTTTATAGCTCAGCCGCCGCTCATACCAGTGTAGGGTGTCAGAGCAGTTTACATGACACACACTCCACAAAGACAAACAATCATAGGTGTGTAAATTAGTGTATAGGAAATGTTACATAAGGAAGAGAACTACAAGGTGTAGGAGTCACATCACATGCCATCCATACTGGTAGGCAGTATAGTTTAACAGTGCTTGGTCTGGAGAAGCAAAAACTCAGAATTTAAAACTTAACACCATGATTGGGGGTTCTCTTTAATCATCAGAATTGATTTCTATCCAAATGAACCTTTTTTGCAACATTAGGATAATGAAAGACTGGGGAACAAATCATAACGCTCTAAACTATACCTTGCAGTTTGCATGCAGCTCTTTGATGACAGTTAATAGCTCACTGTTCTATGTTAGGATTATAATGTATAAACTGCAAGTAACAAAAGGATCTCTCAGACAAAAGCAGTAACCCACTGACCTATTTACATTATGTGCACTTTGTGATCTGAATGGTACATTTTCTTTGCAGCAGGCATATTAACCATCTGCACTACGTTTAGATGAGTCAAAACATCCACTAGACAAAACTCATCTCGCTCCAGGAAGAACATTAATCAAGGAAGTCATCTTTACATTTATATAGTTGCCTGAAAATGTCTGGAGGCCAGAAACGCGGCAGCAGGTGCTTTAAAAAGAATAATATACTTGCAAATAGGGCGCCCACACCCGAAGTCAGCACCAGGTGCGGTGGCACCGGTCGCCCCGCCCTAGAGCCGGCCCTGTGGGGTCGTATCAGACATCTGATCTGTTTATTATCTCCAAACCAATGGATTTTTAGAGAGGATGAACAGAGTCCTGGAAGAGTATGTATCCAGTGGGCTGTGGCAAACAGATGTGTGGTGCCAAATGCTGTGAGTTTGATGCTGTGGTTTTATTGCACTACTCTGCACTCTTCCACCGGGGTCTCTCCTTTCAAGTTGTTGAGGGGCAGTAAGCCTGCTCCTGAATTTTGCATGGTTGGCAAGGTGGGTCAAACAGGGTGGGCTGATTCCTGAGTTAGATGTTTGGGTGAGGTCTCAGGTGTTGGATGCCCATTACAACAAAACGCTCTTATGACCAAAATAAGAGGCAAATCTGTTACATTTAAGGTGGGTGATATGGTATGCATCCATAAGCTTGGGCATGTGACAAACAGTGGCAGGAAGTTTGGTGATTTGGTTGGTTATTGATAAAGTGTTCGGAAATGCAGTCAGAGTGAGGGGCCGACACTGATACAATGCAGACAGAGTGGTGCGTGATGGTGGATAGTATGTTCTTCTACCAGATGGGGGCTGTTGTTGATGGTTCTTCTCCAGCCTTCAGGGGCTCAGTTTATGGAATATTTCCTGAAGCAATATAGTGTCAAAATGAAGAAAGTACCT
Organism: Calotriton arnoldi; assembly: GCA_963921515.1. Taxonomy (NCBI): domain Eukaryota; kingdom Metazoa; phylum Chordata; class Amphibia; order Caudata; family Salamandridae; genus Calotriton; species Calotriton arnoldi. Next base: position 1,498,769 of record CAWUFW010003094.1, read on the forward strand.
CTTCATTCTGTGTGATTTTCTTTTCCTCATCGTTTATTGTTCTGCTGTGATTGGGGTACAGTGATTTTAGATGTTTTGTATGTTTGTTTGTCAGGGTTGTTTTGCTGGGGCTTTGCTGTGGTGTTCGTTTTTGTTGTATGCAGTGTTTTGTTGTTTTTGTTTGGTTGGTTTTTTTTTGTAGGAAAAAGGGAATCCATGTACCATTATGTATATACATTTGTGCATGTTGGTTAAGGTGTTCTATTCTCCTAGTAGAATTATCTCCAGGAATTTTTCATAGAACCTTGCTGCGTGATGGTTTGCTAAGTGACAGTTGCTGTTGGAGGAGCCTACCTAACACTTGCATGTGGCTGGGTGGATCGCTGGTGAAGACTACTTTAAGACTGCTATAAATCTCATTGCCTGCATTCTGTTCTGTTTTCTCTGGTTATTGGAGTCAAAACATATTTCCATTGGCATCTACAGCAGAGGTTCTTAACCTTTTGGCTTTTTTAGCCCCCCACTGAATCACTATTGGAAGCTGGGTATGCTAGTCTAATCAATTTCTACAATTTGAATCTCAAAAAAATACACAAACCTACAGAAACAAGTATACATTAAACAAATACACAATTTATGAATTCTTTTCTTTAATTCACAAACAAAAAATATGCAAAAAGTAAAAATGTAATGTTATTAGGAATGTTGGAGCTTTTCAAAGTCTCGTTTTATTTCTAAAAGACAAAGCGATATGCTAAATTCTAGCATATCACTTTCTTCTTTGCTCCTAATGTCCTATTACTTACCGGTAATCTTCATTACTCCTGGTCCCGTTGTCCTCGTCCCATTCCTTTACTAAGTGGAGATGACCATCTCGGCGACAGAAAAAAAAGAACAGGAGCATGCTGGGATACCCAACCCACTCCCTCCCACTGGGAGTACATAAGCGGTACCAGCCCAGCATGCAGCCTGAAAATACCAAGCCAACAACCGGAAGGCCGGCCGCCAGGGAGAGAGGGAGGGGCGTAAGGAATGGGACGAGGACAACGGGACCAGGAGTAATGAAGATTACCGGTAAGTAATAGGACATTACCCCCAGGTCCCTCCTGTCCTTGTCCCATTCCTTTACTAAGTGGAGAATACCAAAGCAGAGAACCCGGCCTTCCGGACTCCCACCAACACCAGGGGCACCAGACCAAAAAACGGCACTCCACAGGAGCAAAAGGAGCCCACAAGAAAGGAGAAAAAACGCAGGCAGGAGCACACAACCAACCACGCACCCAACCAAGCGGACAGAGCCGAGACCCCAAAACCAGCAGGGGACGACCAGAAAAAAGCACAAGAACCCCCCAGGCAAGCCAGAAGGGGGCCCCAGACGCAGAGCCAAGCCCCAAGGGAACAACCAGATGGGCCAAAACAAAGCCCCCCCCCCCGAACCCGACCAAAGGAAGGCCAGGAGAGGCGGAAGCGCCCCAACAGAGCAACTGAGCCAGAAAGGGCCACCGACCAGGGAGAAACCCCCAAGGGCGAAGCCCACGGCCCCAGGCACCACCATGCAGCCACCCAACCAGGGACAAAACAGGCCAACCCAGCCCAACGGCCAAGAGCAGAGGAGAACAGGCCGCACAGGGCGGCAGGGCCGAAGTCCCAGGAAGGAACACAGCAGAGGCAAGACAGAGAGAACCCCCCCCCCAAACAGGGAAGAAGGCGAACCACAGGCGCAGGAACCCACAAAGGACCACACCAAAAAGTGAGGGGAAGGAAGACGAAACCGAAGAGGCACGCCAAAGCAAGAGAGCAAGGAAAGAGACGACCAACCACAGGACCACCCCAACACACCAGGGGAAGCCACCAGCAGAGCCGCAAAGACCAAAGAGGGCAGCACCGGACAAGAAAACAGGCACCTACCCAGAGGAACAGCTAGGAAGAAAAGGGGGCAGGGAACCCCAGCAAGGCCCCCCCCCCAGCCGACAACAGCAGCAACAGGGAACCCAGAGGCCAGAAACACACAGAAGGCCCAGGTCACAGGGCAGGAACGACCAACGGCCAACCCCAGCCGAGACACCGAAGAACCGCAGGAACAAAAAGGCCGCCACACCGGGAGAAGAACCCGGGGCACAGGAACCGGCCAAGCGGCCAGGCCCGAGGCACACCCCCAAAGCAGGAGACACTGGGACACGAAGCCCAGCAACCCGCCCAACGGAGGCCAGGGAGAGCAAAGAACCACAACCCCAAGCAGACCCGGCCAAAACCCGGGCACAACCACAGACAACAACAGAGGCCGAACACGGAACCGGGGAAACCAAACCCCAGAACCGGGAAGGAGGAAACACCACCATTCAAGAGCCGACCCTCCCGCCAGGAGGAGAAGGGAGGACACCACGGAACCACCGCAGGTGAACCCCAAGAGGAACAGCAGAAGGGCAAAACAGGAAAGACCAACAAGGAGGCCAACAGCCCAACCCCGCAGGAGATCCCCAAACACCCAAGAAGCCAGCCGGAGAAACCGGCAGGCCAGCCAGCCAGGAGGCCCCCAACACGGCGGCACCAGGACCCGGAAGGAGAGGCAAAAAAAACCCCAACCAAGAAGGGGCACAGGGAAAGGCACAGCAGCCAACCACAGCCCGGCCACCCAGAGAGGAGAAGCAGCAGGAAGACAGGGAGGGAGCCCAGCAGCCCACAACACGGACCCACCGCCACAGCCAGCCGCAAAGGAGCGACACAGGAAAGGACAGAAGACCAGCCCAGGACCGAGAACACTAGGGCCAGAACCACCGGGCACCAAGAGGCAGAAAGAACGCCAAAGCCCAAGAGAACGAGCGGCCAGGAAAGGACCCAAGCAGGGACCAAAAGAGGACCCCAAGCCAACAAGGGCCCCACAGCACAAAGCCCGACACATCCAAGCCGAGAGGTGCACCAGCGACCCACACGCACAAGCGAACGGGAGGCCAAACACAGGGACCGCAAGGGCAAACCCAACAGAGGCAGAGCCCAGGCCCCAACAGCACACCGGAACAACCCAGGCACCAGAAACCAAAGGAGAGGAGCCCGGAGAAGCCAAAGGCGCACCACCCACCGGGGGCGCGGGAACAGACCCAAACAAGGGGAGAATGAGCACCCCAGAGCCAACAAGAGAGCAAGGGCCACAGATACCACAGGTCGAAAACAGCCCGCGCGGGAGCACAAGCCCAACGACAGGCCCCCAAAGGGGAAAAGCCAGAGCCCCAGAACCGAGGCAAAGCCAACCGCAACCCCAAAGCGGAACGAGAGGAGCGGGAAGCAGCAAAGCGACCCACACACCAGGGGAGGCCGACACCCAACACCCACAAGCAGGGAAAGGGCACAACGGACAGGGCAGGGCCCAGGAGCCGGGCACCCGAAGAACAAGGGGCCACCCAAGGCAGAGGCCAAGGAAGACCAACAACACCCAGCCCCCACAGGAGGCAAAGGGAGCGCAGGCGAGATGCAAAGCCCAAAGCGCAACAAGCCACCAAGGGAAACACAAGAGGGGAGAAGGAAACCACAACAAGAAACCAAACCCCAGCAGGCAACACAACCCGGCAGCAGACGAGAAGCAAACCCAACTCCAGCCAGAACCCACCAGGGGCACAACCAGCACTGCCCCGGAGCCAACAGCCCAACAAGGCCAAAGGCCCACCAGGACAGAGGGAGGGCAGAACAGCCCCCCCCCCCACGGAAACAAGGGGGAGGACCCAGCAAAACCGCAGAAGGGCAAGAAGAAACCAGACATCCTGAGCACGGGGCAAGCAGAAGCACCCGGAAGGAAGCAATAAGCGCCCAACAGCGAAACCGCAGGCAGGCACCCAGACAGGCACCCACCAGGCCCGAACCCACAGAAAGGGCAGGAACCAACGGGCGGAAGGGCAGCAGGCAGCCGAAGGAAGCCCAAGAACCACAAGGCACCAGGACCCGAAAAAGGGCACAAACGCCCGACAAGCAGTCAGGGATGACCAGAACAGGCCACAGCAACAGGCAAACCGAGGCGGACCCCAAACCAGGCATCAATCAGGGCCGACCAGGGAGAACAGAAGCCCGTAGGGCAGGACGGCCGGAGGCCCAGAGGACAGAGAAAAGAGTCCACAAGAAGAAGCCAACAAGCCCCTGGAGAGACCGCACCAAAGCGAGCCACGGCCCAGCAAGCAGACACCACACCAGGGACGAACCAGGGCCGACCCGGCCAAACCACAGGGCGGGCAGCAGGAGGAACAGAAGCCAAGGCCGCAGGCCAGCACAGCAGGAGAGCACAGCAAGCAAGAAACCGCCAGGCGGCATGCACCAAGGGGACAGGCCAACAGCAGTCCTACAGGGACCGACCCCCAGCCCAGACGCCAACCAGCAACAAGCGCCAAGCAAGCGAAAAGCCAGAAGGCCTGGGAACACACCACCCAAGGAGGAAGCCCCGAAGGACCCGTCCCAGGCCGAACCCCCAAAAAAAGGGCAGTGACACAGGGGAAACCACGGCCTACGACAGGACAGCGAAGGCAGGGGAGCCTACGTCGCAGGCTGCCGAAGACTCCGAAGGGCCGCTAGGACCCCGGGATCAGGGGGCAGCGGAGGCAGAGAACCAGGCCGGAGACACCAAGGACCCAGGACCAAGACAGCAATCGGACCCACGCCTCACGCAACCAGCAAAGCACAGAGGGCCAGCACGCAGGAACAGGCGCCAGCAAAGAGAAGCCCCAACAGGAATCCACCAGCACCGGGAGAGACCCGAGGACGACAGGATCCAAAAGCAAGGAACCCACAAGTCAAGGCCACAGGGAGACCAGCCGAGCCCAGCGCAATGACGTAGGGCGCAAGCAGCGCAAGCAGGAGGCCCCGGGTCCAAATCCCGGCATCTCCTAGAGGCCCAGGCGTACATCGCGGCAGCGACCAGAAGGGCACACAGGCAGCAACCCAAACACCCGAAGAGGGCATGGGGAAGACACACCATCCAGGGCCGCAAGCGAACCCCACGGAAAGCCATAAGCCCACCGAACCTGGAATACCCAGGCGATCTCCCATCCAGTCAAGAACCAGACCCAAACCTGCCAAACCACTGACAAGAACAGGTGTACACAGGTAGGCATGGCCGGAGGCCAAAACAGTAAGGAGAAAAAAAGGGACCGCTACGCGGTACTCACCAAGGGGGCAGGAAGGGCGCACCACAAGCCCACTGCCCCCCAATAGCCAGCCCAGGCGCGCACCAGGAAACCAGCGTCGGGTGGAGAAGCCCGACGAAAATGGCCTCCGAGGCCACAGCAAGGCCCGCCCCTGCATCGACCCAACCGTGTAGCAGGGGCGCCAGGAAGAAGAGGAGGCCGGCAGGACAACAAACGCCAGGCAGGGGGCCCAGGAGCATCGCCCAGCAGAGCCCCAGGACCCGCCAAACAGCCGCAGCAGCGCGTCCCCCAGACCGGCCAAGCCACAGGGAGACGCGCACTGCAACCCGGAAGAGACCGGGAGGAACGGCGCCCCAGCCGCAAAGGGCCGGTCGGCAACCAACACGGCTCCTGGCAAGCCCGGCAGGCCAGGAGAACGTGGAAAGAGGACGGCGAGGACAGCCCAGCAGCCCCGACGAGACGTCCAGCGAAGAATCCATCAGGGAAGTCCAAACACGTCCCATTCTGTCGGACGACAGAAAAAAAGAACAGGCTGCATGCTGGGCTGGTACCGCTTATGTACTCCCAGTGGGAGGGAGTGGGTTGGGTATCCCAGCATGCTCCTGTTCTTTTTTTTCTGTCGCGGAGATGGTCATCTCCACTTAGTAAAGGAATGGGACGAGGACAGGAGGGACCTGGGGGTAATGTATCCTATCTTTCTGTCAGCACATATTAAGTGGGTCTGGTGGCTCAGTGTACTAATTCATCCACTGTGGGGGATGTGTGTTTGACCTTGTGTTCAATTCCAGTGGGTCCACTCAGCGTTTCATCCTTCTCAGGTCCATAAATTTAGTACCAGTGAGTTTGGTAACTAAGAATCTGCTATTCGGCGCCAAGACATCCTTCTGGGTGAATCCTTTGCACATACACGTTATGTTAGTGCTTCAGTTGAGGCAACAAATTGTCCATACTGCTGGTTGCTGTACTTGCGCTGCTCCCACGAATCAAGTTAAGTACACCAATTTTCCTTCACATTTACAGAGCGTTATACAGGTGAAGAACATTTTAGGGCTCACTAGGTTAGAGTATTTCCCTTAACTATGTAGCTTTCTTTCACTGCCCCGCCCTCCTAAAGCAGATATATGGCTGGGAAGCTACTTTAATGGCCTGTCTAGTGATGAGCGCGCCTCTATGCATTCTTCATCTGGCTTCACCTCATGCCTTGAGATTAGAGTTTGTTTGTTCCTCTCATTTCATGGAAGTTGACAGAGATTCCAGGCTCCTACCTTATTGCTAGAGGTTTTTAACTTCTTGTTGCTAATTCTAGTGAAGGGCCTGTACCCCAGCATATGAATGTCCATTTAGCTCCTCCGTGACCAAGGTCTGGTATAATCTCCCCTTGGGGGTAATGTAATCAGTTTTGCGTTACAGTTTTGCCGTCAAAGTGGCAGAACGCGTAGTTACCAGCGATAGGATTAGGAGACTGGTCTCCAGTAGCAGTTCCATTGAACTGTTAACTTTCAGCCTAGGTAAGTTTTATTTGCCGCCTAAAAATGAGATATCTATATCCTGTAATCAAATGTATTTATTCGATTATTTATCAAGTGTTATATAGGGCAAACTATATACGTGCTGCACAAAAATAGAACACAGTTGTGCTTTTAACCAAGAAAAAGTTTTATCCTCTATCCTCATGCTTTTTACTCTCTGATCCTTTTGATGCTCTTTCCCAAGACGTTACACCTCACACTGCATCAGTTTTGTTTGAGACAGAGTGCACGCGGTTCTAAGTTGCAAGATTTCATGAGTTATGATAAATCATGTGCCAGTTAATTTACTTATAATTACTTCTTTTTTAAGGGTTTTATTGATTAAGGAAGTACAACAATGTACGTGAGAACAACAAGTACAGAGCACAGTGGCGCCCATTAATAGACAAAAAAGTATAAGGTACATACAGCGAACTTATAATTACTTCTGATCAAAGATTCTGTCAACACGGTGCTTTCATACGAGAGACTAATACATCATATGAAATTCAGGACTCACTCACTGTTGAGTGTTTTACACTTAGCCAATCGCCCGCCAGACAATATTCTCAGTCGTTTGCATATTTCCCTAAAATCTATTTATTCTCTAACACTCCACCACACTCTGGGGCAGATTTACAAGCCGCCTGCGCCACCAGTACGTCACTTTTCGTGACGTACTGGTGGCGCAGGGGGCTCCTCTATATTTACAAGGAGAGGAAAAGCCACCATGCGTGACTTTTCCTCTCCTTGTAAATATGGTCCCTTCACACGCAGCACTTTGCGGTGAAGGGGCGTTCTATGGGTGTTGCAGTGGGTGTTCCCACGCAACACTCATGGAACAGGACTCAACTCCAGAATTACGTGAAATCGTAACTCTGGAAATGCGTCAGTATGCTACGCCACCCTAGAGGTGGCGTAGCGAGGCGCAATGAGGAGAAATGTTTTCATTTCTCCTCGTTTTTTCCTCTTTCAATGCGTGCTGCATTCTACAGCACGCATTGGAAGAGGAAAATGCCTGTAGTGATTGTTTTTGTGCAGGAAGGTGCCCCTTCCTGCACAAAAACAATCTCCCCACGACGCAGGCATCCTTGCACCATGTTGCAAGGGTGCCTGCGCCGGCGCATGACAGCAGTTTGCGCGCCAGCCCAGGGGGAAGCACAGAGATGCGACATATTCTTGTAAATATGTCGCATCCCTGTGCTTTCCAGACTAACGCAGCACGGCGCAGCAAAATGACTTGCTGCACTGTGCTGCGTTAGTTTAACGTAAATCTGCCCCTCTGTCCTCAAGTTGAAATTTAAAATACTATTACAGGACCGGAGGCTTCGGATTATGCTTTCTCTTTCTTTACTGCAAAATCAACAGCAGCCAATCAGAACGTTTTTTACATATTGAAAAACTACATTCCCAGAACAACACCAATAACCATAGAGACTAGTCCTATAAATGACTCTCTTCCCATGAGCACTTCCTCTTTCTTTGCTGCTCACAGCTGAGTTAAGTGCCTCGATTTACTTAATCCCTTAATCGCTGATATTGTGTTTTCTTCTATTTTGCATGATTATTCACTGATCGCTTCTGCCGTCAATACTGTCTGTATTTATTTACTGTGCGTGATTCTACTTATAAGGTGACAACCGCCTCGCGGCAGCGAGGCTGCAGCGCAAGTGTGCCGGGTGATCGAACGGTGGCGAGCGCTTCACTGACGCGACTCGCACCCGGTCCGAGTACCTGTATCCCGGGCCAATTTGACCGCAAGCTTATTCTGCGGCCGCAGTGCCTTCCCTCATACGGGCCCACATTATTCTGTGAGCCAAGCGTCGCGTAGCCCAATTGGGCTGCTTTTGGGCTTCATTCGGGCTACGCGACGCCCAATCTCGTTTCCTCCTCGCTCCGCGCTCTTTTTAAACGCGGATCGGAGCGCTGGTTGTCGTTTCCACTCCCGTACCTGATGCCTATCCTAGGCTGCTCAATCAGGAAGGGCCCAAGCCGCGTGCAGGCTTATTTAATATAAATTGGCTCCTGACGCCCTCTAGTGGGCTGCTATAATCGTTGACTACAGCTTTGCTGAGGAGCAGTTTAACAAAAAGTTTTTCATTGCACGAAGGGTTGCTCCCCCTTGACCGATTCCTCTGGAATTTCTTGGCCTTGGCATTCTCTGTCTAACTCGCAGTGTACCAACTTGCGATGGAAGACTGGGCCTATTTTGAGGAGGATGAATACGGGTACTATGAGGAGGAACATGCACCCCTCCTGGAAGACAACCTTGTTGATGCCCTAGACGCATCAGTGCAGCAGTCCGTTAATAAAGAGGTGGCGGTCCCTCAGACGGTAAACAAGGCACTGGCAGCCGCCCTCAAGCCTATCACTGTGCAGCTTGAGAATTTTGCTAAGAGACATGGGATGCTTCCTCAGGAGCCGGCGAATGCAGCCTCGGGTTCCTCAGGGGCAAAAGCTGCGTCGAAAGCCAAGGCATCGAGCTGGCCGCACGCGCAGGCCTTGACCAAACTACCTCCGCCTGCTGCGGGGGATCATCAGTACTCTGGGACCCCGGACCCTGTTCCGTCGTCTTCTAAGGCAGTTTACAACACCGACACAGACACAGATACGGATTCGACAGGGCATACCGTGTCTCCCAAAAAGAAGAAAGCTAAGAGGGTGCCTATTGATTCCCAATCTTCCCTTTGTCAAGCCGCAACTCCCTTTGATTTCAATCAGCAAGACATTATCCACCCAAGATCTTCGGATTGGGCCCCTCCACCGGAGGTGGCGGATTATTTGCACCAAAACCTGAGGCGCAGTTTTGATAGGGAGGTTCGGAACAGATTACGGTCAGAATGCCCCTGTCCAGACGTACCGGACAGGGTGGCAGATACGCCCGACATAGATCCAAATATGCTAGTCTTTTTAAAGAAATTTGCGAAGGATCCCAAGAAGGGCATTGACCGTGCCTGGCGCGGGTGCCAGGATAAACTCTTGGATACCGCTGGTCCCCTGGCAAAGATTTTGGAGATGGCTTTGATAGCCAAGGACACTGGGGCCCCTATTGATCCGGACATTCTCGCGGGATGGACACAGCGCGCCATCTGTTTCTTAGGAAACGCGAACTGTGCCATTTCCTCCGAACGCAGAAAGTCCCTCCTTATGCGAATGGGCAATAACCTAACGGAATTGGCGTCGGCAGAGCCAGGCCCCTTGGCGGAAGGAATGTTGTTTGGTGATAAGTTAGTCAAGGACGTCTCCAAATACGTTGGGACCTTCACCTCTCTGGATAAGGCCCAAGCCAATATCAAACGCCTTTTTGGTCGGGCCGGGCGAGGCAGGGGCCGCTCGCCAGGCCGCCAGTACTATCAGGGCCCTCCCAGAGGAGGATACGGCAGTGGGAGAGGAGACTTTCAGGACTCCACCAGAGGTGGCACGTTTTACCCCACAAGACGCTACAGCCGTCGCAGATACCACTGTGGAGGACAGAGGGGGAATTTCCAACCCCAAATTACAGCAGGTAAGACCAATGGCTCTATCTCTATGTCCTCTGGGGGTCGTGTTCGACACTTCCTACACAATTGGTCAGTCATTACTCAGGATGCCTGGGTACTACAGACGGTACAAGGGTTCCGCATAGATTTCTTTCAAACACCTTCGCTGAGTGTCTTCCCTCCCCCTCTATCTTTTTCCCAACAAGACAGACTTTTTATAGATCAAGAAATAGAAGACTTGCTGCAGAAACGCGCGGTGGCCTACTGCGACACCATCCGGTGAGGTTCTGCAGCAACGTCTTCCTAGTCCAGAAGAGAGGCGGGGGTTACAGACTCGTTCTAAATCTGAAAGACTTCAATTTTTTTGTCCTGTACAGGCACTTCAAGATGGAGGGGATCCATCTTTTGACGGACATTTTGAGACAGGGGGACTGGATGGTCCGCCTAGATCTCAAAGACGCATACTTGACTGTTCCAATTTTTCCCCCTCACCGGCGGTTCTTGCAGTTCCAATGGCGAGGCCGGCGTCTAGAATATTTGGTCCTGCCTTTCGGTCTTTCCTCGGCTCCTTGGTGCTTCACCAAGTTGATGAAACCAGTGGTCGCACATCTCCGGGAGCAGGATATTCATCTGATAATTTATCTAGACGATGTCCTGATAATGGCGCCCTCCGCTCTCCTAGCAAATCAACATCTACAGATGACAATGACGCCGTTGGAGAACCTGGGGTTTGTAATAAACAAGACCAAATCTATTCTGGTTCCAGCGCAATCACTGGAGTTTTTGGGGTTTGTAATCAACTCTCAGACGGCCCAACTCCAGCTCCCCAAACAGAAGCTGAGAGATCTGAAGAAGGAATTGCGGAAAACTCTAGACACACAGCTTATGTCCCTACGGCGATTGCGTGTTTAGTAGGCCTGTTAGCCTCATCCATACAAGCAATATTTCCGGGGCCGTTGCATTACCGAGCCCTTCAACGTCTCAAGATCCAGCATCTCCAAAAGGGTCTCTCTTATTCGGATCAGGTTCCTCTCATGGACGAAGTCTGAGAAGAGATCAAGTGGTGGTTAGCCCATGTAGATGCCTGGAACGGTCGAGCAATCTTCGGATCTCGCCCAGAGTTAGTCATAGAATCCGATACCAGCCGGTCGGGTTGGGGTGCTTGTTGCGGGGAGATTACCACGGGGGGCAGATGGTCACTCCAGGAGTTGGAGTTACACATCAATTGTCTCGAGCTCCTGGCGGGATCATTTGCAATTCGCACGCTCTCTCCCAGGAAGGTATCTTGTTGCATACTCTTACAGATGGACAACATCTCCGTGGTGAGATATATAAACAAACTGGGGGGGTACCAGATCCCCGATGTTGGCAGAGATCGCCAAGGACTTCTGGCATTACTGCCTAGCTCAGCAAATAACGGTAATAGCGGAATACCTTCCGGGTCGAGACAATACGATAGCAGATTGGAACTCCCGTCATTTGAAGGAGTACAGCGACTGGAAACTCCATCCGTCGCTCTTCCAAATGACTCAGTCAATTTGGGGTCCGTGCCACATAGACCTCTTTGCATCCAGACTGAATCGGCAGTTGGAGTCGTTTTTCAGTTGGAGACCAGATCCTCTGGTGAGAGCTACGGATGCCTTCACGCAGGACTGGTCGAAGAATCTCAATTATGCGTTTCCCCCCTTTGTCTTGATACCCAGGGTGGCGAATCACATTGTTCTACAATCAGCAGAGATTGTTCTGATCACACCGGTCTGGAAGTCTCAACCTTGGTTTCCAGTCCTGCTGGAGCTGACATGCGACTTTCCTCTCCTCCTTCCGTGCTTCTCGACGATGCTCCAGGGCCCTCAAGGAGAATTGCACCCTCTAGTTCTCGAGGGGCAGCAGTCCCTGATGGCCTGGATGCTTTCAGGCAGCAGTGGTCGCTGCCAGGACTTTCGGAGGAAGCTTCAAGCTTCATCCAACAAGCATGGGCCCCCGCTACCAGGAAACGATACTCTTCAGCATGGAGAGCATGGTTGGGTTGGTGCCTGGAGGAGCATCTGGATCCCGTGGAGGCGGACCTCTCCCAAATTGTGAATTTCCTTTCCAAGAAGGCCGAAGATGGTTTATCATATAGATCGGTTAACAATTTCCAATCGGCCATCTCTGCGGGACATGCACACATAGATGGAAGACCAGTGGGTATGCATCCGGTGGTTTGTAAACTCTTAAAGGGAATACGTGTGGCGAATCCACCTAAGGCTAAGTATTCTTCTTTATGGGTTGTGTCTAAAGTGCTAAATTTGTTTGAAAATTGGCCTAATAATGAGTTACTCTCAAGGAAACAATTGTCTGCTAAGCTAGCCCTGCTCCTCTGTTTATCTGTATGTCGACGCGTCTCTGATGTTAGGGTTTTGGATTTAGAAGGTAGGATATTTTCTCCTGAAGGAGTGTCTTTTATGATTACAGCTCGAACTAAAACTTTTTCCAAGTCCATTAACTAGAATGCCTTTCCATTGAATGATAAACTGTGTGTAGAGAAATGTCTCAAGGTATATGAAGACTGTACCCGACCTTTTAGACCGGTCGGTTGTTCACGATTGCTGATTGCTTTGCAGAAACCTTTTAAGCCTGTTACCTCTGCTACAATTGCCAGGTGGCTCAGATATGTAATGTCAGAGGCAGGCATTGACACAGAATTATTTGGAGCGCATTCTGTGAGAGGTGCTATGGCCTCAAAATCCTTTATGTTAGGTACCAGTATACATGATATAATGAGAGCAGCTGATTGGTCGTCTAGCGCTACATTCAAGCAGTTCTATTATAAACCTGTGGGCGATGTTGCTTCTGTGGTTCTAGATAAGTGTTAAACTAGCATAATCCGAAGCCTCCGTTCCTGTAATAGAATAAAAAATTTGCTAGCATTCGCAGACAGTATTGACGGCAGAAGCGATCAGTGAATAATCATGCAAAATAGAAGAAAACACAATATCAGCGATTAAGGGATTAAGTAAATCGAGGCACTTAACTCAGCTGTGAGCAGCAAAGAAAGAGGAAGTGCTCATGGGAAGAGAGTCATTTATAGGACTAGTCTCTATGGTTATTGGTGTTGTTCTGGGAATGTAGTTTTTCAATATGTAAAAAACGTTCTGATTGGCTGCTGTTGATTTTGCAGTAAAGAAAGAGAAAGCATAATCCTCGCCTCCGTGTCCTTAATAGAATTGAAAATTCTTGGCGCGAATGCTAGCAAATGTTTTATTCTACAGATGGAACCGACCAATCACAACAGTCATAGCATTAAACGGAACTGATCATCTCAGTAGGTAAATGTAATTGTTGAGCCAACAGTCCTCTTTAACGTTGGACCGTGATCAGAAAGTTAAAAAACACATGTTGCGAATATCTGCCTTTCTTTACCTCTATCTGTTTAACAAACACGTCCACCAGACACATGGTGGTGTTCTAAGTCAGGCCAAATTCAAACTGCTATTCTCCCCACCCCACGCCTCGAGGAGTTACGGATTGATACCGGAGACCTTGGTAAATCCGTGTAGGGTGCATAATACTCTATTATGGAATTTTGGAAAATAACGCTGGAATTTGGTGGGGCACTGATTCCCACATAAACAGTAACTCCCATCACTGGTTGCATCAGGATAAACTGCGGCGCTCGTAATGAAGCCCACAACTTGTGAATGCGATCTGTATTTGCCAGCCTGGTCCGCAATAGATGGGTTGCAGCCTTATGCATGCCATTATCGGCAACCAAGGCAGACGTGTGGCATAAAAATAGCTGAATATGCGTACACGTTAGGAAATTGATGAGAGCGAGCTGGAGGCATTATACTAAAGTTACAGATAAATTAGTTAAATATAAAATGAACATCCTGGGGGTTTCCCTCATTCACAAGATACAATACATATTAACGGAGAATTTAAGTAGATTTTTTAAAAGAATTTTAAAACATTTTCGTTCTTAATATACTTTACACTGATTAGCATTACATTTGTTATTTTTTAAATAAGTGCTGCTGTTACCTCCTTTTCATTAACTTTATTTGAACCTGGATATTATCTTAAGGATCGGTTTAGAACAGAGGTCCAGAAAACCTGAACCAGAGCCACAGGTTGCACTTTGTGTATACTATAGAAATCCGAAAATAAAGGAATGCTGCTACAGTGCAGTGCATTTTTGCATTACCTGTGTATGATAAGTCATAGTATATCATTACAAAATACATTATCTTCACTTTTATTGCCTCTGTTTAGGGGGGATGGTCTGTTACCAGGGGCAGCTCCTTCGCTATGGTGGAGGAGCGTCGCCCTACTGCCTTGCAGAGGTAAAAAAAGGAAAAAATAAAATGATACTAATGTAATGTTATTATCATTTTATTATGTCCTCCTGCTTTGGCAGCTTTGTGTGAGGGGGCGGGGTGGGGCTGCAGAGTGGGAAGGAGTGGTAGAACCCTCCTGAGTGAGCAATGACTGTTTGGTCAGCCCTCTCGGGCCGCCAAAACAGTCATGCCCACTTTCCCTGTTCTCCATGCAGGCTGCATTACAGCCTGCATGGAGCACATGCCCAGGCCCCCAGTCCCTGGCTGAGTGCTGACCACGATGCAGCGTTGTGATTGGTCAGAGGAGCCTGGCTGTTTCCTGGAGTGCAAGACGGAGGGGAGCGGAGACGCATGACACGGTGGCAAGGCAAGTGTATTTTTTTTTAACTTAAAAATGTGCCCCGCACACCCCCGATTTCCCATTCCTTCCCCCGCTGCACCACCCCTCACCCGCCGCACCACCCCTCACCCGCCTCACCACCCGCGAGCCATGCCGGCCGCCACTCTCTGTTACATTTATCTGACTAGCGATAGCGCTGTGCTCTGTCAGTACAAATACCTTAACAATCCATTAAAATAGTTCAGTCAAAGCGACTTTAAATGCAGCATCACATCATGTGAGATCACCATAACAGCACTGCAGCAATAACAACAGCAAGGATACTGGATGGTTCATCACCCTTAATTAATGTCATCAGTGATGACATCATATCCCTCAGTCTATACCTTGGCTATCCAATTTACCAACTGTAGCACTCTCAAACTCGTTTAAACACAATGGGCCTGATTATGATGGCGGGCGGACAGCCAACAGCCCCTCGGTCGGACTGCCAGATTACAATACTGGCAGTCAGACCCACAGCGGTCAGGGGAATACTGCCGCCTTCGCCAGGATCAGTGATCTCGACCGGGTGGCGGTCAGATTCGTAGTCCCGAAGGGCGGCGGTGCCGAGGCAGGCCCCGCCATCGGGATTACCATATCACTTTCCAACAGCCTTTTCATGTCAGGAATACCGCCATGAAAAGGCGGCTAGAAACAGAATTTGGGGGCCCCAAACAGGACCTCCTCCATCGTGGGCCACATGTAGTGCCTCCACTCACCTGCATGCATCGTGTGCCATGCACCACATGGTGCATGGCACACGGTGCATGCAAGTGCAGGAGCTGCTCCTCATCACGGCGGCGTGTGCTGCGGCCCTTTTCCTTGGCCGCAGCACAAGCTGCCGAGATATGGAGCACTTTCCGACCACCAGCACAGCAGTCGCATCGTAATGCCGCAGTCAGACTGCTGCCTGCATATCCGGTGGTCTCCTGACCGCCGCAATAGCGGGCAGTGGTCTGACCGACCATTAATACAATATTTCCAGAAGCAAGAAAAAAAGATATCTCTTGTGAAGTCACAGGTGAAAGCAACTAGCAAAATTCAACTGGTAGGACACCGATTATAAAAAGCCCTGCTCTGCAGAATCATCTCCTGAAAGCAGAAAGTCCTCTTTGATGCAGACACTATCAGCGCTGTAGTTATTACTTTTTTGCCTAAAAAAGTCATACCTGAAGTCACATTTATGAAAGAAATATGTTAAAATGATGCTGATACAAATGCAGAGTGGAGAAATTTATTGACAAGCAGAATGACAAGAACTTTCTGGCAAATGAATGTAACAGATCTAACATTTTATTACTGAGAACAGGTTAGTTATATGGAGTCTCTGCTCTATGCAGAAGGAAACGAATCCAGGCAGTGCCAGGAACCAACGTAGGACGTATGTCAGTCTTTGGTATTTGCTTGCACAAATTATTCACATTCATTAATTTAGGCCATTTTTATTTTTTTTAAACTTGTTTTATTTGGTTTTGACAACTCACGATGGCAGCTCAGCAAGCACAATACAGCACATATCATCAAAGACACTATATGTAAGGTCAGTGGCTAGGGGTGTGATCCCACGACCCCGCCACTTCCAGGACTGCAGCCGCTATAGTATTGACCTACAGTCAATCCTGTATAGATTCCCAGGCCTCTTTCCACTCATTCTGGTCATTTTCCAACAGCAACAAGTTGTGATTATAGACAAAGGTAAATTCGGTTGTACGCACAAGATTAAGACCACATTTATATTTAACATGTCTGTGAGGGATTCAGAAAGAGATTCCTGGCAGACATAAATGCATTTACGAATATGGATTTGCCTATCCTCAGTGCAGAGAAAATCGCAGTATTAAACCCCACTCAAGAGGTGGGAAGTTGGTGTTACAAGGCATGATTTGTCTTGTAAATTTGGGAACACTAAAAAACATGCACGTTTGTGGGCATTCTCATACTTCTCTCAGTCTCCTTTCCACCCTGTACATGGTCAGAAATGTAGGGGCATATTATCAAGGAATAGCGATATTTATTGCTAACCGCGCTTAGCGCGAATTATTTTAACGCCGCCTATCGCTGGAAAATATCGCTGAGATAACACCCTATTAACAAGGTTTATCTCCATAGCGATAAAATTTCCAGCGATAGCGGCAAAATGTGAGAATATCGCTGGAAAAGCAGCAATATTCTCGCATTAACGCAAGGATGGATTTAGCCTGACAATCCACCTCCTATACTTTAAACAGGTAAGTCATCCTCAGTAGTAGGTTAAAATCTAGCGATAAACGCGCTTAGCGCGATTTATTTTATCGCTTCGCCTGCCTTGCTAATAGGGGTTAGTTGTGTTAGCGACTGTTTTCAGTCGCTTTTAGTAGGGAACGCCTTCCTTGCATGTCATTAGCGATAATTATCGCTGACATGCAAGGCGATGTAAAACCCGGCCGCTAACGCCTGAAAGCTGTCGCTAACGCCTGTTAGCGACAGCTTGCTAATAGGGCGATAAAAATATCGCCGCTTTAGCAGCAAAAAAAGCCGCTAAAGCGGCGATAAAGCCCTTGATAATATGTCCCCTAGTTCTTTCAAGGAACACCACTTACAGAAAGGAAAAGAGGAACAATCACCCCAGACTTGCTTTGGGTGCGGGAAAAGGCCTTGCCCTTTGGGGAAAAAGATTTTCCCCGTGGAGAAAAACTTATGTGCATTCGCACAGGAGGTTTACATTCCTCACGCGTAGAGTTCTCCGCTGTGGAGAACTCTATACCGGGAGGAGCTTTTGGGAAAAATCACATGACATTTCCAGAAGTACGCCTGGATACTTGTGTTTGCAGCTTTCCAGACGTACTTCTGGGAGTGTTTGTGAATCCCAAGAAAAGGTAAAAATGTAGTTAGGCAGAGATGTAAATCTCCACTTTTTTTTTAGGTTTTTGTGAGCAGGCACTTGTGCTTTTCATTACTGTGTAGGGATAGTGCTTTGAATCAGAATAGGATAGTTTATGCAGAATCATTTCATTGTTATGGGAAGTTAGGGCAACAAATAGT
Organism: Calotriton arnoldi; assembly: GCA_963921515.1. Taxonomy (NCBI): domain Eukaryota; kingdom Metazoa; phylum Chordata; class Amphibia; order Caudata; family Salamandridae; genus Calotriton; species Calotriton arnoldi. Next base: position 1,516,580 of record CAWUFW010003094.1, read on the forward strand.
TAAAAGGAATTTGTAAGAAGTTGTGTGCAAGATCGTCTAGCTGAAACTGTGGCAAGCCTTGCCTGGCACGGCAACCTCTTAGTGAACTCTGATAAGACATTCTAGTGAAGGGACAGTGCAAGGCTGAGAAAGCACATTGGTATTTTCTAAATATTAGCAGCACGTCTTTCATTAATGCTTAAGTCTTAAAGGAGCACGAGCTAGAAATAATGCATCATCATGCGTAATTCACATTGTCTGGGAATGTAATAATCACAGCCCCTCTAACCTTCGAAAAAAGAGAAAATCTGCAAAGTGGGCGAAATCACCAGTAAAACAACGTCATGTTTTGGAAAAGTACAGTGAAGGGCTAGAAGGATTTCGAAGGGAGGAATGACAGCTTTTTCAGATATGTGAGGTGGTACCGCTGGCATTTTAAGGGAGATTCGCCCACAGGCATGGGCCTAAGTAATCTCCAGGTGCTAAGCTGCAGTTGTTAGGTGCTACCAAAGAACATCTATGGACTTTAGTGGGCTTCACCATACCAGATGCAAAGGGAAATAGAGAGTTGTTTCTTATTATAATTATTTTATTTACAGTCTCTCTAACTTCATCCTTTTGCAATATATTATTATGTGTCTTTTATTTCATCATAGCAGTTCTGTAATGATTATTAGTAAGAAATTGGAATACTAGTTGAGAGAGGTAAGTAGCCGCCTCAAGTAATAATCACAATCCTGGTCAGTGTGAACCACTAAAGTCACTAAATTAACCTGAGGTGTGGCACAGATCAAACAGGCTTAGCTTAGAGGTAACATGTAAAATGTTTATTCAGTACTAAAAGAGTGATAAAGTCGAAATGTAAAACAATAAAAACCACAAAACGAATTAGAAAAACGACAAAAAGCCAATAAAGGGTATGTTAGAAATTGGGTCTCTAGTTGGCAGAGCTTGGCACCCTGTCCAAGTAGGGACCACAATCCTAGTCGGGGTAAGTCAGATACACAACCTAAATTAACCTGTGCTCACCCTCTGGTAGCTTAGCACAGAGCAATCAGGCTTAACTTAAGAGGCAATGTGTAAAGTATTTGTGCAACACTCAAATTACAGTAACACTGTGAAAACACCACAAAAAGACTCCACAACAGTTTAGAAAAATAGCGAATATTTATCTGAGTAAAACAAGATCAAAATGACAAAACTCCAATAAGTAGAACTCAAGATATGAATTTTTAAAGATTAAACTGCAATATAGTGCTTAAAAGTCAATAGTGCAAAGGGGTTACTCGGGGTCACGCTGGACCGGGAAAAATCCAAAGTTTCAGGCCGACCACGATGGAGGGTATAGAAAAACAATGGTCCTAGACTTGTGTTAAATCTTGGTTGACTAAAGCATTCATAAACAGCATATAGTACATATATAGTTTAAATCAAAATGTACCATTCATTCATTTAAAAATATATATATATCCTCAAAAATCCAGAAAGGCACACACTATTGCTTTACGGGTGACTCTTATTTTATTCGGTCACTTTTACTAATATAACATCATCATATTCAGTATTCAAGAAAGAAGGAAAGGTAGTTGCTCCAAAGGAAAAGTGAAGAAAAGGGGTGCTCGTGAGTAAGATAGAATATGCAAAGGGGAATCCAATCAAACAAAACAATAATTCATCATTTTATATACATTACAATTTCATTAGCAAAACTGGTCGTGATTTTATAATGACACCAGTTCTACATTAGGCCTGTCCAATCGGTAATTCATGATTGTTCATTTTATTCTATTGGCAAACAGCGTTTGTCTGTAAGCGGGTAGGACTGGGGTAATATCAGCACAGGCCCGAACAGGGAAAATGTCGACGTTTCGACCCTAGTGCAATGAGGGCAGTTTGTATCCTCTGCAGGCGGGTCTTCCTCAGGACAGAAAGAAGGGATGGGGAGCAACTGATCATGGTGATGCACAGTTAAGGTGCCGCTCCTAGGCATGGATATAAGATCCGCTAGAAGAATTGCAGCTTGATATCAGCAGGTTATTTTAAGTAATGGGTGAGAAAATGCCCACAGCGTCTTAGTGATTCATCTTGCATAGCCCGGGGAATCCAGCTGGTCTGCTCGAGAAGACCAGCTGGATTCCCCGGGCTGTGCGAAGATGAATCACTAAGACGCTGTGGGCGATTTTTCTCACCCATTACTTAAAATAACCTGCTGATATCAAGCTGCAATTCTTTTTGCGGATCTTTATATCCATGCCTAGGGGCGGCACCTTAACTGTGCATCACCCATGATCAGTTGCTCCCCCATCCCTTCTTTCTGTCCTGAGGAAGACCCGCCTGCAGAGGATACAAACTGCCCTCATTGCACTAGGGTCGAAACGTCGTCATTTTCCCCTGTTCGGGGCCTGTACTTGATATTACCCCAGTCCTACCCGCTACAGACAAACTCTGTTTGCCAATAGAATAAAATGAACAATCATGAATTACCGATTGGACAGGCCCTAATGTAGAACTGGTGTCATTATAAAATCACGACCAGTTTTGCTAATGAAATTGTAATGTATATAAAATGATGAATTATTGTTTTGTTTGATTGGATTCCCCTTTGCATATTCTATCTTACTTCACGAGCACCCCTTTTCTTCACTTTTTCCTTTGGAGCAACTACCTTTCCTTCTTTCTCTGAATACTGAATATGATGATGTTATATTAGTAAAAGTGACCGAATAAAATAAGAGTCACCCGTAAAGCAATAGTGTGTGCCTTTCTTGGATTTTTGAGGATATATATATATTTTTTAAATGAATGAATGGTACATTTTTGATTTAAACTATATATGTACTATATGCTGTTTATGAATGCTTTAGTCAACCAAGATTTAACACAAGTCTAGGACCATTGTTTTTCTATATCGATTATTACCCAGGTCCATTGACTTCTATGGGTTACCCCAGTATATCATAATGGTCACGATGGAGGGTAGGCCGGCTACAGGTCTCACGCAGGGCCTGCTGAAAAAGTACCTTGGATGGAGCAAGCGTCGGCGTCGAAGACTCGATGCGAGGAGTAGAGGAGGTGCCGTGTCATCGTTGATCCCGTGGATGGAGGCGAAGCGTCGGCGCCAATCCGTACAGTAGAGGAAGGCTTTGGCGTCAAACCCCTTTACGATGCAGGTGCTGTGTCGATGCCGAGCCGCTCTGTCTGTTGCGCCGAACTGCGCAGTCCATCGAGGAGATATTGTTGATCGTCTCCTGCATCAGCATCGAAGGGCAATGCGTTGGTTCTGATCAGCACAAAATCATCACTGCATCGATTTTGATGGTTTTGGACAGCAGAAAACACCTTTCGAGGGCACATTTGGAAGGACAGGACTCCAGGTGCTGTTGCAGAGTTGAAGGAAGTTTTTGATGGCCCTGAGACTTCAAAACAGGGGGCAAGCCAGCAAGCCCTTGGATATACTTGGGTTCAAGGATGTAGAGAGCAGGTCCAATCCTTCTCATTCCCAGGCAAGAAGCAGCAGGCAGCAGGACAACACAGTAAAGCAGGTAGCAAAGTGGCAGTCCCTCTTACAGCACAGCAATCAGCAGGCCAACACAGCAAAACAGTTAGCAAAGTGGCAGTCCCTTTTGCAGCACAGCAGCTCTTCTTCCTGGCAGAATGTCCATGGTTTCAGCAAAGTTCTGATCTGTTGGTGTCAGGGGTCCAGTACTTGTACCCAAATGTGCCTTTGAAGTGGGGGAGACTTCAAAGAGGTCTTTGAGGATCACAAGTTCCCTGCCTTTCCTGCCCTGGCTCCAGACTCACTACAGGGGTGTATGCAGCTCTTTGTGTGGGGACAGGCACAGCCCTATTCTGGTACAAGTGTCAACTGCTCCCTCCCAATTTACCTCAGGAAGGCCCATCAACCTGGTGATGGGCCACTAGGATGCAAATTTCAAACCCCAGCTCCCTTTCTGTGACTGCCTAGAGGGAATGCACAAAGCCCAGCTGTCATCCAACCCAGAAGTGTATTCTGAGACAGGCAGAGGCGCAGAACGGTTAAAGTAAGAGAATGCCAACGTTCTAAAAGTGTAGATAACTGTTGCGTCGTCGCGCTCCAGACTCAAGATGCACTGCAGGTATTGGCAGAAGCCGATAGTATCACACTATAGATCCAGTAAACATCCAGTAATCCAAGGTAATCCACTGTTAACCAATTTTTTAACAAAATTCACGCGGAGGCGAAGTGTTTCCAAACTTTAATGTTGAAGAAATGCCCATCCAGGCGTTTTTCTGGAACACGTTAAAATACACTTTTGTTCCAGGGTAACCATGCAAGCAATAACCCAATGCATTTCGGGCTGAAGGCCCTTTGTCAGGGGTAGCTATGATAGAAAAGGGAAGCTCATCAAAATAACGTAATTGCATCTTTTAAACATAAAATAATCACTATTGCGTGATTACATCTTTTTAAACATTAAATCACCATAAAATATAAGCTGCTTGTTAACCAAAACTATGTACAAAAAGAAACTGGCACAAACTGCAGAAAAAAACAATTGAAATACCTAACAAAATAAACCATACTCCAATTGAAACTGCGATACCGCTAAAATATTAAATGTTATTTCCCTCGTGCAAAACTAAATCATAAGTGATATGAACCAAGCTATGAAAGTCAAAACGAAGCTCACATCGCAATTGAATAAAAAATCCAATTCTAGGTGAAGCAGCATCGTGGCCCATGGTGTGGCCTCCCGAATTGATATCCGTGTAGCCAACAATGTTGTGTACAAACAGAATAAATCCTTAATGGATTGCTCTAAACCCACAGGTGTTATTTTAACTAGTCATCAAATTCAAACCGAACCGGTGATGACGATAACCAACCCCATCAGCCAAATTGAAATAAACGAAATACGCCCCACTTAAAGACACAACCTATATCACGTACGCCTAAGTAGAACATAAATACTCTTCATAATAAAAACCCCTTCATAAAAGAAAATGCACTACGAAATTACACAATAAAAATACACTCATCAATTCAACTATACAGAATAACATAATCATGGATATATCATTTTGCATAAAAAAACAAACATATGTTTTAAGGGCTAACATCGTTCTAATAAAGTAATCTTGAAATAATCAAAAAATATAAAGTAATATCAATTGTTGAATTGTTCATAATTTAAATTCGCAAGCTCCATGTGTCATGCGGTTCCCAGGTGGTCTCCAAGATGGTATTGTACTGCTTATTCAGTCCTTAACCCCTTCGCTGCTAGGCCTTTTCCCCCCCTGTGCTAAGCCTTTTTTTTGCTATTTGGGGTAGTTCGCGCTTAGGCACCTGTAACTTTTTGACCACATAAGGTATCCACGCCAAATTTGCGTCCTTTTCTCCCAACATCACGGGGATTCTAAAGGTACCCAGGGTTTGTGGATTCCCCTGGAGGGGACCCAGAAATTAGCCAAAATACAGCTAAATTCTTTTTTTTTTTTAAATGGGAAAAAAGTGCTGCAAATGAAAGCGTCTGGTTTGTTCCCTGCAAATGGTATCAACAAAGGGTTTGTGGGGCTGAAATCACCATTTTCCCAGATTTCAGGGACTGACAGACTTTTGTCAGAAAACCAACATTTTTTACACAGTTTTGGCATTTTACTGGGACATAGCCTATTTTTGCTATTTTTTGTGCTTTCAACCTTTTTCCAGTTAATGGTAGAAATGGGTATAAAATCAATAATGGATCCTGGAAAGCTATACATTTTAGAAAAGTAGACAAAAGTCTGAATTCAGCAAGGGGTAATTTGTGTACATCCTTCAAGGTTTCTTTATAGAAACTAACAGTTGAAAATAGGAAAAATTGAAAAAGAGTTGAAAAAAACAGCCATTTGTGCCAACGTTTTCACCTGTAACTTCTTCTAATTATGACAGATGTTTGAAAGCAATATACCGTTACATCCGCTGGACCTTTCTAGTTGTGGGGATATATAGGACTTGTAGGTTCACCAAGAACCCGACGAACCCAGAGCCAATAACTGAGCAGCGTCTTGCACTGGTTTTTAATTATGTACCGGGTATATAGCAATTCATTTGGGAAAATATATACAGTGAAAAATCGGGATGAAAGACACCTAGGTATTTCTGAAATTGGAACAAAAAATAGAGTTTAGAAACAGTAGCTATTTGCACATTTCCGAAATTGTGAGTACCCATACTAGCATGAGAATTATAGGACATTTTTCAAAGTGACTTCTTTTTTACACACTGTCTTTCATTTGGAAGGCAGAAATGCATTGAAAGTCAATAGGTAATAACAGTTGCTCTACAATTCTGTTTTACCCTAAGTCTCCCAATAAAAATGGTACCTCACTTGTGTGAGTAGGCCTAGTGCCCGCAACAGGAAACGGCTCAAAACGCAACGTGGACACACTTCATTTTTACAGTGAAAACTGACCCTTTTTTTGCAAAGTGCCTAGCTGTAGATTTTGAACCCGGCACCTAGGGAAACCTAGCAAACCCATACATTTTTGAAAACTAGACAGCCAGGGGAATCCAGGATTGGGTGACTTGTCTGGCTCTCACCAGGTTCTGTTCCCCAGAATCCCTCGTGAACCTCAAACTTTGTCAAAAAACCCTCATTTTCTTCATATTTCTGTGGTGGAAAGTTCTGGAATCTGCGTGGATCCACAAAATTCCACCTACCCCGCATCCCCCAAAGTCTTCCGCGAAAAATTGTACCTCACTTGTGTGGGTAGGCCTAGTGCCCGCGACAGGAAACGGCCCAAAACGCAATGGGGACACACCACATTTTCACAGTGAAAACAGACCCTTTTTTTTTGCAAAGTGCCTAGCTGTAGATTTTGAACGCTAGCTCTGCCGGCACCTAGGGAAACCTAGAGAACCTATACATTTTTGAAAATAAGACACCCAGGCGAATACAGGAAGGGGTGACTTGTCTGGCTCTTACAGGTTCTGTTACCCAGAATCCCTTGCAAACCTCAAACTTTGTAAAAACAAAAAAACAAAAAATCCTCACATTTCTGTGGTGGAAAGTTCTGGAATCTCCGTGGATCCACAAAATTCCACCCACTCCGCATTCGCCAAAATCTTTTGAGAAAAATGGTACCTCACTTGTGTGGGTAGGCCTAGTGCCCGCGACAGGAAACGGCCCAAAACGCAACGTGGACACACCACATTTTCACAGTGAAAACGGACCCTTTTTTTTTGCAAAGTGCCTAGCTGTAGATTTTTAACGCTAGCTCTGCCGGCACCTAGGGAAACCTAGAGAACCTATACATTTTTTAAACTAAGACACCCAGGCGAACACAGGATGGGGTGCCCTGTCTGGCTCTCACCAGGTTCTGTTCCCAGAATCCCTTGTAAACCTCAAACTTTGTAAAAAAAAAAAACACATTTTCCTCACATTTCTGTGGTGGAAAGTTCCGGAATCTGCGTGGATCCACCAAATTCCACACACCCTGCATTCTCCAAAGTCTTCCGAGAAAAATGGTACCTCACTTGTGTGGGTAGACCTAGTGCCCGCGACAGGAAACGGCCCAAAACGCAACGTGGACACACCACATTTTCACAGTGAAAACTGACCCTTTTTTTGCAAAGTGCCTAGCTGTAGATTTGAATCTGCATGGATCCACAAATTTCCTACCACCCAGCGCTCCCCCAGGTCTCCCAAGAAAAATGGTACCTCACTCGCGTGGGTGGGTCAAGTAACCGCGACAGGCAAGTGCCCAAAACGTATTGAGGATACATCAAAATTACCTATCACAAAACAACCTGGTTTTGCAAGGGGAGTCACCTGGGTTTTGGGCCCCGGGCTCGGCGGCCATCTTGGGAAACCTACCAAACCCACACATTTCTGAAAACTAGACACCCGGGGGAGTCCAGTGAGGTATGGCTTGCGTGGGCCCCCCAAAGTTTTCCTACCCAGAATCCCCTGCATACCTCAAATTTAGCTGAAAAAAAATCAAATTTTTCTCAAATTTCTGTGTGGGAAAGTTCTGGAATCTGCATTGATCCACAAATTTCCTACTACCCAGCGTTCCCACAGGTCTTCTGATACAAATGGTACCTCACTCACGTGGGTGGGTCAAGTACCTGCAGCAGACAAGGGCCCAAAACGTATTGTGGAGACATCAAAATTACCTATCACAAAACAACCTGGTTTTGCAAGGGGGGTCACCTGGGTTTTTGGCCCTGGGCTCGGCGGCCATCTTGGGAAACCTACCAAACCCACACATTTCTGAAAACTAGACACCCGGGGGAGTCCAGCGAGGTATGGCTTGTGTGGACCCCCCAACGTTTTCCTACCCAGAATCCCCTGCAAACCTCAAATTTAGCTGAAAAAATAAAGATTTTCTCAAATTTCTGTGTGGGAAAGTTCTGGAATCTGCATGGATCCACAAATTTCCTACCACGCAGCGTTCCCCCAGGTCTCCCGATAAAAATGGTACCTCACTCGCTTGGGTGGGTCAAGTACCCGTGACAGGCAAGGGCCCAAAATGTATTGAGGAGACATCAAAATTACCTATCACAAAACAACCTGGTTTTGCAAGGGGGGTCACCTGGGTTTTTGGCCCCGGGCTCGGTGGCTATCTTGGGAAACTACCAAACCCACACATTTCTGAAAACTAGACACCCGGGGGAGTCGAGCGAGGTATGGCTTGCGTGGATCCCCCAACGTTTTCCCACCCAGCATCCCCTGCAAACCTCAAATTTAGCTGGAAAAAACACATTTTCCACATATTTTTGAGTGGAATCACCGCGCCGGCACAAATGTCCTACCCCACAGTGTTCCCCTCAGTCTCCCGAGAAAAATTATACCTCACTTGTGTGGGTGTCCAATGCAGAATTGGCTAAAAACGTATTTTAAAAAAAATGTAGCGCTTAGAATTCTCGGTGCTATACCCTTAATCCCTATGTTTTTGGCTCTTCCCAGTCACAGGCCCTTGCCCCACCCACACAAGTGAGGTATCATTTTACTCGGGAGACTGAGGGGAACGCTGTGGGGTAGGACATTTGTGCCAGCACGAAGATTCCACACAAAAATATGTGGAAAATGTGTTTTTTTCAGCTAAATTTGAAGTTTGCAGGGGATTCTGGGTAGGAAAACGTTGGGGGATCCACGCAAGCCATACCTCCCTGGACTGCCCCGGGTGACTAGTTTTCAGAAATGTGTGGGTTTGGTAGTTTTCCAAGATGGCTGCCGAGCCGGGGGCCAAAAACCCAGGTGACCCCCCCTTGCAAAACCAGGTTGTTTTGTGATAGGTAATTTTGATGTCTCCTCAATACGTTTTGGGCCCTTGCCTGTTGCGTGTATTTGACCCACCCACACGAGTGAGGAACCATTTTTATCGGGAGACCTGGGGGAACGCTGGGTGGTAGGAAATTTGTGTCAGCCCGGTGATCCTACAACTTTCCCACACAGAAATTTGAGAAAAGTTTGATTTTTTTCATCAAAATTTGAGGTTTGCAGGGGATTCTGGGTAGGGAAACGTTGGGGGATCCACGCAAGCCATACCTCCCTGGATTCCCCCGTGTCTCTAGTTTTCAGAAATGTGTGGGTTTGGTAGGTTTCCCTAGATGGCCGCCCAGCCCGGGACCAAAAACTCATGTGACCCCCTTGCAAAAGCAGATCGTTTTGTGATAGGTAATTTTGATGTCTCCACAATACGTTTTGGGCTCTTGCCTGTCGCGGGTACTTGACCCACCCACACGAGAGAGGTACCATTTTTATCGGGAGCCCTGGGGGAACGCTGGGTGGTAGGAAATTTGCGTCAGCCAGGTCTCTAGTTTTCAGAAATGTTGGGGTTGGTAGGTTTCCCTACATGGCTGCCGACCCCGGGACCAAAAACGCAGATGCCCCCTATGTATCCGAAAATTACCTGGTTTTGCAAGGGAGGTCACATGAGTTTTTGGTCCCGGGCTTGGCGGCCATCTAGGGAAACCTACCATACCCACACACTTCTGAAAACTAGAGACCCGTGGGAGTCCAGGAAGGTATGGCTTGCGTGGATCCCCCAACGTTTCCCTACCCAGAATCCCCTGCAAACCTCAAATTTTGATGAAAAAATCACATTTTTCTCAAATTTCTGTGTGGAAAAGTTATAGGATCACAGGGCTGACACAAATTTCCTACCACCCAGTGTTCCCCCAGGTCTCCCGATAAAAATGGTACCTCACTCGCGTGGGTGGGTCAAGTACCCGCGACAGGCAAGGGCCCAAAACGTATTGTGGAGACATCAAAATTACCTATCACAAAACGATCTGCTTTTGCAAGGGGGGGGATCACATGTGTTTTTGGTCCCGGGGCTTGGCGGCCATCTATGGAAACCTACCAAATCCACACATTTCTGAAAACTAGACACCCTGGGGAGTCGAGAGAGGTATGGCTTGCATGGATCTCCCAACGTTTCCCTACCCAGAATCCCCTGCAAAAGTCAAATTTAGCTGAACAAATCCCTTTTTCCATACATTTTTGTGTGGGATCACCATGCTGGCACAAATGTCCTACCACCCAGCGTTCCCTTTGTTCTCCCGAGTAAAATGATACCTCACTTGTGTGGGTGGGCCAAAGGCCTGTGACTGGGAAGAGCCAAAAACATAGGGATTAAAAGTATAGCACCGCGAATTCTAAGCGCTACATTTTTAAAAAATTACATTTTTAGCGGATTCTACATTGGGCAGCCACACAAGTGAGGTATCATTTACTGGGTAGACCAAGGGGAACGCTACATGGTAGGACATTTGTGATCCCACACAAAAATGTGTGGAAAAAGTGTTTTTTTCAGCTAAATTTGAGGTTTGCAGGGGATTCTGGGTAGGAAAATGCTGGGGGATCCACGCAAGATATACCTCACTAGACTCCCCAGGGTGTCTACTTTCCAGAAATGTGTGGGTTTGGTAGGTTTCCCAAGATGGCCGCGAGCCCCGGGCCAAAAAACCAGGCATCCACCCTGAGAAACGAGGTAGTTTTATGATAGGTAATTTTGAAGACTCCACGGTGCGATTTGGGCCATTTCCTGTTGCAGCCACTATGCTTACCCACACAAGTGAGGTACCATTTTTATCAGGAGACCTGGGGGAACGCTAGGTAGTAGGAAATTTGTGTCAGCCCGGTGATCCCACAACTTTCCCACACAGAAAAGTGAGGAAAATGTGATTTTTTTTCAGCTAAATTTGACGTTTGCAGGGGATTCTTGGTAGAGAATCGTTGCGGGATCCACGCAAGCCATACCTCACTGGACTCCCCAGGGTGTCTAGTTTTCAGAAATGTGTGAATTTGGTAGGTTTCCCTAGATGGCTGCTGACCCCGGGAACAAAAACACAGATGCCCCCCCCTTGCAAAACAAGGTCATTTTGTGATAGGTAATTTTGAAGTCTCCACAATACGTTTAGGGCCCTTGCCTGTCGCGGGCACTAGGCCTCCCTACACAAGTGAGGTACCATTTTTCTCGGAAGACTTTGGGGAATGCGGGGTGGGTGGAATTTTGTGGATCCACGCAGATTCCAGAACTTTCCGACAAAAGCCCCTTATCTGTCTCCTGGGGGGGCTGAAAGACTGTGGCATTTTTTGGGGGGTGGTGGGGGCATTGGCATGCCCATTCTGGGCAGCCCACACCCCTGAATTAAAAAAAAATATATTCTCTGATGCCTATTGGGCTTTCTGCTCCCTCCGGAGGCAGAAAAGGGGGGGGCAGAAAGGCTGTGGCAATTTTTCTTGGGGTTGGGTCATCGGCATGCCCATTCTGGGCAGCCCCCACCCCTATATATATAAATAAACAAATCCCTGGTGCCTTGTGGGCTTTCTGCCACCCCCCCCCCCAGAGGGCAGATCAGGGGCTACTGCCCCCATCTGCCTCCTGGGAGGGGCAGAAAGACTGTGGCATTTTTTTAGGGGGGGTGGAGGCATTTGCATGCCCATTCTGGGCAGCCCCCACCCTGAACTTTGGAAAAAGAAAACTCCCTGGTGCCTAGTGGCCTTTATGCCCCCCCCGGGGAGGCAGATAAGGGGCTATTCCATCAAAGAAATGTGAAGAAAATGTTTTTTTTTTTTTTACAAAGTTTGGGGTTTGCAAGGTATTCTGGGTAACAGAACCTGGTGAGAGCCACACAAGTCACCCCATCCTGGATTCCCCTGGGTGTCTAGTTTTCAAAAATGGTTAGGTTTGCTAACTTTCCTTAGGTGCCGGCAGACCTAGGGTTTCAAAATCTACAGCTAGGCACTTTGCAAAAAAAAGGGTCTGTTTTCACTGTAGAAATGTGGTGCCCACGTTGCGTTTTGGGCCGTTTCCTGTTGCGGGCATTAAGCCTACCCACACAATTGAGGTACCATTTTTATCGGAAGACTTTGGGGAGTGTGGGGTGGGTGGAATTTTGTGGATCCACGCAGATTCCAGAACTTTCCATCACAGAAATGTGAGGAAAATGTGGTTTTTTTAATAAAGTTTGGGGTTTGCAAGGTATTCAGGGTAACAGAACCTGGTGAGAGCTACACAATTCACCCCATCCTGGATTCCCCTGGGTGTCTAGTTTTCAAAAATGGTTAGGTTTGCTAAGTTTCCCTAGGTGCCAGCAGAGCTAGGGTTCAAAATCTACAGCTAGGCACTTTCCAATAAAAGGGTCAGTTTTCACTAAAAAATGTGGTGTGTCCACGATGCGTTTTGGGCCGTTTCCAGTCACGGGCACAAGGCCTACCCACACAAGTGAGGTACCATTTTTATCGGAAGACTGTGGGGAAACGCGTGGTGGGTGGAATTCTGTGAATCCACGCAGATCACAGAACTTTCCATCACAGAAATCTGAGGAAAATGTGGTTTTTTTAACTAAGTTTGAGGTTTGCAAGGGATTCTGGGTAACAGAACCTGGTGAGAGGCACACAAGTCTCCCCATCCTGGATTCCCCTTGGTGTCTAGTTTTAAAAAATGTACAGGTTTGCTAGGTTTCCCTATGTGCCGGCTGCGCTAAGGCCCAAAATCCACAGTTAGGCACATTGCTAAAAACGAGTCCGTGCCTAGTGGGCTTTCTGCCGCCCTGGGGGGAGAATCGGGGGCAGGTGAGGGGGTTTGCCCCGATATGCCCCCAAATGGGGCAGAAAGACTGTGGCAATCTTTTTTGGGGGGTAGGGGCAATGGGCTTTTTGGGGGGTGGGTCATTGGTATGCCCATTCTGGGCAGCCCCCACCCCCACACATAAAAATAGCCAGCATAATCGCTGGAGCCTAGTGGGCTCTCTGCCGCCCCCGGGGGGGGCAGATCAGGGGCTACTGCCCACATTTGTCTCCTGGGGGGCTGAAAGGCTGGGGCATTTTTTGGGGGGTGGTGGGGGCATTGGCATACCCATTCTGGGCAGCCACCACCCCGATGTATATAAAAAAAAATCCCTCGTGCCTTGTGGGCTTTCTGCCACCCCCCCCCCACCGAAGGGCAGATCAGGGGCTACTGCCCCAATCTGCCTCCTGGGAGAGGCAGAAAGATTGTGGCATTTTTTAGGGGGGTGGGGGCATTTGCATGCCCATTCTGGGCAGCCCCCACCCTGAACTTTGGAAAAAGAAAAATCCCTGGTGCCTAGTGGCCTTTCTGCCCCCCCGGGGAGGCAGATAAGGGGCTATTCCATCAAAGAAATGTGAGGAAAATGTGGGTTTTTTTTTACAAAGTTTGGGGTTTGCAAGGTATTCTGGGTAACAGAACCTGGTGAGAGCCACACAAGTCACCCCATCCTGGATTCCCCTGGGTGTCTAGTTTTCAAAAATGGTTAGGTTTGCTAAGTTTCCCTAGGTGCCGGCAGAGCTAGGGTTCAAAATCTACAGCTAGGCACTTTGCAAAAAAAAGGGTCCGTTTTCACTGTAGAAATGTGGTGCCCACGTTGCGTTTTGGGCCGTTTCCTGCTGCGGGCACTAAGCCTACCCACACAAGTGAGGTACCATTTTTATCGGAAGACTTTGGGGAATGTGGGGTAGGTGCAATTTTGTGGATCCACGCAGATTCCAGAACTTTCCATCACAGAAATGTGAGGAAAATGTGTTTTCTTTTTACTAAGTTTGAGGTTTGCAAGGGATTCTGGGTAACAGAACCTGGTGAGAGGCACACAAGTCACCCCATCCTGGATTCCCCTTGGTGTCTAGTTTTCCAAAATGTACAGGTTTGCTTGGTTTCCCTAGGTGCCGGCAGAGCTAGGGTTCAAAATCTACAGCTAGGGACTTTGCAAAAAAAGGGTCAGTTTTCACTGTAAAAATGGGGTGTGTTCACGTTGCGTTTTGGGCTGTTTCCTGTCGCGGGCACTAGGCCTACCCACACAAGTGAGGCACTATTTTTACCTGAAGACTTTGGGGAATGCGGGGTGGGTGGAATTTTGTGGATCCACGCAGATTCCAGAACTTTCCATCACAGAAATGTGAGGAAAATTTGTTTTTTTTTACAAAGTCTGGGGTTTGCAAGGTATTCTGGGTAACAGAACCGGGTGAGAGCCACACAAGTCACCCCATCCTGGATTCCCCTGGGTGTCTAGTTTTCAAAAATGGTTAGGTTTGCTAAGTTTCCCTAGGTGCCGGCAGAGCTAGGGTTCAAAATCTACAGCTAGGCACTTTCCAATAAAAGGGTCAGTTTTCACTGTAAAAATGTGGTGTGCCCACGTTGCGTTTTGGGCTGTTTCCTGTCGCGGGCACAAGGCCTACCCACACAAGTGAGGTACCATTTTTATCGGAAGACTGTGGGGAAACGCGTGGTGGGTGGAATTCTGTGAATCCACGCAGATCACAGAACTTTCCATCACAGAAATGGGAGGAAAATGTGTTTTTTTTAACTAAGTTTGAGGTTTGCAAGGGATTCTGGGTAACAGAACCTGGTGAGACGCACAAGTCACCCCATCCTGGATTCCCCTTGGTGTCTGGTTTAAAAAAATGTACAGTTTGCTAGGTTTCCCTATGTGCCGGCTGCGCTAAGGCCCAAAATCCACAGGTAGGCACATTGCTAAAAACGAGTCCGTGCCTAGTGGGCTTTCTGCCGCCCTGGGGGGAGAATCAGGGTAGAAGGGAGGGGGTTTGCCCTGATATGCCCCCAAGGGAGGCAGAAAGACTGTGGCAATCTCTTTTGGGGGGTGGAGGCATTGGTATGCCCATTCTGGGCAGCCCCCACCCCCACGCATAAAAAAAAGCCAGCGTATTCGCTGGAGCCTAGTGGGCTCTCTGCCGCCCCCTGGGGGGGGGAGATCAGGGGCTACTGCCCACATTTGTCTCCTGGAGCGGCTGAAAGACTGTGGCATTTTTTGGGTGGTGGTGGGGGCTTTGGCATGCCCATTCTGGGCAGCCCACACCCCTGAATTTAAAACAAAATATTCTCTGATGCCTATTGGGCTTTCTGCCCCCCCCTTCGAGGCAGATAAGGGGCTTTTGCCCCTATCTGCCCCCCGGCGGGGGCAGAAAGACTGTGGCAATTGTTTTTGGGGTGGGGAATTGGCATGCCCATTCTGGGCTGCCCCCACCCCTATGTATATATAAAAAAAATCCCTAGTGCCTTGTGGGCTGTCTGCCCCCCCCCCGGAGGGCAGATCAGGGGCTACTGCCCCCATCTGCCTCCTGGGAGAGGCAGAAAGACTGTGGCATTGTTTTAGGGGGGATGGGGGCATTTGCATGCCCATTCTGGACAGCATCCACCCTGAACTTTGGAAAAAGAAAAATCCCTGGTGGCTAGTGTCCTTTCTGCCCCCCCGGGGAGGCAGATAAGGGGCTATTGCCCCATCTGCCTCCCAGGGGGGGCATGAAAGACTGTACCATTTTCTTTTGGGTGGGGGCATTGGCATGCCTATTCTGGGCAGCCCCCAACCCTACGTATAATTTAAAAAAAAACCTTGGTGCCTAGTGGCCTTTCTGCCCCCCCGGGGGTAGATCAGGGGCTATTGCCCCCATATACCTCCTTGGGGGGGGCAGGAAGTCTTTTGACTTCTTTGGGGGGGTAGAGGGGGTAGGGTGGGCAGCCCCCACCCCTGGCCTCTAAAAAAATCATCCCTGGCGTCTAGGGTGCTTTTTGCCCCCCCGGGGGGGGGGGGGGCAGATTGGGGGCTACTGCACCCATCTGCTCCCCAGGGGGGACAGAAAGACTGTCTGTGGAAGAATCTATGGGGGAGCAAGGCCCTTGCCCAAGGGGCCGCTCCCCTCCCTGGTGCTAGTGGGTGGATCCCTGCTTGGTGATCGCCTCCTGGGGTGATCCCCAAGCAGGGATCCACTAGGGAAGGGTACCATTGGAAAGGGGAGATTCTCCCCTTTCCAAAGATACCTCTCCCATGTGTTTCGGTGCTCGGGGCTGAGATAGCCCCCCAAGCACCGAAACTGTGAAACTGAAACGAAGTTTCAGTTTCGTTTTCATTGTAATGACGACAGCGCGCCATGCGTGCTATCGTCATTACAATGAAAACCCCTAACAGGCCTCAAGAGCTGGGGAAGCTCTTCCCCACCTCCCAGGACAAAAAAAAAAAAAAAGGGAAATCCCTCTGCTGTCTGCAGCAGAGGCATTTTCCGTGCCTGTACTCATGACGGAATGGTTCCGTCAGGAGCACAGGAGCACTGATGCTCATGACGGAACCATTACGTCATGAGCACCCAAAGGGTTAATTCGGGTGCAGCCGATCAAAGGGGTCAAAATGTTTAATATAGCAAAAAAATGGTCGAATGCACTCCTTTCAATTTCTAAAAGTGGCATTTTCAGACTTACAATTTAAAATCCAATTTCACCATAAGTGTGATTTTAAATTGTGAGTCCAGATACACCAAACTCCAAACCTTCATCTTTTTCCAATTTCAAATTACACAAAAGATGTGTTTGGCCAATTCCAATGTTAACCTATGGGACAAAAAGGCCTAGCAGTAGTGAAAAACAAATGTAGCAGTTTTTCTCTACCTGGACATGTAAAACTCAAAGGTACATGTCCTACCTTTTAAATACACTGCACCCAGCCCACAGGGCTGCCTAAGGGCTACCTTAGGGGTGACCTATATGTAATAAAAGGGAAGGTTTGGGCCTGGCAAGTAGTTTAACTGGTCACCTTGAAATGGCAGTTTAAAACTGCAGACAGGCTCTGCAGTGGCAGGCCTGAGATAAGTCTGAAAGGCTACTGAAGTGGGTGGCACAATCAGTGCTGCAGGCCCACTAGTAACATTTAATTTTCATGCCCGGGGCACATACAGTGCACTTTACTAGGGACGTATAAGTAAATTAAATATGCCAATTATGGATAAGCCAATGTTACCATGTTTTGAGTACGGAGCATATCCACTTAAATCTTAAAGCCAGCAAAAATTAAGTCAGCAAAACAGGAGGTCAGAAGGCAAAAAGTCAGGGGAAACCATGCCAAAGATGCCAGGTCTAACAGGGTACCAGAGATATGAATCTTTAAAGTTTAAAGCAGAAATGGTACCAAGAAGCACAAAGTGCTCATGATAGTCAATGGTCGCCGTAGAACAGAACCTAGGCACAATTTAACGCCGACAGCAATGGAATGCGGTTTGGATACACTAACCAAGTTCATCTTGATCAAAGAATTTACCTTCTGACTTAGTACTTTAAGTCCCAATGCACCACAAGAGTACACTTCTAAAGCCCCCCAGGACCCCAGGGGAGGCACCAAGTGACTGGCAGGCAGAGGCCAACAGGATGGTCCAGTCCAGGTCCAGTTGCCACTGGTCAGCTGGGCAGTTGCAGGAAACGGTCTCTTGTAGCTTGCTGTGTCCATGCAACTTTAACAGGTCAGTCTTATGCCTCTTGGAGGCTACTTCTTTGTCCTGGGTACAAGAGGGAGGGAAGGTCCAGTCTTTTATGCTCTTCTCAGGTCTCAGACAGCAGGTCAGTCCTTTGCTGATTTTCTACAGGTCCAGGAGTGTTCTGAAGTGGGTGCCTGGAGATGCCACATTTATGCCTGGCATGAGCTAGTGGATGGGATGACGCCTGGGTCGCCCTAACGAATGGGGTAAAGGGTCTCAAGGCTAACAATACCCACTTTGGGCATGGCTCTAAAATTTGTGTTTTGAGGGCTGGGTGTGTGTGTGGAGGGGAGGAGTTTACTATTGTAATCCCAGTGTCCTCCCAAATCTAACACTAAACTTTAGTTTTAGGAAGTCTCTGCACCCACAACAAACTCAGAGACAGAAGTCTGGTAGAACAAAAGCTGGTTTCAGCAACTAGATGGAGATATGTACAAATTGTTTCAGCATCTTGTTCCCTCTTTTGAAGTGCACTCAAATGTCATATGAAAAACCCCAGCAGACCTATCAAGTAAGTCTTGACACTTCAGCAGTATCTAACACCATAATGTCAACAAGAGATCCACTATAATGGAGGCTGGTCTGGCTGGAGAAACAAAAGAAGGATTCAGGCCTGGGTGTTCGCTATGTCTGCTTGTGACAGGGTAGGCCTCTTTAAAGTTAATCAAGTCCTTGGGCTTGTCCACAGGCCATCTTGTGTAAGGTCACAGCAACACTTCTCCACACCAAAGGCCTTTTGTCTCTGTCCTGAGGCAAGTTCACACCTCATTCACGCCTATTGAATTGCAAGTTACTGGCTGGCAGACGCTGACCCCTTTCCAAAATATTTATCACAAATCCAAATTCACTAATAAATTGGGCTTGTAATTAATATTTCAACATGTCCAAAAATGAAATTTGTAGCTGTTTTCCAGATAGAGATAACATTTATTAAACGTAAAATTGTATTGCAATGCTTTCCTATGGAATAGAATGCCCTGCTACTAGTAATAGCAGTGTTGGATTAGGTCATGGTAACAAATACGATCATATGCGATCAACCTGATGTGCAACATCACCTTATCAGGAAAACTCTGGAAAATTATGAAATGTCAACCCAGCCTTCCCACCACAAGCGGGTCTTCTACACTCATCAAATCTCCAACATATTTCAATTTCCTTACCCCCAGCAATGATGATATATTTATTTGCATTTCTTTTGTCTGCTTTCCACATTTTCTGTCACTAATCTCCTCTTCAGATCTACAAAACCATGCCCTCCTAACCACATGGTGAAAACCATGCTCCCTCAACCTTCAGGGAGGAAAAAAAGATTCTGTAAGCGTATTTTTTTAGCCTAAATCAAATCTTGAATTGCCTTCTTACCATACAAAAACACTCACTCAGGCTAACTGCAAACAACACTTTACCATTCAATGAATTTTCTCTGCCAATCCATTCGCCCTGGGACAGTACGAAGCAGTCCATATATACACCACAAAACTTATCTCGTCAGAAATCTCTTAGCTCTCTTTAGCCCACAAAGATGTCTTTGAGCCTTAATAACAGTTTGGTAGATGCAGAAAATCCACCAACAAGAATTGGATATCCTGTAGTCTTTCCTCAAACTATGTGAAACAAACACAGCTCTGACTTAGGGCATGGCCAAATGCTGATGTATATGAGAAAAATTGCGACTGCCAGCTGGGAGACTGGAATGGGCACCCTTTCATGCTGCACATGGCTTTTCCCATTAGCCTGTAGGAAGAGTCAAACACTTTCATGGATCTTCGCACAGCAGCAAAATAATGACAGGCAGACAAACAGAGGACCACACCAGCTCCCGTCTGCAAGTTTTTCATTTTTACTACCTTATCTCATGTCCTGCCAGTCAACAAAACTCAATGATCATATTGGGAAACCCCTCAGCCACATGCCCGCCTTGTTCCCAATAAAGGAATGTTGCATCAAGCCAAAATGTTGGATGTACAAAACTTTCTCAAAGCAGCAAATGACCTCAGAGCAGTTCACATTTTAGCTAACAAAGAAAGTCTCTTTGTTCTCACATGATGGGTGTTAATTCATGAGAAGTGTGGTATTCAGCAGCCCCTAGGCCACGCATTCTCAAAAACCATTGCCAGAAACAAAAATACCCATATTGTTTATGAACTCATGGGAAAAAAACACCCAATCAAGTGATAATCCACCAATTATCTGTAGTTTTTGCAAAGTAGAGGTTCACCAAACGCATTACAGAAATTGCTTTATTGTCAACAGCACAGCACAACGACCCTGGCAGCCACAGCCTCACCGCTCCAACCACCCTCCCTGGAACCCCCTTGCTTCATCATAGAACTCTCCTCTCTGATGAAGCAAGCAAGGAACCAGACTACACAACACATCTCCCTTTCCCCAAAACATAACCATCAAAACAGCTTAAATTATCCAATATACCGAAAAACAAATAAATTGACAATTTAGTAAATACACATACAATGCTGCTATTATACGAGCCAAGGGTGTAAATTCAAGAATAAAGCCCACATGTTATATGGTACCACAAAACAGTAAAGAAAACGCATACATTTAAATACACTATATTGCAATACAAAAATTTAAGAACAGTCTTCCGTCCACTTAGGTTTAAGTCTGGGCCGGCCTTGGTCCTGATAATTTCTCTTCCTTTCCATCTCTGACAAGGCTTTGAAACCTTTGGAAGCTTCTCTGCATTTCCAAATGTCTTGTTCCAAATCACTGCACACAGACACCTTTCTCATATTCTACCACTTGCAATCCGGAAGACATATGTTACCATTTGACTTGCAGTATTTCCATGGGATGCGACCACTTTGAACTGCCTTCCCTTCAAGTACCAAGTCTTACACGGCCCGAATCACCCCTTTTTGCCACCTTACTCAATCTTATCGCTCTGTCATTGTGTCTTCATGCATACTGTGTTTGATAATTCTTGACCCTTTCTCTCAACTCTTGTTTATCGAACTCAGAATGTGTTGTTCTTTCCATTTATTTATTTATTGAATTTGTAAAGCGCAGGAATCACCCCCAAAGGGGTATCTCCGCGCTAAAGGATCAGTAATACAGAGCCATCCAAGTCAGAACAACCTTCGTACACGGAACTCTATCCTTTAATATGAAAAATTGAGTTTCACCCATAACTGAACGTGGAGTAGTACGATAACTCCATAGCATGCTTTTTATTTCATTCCTCCAATTCAATCCCCCACCGATGGCTAACTGAATACATTCACCTAATACTCTGTTGAAACGTTCCACCAAACCATTCTCTCTGGGATGATACACAGCAGTCCTGTGGTGTTTGATGCCCTCTTTCTTGAGCAAAGAAGCAAATTCCATCAACACAAACTGTGGACCCTTGCCTGTAACAATCACGCCTGGGAAATCTTCATGTCCAAACACCTTTTCACAAAAACTAATGACCTGAGAAGATTTTACTTCCCTTAAAAATGCTACCTCTGGCCATGTGGAAAAATAATCTATCATCACAATTTCAAACTTACTGTCTACACCAAGACACTTATACAGACCACATATATCAATGGCAACCTTTTCCCATGGTCTCAAGGGAAACTCTACAGGTTCTATAGGTGTCTTCGAGGACATGTGAGACTTGTCACTACAACTGCACGCCATACAATTCCTGATGCAACTCTCAATATCTTTATCCTTGCCAGACCACCAAAAATCTGTAAGTGCTCTTCTCATCATGGTAGACATACCTCCATGACCTTCTGGAATTAAATTTAACAAACGAGTACGCAAAAAACTGGGGACTACCAGCCTCCCATTTCTTCTTATAATTCCATCCATAACTGATAACTCATCCCACACATTCTTGAATTCTCTCAAATTTTCATTCATCTTGGTTCTAGTGTTACCAAATTACCATTAAAGGTAAAGTGTTTATCAACAGTTGTAAGGGTTAATCTTCCAACACCACAGCTTTCCACTCTTCTTGCCCCTCCACAAGACTCCTCTATGTCAGCTACCATCCAACCATCAACTTTTTCATAATCACTCCTATCCAGCGGCAAATGTGAAAGGCAATCTGCATTGGTAATTTTAACACCTGGTACGTATTTGATGGGAAAGGTAAAATTTTGCAAATGATAGAGCCAATTGGCGATGCGTGGTGTTGCTCTCCCAGGACATACAGGTCAACCTTTGATAGCCCTTACTCCATCAGGCCATCAAAGGGGTGTAATGACTGCAGAAATAGAGTAGTCTCCGCAGTGGTTAGACCCAAGGCCCGCCTGCAATTAAATCGGCTACGGAGACCATTCTGTTGGCAGTAAGGATACTGCTACCGCCCTTGTGACGGAGTATTCTTACCCCCAACATATAAATCAGACCAGCAGGAACAGTAGTAACAAAGTAAACAATTAAAGCTGCAATCAACTCTAAGGACCTCATAAATTATTCAGAAATGCAAGCCTGCTGCTTGTCCAGCAGATCCCATTCTGATCAGTATAATTATTTTAAAAAAAATGCTGAATACTTTGATCCTTTAATTTCCGAAATAATATTTAGATCTTTTTATAGTGCAGTATACTCAACCTTTTGAAAAATAATAATCGGTTTGCTCACTTCTGAATAAACGTAATATAAATCTTCAAAAGCCAGCTAGTTATAGGTCCATACCCAGGGGTATTGTGAGCTCCCCGCTTTAGCAGCTGCAGCAGAGTGGAGTTATTTATTGGCCTCTGTCTGCAATTCAGCAGATTTTTATTTATCTTGAAGGTTTTATATAGCGCAAACAAGACCCTTGCGGGTATCAGAGCGCTTTACAGGGTAAATATAAGAAACACAACAGGCATAGAGTAATACAAATATGTCTCATACATATCAAGCATCGTATAAACACAACAGGCATAGAGTAATAAAAATATGTCTCATACAAATCAAGAATCATATAACAGGTAATATACATGGATCAAGTAAATTTAGACATGAGAAGAGATTTCACTTCTTTTTTGAAAGATGCAGTAGAGGGATTCAGTCTGGTTTCTGGGGGCAATGCATTCCAAATCCTGGGCGCCATCCCCGAGAAGGAACGGTTGTATGTTTTCTTCTTGGCGAATTGTTGTGGTTTCAGTAGAAGGTTACTGGAGCTCCTGGAGGCTCTGTTGCCACATGAAGGCACCAATTTCTGTGTCAGATAACTCGGGGTGTTGTGATGTATGGCTTTATGTGTCATTCATGCGATTTTTAGTTGAATTCTGGCTTCGAAAGGTAGCCAGTTAAGGGATCTGAGGTCAGGGGAGATATGACAGTTTCTTTTGGAGCCTCTGATGAGTCTGGCTGCTGCGTTGATTGAGGCTCTTAGCGGGGCCGTCAACGCTCTGGGAAGTCCGCAAAGAGAGTCACTCCCATATTCCACTCTTGGGATTACTAGTGCTTAAACTGCCAGTTTGAAGTCATTTGCGGGTAAGAAGGGTTTTAGTTTTCTCAAGGTGTTCATCTGAAAGTTAGCTCCTTTTGTTGTGGCGCTAATGTGTTTCTGCATATTTAGATTTCTGTCAAGAGTTACTCCCAGTGATTTCGCTGAGTCGATAATAAGAGGTTGGCATTTGAGTGCTGTTAGGTGTTTCAGCCAATCTTGAATGATGATTACTTGTGTGGGAGGAGCGATTAGGAGGAATTCGGTTTTGAGGGTATTTAGTTTCAAGTGGTTTTCGGCCAGCCAGGTCTCCGTCTTTTGAAGCGTTAAGTTGAGAGATTTGATGTCCTCTAGTGAGTGGATCTTTAAGTATAGTTGGGTATCATCAGCATACATGTGATAATGTACGTTAGCGGAGCTGAGGATTTCGGTGAGCGGTTCCATGAATACATTGAAAAGTGTAGGAGAGAGGGATGATCCCTGCGGGACTCCTAAAGTGACTGGGACGGGGTTGGACAGGGATTGATTGACCTTGAATCTTTGCGATCTATTTTGAAGGAACGAAGTGAACCAATTTAGTACTGATCCAGATAATCCCATTCTGTGTTTCAGTAGGTCTAGCAGGTTGTCGTGTTTGATGGTGTCAAAGGCCGAAGAAAGGTCAAGCAAGATTAGCAGACAAGCTTCGTTTTGGTCAAGGATTTTTAACGCGTCATCTATGATGTGGGTCATGGCTGATTCAGTACTGTGCCCTGCGCGGAAGCCGGATTGGTATTGGTTAAGAAGGTTGAAATGGTCTATGTGGTTGCCTAGCTGAATGTGAACAAATTTTTCTAAGAGTTTGGCCAAAGGAGGGATGTTGGATATTGGGCGGTAATTATTTAAGTCCGAGGGGTCAACCGTTGGCTTCTTTAGGATGGGGGATACCTGCCCAGATTTAAGGATTTCAGGGATGATTCCTTGAAGGAGAGAGGTACTCATTATATAGAAAAGGGAAAGAAGGAAGCAAAAGTGAATGGAAGGAAGGGTGAAAAAAGGTAAGAAGGAGGGATGGATGGATGAGTGGGTGGATGAATGAGTGGGTAGATGGATGAGTGGTGGAAAGGATTAGTGAACGGCTAAGTGGATGAGCAGGCTAAAGGAGGGAAGTGTAAAAGGAAATCTGTGTGGATAGATGGATCAAAGGCTTTATTGATGGATGGCTAAGTCAAAGGATGTATGAATGGGTGGATTCATGCATAGATGATGGATGTGCGAAAGTATGGATGGATGGAATGGCCGATGGATGGTATGGGGAAAAACTGAATGATCGATGAAAGAATGCATGGATGACAGAATGTAAAGGTGAAATAGTGAATATCAGCGGGTGGATGGTTGGGTGAAAGGATGAATGGATAGATTCTTGGATGGAAGAGACAAATGAGCTCTTCAATGGTGGTCGGGCTCACTTGCTTCACTAGCTTGGTGCCATCAGAGCTTTGGTTCAAAGTGTGGACTATTTTAATTTTCTGGCTACTCTCTTGTCCATCGCTAATGTACGATATATCACAAATATCATAAAAAAGTAGTGATGAGGAATTTAAAAAAGAACTGCTGTTTAGGGGGTTGTCAGTCAGGCTTTTAACTTAAACAAAGCACCAAAACAGCCTTGGTGAATGTTAAAAAAGTGTTAATTGGAGGCTGCTAAAGTAGGCCTCATCGCCCTAGTGGTGAAGTTGGACCGATTTGCAGCAGTCAACACAACTGACCACACTTTTTAATTGGAAACATTAAACTCAGTGTGCCAGCTGTCAGAACAAGCAATCAAATGGTTTAATCCATTTTTGACCATTCATTCTTTGAGAGTTTCAGTGCAACTAAGTGACACTCTACTCACTATGGTCTTAAGTACCGTTTTGCAAGGCTTACCTTTGATACCCCTTTTATTTATTATCTATGAGCAGCCTTTGCATTTATTGTTAAGATCAAGGGATGGGGGCTTCTGAAATAATGCTAACAGTCTTACTCAAGATTATATGTATCACTCTCAGATCATGAAAGATCGTTGTGCAGTTGTAAGGTTGGTGTTACATACAAATAAAAGCAGAATTAATGAGTTCTGGATCTAAGGCGGGCCTTAACAACATGATATCTGCTTATAAATTCTTTCCATTGACATCTGCAGAATCTCTAGAAAAGAAATGTAAAACATATAAAAATGACTTTAGATCCTAACTTTACAGTGAAACAACATGCGGAGAGTCTGAAGGATTTGCAATTACTAACTAATAATTTTGAGTTAACAACCTATTCTGAAGCACATAGAGCACCAACAACCAAGGCAACAATTAGGTCTAGGTTTGATTACAGTAATGCTCGATTCATGTGTGCCAAAGAAATTGGCACTCTGATTTAATAAAACAGTAAGAGCATGGCTACTTGGACAGTGGTTGGAATTATAGGAAGACAAAAAACTGTCTAAATAGAATAGTATTGTAAGGCAATATGTTCTAAGGTTCAACAGGGTCTGCGCACAAGTCTGCATTTTGATTTTAAACTTGATATCTTTTTCTAAATGGTGACTTTTTACATGCCTAGCACTTACACGATAATGTACTTAGAAATGATTCTGCTTGCAGCACATTTCTTAGTAAACATTTTATCATTTTGTTCGTACACTCTGTCCAAGGCTAAGGAATATTGAACGCAATGCCCTTGCATTCAGTTGTCCGGTTGGAGACAGCTGACACAGTGCGATTGGAACAGTGCTTTTATTATATAAACCACCTCTGAGCCAAATTTGGCAGAGGAGCACTTTGGCGGATTATCCTGGAACGCTGTGCCTGTGACTGAGATGCAGCCCTGCTGACTCTGATCTCCAACCTGTAAAGGACGGTAGCCTGTTCTACACTAGGTTGGCTTCCTGCTACAGCACACACAGGTATGGGGGTATTGGGTTGTCCCAAGTGATCTGGCAGAGGGTACACCCCCATGCTCTTGATAGTGTTGGTAGTATTAGGTAGGAGTATAAATATAATCATAATCACACTGTAATGTCATAATGGTTGAACTGTTTATATTTTTCATCATTCTTGTAATGCTGGTTACAATGTTTTGTGTCATCTTACTATTAATTGCAGCTCACACTTTTTATGCAAGAATACAATGGCTTTAATAAATGTTGGAAAAGCCAATTTGTAACATTCTTGTGTCTCCCTTGGGCATGCCTGAGTACCAACGAAAGGGTAGATCTGTTTGCATGATTTCCTTGGGGAATTAGAGTGGTAATGTTCTGAGGTCGCAAATACCATCTGATACCCTGGAAGGTTAGGTATTCAGATGGCACACTGTGAACTGGCTAGGAATTGGACCAACATACTCTGATGATATGTGTGGACTCAGTCCCCATATTCTGACGGTTATGTTGTCCGATACACAGTCGTCGTGATTCGTAGGAACCGTATGACATGGCACCACCAACGTTCTAGGTCAGGTACTTATTTAATGGGTCTCCTGAGTAGTTCTTACAGATGCTCCAGGCCCCTATTCACCTTATACGAAGACGTCTGTGGTGTTAGGGATTAATCCTCCTCAGCTAAATAGGAACCCCCTATTTTAAAGGACCACCCCACTATAGCTTTTCCCTTTTTTGACTTCCATTCATTAGATATGGCGCAATTAGCAGTGATTCCTATTAATTGCAGACAAGCTGTAAAAACAATGTTACAACAACAAGGGCTCCCTCTTACAAGGGGAGATGTTACCTTCTTGGTTGAGGTCCACAAAGCGTACAAAACAGAGGTATTCTTTTCATTGGTCACTTTTCCTGCAGTATATGCCAAAACACAAAACACTCCAGCTGTATTATCAGGCCAATATAGTCTATGACGATTTACAAATGCCATTGACATTTCAGGAATATACAAATTGGTTCCAAGGTGCCCTACCACATAATTAAACAATGTAAGACTGGGTCCTCTCAGAAATGAGAGAGCAACCCGGACAGTCCTAGCCTGCAATACACCATATCCAACAATCCCACCAGTAAATGTGTAGAGCTCTGTGCTTCAATTATTTTAAGTAACATAAAAGGGGAAGCAGCAGCATTGTTCCTGTTGCGGACCAGGAGCGCGAACTGCCAAAAATTATTGCTGAAACCTATACCTCTATAGCTCAAGATAATTTGGGAGCCAGACCAAAAAAGCCACAGCCTAAGGGTAATTCCGAAAAGGATAATACCAAACAGGCACCTGAGACTTCTAAAAACGCTGGGATATACAAAAAAGAAAGGAAAAACAAAAACACAGGGTGGATCTCCACAACCGGAGTTCACTGAAAAGCGTTATAACTTGCGTAACCGAGAATCAATTAAACAGTCTGACAGATATCAGCATAGTGATACACATCCTTCTAATTCCTTTCAGGACTCACCTGACAAACATTCGGGAGAGAGGAGGATGATCAAAGCGCAGACAAGAAGAGTATGTGAAACCAATAAAGGACTCACAACGCTCATCTGACATTATCATAAAAAAGGAAGAGAAACTTCCACCACAAAAAACCCAATTCAAAAAGAAGAAATTGGCAGATATTTCCACTAAACATGCCACACATATTGAAGACACTATTTCAGGACAAGTAGTGGGCACTGACAGCAGGGTAGAGTTCACGATAGTTCACCAGAATCTTCAAGAGTTTCTGGTTGCAAGAGCAACTAATGAATTTATTCAATTTGAAACACCAGATCAGCAGGTTAGCCCTCCCGGCAGACTGTATGATTTGGACATCATAAATTGAGGGCAATATACCGCGTACCATTAAAATAATTTTTGGGAAAAATTTAACAAATACTTATGACATTCCCTTGGCTGAAGTGAATTGGCCACCTAATTTTGTTAGGAATGTCCCACAAGGGGAAGATATAATAATACTGTCTTTCTCCGTCCTTGTCCCTGATGTTGTCAAACAAGCGTATGCCACGGTGTGGGCCCTTGCACAACCCCCATCATTATACTGCAACCATGTAGGCTGATATCAAGACTCACCTTATCTTGTTACACCTATATGGTCTAGCCCGCAAGTGCAACCACAGTACCCAATTAAGCATGAAGCTAAACGGACACTTAAAGAAATTCTGACACAACTAGGATATCAAGGCGTAATTGAGCCTTGTATCTCTCCGATGAACCTTTCTTTGTTTCCGGTAGTGAAACCAGATCATTCATACCATCTAGTCTTAGACTATAGACATTTAAACAGTCATACACACACATTTGCAGTACAACATTCACACAGTGCAGCACTAATGAACAGCTTGCAAAAAATACAAAACCACTTTGGACATTTCAAATGTCTTTTTCTGTCAAAATATAGTGCCTGAAAGCAGGGATCTAACCGCATTCACTGCTTTAGGGAGCCAGAAACAATTCTGTCAACTTCCTCAGCAGTGTAAGAACAGCCCTGGTCTGTTCTCCCACCAAGTAACATCAATTTTACATGAAATTGACTCAGAAGCATTGTCC
The DNA here is from genome assembly GCA_963921515.1 of Calotriton arnoldi. Lineage (NCBI taxonomy): Eukaryota > Metazoa > Chordata > Amphibia > Caudata > Salamandridae > Calotriton > Calotriton arnoldi. The sequence continues at coordinate 1,545,202 of CAWUFW010003094.1, forward strand.
TATTTCGATGACATGTACCTTATGGATGATGAATTAAACACACATCTAGCCAGAGTAGATCGCATAGTTTTGGGATTTGCTGAAAATGTCTACAAATTAAACTCCCCCCAAAAAAATCCTATATCAGTGCTCTATTTTTGGAATACGAATTGTCAAATAAATGCAAAAGTCTTTCACCTCATTTCCTAGAGAAATGTGCACCCCTACAACCACCAAATACAATAAAAAAGCTACAATCACTTTTACTTTGGTAGAACATAAATACCAAATTATGCACAAGGGGTAAAACTGTTCTATGAATTAATCTGTTCAGACTTTTCAAGCACACATTGGACACCAGAACATATACAGATTCTGAGAACACTGCAAACAGACATGCTTGCATCCAGACACTTACACACACGTGTCAACACAACAAACTTGGTGATCCGCATAATTGTGGGAGCCACTGGCTACACATGTCACTTTCAACGAAGGTGATACTGTACCGATTGCATATAAATCTCATTTTTATTCAAATGCTCACGACATTTTGCAACTACAGATAAAATACTCACTGCAGTTCAGACAGCGGTTATAAAGGAAAGATTGTTGGATCAGGGGAAACGTATAATTGTGCTTACTTCCATTCCAGACTTAGAGGCTGTCACAAAGGCTAGTGTTCATAACGCGAAAGCCTTACATCCTAGATGTACACAGTGGGCCACCTCCTTAACAGCTACTGATGTTGACTATGTCTTTGGTCCTAATTTACAAACACAACAATTCCTCCAATATGAACAAAAATACCCTGTGCCCAGTGACGTTTTGCCTCTTGACCAGTATGACTACATTGTACATACTGATGGTTCAGCCCAGCCCGCTGTTGGAACTAAACAGCAATACTCATCAGCCTGTGCTGCAGTGCACAGGGTCATGAGGTATGAAGAATTCCATCCTCAGAAAACCTTTACACAATCTCTAGGGGATTGTACTGCCCAGCTGGCTGAACTCAAAGCTCTAATTCTGGCACTAGAAAATACCGGCCCTGACTTCCCCACACTCAGTGTGTGGTTTGTATTACTGTGCTCAGTATTTTAATGAGCATTTACATTATTGGCACTTAAATGGATTCAGAGATTCAAAAGATAACGCTATCAAGCATAAATTGCTTTGGGGGAAGGTGGCACATCTCAAAGAAGGTTTGCCATGGGCTCATGAAATTCATACATTGAGTCACCAATGTGTTGGAATAACCATTGCAGGGAATTCACTGACTGATGAAGCCACAAAAGCAGCGGTTCAGGCTGCTGTGGTAGCAGCAATTACTTGTTCACATACAAGAGTGGATTGTGACATCATGGTAGCTGTCAATTCTTCACGCACTGACACACCATTACCCAAACAATTTCCAGCAAAATACTCCTATTAACTGAGGGCCCAAAACATACCTTTTGCTCATATTCCCGGAGTGGGGGATCGAGTGATACCAAATCAAGACCACAGGCTGGAACTAATCATAGCTGCTTGTGCGGGGTTAGCTTCTGCTCATGCTGGTGTGGTGGCTGAAGTTTCCTTACTAAGAAACTCTATTGGTGGAATGGTCTCTTCAAACATACCAAACAATATGTCTTTAGCTGTGACATTTGTCAGCAAATTAAAAGTTCCACCGCAGCTTGCCCACCGCAGACACTTCTCTTAGTCTCAAACAAACCATTGGCATGTGTCTATCTTGACAACTGCAGACCTCTAAATTTGGATGGTTCATTTAAATGTATTCTATTGCCAGTAGGTTCATGTTCTAGATTTCTATGGGTGTGGCCACAGCGCTCGACTGATGCTGGAACTGTTATTAAAGATCTGCAAGTCTTTAAAAGGACACATGCAGCAGCTGCATTCCACTCGGACCAGGGGCCAGCGTTTGCCTCTAGGGATTACCGAGATACCATGGGAACCCTGGGTGTGGCTGTGCATTATTCCTTCCTCCTCACCCTGAGGGAAAATCAATAGTGGAAAGGAAGAACCGTGACTTAAAGCAGTCTTTAACAGCTAGAGTATTAGGTTTAGGTTGTAGTTGGGTGCACGGGACTGGAGCAACAATATCATCTTTTATGGGCGGTACATAGACAATGTACTGCTGATATGGAATTGAAGGATTGAAGATCTCCTTGCTTATTATTGTTATCTCAACAAGAATCGGTTTAATGTGAGATTAGCCATCACATATTCTAAACAAGAAATTGACTTTCTAGACTTGCGACTATATGTGGATCAAAACACTATACAGAGTGATATATTTAGGAAACAGACATCCTGTAATAGTGTTTTGCATGCCACAAGTGCCCATCTCAGAACAACTATAAAGGCCATGGGAAAATGGTCAGAGCCAGACGCAATTGCAATCAAGATTCGAACTTCATTAAGAATGTGAAGAAAATAAAACAGGATTTTAAAGAGAGGGGGTATGATGATGGTTGCCTAAATGAGGCCGAGACTAGAGTAAAGAAATTGGACAGAAAATCAATTCTTGTCCAAAAACAACAGAAGATCAATAAAAAGGAGCAAGAAAAAGAAATCATGCTTATAACACAACGTAATATATACATTAACCACATCTATAACATCTTAAGGAAGAACTGGCACTTACTTAATTCCAATTTCTTGCCAGATGGTACTGTAAAAAGTAAACCGAAAGTAATATATCGCAGAGGTAACACTCTAAGAAATAAATTGTGCCCAAGTTGTAATAACTAGAAAAGAATCCCAAAAACATTCCAGAGAAACCCTTAGGGTTCCACACATGCGGCAATTGTTGCATATGCCATTTGGGACGGAAAATGACTACATTTAAATACAATACCCATAAGGAATATGTAATGAATTCCTTTATAAATTGCAATACCACGTTTACCATCTACATAGTGGGATGTACGTGCCATCAAATATATGATGGGAGCAATAGTCGAAGTTTAAAACTTCGTACACAGGAACATGTCAGAGCCATTAAACACAAAGATGAAAAATATCCAATTGCTGTACACATACATCAGACACATCCAATGGACACAAAAATTTGGTTCGACACGACTGAACATGTGACCACGAATATAAGAGGTGGTAATAGGCAACTTGCTTTAAGACGGGCGGAGGCCAGATGGATCTGCCGCTTAAGAATAATATCAGAATGTCTTAACTTGAACAATGAGTTCCACTACTTTCTGTAACAAGATCTAGAATGTATAATATCTAGAGGCTTTGATGAAAGTGGAGGATAGGGGAATCCGCTGTTTGCAATAAAATACCTTTATTCAAATTCAATTCTAAATTCACACTTATATTCCTTCTATCCTGTATCTCGATTTGATACTATTGATGCTATCTCAAATTGTCATTGAACAAATTCCATCATCATGCCAATTGGGAACTCTAAACTCTCTGGCCTTGACTGGTAGGTCGCTCCCCCACCACACAGCTCCGACTGTGTGCCCTGCTGCTGCCCCTGATTGTGCTCGTTTTTTTCCTTTCTGTGCCCCCTTGCTGCCCCTGATTGTGCTCGTTTTTTCCTTTCTGTGCCCCCTTGCTGCCCCTGATTGTGATCGTTTTTTCCTTTCTGTGCCCCCTTGCTGCCCCTGATTGTGATCGTTTTTTCCTTTCTGTGCCCCCTTGCTGCCCCTGATTGTGCTCGTTTTTTCCTTTCTGTGCCCCCTTGCTGCCCCTGATTGTGCTCGTTTTTTCCTTTCTGTGCCCCCTTGCTGCCCCTGATTGTGATCGTTTTTTCCTTTCTGTGCCCCCTTGCTGCCCCTGATTGTGATCGTTTTTTCCTTTCTGTGCCCCCTTGCTGCCCCTTATTGTGATCGTTTTTTTTTCCTTTCTGTGCCCCTTGCTGCCCCTGATTGTGATCGTTTTTCCTTTCTGTGCCCCCTTGCTGCCCCTGATTGTGATCGTTTTTTCCTTTCTGTGCCCCCTTGCTGCCCCTGATTGTGATCGTTTTTTCCTTTCTGTGCCCCCTTGCTGCCCCTGATTGTGATCGTTTTTTCCTTTCTGTGCCTGTTTCCCGCCGCTGCGCCCCTGCGGCCCCGCCCCCTCACTGCCCATTCACTGCCCCATTTCCTGCTCCCCCCCCCCCCCCCCCCATTTAGGGCGGCCGCTGCGCGGCCGCGCCGCTGGCGCGCCGAAGGCGCGCCTAAGGCAAGCTCCGTCTGCGCCCGTCCGCGCCGTGGCCACGCCCAGCGCCAGACCCCCTGGTCCGGGCATCCCCGCGCCCGCCACATCAACAGACGCCGATACGACGCCAGCACCCTCCACGCACTCAACCCCGGAAAAGATCACGCCTGCTACCAGGCCACCCCGAAGCGCACCCAAGGGCCCTTCACCTGCCGGAACTGCAGCTTCGCCAGCACCCGCCCCGCCAAACCACCGCCCAGGAAAGAACCCAACTACCTCAGATGCATCCTCCTCAACACCCGCTCCGCCCGCAAACACGCCATCGAACTCTGGGACCTTCTCGACTCAACCTCCCCAGACGTCGCATTCCTGACGGAGACCTGGCTGAATCCCGCTTCAGCCCCCGACATCGCCATTGCCATCCCGGACGGATACAAGATCACCCGCAGGGACCGCACCGTCGGAGGAGGCATCGCCATCGTCCACAGGAACACCCTCAGAGTCTCAACCAACACCGACGACACCCTCAGCACCGCCGAACACATGCACTTCCAGATCCACACCGATCCCAACACCACCCTCAGAGGAACCCTCATCTACAGACCCCCGGACCCCGACCACAGTTCAGCGATTCCATCGCTGACTTCGTCAGCACACACGCCATCGCCTCCACGGACTACATCCTCCTCGGGGACCTGAACTTCCACCTCGAGAACAACAAGGACACCAACTCCACCACCCTGATCGACAACCTCGCCACCCTCGGACTCAGACAGCTCGTGACTACACCCACCCACGCCGCCGGCCACACGCTAGACTCCATCTTTTCCGCAAGCCCACACGTCTCCTTCAACCACACCTCCGAACCCCACTGGACTGACCACCACTGCATCCACTTCACCTACAGGAAGCCCACCACGCACCACCGCCCCGAACAAATGCCTCGCCGCTGCTGGAGCAGAGTCACGGAAGACCAGCTAACCACAACCCTCGCCCTGAGCCCACCCGCCGAACCCTCCGACCCCGACACCGCCGCCCGCAAGCTCAGACAGTGGATCGACGACTGCGCCAACACCCTCGCCCCGCTCAAGAATCCGCCCAACAGCCACACCAGCAAGAAAGCCACCTGGTTCACCGAAGACCTCCAGGCCTCCAAACAAACATGCCGAAAACTGGAGAAAATCTGGCTCCACGAACGGACAGCTACGCCGCCCACAAGAGCGCCACCCGCAATCACCATCACCTCATCAGATCCGCCAAAAGGGCCTCACTCAAAGACCGCCTAGACAACAACGCACACAACAGCAAAGAGCTCTTCAACATCGTGAAGGAACTCTCCAACCCCAGCTCCAACACCAACGACATCCAGCCGTCGCAAGACCTGTGCGACTCACTGGCCACCTCCTTCCACCGCAAAATCGCCGACATCCATGACAGCTTCAACACCACGACCGCCCCGGCAACCACCGAGACCACTGCCCCCACAACCACCAACCGCCTGCTCTCCTGGACCAACATCAACGACGAGGACACCAGCGAGATCATGAACAGCATCCACTCCGGTTCACCGCTAGACCCGTGCCCTCACCACATCTTCAACAAAGCCAGTACAGCCATCGCGCCCCATCTCCGGAAAATAATCAACATCTCCTTCGAGACAGCAACCTTCCCGGAAAGCTGGAAGCACGCCGAGATCACCGCCTTACTCAAGAAACCCAAGGCAGACCCCAAGGACCTCAAGAACTTCCGACCCATCTCTCTGCTCCCGTTCCCCGCGAAGGTCACCGAGAAAATCGTCAACAAACAACTGACCCGCTACCTCGAGGAGAACAACATCCTGGACCCTTCCCAGTCCGGCTTCCGCAGCAACCACAGCACCGAAACCGCCCTCATCGCCGCCACCGATGACATCAGGACCCTGCTAGACAACGGAGAAACAGCAGCCCTCATCCTCCTGGACCTATCAGCCGCCTTCGACACGGTCTGCCACCACACACTACGAACACGCCTTCACGACGCCGGGATCCAAGAGAAGGCCCTGGACTGGACCACATCCTTCCTTTCCGGCAGAACACAAAGCGTCCGCCTCGCCCCCTTCCGATCCAAGGCCACCAAGATCATCTGCGGCGTACCCCAAGGCTCCTCCCTCAGCCCAACGCTGTTCAACATCTACATGGCACCCCTCGCCCACGTCGCCCGACAGCACAACCTCAACATCATCTCCTACGCCGACGACACCCAGCTGATCCTCTCCCTCACCAAAGACCCTCACACCGCCAAAGCCCACCTCCACGAAGGAATGAAGGCCGTCGCCGAATGGATGAGGACCAGCCGCCTGAAGCTGAACTCGGACAAGACGGAGGTCCTCATCCTTGGTTCCAACCCTTCAGCCTGGGACGACTCCTGGTGGCCAAGATCACTGGGAACAGCCCCGCCACCCACCGACCACGTACGCAACCTAGGGGTCATCCTCGACCCCACCCTCTCCATGACTAAGCAGGTCAACGCCGTTTCCTCATCCTGCTTCAACATCCTCCGAATGCTCCGCAGGATCTTCAAGTGGATCCCCACCGAAACAAGAAAAACAGTCACCCAGGCCCTCGTCACCAGCAGGCTGGACTACGGAAACGCCCTCTACGCAGGAACGACGGCTAAGCTCCTGAGACGGTTGCAACGCATCCAGAACGCCTCTGCACGTCTTATCCTCGACATCCCCCGACGCAGCCACATCACACCCCACCTGAGAGACCTGCACTGGCTCCCTGTCAACAAGAGGATAACCTTCAAGCTCCTCACCCACGCACACAAAGCACTCCACAACTCCGGACCAGCCTACCTCTACAGATGACTCAGCTTCTACACCCCCACCCGCCAGCTCCGCTCGACCAGCCTCGCCCTCGCCACAGTCCCCCGCATCCAGAAAACGACCGCCGGCGGCAGATCCTTCTCCCATCTCGCCGCCAAGACCTGGAACACCCTCCCCACCAACCTCCGACAGACCCAAGACCTACTGGCCTTCAGAAGACTCCTCAAGACCTGGCTCTTCGATCAGTAGCAGCACCACCCCCCTCTTCCCCCAGCGCCTTGAGACCCTCGCGGGTATGTAGTGCGCTTTATAAGTGACATGATTGATTGATTGATTGATTGGCCCCAATTACACGACTATACCATCTTGCAATAAATGTAATGGACTGTCATTCATGCAAGGATGATGGTATCCAAATTCAATTCTAAATCTACACATATTCCTTCTATCCTGTATCTTGATTTGATACTATTGATGATATCTTAAATTGTTATTGAACAAATTTCATCATCATGCCAATTGGGAACTAACAATTTTCTGGCCCGATTGGCACGATTATACCATCTTTTAGCACATTTAATAGACCGTCACTCATGCAAGGATGATGTTTATGATAATCTATATACATTGCAACAACAAAAAACAGCTCCCATGGTGGGTTTCCATTGACCAGCTGTTTTGTTAGATAAGTCTTCCCTTTTTTCCTGGATATTGTTATTATATATACAACCATGGCTCTGAGTATCTGATTTGAAATACAAAGGATGAAGCCTTGACAGACTTAGAAATTTAGCATTTGCAGACACACTCTAAGATAGCGCCCACAATATTTCTCAGGAGAGTGACCAAGTTTTGAACTATTTTGGCATCAGCACCAATAGATAGCTGTTTACGAGATATTGTTCAGCAGTCTTTTACCGCACTAATCACACTCTCTTATTTAATGTGATATTCATTTCCATACATACAACAGAGGTTCATGAATTCTGCCGAAAAGCGGGATGAGTGATTCCAGGTAGACAAGCAATTAAATACAACAGCTCCCTTAAAAGATGGCGCTTACGGTATCCTCTGTGGAGGGAACCGCGTATGATTGCCTATGTAATAACATTCATTGGCCCGTTACCCAGCTGACCATGTATTTTTATCTTTTGGACATCAATCGTAAGTGGGAAACAACCTCTAGAACGCATGCATTACATCGCATGCCATTAGATTGCGGTTTTTACAACGAAAGTCGTTACAACGACTTGCACTGGAGGGCGCTATAGGACAAGGAGTAGTTTAAATTACTATCCAACACCTTTCCTACTGTACGTAGGCTGGAGTTGGAATAGTAAATTAAACTACTCCTAAGTCCAGCGCCCTCCAACGCAAGTCGTTGTAACGACTTGCGTTGTTAAAACCGCGATCTAATGGCATGCGATGTAATGCATGCGTGGTATCGTCATACATCCATCGTAAGCACACCGCAGAGGTTTTTAGATTTTATTTTTGCAAATAGGGAGAAGTGAATTTTGAGAAATGTATCAAACAATCAGACGAATCCATGTTTAAACATGGCACCTGCGATGTCTTTACGTTTTAGCGACCTTACACTGAATTGGGATCAGGTGTGTCGGCACAAGCGGGCTATTTAAACTAAGCCATCACACTGACTCGGTTTGCATCCTGCTGCACAACATACATGACTCTATGTTCCAGAGCACTCATACTCCTTAAAATGTGACCATGCAGCACATTTAATGCCCATATTGGGACATCTGTATTTACTTACCACACATTATGTTGCTTTAAATTGTGCCACATAACTTGCATGTTGGATTTTGAACCAAATTATTTTCGGCGTACGCCGTAGTTTGAACTTAGTATATTGGAGTACTCACCTTTGTGCGAGTACATAATACTCTTAACACTCACAGATGTCATTTGTGCTCTTTAGTGATGGAACTTTAATATTTTAAAGATTGCAGAGACCTTTAGGATCTGGCCTCATAATAATAATGTTTGGCATACCCTGTTATTTTTTAACTATGATACAGGTTGTATATATCTGGCTTTGGATTAGATTCCGTTTGATGGACATTATAGCATTTGTACTTTGAAAAGCATAAGTATATAACATCTGTTATGTCTACAAAATAAGGTTAATTACATCTTTCCAAATATGCAACTTTGTTGCTTTAAAAGTTACAGAAGTATCTAGAGCTTTGGAGGACCTGCACCTTGGGTACACAAATTCGCAACACCTTATGTACTTGAAAAGTGATTTCACTACCCATTTGTTGTGTAATACTGTTACGTTACTTAATGTTATTTTTTTATTTTGCTCAATATAACGATCACAGCCCTGACTGAGAACAGGAATAATTTCAATCTTGGAAGTAGGCATGCGATACTGGCCGCATTTCATCCAAAGCTCGCTTTATTCACCTGTGAAATTGTATTGTGGCTTTAGTTACGCCACAGACCAGTGAGATGCGCTTTGCTCTCCAATAGGTCACAGGATAAATATTAGTGAGCCATGGTGGAATTTTCTATGCTAAATAAAAAGCGGTCCCCTGTAAGAACCCATACAGATTCGACAGGTATGAATTCAAAAAATATAAAAAAATCTTTCACTGTTTCCTTCCTTGAAGTGACTAGTTTACATTAATACAATTCAATTGATAAACTCTGAACAACGGTTTCCTTAAATTTTCTATAGGATTTAAGAAATAAACCATGCTTCATGAAAATTGATAAAACACATGTGGACTTACTATCTTTAATAAGAACAGCTCACAATGAAGGTATGTGGATATCCGTTAGTGTATAAATAGAATTGGCTCGATCTATGTAGTATAAATAATTCCATCTTATATAAATAATTTTTTTTTAAATGTGAAAATACTTACAGCATTAGGCACTTCAAAATATGTTTCTATTAACAGAGGATAAACTGATATAAATCATGGTGTCTAAACTGAAATTATCATAGCTAACTATTGCTTAGGCTGTTCAATTGTTGTTGAAGTTAATGCAACCATGTTGTCTGCGCTCATGATTTGGAACACAAAATTTACAGTCTCACAACGTAATGTGTTTTTAAGTGTTATTTGTTTAATGTATTGATGATTGGCATTGTATGTATATATTGTAAATAGTTCTTTCTTTTTTGTATTTATATGTATTTTGTATCCCTGAAGAAGTCCCTTAGGACGAAACGCGTTGGCTACTGTGGCCTTCAATTTTAATGGAAAAATAATTTGAAAAAGAATAAAGAGTTTTCCACACAACATACTTATTGAAGAATATGAATGTTCTTAAATTGTATACACCATGAGCTCTGTGTTGAATGGTCATGAGTGAAAAACAACAAGGTTTTCCACAAAAAAAGGGTGCTGAACCACATTAATTGATTCATGATGAAAAAAAAAAAAATCTTTTGAAAGTTAAAAGGGGTTGAACTTTCGGTTCTGTGCACCTTATAAGTGTTTAATTACCTTTCCCACTGTAGTGTTAAGTGCGGTAGAATTTTGCCTCAACCTCTTTTGTTTATTTTTCTTGGGTTCATCACTTGTATGGAGTCCAGAAAGCTTTAAATAATTTGCCTAGAAGATTTTTGTGCAGCCGGACCCCCTACGAGGTCCTCTTCGGCATCCAGATGTACGTTTCAGACCTTAATAATCCTGGCACAGTGACAGCAGATACGCCTATTGACATCAATGAACATTTGGCTGTCTTACAGGAACTACAAGACGTCCAAGATGAGTGCTCAAATGAAACTACTAAATGTTCTGCCACTGGAGAAGTGACGGAGCAGCCAGCAATTCCTGTCTGGATTCAAAAAATTGGGGATCTAGTTTGAGAGAAGATTACCGAAAAGAAGGAGTTTGGCCCATCATACAGAGCACCTGTGCCAGTCCTTGGCAAAACTGTGATTTTGCCACCTGTTGCTAGTTGTTAAAAGAAACAATTTGTGTCCATTGACCATATCAAACCACACCATGTCGCAGCCCTATACAGTAGGCCACAAGAGCTCCTGGGTAGTTACCTGTTATGTTCCCGGGTTAGGCCCATGCAGTGAAGCGGCTTATTTCTTACATTGTCCTATGTTTCATAATAACATTTCAGCTGTGACCTTTTGCACACATTTGCGTGCACGACAACCTTGGATTCGTTTCTCTGAAACTACATTGTTTACACATCTAGCTTCGCACAACATTATCACGATGCCTCGAACATCATGTACAAGACCTTTTTACGCACTAGGTACAAATGTCGTTCTATCTTCATCCATGCGGCGACAGAGCTATCTATATATCCATAACTTCGTTAATCTACACGTACATCGCAAGGCTGCTTTCTATTGTTAATAATGAGCATCCTGATAGACTAGCAGAGGAGGCACTTCAGCTATCATCGAGGGTCCCTGCATGCTGAGACTTCACCACGCAGCAGTTTGACATCTCCGTGAGGGGGTGTCCAGTTTGTGATCAAGACGGGCTCTTACATTCTCTCCTGCCAGATAATGGGGCTGGATCATCCCTTGAGGGGATTCTTTGCTTTACACCCACACACCCTCTAGGTACACTTAGAGTAAGTAGGGTTTTGCATAGTAGGAGTACGCCAGATTACTACCGTGTTTATATGCCTGCATATATACACTGTTTTAGCACCATAGTAGAACTGTATCTACTATTTACGCTCTTGGTGCTTGTAATCACTTTCATCTGCTTCTGCCAAATGATTATCGCAGTACATGTATTCTATGCAAGAATAACCTTGGTTCAATAAATATATTGAAAACTATACTTCTCTGAGCTCAAGTAAGCACGAGGGACTGAGCAAAAGGTTCTGACCTGTTTCCACGATCCCTGAGGGTTTAGGGTTGTCATGTGCAGTGGTTGCCGGAAACTATTCGCTCCCTGGTAAGGTTAGAGGGGCTTACAGTGGCACTGTGAGCTAGCTGGTCTATAGACCAACATATCCTGCGGGGGTGCCCGGATAAGTCTAAGCACCTTGCCCAAAGTTTATGTTGTCCAACAAATGTGCAGATCCTACGGATTGGTAGGAACTACATGACATGGCGCCGCCAACGTTAGTTGAGTTCTTATTCAACAGTCTACCTGAGTAGTTCAGTTGTGCTTTTCTCAGAGAGCCCTACTCACCTCCAAACCGGAGACGTCCCTGGTGGGAAGGAAAATCTGCCTCAGCTGAGTAGGTGTACCCTATGTATTGGCAGTAGGTTATTCGAGCTTGTAGGATAACATTTTCCCACTTTGTGCTAACCCTATCTCCATAAATTAATTTACAAAATTTCTTCTCTCTCTACAATGTCCGTAAACGGAGATAACGGGGATAATAATGAAGATCAAGAAGTTAGACTATACATTACAGAAAATTGCAGACATGCAGTTACTATGAAATTATTACATTACGGCCTCCCGGCAACGGGAGGGGACGTAACCTTCGTGGTTGAGGCACACGAAGCATTCAGAACAGAGGTATTCTACTCCTGGGTTAAGTTCCTGGCTGTGGATACACGTCCACAATTGTTTCACACTAACATTGAGGATGAAACACCAGAGGAATACTTTCCATATGTGGACATAGAAATTCCATTAACCACCAAGAACACATAAGTTGGTTTAAAGGCGCCCTCCCCCATACCGTAGAAAATGTGAGACTTAGTCCACTCAGTAAAGAAGGAGTGACTTGGCCGGTCCTAGCTGCTTATACACCACATCCTAATCTTGATAATTTAAATGCAGCAGAAATAACAATACTACACAAAGATCTAGTAAAAATGTACAGAAACTTCACGCAGTTCATTATGTGAACACTCACAGTTAACCCTGCGTGGACTGCTCAGGCTGCACAACCTCAATTGGATGCTACGGATATCAGCCCTCAAACGCTGAATGCCGTTATGGGAAAAGTTCCTACCAGTCGGGAGCAAATTCCCTTCTGGATAGCACAGAAAACAAGTCAGCTGGAAGCAGTTTTTCCCCATACAGGACCGCAGGACAAACACAGAATATTAAAAATTTGCTTGCCGATGGGGATGGCTCCCCCGGTGGAAGATTGTACCACTTGGGCTACAGTCTTTGCTGCAGTTTACACCAGAACTCATGGTACCTCTTCAATAGCAGTTTTACCTGATGTACTTAAAAAAGTACAGAATGAGTATGGGGCAGGACCTGCCCTGAATTTGGGGATGAAACTGATGAGCAACTTTGCCGCGGTATCAACCATTATGTTAAGTAACATAAAAGGAATTACCTAGAATTATTGAAGAAACCTATGCTACGCTAGGCAGAGATAATTTGGGAGCCAGGCCAGGGAAACCACAGGTTAAGAATAATTCTAAAAAGGATAACTCGAAGCAAGCACTTGATTCTTCGACAAAGAAATGGGACAATAAATAATAAAATAGTAAACAAAATAAGACACAGTCAAGGGTTGGTCTCCTCAGCAGAAATCCACTGATAAAAAATAAAATTTAAGAAAACGTGATAATATTAGAACACCTGACAGGTATCAGGATACTGATACACGTTCCTCTCGTTCTTTTCAGGATTCATCCGATACGCGTTCGGAGCGAGGTGGACGGTCAGAGCGCAGATTCGAAAAGCATGTGAAGCCGAAAAGGGAAACACATCGCACTTCAGTCTACATCCTTAAAGAGGACAAACCAAAGACTCAAATACCTCAATTCAAAAAGATGAAGGTAGCTGGGATTAAAATAAGACATGCCCAGGCTGCTGAGGACTCTGCTTCCGAACGGGGAATGGGCACTGACGATGCTGGACAGCACGGCAGAAGTCACAATAGCTCGCCAGAACCTGATGGATTATCTGGTGGTAGTAGCGCTGAATGAGCATACCACGGTGGAAACACCTGATACAAGGGCAAGTGTCCCACATCGTTTATACAAAATAACGCTCCAAATGGAGGGGGACATACCCAGGAATATCAAGGCTCTTTTTTGGGAGAACCTGACATATGGTTACGACATTCTCTTGGCTGAAAAGGATTGGCCACCTGAGTTCGTAATGGAATACCCACTGGGAGAAACTGTAATTTTACCTGCTTTCTCTGACCTCGTTCCAGAATCAGTTAAACATTCATACGCCAAGGAGTGGGCGTTAGCGCTAGCTCCTGCACTTTACTGAAATCATGTTGGGTGGGATGATGAGTCTCCTCATCATGAAATCCTATTAAAATCAGTTCCTCAACCCCAGGGACAGTATCCAATAAAACATGAAGCTAAAAAACATGTTAGGGAATTCCTAGAACAACTTGAATACCAGCGTGTAATAGCAAATTGCACCTCGCCCTCGAATAATCCCATGTTTCCGAAATGAAACTGGACAATTCATACCATCTGGTCTTAGACTACAGACATTTGAACACTTCTACATGCACCTTTGGAGTACAAAATGCACATAGTGTCGCACTAATGAATAACATTGTGCGAAAGAAATACAAAACAACACTAGATATCTCAAATGGATTCTTCTGCCAGAATATAGTGCCTGGAAGCAGATATTTGACCACATTTTCAGCGCTAGGCTCACAGCGATAATTTTGCTGTTTACCTTAAGGGTATAAGAACAGCCCTGGGCTGTTTTCAGCCAGGGTAACAGAGTTACTTCAAACTTTTGATGAGGAGGCATCGTCCTATGTAGATGATATTTATCTGATGGACGATGAATTCATGGAATACTTGGCTAGAGTGAACCACATAATTCTTGTGTTCGTTCACCTGGGTTACAAATTAAATTTAAAAAAAATCATAAATTGCCCATCTCAATGACCTATTTCTGGGATATGAGTTGTCGAGTGAAGTAAAAAGCCTGGAAGCACATGTTTTTTAGAAAAAATGTGCACTGCTTCAACCTCCAACAACTCTGAAAAGACTACAATCCCTTTTAGGGTTTTTAAATTTTGGCAGAACATACATTTTAGATTATGCAGAATGAGTAAAACCATTCTACGACTTGATCAGACCTGATTTTTCAATTAACCATTGGACACAGGAACACACAAACATTTTAAATTCTGCGCAAGCTGATATGATAGCTTTCAAACATTTGCACACACGTGTAAACATAACTAACCTGGTGATCCGTGTAGTCCCTGGCCCTTTCGGGTACACCTATATCACTTTCAATTAAGGTGATACGGTACCTATTGCATATCCCTGGACCTATCGGGTACACCTATATCACTTTCAATTAAGGTGATACGGTACCTATTGCATACAAACCACATTTGTACACAAACGCTGAAATGCATTTTGCACCCACTGAGAAAATACTCCTAGTGGTACAGACTGCTGTAGTGAGAGACTGAGCACTGGGTCAGGGTAAGCGAATTATTGTCGTTACCCCAGTACCGACCCTAGAGGCCGTTACTAAAGCAAGCATTACATCCAAGATGGATTCAATGGGCTAACTCTCTCACTGCAACAGATGTAGACTACAGATTCGATTCTACACTACAAACACAGGCATTCCTGCAGTACGAAGAAGAATATTCTCTGCCAAATTAAATAATGCCTCTAGATCGATGAATACATCATTTATACCGATGGATCTGCTCAGCCTGCTGTAGGGACACGACACCAATATTCTGCAGCATGCGCAATCGTAAAGGTGTGCATGCATGACGGAAAGTTCGGTCCTGAAAAAACACACATTCAGTCTCTAGGGGACTGTACAGCGCAGCTGGCAGAACTCAAAGCCCTGATACTGACACTACAAAGTACAGATCCCGAATTCCCCACACTTATAGTGATTGATTCATACTACTGTGTCCAGTCCTATAATGAATATCTTCACTATTGGGGCCAGAATGGATTTCGAGATTCCAAGGGTTGTCGAAGGTACTGTCAAAGGTACTAGAACTGTACTTCTTCCGCCTCTTGCCAGTCGCAGAGACACAAGGTTTGTCTCTATTGATCTGATCAAACCACACTATGTGGCCAATTCTCAACAGTAGGCCACGTGAGCTCCTGTAGCCGTCGCACTCCACTCGCTACCATTCAGAAAGTTCAGATGGAAGCTTCAATAGCTACAGAAGATTCCCCTCTGCAAAGAGGAGCTGTAAACAACAATGAAGTTATGCTTCTTCCTGTTGAAACAACTATATGACTGTACAGTCAACAAGTACAGAAATCTCAATTTGGAAAATTGACGATGCCTATGTGAATATGCCACAGATCGAGTCATCTCCCAGTTCTACAAAACCTGCTAAGCTACCAAAAATAGACCGGACGGCATCTGGCTACTTCGTGCATTATAATGACTTCTCATCAGATTCAAGTGAACCTGAACTGCCACTACCGCCTCTCCCTTTCAAGCTACGAATGCATGTCCTCTATCTTTGGCTGGAAAATACATACTTTGTTGCTCCATGGATATATCTCTGGATTACAATTGGATTACTTCTCCTGGTCCTTTGGATTGGTTTGGCAATTGTCTTTTTCCTGCTCCTGAATGGACACTATCTCCCAGGATGCTCTGTAGCACAACTTGTGAACTTGGTTATGAAACCACATGCATCATCTCACTGTGAACTAAGGGACCTGTCCCTGGTAAACATTACAGCAGTTCCTGTTACAGAAGGAATAGTGTGGGACAGGGTATCATATGATGTGTATGGTCCTACTGAACGTTTTCAAATTCCATATTTGTTTAAAATTTCTTTAAATGATATCACCTCTAGTACTTTCTCTGATGATTGGGACATTGAAACTGTGCACAATCTGCTTGCAGATCTAGAGCAATCGGCTGCATTTTCTAATGATGGATTGTATGATGGTACATCTAATTTTGGAGACATGTTTTGTTATCAACATTATGGTCACCATTTCTTACACAAAGCTAGTATTTCACGTGCTGTTTACAATTACACTCAATGGGAATACTGCCCAACACCGCCAAAAGGTAGTTCAAAAACCTTTGCACAAAAGCTTGCTTATTTTTCTGGTTTGACACATAAGACCCAGCCTCTTAGGCTTGCATTGACACCGGCAAAGAAAACATGCTAATAAACACCAAGCTGATATACTCTGCTTCCTTTATTTTCCAACTGTCTGTACAGGGTTTTGACTTTTGGAAAGACACCATAGACACAAATCTGTCTGGGGGACAAAAGATTGACAGGTTCAGGGAACTGAGGCCTTATTTAGAGCGTGCTTCATACCACGTCAAATGATTTTCCAGAATAAAACAGTGCAACAACCTTCCTGTTTTGGGTTGGCAAAAATGAAGGATTTGAACACACCTCGTATTCCCGCATTCTTACGTTTTGAGAACTGGCAGCACTTAACACACTTCATTGAGGATGCGCTAGATACCATGATACGTAATGGTTCATTTAATTCATCAGACCCCAATTGGAAGATATGTTTAGTTTGGCCAGTGGACACAAATGTGTGTCAATCTAGATTCCTGGGCAACACAGAAGGGTTTAGAATCAATAGGCCTGATCAGCAATATATACAAACATAACACTCTGGTGTGGTGACATCATATAGTGTTGGGAAGTTGTGCCTCAATTGGCTAAAAACCTCAACACTTTCCCAGGTGAAGCAACACTTGTCCCTTCTTTCTGATGATATGGATCTCAGGTATTTTCTCTTAGGTCCCCGGAACCCACGTCAAAAGCACTTCTTGTATGGAATATAGAACGAGCTGTGGGAAATTTCTCAACTGGAAGCTGCTGAGAGATTGCGCAAGATCGACAGGGTTAATTTAGAAAAGACTTTGACTGTGGTTGACAATGGTATGACCACATTATCATCTAGAATTTATTAACTGGGCAACATCGTGTCTTCTGCAATTGACATTATACAGCAAGACATGTCTATTTTACAGCATGGACAGTCACAATTACGATCCATTGTAATACTGAGCTGGCATTGCAAATACTACGCTCTGGCAACGTGCCATGGGGTGACATCAATAGTACAAGTCTGTTTTCTGCATATGATTTGACAGATAGTAATGGCACGCAGAGATGCAAAATATACCATGTTGCACATTGAAAAATTAGACCAATTACCTTTTACTGTGGCTGACATACCATCCACAGGCTGGATAATCCATGGTTACATTACCCTAGTGGTCACGACTTTCCAATTCCAATATTGTCTCCAATACCAACAGGTAGGCAGATACGAAGCGCTAGGAGAAGTTTAAGTGCATGAGTACTGGGAATTACCATTCAGATTTAGTTGCAGGAATGGGGACACAGAAGTTTTCCTTAGTGGTTCTGACTGTGAGCATGCTTTAAGTGGGTCCTTAATATGCAAAGACATATCTCTTCATGGAGCATGCAATGCTTCAGTTGCAAACTTGTCTTGTTATCTGAAGGGTTCCCCAGCTGCTGTGATTCATCCCGTTTTCAAGCTGCTCTCGAATGTGAGCTATTTGATGCTGAATGATCAAGGTTGCTGTGGAATGGAACCGGGCGACGCTTATGTGGTGATGGTTAATTCCATAGTCACTTGTTGCACACAAGTACTGTTTCCACCTGCCTGCACAGTTAGGGAGGCAACGCTATGGCCTTCGATAAATGTTTCCAACATATGCTTTGACTCTCTGAGCAAGCTGAAAGCCATGCTTTTTCAGAAGGATGTGGCCTTAACTTCTGCCAGAGAGACTTTTGATCTCCAGGTTGCAAGGTCCACATCTGAGATACAAACACTACTCCACACTAACTTCCCACTGCATTTTGGGGAGCTGGTTCACTGTATCTTTAACATGTCTGATATGAAGGGAATAGTGCACATTTTTAAATGTATCGGCTCTGGACTGGTTAGCATCTTTCAGACGATTTTTAGAGTTATACCATCTTTCATGCACTCTGTGTTGGGAAGTGTTTTTGGAGGGCTCCCGCTTGTCCTGCTACTTGTGACGGGAATCCTGATTTTTTATTTTTCTGCTCCGTAATGGACGTCCCAGTTAAGCCTGGAATGGAGACAGCACTGCTTGTGCAGCAGTGCTGTGAGCGCATGGTACACTGCTTTGGCACACCTCGGCTTCGAGAACTAAATGAGAACTAGTTCTTGTCCTCGAGGCCTGTTTGGCTTCACTGCATACAACCTGTATTTCACTGCCAGCTTTACAGCCACAAATGCGTATTGGATCCATGCCTAGGATCACGATTGGTTGCGCCACTGGACATTGATGTACTGATGGACCCTTTAAAGGCCCATGTGTATTATTGTCCCCAGCGTATTCCATTGCTGATAAATGCATTCTCCGTGCTTACAGAATACAGTCCCCCCCTCAGTGGCTGCTGTGGGAACTGAATGGAATCACCTTTGCACCATAAACCTGCTTTGAAGTATGCCTCTGGGACCGTCGTCTGCGGATGTGGGTGACAGCAATGTTGCGTCTACCATCGGAATACATAAACAATTTGGCTTTTCCGTATGGTGGGAACGATTTGGCCTATTTTTAAACAAATTGAATCAGGACACCTTTTGCTTCATTTTTCTTGGCACCATGGCTTTCTGAGTGCTTGGAATTTCAAAGAGTATAATGACTTTTAAGGCTTTTATGAATATTTTAAAGGGAATCTTGCTCTTAGATGATTTTAAAGATGGTTTTAGACCTTTTTTAGTCCAATTTCATAATGGCCTGCTGGCTCTTAGATAGCTTTTTATATATCGACCCTTAGTATGAAGAGTGGGTATTATGTTCTTGGGTTAGGCCCATGCAGCGAAGCAGCTTATTTCTTACATTGTCCTATGTTTCACAATAACATTTCGGAGGTGACCTTTTGCACACATTTGCGTTCATGACAATGTTAGATTAGTTTCTCTGAAACTACATTGTTTACACATCTAGCTTCGCACAACATTATCACGATGCCTCGAACATCATGTGCAAGGCCTCTTTATGCACTAGGTACAAATGTCATTCTATCTTCATCCACGGTGCAACAGAGCTATCTATATATCCATAACATCACTAATCTACACGTACATCGCAAGGCTGCTTTCTATTATAAATAATGAACATCCTGATAGATTAGCAGAGGAGGCACTTCAGCTGAGACCGAGGGTCTCTGCATGCTGAGACTTCACCACGCAGCGGCCTGACATCTTCGTGAGGGGGTGTCCAGTTCGTGACCAAGACAGGCTCTTACATTTTCTCCTGCCAGGTTATGGGGTTGGATCAACCCTTGGGGGGATTCTTGGCTTTACACCCACACACCCTCTATGAACACTTAGAGTAGGGTTTCGCATAGTAGGAGTATGCGAGATTACTGCCTTGCTTATATGCCTGCATATATACACTGTTTTAGTACCATGGTAGAACTCTATCTACTATTTACACTCTCGTGCTTGTAATCACTTGCATCTGCTTCTGTCTACGGATTATCGCAGCACATGTATTCTATACAAGAATAACTTTGGTTCAATAAATATATTGAAAACATCCCACTGTGAATTCTGTATACTTCTCTGAGCACGAGTTAGCACGAGTGACTGAACAAAAGGCTCTGATCTGTTTCCACGATCCCTGAGGGGTCACGGTTGTCATGTTCAGTGGTTGCCAGAAACTATTTGCTCCCTGGTAAGGGTAGGGGGGCTTACAGTGGCACTGTTAGCTAGCTGGTCTATAGGCCAACATAGCCTGCAGGGGTGCCTGGAATCAGTCTAGGCACCTCGCCCAAAGTTTATGTTGTCCAACAAATGCGCAGATCCTACGGATTGGTAGGAAATACACAACACTGTCTCCTCTTATTACCATACAGGAAATACCTCTACAACCATTAAACAATACAGAAATTGCTACTCTCCGGCGGGGTATGTCAGATACTGAAGTTCTACTACTTCATGTCACTACTGTTAACACCGTAAACACACCATATGTGAATTCACAGTCTTCGACTGCCATTCTAAACAACAAACTTGTTTATTATCAACCACCTTTGGAGATATCAGCCAGTTACACTTTATCCCGTGAGTTCCCTGTTTTTGCACAGGCTGCCTCTGGCTACTTTGCCAACATTAATTACTTTTCTTCAGATTCGTCACATATTTCATTGCATGGGATACGTGCATTTGTTTTCTGGCTGAAACAGACATATCTGAATCCACCATTGTCCTACATCTGGATCTCTATTTCACTGCTTTGCTTATTCATTTGGATTGGATTTGTCACAGTTTCTTTTGCCCCTAAATGGACATTATCTCCTAGAAAGCTCTTCTGTTGAACTGGTAGCTGAGGTATTGAAGCCTCATTTATCAATCAATCAGTTCTTGTATAGCATGGCTTATTACCCTTGTGGGTACCCAGGCGCTGGGCTGCGGAACTCAGTCAAAGAGCCAGGTCTAGAGAGCTTTCTTGAAATCTGTCAGTGTTGGTGATGTTCGAAGGTTGGAGAGGAAGGGCATTCCAGGATTTGGCAGCAAGGTGAGAAAAAGATCGTCTTCCGGGTTCATGGAGAGTTCACTGTCCAGGATGATGCCGAGGTTACAGGCATGGTCGTTCGGTGTGTGGGTAGGTCCGAGTACTGATGGCCACCATTCGGTCCAGAGTGAGGTGTGGCTGCAGAAACTCAGCGCTTCGGTTTTGTCTGTACTGAGCTTCAGGCAGTTGTCTTTCATCCAGGCTGAGACGTTCTGTATGCAGCTGTGAAAGTTGGTTTTCGTTGTGGTGGGGTCCGCTGAGAGCAAGAGGACGAGCTGGGTGTCGTCCACATAGCAAATGATGTTGATGTCATGGGTTCTGACGATGTCTGCTAGCGGCTTCATGTAGATGTTGAAGAGATCGGGATTGAGGGATGGACCTTTTGGGAATGCCGCAGATGATGCGCTTGGGCTGTGAGGTGAAGGGAGGGAGGCGGATGCTCTGTGTGTGTCCAGTGAGGAAAGATGGCATCCATCTAAGGACATCGTCTTTGATTCCAATCTGGTGTAGACGGTTGATGAGAGTGTGGTAGGCGAAGGTGTCGAAGGCTCAGAGAGGTCGAGAAGGATCAAGGCGGCTGATTCTCCTCTGTCGAGTAGGGTGCGGATGTCATCTGACGCAGAGATCAGGATCATCTCGGTGCTGAGGTTGGCTCTGAATCCTAATTGGGAGGGGTTTAGCAGGCTGTTTGTCTCCAGGTGTTCGGTGAGTTGGAGGTTGATGGCTTCCTCCAGGACTTTGGCGGGAAACTGGAGCAGCGAGGTTGGGCATTAGTTCTGGAGATCGATGGGGTCTGCAGAGGGTTTCTTGAGGAGGGGTGTCACCTCCGCATGGTTCCAGGCATCGGGGAAGGTGGCTGTGACAATCAATGCGTTGATGATGGTGGTGAGCTGCTGGGTGATTGTGTTTCTTCCGAGGTTGAAGAGTCGATGGGGGCATGAGTCGGTGGGTGTTCCTGAGTGGATGGCGTTCATTAAGGCTGTAGTGTTCGATGTGCTGAATCGTTCCCATGTGGTGAGTGGGTGGTCGGCTGTTGTGTCCGTGGGAGTGGGGAGGCTGTGGAGGTCAGTTGGTTAGTGCAAGAAGTTTCAGTACATGGTGGCGATCTTGTTGTGGAAGTGGCCTGCAAGAGCACCACAGAGTTCCTGTGACAAGGGGATCGAGTTACCGGTGGCTGATGGGCAGGTGATCTCTCTGACGATGGCGAAGAGTTCCTTGGTCCGGTTGGTGCTGGACTCGATGCGGTCTGTTAGGGCCTCCTTTTTTGCAACTTTGAGCTAGTGATGGTAGTTGTTGAGGGCAGACTTGAAGGTTGCTCGATCAGTGATGTTTCTGTCGGTGTGCCATATTCTTGCCAGAGTTCTGGTGTGTACTAGCTGGCTCGTTTGGTGGGTCCGTGTGCTCTAGCTGATTTGGTGGGGGCGACTCGGTCGGTGGTGCTCGTGATCCAGGCATTGAAGTTCTCTACTGCCTGGTTCAGGTTATTAGAGACGTCTGGCTGAGTGGTGCTGAGGTCATCAGTCTATTGGTGCTGAGTGATCCTAGCCCAGCTGCGGGAGGGGGTGCTGTGGTGGTTGGGGATGATGCGGTGGTCCAGCGATGGTGTAGTGTACGATGGAATGGTCGGATCAGGTGAGTTCAATGGTGTGGCAGTATCTGACCCGGCTGCTAAGATGGGGTCCAATATGTGTCCTGCTCTGTGCGTGGGGTCTGAGACTAGCTGCGTGAGGCCGATGTTGTCCATTCATTCCGGTAGGTCAGTGGAGTTGGTGTCTGTGGGGTTGTCCAGGTGGATATGCGGTCTCCCAGGAAGATGTAGTGTTTGTATTTGATGGCAAGTGGAGTGATGAATTCTGTGATGGCGTTGCTGAGGCCAGTTCGTGGTCCTGGGGGTCTGAATGCTAGGGTGCCTTTGATGGTGGTTTTGTTGTCGGTGTGGAGTTGGAAATTCAGGTGTCCATGATTGGCAAGGTTTTGTCTTTGATGGTCGTGCAGATGATTGATTCCTTGTGTACAATGACAATGCCACCTCTGTGTCTGTAGGTGCAGACGCAGTGTTTCATCTTGTAGCTGTTGAGTGTTGCGATGGCGATGTCCGGGGCTGATGTGGAGGTGAACCAGGTCTCTATGATGAAGGTCACGTCTGGAGCGAAGGTGGAGATTGTGTCCCAGACTTTGTGGGTGTGTTTGCACAGCGATCTGGCGTTGATCAGGCGGTATCTGAGTTGTTCAGGTAAGGTTTTGGCCTGTGGAGACAGCATGGTGCGGTTTTCAATGAGGGCAGTTGGTCCTGTGGTTGCGGAGAACCGGCAGTGAAGGCAGATGAATGGTCCCGCTGTGGAGTAGGGTGAAGTGAGGCATCAGTTGTTGTTACGTCTGGGGTCTAGGGCACAGAGATCTGCAGTGGCATATCCAGGGTTCCTGGCATAGGGCACGGTCCAGGCATGGACGGGTTAGCCTTTGGCACACGTTCAGCGTGCCGGCGGCGCGACCGCATTGCGTCATCCATTAAATAGGTTGTGGGAGTGGCGCTGGGGAGGCAGGAAGTGGGAAAGCAGGAACGGCGAGGCAGTGAACTTGGCGAGGGTGCAGGCCGTAGGGCTGAAGAGGCTAGGTTTCTGGGCCTCGGGCACAGAAACCTGGGCTGTCGGTGGGATCTGCTGGCTGGCGTGGCTGTCTCCAAAGGTAGGAGCAGTCTAGCAGTCTGCTGTGCAGCAGGGGAGCAGGCGGAAACCTTTTCATCACATGAAGCCCAAAGAGACCTGTCCCTTATGAACAGTTCTGCATTTCTTCTCCTGGTTGGAACTGTTTGGGATAAGGTCCCATTTTATATTTTTGGCCCTGCAGAAATATGGTTCTTTATGTATTTAAAATCTCCGTGGATGATGAAATCACTCCTGGTATTAATTCTGATGACTAGGATGTCACCACTGTGAAAAGCATACTGTCTGAACTAGAATCTAATACAGTATTTGAAACTAAGGATTTATATCTAAATTCTGCTAATTATGGTGGAATGTTTTGTTATCATTATGCACACCATTATTTACACAGAGCTAGTACTCCACATGCAGTTTTCAATTATACACAATGGGAACATTGCCGGACACTACCAGTGGGTAGATCAAAAACATATCTGCAAAAGTTTGCATATTTTTCTGGTATCAACCCGTTAGACCCAGTTTGTTATTATTATAAACTTTTCCTTCCCCAGTGAAGAAAAATATGCTGACCCAAACAAAATTAATCTATTCAGATTTGTTCATTTCCCAGCTGTCCATTCAAGGCTATGAATTTTGGAAAGACAACATTGAGTTAAAATCAATTTGGGGAACATGAAATTGTCAGGTCCAGGGCAATGAGGCTTCATTTAGAGCTTGTCTAATCCTTAGACAAATGATTTTTCTGAACAAGAGAGTGCAGCAAACCACCTGCCTGGGTTTGGCTAATATTAAAGACATGAACACACCTAACATTCCCTCTTTTGCATGTTTTGAAAATTGGCAACAATTATCAAATTTCACAGAAGAACAGATCAAAAGCATGATACAGAATGATACATATAATTCTTCACTTTCAGGTTCAGAAGGGTGGTTAGTGTGGCCAATAGACACTAATGGTTGTCATGCACGTTTTTTAAACACCACAAAGTGTTTTAAAGGAAACAGACCAGACACCCAATATTTGCAGACACAACACTCAGGAGTGGTTACTACCTAAAGTGTAGGGAAGTTATGCCACCAATGGTTGCAACTTTTGACTTCATCTGCAGTTAAGGAACACTTATTTTTCCTTTCTGATGACATGGATTTACAAGATTTCTTGTTGGGTCCTAGATCACCACGTTCTAAACGCTTTTTATATGCCATATTCAATTAAATTTGGAAAGTTTCCAAGCAGGAAGCTGCTTAAATTTTGAGAGAAATTGACAGGGCTAATTTGGAAAATCTTTGGCTGTCGTAGATAATGGCATGACCACTTGTCAACTCGTATTTATCGTATTTATTCTCTGAATAATATTGTATCATCTGCATTTGATATAATGCAGAATGACATGCATGGACAAAGACAGCTGAGCTCGATTATGCAATTTAGTTGGACATTGCAGATTTTAAAATTAAGTTGTGTGCTATGGAAATATCTGGACGCAACTGATTTATTTTTGCCTTATAACTTAACACACAGACAGAAAATAATGGCAAAAAAGACGTGACTTACACAATGTTAAGTATGGAGCATTTAGAAAAATTGCCCTTCACAGTAGCTGAGACACTATCAGCTGCATGTCTGATTCATGGATTTATCTCACTATCAATTTCAACGTTTCATTTTACATCTTGTTTGAAACACTTTCAAATAGGCAGATATGAGGCGTTATGGGAGAGATTTGTTAACGAAACCTGGGTTTTCGCTTTTCGATTACTGGTGTCAGAATGGAGAAACTGAAGTCTTTCTCAGCAGAAACTAATGTGAAGCTTCGTTTGGCCATTCATTAGTCTGTAAAGAGGTAACACTTAATGGCACATGCAATGCGTCCATGGCCAATTTGGCATGTTATCTGAAGGGTGTCTCTGCTGCCTTAATTCGGTCAGTATTTAGATTACTTTCAAATGGAAGTTATTTGATTCTGAACAACCAAGGATGTTGTGGGATGAAACCGGGAGTACCATATGTGTTAACGGTTTCCAGGGTCATAACCGGTTGCAATAACGTGTTGTTCCCACCAGCACACAGTCAGGTAAGTTACGGTATGGCCTTCAATTACTATTTTTAACATTAACTTTAATAAGTTAAGTCAACTGAAAGCCTTATTGTTTCAAAAGGCCATCAGATTAACATCTGCTAGAGAGGCGTTTGATCTCCAAGTTGCAACTTCTTCTTCTGAAATACAATCGCTACTGCGCACAAATCTGCCGCTACATTTTGGTGAACTTGTGCACTGCATACTTAATGCTTCAAATAACACAGGAGTGGTACACCTTTTTAAAGGGATTTGGTCTGGGTTTGCCAGCACGTTTCAGACTGTGTTCGGAGTGATCCCATTCTTTATACTCTTTGGTTTCCGGTGTATTTGGAGGCATACCGCTAGTGTTATTCCTGATTGCTGGAATATTGGTCCTACTTTTGTTGCTCAGCAATGAATGTTCCACCTCGAGGCCAAATGGTGATGGAACTACCACAGTCCTGCTGTATCGTGAATGCATGATACAATACCTTTCGACCTATATGGTTACACTGCGTAAAGCCCATGTTCCGCTGTCTATTGTGCACTTTCGAGTGTGTACTCGATCTATGTCTTGAAATGCAACTGGTTCAATCTATGGATATGGATCTACAGGTGCGTTCATTAAGGGCTCATCTTCAGTGTTGTCCTATGAGGCTACCGTTGCTACAGGATGCTTATTATGAGTCATTCCTGGATGCTTCGGCTCCTGAATTCTTGGATCCTGGCTCCTCCTCTGCAGTTACGCTGCCGGGTGGCACACCACTAGCGGCTGCTGATTAGGCTGGATATGACCATGCTTGTTATTTGGAACTTGCAGCCCGGACCACTGTGGAAACATCATCTACGAATGCAGGTTCCTTCCTGGATCCTTTTAACTCTCTAAACATAAAAAACATTTTGAGAGCCTTCTAAAAGTTTAATTCGACACCTTGTCTTTATTTCAAATAGATTTTTTATTTGTTTTTTAAAATGATGTGCTTTTAATTAGCATTTTTAATTCATTATTGCTTTCAATCGCTTTTATTGTAAAAGTACATTTTATATTAATTTTATAATTATTAGGCTTATATATTAAGTTTGATTTTTTTAGATTGGCTTCTAAGTTTTAGTTTGAAGCGAGAGCCTCACTCCGGCCAAGGGGTGGGTATTGTTAGGTTCAACAGGACCCACGCAGAAGTCTGCATTTTGGTTACATGTTTAAACTTGGCATATTTTTCTAGACGGTGAATTGTTACATGCCTTGCACTCACATGATATGATAACATGCTTAGAAATTATTCTGCTTGCAGCACATTTCTTAGTAAACATTTTATCATGTCATTCGTACACTCTGTCCAAGGCTAAGGAACATTGAATGTGATGCCCTTGCAGTTGGTTGTCCGGTTGGAGACAGTTCTGAGTCTCAAGACAAACAATTGCCTCAGCGCTGCACCTGTGACACAGTGAGACTCTAACAGTGCTTTTATTATATAGGCCACCTCCGAGCCAAATTGGGCAGAGAAGCACTTCTGTGGATGATCCTGGAATGCTGTGCCTGTCGCTGAGGTGCAGCCCTGCTGACTCTAATCCCTGCAAAGGACGGTAGCCTGTTCTACACTAGATCGCCTTCCTGATACATCATACACATGTATTTGAGGTTGGGTTGTCCCAAGAGATCTGGCAGAGGGTACTTCCACTATGCTCTTGATTGTGTAGGTAGTATTAGGTAAGAGTATAAATATAATCATAATCATACTGTAGTCTCATAATGGTTGAGCTGTTTATCTTTTTCACCATTCTTGTAATGCTGGTTAAAATGCTTTGTTTCATCCTACTAATAAATGCAGCTCACATTTTTTACACAAGAATACAATTGTTTCAATAAATGTTTGAAAAGCCAATTTGTATAATTCTTGTGTCTCCCTTGGGCATGCCTGTGTAACAACAAAAGAGTAGATCTGTTTCCACAATTTCCTTGGGAAATTAGAGTGGTCATGTTCTGAGGTTGCAGATACCATCTGGTACCACGGAAGGTTAGGGGTTCAGATGTCGCACTATGAACTGGCTAGAAATTAGGCCAACATACTCTGTTGTTATATGTGGACTCAGTCCCTATATTCTGACAGGTATGTTGTCCGGATACACAGTCCTACTTGATTCGTAGGAACCGTATGACAAATATAATTGTACAGCATGATCTTTAAACTCAGCCCTAAAGAAACCTTCCTAAGGAGCAGGAAGTCTTGCAGTAAACAGGAACTAAGATCTGGAATCACTTGTCTTTTGCACTGAGAAAAGAGGGACATATTTATACTTTCAGGAAAATATTAAAAAGCTATTTATTTCCTACAGGAAAATATTAAAAAGCTATTTATTTCCTACATAAGTGGTATATTCCAATGTCTGTGTCTGTACTTTGTTTTTCATCACCCTTTTCCCCCGCAAGCAAAGAGCTTGAATACTAATGGCTATAAATTATATTTTATAAATGACAAATAGAAACGGGAATGCATTTTGTACACCATACCTGTACCAGCTAGGAAAATCAGAATTCAACGAGGAAAGTACTTGGGGAGCACAGCTTTATGCTGAAGGCACATCAACTTCAGGTGTATATGAGGAAAGCACATGGATACCAAGAGTGCATGCTTAGCCTAGCAGTAACAAAAGTGTCTCTAGAGGACACAAACAAAAGAGGAGAGGTGGGGGGCACCGGGGCAGTATGGGTGGGTGAAGGGCACATAAATATTGTGTGTGTGTTTGGTTGTGTGTATGCATGTGGGTGTGTGTTAAACATGAATGTCATTAATGTGCATGAAAAGGGATGATTTTTTTTACAAGTGTGTGCAAAGGGGATATGAAGGGGTTGTAGAAGTCACATGGCTACACAGTAGAATGAGTAGACCCAACATCGATCCCAACATTGTGTATGAGGCGCACTGTTGGTATGAGTGTTTTGAAATGACACAACATGGAAATGGAGAATGCATAAAAGACAAGTGGCTACTGAGAGGGTAGGTTATCAGTACACTTCCATGTTCATTAGCTTCTATTTTTTAAATGTTCTGTGTGATGTAATCATAGATATTACAGGTGATGCAATCAGTTATATCATTGACCATTTACGAAGTTATCTGTGATGTTATATTCATCTCTCACATCAAAATCGCGCCTGACTGAGTGTTGTTTTATTGCACAGTAACACTTGTATAGCCCTTAATATCCCTAATGAGGCAATGAGAGTCACTGGCAGATACGCTACACCTGTAGGTGGTATCTTGTTTCAAGCATGTGGGTTTATATGATGGCCTATGGGGAATTGTTTTGGTGTTGTGCGCGATAACCTGGTGCTCTTATCTTGTAATATGTTGCTTTCATTAGCTGTTAATAAGTTGTTGTTCTTCGGCTTGGAGTGAAGCAGCAGAGAATGAGGAACAGAACAATGAAAGTTTTGTGTCTGGTTGAAAGTGTGTGGATCGTAGCCTATGTTGGTGTGCTGCATGATGATTGGCGGTTCGTTTTTTTTATTTCTCGTGTTCCTGAGATCATATAGCTCACTTATGCATGGAGCGGCAGGAGTTTGCGTGAGAGACAATTGTGTAAGTCATCATGGGGAAACCATTGTTGTGGGGGAGATTATATAGTGCGTACTAACCTAGTAGGGCCTCTTCCAGGCTCGGTTGTATGTTGGAACAACGAGTTCCTCAACAACGACTACCTAAACAACGCGGTCTCTAGTAGGACCGCGTCTCAACCATGATTTTTTTTACGACTCATTCCTTTACCACGAATTTTCGTGCTAAAGGAATCCATCGTAAACGGCCTTCTAACCCAAACCCCTCCCTCCTCCTCAGAACGTCGCACCCTCTCATCAGACTGTACCTCTTCCCTTGCAGTCTACCCCCTGCTTCCCATGGCTGTCTCGTCTCCCTGCCATGTTTGGGATGTGGGAGTGGCAGCAGCCATATGTGCCGGGGTCTCTCAACCCCAATTGCACCCACAAACAGGTGCTAGTCGCTTGGCGGGTCTCACCCAAGCTTTCAGTAAATAAAAAAGCTTTCCCATTGTGACTAAGAAACATATTAGAGCCCCGCTGACAGTGCACTCCAATACAAATTTCAAGTTGTACCCGCATTTCCAAACAAGAAAGTGGACAGTCGCCCTCTAGACACCTGACCCACACATGGCTCACTCACCACATGCCCGAAGCCCCGCACCACCCGTACCCCCCACCGCCCTCCCGTGCAGGCGCTCTCTTACCATGGTGAGCCGGTTTGCGCTGCTCCTGTCAGACGGACGGCCGAGGTGTCTGTCTGAGCTCCAGGGACTGGGAGTGTCCGGCTGTCACCGCCACCTGCTGCTATCACTTCTGTCGCTGATGAATACCTCGCCGGCTGCCTCCCCTCTCTCCAGGCGGGGGAACTCTCCCGGGGCTGTCTCTTTCTGCTGACCTCTCGTGCTCTCTCTTGCATGGAGGACGCTCTCCCGGGGCTGTCTCTTTCTCCCCTTGCTGACACGCCTTTGCCCTGCTGACCTCTAGTGCAGTCTCTGGCAGGGCAGGGGGCCGGTAGGGGGCGTTTTGGGTAGGTGTCCCGAACGTCGGCCCCAATCACAGGCAGGACGGACACCATCACAATGCTCCCAGTGACAGGCCCTTCCAGGGGCAGTCACCAGGGTCTGGTGTTGGTAGTTGGGAGGGGGTCTTGCCACACCGATGTCTACATACCCAGAAAAGACACACACTCACTCCTGCCAGTCTGTGATGTGACGTCACGTGCACTCGCTCCTTCTGCTCCCCTGCGATATACATCACAAACCCTAACTGCTCATTCTGCCACGACTTAGCCTTAACCACGCACATGCGTGGTTAAGGCTAAGTCGTTGTTCGGGCAAGTCGTTGTTTAGCTTGCGTGACTCCGGAACTCGTTGTTCCGGAGTCGTCGTTCCGGATGTTTCCCTCCAGGCTCATGAGTTGTGCATCAGGAGAGTTATTTGTAGTAGCTTCCTTTAAATGGCACATTGTGGGCTTTTGTGGTTTTGTACTTTATGTTACTGCCACTTCCACTGTAGGTAGATATTCAGGATTCTCTAATTTTATATACTAACATATATAAATATATAAATAACCAGTTAACCTTAACGTCTCTTAACTTACTTTTTTCAGCAAATATAGACAAATACATATGACCAGGTATACAGTTTAACGTCTCTGAAAAAGAGGAGCAAAGAGGGAATTTAGGAAAAGGGGGGAGCCCTCCACTAAAAACATAATATTAGCAAAAAGACCCCAATTTCCCACACCTCTAAAAAAAGACTTTTCTTATTTCACAGATAAATGTAAGACTCCAAAACAGAGCGTATGCGAATTTTTGTTCATATACAGTTTTGAATTTGATCACTTACTTAACCAGCAAGAGTGGACCGATAACCTCATTGTGTATCATAGCTACATCGATTACATTTTTGTACTAGGGAAAGGACCACACCAAGATTTAATAAAAGCAATTGAAAAACTCAACACACTGGATGACAGAATTGGATTTACCTTTACGATCAGCAAAGATCAAATCACAATTTTAGATATTTTAATTACCAACCGAGATGGCCATCTCATTACAAGTGTTTACACAAAACCAACTGATCGGAATAACCTACTCCATTACACTAGTTTCCATCAACCTTCATTAAAAAATCACCTGCCGTTTTCCCAAATGCTCAGATTGAAAAGAATCTCATCAAATGATGAACTGTACGACAGTCTGGTTACCACGGTCAATAAATTCAGGCAAAGGGGCTATCCAGAAACCATCTTACAAGAGGCAGTTCAAAAAGTACAAAATAAAACACTGAAAACTTTATTGACCAGTACAAACCAACCAAAAGGAAAGGAAAACAGAATGGTCTTCGTATCCAAGTTTTCGACTCGCAGTTACAGGATCAAGAATACAATACTGAAATATTGGCCGATGTTAAAAATGGAAAAAGATTTCAAGGGGATATTTGAAAATCAACCCAGATTTGCTTATTTACGCACAAAAAACTTCAAACAAATTCTCAATAAAAAATGTGAGAAAAAGGAACAAAATCATTGTGGCACTCTACCCTGTATGAATTGCGGCAGCTGCAATTCTGTCATCAAAGGCAACACCACATTACACCCCACTCGAGGCACTACCATCAAACTGAAAGTGACAGCTACGTGTGACAGCAGTAATGTCATTTACATGTTAAAATGTCCATGTGGACAAGCATATGTGGGAAAAACTGAGAGAAAAGTGAAGATATGTTTGAATGAACATAAATGTAACATCCGAATGAAAAATCAGAAATCAACAGTTGCAAACCACTTTAACCTTAACAATCATAACATAAGCCAACTCAGGTTCTTGATCCTCAAATAAGTTCCTATTATACCAGGAAGAGACAATAGCCAATTCTTGTTGCAAAGCGAAATCTTCTGGATCAATTATCTTGACACTGTCATTCCAAAAGGTCTCAATGAAGGTTATGTGATCTTACAACGCATGCCATTACCCCGCATGCTGTTGCAACGCCAAACTTTACCCCGACTTGCTGTCGGGGGAGCGCTGGAAGTTGGAATAGATTAATTTTCTATTCCAACTCCAGTGTGTGCAACAGTAGGGAAGGTGTTGGAGTTAAATCCAACACCTTCTACCCACTGCTACACACCTTTTTCGTTGCAACGGCATGCAGGGTAAATGCATGCGTTGTAACAGTTGCGGTGTAAAGGCTGTTTCCCCTCAATGGACGTATGGATTTAAGCTGTTTTCTATGACAGTTTAATCATGATCTGACACACAGAATTTTTTTGTCATAGGAGTGAGAGTTCCATGTCAAGGGTTGTTCAGCTTTATTCACCACATGCATCATCTTGTCTGGTGTAAATTGTATATCGAAAAAACATCCTTTACACACGGTAATATGTACAAACAGATAACTTTTAGGGGTCCTTGGAAATTATGTAAAACGCAAGTTTACAGTTCATAATGATATTAATTTTCGTTCTAACCAAAACTGCTAACATGATGCGGTAATGTTTAAAATTACCGGAATTATTCCTTACCAACTCACTCACGATTTAACAATTAATTTTAACAATGCTCAATCTGTTAGACGTCGTTTTCAGAGAGTTAGTCCTTTTTTCCCATGTTTCTATTTTTCCTTCACTTTTTCTATTTCCATTACCTAAGTTTTGGGAACGATACGTTTACGCGTCATGCATGCTCACACACTTCCGGGTAGAAGTCACTATTTATATACAGTTTGTGGCAAACTTCTGAGGACTTTTTTCACGGCACTGGAAACACCGGACCATCTAACTTCACATTTTGAAACGGGTAAGCTTGGACGCAGTAACGCACGCTCACAAGTACGGGCACCAAGATAAACCAATAACATTATCTCACGTTGTTATTTAAGGTCAATACCTTTGGGACATACGACAACGTAGAAACGGGCCCTTGACATGCTGGTAACCCACCAATACCATTTGAGTAAGTTCCATTAGCATGTACGTTGATTTAAAGCCACGAGCATGATTAATCTGTCATCATACACGAGGAGTTAGATTTGTTAACGGTTCACTCATAATGTTTTAGTAAGTTTCACTGGCACGTACTTTGATTGTAAGCCACGAGCATGACTAATCTCTCGTTATACACGAGTGTAGTGTCTGGCTGGACACGTTCTAGTGTTTCACCCTGTTAAACACACACTAACACCCACACATCACAGGCGTCACCAGTCAGGTGACCCTGTTAATAAAAAGGGCCGGGCACACGTGCACTGGGCCAGTTACCAGCACCATAGTAGGCGTCTGCATGGTCATTCTATCCAGCATGTGGGCCTAGTGGCCCCAGACACCACAACGAGGAGTTAGATACATCACCGGTTGGCGGTGTACACTTTATTTCGCCGATTACTAACACCAACGATAATCGTTGAGTCCCGAAAGTTTACTTCACACTTTGTATTTACTAAAATCACCAGGATCAGGTTTCAACCTTATGCTTTCAATTTTTTCACCAATTTCAGGAGTATGCATTCGGTATGAGCTTACTGTATGTAACATTTAGAATCATTTTCTGTTAACCCGTTCAATCCCACACATATTTTATTGGAGATACACAAGCCTTTTCTCATGTTCACTATCAACAGTTGAGTTGTTGTTTGAGATTAGATCCGTGTACTAGATAAAAACTCAGTTTAAATTTCTTCTAGTTTTATAGGATTAAGCCCCTGATGAAGGGCACTGCCCGAAATGCATTGGGCGCATTTATGTAACAGATATATGAAGGACATTGAGAAATGGACAAAGAATGCAAGTCATGAAAAGTAAATAGAAAAAATAAAAAGAATTCTTGCAAAGAACGTTACACCTTTGGAATAATTTTATTTCAAGTGATCTTAGAGTGCGATTTGGGGATGCCCCCATACCCTGGGGACAGCGCATCATAGTCAAGTTTATTATCCTCATACTCAGGAGGATTAACCAATCAGCATGATTAAATGGATTAATTCATTTTCAGCAAACAAGTATACCAGTGAGTGCGTGAGTCTAACCCCTTTGGCGGTCCTTACATAGGTATACAGTTTAACGTCTCAGAAAAAGAGGAGCAAAGAGGGAATTTAGGAAAAGGGGGAGCCCTCCACTAAAAACATAATAATAGCAAAAAGACCCCAATTTCCCACACCTCTAAAAAGGATTTTTCTTATTTCACAGATAAATTTAAGTCTCCAAAACAGAACTTTACTGTTTGGGGACTAACCAGTCTCGTCATCTGTTCAAAAAGACTTGGGGTGTTTACGGTCGAAAAAATGTAATATCACAGAAGGTGCGAGCTTTCATAAAATATGATCTTTCTGGCATGAATTTTGAGTGCCACTCCCTGCAAATAGGAGCTCCGCTAATGATGGAAAGCAGGAGCTAGTGGGATAGTCACCCACTGGCCCATGGTGGTAACTTTACGTGAAGCTACTCCTATTTTATGTAATTGAGAAAGCTTGCACCTATTGTGATATTACATTTTTTCGACTGTAAAAGCCCCTGGTCTTTTTATACCAGATGACGATACTGGTTA
Organism: Calotriton arnoldi; assembly: GCA_963921515.1. Taxonomy (NCBI): domain Eukaryota; kingdom Metazoa; phylum Chordata; class Amphibia; order Caudata; family Salamandridae; genus Calotriton; species Calotriton arnoldi. The sequence continues at coordinate 1,580,380 of CAWUFW010003094.1, forward strand.
GTACCCACACAGTAAAAGTCCTGTTTTTAGGACCTACATTTACTGGTGAAATATGAAAAGTCTTCTTTAGGGGTATGGGAAATTGGGGTCTTTTTTGCTATTACACAGTTTGACGTGACAATGACAAAAGCACGCCATAAAGGCCATGCATTTTTTTAAGTAGGCACATGCATCCATTCTTCATGCCTCTCTCTCACACGTTGAGCCTCTACATATCATGCTGTGTGCTTATTTGTGTTTTTGTGCCTGTGAAATAATACTGTACATATGTGTATAGAAGATAGTTTAGGTACATACCATTTTTAGTCGTGTCAGCGGTTTTTACATAGCATCCTGTGTGTTGTCCCTCTAATGGTTCTGCTTCATATACACGGCGCTTTAGCAATATACACACCCTGGGTAGTAAAGAAACAGTATCAAGATATTCAACAATGACCGCTCCAAGTCCTGACAACATTACCAGGCCTTTGCAGTAGGCCTGTGCGGTGAACTTCGCTCCGTTCGCGGAGTTTGCGGAGTTTTCTACACTCCGCAGAGCTCGCGGAGTGCAGAAAACTCCGCTTCGTGATGTGCAGCAGAGTTTTTTCCCCGCTCGCGATCGCGAACGGTAAGTTTGCGAGCGCGAGCTGCCGCTCGGGTAGAATTTCTACCCGAGTGGCAGGAATACCAGCACAAACTGCAGTTCGCACTGCACTCCGCCACTCACGGAACTTCGCGGAGTTTTTTTGTAACTTCGCAGAATTCCGCCTAGCAAAACTCCACGAACTACACCCAGGCCTGCTTTGCAGTCTTCTCTGTATCCAATTAAAGAGTTAATGTCGCTTTCTGCACAGAATACATTGTCATAATCCTTCCATCAGACTTTGCTAGCAAATGTGGCCAGTAACTGAAAATTTCCAGATGCCTATTTAATAACACACAATCAACAACCTTCGTGGCCGAAAGCGTCCCTGGCTGCGTGCATGCAGAGTCAACCCATTCCAAATTGGTCACTGGCTTTTTTAGGGCATGTCTGCGAGGATGTATCTGATACCTATAGCTGGCAGATGGCATCCGCTGCTGGCTAGTGAACATCCTAGGTGGATGTGAAACTCATTGCTGCAAGAGATATTCATGGCTGGCATCAATACTATGGCTGGGTATAGCAATGGTTGCAGATGGTACTTAAGGTTTGTATTTGATCCAAAACTTACATGTAATATTCATGGCCGGCAAGTGATAATACACAAAGCTAAAAAGTGTAGCTGCAGCTGGTAGGGGGTACCTATGGCTTAGAGGTCATTATTAAGGCTCTAGGTGGTTAGCCTGGCTTACGGTAATACAGCTGATAGGTGGGACAGATGACTAGAGGCATCCCCCGCCATCGAACAGGTGCTACCCATGTCTGGGGGTTAGACCTAAAACTGGCAAGTGGTAGACTCGGCTTGTACACTGCTCTGGTGTTAATCATGGAATAAAGTAATGCCCACAGTTGGCAGGCTGTGCTCATGACTGGAGATAGCACCAGCAGCTGGTAGGTGTTTAAGTGTTAGCCAGAGCTTCCAGTGGGATGAAAAAAGAGTGTGCGGTGCTCTAAAAGGGGCGTGGCCTATATAATTAAGGGCCTAGCTTAAACACATGACTACATTTATGGGATTTCTATTGTGCGACACCCGAACAGTATTTTTGTGCCTCATCGAGCTTTTTGTTATTGCATCCAGATATATAACAGAAAAACTAACGCCCACATAAAACCAGCTATGACTATTGGCTTTGTCTATGATTTTGTCATAAATAATTAATAGTTAAAAATGTTCAATTATGCGACTGTGGGTTAAACATATCTAAGGCTGTGGATGGGGGCTTCAGAGTTTCTCAATCATTCCCGTTACGTTCGCTCAATGCTAGAAATGTATGCCCTTTTTCTCTCCACATGTCCCCCATCCATATGTTACACCTCATCTCTTTTCTCTTCAGCACCCTTTTTTCACTTTGCTGAATGCACTTCCTCACATCACCTCACTCAGCACCCCACACAATGCACCCACTCACCTGTAAGCACTAAGGGCCAGACGTACGACGCTTTTTAGCATGCGCAAACCTTGCTAAAAAGCATGGACCCATGTACAAACAGTATTTTGCGACTCGCATTTAATTGCGACTCGCAAAATACTGTTTTGCGACTCGCTATTAGGAAGGGGCATTCCCTTCCTAATAGCGACCACAAAGCAATGTACCAATGTTTTGCAACCGCAATTGCGGTCGCAAAACACTCGCAAATTACCACCTACTTCAAGTAGGTGGTAATGCATTCGCAAATGGGAATTATTGCAAATGCATGCAATATTATTTTTTAAGGGCAGGCAGTGGTCCCAGGGACCACTGCCTGCCCTTAAAAAATGAAACGAAAACGTTTCATTTTTTTTTTTTTAAATGCATCCAGTTTTCCTTTAAGGAAAACGGGCTGCATTTAAAAAAAAAAAAAGCTGCTTTATTTAAAAGCAGTCCCAGACATGGTGGTCTGCTGAGCCCAGCAGGCCACCATCCCTGGGAGGGGCTGTCATTCCCAATGGGCTCGCAAATTGCGAGAGGCTCATTGAGATTCATGAGCCTCGCAATTTGCGACCCCATTGGGAATCGTAAACAGTGTTAAACACACTGTTGTACATGCCAAATAGCGCCTCGCAAATTGTGAGTCGCAAATGCGATGCAATTTGCGAGGCACTATTTGGCAGGTCCTATATCTGGCCCCAGATTTTCTTTTATTTTCACCTTGTCAATGTTTTGACAACTGTGTATCTTATTCATACACATTTTCAGAAAATCAAAATTGCAATTAGAATACGTCATCATTGCGCTGTTCGCTCTGCAGAGAGGCCAAGGATTAGATGACCATCTAATCTGAACACCTTTCTGAGAAACTAAAACTGCCATCAACCTTAACTCCAGAGCTCTCAATATTGGCCAGTTGTAAACACCTAGAGGAGACTCAGTTCAAATATGCACCATACAAGAGTAATAGGCTTTGGGGAGAGGAGGGAAGGGAAGGGAAGGGAAGGGAAGGGAAGGGAAGGGAAGGGAAGAGAAGAGAAGAGAAGAGAAGAGAAGAGAAGAGAAGAGAAGAGAAGAGAAGAGAAGAGAAGAGAAGAGAAGAGAAGAGAAGAGAAGAGAAGAGAAGGAAAGGGAAGTGAAGGGAAGGGCAGGGAAAGGAAGGGAAGGTAAGGGCAGGGAAGGAGGCAATCTGCAACAGGTGTAGTGTAGCTCCTATTTCCCTAATAGGCTCTGCGCATTGGAATAATATACCCTATAGGTTTGACATAGGACTAAGGTCAGTATGTCCCTATCGAGTATATTAAACTTAATTACTTGTGCCAGCTAGCTCAGAGGCCACTAGAAACTCCTTGACAAGGGAGTAGTTTCTGGCAGCCGCAAAACATGACCACTTTGTTTCCCTTTAGAATCAGAACGTGTCCCAGAGTCGTGGAAACAATAGATAACTATTTCACTCAGCTCAATCGTGCATGCTTAGTTTTCCTCAAAGTTACACAGAAAGAATAGACGGGCGTTTCAATAAAAGATTTATTGAACAGTCTTGTTTCTCGTGTAAGTTAAATGTGCTGTTAAGATCACAAGACAGTATGTAAGATAAATAATGTACAGCGTAAGCAGTAGAAATAAATAATACTGCGATAGCATTATCTTTTAGCAGATATTCATTCACATAAATAACACAGACTAGATAATGCGAGGACTCAGACGATGCGTTGCTAAGCTAGTTCTACCCCAATGTACCTAACCTAACCTAGGTGTAGGGAGAGGTATGAAGTAGGTGAAGTATTCCTTACTATGGTACACTAAGAGTATGTTACGCCTAGTATGCCTAGTATGCCTAGTATGCCAAGTATGCCAAGAGTCCCTCTAGGTTCTAGTCAGCTCCATACCTTTAGAATGAGAGAGGTGGGAATCTCTTTGCCAGACTCGAACTCCAACACCCCGCAAATGAAGTTAGATCACTGGAAGCTGGACTCTCTGCGTGCAGGGATGACAGCGTCTTCTCAGTGCGCCAGGCCGGGAAACGGGCTCCTCTGAAGTCGAGGTCTCCTCTAGTTTACAAGGGCTAGGGAAGGTATATTTATACCTGAGAGGTACCTCACAATGTTAGCATTGACGTGAATCGGTCAGCGGAAGACGTCATGAATGAACCCCTAAGGTATAATGGTTCATGCATAATAGATGAGTCCTTGAAGAAATCAATAGTCCTGTGCTAGGGAAACTCCCGAAGCCTAAGGGTCTGTTCTTCAAGAACTCGTTGTGACGTTAGGGTGGACGGATGTCGGAGACCATGCCTGTATTTGGAGTGCACGGTTTAATGCCTAAATAAGGACTGGGATTTTATGCCTATATAAGGGCAGGGCGAATTGTGCCTATATAAGGACATGATACAGGAAAGCCCGTGTATGGACACCCTAAGAGGAATACAACACCCACTCCACTTTCGTGTGTACGATGATACTAAAATGCTAAACATTTAGAATGCTAAACATTAAATGGATTACCGCATATTGCTAAAATATTATTTTAAAACCGTTTAAAAAGGCATTAAAAAACCCATTAGAATGCAAAAGGTACTGTACATTTTAAGCATTGCTTTTCATTTCTGGCATATTTTTAAAATAAAATGCAATTTGAATGAAATAAGCAGTAATATTTACATGTGACAAAAAATGATCGATAAGTTGTCCAAAATCAAAAGTCATTTCATGTCATGGAAATTAATGAACTTTTTTAGACTAACACGATGATAAAAGTGTCTGAGGAAGTACCGCGAAGTCTGTACTATCAGGCTAGTTCTACTTTAAGCAGATTGAAGTGTCATTTTTGTTCGAAGAAAAAAAAATGGACAAAGGTTCAATTTTGGGAAGAGTTTCAAGTTTTTGTAGTGTGAAGGCCAAATTGTTACTGCATCTCTGGAACACTGTGGGCTGAATCAGAGTCAGTTTACGGGTCTGGTGTAAACATGAGATCATCTATTTCTGTAGACAAAACATCGTCCACTGAAGTTGGTGTCAGTTGGAACACCTCGTGTAGTAGATTAATTGCACAGAGATGTGAAGCATCGCTTTCAGCATAGGTTGCCGTAGCAATGTTCGCGTCCGTTGTTACCTGTGTGCCTGTAGATCTTTCTCGTACCTCAGCAGCAGCCGGAAGCGTCTGTGAGATCTCAATGAATGCTGACATCAGGATTGGCAGCCTCTGGGGACAACACAGAGCATGGGCCGTTATCGGGACCAGCAGAGTATCGACATCCGTTGGCGTCGCTGATGGAAATGTTAGACAGGTGTCCAACACGCATTCTTCACCGCATAGCAGGCATCGTAGAACAGGTAAGATGCAATCTTGCCAGATTGGTCTGAATGACAGGAACCACGTGGTATTAAGTTCCCGTAGACGAGTCATGCCCAAAAGCTGTACTATTCGCTCACGGCACTTTCGTTCAAGGAGAGCTTTCTCCATTTCGCTCGGAGTGATGTCTGCGAATAGGCTGGCCATAGCATAATAGCAGGAAGAGAAATAGAATTCCGGCAACAAGTGCTAGAATTAATGGTATGCCACCAAACACCGAATGTGCAAAGTTCGGGATTATTCCGAGTATTGCCTGGAAAGGTGCTAACAGACTGGTACAGATGCTCTTAAATACATGTACAATTCCACTTGTATCAGACATGTTGAAGATACGTGTTATCATTTCTACGAAATGTATAGGGCAGTTTGTACGTATTAAAGTCTGTATCTCAGCCGAAGTCCTTGCTACTTGTAGATCATAGGTTTCTTTGGCCGAGGTCAAAGGCACTGTTTGCTGTAAAAGCATGGCTTTCATTCTGTTCAAAGTATCAAATCTTATAAAAGAGACGTTCAGCGAAGGCCACAAAGGCGACTCCCTGACTGTGTCTATTGGGGGAAACAATACTTGCATACAGCAAGTGACCCTGGAGTTGACCGTTACTAGATATGGGATGCCTGGCAACATCCCGCAGCAACTCTGATCATTCAACATGAGGTAACTCCCATTCGAAAGTTGTCCAAACGTTGGATTAATCACAGCAGCTGGTGTACCCTGCTGGTGGCAAGACAAATTTGCCACAGAACCATTGCAAGTCCCGTGTAAAGAAATGTCCTGACAGATAAGTGAACCGCTCAGTGCACGTTTACAGTGTGTACCGCACAAAACACTTCACGATCCCCACTCCAACATCTATATGTATACGGTAAATCCCAAGATGTCTTAATGTATTCCTTACCCAACCTTTCATATTTGCCTGCTTACATTTGTTTGAGGCAATACTGAAACTGAAAAGTAGTCACAGGTAATGTGATTTTGCCATGAATAAGCCATTCTGTAGCTGGTTTTTCTGCCACTGTGAATTGTAACTTTTCCAGTTTTTCAATGCTCAGCACTGTATACTTTGCTCCTCTTTGTGCCAGTTCGATCTGTTTATCAGTTAGATTGTATTCTGCAAACAGAGCCGATGTGTTGATGAAACGCCAAGGCACATAGCCCGCTCGCAAAGATTGCAGTGTCCAGCTTAATAACACAATAGAACGTAATTGAGATTGGCCTTGCTGTAACATCGCCAAATCTTGTTCCAGTATGTCGATAGCAGAGGATACAATGCCATCCAATGAATATATTCTGGAGGACAAAGTTGTTAACCCATTGTCGACCACATAGAGGGTTTTCTCTAAATTAATACGATCAAGTTCACGTATTCGTTCTGCGGCCTCCATCTGTGATACTTTCCATGCTTCATTATAGGCAGCATAAATGCCGGCATATATGAAACGTTTTTGACGTGGTTTTCTTGGTCCAAGCAAGAATTCCCTAAGGTCTGCGTCTTCTTTAAGTAAGGATAAGTGTTGTTTCACATCCTGTAGTGTAGATTTCTGCAGCCAATCGAGGCATAATTTTCCTACACTGTATGTTGTTACTACCCCCGGATGCTGTCTTTGGACGTATCTTGGGTCTGGCCTATGAATAGTAAAGCCCTGAGTTTTATTCAGGAATCTTTCCTGACAGTTGTTCGTGTCTGTGGGCCAGATCAACCATTTTTTCCAATTAGGATTAGATCTGTTGAGTTGTAGTATATTGTCAACTGTCACCACTGCCTGTGTATTATTGTCATTGGCAGGTGTTGGTACAGAAGGTGTTTTCATATCTTTGATCTTGGCTAGTCCAAGACAAGATGTTTGTTGGATAGTTTCATTCAAAAACATTATTTGTTCAGGGATGATGCAGGCTCTAAATAAAGCTTCTATCCCCTGCACTTGCCAATCTTTAGTACCCCAGACAGTTTTTGTGTCTATTGTGTCTTTCCATAAGTCGAAACCCTGTCTAGACAGTTGGGCATTAAATAATGCAGAATAAATCTGTTTTGTATTTGTTAACATAATTTTCAGTCCTGTTTTGTTTACATTTTTGTAGTAAAACGTTTCTGGATCAGAGGTATTGTAACCTGAAAAATATGGAAACTTGTTGGCAAATGTTTTTGAACTACCTTGTGGTGGTGTAGGACAATGCTCCCATTGGTTAAACATAAACACATTTCTAGGATATGCAGATTTATGCAAATAATGATGACCAAAGTGGTTATAGCAATACAGCTCTTCATAGTCTGTTGAACCCTCTAAATATTCATTTTTAGAAAATGCAGCAGATTTTTCTAAGTCAAACATTATGTCATTAACAGTCTCAAAGTCCCAATCATCAGAATAGGTACTGGACGAAATTAGATCACTTAGTGAAATTTTAAACAAATGTGGAATGTTCAATTGTTCAGCCGGGCCGAAGATATCAAAATCTGTCTATTCACTGATGACAAGTCTCTTGCTTCACGATGGGAAGATTTATGAGGTTTCAAAAGTACGTTCACGTCTTTTCCTTCAGTGTTCACATGGATGTATCTGCCACTTACGTCCAGATATAATCCAGAGTTCAATCCATGGAGAAACCAAATAAGTCTTTTTCAGAAAGTGAAGAAAGTCTTGTACTTGCTGCTTTAATTTCAATGATGCTGGCGTCGTTTCAGGTTCACTCGGATCTTCTGAGAACGTATCAAAGTTAATGAAATAGCCAGAAGCAGTTCTGTCAATTGTTGAAATTGCATCAGGATTTGTAGAAATCGCTGGAACCAGTTGATCACTTGCTACATTGGTGTAGACAGGTGTATTTGGACGAACTGTTACTTGATTTTCAAGAGGGATGAGTTCCATAGCGTTGTTGCTTAGTCCTCCATCTGTTACAGCTGAATTCTCGATTGTTATCAGTCTTTCAGTCTGATCCTCTTGGATAGTAGCGAGAGGAGTGCGTCTGCTACTAGGTCAGAGTCCACGAGGCCTACTATTTAGTATTGGCCACATACTGTGGTTTGATGAGGTCGATGGACACAAATCTTTTCTCCTTTCTTCCAGCAAGGGGCGGCAGAAGTACTGTTCTTGTTCCTTGAACTGCTAGGACATGTACTGGTTGTCTGTAAGAAGGTCCAAATTCCTTCTTGTCCGCAATCTTTTCTCTGCCTAGATCCCCAACTTTTGGAATCCAGACAGGCCTTGCTGGGACCGCCATTTTTTTCCCAGTGGTGGTTGGCTGTAGGGATACGTTGCTTTGTTTCGTTCTTAACTCATTCAGTTCCTGTAAAACAGCCAAACGATCTTTGATATCAAACGTTTTATTTTCCACCACTGTGCCTACGTCATCGAGATCTGGTACCCACATTCTTGTCCCAAATAGGACCTCATATGGAGTGACCCCCCCTAGAGAACTTCTTGGCAGGTTATTCAATGAGCGTTGGACCCCATAAAGATGTTTGACCCACCCGTCACCCGAACCTAATACCCTAGCTGTTATAGATTGTTTTATGTCCCGGTTTTTCCTTTCCACAACCGAATTTCCCTCAGGATGGAATGGAGAGGAGTACCGCAATGCAACGCCCAGACTGGCCATGGCTTCTTTGTAAGCCCTAGAGCTAAACGCAGGGCCCTGGTCAGAATGTAGCGTGCCTATTGCGTATGTGCCGATAAAGACTCGCAAATCTTTTATAACAGTTCGAGCGTCAGCCGAGCGCTGAGGCCATATCCATAGGAACCTAGAGCATGAATCCACTGCAACCATGATATATTTATAGTTACCGTCCCTTTGCAAGGGACCGCAGTGGTCCAGGTAAACACAAGCTAGTGGTTTGTCTGAAATTAACAGGGGTGTCTGCGCAGGGCGTTTCACTGTGGAGACTTTCATCTGTTGGCATATATCACATTCTAAAACATAGTTCTTTAGTTTGTTTCCGAATGCCAGGCCACCAATATCTTTGCTTGAGTAAAGATACTGTTGCAGAAACACCTGCATGGGCAGAAGCTATCCCTTCGTGTGCTGCTAGGATTAGTCCTAATCTGCGTTCCTTGTTTGGAATTACCCTATCCCCCACTCCAGGGATTTGAGCAAAAGGAACGTTGTTCGCATCAATTACATAAGAGTACTTGAGTGGAAACTTTTTGGGTAACGCTGCACTGCTGCCCTTGCTTGAAGCATTGACAGCCAACATTACCTCACCGTCTATTTTTGTTTTTGAACGAGTGATCGCAGCTACGGAAGCCGTCTGAACAGCCCCCTTGCGGCTTCGTCAGCCAATGAATTTCCTGCAACGTGAACGCCATCACGTTGATGACTCAGTGTGTGGATCACGTGAGCCTTTAGTAGTTCGTTTTTCAACTGAACTACTTGTTCCCAAAGCATTTTGTGCTTTATTGTGCCACCTTTCGCATCTTTGAAACCATTTTCAAGCCAGTTTTGTATATAGTCATTATACGACTGAACACAGTAAAAGGAATCACACACTATCAGTGTGGAGAATTCTCGATCTGTACTTTCAAGTGCCAGTTTGAATGCTTGTAGTTCAGCTCGCTGAGCTGTACAATCTCCTAGAGACTGTGTTTTTGTGACCATAGGTCTGAAGATGCCATCTCGCATGCGACCTTTAACGATTGCACACGCTGCACTGTAAGCTTGCTTACTCCCTGTTGCGGGCTGTGCGGATCCGTCAGTGTAAATTATGAATTCGTACTGATCGAGAGGCAGAATTTCAGTGGGCAGAGGACATTCTTGTTCATATTGCAGGAATGCTTGTGTTTTAAAATCAGGATCAAAAACATATTCAACATCTGTTGCAGCAAGAGAATTAACCCATTGTATCCATCTTGGATGTAATGCTTTAGCATTTGGAATGCTTGCTTTTGTGACCGCTTCTAAAGCCGGTACTGGGGTTACGACAATAATGCGTTTCCCTTGGGCTAAGGCTCTTTCTTTTGCTACAGCGGTTTGAACTGCTGTCAGAATTTTTTCAGTTGAACTGAAGCGCATTTCCGCTTGTGTGTACAAATGAGATTTGTATGCGATTGGTATTTTCTCACCCTCATTGAAGGTTAAGTAGGTGAATCCATATTGACCCGAAATTATTCGGATCACCAATTTGCGTTGACTTACGCGTGTTTGTAAGTGATTTGTTGCTAACATGTTAGCCTGGAGTGAACGCAAGATCTCTGTGTGTTCTTTTGTCCAATTTTTGATCGAAAAATCAGGTTTGATTAATGCGTAGAGAGGTTTAACCCTTTCTGCGTAATTTAGAATGTATGTTCTTCCAAATTTTAGGAAACCCAGGATGGATTGTAAGTTTTTTAGCGTTTTTGGAGGTTGGAGCAGCGCACACTTTTCTAAAAAGTTAGCTGCCAAGCTCTTGCCTTCACTTGAAAGCTCATATCCTAGAAATAGGACATTGAGATGGGCAATTCGGGACTTTTTAAAGTTGAATTTGTAGCCCTCAGAGGCGAAGCCCAGTATAATGGTGCTTACCTTGTTCAAGTGTTTGTCCAGGTCATCGTCCGTTAGATAGATGTCATCGACATAGGACAATGCCTCATTGTCATAAATTTGTAGTAACTCCGTTACCCTCGCTGAGAATAAACCTGGGCTGTTCTTGAACCCTTGTGGGAGTCGACAAAAGTGACGCTGGGCCCCCATTATGGAGAATGCTGTTAAGTACCTGCTTTCAGGTGCTATGTTTTGACAAAAGAAACCATTTGAGATGTCTAATGTTGTTTTGTATTTTTTTACGCACAATGTTATTCATTAATGCTGTGCTATGTGCATTTTGCACTGCAAAGGTTTTAGAACAAGTGTTTAGGTGTCTGTAATCCAAAACTAGACGATATGTATTGTCTGGTTTGGAGACAGGAAACAAAGGATTGTTCATTGAGGAGGTGCATGTTTCAATCACCCCTTGGTATTCAAGTTGATCTAAGATCTCCCTGACCTGTTTTTTAGCTTCTTGCTTTATTGGATACTGCCTTTGTGCAGTTGGTTCATGTTTCAGATGTATTTTATGGTGAGGTGAGTCCTCATCCCATCCTACATGATTTTTATATAATGCTGGGGCCTGGGCTACTGCCCATTTCCTGGCATATGTATATTTTAGATGAATTGGAATATGGTTGGAGAAGGCAGGCATAATAATGTCCTCGCCGTGTGGGCACTCCCTGACAAATTGTGGTGGCCAGTCTTTTTCTGCTAGCAGTATGTCATAGCCTCTTGATAGTCTTTCCCAAAAAAGTGCTTTCACCTGTCTAGGTTTGTCTCCCTCCATCCGGAGTGTTATTTCATATAACCTTTGTGGAGTACTAACCCTGGTGTCTACAGTCTCAACTGTAATGTACTCATTCAAGTCCACTATCTCCAGAAGTTCCTTCAGGTTCTTGCGAACTATAGTGACTTCTGCTGCACTGTCCAGCATTGTCTGAGCCCATTCTCCGTTCTTGAGTTGTGTTCTCGGCATGTCTGATCTTCAGACCTGCTACTTTCTTTTTGGAGAATTGAGGTTTTGTTTTATTTTTTGGAGCGTGTTTTTCTTCTTTGGATTTCACGCGTTCTTCTCTATGTTCTGATCATCCTCTTCTTTCCGAAGTCCTTGACGAGATCTGAAAGGGACGAGAGGAACGTGTATCAGTATCTTGATACCTGTCAGGTTTTCTCAAATTATCCCTATTCCTGAGGTTATACCTCCTTTCAGAGGGCTCCTTTTGAGGAGACCTACCTCGGGATTGAGAACGTTTCTCGTTTGATTTTTGTTTAGCAGACTCCCACTTCTTTTTAGAAGATGTAGGAGTTTGTTTAATAGAGTCCTTCTCAGGACTTTCAGATAGTTTTGGTTTCACTGGTCTTCCACCCAAACTATCTCTGCCTAATTCTGCATAAGATTGTTCAATTATTCTGGGTAGCTCAGTTTGATGTTCTGTAACATCGAATTCCCTTAATTTTTGGCGGATCGCCACTGCTGCTGCCTCCCCTTTAATATTAGATAATATTATTGTTGAGACCTGGTCGAAATTTTTCAGTAATTTCATACCTAAATTTAGAGCAGGCTCTGCCCCGTATTCATTTTGAATTTGTTTCAGGACATCAGGTATTACCGCAATTGACGGAATGCCATGTGTTTTAGTATGGATGGCAGCAAAGACTGAGCCCCAAGTGGTGCAGTCTTCCAGTTGTGGTGTGATCCCCATTGGTAAACTCATTGTTAGGATTCTGTGTTTCTCATACGGGCTAGTATTCGGAAATACTGCTTCGATTTGAGTAATTTTTTGAGCTATCCAGAATGGAATTTGCTCACGTTTTGTGGGCATTTTACCCATGACTGCGTAGAGAGTCTGTGGTGTAATTTTTAGTGTATTCCCCTGTTGGGGAGTTGGATTTGGAAGTGTCAGTGGTTGCTGGACTGTGAAAGTCCGCATGACATATTGGACCAATTGTCTGTAGATTTTTATTAACTCTGTGAGTTGAGTAAGTAATTCCTCATCTGACATCTCTTCAATGTCAGGATGAGGTGTATAGCCAGCTAGAATCGGCCATGTTGCTCCTGGTCTACCTAGTGGACCGAGCCTGGTAATGTTTTTGTGATGTCTTAGGGCGCCTTTAAACCAGAGCTGATGCTCTTGGTATGTTAATGGAATTTCTATATCCTCGAAAGGAATGTATTCCTCTGGTGGATCATCTTCTTTGTAGAAGTGAAACATGTGTGTTACTGGATTGGATTCAGGAAATATTACCCATGAATAGAATACCTCTGTCTGAAATGATTTGTGTGCCTCTATCACGAAAACTGCTCTACCACCTCTTGGAGGCAGACCGTGTTTTATAAGTTTTAGAGTGATGGCTCTTCTTTAGTTTGGATGGATGTCTATAACACCCTCCTCGGTTTCAATTAAACCTGTAATGTTAAAAACTGCTGCTTGGGCTGGATCAGCCGCAGCTCCACCGTTTCCGGTTTCAGTGTCGGAGCCAGGCATTTTGTTGTTTGAAAAATGTAGAACAAGTTTCAAGGAAACAAAGATAAGGTGCACATTATTTTGGAACACTGTATCCTTCAACGTTGATCAAACCAAACAGCTAATATATAGGGTGTTTCCCTATGTAGCCATGGTGGATACTTCACCCTGCCCACTCCAGACGTCTTTTGGAGTATATGGGTAGGGGTCTCTGAGAGAAAAAGCACGGCTGAGTTACTCAGTATCTAGCGTTAAATTACCGCCTTACCAAACGTTGGGCGCCATGTAGTGTAGCTCCTATTTCCCTAATAGGCTCTGCGCATTGGAATAATATACCCTATAGGTTTGACATAGGACTAAGGTCAGTATGTCCCTATCGAGTATATTAAACTTAATTACTTGTGCCAGCTAGCTCAGAGGCCACTAGAAACTCCTTGACAAACAAGAAGGGAGTAGTTTCTGGCAGCCGCAAAACATGACCACTTTGTTTCCCTTTAGAATCAGAACGTGTCCCAGAGTCGTGGAAACAATAGATAACTATTTCACTCAGCTCAATCGTGCATGCTTAGTTTTCCTCAAAGTTACACAGAAAGAAATAGACGGGCGTTTCAATAAAAGATTTATTGAACAGTCTTGTTTCTCGTGTAAGTAAAATGTGCTGTTACGATCACAAGACAGTATGCAAGATAAATAATGTACAGCGTAAGCAGTAGAAATAAATAATACTGCGATAGCATTATCTTTTAGCAGATATTCATTCACATAAATAACACAGACTAAAAAATGCGAGTACTCATACGATGCGTTGCTAAGCTAGTTCTACCCCAATGTACCTAACCTAACCTAGGTGTAGGGAGAGGTATGAAGTAGGTGAAGTATTCCTTACTATGGTACACTAAGAGTATGTTATGCCTAGTATGCCTAGTATGCCTAGTATGCCAAGTATGCCAAGAGTCCCTCTAGGTTCTAGTCAGCTCCATACCTTTAGAATGAGAGAGGTGGGAATCTCTTTGCCAGACTCGAACTCCAACACCCCGCAAGGGAAGTTAGATCACTGGAAGCTGGACTCTCTGCGTGCAGGGATGACAGCGTCTTCTCAGTGCGCCAGGCCGGGAAACGGGCTCCTCTGAAGTCGAGGTCTCCTCTACTTTACAAGGGCTAGGGAAGGTATATTTATACCTGAGAGGTACCTCAGAATGTTAGCATTGACGTGAATCGGACAGCGGAAGACGTCATGAATGAACCCCTAAGGTATAATGGTTCATGCATAATAGATGAGTCCTTGAAGAAATCAATAGTCCTGTGCTAGGGAAACTCCCGAAGCCTAAGGGTCTGTTCTTCAAGAACTCGTTGTGACGTTAGGGTGGACGGATGTCGGAGACCAGGCCTGTATTTGGAGTGCACGGTTTAATGCCTAAATAAGGACTGGGATTTTATGCCTATATAAGGGCAGGGCGAATTGTGCCTATATAAGGACAAGATACAGGAAAGCCCGTGTACGGACACCCTAAGAGGAATACAACACAGGGACACTGAGTTAGAGTAGGTCACAAATTGTCTGGCATCACTGTCACTGCCATGGCACAAACCACAGTTAACTTGCCTTCGGTATTTTGGAGGCACATACTTGTATGGATGAGAAGGACGATGATTCGAGTTGCTTATATATAGATCATGTTGTTTGGGTGAGTACAGATGTGCTCGAGCTAAATTGCAAGGTAACATAGCTACAGACAGGGTCAGAGTTTGTCCTCCCTGGAGTTTAAAGATCCTGTCAGGTAGTGTACGACCAGGGAAATGCTCTGACAACCAGTTCCAGATGCTTAACGCCTCCTGGCACAGGGCCCACAACCCACCCTGCCCTGCTTCTTGCAGTACCACTTGGCGGTATTGTTGTCAGTGAGGACTTGCACCAGTCACCCTTTGGTGAACGGGAGGAAAGATTTTAGTGCTAAGTGAATCCCTGGCAACTCCAGCAAATTGATGTGGAGTCGAGTCTCCATTCGAGACCAGAGTCCTCTGATTTCCACCTTTCCCTGGTGGCCTTCCTAACCCAGCAATGATGGGTCCATCACAACAGCCAGCTCTGGTTGAGGTAGGGAAAGGGGACGTCCACTGCCCAATTGTCATCTAGCAAACACCACTGCTGATCTTTTGCTGTCTCCTACGATACCTGGATGGAATCCAACAGGTTCCCTTGGCACTGAGCCCTCTAAGACTTCAGATCCCACTGCAGAGTCCGCATGTGCCACCTGACATGGTCTAGCAGGATACAGTAGACCAAGAGTCCAAGAAGTCTCAGAGCCACTGTCATTGAAACCCAAGCTAAAGGTTGAAACATTGGGATCATAGCCCGAATGTCCACGACCTGTTGAGGTGGAGGGAAGGCTCGAAACTGCTCTGTATCCAAAATGGTTCTGAAGAAGGGGAGCCTCTGCGAAGGAGTTAGGTGTGACTTCGGCACATTGATCAAAACCCCAGGTATGTGAGGTGATTAGCTGTTGTATGGAGGTGGCCCACGAGTGACTAAGGCAAGT
This sequence comes from Calotriton arnoldi, assembly GCA_963921515.1. Lineage (NCBI taxonomy): Eukaryota > Metazoa > Chordata > Amphibia > Caudata > Salamandridae > Calotriton > Calotriton arnoldi. The sequence goes on from CAWUFW010003094.1 coordinate 1,596,261, forward strand.
TCGCCTTCAACAACCAGCCATCGAGGTATAGAAAGATTGGTATGTATACCCAACCTCCAAATATGTGAAACAAACATTATCATCATTTCAGTGAACACCCAAGGGGTACTGATGAGGCTGAAGGAGAGCACAGAGAATCGAAAATGCTTGTGGCCCACTTAGAACCACAAGTAACGTCTATGGGACTGCACGACAGGGATAAAGAAATAGGAGTCCTGCAAATGCAACACCAGCCTCCAGTCATCTGGATCCTTGGCAGATAGAACTTGGGCCAGGGTGACCATCTAGAACTTGTCTTTTTTGAGGAAGAAGTTCAGGGGGAAAGGTTTAAAATAGGGCCCAGTCCTCTGTCCTTGTTCGGCACCAGAAAATAACGGGAGTAGCATCCAATCCTTATTTCTGATGCTAGCAACCTCTTGATGGCTCCCTTCTCCAAAATAGCATGGACATGCCTTTGTAGAATGGACAAGTGGTCCTCCGGAAGCCGCAGTGGTGTAGGTGGCATATGAGTAGGGGAGGATAGGAAAGCCAGGGCATATCCATCCTGAACATATTGAAGAACCCATTTGTTCAATGTAATGCTTTGCCACTCGTGGGGGTAATAAGTTATCCAGCCTCCAACATGGTGATAATGTGCCACCATGGACAACCTAAAGAGATTTCAGAGTCCCAGCAGGGGTAATGCATTGCCTCAGAAAGCCTGAACATTGTCAGCCAGATTTCTACCTCGAAATGACTCGGAGGTCTGTTGTTGTAACCTCTAGCTTCAAAGGACTGGGAGGTCTGTTGTTGTGGAGGAGGCACCTGGCGCTGCCTCTGCTGGATGCTCCACCCCTAGGCTTGAAAAGGACGGCACTGTTGGGGATATTGCACCACGGGTGCTGAAAGGCCAAGGGAGTATGTTGTGGCTCGGCTTCCTTTGAAGGGCTCAAGGGCCGAAACAACTTTGTGCTGAAGAGACTGGTGCTATCAATTGGCATTTCCAACAGTGACCCCTGGACATCATTGGAAAAGTCAGTGGACCTCAACCAGGCATAGTGGCAAAGCAACACGCTCATACCGACTTCCCTGCCCAAGCAATCCGTTGGTCCAGCCCCAATCTGATTACATACTTCACAGTGTCTTGTCCATCTAGTATGATCTGAGCCAAATTGGAGCGAAACTCATCAGAAACCATGGGAAAGATTTCTCTCATCATGTACCATTATGTGTGCGAGAACATCCTAAGAGGGAACTGGAGTTGACTGATCTGAGGACTAAGCTGGCAGATGAGAACATTCCCTTCTCAAAGGCTTCCATGTGTTTAGACTCTCTATTTGGAGGGATAGTATGGAAAGAGTTTGGGTTCAACATGCTTGTGGAAGCTTGCACCACAAGACTCTCAGAAGTAGGGTGCGGGACAAGGAAAGATGAGTCCCAGCAGGTCTGTTCCACCTGGCAATTTGCCTATTAACAGGTAAGATTCAGGTTTGGGCCAAGTGCCTACTAAAGTGTCTGTACGAACCTCATTGAACAGGAGGAGAGGCTCTGAAGAAGCCCAGGCTGCAGGACTTTTGGGAGAATATTCGTTTTTATCTCCGCGGATGGCAATTTGGAGGTTGAGGATTTCTGCGGCCCTCCTAAGGAACATGGCAAAAGATACTGGTTCTCGGTGGGAGGGTCAGGTGGAGTGTTTGGTGGCCAATGTATCTAGCCCACTGGCATCTTGTAGGTCCAGAAATAAATTCTCCTCTTCATAAAGTGGGGAATCGTCATTCCTGTCATCGCCATCATGGGGTTCTGGATCCAGCAAATCTGCTGGTATTAGCAATGTCCCATCCAAGTCTGAATGGGGCTGCATGGACTGTGTCTAACTATTTAGGTGGGTGACGTACTGGTGGCGCAGGCGGCTTGTAAATCTGCCCCAAGGTGTTTTAAGACTAACAGTACTTTGATGCCCCCGTGTCCAACAGAGAGGTCAAAGTGTCACAGAGGATGACTGCAGCCCTAAATGACCATGTCTAAAATCTTTAAATGATACGCCTGCCCAGTTCTTCGTGTACCAATATCAGTTCATGGGATAATCCCTCTTTGTGCTACTCCTGCAAACACCTCAGTGCGCATCCTGATAAAGCCTTAAGAGTACTGGAGGCCTCCGTACTGCTCCTCCTTTCTCCACATAAGGTAAGAAAAATGAAAATATTCTCCCTGGCTAGAAGAGCTCCAGGGGGAGTCAACCTTGCACCGGATGTCATCACGGTGAGGAAGGGGACCAATGATGAAGCATGTCACCTCCGTAAATGAAAACCCTTGTCCTTTTTAGTTTAGGGCCACCCTCTTCTGGTATCAGTTTCCTGAATATAGTAGAGATTGCAGTGGGTCACAATTTCTGTTCCAGATACGGGGGTGTGAGACTACCTTCTGCCAACTCTGTGCCACTGCCACCCCTATTTTTAGTTGACGTCTGCTGACAGGAGAGCACAAATTTGCAAAAATGAATACTAGTGGGCTCCATGATTTTGGCCAGCTCAGCATTCATTGTTTGCTTTACATAAACAAACTACCAAAGCAACAGTTGGTTTGTATGAAGCAACAAATCAATGGCTCTGAGTTCTGACCCGCAGGGAGGTTTGATCCTGGGAATCGGTGCAAATGTAGGTTTTCCTGTGTGGACCCTGGCAGGGAAGAAGAGTGATGGTCAGGCCGTCCTAAAGCACCTCATTCTGTGGCGACGTGGAGCACACATGTAGAACTCTATACTATGGAGGCATGGAGCAAGCATACAGTACCTCATTCTGTGACTGTAAGGAACACACATCCAATGGATGCCGAGTCTGGTGGCTTAGTGGACTAACGTGTCCGCTGTAGGGGTCTGTGTTTGACCTCATGGTCACAGGTTCAAATCCTGGCGGGTCCACTCTGCCTTTCATCCTTCTGAGGTAGATAAAATGAGTAGCAGTGAGTTGGGTACAATAAAACGTCTGTTATTCAGCGCCTTGATACCCTGGAGTGATAAGTGCGCTTTACAAATACACATGTAATTTTATGTTATGCATGGACAACACCCAGCTGAACATGCAGTGGGCACGCAATGCATTTTTTGTTCTACCTAGTCTGTAATCACAGTTACATATCGGAGCATTATTGACAATAAATACTAATGGAAACTAGATTAGGGTGTTTTTCTATTACAAACATTTTTAGTATATGCCTTATGGTTGGGTTTTCAGTTAGTTGCAGTAGGTACTAGTTAGTTGGAACACAGTTTATTTGTTGGTAGTCCATCTGTGACTCATAGTTAGCTTTTGGTTAGTTTGTGATTGGTTTATTGATTACAATTGGTACACAGCTGCTTTGCAGTTTGCACCTTGTGATCACAGATTGGTCCATGATTAGTTTGCAGAAGTCTATGGGTGGTTCGTAGTACACACGACTACTTTTGAGTTGTGTGCACTGTTGGTTTAAGATTAGTTAGTGGGTAGTTGCTGACTGCTTTCTAATGATTATATAACTTAGTTACTTTTGCTTAGTGATTTATGCTTTGTATTGGGTGCGTTGGTGGTTAGTATGTACAATGTTCTCTATAAATAAGTGGTTCATGATTGTTACAGAGTTGATTCACAGCTGGTAAATAGTAGTTCTGAGATTGTTCCAAGTTTCACGTGGGTAGGTTAGGCCTGGGAAGAAACACTGCCATTTTTACATGCACATGTTTCTTAGGTTGCCTTCTTTTCTACACAATGACTTTTGACACACATTTGCTTGCGTGACAGAGCAGGATTGGCTTCTCTGAAACCACATTGCTTACAGTTTCACTTCGTAAGTACACTTTTATGACACCTTGAACATTTAGCACAAGGCCTGAACACACATTGTGCAAATGTTGTTGTTTGTTATTCGTCCATGAGGCATCATGGCTATCACAAGAGAATAAGCAATGCCAGCCTGGCTGAAGCCTCGACACGTAAACATGAATACTGTTATTATAAATGCACATGCATTTCCGTGTTCAAATCAGTGGAGTACTCTGATGTGATTGTGAGGTCGCTGTGTTGGAGTCTCAGCCCAGCTGATTCCTGTTTACCCTCTGTAAGGAGGGATATCCAACTTGTCACCAAGATGGGGACCTGCATACATCTACCTTCAGGTGATGGGGAGTTAGATCATCCAGTAGGGGATTCTTGGCAGAACACCCGTCCTAGGCACATAGGTTAGGGAGCACATAGTAGGAGTACACTATACACTGTACTTATATGCCAGCATATATACACAGTTTTAGCACAATGGTGGAATGGTTTATCCTTTTCACTGTTATAATACTGCTAATCACTCATCTGCTTCTGTCTATTAATCATTGCAGTGCATATATTTTATACAAGAATCCCAATGGATCAATAAATAGTGTATTTCTTGTGTATCTTTCTGAGAATGCAAGAGTGACTGAGCGAAAAACTTCTAGATCTGTTACCACAATTCCTTGGGGAGTCAGGGTTGTCATGTTCTGAGGTTGCCCGATCTGTCTGTTACCTTACTAGGTGTAGGGGTACTTATGGTAGCACTGTGAGCTAGCAGCACTATAGACCAGCATATCCTGCGGGGGTGCTTAGAATCAGTCTGGTAGCATCCCAACGTTTATGTTGTCCAACAAACGAACAGTTCCTCCTGAGAAAGTGGAAACCATACGACAGGAGGTTGCTTCAAAGGTGGTGCAAATGCTGGTTCATGATAACTGGCAGACAAGTTCCCTCCTGGCCTCCTGGCCCTTCAATCAATCTTACCCACAATAGCAGAGATAGCACAACCGGAGTCTCTGAGACCATTTCACTTGTGGGTGCGTAGGTTGCAGAAGCTGCCTTCGGTGAGTCGCGCTCACGGACCTGCAGGAGCAGTGGCTGGGTGCCCTTGGCACTCCTCCGGCACAATAGTAAGTTTCCTTTGATCCTTCCCACAGGTGGGTCTGGGGACTTTCGATGACTTCTGGTGGCCGTCGGCAAACCAGGAAGACGTCAGTGGGACAGGGGCCTGGAAGAGGGCGGAGTTCAGAGATCCACGATCAACAGCGCCGAGGTGTGGCGTAGTCTCGGGACGCAGGAGCCTTTCCGCTGCACCCGGTTGATGGGCTGAGACACGCGGAGACCCCCGTGCCTCTACTTCACCGAGCCTAAGGAGACTCCCGAAGCTGCAGTACAGGGACACTGCCGTGGCGTCGACCGGACCGCTTTCACCCTGCATCATCTGTAAGTAGGACATGAACCAGCGGCCCCACCATGCTAGGTGACCAGGAGGGTGTGCTCACCAACGGCAACCCCTGAGTTACAGGTCCCAGAGGAGTTGACATGTCCCTTGGCTATTTTTCTTTTTTTTCCCTCCTTTGAGAAGGTTGGGCCAGGTTGCAACTGCCCGGTAGTTCCCCTCCCGGCACAAGTTGGTTGAAAGGCCCCGCTTCCGGGCCTGGCCGGATAGCAGCGGGTAAATAGGTGCACTACCAGTATATATTTTCGCCATTAACCTTGTCCATTTCTCTGCAAAGCAAAGTAGGTGTATGGCAAGTTATATATGACCGTAATTGACAGCGGTGAGCGGAGCAGCTGAGGAGCATGGACAGTCACCATTACGGCATCGCGGAATCGGAAAATTGGGAGACAAACATGCAAACACACTGCTGCCGTCGTTCAGGCCCGAGCCCGGGTTGCCCCACTGTCCCGCCATCCTATCACCTATTACAAGCCCGAAGACAGAAGGCTGTAGGAGATGGGCAGAGGGCAGTGCGATAGCGGCTGCAATAGGCTGCAGTCACCTTGCGTAGCATGGAGGCGGCCGGCATTAAGCCGGTGCGGCTTGTGCCCACTTGAGGGACTGCGCAGCCGCAGAGTCATTGCACCTGAGGCCACATTGTTATACCCGCAGCCCCACCCGTTTTCACCATCCACATCTTGGATCCTGGCCTGAGACACTGGCCCCGAGGCAAATGGCAGTTGGCTTCACCGTTCGGATTAACAGCTGGCGGTCGTGACATAGAGAGAGATGTCGGTATGCAGTAAGTGGTAGCTACCAGCGTATCTGAGCCTGAGAGGGGTGACAGAGCCTGAGAGGGGAGAGAGAGCCGCACCTGTGTTTCTTCAGCGCCGCTGGGGGCCGGCAACACCTGTCATCCTCTGCACCGGATAACGCCCGTCCACGCCGTCATCGCCCGGAGGAGGCTGGGCCACCCCCCCTAACTTTTGGTATTCTGCGTGTTCTGTGTAGAGTGCACCCCTTTTACCGGCATGGCCAAGCGGAAAATGAAAATACAGAAGCAGGTGGTAAAATAATAAATACACTGGACTCTTTCTTGTTGAGAGCAGCAGATGTGCTCTCTAAAGAGACTGAATTGATGGAGCAACGCCTCTCGTTGGAAGAGGTAAGATCTGTCCCGGATCTAAATGGTACGGGCACTCCACCAGTTTTATCAAATTGTAATATAGTTTCTAGTACCCCTGCTTTGCCTGATATTTCTAAAGATACCAAAACTGATGGCAGCCCAGTGATGGAACCCACAGGTAAAAGGAAACGAGGAAGGGCTAAAAAACTTGCTATAGTCAAGTCCGTGAAACTTACTAAAAACTCTCATTTGGACACACTGGCGCATACACACGTGCCAACCGCCCCCAGAACAATTTCACCGCCCCTTCTTGACGACCTATGTCAGAAATTGGAACAGATCCTTTCAATGCTTTTCCAACCGATTCTTAGTAGACTGTCCAAAATTGAGGAGAGCATAACTCTCCTCTCCAATAGAGAAATCGGTACTGAACTAGAAGGGGGAAAAGAGGTCAGGTATTCTCAATCTGAACTACTATCTGGCCGTTTGGACCGCCCTACTGCACCTACTTTGCTGCTTCGGGAATCTGCATCAACATTGCCAGCTGGGAATGTGGTCAACACGCCTAGTGTACAAACCCATAACTTCTTGACTGAGGGCACGCAAGGGAACTCCTTATTAGTCCGCCAGCCACCAAAGATCCACTGCACCTTAACAGTAGAAGGGCATCAAATGGGGAGGGTGGACAGTGGGACTGCCCCTAATAGGAATATTGAATGTATGGGCCGAAGGGGTGTTGTTGACTTTAATCAAGGGCACACAATTTTGCAGAGGGAGCAGCCGTTCAAACAAGGAGGGAGATTAGACCTGCCCCCAGCAGCATGCCTCTTTATTGTTATTCTAGCTAACATACCAGAATTGAAACCCGATGAGCAGGAATCCACTGAGCAGTTAATACATAAGGCCTTATACTGGCTCTCTAAATTTTCGATGGGCAGGATTAAGTAATACCAACATCTTATTATGGCTGGAAGAGTGAATTGGGTGGGATTTGCGCCGAAAACCATGGGAGGGTATTGTATAATCATTAAATTTCAATAATCAATGACTAGTAGGTGATCTATTGAGATTGTTGCCTAACATCCCATCATTTGACACTGAGATCTTTGCACTTCCGTTGAAGGCTCTTAACTCCTTTTGCCCCCCTGTCAACACTTATTCTCCCCAAATAAGTGCTGCCGTACCTGTCAGTAATAGATACGCCTTATTGGGAGACCTTGTTGCGTGTGATTGACTCTCTAAACCCCCAACAAATTTGTGTGTAAAAAACGTTATGGTCCCCTCATGAAAGGGACTTGACCTAGTGGGAAGTGACCTAGAAGTTCTAAAAATTATCTCATGGAATATAGCGGGTTACAACCAGAAACAAGCATTGGCATAGCCAATAGGTCTCGCCTTTGGGACCTTATAAGTGTTTAGCCATGCGGCACATTATCATACTACCTAATGTGTCACTAAACTGTCTGATAATCATCAACTACCTTCTGGAGAAAGCCTGGAGCACCTGAAAAGTGGACCTAAAAAGTGTGCAGTACTAGTTTGTGAACTCCATTTCCCACAAGCCTCCGGGGTGTGCTATTTTACTCATATTTATTACTACGCACAATCTTGCTTCCATTGTCACTCGCAGGTTAGTGGAATAGATGCGAGTGACTACACTGCTCATCAATCATCATATAAACGTTCCTGTTGTCCATTGGGGTGGGATGGGGTGGTGATGTGGATGGTGCATGGAGAGCCAAGACGGTCCTTGGTACGGATATACTTAACAGCCATGTTGAAAAGCAGGAGGTTTTCAGCAACTACCAAAGGTGCAGCTCAATAAAACAAGAAAAATTCATATTTTTCACAAGATGTGTACACTAATATTATTTGTAATGTAATAAAAAGTTTCGATATTAAATATCTATACATGTGTATTATAGTTCTGTCTGCATAGACTCTGTTATATCACTGTATTTTTATGTTTTTGTTAATTACTGCCTTTTGGTAATTTTCCTTCCTTCCAGAGCACTCGTTTGCAGAGGTCACGTGTGCTAACCCAAATGGCTATCACTGTGTGGCGAGCTGCGGACGGCTCCTCCTGAGCGTCCTTCTTCTGTGTTGATGCCTGGGGGTGCGGCTAACTGCTGCATGGCTGTGTTAGAGATTGAGAGTGGCGCCGCACAGGTGAATTACATGCGCAACTTAAATCATTCAAAAACACGTTAACTACTGAACCCAAGAAACGCCATACCTTAGCCACCCAGCTGAAGAGTGGGGACTGGACATCCTAATGCAGCAGGCAGACGGGCGAGCTGCCCCCCCTGCTACCTCCCCCCTTGGACTCTTAGCGCCCGAAGTAAGCTTCCATTGAAGCGCTCTCGCCGGGGGAGGGGGGAGCGCGCAAGACGGGTCCCTCGTGCAGAGAATCACACGGTGCAGGGGACATGAACACTTATTCCTCTTTCACTTGAGTTCAGTGACGAGCTGGTGTCCCTGCTGACATGTCTGGCTTGTGAGCGGTCAGTTGAGTAAGCGGGGATCCAGCGAGAAGTGAGTAAGTTCCTCCCTGCGACAGCTGACCCCGCCTTCTCCAGTTTGTCAGTGCGAGCAGCGCTCAGAAACCAGGAAGTCGCAAAATATGACACAGCGCTGGGAAACTCACTAGGGAGTTTTGGCGGCTTGTTAAAGAAAAGCGCCGTCATGAAGGCAGTGTAACTCTTCGTGGTCGCACTTGGCTTCTAAAACGCTCTGAGTGGATAACAGAAGCCAGCCAAAGACTACGGCAACTTAGGATGCATAGACGTGCCGCCCCAAGAAAAATTGACACCAAAACATTTTTTTAAAAGAGTTTCCTGCCTGCATCAGCATATGCAGTATGCGGTGCTGGTTAAACAAATATTAAAAAAACGATTCCTGCCTGCAACAGCAGATACTTGCAACAGCAGCCAGGAGAAAAGCATTTCGTGCCGCCCGGTATTAGAAGACCGCGAGTGGTGCGCGCGCACTGCAAAGAATGTAAGGAATGCAGCTGCGACAAAGCGCGCCGCTGCTCGCTCCCGAGACCCAAAGGCCATGGGAGGGAACATTTCAGCAAAAGGTGGGACAAACACGCGCCTTCGGCCATTTGCGTGCTTTCTTTTTTGAAAGACACACGGTATGGCCAATGAAATCTGTGGGAGTTAACTAAATCCCACGGAGAAGTCTGTGGGAAGTTTGGAGTGCTTACAAGAAGCCTCCCCATAGAGCAGCGCATGCGCGCTGTGCTAGGCTCGACCTAAAAAAGTAATTCTGATTGGCTGGCTCTGGTGACTCAATATGATACTCTATGCTTCTAAGAAACCTGGGAAATTGATCAGATCCATATAGACGGGTACTGTTCCTTCCAGACACAGGCAATGCGTTCTAGAGCCGGTCGCTCTAGTGGGGGAATAGTAACCCTAGTTGCCAATACAGCTAGACTTAAGGTAATTACATTTCTAAACTCCTCATCTTGTTACCATATTCTTCTATGTGAGAGTTATAAAGGTCGGGACTGGATCCTGATTAATTTCTACAATAACAACTTTGTAGTCAACTTGGAAACGGTCTTAGAACCATTGGAAAGTGACATTGCCCACTTTATGAAATCTTACCACAAACCCCTTGATATAGTTTAGATTTTAATGCCCATAATTGTAATAGGGTTGGTTCTACAGCATGTGGTTTGACTGATGTTAATGGGGATAGTCTCCCTCACTTTCGGCACAACAATTATGGGACTATTCTGAAAAGACTATGAATAGCTAACAGCCTTGAGATAGTTAATCCATATGATATTAAAACTGGCCAATTAGATTTTACGCTTTCCACTCGGTCCTATTACTCAACTCTTGATTATATCCTGGTCTCAGAATCCATCTGAACCCATTTTACTCATATTAAGACACACTTTGATGCCTTTAGTGATCATACTTCAATTATCTATCATATGCTATTTGGGCAAAGACGGAAATCTCCTAAGAATTTACTACCAAAGCCCTCTATTGCAAGGAAAAATGAGGTTATTTTGAAATGGGAAAAAGTTGATACTCCGAATTTTATTGGGGGAATTGTTGCTAAAATGAAGCAGGAAATTACAATTTGTTTAGACCCAAACATAACTGTCAACAATACATCAGTAGCCTTTGAGCGGATTCTAGTGGAAATTCAAGACAATCTGCTTCGCCCAATTTCTCATAAGAACCGCAGGGAGGTTCGCTGGTTCGGTGATGCTTGTGCAAAAGAGCTAAAAAAAACCTCCATGCAGCTTTGAGGTCTAAACCAAGAGATGTAAATTTAGTGAGATCACTAGGCCAATCATATAAAGAAGTGAGATTAGTTAGGTTGAAGCTGCTGAAGAAGGAGACATGGGAGAAATTAAAAAGAGCAGCAGCACTAAAGAATAGCAGGGACTTTTGGAGTATAATTAATGACCCTTTTTTAAGAGAGGAGAAAGAGATTACACTAGATACGCATCTGACTGAGGATGCATGGATAGTCCATTTTGAAGGAGTTTTCGGGAAAACAGGGGAGGTAAAATGATCCATCTGTAGACTTACCAGCCTGTAGCACCAGAGATATTATACCCTTTAGTTTGGAAGAAATGAAACATGCTCTTAACCAGTGTAGTAAATCCAAAGCACCTGGACCTGATGGGGTCCCGATTGATTTCTTTTTAGATAACTAGGACCTGTGGGCACCATTACTTACAAATGTTTTTGACACCATAGCCCAAACAGGTGTTTTGCTATCTTGGAAAAAGACAGTCATAATTCTGATCTACAAAAAAGGGGATAAGGCTATCCTGAAAAACTATAGGCCGATATCACTATTAGACAGCACAGCCAAATTAATGGGGTGGTTACTTCTGAATAGAATGGAGGATTGGGCTCTCGAAAGGAACATAATAATCCCCAGTCAATATGGTTTTAGGAAAGGGGACAATTGATCAGTGCCTTAACTTAAATTTGATAATTGCAAAGTATACGGCGGCTAAGAATGGCCATCTTTATATGGCCTTTATGGATTTATCGGCTGCCTTTGACAGTGTGGTACATTCTAAGTTATGGGCAATAATGGAAGCCATTCAAATTGAGATTCCGATAATTAATTTTATTCGTGCGATATACTCCGATGCTACGGCTTGTGTCCATTATGAGAAAGAAGGCGAATGCACAAGACACTTTAGAATTACCTGTGGCGTGAGATAGGGATGCGTCCTCGCCCCATTTTTATTTGCACTATATACCAACGCCATGTGTCTACTACAGATGTCCCTTCCATTAAGTCATCCTCTGTCCCGATACTCCTCCATGCAGATGATGCAGTGCTGCTGGCACAAACCGGCAATGAACTGCAGAGACTCATAGAGGAATATGCAAAATGTATGAATAACCTGGACCTGAAGATAAACTAATCCAAGTCTTGTGTACTTGGTGCAAGATCGAGACTACAGAAACAACTTAGAATTTTTATAGAAGGGTGAAAGCTGGAGGTCTTGGATGCTGTTAACTATCTAGGGGTCATGTTTGATAGGAAAAATACCTGGCAAAATATGGTGACTAATAGAGCGCTCATAATGGAAAAAAGTATTGGAGGGCTCTTTAGCTCCATAAAAAAACTCGGATCGAAGCCAATTGAAGAAATAAAAAAGATTTATGAGGCAAAGACAATATCTGTTGACTCCTATGGGGCAGCTATCTGGGGCATAACTGATACATCAAAATTGCAGCGTATAGAGGATGGCTTCTTGAAAAGATTGGCGTGTGTCCCGCAATCCTGTTCCTCCTATAACTGTCACTGTCACTCTAAGCTGAATTTGCCTTACAGCACAGATCAGATTCGTATTGCACCGATTCTTCTGTGGCACTCAGTCTGGAGTAAAGAAACGTTAGACCTAACCAAAGATATCCTGAAGGATTGCTTGATGTTAGATGGTGTAGATAAAATAAAATGGCTAAAATATATTAAAACCAACTTGCAGGCAATCGGCTTACATAATTATACGAGGATCCTAAGTTATGCCTGACAGTATCAAGAAAGGAATTGAAGGGTCGCATATTAGATCATCTTGGTAGAGGCAGGTGGGAGCTTAACTGTAACATGAATACAGTTAGACAATATCACCTAGCCCCTAGTATAAATAATACTTCAACCTCTTACCTGACATTTGTCACGAACCCCCAACATAGATATGTATTACTGAGGTTTCGACTAAAATATATTCCGCTCATGCTGGGCCATCCATCTAATAGCTATTCTATTTACGCCCTCCCTCCTTGTCAATGTGATGCGCGATCTCCTCAGAGTGATCTTCATTTTGTATTTTTTTGTAAGTTGTACGCTGAGGAAAGAAACAGATATATTCTCCCGCTTCTGCGCAAATTTAACTTCAGACAATGCCGTCCAGCTCTTTATCATCTCCAGTTATTAGCTGATCCCTTAGTATGTTTCTGTTTAGCTTCGTTCTTCTTGTCTGTTATAAAAAAGGAGGAGATTACTCTCATAGCCTGTCCCCCCACAAGCAAAACAAGGGTCAAGCGGACTAAATCCTGTTTACATTTACAGGAATTTTTGTTTTTTAGACTGGGCTTGTTTGATATCTTTATAATCTTAACTGTATTTTTTATCTAGTGTATATTGGCAGGTGCTTTTTAATTCATAATGATTTTAATATTGAAGATTGCTTGTTTGTAGAATACCTTTATGCCGTTATTTTAGCGGCGAAATAAAGTTATCATGACTGACTGACTTCTGGTTCCAATCCTCAGTCAAGACTCAGGCCAGGCCACAGGCCAGCACGGTAGCCTCTCCTCTCAACAGTGGCATCAACCAGGCTATTATCCTTGTCCTTTGCGATGGCCCCCTTTGACATACAGGGTTACCACTTTTACTTCGCACTCGGGCAACGGCTTATTCGGCGAAGCAGCAATTTCCTCTTCACGACAGTTCCCTCTGGCATACAGGGTCACCGACTCTCCAACAGCACATGGTCAACAGCCCGATCAGCACTGTTAACTTCAATGAGGCCCGCTCGGGCATACGGGGTTGGTGCCCTTCACACTACACACAGGCAACATTCAGATCGGCACAGCAGTCCTCTCTTCACACCTCGCTACAGAGATCAACTCACCAGGATCCCCCACTGGACCTCGCTCCCTCCAGAGTTCTCTTCCTCATAGGGCACACTGGTCTTAGCAAGCAGGCAGGCACTGATGCTCCACTGGCAGTTGGTCTAGGATTTTACCTGTGTGATGTTTCCTCATCCAGCTAGAAGACTGTCAGGCCTTAACCCCCAGTCCTGGTCACCGGCAGAAGTCTTGCAGAGTTTCTAGTCTTAGCAAAACCCGACTGGCTGTTTGGCGGTTGACAATTTTGGGGGCCTCAAGCTCCCCTTCTCATAGTTCATTTCCAAACACAAAGTGTGATTTAAGGTCTGAGTCTTTGAAGTTTTTGTTGGGGTCTGCTTCTTTTTGAAGTGCCCACTACTCTACCCTGCCCGTCCTCCAGAAAGCAGTCTGCAATTCCACCATAGTGCAGGCCATGGGAGTGATTAGAGGTTCACACCTGGGTGTCATCCACAGTGATATGTGAATCAAAAGGTTAACCCAGGGCCCAAGCCATATTCTTTATGATTCTCTTATTAGCCCCATCTTTTTCCTGAGATGTGCCCATGCCCCTTTCCAGTGACCACTCCCTTTATCAAACAGCACCCTTCAAAGTGTACTGAAGAGTCTGGCTCTCCTTACTCCAGTATGTTTCCCACCCAGCTCAAAGAATGCATCAATCTATAAATCTCTCTGGAGTAGTCCTTTACCTTTTTATGCTCCTCCAGTTAGCGTGCATCCCCCAAAATGGAACCCAGAGTCTTCCATGTATTGTACCATTCACAGGCACACATACACCCAGCATATGCATACAGCACACACAAGCATGGCACAACACTACATACTAACTTGATATCTTGATGTAGGCCATGGTTGAATTAAGCACACAGAAGCAGAGCTTTATATGAGTGAGCTGGTAGGCCTCACTTCAGTGACACAGGTAAAAAGGCCTGCTCACATCTACTGATCACTAAACAGTATGGTGCCGCCAACATGCTTGCTCTACTTAAATCCTAGCAAAGGCAGTAGCCTTTCACCACTATGAGGGTAGAGTATTGTGTGCTCTTGCTCAGTCCAACAAGACCGCAATGGATGAGAAAGGCCTATGTTATGGCGCACAAACATGTCCGTGTTCACCTATGACAACAAAAATCAGCACCAGGCATCATTGTGGCTGAGGCACACAGGGCAGGGGAACATGCCCGCACCATGCGAGAGACTTTTCCATCTCAACACTGCCTTAAATATCTCAGAAAGGGGAACATTCCTGACCCAAGTGGTGGAGGCCACATTTCCTCTAGTGGAATGTGATTTGAGTCTACCAGGTAGAGGTTTGTTTGATAACTGGTAACAACACATAACAAATGAGACAATCCATCGAGCAATATTCTGCTTGGAGGGTGACAATCTTGTGTGTAGAGGATCATAATTTACAAAAAGTGAGATGTCTTGTCTTTCTGATGGTTCTAGTTTTATCCTTACAAAATGTTAGGACCCTTTTGAGCATTGGCAGCTGGCATGGTCCGTGGGTGGCGGGGGTGAGCGGGGAGGGGCGCTTGGGGGGTTATTAGGGGGGGTGGAATGGTAAAAAAAGAAAAGGCAAAAACAAACACTTACCTTGCCGCAATGGTCCCGCATCTCTGCTCCTTCTCTCCTCGTCAGACCGAGGCACAGGAAGCACAGAAAAAGGCTCCCCTGACCAATCAAAATGTTGCAATGCAGCGTTGTGATTGGTTTTGAGCGTCCTGGTTCGACGCTCAACCAGGGAATGGGGGCCTGGGCTTGTTCTCCACACAGGCTGTAATGCAGCCTGCATAGAGAATGGGGAAAGTGCGCATGACTGCTTTGGGCAGCTCAAAAGGGCACTTAGGAGTGGGCAAACCATTCCTCCCCTGCCCTGCTCAGAGAGCAGAGCAGCCCCGCCCACCCGCCCGCAAAGCAGCAGGAAACATAAAATGATAATAACTCAAAGTTATTATCATTTTATGTTTCCTTTACTTTGCAGTGCACTGCTTAAAATCAGTGGGGCGACGCTGCTCCGCCATTGCGGAGGAGCCGTCCCTGATTTTGAGATATAATGAATGTGGAGTTCTCTCTGCTGGAGATGATGGATTGGGGAAAAATAGGAAGCAAAATAGTTTGGTTAACATGAAAATCTGAAATGAGTTTCGGTACAAAAGAAGTAGATGTGTCATTAACACCACCCTGTTTTGATGGGAAAATCAAGTAGGGCTCAGTAGATGATAAAGTCTGTAGCTCACTAACTCTCCTTGCCGATGTAACAGCAACTAAGAAAGCAAGTTTCCATGAAAGATGCAGCAATTATGCCTTATGAATATGTTCAAAGGGAGGAGTCAAGAGTTTTGAAAGAACCAGATTTAACCTCTATGGTGGACAGGCCTTTTTACTTGATGTTAGGTCTTTTAAGTCATTCTAAAAAATTCTTTATCATTGTATTTGTGAAAAATGACCTTTGATTTGGGCCTTTTTAGGTCGAGCCTCGAGTAGCGCGCAAGCGCTGCTTAGAGGCGAAGACTTAATGTAAGCGAGTTTGAAAAGCAGTCCAACAAACGCTCGTGCGTCGTGGCTGGCCTTTTTGAGATGGGTACGCGCGGCAAACATATGTTTCCAATTATCGTGCCCAGACGCGGGCGCGATAAGTGGAAACACATGTCTGCCGCGCGTACAAATCCAAAGGCCAGCCACGACGCACGAGCGTCTGGTCAGCTGAGCGTCTGGTCAGCTGAGCAGGCTGCCGCGCTCGCTCGCCCCGCTCCTCTGTGGTGCGCGCGCACCACTCGCGGGCTTGTTGTCATTCCGATCTCTCTTTCTCAGTCACTTAGCTCCTCTTTAACACTTCCTTCCGCTTATTTCTTTCCTTCATTGTTTACAATTCTATAAACAATTGGCTGTGATTGGGGCTGCATTATTATCGCCAATATCATAAAACATTGTGAACCTAGTCTCCACACTCCGTCTGTAGCAGTAAATGTTAATTCCTGGCTGTCAAAGACGAGAAGCACAAGCAAATACATTGTATTCTGTAATACTGATAACTGGAAAGAGAAATCGTTTGAAATAGAGTACCATACCTTCAAAACATCGTTGCAGCCATTCACGTCTGCAGGACCGGAGTGAATATACACCGCTGCTATATTTAAGCAGCTCCTTAAGTTTCGGTTTCGTTCCATCACGCGCGGCACTCGTGATGACGTGTCAAGCTAGAGGGACAAAACAGCTGCCATATGATCATTGACTTTGTTCTTCAGGCAGGCAGTTGCTAACGCAAGAAGATATAGCGACGGGGAGAGGATGAGGCCAAACGGTCAGAACTACCGGCTTTGGGCCGACAGAGCCAACTTCCTCTCTCGCTGTTTGCTCAAGATCCTGCAGGTTTGGTGCTTGTAGCTGAGCTAAGACTGCTGCTGGCAGGCAGCTCACTGCTACATTGTATCTAATTATTTCCTGTGGCGCGACTCTCAGATAGCTTGACTTCATTGTTAGGCCAAATGGCTACTACCGTCACAGCCGGGGCGGGACAGACCGGTCAGATTAAGTTGATTTATTTTATAACGTCTTGCGCCGCGACGGGGGAGACGTGACGTCCTGCTGCCAAAGGCGGGGAGTTTGTTATGGGAGAATTTGCGGTGGGGCTTTAATTATGGCGCGTGCAGCGCTGTCTCCTTCTGCTTCTCGCACCGGCCCGGGCTGCTGTGTGCAGTCAAAAATGTAATGTGACCGGCGCCGCGCCTAATTCAGTTACAGCCGAGCTTCACGTCACAGCAGTGATCGGCGATTGCAGCGGACGGCGGTCGGAACACAACGCAAAGAAAGAAAGAGGTAACTGTGTTTTACTCTTTGGATTACTTGTAAACTGTGCCCCTCCTAACTTAAACGTTGTTGCTTCTGATAGCCCTAACTGCTGCCTTTGTTGGTGCTGCTCCATTGTGGGGTTCAGCGGGCAGAGTCTTCGGGATGTCTGAGGGCATCAGGATGCCAGAAAGATGTTTCTGCACATAAAATGCGTACTGTTGGTTCAACTATGGGGCGAGGGTACAGCATGCCCTGTTACAGCTGAAGTTAGTCTCTCTAAGTCACGTGACATAAAGCCCACCAACTCGTGTTGGGACGGTCGGGGTCACTGAGTCACTCTGTGACTGACTATATGTGGTGCTGCTGCCTGTCCAATTACTTTCAGTGCCAGTGGTGTCACCAAAGTCAGCAGAGCCTCTGTGATAGCCGGTGGGTCATGTTGATGTGTGCCGATGCCTGCAGGGTTGGGCAGGTAGCAGCGCAGCAACGGGGCGGCCGCTCGGGGTTAATGATTTTATTAGTGTTTGAGTGGAGTTCATTTGTGATATTTACAGTTTTGTTAACAAGACGCTGTACTCATTTGCGTAAAGTCTTATTTATTCAGCCTATACCTATTTCCCTCATTTTCATTGCTTGATTTTGCGCGCGAGAAAGTGTCACTCATAGTCATTAAATGTCACTCATAATTCAACTAAAATTATGAAAATGTCACACATAGCAATCTGAAACCTTGGCAGCTGTGTAAACCATTCTATATATTCACACCTTTCATCTTCTCCCTCATTATCTTTCATTCTTTCCAAATCTGAATTCATAGTTCATAGACGAGCACTTTAGATTGAAGGCTCCCTGCTCATTAGAGACAAGCATTGGCATAGCCAATAGGTCTCGCCTTTAGGACCTTATAAGTGTTTAGCCATGCAACAGTTGATGTTGTTGCACCAAGGATATTGTGCTGCATAACTAAATACTTATAAGGTCCCAAAAGCGAGACCTATTGGCTATGCCAATGCTTGTTACAGTATGCTGTGATGGTGCATTCTGCTCAGCCTGAGAGCACACGCAGACCTGCTGAAATTCAGGAAAGCCTTGAAGACCTGGCTGTTCCCTAAGAAGTAGGTGCTCGCAGCAGTTTATTATTCTCTGTTCCTCCCTTAGGCATCTTTCGCTCCAGAACCAGAATACCAGTCTGGTCACAGTGCGCTCTTTAAATACCTTAAATAAATAAATAAATGGTGGCTAAGTGAACTTTAATCGAATAGAATTAAAGTTTGGACTGTGCCAAATGCAACAGGTAAATATGAATAACATTCTCCTGGCATTAGAGTGAATCATATTTGTTGTTAAGGCACCAAATCGCAAATAGTTTCCACTTGAAAGCATAGGAGCTTCTGGTAGATGGTCCCTTTTGTTTCCTTGAGAATTTTCATACAGTCTGGTGGTAAATTTAAGTGTCCATACTGTATGACTTCAGAAGCCATACTTCCACATTCAAACATTGTACGTTGGGGTGAAGTCTTCCTTCCCATCCTAGATGGCGTTTGGAAAAAATATTGAGTTAAAAATATCGGGATACATAAATATAGTAAATTAAATATCGTGACAACCAAATGACATGATGCAAAAATATCGTTGACAAAAATATTGTTTTTTGAGGTAGGTAATATCGTTTTGAACTTGATTTTTGATAACAAGAATGGTGAAAGGCTTGCAGATCTCTGTGCCCTGAACAATCTGGTGATAGGTGGTAGTGTATTCCCACACAAGGCAACATGGGTGTCACCAGATCATTCAACAGAGAATCAGATCAACCATTTCTGCATTGCCAAGAATTTCCAGAGGCCCCTGCAGGATATGAGAGTGATGAGAGGAGCGGACGTGGCATCGGACCATCACCTTGTCATGGCCAGGCTAAAGCTAAAGCTGAAGAAAGCATGGATGGAACAGACAAATCAACACCAGTGATATAACACCACCCTCCTCAAAGATACACAGAAATGGAGTGAATGCTCTGTTATCCTCAGTAACACGTTTCAACTCCTGCAAGATCTAGAGGACAACAGAGAACCAGTAGAAAGTCAGTAGGAGAAGATCAAAGAAACAGTGACATCAACCTGCCAGGAGATACTGGGTCCCAAGAAACACCAGCATAAATAATGGATCTCCACTGAAATTCTTCGAAAAACTCCAGAGAGAAAGGAAAAGAAAGCTGCAGTCAACACCAGCAAAAAAAGCAAAAGCTCAAGGTGCATACACCAAAACCAACAAGGAAGCAAAGAGAAGCTTAATAGCAGACAAGCAAAGAATTCTACAAAATAACAAGGACATTCTCTGGCAGATATAGCAAGCCAAAAAGACCTGCTAAAGCAAAGCTGGGAAGATAATCATGGGTAACAAAGGCCACCAACGAAGATGGGTGGAGCACTTTGGAGAACTGCTGAACCAGCCCGTGCTGAAGTCTTGACCATACACACAGCCAGCTGACATGGACTTGCCAATCGATTGCAGCAGACCAACCAAAGAAAAAATACAGCAAGCCATCAAACATCTGAGAAATGGGAAGGCAGCAGGAGCCGACAACATTACTGCCGAGGCACTAAAGGCAGACATTGAAACATCAGTAAACATGCTCTACCCCAAGTTTGGAAGGATATGGGAAGAAGAAAAGGTGCTGTCAGACTGGAAGGAGGGATATCTCATCAAGATCCCCAAGAAAGGTGACCTGAGTAACTGCACAAACCACAAAGGGATAACTCTTCTATCAACCCCAGGCAAAGCCTTCAACAGAGTCATCCTGAACAGAATGAAGGAACAAGTCGACGCTCAGTTACGAGGTCAGCAAGCTGGCTTCAGCAAAGATAGATCCTGTACAGATCAGACTGCAACACTGTGCATCATTATTGAGCAGTAGATGGTATAGAACTCCCCCCTCTATGTCAAATTCATTGACTATGAGAAGGCATTCGACAGTGTGGACAGAGAGACCCTTTGGATACTCCTCCGGCACTACGGTTACCAGATAAACTCGTAAGAATCATCAAAAACTCTTATGAGGGAATGACCTGCAAGATAGTCCATGCAGGACAGCTCAAGGAAGCCTTGCAATTGCACCTGGGTCTGCAGTGCTTCTTAACACACGGACTAGGCCGGCGGGCAGTTTTGGCATTGTACGCGGTGCTGCAGAGGGGATGCAAAGAGTTTTTAACCCGAGGCAAGCCCAAATGGGACGAGTGCCTAGGCAGGGAATTGACCGCTAAGTAGTGGTATATGGCCTTGGAGCGGGTGGAGAGAGTTTCGCGCAATTCCCATCTCAAATTCATGCAGTTTAACAACTTACATCAAACTTACCTAATGCCGCATCACCTGCACAAAAAGTTTCTGGCAGTGTCTCTGGCGTGCCCAAGATGTGGAAACACTGATGCTACGTTTCTACACATGGTTTGGGTATGCCCACCGCTGATGCGCACATGGACCCAATTGATGGCACATCTGTCGACAGTAGTCGATGTACAGCTGCCACCGGAACCACTTCTCTGTCACTTGAGGATCACACAGCACACTAAATGCACTAAACATTACCGAAAGCTGGTCGACCTAACATTGGTCCTATTTAAGCGCTTGATTTCCATGACCTATAAAGCCCTTCATCCATCCACGATCAAGTTCTGGCTTCAGGTGACTCACAAATGGGCTTTGGGAGAAACAGATGCCATGATCGCAAATCATGAGGGGGTGGTGGAGCTGTCACGTTGTGGGATACTTATGTTCTTAAATTGTTCGACAGCCTGAATCTGCTCCCCTCCTAGGCTGACCAGACTATACCACTGGGCGACACATTCATTTACACATGCATGATCACCACACACCAACGTGGGACCCTGCGCTCCCCAGGATGGACTCTGTAGAGGCTTGCCCCTCTCCCCTACATCCTTCTGGAGCGACCACTTGCCCACATTTTCCCCCATGCTTGCAGTAAGCTTCTGCTACTCACGTCACCACCATTTCAGTTTTCTGCACTTGGCAGCGCCAGCCAAAGGGTTCCAAAAGTTACTGTTTTGATTTATTTTGTGATGTACACATTGGCTACTCCTCTGTAAGACAGGGTGAACTACGCTGTTTTGGGTTCACATCCATTTTTTCCTTCCTTCACCCTGATACCCCCTCCATATTGTTGGATGATCTGCTACCCGGGTATATTCAATGTATCTATAATGGGATGTGTCTGTCCATCCACTTCGAGTGTATGTTTACTATTATATTCGGTACCTAATGTGAAGACTCTTGATTAAATGGCAATAAAGAAATTCAAACAGAAAAAAGAAAACCTTCCAAGTGGGGCCCGGAGTCTGCCAGGGTTCTTTGCTCTCGCCTTTTCTCTTCCTGCTAGCCATAGACTGGAACATGAAGACATCCACAGCAAGGAGAAGAAATGGGATCAGTGGACACCTTGGACACAGCTCAATGACCTGGACTTTGCAGATGACCTGACCCTACTCTCCCATATCCATCTGCAGATAAAAGAGAAGACTGACAACGTGGCAATCACATCAGCACAACTTGGCCTTAACATCCACAGGGGAAAAACCAAGATACTGAAGGCTAACACGTCCAGCACAACTGCAGTCACTCTTGCAAGCGATGCACTGGAAGAGGTTGAGGCCTTTACCTACCTGGGCAGTGTCATAGACAAGCAGGGTGACACATATGCTGATGTTAAGGCAAGAATCGGCAAGGCAAGGGCTGCCGTCCGTCAGCTAAAGAAGATCTGGAGCACCAAGTATCTAACGCTGCAAACCATGATCAGACTTTTTAACACCAAAGTGAAATCGGTCCTTCTGTATGGACCAGAAACTTGGAGGGCAACAGTGACTACCACCAACAAAGTGCAGACCTTCATCAACACCTTCCTGAGGAAAATCCTCCAAATCCATTGGCTAAACACCATCATCAACAACGACCTATGGCAGCAGGCTTTCCAACTCCCTGCTTATGAACAAATCATGAAAAGATGTTGGGGCTGGATAGGTCACACACTCCACAAGCCTGCATCAAACACCACCAGGCAAGCCCTGAGCTGGAACCCTCAAGGGAAAAGGAAAAGAGGAAGGTCAAGGAACACCTGGCACCGAGGCGTCGAGGCTGAGTGCAAGGAGATGGTTTACACTTGGAGTTAGATTGAAAGGGAAGCCCAGAACAGAGGTGGCTGGGGAGTCCTGGTTGAGGCGTAAAAGGGCTTAAGTAAGTGAGTAAGTAAAATCGTTTAAAATAATATTGTTGTTTTTAATTTTGTTATCACTAACAATATTGGTTAAAAATATTGTTCTTTGAATTATTTTAATGTGTTTTAGTTGATATATTAAATTTACGTGTTACTATTGTTTAGATAAATGTTATTGTTTTAAAAATATATCTTGAAATTTTAAGTGCTTTAGAATTTTTTATTTAATTTTTAATAGTAATTTATAGTGTCATAGTGGGTTTGTAGGAGGATAGGGTAGGAAGTTAATTAGGTAATAATTAAGAATTATTTCATACATTTAATTAAATTAAATGATTGATATTTATTATGTAAATTATGCACTACTGATTTATTTTTATTATGTTATTGGCAGGCTGCCAGGTTTGTTGGGGTAGAGGGTGGGAAGTTAATTAAGTATTAACTAACGATTTATTAATTGTTAAATACTTATTAAATTGAGTTTTAATTATGTAAAATATGGAATACCAATTTATTTTACATATATTTTAGTTGCAGGCTGCTAGGTTTGTAGGGGTATAGGGTGGAATGTTAATTAAGGTAATAATTATTTAACTATTAATTATTATTTGTAAATTAATTATTTAATTGAATTTTAAATATAAAATTGTGGCATCCATATTTATTTTAATTTCATTTTGTTGCAGGATGCTAGATCTGTAAAGGTTTAAGGTGAGAGTTAAGTAAGTAATAATTAACAATAATTGTTAATGAATAATTTGCTATTTTGAATATGTAAGTTATGGAATTATTATTTTTTTTATTATATTTTCTGTACAGGCTGCTAGGTTTGTAGGGACACAGCTTAATTAATTAGTAATTGAATAACAATTATTTATCAATTGATAATACAGTTTTTCATAAAAAGTAATTATGTAAATTGATTAATTGTTTTTAGTTTTTTTGATACATATATACATTTTTATGTTAATTGTTTTTTTGTATATTAAGAGTCTAATATTTCTTCTACATTCATGGGGTTACTCATAAATGTAATGTCTTTAAAGTGAAGTACTCTCCCTATTCTTGATTACACTGCAGTAGAAATAGGAAAATTAACCTCTTTGCAGTTCAATAAATTCCCTACTGTTGCACAGAATGCCATGGCAATTGAAAATTTTACCTCTCCGAAGTACAATACTTTCCCTACTGTTGTGCTGTTTGGAGTGCGAATAGTAAATTTAACTCCTCTAAAGTCCAACCCTTTTCCTACTGTTATTTAGACTTAAGTAGAAACAGTAAAGTTCACCCCTTCGAAGTCCAACACTTTCCCTACTGTTGCTTAGACTGGAGTGGAAATAGTAAATGTAACCCCTCTGAAGCCCAATGCTTTCTCTACTGTTGCACTGATCTGAGTTGGAATAGTAAATCTAGCTCTGACGAAGTCCAACACTTTCCCTATAATGCTGTGACTGGAGTAGGAATAGTAAATCTAACCCTTCCGAAGTCCAACACTTTGGGGCCGATTCCGATCTCGGCCGGTAGGGCTCCGAATCGGATTCGGATTTACCGGATCCGATTAGGAGCCCTGTTTCCCGACCAAATCGTACGCGGGTCCGGCCGAGCGAGTACGATGCAGGCACCCGCGAAATCTCCGACCGACTCGAACGCGGCTTCAACACGCTCCGACCGACTCGCATGGACACGACTCGCACTGCGCTATGGAGACGTATCCCGGCCGGGTAAGTACGATGCGCGCCGCGAGCAGTCCGACCGACTCGCGCCGTCCGGCTCGAAAAAGCTGTCGGAGCCGGACTGTGGGGGTCCGCGTCGGACCCCCCTGTACGCGTAGGCACGCGAGTCGCACACAGGGGGGACCCATGGGTCCCCCCTACCTGTGCATGTACGCCGCGATGCGCATGGACGTGTACACGCTGTAGGGGGCGCCCTTGTCCGCCTAGCACCCATTGAGTCAATGGGAGCCTGCGTACGCGTTGTACGACAGGCTCCCATTGACTTCAATGGGAGTCCGACCGACTCGAGTCCGATTGCATGCGTGCGCATCTTACTCGTTCGGTCGGACTGCCAGAGTCCGATTCGGTCGGAAATCTCTCTGGGTCCGGCTCGGTCGGAGAGATTTCCGGCCGGAATCGGAATCGGCCCCTTTGTCTACTGTTGCAAAACTATGATGTGAATAGTATATTTAATATTCTTAGACTCCAACAGTTTTCATTATATTAGTTGAATAGATTGTATAGCATTAAATGTTTCATTTTTTTATATTTTATATTATTTGTTTTCATTTTTTAATTTATTTTAATGTTTATAGTATTTGTGTAAATGTGTTCTTTGGATTTTCCAATATTTAATATTTTATTTATTGTCTACATTAATTTAATAATTACTATATTTTTTCTTATTCAAATCTTTATTTTTCATTCGGTCATCTAATGACCATAAAAGAAATACATTAAAATCACACATAGTACCGGGTATCGGGGGTGGTGTCCTTGTTATACTGTTTAAGGGGTATAGTTCTTTGGGTCCACTGATGTCTGCTGTGTTGTAAATGATATTTCAATGTGTAGGCCTCTCAGGCCTGGATGTACTCAAATTTCAATAACATCTATTTATAAAAAAAAAACAATCACACATAGTACATTGCACAGTATACTTAAAAATTGCCATTACATATGAAAAGTCATAAAAGTAACATAAATTAAAAGAGTAACAACTCATGCTACATTTGCAGACCTTATGCATATAGCACGCTAAATCAAAGTTTCAAGCTAAAAAGCATATCCTCACTGATGGCAATGACTGTAAAAACTCCATAGCAGCCCTGCATTGTTTAAGGTTAGCCTGTTTTAGAAAAGGTAAAACAATCAGCTTTCTTAGAGAGGAATAAAATCTGCAAAGAGAATAAAGTGCAGCGGGTTTCGGGCAGAACGTCAATCGCATGGGCAGACAGATAAATTAGCAACATACACGCCCTGCGTGGGGTATGTTACAAGGAAGTGTACAGTGTTAAGCCTTAACCTAATTAACAGGAACCTATGGTGTATGTTATTGACCCATGTTAAATAAGGTCCAGTGCCGAGACATGTACAGAATCGAGCATGGGCCACAACAGTGGTCTTTCCAGCATTTTTACACATTCTCTCTTCTGTACATTTAGCTAAAAATAATTTACTCAATTATTCAGAAAATCTATCAGAAAAAAACCCGGATTCATAAACAATTTGCTTAAATTCAGGCAATTACAGATCTTATGTATGTATAAGATCCAGGGTATTTCTAGGCCCTTTTCTAGTTTGAGACAGTCATCTAGTATTGATTGGTTCAATAAAGTTTTCTCCTTAGTCCATATTTTCAGCCATAATAAAAAAGATTGTAACTTCACAACATAATTTATGTACCCTAGCCCAATTTCAGTATGGCGTATGTAGATACTAATGGATTTGGGTACAGCTAACAGTCTTTTTATAAAGCCATTTTCCTCCTTCTTGAGCCCAGGTTGGTCCCAAATGCCCCATACGCCAGCCCCATATGTGGCACCTGGGCAGCACTTAGCCTTATAAATTGTTATTAGCTCATTGATCAGCTTGCTGCCCAGTCTGGTAGAAAAACCTAGAACCGCCTCTGTACTTCTTGCTACAGCAACTACCCTGCCAGCTTTCAAAGTACCCCAGGTGAATCTAAAAGTATTCCCAGATAAGGATACGAAGAGACCTTGCAAATTTTCGTGTTGATTATACTGAAAACATTCTTTTTCTTGTCCTGAGATCCAAAGACCATTATAGGTGTTTTTGTTTGATTAACCTTCAAGACCAGGCTGTTCATAAAAGCACAGAACTGGCTAATAGTCGCGGCAGGCCTACCACAGTTCTAGCCAATAAAACTGTATCGTCAGCATAGATCTGTGCAGGTATGCTGCGATTGCCTACCCTAGACAATCAGAGTTCAAATTCAACAAATGTTTCTCTATACCATTAACATGCAATGAGAAACGAAAGGGGGCCAAAACAGAACCCTGGCACACACGTCTATCAAGCTTGAAGGCTTCGGTTGTTTCCCCAGCTGGACCAAACCTCACACTGGCAGTTACCTCTAGATGAAGCTCCCTCAATAAATGTACAATTCTGTGCTTAGACCCTAAATCTATCATGATTTTTCAGTGTTGACCTTTCACGGAGCCAAAGGCTGAGCTCAAGCCCAAGAAGGCAACATATACTTTGCCTTCCTTTGCCACTGTGTACTTATTAATTAGGAGCTATAAGTTGAGGCACTGCTCAACCATCCCAGGGCCAGTGCCGATACCAAACTGAAGCTTCAAAAGCACATTGTTATCACTCACCCAAGTTTACAAACATTCCAGCAAAACCTGCCCATTATTTTGGCAGTTTATTAATGAACTGGGGCAATAACATTGCAGATCCTCCTTGGATCTTTTTTTTAAAATAGGGACTATTATCGCCTTAAAAACATTAGTCAGGAGGGGGGCCAAGAGGGGTATATTTGCCCTAAAAAGATCCACTGGTTTCCCGTCAGAGTTGCTGGTGTCAAAGAAATTATAATAAAAATGAACCAATAGCATGTATTCTCTTTCGCGCTTTGCAAGCAGCATTTGCTAATGGGAGAGACAATATTCGTCCACACAACCTGGCCTGGGAAATTAAGAGTGACTAATATGATTAAACCTCCTTTACCCTGCCCATAGACCCCAATAGGTCAAAAGATCATCAATAAAAACTGTTTCTAGGAGCCATGTTTGTTGTATCAAAAGTACTGCGTAGGGTTTAATAAAATTAAACAAGCCCAAGTTCACCAGTTTTGCAGCCAAACCTGCCACATTCCATGATGCAAAAGCTTCATCTCCGTTATTTCCATAGCACTTGGTAGCAGAACTTTTCTCAATAGGAGTGTTTGGATTAGGCATAATACCTAAGGGACTTACAATTAAGCCCGGGCGGAGCTGTCGCAGTTGCACTACGCGGAGCTCCACGGAGTTGGGCAAAAACTCTGTGGAGCTCCGCTCCGCGCCTCCACCCCCCCCAATAAGTAAATATATATTAAAAAAATTAGATAAAAAACACACTTACCTCTATCGCGGCGTCTCCGGGCTGCCCTCCTCCTCCTCGCCTTGGTCTCTTCTACAAACAGAAACCCCTACGTCAGACATACGTCGTGGTAGGACTGCGCGCGTATGCGCAGTCCTACCAAGACGTATGTCTGACTTAGGGGTCTCTGCAGGAGAGACCACGGCGAAGAGGAGGAGGGCAGACCGGAGCCGCCATGGTAAAGGTGTGTTTATTTTAACTTAATCTTTATTTTTTAATATTTATTGGGGGTGGGTGGAGGCGGGGAGCTTACTGTGGGGCCCGGGGCTGAACTCCGCTCCGCTGTGGAGTCGGAGTTTTGCATAAACTCCGTGTTCTCAGCGGAACGCAGAGTATGCAAAAATCTGCAAGCTCCGCCAGCGGACCGGAGTTCTCTGCCGACACTTACTTACAATACAGTGCCTAATGATGGACTGGGGTCAGTTTTCTGGTTTGCGATTCAGTCCAGTTGGTCTAGCTGTCTAGCTGTGACAGAGGCAAAACCTATTTGTAAAGGTAACAGGACTAGGGATATTGATGGATGTCCAAGGCAGATTTTCTATTGGTCTTTAAAGGAAACCCAAGGGAGGAATTGCTGAGCGTCTTTCCATAAAGAAGTTAAGTTTCTCCAAGATGTACTTAACAACAGCTCTGTTTCTAAAATTGACAATAATACAGTCATTATTATCAGGTTTTGGATGAATGCCTACCCAGGAGACCCTCCGCATAAGGTTGATCTGGCTGTGAAGTTGTCCTGAACCATCCATCCTCCTATTTAGACAGTGCACTACCTTGTTTAATAACTGGTCGGGATTCTCATGCGTGCCTCGCCTCAAGGGGGTTACACCTTTAAGAACAAGCACAAAAAGAGTGGCATGTGGGGGCAGCTGGAGGATTGGAAGATCCGATGGACAGGATGTTAGAGAGTGACCCTCTCCCTCCACATGTATACGTGTGGTATTATCCCCTGATTCCTCATCATGTCTGCCCTTTGAACCTTGGCTTTCCAAAGATGGTCGGAGTGGTTGTTGAGAGCAAAGAGCCAGCTGGGTTGCAAAGGAAGGTTTAGGTAAAACTGCAGGATCCCTGCGGCCAATAGCAGACCCTCAATCCTATCTAGTTTCCATACAGGAATCCCTAGTCAAAGGCCTGAGAGGCTGTCCGCTTTGACTGGGGCCCCCAATAAGAGCCTCTATGGAGCCTACCCTACCCATGACAGCAGCGATAAAGCGGCACATGCATCAAGCATTTTTGCCTTCACAAATGGGCCGATTGAATGCAAAAAATGCTTTCCAGATGCAGCAAACCCCAATGTGCGATTCGGTAACCTGTTACCGAATCGCAAAATGGGTTTGCGATTCGGTATTTGGAAGGGGACTGTTTAGGGTGTCCCTTCCAAATACCAAATCCTAACGGTATGCATGAATGTTTTGTGACCGTGAATGCGGTCGCAAAACATTCGCATATTAACACCTACTTCAAGTAGGTGGTAACCCATTCACAAATTGGAAGGGGTCCCCAAGGGACCCCTTTCCATTTGTGAATGGTTGTAAAAGCATTTTTAAGAGCCGGCAGTGGTCCCACGGACCACTGCCTGGTCTTAAAAAATGATAAGAAAACTTTTAATTTTACTTTTTGTAAAGCATCCTGTTTTCCTTTAAGGAAAACGGGCTGCTTTACAAAAAAAGATTCCTTTATTTAAAAGCAATCACGGACATGGTGGTCTGCTGACCTCAGCAGGCCACCATACCCGTGATTTTTGCGATTCCTAGGGGGTCGCAAATTGTGATCTACTTCATTAATAATAATGAGGTAGTGCGATTTGCGACCCCCTAGGAATCGCAATCTGAAACTCTTGGAGTTTCATGCATTGTAAATTGCGATTACCTAATTGCAATTCTCAGGAATTCACAATTAGGTATTTCCAATTTACATTTTGATGCATGCAGCCCAAAATCTGTTAATTAGTTCTCCAAACAGATTAGCTTATTGCTTGTGTCCAATTCCGAGGGCGAAGACCCTATCCCAAGAGATACAACACCCTGTACTGTTGAGTGGGTTCCTGGGTGACCTTGCTCTTCCTACGCTGGGGAGCTTCTTTTTAGCTGGAGGCGAGGAACAATATGAGTCTAGTGCAGTGAGGACGGCAGGCACAGCCTCTAAGGGAGCTATTTCATCAGGAACATCCACTGCACAGGGGTTACTCTCCCTTTTACCAAGCTGTCATGGGGGGGAGCTAGAGTTTCGCTCACACCTGATGAAACTCTAAGCTCTTTCCCACTGCCTTTCCCAGGTACAGACTTGATGGCAGAACACAGCTGTTCCTCAACATAGCCCAGGGCTCCCATAGTGTTTGTGAGGTAAGACACTATAGTGCCCGCCCGTTGATTGTTTTTTGTAGAGGTAGATTTTCTTTTAACCATGAATGCACTGCCAACAAATTTTAATAAAACAGATAATCAAACAAACAAACTGAAATAGGATCTCAGAGGGGTGACCCAGCCCAGCCTCCTGCAGTTGCTGGAGGGCACAAATGGGCCCGGTCTTCGCCCATGCACGTCCCCGCGCATCCCACGCAGCGGGGAGCGGATAGGTGCTTTATAGCGCGATGTCGACCGCCCCATCTCCTTCCTGTGGGCTCAGCCAGAGCCTCTCTGGGACTCATGGTCCCTCTCTGAACACAAATAATGTCCCGGAGAGCAGGCAGGCGATTTATAGTGCGATGTCGATGGCCCCTCCTCATTCCCATGGGCTCAGCCAGAGTCTCTCTCTGGGACTCGTAGTCCCTCTCTGCACATAATGTCCCGTGCAGCGGGGAGGCGCTTTACAACTCAATGTCGATAGCCCCTCCTCCTACCCGTAGGCCCAGCCGGAGTATGTCTGGGAATCATAGTCAACCTCTGCAAACAATTTTCTTATTCAATTGTTTATACTTTTACTTTTAAATATTTTTATTAATTTTATATATATACACACACACATACATAGATTCATAGTAATACATTCAAAATATTTAAAATTATATCATGTAAAATAAATGTTTATTAAATGTTATACTATATATATATATACAAACACACACATATATATATATGTTTGTGTGTTTATATAAGTAAATATTAATATATATAGTATTAGATATTGGTGGGATAAATGTAATTTACATTATATTAAATGTGTATATTAAAATATTTAACATTTACCACTTTAAACTCTATTTATAGTAGTAATCAATATATTTGTCTATTTTTGGACAATATTATTGTCGATTATATTTTTGTTCTGATACTTTTGTACTCATCATTATAAGTGTAGGAGCATAAAATTGTCGTAAACGATATTTTTGACAATATGTTTGTCAACAAACGTTTTTATCACAATATTGTGTCAGTGAACCTCCTAGATAGCTGTTGTAGGGCAGTCTCTTGCCGGGTTTGAGCGATAGATGAAATATCTCTGGAAATCACCATTGCCTCAACCACTCCAGAGCTATTAGAATCATTGTCGTGGAGGACATTTTCAACTTCATAATGACCAGGCCTGGGCTTAGTTCAAGGGAGTTTTGCTACGCGAAACTCCGCGAAGTTACAAAAAACTCTGCGAAGTTCCGTGAGTGGCGGAGTGCAGTGCGAACTGCAGTTTGTGCTGGTATTCCTGCCGCTCAAGAAGAAATTCTACCAGAGCGGCAGCTTGCGAACTTACCGCTCGCGATTGCGAGCGGGGAAAAAACTCCGCCGCACATCGCGAAGCGGAGTTTTCTGCACTCCACGAGCTCCGCAGAGTGCAGAAAACTCTGCAAACTCTGCGAAAGGAGCGAAGTTCACCGCCCAGGCCTAATAATGACTAATGGTATTACTGGCAGCAGTGAAAATGTATGCAGAAAGCTACTCAACTAAGCAATCAAAAGGATTTTGCCCATCAACTGTGGGTCCCACATTCTGAATCCGTAGTTTAGCCATTTTGCATTTCGACCAGTAGCAAATATGTCTATTTCTGGGAGAACCATGCGAGACACTGTTGTCGAGCTCCCACTCCTGATAATCACAGAAGTGTCTGCTGAGTAGGTCTGCTTGATAATTTTGGAGACCTGGCAAATTTCTGCCTGAAGAGTCAGATTCTTCGCAAACTGCCAATGACACATCGCTTGGGTTTCCAAAAACAAAGTTCTTTATCATGTTTCTCCCTGTTCGAACAATAAGTACATGGTGATGATACTGTCCATCTATACTAGAACACAAGTTGCCATTTGCCTTGGACTAATAGGGCACACTGCTAGAGAGTCACGTGGTTAAGGAGCCTGGGAAGTTCAGAACTTTCTATAGGAATAAAACCAAGAGGTCCATTAATGGAGTAGACAATCAACACTGGCTAAATGTTGGCCTCATAATATGCATGATGACACTTTCTATATAATGCATGGCCAATAGACTTTGACTAATGCAGTCTGGTGAAGGTTTCTTAAACTTTTTGGTTACATCTTCTGTCTTCCTTCTAAATGTCACTTCAATAAGCTTTGTATGCTGGGCACAACTATCCTCTATCATAGATGTGATAACTCCATTTTAATGGTCTATAAATTTGGTGATGGTTTTCTACCCTCACGTTCTCTCAAGCAAATTTTGCTTGTTCCTCTGCAGGTGTATGTTTTAAAGATTTTTCTGCATTAGTTATGTTCCCTTTTTAAATATCTTTGGGGGGATTCTTCATCTTCATGCAAAGATACAGTCCTGAAGATGGTCTCACAGATGTGCAACAACTGAGACTGAAACGGCAACGCATAACCCAACTTTCTTTTAGCACTTGTTAACACCTATTAAGAGTCAAGTATTTTCTTAAAACAGTCTCTAGCTGTATATCTAGAAAGTGGGCATAAAGTACATTGGCATATGGTATATAAATCCTGAAATGTACTGTAATGAACATTGTCAATGCATAATGAGATTTATGTTCTGAACCCCTGTAATCATTTGTTTAAATTTCTGCATTTTGAATATAAATATGATAAAATATACACTTGTATCTTAGATTTATTTTCTTAGTTTATATTATTGAACACAGGTTAAATAACCTCCAATTAATTTGAGATGTCATGTATAGACATCACAAAAGAATAATATTGTTTTTGAGTGAATCCCTTTTTGGCATCCTTACCTTCCTGACAATAGTTATAATTTGACATCTGGAATACCCAGTCTACCGTCGTAGGGTGATTATGCAGATTTGTTGAAGGCAACTTTTGAGGACTTCCCTCCTACAAAAAATGTCCATTGAACTGTAGTGTTTTAAAGAAAGTGGAGGGCAGCAGATATGGGTAATTAGATCTTTGGCAATGATATAGTTTTATATAGAGCGTCTTTACCAGTTATAGAAACTGGAAGCTTGCTTGGAGTCTCCGTTAGGTGGCTCAGAGTTTGGAGCAGAGAAGCAATGTTTAGCTGCCAGTTTTCCTCTGAGTTTCATGAAATACATATGCTGAAGTATATAAAGTGACCCTGAAACATCTTGAGAGGGGATATTTAATGTAATGTTTAATTTTACCCAGCTCAATGGGACCACTGTAGGTTTGGGTTATTAGACTCAGAGGCCAGATGCATCTCCATTGACCCTTAGCTCAATGGGACCACTGTAGGTTTGGGTTATTAGACTCAGAGGCCAGATGCATCTCCATTGACCCTTAGCTTGTGCACAATTCTGGAGATGGAAAGCTGAGGTTTTTGCAAATAAAGTAACACATCATCAGTGTGTAAAGTAATTTGGACCTCCAGGCCCCCCAGTCTATGCCTCATACTTTTGCATCCCCATTATACCAATTTGGAAAGGATTCCGTTAGCAACGCAAATAGGAGGGGGATAGGAGGACAACCCTGTCAGGTCTCTCTCTCTATCTGGAAAGGCTGTGACAGTATGCCATTAATAGCGACTCACACCCAGGGAGGAGAGCAGAACAATGTAGATAATCCAAGAGCCAAGACTTTGACCACAATTTTGCATTGGCATTAATTAAAGATATAGACCTGTAGGAGGCTCACTCGATTGAAGCCTGACCCTCAGTGGCCCAA
The DNA here is from genome assembly GCA_963921515.1 of Calotriton arnoldi. Lineage (NCBI taxonomy): Eukaryota > Metazoa > Chordata > Amphibia > Caudata > Salamandridae > Calotriton > Calotriton arnoldi. The sequence goes on from CAWUFW010003094.1 coordinate 1,629,877, forward strand.
CAAGTTGGCTAGCATTTTGTTTGTAGTACTCTAGAGGAAATCCATGAGGACCTGGAGTCTTCCCTGAGGAAATTGGCACATTTGCCTCCAAACTTTTCTTGTCAGACATCGGGGAATTCAATGCCATTCTATCTGTCATTTGCAGCATGTTAACAAGTAATTCTTTAATTATTGGGTTCTCTCTGTCCCTCGATACTGGAGTTTTTTGGTATAACGACCTACAGTAGTTTTCAAAGCTCTATACAATATCACCTGCACTGGTGACAGTTCCCCTCTCTGGGTCATTTATCTCGACAATTATCCTAAGCTCTGCCTCCCAATTCGCCCGCTAATACAATAGTTTGTATGTTTTTCCCCCCATAACATAGAGCCTGTGCTGAAAAACTACTGATGTTCGTTTGGCTGACTCAAGCAGCTTTTACTTAAGGGCCAGACTCTTCCCCCTCTAACTGCCTCCGGATTTCCATATCAGGGTTCATGCAAGACTGGTTTTCTAACTCAAGGATCGCTTCCTCAAGATCATTAATGGCCTTGTCCCTATCGCTACTCTGTCCTAGGATGCATGAGTTTATTTTGTCCCGCATTGTTACTTCAAGTGCTTCCCATATGGTGATGGCTAAGGTAATCAAGGTTTTGTTTAATTCTAGGTACTCGTCAATAACCTTATGGACCTGATCTGAGAATTGCCCATCTAATAACCACAAGGGTTCAATCGCCATCTGCCGTCATCTGGTTTTGAGGGGCCACCAAGAATAATTTCCAACAGAGAATGATCTGACAAACATCTGGGTAAAATTCTTTAAACACAAACCCCCAAGTCCACCGCCGGAAGAAAAAAATAATCTATCCTAGAATATGACTGATGTGCCCTGGAATAAAATGTAAATTCCCAGTCCAGCAGTTTTTTTCCCACTATACGTTACTTAACGCCATTAGGGAGGCCCAGCATGAAAGCACAGTTTGTCCCAGTGAGGTCTCTAAACTCATGGTGTCAGCCAAAGGGTGCATTACTGAATTGAAATCGCCCCTGATAGCCAGCTTGACTGTTGGGAGTATTTAGGCCAAGTCTGTAAACGCTTGTAATGTACTTTCCACCAGAGCTGGAGGAACAAATACTGCTAAAGGTCCAGGGGGCACCCCCCAACTGACCCAAGGAATCCTGTCAGACCTCTGTAACAGCTAGCGGAAAGAACCTATTTAACAAGATTGACTTCCCTTTAGAGCTACTTGTGAATCCTGAGTGATAGACCCAGTTAAGCCATTGAGACCCAAAAAGCAACATTGTGCAGACAGAATGTATTTCTCCTGAAGAAGGAGCATACTTGGTGCTTGTTTACTGGCGATCTGTAAAACAGCCCTATTTTTTCTTTTTCATCAAGGCCATTAACATCCCATGAAGTGATTCTGCATTCATCATACAATCCGATACCCACTTATGTGCGAGATGCTGGAATGTACCCCTTTCACACCAAGTGTGCGCTGCAAACTAATATTAACCAACCAACCCTATAACCCAACTCCTCCACATCCTGTACCTCCCAAAGTGAAGCATCTGTTGCCTTATAAAAACAAAAACAATTTGGAGACCTCCTTTTGGATTAATGGCATGTCCGACCTGCTGATTCAGTCATAATGTACATAATCAAGTTTGCAATTCAGCTGACGACGGGTAGGAAGCAATCGTTTGTCCTCCATTCCATAGGATCCACTGTCCTAAGAATCTATGCACTCTTGTACGCTGACTTTCCCAGTTTCAGGGCTCAAGAGGCACCAGTTACTACATCCACTCTTTAGTCCTCATCATTGTTGGACTCATTAGAAGATGGATTATAGCTCTGTTCGTTTTGAGTCTCTTCAAGCACCTGCGACATCTTCGAATACCACACAGTGCTCTCTCCTTCAGGCGCATCAGTGGGATTGTGTTATCTGGATTTCTGAACACCAGTGTTTTTGTGTGTCAACCCGCTCCTCCACTCATTCCCATGCACTTTCGAGTGTGCCAAAAAAGAATTACTTTCCTTGGTGCTCTAAACACACAAATGGAGAGGGGGAGGAAAGGCCACCGTACATCCTCCCTAGACTAAACACTCCAACACAAAAAGGTATGGTAGCTCAAGATAGAAAGGGACTTCCTCTCCTATTCGGAAAGTCAAGCTTCTGGGAGACGATGCGGTCATTGCAGGCACGATGGCCTCTTGATGAATGTGTAGCTAAAGAGGACATCGTCCCCTCCCAGACCGGGGAGCTGGTATTGCCCCGAGAATTTGGAACACCTTGCCCACCGAAGTCAGAATGAATCCCTCAACTGTATCCTTCAAGAAAGAAGTCAAAGTACTCCTTATGAACACATTTCTTCCCTAGATCCTAAGATACCCATCCCGATTCCTCAATTTTTCTCATGACTACGGCTTACCAACTACTTTGTGTTTTTGAGTTATCAGTCCTGACATTTCCCTCCCTTTTCTCGACGCTGCCCGATCCCGCAGTTTTCTTGACGTTGATACTTTTATTTGTATTGGTTTATCTCCTCTGCTCTCTGAACATTGTAAAGCATACTCTCCTTTTCTGGATACTACCTTATCCTATATTTTTCTTGAATATGATATTATTGTTATTATTGCACTGCTCTCTGCAAATTTGTAAAGCACTCTGATACCCGCAAGGGTCATGTTCGCACTATAAAAAAATATCAAACTAAATAATAAATAAAATAACAAATAACGTGTAAAATACTTACGTCCAGGTAGGATTCACCTGGGTTCTTGGTTTCACCAAATTTTGCTTTTGGCGAATAGGCCAGTCCACTAGGGATCCTTGGCCCTGAAGAATGACCAAAACCTGTACAGGCTAACTATAGGGGCAGAAACATGTTGGCTCAGGGAGATGGATTGAGCCATTGTCCTCACTAGTAATCTCATTTATGATTGTAGATATACCCGAGGTCCCCAACATTAAAGGTGATACACCTGTGTACCACAAGGTATTTTTAACTTATCTGGATCCCGCCATTTGTCCAGTTGAACTTTATCTAAGAATTCCCTCCTTCTTTCAAGTCTATTAGGAGGTCGAGTCTGCCTAGTGACACTGTCCTACCAAGGAGAGGAGAGGTTGCCTGTGGTGAAGCATGACACAAACTGTGTGTGTGGATTCTTATTCCAAAAGATTGGTCTTTCTATGTGATCTGACAGAATTCCTGTGATGTCCAAATAGGGCTCCAACTTTCCTTGATGTAATACTATGAGCTTGCTGGATATAATGACATACATTGAAGTTGCATTGCTCTTAAGTTTTGTTTCATCTCATAGAAGGACCTACATTATGTATTATCAATCTTCCTCTGGTGCTCAGGGCCAACAGCTTTGTCATTATCCATTCAGAGGATTTCAAAAACAGCAAGGTGATTGCTTCTGGACAAGCCCACACATCAACTTCTGCTCCCAAGAATTTGCAAGCCACCCGCTACAATGCTTCACCAATCAATCCCCAAACAAGGTCAGTGGGAGCAGTGGCCTTCAGTACCCCAATTTTCAAGCAGTCCCCCCCAATGTATCAGGATATCTTCCGAATTGGGAGGGTGGGGGGAATATAAGCAGTACTGGCTGCTACTGGACGGGGGTGGTGTGGCAGCAGGGGGTAATTGAGGGAATGAAAAAAAGGAGAAAAAAAAGAACTTCCCTGGAACAGACGGCCGCTGCCTCTCCTCCGTCCTCTTTCTTCTTCCTGTCTCCAATCCTGGCCGGCAGCAAAAAGCACCCGGGCACACAGCCTCCCCTGAGCCAATTGGTCTGAGCGCCGTGGTTCGGCACTCAGACAGGGACAGGGAGCCTCTGCATGCTGTGTAATGTGCAGCCTAGTGGGGAACATGCAAAGTGCACAAGACTGTTTGGCAGGCCCAAGAGGGCCGAGGCCGGCCAAACAGTCATGAGCACTTAGGGAGTGCAAACCACTCCTCCCCCTGCTCTGGCCAGCCGTGCCTGCCACTGACTGCAATAGGAAAAATGAAATGATAATACAGGTACATTACTGTCATTTTATTTTTCGTTTTAAGCAGTGGGGCGATGCTCCTCCGCCTTACAAGTCCAAGGGAGATGGTGTGGTGCACAATGAGTCAGTTCTGAGGCAACGCCCTCCGAGCAGTTGTTGAGGCTCTGAGGCACCAAAAAGAAGAAGGTGGAGGAGTGGAAGGAATTCACTGGCCCGCCACCACCTCCCCTCTTCTGCAATTTCATGTAATCACTCACAAGTTGTCCTTTCCGCCCTAATACTTCAGATGCGATGAGTGGGTTATTGTCCTCTTCAGCCGCTCACAGGTCCTATTTCCAAAAGCGGGCCGGAACGCTCCGATTCCTGGTAGAAGCAGCCATGCTTTTCCAGGACGAGGCCTGCACCATCTCTTTTGAATACTCTCCAGCCCACATCTGAGGCGAGGAAGAGGGAAGGAAAAGGGGGGCGGAGGACTCAAGGGCCCCCCTCCACCACCCCAGGAGCTATGCTGGATCTGACCCTCAAGTCCCGGGAAGACACCTTGGAGAATCATGCAAGCAGGTACAGTCCACAACCTGATAGATCCTCTTGGAACTACTGTCCGCCTCACCAGTCGTCCTCCACCACCGGTCAGCAACAGGATCTGAGCACCCCAGGGCGGAGTGTTTTGCACTCTTGAGTGAATCTCTGAAGATGAAGGATTGCGTAGGATAGATGCAGCTGGGTCGGAGCTAGATAAGCTTGCGGCCACCATCTTGAGCTCCAACCCATAAGTGATTGACTCAATTTTTATTGTTGTGGAAGAATGATTGCCAAAGAGTGGAGTCTCTATACGATTGTTGTGGGTGTTGCCGTCTGCCATGACTCGTCCTACATGAGTACTAGGGCTGATTAAGTTGTGATTGTTGCCACTGAGATTGCGGTTAGTTTGGCCATGGAAGGGGTAGAACCTTCTACCACTGAAGGTGCCTGGTGTACCTGTGGTGAAATTGTGTAAGATAGGATTGTTTTTTCTCCTCTAGGCCCACTGCTTTCATCCACACCATTTCTTCATTTGCCTGAGGGCCAAAGAAGAAAGTACATGAAAATGGCAGATTGATTATTTTCAATTGTGCATCAGCCTTCAATGATGTGAGTGGAAGCCATGATGCAGGGTGTATTGCAATGCTGTGACAAAATGTATTCACCGCTATGTCAGCTGCGTCGGTGACTGCACTTATCATCTGATTGAAGACATCCTGTCCTTCATTCAAGATTTCTAGAAAATCCGGTCTTCCACCTTTCTCAGAATTTCAAGATATCGCCCACTGAAAATGGAAAGTAATGGGGAGGCCAGGGGCAAAGTCAGAATGTATGATAAATTTGAGGTATGATACCTGGATTTGCTCGGAGAGGTGGAAGGTGTTTTCCTCTGCTTACGCTGGTGAGGAGTATGTTGGTGATGAGGCGTCGTAGGCTCTGATAATCTTGGTAACAGTGGGATTGGTATTTCTTGTGGAAAAGGTGGGTCTGGTGTTACTGGAGCCGGGAGAGTATCAAAATAGTGTGGCACCAGAGGTTTAGTGGCTGTAAAGTTTCTAACAGTGAATCTTCTGCTGGAATAACCAATCTTGATCTCAATGGAAAAATGGGTTCTTCCATAGGAACAACTGTGTCAGAGTGGAGAGAAGACACAGAATTGATTGAGGCTGTTGAATACCTTGAAGTTCATCTCCTCAACTTCGATCTCAGGGTGGACTCTGGAGAGACAGATATTCTCAATGCCAAGATATGATGGCCTTTTGATGTTGAAGATGATGCTGTGGAGTGTCTTGGTGATGAATGATGGCGTCACTGGATTACCGCAGTTGAATGCATTGTCATCGGTGGGTGAGAAGGTGGTGTCATAACTTGTTCCATTGCTGGTGTCATCGTTGTTGCAGTCAAGGGAGGAGGCTTTGATGTTGAAGGAGCTGACGTTGAGGGTGGCGGTACTGTAGAAGAAGTAATTGGTACCTGGTTGTCGGTGTTGATGATGTTGGAACAGTAGAGCCCTTAGGCGACCGGCACGTTGGAGCTGAAGGTTTAGAAGTCAATTTTGCACAATGTTTCCAGGAAGGGCAGGAGTGCTTGGAGTGGTGATGGTGGTGTCTTTGGCACTTTCACTCCCTGGATCTCCCTCTATGAGGGTCCTTTTCATAGGAGACACCCAGGGCTGTAAAGGGAGCCCCCTCTCTTCTCCTTTGCTTCTTCGTTTCCTCCTCAGCCCTGAGTTATTCAAATTTTTCTCTCAGGTGGATTCATTACCTGTCTTTAAGAGTGCTTTTTGTCAAAAAGGACAGTCTTTAATAGAGTGAGATGGGGACAAACAGACCATACATAGGTCAGGAGGATCAGGGGCAGCATTTTACTCCGCAGCAGGGGAACTTCACAAAACGATAAGGCATTTTGAAGGAAACAATATTCCCTGAAAGTGTTAAAACGCAGGGAAAATGTTGATGTCTTGAAGAAACGTTGAGTAAAGGTGAAAAAATAACACATCATGTATTTTGTAAAGCGCACGTTGACCCAGAAGGGTATCTTGGCGCTGAATAACAGATGTTTATTGTTACAAGTGGCGGCCCCTCCGCTAAGGTGGAGGAGTGTCGCACCACTGCTTTTTAGCAGTGAAATAAAGGGAAAATAAAATGATAACTCACTTTATTATCATTTTATTTTGTCCTACTGTGGCAACTTTGCGGGGCTGCTCTGCTCACAGAGCAGGGCAGGGAGAAGTGGTAGCACCCTCCTAAGTGCGCAATGACTGTTTGGCCGGCCCTCTCTGACCGGCCAAACAGTCATGCGCACTTTGCATGTTCTCCATGCAGGCTACATAACAACCTGCGTGGAGAACACGCCCAGGCTCCCAGTCAGTGTCTGAGCGCCGAACCAGGGCGCTCAGACCAATCACAACGCTGCTAAGGCAGTGTTGTGACTGGCTGACTGGGAGCCTGGGTGTGCTTCCTGTTCAAGCCGAGCGAGGGACTACGGAGGAGAGACGCGGCAAGAAGGTACGTTTTGTCTTTTTCTTTTATTTTTTAATACCGGCTTCTACCCGCATCCTCCCTCCCCTCTCCCGCCCCTACCCCCCACCTATAGTGGTCACATTAGTTCACTAAGCCACCAGAAGAAAAGATCTTAGAAAAAAAGAAGTTTGAAAACTCCTGAAGTCTTCAGAGATCCAGTCAGCTCGATCCGGAAAAAAGAACATAGGCTGTGAGACAAACTGCCTGCACAGTGTATGCTGGGCAATGGAAGCTGCTGGTTACCTTAAACCTTTATTGAATGCTGAATACAGATAGTGCACTTTTGACCTGACAGGTGCATTTCCATTAATTTTTCTCTACAGATTATTTCAACTATATATAACACATTTCAGCTTGGAAAGCTGGTCGACATCTAGATTTGGATGAATGGTAATTTCTCTAAATTAAATGAGTGGAAAACCATATTTTGAGTATACCAAAATAAGTACGAGAGGCAAGAATCCATCTTGCCTCCTTTGCTAAGAGCTCTTCTTAAAGCTGCCTCCAAGAATTATACCTTCAGGGTATGGATTGATAAAACCTCACTTTGAAGGATCAGGTTAATACTGACAGCTCATCTTGCTTCTGTGTAGTAAGGATGTTGGGGATGTCTCACCTTACCCTTCATCAGATGTATTCTCGGCATGTGTAGTTAGGCCCATTAATTATTATTATTGCATGGACCTTAAAATGTACTTTTGTTCGGGTAATTTATTTGTTTAAGTGATATTAAGGCCACAATTTTCAGACGATATTTTTGTTACCCATGTTCTGACGTACTACCTTCGTTTCCATATGATTGTGATTGTGTTTGCTGTCCGGTTGCTTTAATACTTGCACGTGCGGAGTGAGACATTCAGATTCAGGCACCCGATTATGGAACTCTTGTCTTCATAGCCTGCATTTCATCACAAACAGAACTACCTTAAAAAATAACTTGAGAGCTGGATCTTCTCACGCTGATCCCTCTTGCCTAAGCAGCTTGCCCTACTTTCAGGTACTTCACAAGCATTAATGCCATTATTTGGCATAAGAAAACACTACTGGGTGCGAGTACCGTAACATAACTTGTTGTTGAACTAATGAGGTCACCTTAGGTTCAAGATCAGAGCTGCGGGCCCCTTGCAGTGAGAAGGAAGAAAGGGAGCTGAAAGATTCTGTAAATTCTGCCCTTCCTTTCCCTGGGAGAAGCTCGGACCCTGAGGGTTGCCCTCTGCTCCTTGACCAAGGAGGGGCACTGATTCTGTGTATAACTGCTGACGGAGCATCTCTGCCTTGATTTGGGCACAAGAGACTGCTCCTAATCCACTAATGCACAGACATGTCCGAAATCATTAACATCAGATGTGCATCCGCAACCAATTTTACAATCGTTGCGCCAGAGCCTCTCCCCTTGACCTGCTCTCTCATTCACGCTTCCTGCAACCCCCATCCGCGTTTCTCTTCGGGATAAAAGGCGCCCCAAATCATCGAGCGCAATTCCATGTAGAAGCTCAGCACGGGAGGGGTGTATGCAGGCAGAGTTGTCAACTCCCGCTCTGTAATAGGGCGACCGGTGGACCAGGGTCTCGAAATGCATTCAGTCGAGCAACTGGGAGACCCAGAAAAAGTAAGAGAGTTTAGGTGCGCATTCCCATTCTGAGGGGGTCATAGAAACAAACACAACTGTGTGGAAACGAATGCCCAGCAAATGGGCACTAAACAGGCGTTTTTTTCAACAGGTTCCTGCATTGGGGTGTTCATACTCGTCACCATTAGGAGTGTGTATGCAAGTACTTTGAGCCCAACATGACAAAAAATACAAATACATACGAAAAGGTTTCACAAATACTTCATCTATAACGTCTTCCCGCACAAGTTAAAGATAAACAATTGGACAATATTTTAATAGCAGTAGTGAAAAGTTGTAAAACATGTTCGAGAACAATCCCTTCTTTCTAAAGTGATATATATATCCAGTAGCGGCTCGTGGAGGGAGTGCTGCGGGGCGGTGTGGTGGGGCGGGGGAGGAGCAGGGTGGGGGTAGTAAACTACGGCATACGGCCAAACAGAGGTAAGTAAACAAATAAATAAATAAAACGAATTTAGTTGCGCGCGCTGCATCGCATTTGGCAATGCAGCGCGCGCAATGAAATTTGTTTTATTTATTTATTTGTTTACTTACCTCTGTTCGGCCGTATGCCGTAGTTTACTACCCCCCACCCTGCTCCCCCACCGCCCCGCAGCACTCCCTCCACGAGCCGCTACTGTATATATCTGTTAGACCTGACATCCTTGGCGTGGTTTTTCCCAACGTTTGCCTTCATCCCTCCTTTTTTGCTGAATTCGTTTTTGTTGGCTTTAGGACTCTGTGCATTTTACCACTGCTAACCAGTGCTAAAGTGCATGTGCTCTCTCCTTCAAACATGTTAAAATTGCCCTACATCTAATTGGCACATTTAATTTACTTGTAAGTCCCTAATAAATGGTACTACATGTACCCAGGGCATATAAAATAAATGCTTCAAGTGGGTCTGCAGCATTCATTATGCCACCCACTAAACTGGCCTTTTACAACATGTCTCAGACCTACCACTGTAGCAAGTAGTGCAGTTTTAAACTGCCATTTCGACCTGGCAAAAAAACCTTTTAATACTTATAAGCCACCACTAAGTTAGGCCCTTAAGGCTCTTTGTGCAGAGTGCATTGTATGTAAAAAGTAGGACATGTATGTTTAAGTTTTGGATGATCTGGTGGTGAGAAACTCCAAAAGTCATAATTTTTCACTGTTGTAAGACCTATCTCTGCCATTGGCAAACACTAGGTTACCGTATACATTTAATAAGCGTTAACTTTAGATTGGGAGCAGATAGAGATATGGGGCCTGATTCACAAAAGGAATCAGACCTGCGCTGTTTACACTCACATTGATTTTAATTTAAAATTCTCTTTTAAGTCACAATTCTAAAAATACCACTTTTAAAAAGTTGGCATTTTCTTGTCTTAACCATTTGTGTATCTGCCAGTGTACTGGGTCACATGACTGTAAATGGCCATGCTGTTGGGGCTTATGTATTGCCTCCAAACAGTAACACAAAGGGGGATTAGGTCTGGACAGGATGGGCCATCCTAACAGGATGACTGGGGAAGGGGCTGCACCCAAGGTCCACTCACACTTCAAAGGGCTTTGCCTCCTGCACACACAAAGGAACCTAACACCAGGCCCGCCTGCCTTTTGTTACTCCCAGACAGTTTGGAGCCTTGACAGGGGATGGGGAAGAACAATCACGGTTTAATCCCCCAAGCAGTCCCATGCCACCAGAAGTTCTGGCATTTGAAAAAGCTATCTCACTTGAGATTGACAAACTTAAAAAGGAGAACATACAGGCCTTCAAGAACCTCAGGAACCTGGAATTACAAGCAGTGAAAGAAGTGAGCAACATGAACAACAAAGTGATAAAGCCGGCCGACAAGGGCGAAGCAACGGTCATCCTTCCTATTGAGATGTACGGGGGAGAGTGTCTTAAACTCCTAAATGACCAGAGAAACTACAAGAGGCTGGAGAGAGACCCTACAACTGAGGTCTCCGGTGAGATACAATACATGGTTAACCAGGCAAAGGAGAATATTTGGATAACCATGCATAAAGAAGACTTCTTGATCATCCACAAGTACCATACTTCTATGTACTCCCAAAAATTCATAATGGGAGAACCCCTCCCCGGGTAAGACTAATTGTCTCTGAGATCGGTTCACTATTGGACCTTCCTGGATGATAGATTCTTCCAGGTCTTCGACGCTGAAGTGACCTCAAAACAGATGCCTCTCCGCTGCGGAGTGCCTCAGGGATCATCCCTGAGTCCCACTCTATTTAACATTTACCCGAGTCCCCTAGCGGAGATCGTACTGCCTTTTGGGGTACACATAGTGACATATGAAGATGATACACAACTTGTGGTGGGACTCAAACAAGCAGACAACTCCTCCCCTAGCCTTTCTCCCTGCCTGAAAGTGGTGGCCAAATGGATGAATAACTCCTTCCTGAAATTAAATGGAGAAAAAACTGAGATGATGATTTTGGGGAACCCGTCTCTATTTGATTCCAATATAATGTGGCCGGCCGACATGGGCCCCGTTCCGGCCCACAAGACCCAAATAAAAAGCATGGGTGTCTGGCTGGATCGTGATCTGACTTTCAAGGTCCAGGCACGCAATGTGGCAGCCCCATGCTATGGCATCTTAAAGATGCTCCGCAAAGTCCTCCCACTCCTCCCCTTCCAGGGAAGGAAGCTCATGGTTCAGGCGCTCATTCTATCACGTCTGGACTATGGGAATGCCCTTTATCTTGGGGCCCCATGCACTACATTCGCAAAACTCCAGACAGTACAAAATTGGGCAGCCAGAATCCTTCTGGATATCCCGAAATGCCAATCGGCAAAACCCGCCCTGAAACTTCTCCACTGGCTACCCATTAGGGAGAGAGTTTAGTTCAAGGCTATGTGCATTGTACATAAGCCCTTAGCCAGAAAGGGCCCTCCTATTAATCGTTCTGTTGTTCCGCCCTACCGTGCTAACAGACGCCTCCGCTCAGATGACCTACATCTTGCTGTAGTTCCTAGGATTCGGAAAGCTAGAAGCGAGGGGTCGCCTGTTCTCATACAGTGCCTCCAAATTCTGGAACACCCTCCCTCTTCATGTGTGCAAGGAACCCAATCAACTTGCCTTTCGTAAGTCGTTAAAAACCTGGCTATTCCCCTAGTTTGGTTGGTTCTTTACTGCTAGCCGCTACCAGCGCTGGGATGCCCTCGGGTAGCCATGCGCTTAATAAATGTATTTTTCATTTCATCGAAATTTACAGACCTGAGACCACTGGTGAGGAAAATGCCATCCTACGTAAAGGACACCACTGATGTGTTGAGGATAATACAAGACCTGTCATTTGACCAAGACACAGACCTCTTTATCACACATGATGTGGAAGCCCTATACCCAAGTATACCCTAAGAAGCCTCCCTGAAAGTCTTGGATGCCCTACTGAGTGAAACAGAGTGGGACTCCATCACATCTAAGGATTTCGTCATGGACTGTGTTAACTGGCACTTACGCAGAATTTCTTTCAATTTGAGGACAACTTTTATTTACAAACACATGCGACTTCTATGGGCAGTACCTTTGCCCCTAGGGTGGCATGACTCTACGTCCATGATTGTGAGACAAAGAAAATCTATGATGACTCGAACCCGCTCTCCGACGATATTAAACTTTGGAAACGTATTATCAACTACATACTAGTCATCTGGCGAGGGGTAGAACAATGTGCGATGGAATTTGCAGATTGGCTTAATTCTAGAGACACTTTCCTCATATTCACCATTACAACAAGCACGGAATCCATCACATTTTTGGACCTGAGAATCTGGCTAGAAACTAATCATCTCAAATCAGAGGTCCACTATAAACCCACTGATGTGAATTGTCTGCTACGATATGATAACTTTCACCCCAAAGCCTTAAGAGACAATTTACCGGTGGGACAGTTCTTATGATTACACAGGAATTGCACAGAAAAAATTGTTTATGATGAACATGCGGAACGCCTCTCAAGCAAACTTCAGGCCAAGCTCTACCCACACCACCTAAAAAAGGGAGCAAGGAAACGGGCAAGAAACAATCAGAGAATCATTTCTACAAAACTACAATAAACCCAATAATGAGCGCTTGGTGTGTGTTACTACCTATAATACCCACTCAAATTGTATGAAGAAATTGGTTCTGAAGCATTGAAGAACCCTAACATCAGGGTGTTTGGATTTTGTCCAACCCATGTTCGCGTTTAAAAAGGGAAAATCCCTAAGAGACCTACTGGTACATACCAGACCGAAGAAAAAAGAAACTGCAGCTCAAACAATACCAACCATGTGTAACCATCCAAATGTTCAGGGGCACTACCCCTGTGGACAATGTACTATCAGCCCTCTTACCAAGGTAAAAAAAGAACTTGAGCTAGGCCTGCGTACCCCAATGATTCTGAAAAAACACATGAATTGTAACAGCTCTAATGTGGTCTACATCATGATTTGTAGATGTGGTCTGAAGTATGTAGGCATGACCACAAGAAATGGAAGAATCTGCATTAATGAGCACCGTAGTACTTTTTGGTCTAAAAAAACTATCACTAAATTGATGCGTCATTTTGAGGCTTACAGACATATAGAAAATAATATTGATTGATACGACCTGGAAAAACTACCCATATTTGTTAATGAACAAACCCTACTGAAATACCAACAGAGATGGGTTTACAGACTAGATAGCGTATTAACTGGGCTAAATGAAGACATTCAATAGACCCAATTATCACCAACATAAAGGAATAAGAATGCAATAGCCACCTAGTGATAATCCGGATTTAAGTACAATATGCCTTTTTCCATCGGTATACCATCATGCCTAGCGAACAATAATGCTCTCCCGAATTATCATGTATGTTGTTTTGTACCATCCCCAAAAAAGAACATCTAAAATGAATTATTATCTTTTTTCTTCACACCTTAAAAACCACTAGAAATAATACCACATTGTTTTTTCAAGTAAGAACTTTTTAGATGTCACCACTGAATGTCTTAATCATATTATTGAATACATTGGGGCCTTTAGTTTCTATGAAGTAAATACACACAGATCTCCCTAGGACTATAAGGCCCAGAATTCCCGTACGCGAGGAGTGATCCAATCACGTACATCACTCCAGCGCAACACAACTGCTGAGGAAAGTTAAAAGCAGTCGGGCGTTCGGCGGCGGTTTGAGCAGCAGGAACCTGTAGGTTAACTGGTGGTGCTAGTACCTTGACACAGTAAGTAACGGTACTGCATTATCGATGTGGTAGCATGTGAATGAGTTGGGAGGAGCTGAGTGGCAGCGAAACCCCTTGCTGTACTTTACATGGAGTTCAGTTGAGATTGTACGGGAGCATTATTATGGCGATAAAACGTAGATCTTAACTTACACGACCATAGTGGTCTTAAGATTATGAAGGCTTGGCAGGAGCTGTCAATTCTTCACGTTCATTATAAATCACCACAAAAGTGAGGGGAATTATTTTGAGATTACAGCAACACTGCAGGAACCCCTCACACCTTACATGAGGTCGAGTAGAGGACACGATCAAGACGAAAAAGCGTAGGTTTTAATCTACCCTGCAATGGTCGTTTTTAGACTCATACGGGCTTGGTGGGAGCTGTTATTGCATCGTGCCTTTTGAAAAATAAAACATTTATAGGAAGCTGACTCTGTATATACTATACCAAAAAGAGGTATACTGTGCACAGAGTCCAGTGAGTCCCCAAAGGTATGACGGAGGTTAAAGTAGATAACACCTTACTCTCAATTTAGTGGCAGCTGAGCTGAGCAGTTAGGCTTATCAGAGGGTAGTGTGAATGCATTTGGGGTACATATTCATACATGGCAGGAACACACACTCATCGACTGACTCCAGGCCAATGGTTGTAGAAAAATATTACTTTTGCTACTTTTATTTCTAGGAACCAAGTTGAACTCAGTAACAGGTAAATAGACTTTTATGCAATAGTTTAAATTACTGGCAATAGGTTTTGTATGGTATCAAACAATACTTTGCATGTGCATGAAATGCTTTTCAATATAGAAAGAGATACTTTGTATGCAGGATCACAGTTAGTACATACAGTGAGAGACCAATGCAATCCTATGAGAAAAAGACAGGCAAGTAACTTACAGGTAAGTAAGCGGTTCTCAAGTTCAGTCTCCGGGGGTGTGGGTCAACACTGGGCCGGGGTCTGACCAAGGTAGGTACTGCTCCACCAGTGGCACTGGGGCGGCTGGGTGCAGAGGTCACTGGGCCCAATGTTATCCTATGGAGGCTGGGGGCACCTTGAAGAGGCACCGGTTACAGGTAAGTACCTCCGGTTCAGGGACACAGGCCCTGGGGGTTAAGATCAGCACTGGAGAGGCCACCAAAGAGCACTGAGACTGCACAACCAGTGGCGTAGGGGCAGCCAGATGCAGAGTGCAGAGGAGGCATCGGGGGCCCCGTTGAAACCACTGAAGATCCTCAGTTGAGGAAAACAGCTGCAAGCTCAGTTCCAAGGTTGGCCGAAGGAATCCCATGACTGAAGAGGTAAGTTGGATGGGGGGGCGTGGTTTGCAGCCCAAGATGGTGGTCGCTTAAGCGACGTGCTCCGGGTCGGGGGCAATGATACGACTATAATCCGACCTCCCCTGCTTGCTCCGAAGACATGTTGACGCACAGGCTGCTGCTGGATCCTGCTTGTGAGCCGCTGCGGGCGATTCTATGACTCCTGAAGGCTCGTGGTCCTGAAGGCTCGTGGTCCTGAATTACGGACCTTGGGAGAATCCTGTGCACCTCTGGGCCTGGCTGCGACGGGAGGCCTGCTACGCCACGACCTTGCCTACACCTGATGCCGGGCTGCGTGCCCCTGAGGCCGGCTGGCGTCTCGACTCGAGCCCCCGGGTGGGGGGGCCTTGAAGCGCTTCCCTGCATTTGCTGCCCAGATGGCCTCTGGTAGGTGCGACGCTGCTCCTCCCTGCCCTACGGCGCCCTAATAGATACCCAATGCTATTGCCGTGTACGGCCTTGGGCCCCCGGACGGAGGCCTTCCACCAGCCACCGGGCATACACCTACTGCCGGACTGCGTGCCTCTGGGGCCCACCAGTGCATAAACTCGGCCCCCGGACCGGGGCCTTACATCAGCTGCACCAATCTGCTGCCTGGCTGGGGCCCCTGTGAGCGCGGCGCTGTTTCTCATTACGCTGCGGTGCCCTGGGGGCTCCCTCGGCATCACCCGGAGGGGTCTTGAGCCCCTGGGCAGGGGCCCTACATCAGTTATCTGAGTCTGCTGTTGGACTAGGAGCCCCCTGTGGATGCGGCGCTGCTCCTCTTTGCCCTGCGGAGACCTGGGACCCTTATCATCATCGCCCTGAAGTGGCCGTGGACCGCACTTTCTTCGCGACGGCGGCCTGTCTCTCACTGGCAGGAGTGATCCCTTCACAGAACGCAGAGACGCCCTGATCAGTGACAGTGGGGGGGCCCCCCCTGGAAGGGGTCACACGGAGCAGTGCTGTAGAGGCCTCCGGAGGCTTGGGGGACTCGCGGACCCGCAGTATGAATTGGCTGAATCTCCGTGTTGGTGCTGGGCCTAGCTGAGACGTGGGACCTACACCCTGCACTGGTTACCGGGCGGCATTGCCTTGGTACCGGCTGGGGTCTTGGCGTGGGCCCCCCTGGACCTGGGCCTTTCTTCTGCTGGCTGGTTCTATAGTCTGGACTAATCTTCTATGAGGTTGTGGGGGCCCCCTCATATCTAGTGGCGTGCATCTCCCGCTCTGGAGCTGGCGTGGGCTTGTCTAGCTGCGTAGGATAGTATAGCTGTGGACCCTGCGGTTCTTGTGCTTGCCCAGTGGTCTGTGATATCGGGGCCTATGCTTGCTGATCTGCGGTGCCTGCCAATATAATCCGATCCGGTGATATAGTCCCTTTCCTGGGGCGCGCCTTGGGGCCAGCGGTGGTAGGTCGCGCACTACACAGGGGGAGCCCCTCTGATTTTGAAAGGACCCGCGACCTGGTCTGCTTCAACCCAGCACGCCAGCAATAATGGGCAGGGGTAAGACGAAATCTACCTCCAGATCCGGGAGGACCGGGTCACTATCCCCACACTCTGAACACTCCTCAGGCCGCTCCCGCTACTCTGAGGACGGAGCCATATCCAACCCTCCAGAAGATAAGTTGGACGTGATTTTAAAAGAAATTTGAGATTCCCGAACAGCACTGGAAAACCATTTGGGCACGATCTCTGTGGAGCTCAATCTCCTCAAGGCCGACCATGGAAAGTTAGCGGATAAAGTTAAGTCTGCAGAACAAACTCTGGAAACAGTGGTGCCACAGGTAGCTGCTCATGACGAACAACTTAGTCAAATGTGCCAGCAAATCGACTCCCTCCAGGCCCGTGCAGATGACGCGGAAGGTCGGGCCCGGCGAAATAATCTTAGAATTGTTGGACTGCCGGAAGGAACAGAGGGCCCTAACCCGACGACTTATATTGAAAACTGGCTGAAAACGACTGTGGCCCCCACTGGCCTGTCCGCACATTTTACTGTCGAACGGGCCCACCGGGTACCTACACGCCGTCCAATTCCTGGAGCAAACCCCCGTCCAGTGCTGGCCAGAATCTTAAATTACAGGGACAGGGATCATCTGCTGCAGGCGGCTCGCGACAACGGCCCACTGCAAATCGACAATGCGAAAATATCCATCTTCCCTGACCATACATTGGCTGTACAGCGTAAACGCTTCTCATTTATGGAAGTCAAGGCCCGAGTCCGCGCCACGGGCCTCACCTTTGCATTGCTATTCCCGGCAAAACTGAAAGTTATATACAATCAGCGATCGCTATTTTTTGATTCACCCGATGATGCTTGGGACTGGCTCGACAAAACCTTTCCAGATGTTTTACCTGCAAGGCGGCTGGACTCCACACAGCCGAGGTCACAGCGTGCTCCCCGGAGACATAGAAAGGGTCTCATGATGCAGAGCACGGGCTCCGGTTCTCCGCCTCAGCAGCAGGTGTTGGAGGGTAGGCAAGAGGCTCTTCGATCTGCCACGGCCTTCCGCCCACCTCGCCCACCTATCAGCACCAGTCCTTCAGTTTCCGCCAGGATGCCCTGATGATGACTACTCCCAAATCTTACACTATCATATCCTGGAATATCAGGGTAATGGGAGCGATTTCTAAGCGCCATCGTATAGCAGCACAATTACACCGCCGTAAGGCCCAAATAGTATATTTGCAAGAGACGCACCTAATACCCACCGTAACCTCGAAATTGCAGTGACATTGGAGGGGTCAAATTTATGCTACAGCATATTCTGCCTTTTCTAGAGGGACTGCAATATGGATACGGGCGGGGATTCCCTTCTCCCTTAGTGAGAGCAGGATAGATGAACAAGGGCGTTACGTGTTCTTACGGGGGACCTTAGATGGTACACAAGTGGTGTTGGGGTCCCTTTATGCGCCAAATGCAGACCAAGATGCCTTTCTGTCCCGGGTCTCACCAGCCCTCTCAGACTGATCCTGCTACCCATGGTTGCTAGGAGGGGACCTGAATGCAGTGTTTGATGTATTCCTGGACCGCTCTCACCCTCCTTTGCTAAACACCACCGCGCGCTCCCAGGCTCCGGCGCTGCGGCGCTGGGCGCATGGATGGAATTTAATAGATGTTTGGAGGTCCCAGCACGTAAACATGCGGGATTATTCCTTCTATTCTCACCCCCACATGCTGCATACCCGCCTGGATTATTTTCTGTGCTCACCCGAGCTCTCATCGACCATTTCTCACTGTACTTACTTGGGCAAGACAATCTCCGACCACAATCCCATTGAACTGAACCTCAAGTGGGGACGCTTTCCCACGCCTATCCCGACCTGGCATATGCAACCCATGCAATTAGAGGACCAGGTGTATAGGGCCACATTAGCCACTGCCATAACTACATACTTTACAATTAATGAAGGTACAGCCACGACCCGATCCCTGGAATGGGAGGCATTTAAGGTGTCGATTCGGGGCATCTCCTTGAGCTCCTTGGTGGGATTTAGAAGGGAAGCGATTAGAGACCTCACAGAGCTGGAGGGCAAACTGCAAGCACAGGAAGTGGAGGCCCAAAGGGACATTGTTGGGGTGGAACGCTTACAATTAGCTAGGGTCAAATATGCAGAATTACTGGAACGTTTACGATTGATTGATTTTAATGCATACACACTTCGCTCGCACGCACTCTGAGGCAGACCGTTCTGGCACCTTATTGGCGAGACTCATTGCGCCTCCATCAACCCCCACTCCCATATTGGCAATTAATAATGTTCAGCATACGCAGGTCATCACACAGGCTGAGATAAATTCCGCATTCCAAACCTACTATACCACTCTATATGCTGCTCCTCCACTAGACATGGCAGACGCTACTACTTGCTTCCTTGCGGAGATAGACCTCCCAGTTATTTCTGACTCCGACGTTCAAGACCTGGGAGCTCTGATTACACCGGTAGAAATTAATATGGCAATTAAGGCATTAGCTCGTAATAAAACACCGGGCTCTGATGGGCTCCCTATTGAATTTTATTCAACCTTTGCGCCAGCGCTGGTGCCTACACTGCTGCAGCTTTACACTACCTCACTTGCTGAGGGTACCCTACACCCCACAACTAGAGAAGCATTAGTCACTTCCCTGCTGAAGCCTGACAAAAATCCTCTCGAGCTTACATCCTACAGGCCCCTCTCCATACTTAATACGGAGTATAAAATACTCAGTAAACTTTTGGCGTCTAGGCTTCTTCCCTTGCTCCCCCAACTCATACATGTAGATCAGTGTTCCCAAACGTAGCACCTCTTTAAATATTCGTCGATTTCACGCCATACTGCAGGCGACCTCAGCACAGTTCCCGCGCGCTGGCTGTTTATCCCTGGATATACGCCAAGCCTTTGATACTTTGAGTTGGTCTTATATGTTAGCTGTCCTGACTAAGTTTGGACTACCTCCGGCATACTGTAACTGGGTAAAATTACTCTATACTAACCCTACAGCCCGCGCAAAAACTGGTTCGATCATATCGCCAGCGTATTTTATTTATCGAGGCACGCGACAGGGCTGCCCCCTGTCGCCTTTATTGTTCGTTCTGGCGCTCGAACCTCTAGCCCAATATCTGCGGCAAGTTATGGTCCCCTATGGTATTCCCATACATGGTACAGTCCATTCTGTGTCACTCTATGCAGATGACATGTTATTGTATTTCCAGGACTTGAATAAAAGCATGCAGACAATAGCGGACATGTTTTCACAGTTCGAGGAGCTATCGGGGTTACATCTCAATGCCTCCAAGTCAATAGCGTATTCTTTCAACAATACATATGCTGACCCCGTTTTAAGATTTGGTCAGTTGCAGTTTAGAGTAGAACCCGTAACCTTTAAATATTTCAGGAATCTGTATATATACAGAACCACCGCCAACACAATAGCCAGCAACGTAATACGGACCGTCAACTCCCTTCGGTCCCAGGTCTCCTTTTGGAATACTCTACCGCTCACAGTAGCGGGCCGTCTTGCGGTGTCCAAAATGGTCATGCTGCCCCGGCTCCTTTATCAATTTGTAAACCTTCCGGTTATCCTCCCAGCATGGATTTTTAAGACTCTAGACACCCTTTTGACCTCTTTGCTTTGGGGTTCAAGCAGACATAGAATGGCATTAGCCAAGATGCGGCTCCCCAGCACTGCAGGTGGGATGGGAGCGCCCGATTTTAAAGCATACTGCATAGTTGGGCAATTGCAATGGCTGGCTGGCTAGCAGGCCATAATTTATTTGAGATAGCGTATTCTCAGGACCGCCTTGGACGTGGTACTTTACAGGCGTTGCTGTGCCCAGGAGCAGACAAAGTGCAGAATCCTCCCTTTCTACTACACATAGCACTTCATTATTGGAGACAGGCTCATAAATATGCGAAAATATCCTTCCCATATGCCCCGAATATCCCCCTCTGTGGCTTACCCACAACACGTGGAATAATTAAAAGGGTACAAATTCGAGTTTGGACACAGCTAGGGATTGGGACGGTCGGAGATTTTTTTCATGAGGGTAACCTCAGTAGTGGAGAGGTGTGGTGCAGCGGCCAGGGCAGCTGACTTCGGAGCACAGGGTTCACGGTTCGATCCCCGGCTCCGGCGGCAGCTCAGCTCAGCACCATGTGACTCTGGGCAATAGCTCACTTAATTTCCACTACAGCCCCCAGCGCCTTGAGACCCGTAAGGGTGAGTAGCTGCGCTATATAAAAACAGACTTACATTTTTTTTTAAATTTTTTAACCTGATGCCACACGATGAATTTGCACGAACCAATGCAGTACCTGACACCCTTTATCTCATTCACACCACGATTACGCACTTCATTCGCAGATATTGGCTGGTGGATCAAAGAGAACCTCCCACCTTTCATTTGTTGAAGTCCATTCACATAATGGGGCATGGCCGTCATCTTGTCCGGTGGTTGTACCGAGGGTTGCGGGAACATTTGAATATCCCGTTAGGGCCTCTCAGACATAAATGGGAAACAGTATTATCACGAGATTTGGAAGATAGGGAATGGACCCAAATGTTGGAACATCCTAGAAAGGTATCTCGTAACTGCCGATTGAAAGTAATACAATTATTTATTTTTCATAGGGCCTACCTCACCCCGAAAACACAACACAAAATGTACACAACTGCCTCCCCGAACTGTCCCAGAAGCCCCGCCCAAGACGCTGATTTTATCCATATGTTGTGGTCCTGCCCGGTGTTACAAGGGTTTTGGATGGAAATTATTCAGAACCTGTCTGTATTAACAGAACGCACGCCTTGGGATACTGTAGAAGCCTGCATTTTAGGCCTTTTCCCACTTCCCAAGAAATCGAAGCTGCTGCGCTTTGCTGGCCTAGCCCTGATGATTGCAAAAAGGCTAATTACTCAGCGCTGGAAATCTCGCACGCCACCACGTGCGGGTAAATGGAAGGAGGAAGTCCTCCGTTGGGCTACTGCAGAGAGGGAGGCGCTGCAGCGAGAGGAATACAGGGGACTACGAAAACATCCAATATCCTTAGAATGGGCGCAATTGGTAGAGCTTTTTAGAACAGATACGGAGGAGGTCTCAGGAGAATCCCAAACTCCACAAACTACTAGTGATGTGGCTATTCGATCCTCCCTCCCGCAGTGATCGGACCCTTAGCGGATGTCCTCTGTGTGGATTGTCATTCCCCTCCCTCCCTTCTCTCCCTGGCCCCTTGTGTTGTTCTTGCCTCCCCCCCCCTTGTCCTCCCTAACACTATCGGTTGTACTTATCACCTGGTACTTTTTACCATGATATGATGTAATAATTTCACAGCGGCAATTGTTTTCTTGTTGCGGGTTTAGTTACAGGGGTGGGTTAGGGAGGGTGGGATACGTTGGGTTCTAGTCATAATATACCTCAAGCACGAAGTATATGTTGTAATATTATAGTGGAAATTATGTGTGAATTTCTCCTTGGTTTGAACAAAATGATTATGCACAAGTGCATATGTACAACTTGCGACATGTAGATGTGAAATACTCCGCATGTACAATGCAGATCTTTTACTTACAAACAGAACGTGAATGAAGAATTGCTTAAATATGTAAATTATACCAGAAACACCCAATAAAGTTTGTTTTAAAAAAAAAAGAAAAAAAAAAAGAAGAGGTAAGTTGGATAGTGGGGGGATGCCAGGACACCATTGGTTGGGCACACCAAGACCGGGGGGCTGCAGTGCAGGGGTGTCTTTCAATGTCAGGTTTTCTCACTAGATCCGGACACGTTTGGGGGACACTTCTGGTTAAGGCTGCAGGCGTCGATGGGGAGGTCAGGAGAGGTCTTCCAACGCTGGATCCCAGGTTAGCATTGCCGGGGAGACTTCACTGGATCGGTGGGCCACCTGGACTCGGGCAGTGGGGGTCGGGTGCAGAGTGGATCAAGTGTTGTGGATCCGCTTGGATCCGGAGTCCTTGTGTTGGTTTCTTGGCTGGACAAATCCGGTGACCACGGGAGACAAGAGTCTTTATCGAAGACAGCACAGGTCCTGCAGGGTTCTTGAGGTTGCTGGCTGCGGCCCACGCCGGTTTCTTGAAACAGGGTCGCTGGAGGAGGAGACAGGCCGGTAGGGCTGGGGCCAAGTTAGTCATCGTCTTCTTCTCCACTGCTGCACGGCTCTTTGGTCCTTCTTCTTAGGTTATCAAATCTGAGGAATAAGGTTCAGGGGAGCCCTTAAGTACTAAATTTAAGGGCGTTACTGAGGTCGGGGGTAGTAGCCAATGGCTACTATCACCTAGGGTGCCCCCTCCCTTTGGGGAGAGGGGCATATGCCTGTTCCTATTGGGCCTAATTCTTCAATTCAAGACGGAGAATTTCTAAGAGATGGGTTTACCTCAGCTCCTGATGACCCTAGAGGTGTGCCATGCTGAGGTGGCTACTCCTACTCTGCTTACTAATTTTCCTGCCTGTCCTGCCGCCAAAAGCGGGCCTGGACAGGGGGGTGGGCATCTCCACTTGTTGGAGCTGCGCAAATGAGCACATCACAAGGTGAGAGCCTTTGAGGCTCCCTGCTAAGTGTTGATGTTCCTGCCAGGGGTAGGTGTGAACCACCTCCACCCAGAGCAGGCTTTGTTCCTGACCTCTGAGAGCACAGAGGCTCTCACCTCATGAGGTCAGAAACCTGTCTGGTGGTGGCTGGCTGGCGGGGACCAGTCAGCCAATACACTAGAAGTTGGTCGTTTTTCAGAGGGTATCTCTAAGATGCCCTCTGAGTTCATTTCCTAATATATCCAACACTGGCATCATTGTGGCTTTATTATGCTGAGAAGTTTGGTACCAAACTTCCAAGTTTTTAGTTAAGCCATCGTGGAGCTGTGGAGTTCGTAATGACGAACTCCCAGCCCATGTACTCAAAATGACTTCACTACACTTACAATGTCTGTGAATGGCACAGACACCGTAGGGCCATATTGCTCATTCAGTTATGCCCTCACCGGTTGCATGGTGCTCCCTGCCTTAGGGCTGTAAGGCCTGCTTGAGGGGTGACTTACCTATGCCACAGGCAGTGTTGGTGGGCATGGTACACAGGGATGTGTGCCATGTCGACTCTTCAGTTTGGTCTGCCAAAACACGCAGCCTGCAGTGGTAGTGTGTGGGTGTTAAGGTGAGGGGTCTCTGAGGGTGGCATAATACATGTTGCAGTCTCAGAGGCCCTCTCTGGTCACAAGGCCCTTGGTACCAGGGGTACCTTTTACAAGGGACTTACATGTGTCCCAGAGTTGTGCCAATTGTGGAAACAAAAGAAGCTACAAGTGGTTCCGTTGGGTGAAGTCAAAGGAAATTACTTTTTTGACTCAAGAATCATTTATACACACAATGATTATTAGAATCAATTATTCTCAATATTTGCTCCAAAACATAAGTAACAACCCCAGAAGATGTACAATGAATGAATATTCAATTTAATTAATATCACGTTTGTTTTTCCAGAGAAACAAATTAGAACAGGCTGTCAAACAAACACAAAAAGAACAATGACATCATGAAAAGGAAATTAATAAGTGATACAATGACAAAAAGCAACATGCCAAAATCAAACAAAAAAGGGACAATAACATAAATTTATGCGTCCTTCCCTAGATTCCAACTATAACTTGCAGTGTCCGTTCAGTGTATAGTTATAGTGGACCTGGACATGAGACTGCTATACGTCGATGTTTCGACCCTGTAGGGTGTGTGTGTGTGTAGATACATCCAGTAGGGTCTTCCTCAGGACAAAAAAACTAATTGACAGCCCCAGGAGTCCAAATAGCAAAAGGCAAAACGGCTCCTCCGTACGTGGAAGGAGTATGTCCAAGGAAGGGAAATTCAACTCTGGACAACCATCAAATACTCATTTATAGACACAATGATTATTAGAATCAATTATTCTCGATATTTGCTCCAAAACATAAGTAACAACCCCAGAAGATGTACAATGAATGAATATTCAATTTAATTAATATCACGTTTGTTTTTCCACAGACACAAATTAGAACAGGCTGTCAAACAAACTCAAAAAGAAAAATGACATAACAAAAAGGAAATTAATAAGTGATTACAATGACAAAAAGCAACATGCCAAAATCAAACAAAAAAGGGACAATAACATAAATTTCTCCGTCCTTCCCTAGGTTCCAACTATAACTTGCAGTGTCCGTTCAGTGTATAGTTATAGTGGACCTGGACATGAGACTGTTATACGTCGACGTTTCGACCCTGTAGGGTGTGTGTGTGTGTGTAGATACATCCAGTAGGGTCATCCTCAGGGCAAAAAAACAAACTGACAGCCCCAGGAGTCCAAATGGCAAAAGGCAAAATTCTCTTCTTGTAGTTTTGAAGTGGGAGCTGTCACAGTAGAAAAGCTTGCCAAGAACAGAACGTGTGGGATGTGCATTTGAAAGAATGAGAGAAAGAGAGGTGTGGAATGCACTTTTTGGTCTCGAAGTGCAGTGTTATGAGCAGTGGTGCACAAATGTGCACTGTGTTGTACATTGAGAGATGAAGTATGTGATGCTATAAGCAGTGGTGCACAAATGTGCATTGTGTTGTACATTGGCAAGTATTATTAAGTTTTTACTATTGGCTTTGACATGGCCTCATGTCATTCTGAATTCTGACTCTGCCTTGCTTGAGCTTTTCTGCGCGCACAGACAGGCTTGCAAGTTGTTTGGGTTAATCAGGTTCAAGGACTGTTTTGTGAAAGATTGTTTAATGTACCCTGGAAGGCTTTCGTAAGCTTCGTCAAGATTAAGGCTGGAACATGTGAGAATGTAGAGGGAACGTGGGAACTCCTTCCTGCCGTGGAAAGCTTGCCTGGAAGCTGGCCAGTTCCAGTAAGTTTCCTTGGCGCAGAGGGGAAGACTCTCGAACCTTCTAGTGTGTGTTTTCAGACTATAAAGCTGAGGGTTGTTGACAGCCAGGGTGGGAGCTCCCTTACGGTGTAGACGTACTGCCGTAAGACGAACGGAACCTGAGTCCCGGTCGAGAGTCCAAGCCCAGTTGTGAACGGGCCCCCCAGCTTGAGTTGGCAAGGATGTCGAGTGAACGATCGGGTGAGGTGATTTGTTTCTGACTAGTGCCATTGTGATGCGTGGTTCCAGTGGCTGTGGTCATTTGAGGTGTTTTCTTTGTGATGTGTGAATGAGTCAGAGTGCACATCCAAAGTAATCATTTGATGTATTTAGTGTACATATATATATATTTCTGATCTCTTGCAGGACGTCCAGTATATTTGCTTGATTTTTATCTCATATTATTTGCTGCTTGTATTTCATATGATTAATCCATGCATTTAACTGTTGCATTTACCAAGTGTGTTATTATTGCTTGCATATAAATATATATCTCTATATACATTTGAATGTGGTTCATTTGACATCTGGGAAAACCTTTCTGTTAGAGAGCATTGCATAAATAAAACCCCAAGCCTTATTCTAAAAAGAGAGTCTTTGCATTTTGTAAAGAGAAACCGTTTTCTAGGTGTTGTTGTGTTTTATGTCTCCTGCTCCGCCGTGTTTGAGCCACCGTGTGGAAGTGGAATTTGTAGAACTCTGTATTATCTGACAGGCAGACCAAGACAACTGCCAAGCCATGAATGCATTTGGTAGGTGTCACAACTCAACACCCACCTAAAGCTGCACCCGTGTCAGTCCCACCTGAGCCTGGTAGTTCTCCCTGAGAACTCATGACTACAGTTTTGTACAACACAACAACCGGGAGTCCCTGCCCCGGGATCATTTATTAAAAATGTATGTCATTGCACGCACTCTTTTTTTGTCTCTGCTACTAGAAGCCTAAGAGTTGTCAAATTGGTGCATGTAGGAAGGGCTCCATATTTCTATTTCTCCCTTTTATAAACCAGGTTATCAATTAACTGACAGCCCCATGTACTAAGTCCGAGTTGCAAATACAGGTGAGCGCACCAGCAAATTAACAGGGCGAACCAAGAGTCCATGCATGGGCAAGCCATTGAAACATCTGGCATGTTTCTCGTGCAACAAACAAATTGAAAAAAATAAGATAAAATCTCTTCAAAATTCAAATTTATTTCTTTAACATAGGGAAGCGTTTCACCTTAGTACATCAGATTATATCACTGCATACACAGACATTTTTTAAAGTGATAGTTTTAAACATGAACTTAGAAACATTAAAGGTTTGCTGCCCACCCACCAATAATGCCATTAGGGAATAAGAGGCAAGTCAGTAGTCATGTAAACCCTAAACATGGACTAATGTGAAATTAACCTTTGCTTTTTTCAGAGATTTTCTAGGGTTTTTTTAATGTAAGCTAATATCCTGTTACCATACCTAACTATAACGTCAATTTAAAGATTCACTTTTTTAGTGAACTTTTGGAGGTTTTAATGTTAGTGAAGATCATATTAATGCACCTGACTATAACGCCCATTTAACATTTGCTTTTTTCATGAATATCTATTGTTTCTAACATATTCAGTGAGCATCTTCACTGTGCACTGCCCTCAGCCATTTGCAACAGGGGGTTGGCACAGGCTCACCCCCATGCTTCTAGCCAGCCCCTCTGCAGCCTGCTCTCTCTGGTCAGCTTGCTGCCTCTACCTCCAGCCACCCTGCCCACTGTTCTCTGTATGCGTGCCCCTGTCCATTCTCGCCTGCGCTCTGTGGTCAATTGAGTTGCCCCTACCCATGCTGGCCTGCCCTCCATGGTCCATTATGCTTACCCTGCCCATGCCGGCCTGCTCGCCATGGTCAGATTGCTGCCCCTATCCTCTTCTGCCTGCCTTTCATTCACCATCTGTGTGCATCTGCCCCATCCCATCAGCCTTCTGTGAACAGCTTACTACCCGGGCCCATGCCGGCCTGCCCTAAGTGGTCAGCTTGCTGCGCTTGCTACTGTCCCCCTCCTCCCTGCTTTGCGATTTGTGTGCATGCCTCCTCCCTCCTGCCCTCCATGTTCAATTGTGCTGCCCCAGCCAACAAAGGTCTATCCTCTGTGGTCAGCTTGCTGCCCCTGCCCCTCTCCTCCCACTGTCTCTCCTGCTTACCCTCCATCTATAGCTTGTTGTATGTACATCTGCTCCCTCCCCCTGTGCACCATTGTCTGAGTATGTGCCCTTTCTCCCTCACTCCTGCCCTGTGTAGTCTGTTGTGCTGCCACTGCCCATCCTGCCTGCCCTGCTTGGTGAGCTTGCTGCCCCTCCCATGGCCCCCAAGCTTTCCGTTGTCTGTGTGCATGCCCCTGCCCCCTTCCTCCCACCCTCCAAGGTCTATTGAGCTGCCACTGTCCTTCTCGCCTGTCTCACAAGGTCCTCTTGCTGCCTTTGTCCCTGCCCACTCCTCTCTGCCTTCCATTGTCTGAGTCCATGAACTTATTTCCTCCCTCCTGCCCTCCATGGTCCATTGTGAGGCCCCTCCCTCCTGCCCTCTGTGGTCCGTTGTGCTGCCATTGCCCCTCCTGACCGCTCTCTGTGATCAGCTTGCTGCCCCTACTCCTGCCCCATTCCCCCTGCCCTCTGGTGTCTGAGTCGAGCACCCACCACCTCCCTTTTACCCTCCATGGTCCTTTGTGCATGCTCCTACCTATTCCCTCTTGCCCACTTCCCACCTGCCATACGTGCTCAGTTCTGCTGCCACTGCCCTTTCCACTTGCCCTGCGGGGTCAGCTCACTGCCCCTGATCCTGACCCCTGTGCTGCCTTCCCTCATCATCCGTGTGCATGCCCCTATCCCCTCCCTCCTGCCCTGCATAATCAGCTTGCCACTCCTGCCCTCCCATCTCCTTTGTCCATGTGCTTCTCTGCCCCCTCTGACCTGCCCTCCATGGTCCTTTGTGTTGGAAGTGCCCCTCCTGCCTGCCCTGAGTGGTCAGTTTGCTGCCCTTGCCTCCCTCCACCTGCACCTCTATTGCATGCCCATGCCCCTCCCTCCTGCTCTCTATGGTTTGTTGTTCCACCACTGCCCCTCAAACCTGCCCTGCATGGTCTGTTTGTGAACACTGCCCCTCCAGTGTCCCCTATATAGTCACTTGCTGCTCCTGTGCCCCTGTCCCCGTCCCATTGTACTCAATTGTCCAAGTCTGTGCCCCTACTCCCTCCCTATTGCCTTCCATGGTCAGTTGTATTGCCACTGCCCCTGCCTCTTATCCTTCATGGTTCAATATGCTGCCACTCCCCCTTCCGCTTGCCCTGTAAGGTCTGTTGTGCTGCCACTGCCCCTCCCACCTGCCCTATGTGTTCAGTTTGTTGCACACACCCCTGGCCTCCATTGTCCACGTGCGTGCCCCTGCCCGCTCCCTCTTGCTTTTCATGATCCCTTGTGCTGCCACTGTGCTGTGCCTGCCACAGTAGTCAATTTGTTGCCTCTGCCAGCTACCTCCTGCCCCTGCATTTGCCAAGTCTGTGCCCCTACTCCATTCCTCCTGCCCTCCACAGTTAAGTACGCAGCCACTGCCCCTCCCTCCCGGCCCCTCCATGGTTCATTGTGCGGCCACTGCCTCTCTTGCCTGTCCTGCATAGTTTGCTTGTTACCTCTGGCCCCCTTGCATTCCATTCTCCGTTGTTCTGCCAGTGCCCCTCCTGCCTGCCATGCTTGGTCCATTGCATTACCACCGTCCCTCTGGCTTTTCCAAGGTGGTCAGTTTGCTGCGTTGCCCCTGCCTTCTCCCTCCCCACAGTGTTCTAATAAACAATGAGAACGCCAACCAGTATAAAATTGATCACTTGACTATTTGTTGCACAAGTTACTTAAGCATTTGGCACACTTCTATCGTTGGGCTATATTTGGGTCACATTTCGGTGGTATTTGGGCTACATTTGTCCTCTGTTTTTTCTGGTTATAAGAAAAGGGTATGACCCAGACAAAGCCACCGGGACCTGGGTGATTGACAGTACAAAAGGAAAAACGGTCCCAATGGGACAACTTCAAAGAACACAAATTATTTTACGCCAACACGCATTCAATTCCTTACACTGTAAATTTCTGTTCAATATTATTTATTCATATTGAACATCCTCAAGATGTTCAGAATCCAGCACACATCTGGAAAACATGTATAGCAAAAGAGTGCCCCAAATTGGAAAAAGGGAAAAGAGAATTGTATGTGCAAATAGTGAGGGAAAGGAAAGGTAGTGACAATATATACATCGACAGTACTATTTACAGAGAAGGGGCTTGTCCAGCCTGACAATTGAATATGAACAAATTATCTGCCATTATGTGTACTGAATAGGCACAGTGAA
The DNA here is from genome assembly GCA_963921515.1 of Calotriton arnoldi. Lineage (NCBI taxonomy): Eukaryota > Metazoa > Chordata > Amphibia > Caudata > Salamandridae > Calotriton > Calotriton arnoldi. Next base: position 1,659,773 of record CAWUFW010003094.1, read on the forward strand.
CCACACTGTTGCCCACACTGGCATGGAAACATTGTCGACGTTTCGACCCCAAAAATTCGTAGGTGACCTTGATCCTTACAACAGGGGTCTTCCTCAGGACTGTGTATTGGGCACCATGCACCACCAAGAGCTGGGTGGATATATTTGTAAAGGCGGGCCTGAGGGCTCCTAGGGCAGAGGGCGGACGGATGGCAACTTCTCACAGATTTGTCTCCACTTGTTTGCCTTAATGGTATTTCTTTTATGTGGGCCAAGATAAATCAAAGGGTTCCAAGATTCTTGTGTGTTTAAACGCGCATGTAGGACGTTAAGTGGCCTCAAAAATACTGCTTCTCAGCTTGTAGTGCATCCGTTTACCGCGTCTGCTGAAATAACCTTATAAGCTGCTGTAGCTGCAGAGAAGATTAAGGGAAATGTGCCTGTCAGGTGATAAGTGCACTATCTGAATTCAGCATACGCTGCAGCTTAAGAAAACCAGCAGCTTCCTTTACCCAGCATGCATTGGCAAGTCACCCCCTGAGTTCTTTATCCCAGATCGTGCTGACCGGATCTCTGAGGACTTCAGGGATTTTCAAACCTCTTTTTTCCTGAGATCTTTTCTTCAGAAAATATGTTTTTTTACCATTACTTAACGTTTCTTAAGGACTTTTCGCTGTGTTTAACACCTTCAAGGAATATTGTTTCCTTCAAAATGCCTTCACTGTTTAGGAAGTTCCCCTCCTGCAGGAGACCAAATGCTGCTTCTGACCATCATGACCCATGATGTGTCTGCTTATCTCCCTCTTACTCTTTTAAAGACTGTCCTTTTTGCCAAATAATGACAATAGAACAAGTTACTTCGATAACGCCTTATCTGGTAGAGCTTCTATCTAGCCACAGATACTTTACCGTAGCATTAGCCTCAGGCGTCAGACGGGATCCGGAAACCTTTTTGTGAGCAGTACCACTGAGAGCTGGTAGGTGGCATTGTTCAGCTCCGCGTGGCGCCCATGCTGGAAGTGACATGGGCAGTGCCTATGTAGGCGCCACCCCAGCGTGCTGGCATCAGTTTATTTTTGTGACTTTCCATGCTAGAAGAGGGGAGCCACATCGAACACTGACCACTGCCATGTGAAACTAGGTCCCTGAAAAGGGAATAGTCCTGTACCTAAAAATCTGTTTGCAGAGCGGGGAGGTTGAGTGGATCAGTAAGGAATCTGTGGCTAGACAGAGTCTCTACCAGATAAGGCGTTACTGAAGATAAGTAACTTGTTTATCTGATACAGACTTCTAGCCACAGATTCCTTACCTTAGAATACATACACAAACAATACCTCTCCAGAGGCGGGTCTGCAAACTTGATTCATGCTAGGACGTCCTGCAGTACCAACGGGCGAAATGCCAAGCCCTGACGGACCTGATTGTCCAGGAAGCAGTCCTTGGTGAACATATGCAGCGAAGCCCACATTGCTACCTGGCAGATGTCCAGGACTGGAACTTGGCATTCTAACGCAGTGGTCAAAGCCTTTGCTCTTGTGGAATGAGCACGCAAACCCTCTGGGGGTTGCTTCTTGGCCAATGCATAGCAGATCTTAATTCAGAGCACAATCCATCAGGAGATGGTTCGCTACTGAATGGCCTTCACTTTTTTGGCCCCGACATATCCCATGAAGAGTTGATCGTCCACCTCGAATGGTTTTGTGCCGTCAATGTAGAACAGCGCTCTTTTTGGGTACAGCCAGTGTAGCCTCTCCTCTTACTTACAGTGATGAGGCAGAGCACAAATACTAGGCAATGTGATGTACTGGCCTAGACAGAACGGGGTAACTACCGTCAACAAGATGGGATGCTTGGGTCCGAAGGACCAGTTTGTCTGGGAAGAAGGAAAGAAGGAGATGTGTGAAGGCTGCGATGACAACGCCTGTAGCTCACTGACCCTCCAGGCAGATTTAATTTCCACCTGAAAGGCCGTCTTGATGGTGAGAGGCCTAAGAAGGCAAGTATGAAGTGGTTCAAAGGGAGCACAAATTAGAAAGGTAAGAACCAAGTTGAGGTCCCTTGAGGCATAACAAAGGGAGCTGGAGGAAATAAGTGTTGCAAACCTTTAAGGAACCTATCTATAAGAGGGGATTTGAAGAGGGAAGGCTGATCTCGAAGGCGAGATGACACATAAATAACCATTCAACATGCCCAATGCAGAGCCCTGCTGGGCCAGGGTAATGATAAACAAAAGTACTTGGGAATGGGGTGCAGATAAAGGATGAACCTACTTTGGCTGTACACCATGCCAAATGCTTTCTCCAAAAGCCAGCATATATCGTCTTGATGAAGGGACGCCGAGCTGCCAAGAAAACTTTACAGACTTCGGGTGGAAGGTCGAAAGTGGTCAACTGTTGCCGTTCATTCTCCACACATGAAGGCGGAGCGTTGACAGGTTTGGGTGGAGAACCCTCCCTTGCTGCTGCGACAGAAGATCCTCCCAAAGGTGGCAGCCTTATCGGAGGACTGATGGCCATGCTCAACAGCTCGGGATACCAAACTCTTCGAGCCCAGTCTGGAGCCACAAGGATGGCCTGGGCCCATTAGTTCCTGATCTTCTTGAGAACTCTGGGCATGAGAGGAAAGGCTTACAGAAGGCTGGAGCTCCACTCAAGATGAAAAGTGTCTCAGAGCGAGAGCCTCCTTAGAAACTCCAGCCCGCACAAGTGCTGACATTTTGCGTTCCCTGCGTTGGCGAACAGATCTAACCAAGACTCTCCCCACTGCTGTGAAAGAGACCTTACACCACCTCTGTAAGCAATGCCATTCATGATCTGCTAGGCATCTTTGGCTGAATCCATCTGCCCTGGCGTTCAGCGATCACGCCAGGTGTTGAACCACCAGGGAAATGCCCTGACGCTCCAGCCATTTCCTGAGATGTGTGACAAAGGGTCCATGACCCCACCCTGCCCTGTTTGTTGCAGTACCACATGGCGATGGTGTTGTCTGTGAACACTTGCAGTAGCCTTCCCATGATGGAGGGTAGTAAAGCTTTCAATGGCAGTCGGGATGGGTGGACAAAATATCGAAAACACAAATATCGTCGGACACAATATCGTGTCAAAAATATCGAGGACAAGAATATCGTGATGGTCATTTTCTATGGGTAAGTAAAGTTTTACTATATATAACTCCACATATATGTACTTTGACGATATATATATCTTCAAGGTATGTAGATCTGGAGTTAAGAATAGTAAATTGATACCCATCTATTTGCACTTACCTACTCGATATTCTTGTCCTCGATATTTTGGACACGATATTCTGTCCACACGATATTTTATTTTCGATATTCTGTCAGTGAACCGGCAGTCGGATCGCTCAGAGCTCCAACAGGTTGATGTGGAGTCCGGATTCCGCCGGAGACCAGATGTCTCTGATCTCCACCTCTCCCATGTGGCCACCCCAGCCCAGGAGTGACGCATCTGTCACTACTGTCAGATCTGGTTAGAGAAGAGAGAGGCATCTGCTGCAGACCCAATTGTGGTTCGTTAACCACCACTGCAGATCTTTGGCAGTGCCCTCCGCGATCTGGACCATGTCGGAGAGATTACGCTGATGCTGCCCCCACTGGAACTTCAGGTCCCACTGCAAAACCAGCATATGCCAGCGGGCATGTGTCACAAGCAGGATGCAGGAGGCCTTGAGGCCCAGCAGCCTCAGAGTCAGTCTCACAGAAATCCAGGAAAGAGGCTGAAACATCGGCATCAGCTTGAATATCCTGGACTCGCCGTTCGGGACGATAAGCACAAAACTGCACTGTGTCCAGAACAGCTCCGATGAAAGGGAGCGTCTGAGAAGGGGTCAGGTGTGACTTCGGTACATTGATAGTGAACCCCAGGGAGTGCAGGAGGTCCGCCATAGTCTGGAGGTGGGAAACAGCCACCTTGGGCGAGCCCACCTTCAAGAGCCAGTCACTGAGATAGGGGAAGACTGGCACCTCTGATCTCCGCAGACGAGCTACAACCACCACCATCTCCTTGGTGAATACTCGAGGGCCACAGGTAAGGCCAAAGGGGAGCACAGTGAACTGAAAGTGCTCGTTGCCTACCATGATCTACAGGTAACGCCTGTGGGTAGGCAGGACGGGGATGTGGAAGTATGCATTCTGCAAGTCCAACACTACCATCCAGTCTACCGCGTCCAGGGCAGACAGGACTTGAGCTAGCATCAGCAGTTTGAATTTCTCCTTTTTCAGGAAGAAATTGAGAGTGCACAGGTCTAGGATAGGACGAAGCCCTCCATCCTTCTTGGGCACCAGAAAGTAGAGGGAATATCAACCATGACCTACTTCTGATGCCAGCACACTCTGTATGGATCCCTTGGCCAAGAAAGCCAGCACTTCCTGGCAGAGTAAGGAGATGTAGTCCTCCATCAGCATGTCACAAGTGGGAGGAATAGGTGGAGGGGTAGTCATGAAGGGGAGGGAGCAGCCCCTTCGCACAATCTGGAGAACCCAGCAGTTGGATGGGATGAACTTTCAGTAGTATAGGTGATGGCATATCCTGCCACCCATTGGATTCCCAAAATAGTCAGAGGGCACACTAAAGAGTTTTGGGTGCTGCGGCTGCCGGGGGGGAGGGGGAAATTATTGATGGACTTGCCCGACCTCTGGCTACCTGACCCACGAGGTCTGTGGGTACCGCATACTCAGCCATGCAGGTGTGCTGTGGTGGCTGGGTGGGTAGAGAAAGGGCTGGAAGCCCCTTCCGTGGACACAAAAGGAGCGAAAGGTGGGCTGGGGTTGGTGAGGGGCCATGGAAAAGCCCAAGGACCTGGCCGCAGCTCTGCTCTAGCGCTGAGTCTGCCTTGTCTCCGAAGAGACGGGAGCCATCAAAGGGCATGTCCATAAGTGAGGCCTGGACATCCCCAGAAAAGCCAGAGGTTCTCAACCAGGCGTGGCGTAGAAGGGTCACCGACTATGAAACCGCTTTGCCTAGTGAGTCTGTCGTGTCCATCCCACAGCATATGGCGAACTTAACTGTGTCTCTCCCGTCAGCAATAACTTAAGAAAGTATGGCTCAGGCCTCCTCCGAGACCATAGGCAGCACCTGTGCAACTGAGTTCCAAAGTGAATGGGAGTATCGGCCTAAAAGACACGCCGTGTTCACTGACCGCAGTGCCAGGATGCAAGAAGAAAACACCTTCTTTCCCAAGGTATCCAGCCTCTTGGATTCCCTGTCCACTGGAGTGTTAGGGAATGCACCAGGATTTACTTAGGAGGTGGAGGCTTGAACCATCAAACTCTCTAGACTGGGGTGCTGAGTGAGGAAGTTAGGGTCCCCTGGGGCAGGGCGATGGCTGCAGGCAATTTCCTATTCACAGGAGCCCCTGTAGAGGGCTTGGACCAGGGCCTGAGTAGAACGTCCATTAGGGCTTCATTAAATGGTAGTAATGGTTCTGTGGGGGTGACTCCCGAATGACGCACCTCCGTCAAGACGTTTGTCTTGACTGCCACTGAGGGCAGCATAAGGTCCAGGACCTCAGCCGCCCTTTGCACCACTATTGTGAAGGAGACACTCAGTATCTGGGAAGATGTCCAGTCAACTGGTGTCAGCCAAATCCTCACACAAGGTGTCCTCTCTGACATCTAGAGTCTGATATTTATTAAGGTCCAGTGCCCCACCCCCACAGTTCGCCCTAGCATATCCTCACAGAACGACACGCGATTAAAAGGCGCAATAGGAGGTACACCAACAACTCGATCGGGAGTACTTAAGGACTCTATTACTTATGGCATTTCCTAGGCCCTCCTTGAAGGAAGACCACAATCCCAGGATCTTCCTTCATACCAAGAACCCCTATCCATGTCTGTTCCCCCTGAAGGAACAATACCATATTAGGATACACAAAGTAGCACAGCGTTGCCTTCATAACAGATTAAATAAGCTGTAATCCTTGGTCCCCAGGTCATAACAGTCCTGATGAGACCCTCACATTACAAGCAGGGTTGAAACGTCGTCGACACCAACTAAAGGACAGTCTCAAGGCGGAAGCGCGAGAGAACAATCTGGTCGCTCCTTTTCTATTGTAAAGTGATCAATCAGACGTCCTCGTATATACCAATAACCTGTTTTTTAAATACATAGTCACACTATTGTCACCTGTTTTTTACATGTTTGGTTATGGTTACTTTACTTGGGGCTCTTTATCACTTATTTGTTAACACTACTCACTGAAACAACACACGTCAATATATTTTGTATTATAACGCAAATAAATAACTCAGTTCGGTTGAACTGAGATCTATTACAACAATACTTGGGCTATATAAGTTGTTCTTTAATTTATGACAGATGTGTTCTGTTTTATTATTAATTTTTCTTTTTCCTTCTTTGATTAAATCTACACAGAATTATTCTGTGACAATAAGAAATTGCTTTCAGAAATAAGTTCCATATGAACACTTATTATAAGTTTACACTTAATACACAGTTCGCATGGACATATGGGCTGCTCTTGTTCTTCTGAAATAGTGGTTAAATTCAAGCTTGAAAAGATATTATTCCCACTGTGTTAGCCGAACTCTGTAATTCATTTCTTACATAATATGGAACACAATATCTCAGAGAACTGCAGACATGCAGTCACTCAAAAACTACTTCAACATGGCCTCACACTAGAAGGTGGGGAAGTTACCTTTGTGGTAGAGGCACACGAGGCATTTAGAAAAGAGGTGTTTTACTCCTGGGTTAAATTCCACGCTGCACATGATGCTACACAGGTATTTCATGAATTTAAAATGGGCGAAATACCAGAGGAATACACTCCTTATGAGGAGATAGAAATTTGTCTAACCTACCAAGAACATGCTAATTGGTTTAAAGGCGCCCTCCCCCATAGTATACAAGACGTCAGACTGGACCCACTCAGCAATGAGGGAGCAACATGGCCAGTCCTAGCCGGTTACACACCACATCCTGGTGTTGATCATTTGACGGCAGGCCAGCTGCAGGGATCATATAATAATCGAGTAATAATATACAAAAGTCTTACACAATTCGCGATGCAAACATTAACACTCGCTCCTGCACCACAATTAGCTACACCAGGCATTAGCCCTCAAACATTAAATGCAGTAATGGGAAAAGTTCCCACCAAAAGGGAAGAAATTCCGTTTTGGATTGCACAAAAACACAAACCAGCTTGTGGCAGTGCTTCCCCATACAGGCCCGCAGGAAAACACAGGATACTAACAATTTGCTTGCCAATGGGGATGGCTCCTCCGGTAGAGGATTGTGCCACTTGGGGTACAGATCACTGCAGTATATACCAAAACACATGGTAACCCTTCGTTGGCAGTTATACCTGAGTTATTAAAACAGGTACAGAATGAGAACAGGGAAGCACCTGCCCTGGACTTAGGGATGAAACTGATGGGCTTCTGTGCCGCAGTATCCGTCACAATGTTGGGTAACATTAAAGGGGAAGCAGCATTGTTAGCTATACGCCAATGCCTAAGGGATTTGACTCCTGCCCAGCAGGAGCACGAACTACCTAAAATTATCAATGAAACCAATGCTACGCTGGGTAGAGTTAATTTGGGAGCCACACCAGGAAAACCACAATTCTGAAAAAGATAACTCTAAGCAAGCACCCGACTCTTCGAAGAAGAAGTGGGAAAATAAGAAAAAACAAAATCACAGGGTGGGTCTCCTACACAGGAATCTACCAAAAAACATTACGATTTACGTAACCGTGATAATGTTAAACCACCTGATAGGTATCAGGATACTGATACACATTCTTCTCATTCATTTCAAGATTCATTCGATAAACGATCAGAAAAAGGAGGACGATCAGAGCACAGATCAGAAGAGCACATGAAATCAAGAAAGGATTCACAGCGCTCATATGAATACATAATTAAACAGGAAGGCCAGCCTAAAATATCAAAACCTCAATTTAAAAAGAAGAAGGTAGCCAGACTAAAGGTCAGGCATGCCACGGATTTTGAGGTCTCTGCTTCGGAACGGGGAATGAGCATTAACGATGCATGACAGCGCGGCAGAAGTCACAATAGTTTGCCAGAACCTGATGGATTGTCTGGTGGGAGTAGCGCTGAGTTGAGTATATCACGATGGAACCATAGGATACCAGGGTAAGCGTTTCACATAGTTTATACAAAGTCCAACTACAGTTGGAAGGGGACGTGCCCAGATTTATAAATGTCCTCTTTTTGGGAGGAACTCACTCAAGGTTATGACATTTTACTGGCCGAAAAAGAGTGGCCACCTGACTTCGTAATGGAGGGGGAAACAGTCATTTTACCAGCCTTCTCCAACCTCATTCCAGAATCAATTAAACACTCATACGCCAGGGAGTGAGCTTTAGTGCTGGCTCTTGCGTTATACCGCAACCATGTGGGGTGCAATGATGGTTCACCTTATCATGATATACCATTGAGGACAACCCTGCAAACTCAAAGACAATACCCAACAAAAAAATTAAGCAAAAAAGTTAGGGGAATCCTAAAACAACTTGAATATCAAGGTGTGATTGAAAGTTGTACCTGTTCAATGAATAATCCTCTGTTTCCAGTAATGAAACCAGATTAATCATATTGTGTAGTATTAGATTATGGACATTTGAACACAGTTACTTGCACATTTGCAGTACAAAATGCACACAGTGCCACACTAATGTATAACATTGTGCGGAAAAAGTACAGAACAACACTAGACTTCTCGAATTGATTTTTCTGCCAAACTATAGAGCCTGGAAGCAGATATGAGACAGCCTTTACAGCGCTAAGTTCTCTAGGTTCTCAAAAACAATTTTGCCGTTTACCACAGGGATATAAAATAGCCCTGGGCTGTTTTCAGCCAGAGTCACAGAACTACTTGAAAACTTTCATGACCAAGTGTTCCGAACGCTAAAGCCGTACATCCAAGATGGATACAGTGGACAATATACTACAGGTTTGACGCTACATTACAAACACAAGTATTTCTCCAGAACGAGCAAGAATATCCTCTGTCTAATGAAATTATGCCTCTAGATCACTATGACTATATTATTTACACTGATTGTTCTGCTAAGCCTGCTGTACGGCCATACATCAATATTCAGCAGCATGCACAGTCGTAAAAGGCTGTATGCATGATGGAACATTCCATCCTGAAAAAACCTACACGCAGCCACTAGGTGATTGCACAGCTATCAGAACTTAAGGCTCTAGTACTGGCACTACAGAGTACGGATGCTGGATTCCCCACACTTACAGTGTGTGATTCATATTATTGTGTGCAGTCATATAAGGAGTATCTTAATTATTGGAGCCAGAATGGATTCAGGGACTCGAAAGGCTGCACAGTGAAGCACAAGTAGCTTTGGGAACAGGAGGTGGCGAAGCTGAAAGAATGCTTGCCACGGGCTCATGGCATTCATACATTGAGTCATCAACATGTTGGCATTCATGTTACAGGGAATTCACTGGCTGATGAAGCCACAAAGGCGGCAGTTTGCGCTTCCGCGGTTGCTGCGATAACTCATTCAAGTATGAGAATAGACAGAGACATCATGGTGGCCGTTGATGCTGCACGCACCTGCCAAAAGGCTAGATGCACAAAACACACCATATGCTCAGAATTCCAGGAGTAGGGGAAAAAGTAATACCAAATAATGATTGCAAACTGGGATTAATTCTGGCTGCACATGAGAGTCTGGCTTCTGCACATGCAGGGGTGGCTGCTACAATTTCTCTTTTGTAGCAATGCTATTTGTGGCCGGGTTTTTAAAAAGCAGGCCATGGACTTTGTCCTGAGATGTGACATCTGTCTGAAGATGAAGGGTTTCACGGTGGCGCGTCCACTCCAGACACCTCTTTTGATTTCAAACAAGCCCTGTGTTTATTTGGGCTGTTGCGGCCCCCTATCATCAGACGGGGCTTACAAGTACATCTTGGTGGCAGTGGATTCCTACTCTCGATTCCTGTGGGTATGGCCTTAGCGATTGGCTGGCGCCCTAACTGTTATAAAGAATCTGCAAGTCATTATCGGGACAAATGCAGTTGTCACATTACATTCTGTTTAGGGTCCGTCGTTTAGCTCTCGGGCTTACAAAGAGGCCATGGGAAGTTTGGGTGTGACCCTGCATTTCTCGTCTCCATACCATCCTGAGGGAAGCGCGGTTGTGGGGAGGAAAAACCAGGACTTAAAGCAGTCTTTAATGACAAGAGTATTAGGCTCCGGTCGCATTTGGGTCCATCACCTATATGGGGTACAGAGGGCTTTGAACAATATGCCAAGAAAATCCCTGGGTGGTCGAACTCCCTATGAGATCCTGTTTGGGGTTAAGATGTGGTCCCAGACCTCGATAATGCCAGTACAGTGGTGGCAGAAACACTGTTTGACATCAATGAATGTTTGGCTGTTTTACATTAATTGAATGTTTTCCGGGATGAACAAAGCAATGTCCAAGTAAAACGCACCGCCACTGGAGAAGTGAAGGTTTTTTCTGGCAAGAACCGGCTGGATCCTAAAGATCAGGGATCTGGTCCGAGAAAAGATTGTGGACAAGAAAGAGTTTGGGCCATCTTACAGAGCGCCTGTGCCTGTCCTGGCTATTCAAGGTACACAAACTGTACTTCTCCCGCCCCTTGCCGGACACTGAGACAAAAGGTTTGTCTCTATTGATCTGATCAAACCACATTATGTGACCGATTCTCAACAGTAAGCTGCGTGGACTCCTGGGTAGCTACCAATCTCCTCTCGCTGCCATACAGGAGGTTCAGAAGGAAGCTTTAATTACAAACGAAGCCTGCTCTCTTCAACAAGAGACAAAGATCAACAACAATGAAGTATGCCTTCTACCCGTTTCAAAACCAACAACTACTATGCAGGCCACAAGTACAGAAACACAGATTTCAATTTGGAATTCTGAGAAGAACAAGGTCTACGTCAATGTACCACAGATCGAGTCTTCATCTACTTCGAACCAGTCTGCTGAGCTGCCCAAGATAGACCGGAAGGCGTCTGGATACTTCATAGACTTTGATAACTTCTCCTGCAATGCATCCAGAGGTTCCACAGCCCCCACCACCCCTGCCTTTTGAACTAAAGCCACCTGTCTTCTATTTTTGGCTGAAAAAAACATCCTTTGTTTCTCCATGGTTACATCTGTGGATTACAATGTGGATTGGTTTTGTGACTGTGTTCTTTCTTCTCCTAAATGGACACTTTGTCCCAGAACGCTCTGCAGTACACAATGTAAATTTGGTTCTGAAACCACACGCATCATCACACCGCGAGCAGAGACTTGTCCCTGGTGAATATTACAGCTGTTCCAGTTCTGGATGGAATTGTATGGGACAGGGTATTGTTTGATGTGTATGGTCCCAATGAACTCTTGCCAATTCTGCATTTGTTTAAAAATTCTTTGAATGACATTATCACCCCCAGTACTATTCTGATGATTGAGACATTGATACAGTATATGAAATGTTAGACGTTCTAGGACATTCCACTGTGTTTTCTTCCAATGAGTTTAATGATGGTCCAGCTAATTTTGATGACATCTTCTATTTTCAACATTACAGTCATCATTTTCTACACAAGGCTAGTACACCTCGTGAAGTATTTAACTTTACACAATGTGAACATTGCCCTACACCACCAAGGGGTAGTTCAAAAGCATTTGCACAGACGCTTGACTATTTTTCTGGTTATGACACATCTGACCCAGCCTCCTTTTATTATAGGCTTTCACCGTCACCTGCAAAGAAACATATGTCAACTGACACTAAGCTGATATACTCTGCTTTTTTCCTTTCCCAACTCTCTGTACAAGGTTTCGACCTTTTGGAGATATACAGTAGATGTAAAATCTATCTGGGGCACTAAAGATTGGCAGGGTCAGGGAACTGAGGCTTTATTTAGAGCATGTTTAATACCGCAACAGATGATTTTCCTGAACAAAACTGTGCAACAGACAACATGTCTTGGCTTAGTCAAGATAAAAGATTTGAACACACCAAGGGTTCCCACCCTTACACGATTTGACCACTGGCAGGGGTTGACATCATATGATGAAAACACTATTGATACTATGCTGCGTAAGAGTAGACATAACTCATCCCAATTGGAAGGGATGGTGAGTTTGGCCACTAGACAGTAACAAATGTCAGGATAGATCCCTAGGTAACATTAAGGGATTTACAGCCTGCAGGCCTGACATGTGATATGTGCAAAGTGAACATTCGGGGGTGGAAACAACTTACAGTGTTGGGAAGTTGTGCCTTGAACAGCTAAAAACCTCAACACTGTCTCAGATACAACAGCACTTGTCCCTTCTCTCTGATGACCTGGACTTACAAGACTTTTTAATGGGTCCTCAGAAACCATGTCAAAAGCACTTCCTTTATGCTGCCTATAACGAGATATGGAAAATATCTCAACAAGAAGCGGCTGAAAGGCTGCATGAGATTGACAGGGACAACTTAGAACAGGCTTTTGCAGTAGTGGACAACGGTATGACTACCTCATCATCTAGAATTTATTCTTTGGGTAACATTGTCTCATCTACAATAGATGTGCTTCAGCAAGACTTATCTACATTGCAACATGGGCAGTCCCAACTTAGGTCAATTCTATTGTTAAGCTGGACACTACAGACATTACGTTTTGGCTATGTGCCGTGGCAACATATAAATATCACCGATCTATTCTCACCATACTACCTTTCGGAACAGCAGATAGCTATTGCACGGAAAGATGCGAAATACACAATGTTACACATTGAAAGGCTTGAGAAATTACCTTTTACCGTTGCTGAGTTAGCATCCTTGGATTGGATAATCAAAGGGTACATTACACTGCCAATCTTGACTTTCCACTTTCAGTACTGTCTACAACACCATTAAGTGGGCAGATGTGAAGTGTTAGGTGAAGGGTTCATACATGATCAATGGGAACTTCATTTCACATTCTGATGCCGGAATAAGGATACTGAAGTCTTTCTCAGCCGCTCAGACTGCGAGAAAACTTTAAGTGGGTCCCTAGTATGCCAGGATGTTTTTTTGAACAGGGCATATAATGCATCTGTGGCGAAACTGCTATTTGAAAGGGTCTCCAGGGGCCATGATACGTCCAACTTTCAGATTACTCTCAAATGGGAGTTGTCTGATGTTAAACAGTGAAGGTTGTTGTGGGATGAAGCCGGGGGTTGCCTATGTGGTGACTGTATCTTCCATTGTAACATGTTGCACATAAGAAAACAAGTTACTTACCTGTAACTGTAGTTCTCCAGTATTGGAAGCTTTCATAGATTCACATGCTTGAATCATTCCCCGTCGTCAAGATGGGAGTCCCCGGTATATCAAAAAAGCAATGCTTAGATCTATGCAAAGCAGAAAAAAGGCCTAGGCCCATTTCAGTTTTGTAACCGATAACTCTTGTTTTGTAAACGAGACCAAAAAAATCCTTGAACCAATCAGGACCTTTCACCCTCTAGAACACTCCTGAGAGAACCTTAAACCTTCAGATTTTCCGAGCACTTGTGCCCAAGATAACCCTGTACAAAAATCAAAAGGTGAGCCTCTCAGGGGAGGAGGGTGGGTCGCATGTGAATCTATGAAAGCTTCCAATACTGGAGAACTACAGTTACAGGTAAGTAACTTGTTTTCTTACTCCAGTATTGGAACTTTCATAGATTCACATGCTTGAAACAGAGTAGCTTGCAGTACGTTGCACATTTTATCCTGCATCTACATGAACGTATGCAAGAGTGTGCTTTAAATTGTCCATCTGTAGGGAGGAATAGCTTCACATGAAAAAACCATAGAACCCCAATCGTTAAATATTCCATGTTTAACTTCTATAATTGTAAACATCACAGAGAAAAAACAGTTCTTTTGGAAACCACTATATCATAACCTCTACACAATGAGAAATGCATTTATAATAAAATGTGCACATTCTTACTGTATATAGGAAGGAGGGATGAAAGAGAGCTCACCATCACTGGAAAAGGTTCCTCAGCACCGCCTGTCCCACTGCCACATCATTGTTAGCGGCTGCATCCAGGCACTAATGCCTGGTGAAGGTGTGTGTACTCTTCCAGGTAGCAGCCCTGCATATATCCTGGATAGGTACTCCAGCAAACAACGCAGTGGATGTAGATACTGCTCTCGTTGAATGAGCACGAACCCGTTCTCCCAAATTTTTCCATGCTGCTTGATGGCAATATTAGATTGCATTTGAGATCCATCGAGCAATTCCTCTTTTGGAAAGAGGATAGCCCTTTCTGGGTGCACTGAAGGACACAAAGAGCTGTGACGATTTGCGAAAAGCTTTTGTTCTTTGTAGATAAAATTTCAGACAACGCTGGATATCCAGCGAATGAAGACTCCTTTCCGCTGCAGTAGTCGGTTGAGGAAAGAACCTCTTAAGGATAAGAGGCTCATTCAAGTGAAAGTCTGATGGTACTTTGGGTGTAAACCTTGGATTAGTTCGAAGGACTATTCGATCCTCTTTAAGCTGTAGAAAAGGTTCCTGTATGGTCAGGGCCTGAATCTCCCCAACTCTCCTGGCCGATGTGAGCGCCAGGAGAAGAGCCACCTTCCAAGACAAGAACTTAAGGTCCGCCCTGTGAATGGGTTCAAAGGGATGTTTCATGAGTTGCGATAACACTATATTCAGCTGCCAGAGAGGTGGCGGAGGCTTAACTGGGGGAAAGGTACGAAACAATCTTTTCATGAACTGTTTTATGATTCTCTCTGCCCATAAGGATGGTCCTGATGACGTCCTTCTAAAACAGAATATAGCGGCTAGATGAACTTTTATTGACGCATGTGCTAATCCAGATTTTGACAAAAGTAGAATGTAAGGAAGAATCTCATGAGCCGCAGATCTTAGAGGATGAACCTTAGACTCCTGGCACCAGAAACAGAATCTTCTCCATTTCATTCTGTACGTCTTATCCGTACTCTGTGCTCGGGTATTTGAGAGAATATCCCTGCATTCAGATGGTAGTTTTAGATGTTGAAATTCACAGTGTTAAGGAGCCATGCTGCTCTAAACGCAGTGACTTGGGGTCTGGAGGAAGCACTTGTCCCCGCGACATCGTCAGGAGAGATGGAATGGGCTGAAGGAGAATCGGTTGTGTCTCCGACAGGAGGAGAAGCTCCGTAAACCAATGTTGTCTGGGCCACCATGGGGCTATCAGGATTATCCTGCACGGCTCTCTCTTGATCTTCGTGAGAAGACATGGTAGGAGGGGAATCGGCGGAAAGGCGTAGGCAAAGACGCCTGACCATGCCATCAAAAACGCATTCCCCGAGGAACCCTGTTGGTGACGCCAACTTGCAAAGAAATGGCATTTCTTGTTCTGAGCTGTCGCAAAGAGGTCCACTGTTGGTTTGCCCCATTTTAGAAAGATACTGTCTAGGGTTCCCTGATTGATCTCCCACTCGTGGCAGGTTGACTTGAGTCTGCTTAATGTGTCTGCCTTGACATTTTGATCCCCCGGAAGGTGTTCTGCCTTTAGCGAGATTCCATTTTGAACGGCCCATTTCCAGACTCTCTGGGACTCTTAGGACACGGGGAGAGATCTTGTGCCGTCTTGCTTGTTGATATAATGCATTGCTGTTGTGTTGTCTGTCCTGATCAGCACAGCCGAGTTCTTTATCCTCGGCAGAAAAGCCAGCAATGCTAATCTCACTGCCCTGAGTTCCAATAGATTGATGTGAAGTTGTTGGTCTTGACTCTGCCAACATCCACTGACTCTCGACACTCGAGGTCTTGAAGGAAGGCGCCCAACCTTCCAGGAAAGCATCGGTGGTGATGACCTGTGGAGCCGGCATGGTGAGAAAAGAAAGGCCGAAGGAAATATTTTGACGTTGGGTCGACCACGACATGGCCTGTATCATACCTGGCGTGATTGTGATGACATCCTCAAAGGATCCTACAGCTTGACGCCATTGCCGATCCAGTTCCTCCTGTAATGGACGCATCCTTAACCGGCAGAAAGGGACGAGAGGGATGCATGAAGACATTGTCCCCAGGAGTGACTTGTAGCAGTGTACTGAAAGTGACTTTCTTCTTGCGAATGCTTGGGACAGAGAGATTAGCTTCTGCTGTCTCTCGAGAGAAGGAAACGCCCTGCTTATTGTTGTGTCCAGAATTGCCCCTAAGAACGTAATGCTCTTGGAAGGATGGAGAGATGATTTCTCCTTGTTCAGAGTCAGGCCTAACTCAGCAAACAGTCTTGTCCATGCCACCGTGGACGACTGAGCAGTCGCGTGTGAAGGTGCTTTGATTAACCAGTCGTCCAGGTACGGAAATACCTGATGCCTTTGTTTCCTCAGAACAGCTGCTACTGGAGCCAGACATTTTGTGAAAATTCTTGGGGCCGACTTGAGGCCAAACGGCAGCACCTTGAACTGGTAATGGTTTCCGGCTACGACAAATTGAAGGTACTGCCTGTGGGAGGGATGGATGGGGATGTGAAAATATGCATCTTTTAAGTCTAAGGTGGTCAAATGATCCCCTGGGTTTAGGAGCAAAAGAATGTCCTGAAGGGAAACCATGCGGAAGGACTGTTTTTTGAGATAAGTATTTAGAGCTCTCAAATCTAGGATTGGACGCCATTGACTAAAGTTCTTGCGAACCAGAAAGAAACGGGAATAAAATCCCTTCCCCCTCTGGGAGATTGGCACCGGTTCTCTTGCTCCTTTTCGGAGCATTGTAAGAATCTCCAAACGCATGAGATGTAGATGTTTAACTTCTTGCCGTCCTGGTGGAGTACAAGGGATCTGAAGGAACTCCAATGTATGGCCAAATTGTATTAGATTGAGGACCCATCGGTCCGTGGTTATTTTCTGCCACTGGTGAGGATGAAAAGAAATTTGTACTGCCAGGGGAACCTCTGGAGAGGAGGGAATACAAATAGCCGGAGCCTGAAGCACGTCATTGACGTCGTGAGTTGTCTTTTCCCTGACGTCCTGTTCTTCCTCTGGGGGCAGATTTAGAATACGCCCCTGACTGTTGCTGTCGTTGAACATACTGTTGATGGTACGGTTGGGAAGATGTAGCGTACAAGGGGTATCTGTATTGTTGGAATCCTCCTCTGTAGGATGGAAGGCCTCTTCCTCTAGCTCCTCTAAAGGGTACTTTCCGATATTGTAGTGTCCCTATATCCATCGCACAATCTATTACTTCCGCAGAAGCTCTCTCTCCCTCCTGGAGAATCTCCTTCACCTCTGGTCTACTTTCCTCTGGAAGCTGATCCATATACGGTGCCAGGTCACATCACATCTGCCTGTCATCTCTGCCCAATACGGCAAGGGCATTAGCCGCTCTGACCAACAGAGCTGACATTGAGGAAAAACGCTTGCCGGCAATATCTAGGTGTCTGCCTCTCTATCCGGAGGTGTTGTAATGGGTGCCGATGGGCTTTTGGATTTCCGTTGAGCTGCCTTGGAAATAACGGAATCTGGTTTGGGATGGTCCACCAAACAGGCCGGAGCATCTTCTGGGGCCTTGTATTTCTTCTCCAACCTGGAGAGTACTGGTGTTACTGTTGCTGGTGTTTTCATGACTGTAAGTCCTTCCTCCCATACGTGACTTATAAACGGGATAGCCCTCACCGACTTTCTATATGGCTCCTTAAAATCATATAAAAAACATTCCGTTTGGGTAGCCGGCATAGGTAGGTCAAATCTTTTTTGCAGCTCTTTCCAGCAAGTTATGAAACCCACCAATATCCTCTGGTGGTGAGTCAACAGGAACCGGAGAAGGAGAAGAGGGCGTGGAAATGAGGTAGTCATCCCATTCTCTATTAGTATCTGTAATTTTTCCTTCCTCTTGGTCATCATCCGTAGTAACCGGATCTTGTTAAGGGATTGGTGGAGGCGATCTCTGTAAGGGTTCCGCCAGCACAGTTTGCCCCCTTTTCAGAGTAGATGGTATAGAGCGTGGACGAGAAACTGCTGATGGCATTTCCAGAGGTACAGGAGTTGGTGGAAATCTCTTCCTCTAGTCTGCTAACATGAATTGTAGGTCCGTCAACAAAGAGGACTGCATGCAAACCACTTCCTCCTGATAACTCTGGTGGTATTGTTCCTGAGGAGGATAATGATATTCGCCATATTCTTCATCAAAGTCGTCCTCCTGACACTTAACATGCAGCTGGGATGGGCTACTCGCATAGCCATAAGGCCCTTTGTCTTCTCCCTCAGAATCCTGCTCTTCCAGCAGGTGAGATGGCAAAAGAGGCGTAACTTTGCTAGGAGATGTGATCTCAGGTGTAACTCTCCTCTTCCTAGTGTTTTCTGACCTGTCCGGTGTTTTTTCCGTCGTTGACGAGCCCGTCGACGAGATCGCCGACGACACCGTCGTCGAAGCTGCAGTCATCGGCAGTTACATGGAAACCATCAGCGATGGTCTAACCGCCGTCAACGACGTCCTTACTGTCGTCGTCGACCCCGCCGTCGTCGTTGTCGTTGACAGCGTAATCGTCGTCGATGATACCGACGTCGAAATCTTCATCGACGGTGACAAAACCATCGTTGACGGAGTTCCCAACTCCGCCGTGGACGCTGAGGCCTTCTTTGGCAGCAGGCGAATCTCAACCTTCGTCGACGACGATAGAGATGGTTTCTTCGTCGACGGTATCGTCGACGATGAATATTTCGTTGACGTTTTCACTTCAGGAGGCAAGGAAGAAGGCTTTTTGAAGGAGTGCCTGACCTGAGGGGGTGTCTTAGGCGGCTCAGAACTCGCCTTTTTTGCAGTTTTATCCCACGAAGCATGTCCCTTCCTCTCCTTTTCATGTCTTTGAGTAGATTTTGAGGGACTGTGCCCATGAGACCCTTGAGTGGTCTTTTTAAGGGCTTTTCCTGGACGCTCCTCAGAAGAATGGGCATGCGGTGATCTTCTCCTCTTATGGGACCTTCTGGATGAGTAAGAGGATGCCTCATCGCTGTCACTAGAAATCACCTCCTTTCTGGCTTTTAGCTTTTAGGTCCCAGGATGCTTGTTTCCGGTCCAGGGAGGACCTGGCTTGGCAGTTCGGGCTGGACTGTTCCCATAAAGAACAGGGTCAAGACTGATTTACATATGGCTGGGTCCAAACTGGGGTGGTGTGGTGAGCAAAAGAATGATGGATTAAACCCAGATCCTTGTGACTGGGGGTGAATGTTTGCATTGTTCAGCATTCCGTCCATCAATTGTTTCTTTTGCATATGTCGCCCTAAGTGGGAAGGGTATGCCCGGACGTGGGTCCCGTGCTCACTACACCACTGGATTCAAGCTAGCCTGGCTGATGAAGGGTGATGCCCTGAAACAGGTCCCAGGATGCTTGTTTCCGGTCCAGGGAGGACCTGGCTTGGCAGTTCGGGCTGGACTGTTCCCACAAAGAACAGGGTCAAGACTGATTTGCATATGGCTGGGTCCAAACTGGGGTGGTGTGGTGAGCAAAAGAATGATGGATTAAACCCAGATCCTTGTGACTGGGGGTGAATGTTTGCATTGTTCAGCATTCCGTCCATCAATTGTTTCTTTTGCATATGTCGCCCTAAGTGGTAAGGGTATGCCCAGACGTGGGTCCCGTGCTCACTACACCACTGGATTCAAGCTAGCCTGGCTGATGAAGGGTGATGCCCTGAAACCGCTCCCAGGATGCTTGTTTCCGGTCCAGGGAGGACCTGGCTTGGCAGTTCGGGCTGGACTGTTCCCACAAAGAACAGGGTCAAGACTGATTTGCATATGGCTGGGTCCAAACTGGGGTGGTGTGGTGAGCAAAAGAATGATGGATTAAACCCAGATCCTTGTGACTGGGGGTGAATGTTTGCATTGTTCAGCATTCCGTCCATCAATTGTTTCTTTTGCATATGTCGTCCTAAGTGGGAAGGGTATGCCCAGACGTAGGTCCCGTGCTCACTACACCACTGGATTCAAGCTAGCCTGGCTGATGAAGGGTGATGCCCTGAAACCGGTCCCAGGATGCTTGTTTCCGGTCCAGGGAGGACCTGGCTTGGCAGTTCGGGCTGGACTGTTCCCACAAAGAACAGGGTCAAGACTGATTTGCATATGGCTGGGTCCAAACTGGGGTGGTGTGGTGAGCAAAAGAAAGATGGATTAAACCCAGATCCTTGTGAGTGGGGGTGAATGTTTGCATTGTTCAGCATTCCGTCCATCAATTGTTTCTTTTGCATATGTCGCCCTAAGTGGGAAGGGTATGCCCAGACGTGGGTCCCGTGCTCACTACACCAATGGATTCAGGCTAGCCGGGCTGATGAAGAGTGATGCCCTGAAACCGGTCCCAGGATGCTGGTTTCCGGTCCAGGGAGGACCTGGCTTGGCAGTTCGGGCTGGACTGTTCCCACAAAGAACAGGGTCAAGACTGATTTGCATATGGCTGGGTCCAAACTGGGGTGGTGTGGTGAGCAAAAGAATGATGGATTAAACCCAGATCCTTGTGACTGGGGGTGAATGTTTGCATTGTTCAGCATTCCGTCCATCAATTGTTTCTTTTGCATATGTCGCCCTAAGTGGGAAGGGTATGCCCAGACGTGGGTCCCGTGCTCACTACACCACTGGATTCAAGCTAGCCTGGCTGATGAAGGGTGCTGCCCTGAAACCGGTCCCAGGATGCTTGTTTCCGGTCCAGGGAGGACCTGGCTTGGCAGTTCGGGCTGGACTGTTCCCACAAAGAACAGGGTCAAGACTGATTTGCATATGGCTGGGTCCAAACTGGGGTGGTGTGGTGAGCAAAAGAATGATGGATTAAACCTAGATCCTTGTGACTGGGGGTGAATGTTTGCATTGTTCAGCATTCCGTCCATCAATTGTTTCTTTTGCATATATCGCCCTAAGTGGGAAGGGTATGCCCAGACGTGGGTCCCGTGCTCACTACACCACTGGATTCAAGCTAGCCTGGCTGATGAAGGGTGATGCCCTGAAACCGGTCCCAGGATGCTTGTTTCCGGTCCAGGGAAAACCTGGCTTGGCAGTTCGGGCTGGACTGTTCCCACAAAGAACAGGGTCAAGACTGATTTGCATATGGCTGGGTCCAAACTGGGGTGGTGTGGTGAGCAAAAGAATGATGGATTAAACCCAGATCCTTGTGACTGGGGGTGAATGTTTGCATTGTTCAGCATTCCGTCCATCAATTGTTTCTTTTAGCTTCTGAAGCCATATCAAAAGGCGTCCCTCACGGTCCCTTAAGGTTTTATTAGAAAAGGTACGACATACCTTGCAGTCCTTTGCTTGATGGTCTGGATAGAGGCAATAAATACACTCCTCATGAGGGTCATCAGTATAAAGCCTTTTCTTGGAGCAGGTAGCACAGGCTCTAAACAGACCCTTTTTCTCCTTTGCTGACATAATAAAGACAGAGTGATGACAAACCAGCACTGAAGATGGATCCTGCAGATGAAAATCCGAGATGAAGCTAAGAATACTGTCCAAAATCACTAATTAACAAGAGAAAACTGAGCAGAGCTCAGTGGAGACTCCCTAGCACAACGTGCGGTAAAAAATCTGAAGGTCTAAGGTTTTCTCAGGAGTGTTCTAGAGGGTGAAGGGTCCTGATTGGTTCAAGGATATTTTTGGTCTCTTTTACAAAACGAGAGTTATGGGTTACAAAACTGAAATGGGCCTAGGCCTTTTTTCTGCTTTGTATAGATTCAAGCATTGCTTTTTTGATATACCGGGGACTACCATCTCGACGACGGGGAATGATTCAAGCATGTGAATCTATGAAAATTCCAATACTGGAGTAAGTTCTGTTTCCGCCTGCCCGTGTAGTTAGGGAGGATACGCTGTGGCCTTCAATTAATCTTACTAAAGTGCTGTAGATTGGTGTGGGGTAAATTGGGGTGGGGTTGATTAGGTTATATTGCATGGAGTGGGGTATATTGGAGTGGAGTAGATTAGAGTGGAGTGGGATAGATTGGAGTAGAGTGGAGTAGATTGGGGTAGAGTAGAGTTCAGTGGAGTAGATTGTAGTGGAGGGGTACATTGGATCATATGGAGCGGATTGGGGTAGACAGGAGTGGAGTGGGGTTGATTGATGTGGGGTGGGCAGATTAGAGTGGGGATATTGGAGTGGGTAGATTGGAGTGGAGTGGGGTAGATTGGGTGGAGTGGGGTAGATTGGAGTGGAGTAGACTGGGGCAGATTGTAGCAAAGTGCAGTGGGGTGGGGTAGATTGGGGTACAGTGGAGTGGAGTGGGATAGATTGGGAAGTGGGGTAGATTGGAGTGGGATAGAGTTGAGTGGGGTAAGCGGGGTGTAGAGTGAAGTGATGTGTTGTGTTGTGGAGTGAGTCGTGTAGATTGGAGTGTCGTGGAGTCGATTGGTGTGGTGTAGAGTGTCTTAGAGTGGAGGGGCATGTAGTACAGTGGAGTGGAGTGTCATAGAATCAAGTGGCCTGGCATAGAGTGGAAGGGCATAGAGTGGAGTGGTGTAGAGTGGAGTGGCGTAGTGTGGAGTGCGCATGGTGTGGTAGCGCACTGGCATTACAGGCAACACATTTTCAATTGAAATGACCATTACATTTGCACTGAAGTACAGTTCTACTGCACACAAACGATAATGTGTGCAAATGTAATCACCCAGCGTATTGATGTTTTTGATTGTAGTCAAATATTTGTTTCCATCACACTTCAGAATTACAAAACAAATGTGCTTCATTTGTACTAATTCTGATATATTCTGAAACATCAGCATAGTTCTTTTTTTTGTTGTGTGCTAGAAAAAAAACATTCTACACCCTCTCCTCTTTCATGGATACTCAGCAGGATTGTCACATAAATTCTCTCCCTTTGAAGTCAGAGAAAGAAAAGTAAACACCAAGCTCCCTCGGAAGAGAGAGCTTGACATTTGACCTCTGTCTTTGAATGCACAGCAAATGTGACAACATAAGAACACGATTTAAAGGCCTGTTTACAGAAAGCGAGCCTGTGGAAGAATGCAGTAAACAAGATTTGGACAACGGGAGGGACGAACTCAAGCTGGACAGCCTAAAGAAAATAAAGCCAGCAAATAGAAAGCCAGAAAATGTGGGTTACAAACCACAAAGCCAATGGTAAGCAATGGGCGAAATTTATTCCTAGGTCAGCTTTCTGAATGTCCCCGAGATGTCTTTAGCGAACCACACGGCTGCGCTGTTTGGTAGTCTGCCACCTAAAAATTGCACTTTTGTAATAACTGCTGTAAATAATTAGTGCTGATGTGCGTTTGGATTGGGCAGTACTTGAAGCTATGTGTCACTTAAAACAGAACTCTACAACAAACTTACTAAATATACCATATTCAAGTCATATGTGAAATTGGAGGACCCTATAGATGTAAATCACCCCAAGTCTTCTTGATATGTATGCTCCCGTTATTTACCGGTAATTTACAGGTTTGAGACATATAATTCTAGTGAAAGAAGAATAAGAAATATAACCATGAGAACCTGTGCTCATAGGATCTCAGGAGCCTGTTTCACTGGTCTACATGCTACATGTGGTCAGGAGAATGAGCCCACATAAAAAGTTACCTATTATCAGGTAGTCGGTCCTATACAATGCTGATGGCCTGGGTTCTGTTAAAATATGTCATCAGCATTTGTGCAGCGCATTTCTACCATATAGATGGCACTGTAGCACTTTTGAAATCTTAGCATCTTTGTGACCACAGTCAAGTTGTGTCAGGAGTCAGAACCATTATATTCGGTTAGTCAAGATTAGTGTGTTCAACATAGTGTTTAATAATGGTTTACAATTCCTAATGGGAAAAATAAAGTTTGCTCAATCCAGTTAGGGATCTTTTGCAGAATATATATAATAATGTGACAGGCGACTGATAAGATAGGAGACTTGGAGCAGTGTTTGAGGCTGGGACTAAACTAAAATCACCAAGCAGACTCGGAACAGTGGCTGGGATGGAACTAGCCAAGGATCATTTAAGAGACCCTTGCCAACGATCAAAGAGACGACTTGAGCTCAATAAGTGGAAATGCATGATTCATGGGTCAAACTGCATGGTGCTGCTACTTTTGTTAGAAGATGGGAAATAACGGGTCTATACACTCCATCAAGATTTAAGAGCCAGTGCACCGATTAGTGATTGGAAATTAACATAACATACAATGACAGTCATTACTTATTTGCTCAGGTAAATTATCAAGTGCGAAGTCATATTCTTGTGTATATTGTACATAATGGATACGGCTCATGCAAAAACCCAATAAAACAAATTAAAATGTTTCACATGGACACCACACTGTGAAAGGAGTCAAATCCACTCAGAGTCTAAACACACTCTCAAAGTCTTGAGAACAGAGCAGATCCCAGAGAAAGCCTAGGGCACAAACCTGTAGGAGAAGCTCTCCCTCCGGCATGATTCCATCAGCCAGTCCCCAAGCCATCTGGTTGCCATGGCGGCAGATATCCTCAGCATGCACCTTGGAGCTGCTGGTCTTCAGGGCAACTGTAACGAGACATAAAAAACAGAAAAAAACTTTAGGACTGGAATAACATTTATAATATTGCAGCTGTGCATGTCAAGTTATTTGACCGACTGTGACTTCTTCACAGTGCATCTGGAGACCCAGGGCGAATTGCAGGAACAACTATACTGTGTCCTAGCCATATCCAAGCCAGACTCCATTATAGACATTTCCAGGGATCCCTGCCAATGTCTATCATTTCAAGCAGAATATTCTATTCTATAGAATTTAAAAACATAACATGTGCGCCAATTCACAAAGGCACTCATGAGTAAGTGAAGTAATCATCTTGTGTTATTATTTGCCGTGCTATTAATGCCTTTGTGAATTGCTCCAAAACATAAAAAATGGCAATATTCAGGGAATGATTATATGCAATTAGTACAAATAGAAAAGACTGTGCACTCTTTACAACACTTTACTAAAAGTGGATTGCACACTCCGTGGCCAATTCATAAAGGAATTTGTGAACATGTGAAACACTACTCCTCTAGTACTACTTCACATGATCATACATATCTTTTTGAATTGGCGCCACAGTGCTTCCTTATAGGCATGTAGGGGCATATTTACGTTCCCTGGCGCATCCCTGCAAATCAGCAGGGATGCGCCAGGGAAGATGCGTCACGCAAGTTTGCCCTTGCGCCACCGCCGATGCGCCGCATTTACAATGCGGCGCGCCATGGCGCACGGATGGGCAGATGCGTGTCGCATCCCACGGCGGAAAGGTGGCGCATTGCTGAAGTCGCGTCGCAAGCGCGACGCGGCTCCAGCAAGGCTCGGGGGTGCCCTATACCTAACATGCTGCGTCAATCCTTACGCCTGCTTCAAGCAGGCGCAGGGTTTTGACGCAGCATGGGCGTAAAAGTGACTCAGTGAAATCTTGTAGATTTCACTGCGTCACTTTTACGAGGCGTACCTGCGAGGGAACGCCCACCCTGCACCGGAACGCCCACATGAAACCTGACGCAGGTTTCATGTGGCGCAGGGGTTTACAATGTGACGCATCTCCCTAGATGCGTCACATTGTAAATAATGCGCAACGTGGCGCATGTTTTGCGTCGCCGCTGCGTCACATAAGTGACGCAACGGCGGCGCAAAAGTGGCGCAAGGGGCTCGTAAATCTGCCCCAGGGTGTACAAGGACTGATCCCACTTCCTACAGAATTGGCCCTGGTTCTTTCACTGCTTTCACCACATTGTGGATATTTGCTCAATCTTCTCTCAGTACTCTGAAATCTTTACTATCCTCACAGAACACTGTCAACTTCGGCTCACTCGACTCGCAGTGGATGTTTGTCTTTGCTTGCCTATTGACAGCACTAATGTCGGTATGGTAACAGAAAATCATGGTCTAAAAATCAACTGAAAAATATTGAGTCATAAATATTGGGCCATATTAGCAAGAAACTGCGATAAACATCGCAGAGCGCGCTTAGCGCGAAAATAATTATCGCCTGCTATCGCTGGTATATATCGCCACGCTAACGCTGTATTAGCAACAGTTAGCACCATGGCGATATATAATCCAGCGATAGCGGGAGAAATGGGCCAACATCGCTACAAAACCAGCGATGTTGCATGGGGTACGGGGGAAACCTTGCTGATACGACCCTGTGGTCGTAACAGCAGAATCCACCCCCCCATGTTAAGTATGCACAAGTCAGGTTTTGGGCAGGTGTTAAAAATCCAGTGATGACCCCGGTTAGCGCGACTTTTAACGTCGCTAACCGGGGCCAGGGCCTCATTGCTAATAGGCGATAGGCCTGTTAGCGGCTGTTTTCCTGGTCTTGTGGTCGGGAACGCCTACTTTGCATGTCATTAGCGATAAATATCGCTGACATGCAAAGTGGCACCCAACACGCTCGCTTTCGCGGGAAAACTGTCGCTAACAACTGTTAGCGACAGCTTGCTGATAGGGCGATAATAATATCGCCGCTTTAGCGGCAAAAAGTGCTGCTAAAGCGGCGATATTGCCCTTGCTAATATGCCCCCTTGTTTATAAAAATATCACCTAATTGGAGTTAGTAATAGAAAACCTAAACACAATGAAACAATAATTTTGTAAACAAAGTTTATGCCAGAAGATATTTTGTTATTGGCATTTTGACATACCACAGAAATGGTCAGGGAGACCATGTTGGAAATATCCGGCTATATCCTAGGAGTAGTGAATGTGGGCCATTTTAATTATTAAGTCTCTGAGGTTCCAATTCTGCCATTTCACCCACAAGTTGGATGCTCGAAGCGGTGGCCTGACCAGCATCGCCTAATCACTCCTTTTCAGGGAGCCTGATGGATTTGGTTCTTTTCGTCTGAACTATTCATTGCTGCTGAGATAGGTCAAGACAGGGAGGTCCCGGGGAATGTATCCGTTGATTTCAAAACACTAGCCGAGTGTCGACTTGTCCAGTGATTTTTTTCGAGAGTCCTGCTTCAGTTCTCCTGTGAGATCCCATCTCTGGATGGCACTCCTCATCTCACCCAATATGCTTCTTCCTTGGGGCAAGCAGGGCCAAAGCCTGACCTAGCAAATACTTATAAAGCAACAAGAGCAACCCATAATCCCACAAGGCCAGGGTATAACTTTTAAAGAAAAACAGTTGCACTCATAGGACTCATTTGGTAGAATCAATAGGTATTCAAGAGGCTTAATAGCTATATGCAGTTAATGCCAAATAATAAATTCACGCAGATCTATACACCTCAAACACATATATGCTTTTATAATGTACAGCAACATACAGAATTATACATCAATACAAAAGACATTCACACCAAAAAAATGCATAAAGGTCATAGTCCCCCCAGTGCAACAAAACCACAAGAAGTATAAATAGCATACAGGAGTACCTGCCATCTAAATAATATAATTTGTCATATACCTCACTATACACAACCACGTCTGACATTCACTGCCAATTGGGACAATCAGCAGATCCCATTCTTAGATTTGTTGATTAAACATGATGACAGGAAACTTATTACATCTCTCTATAGAAAGTCCGCTGACAGAAACACGTTGTTGTCATATCATAGCTTTCATCCACAGGCCTTGCATGATGGGCTTCCATATGGTCAATTTCTAAGACTGCGAAGCAACTGTACCCATAAAACAGATTATCTTAGAGAAGCCACCATCTTATCGGAGAGGGGTTACTCTCGCAGATTGGTATGAATTGCACTAAAATTAGCTTGGTATTGTAACAGAGAAGAAATATTGCAGACAAACCCACATGATAATGTTCAACAAATAGTATGTGTGACCACCTTTTGCCCTCACGCTAAGAAAATTGTGACATATGCTATTTTGCCTCTTGACCTAGCTAATACGTCAGATTCTGGCCCAAAATATTTCCACTTAAAATGCACTCAGACACAGTCACTGAGGTGTTCAGACAGTTAGATATCCACATAGAAGTATGAACTCACTAGACCCAGCCCATCATGCCACCTGGATACCATACCAAGAACTGTGCTTTTAGGCATAAATGTGTGGCATCAAATTTGGCCTATAATCACTGCATACACATCTCAGGTAAAATAGGGTCTTTAAAGGAAAACAAAGAAAGCAGATAGAGGACAGCAGGTTCTGGTACCCCGAGCAACACCCCAAGCCCAGGTAGCCTTGAACTAGGTTGGGAAAGCCATGATTCCATGGGCACATACACAATAACTGTGACAGATTAAGGGACTAATCAAGGATTCAGCAGTAGTCAAAAATTTACCACAGGGAAAACCCAACAGAAAAGAGGCTACTTCCTTAAGGTTTGATGAGCGCATACCAATTGAGGCCAGCTACTTACCAAGGTAGCAGGCTTTAACTCAACTTGTTGTGACACTGGTGTGGTAGCAGAAGAGGAGCCATAACCTCAAGCTAAGTACCACAGAAGACCCACACATTTGTTTGAGAACACAGCAAATCTTCAACTGATGGAAGAAAGATGAAGACTCCATTAACATGAAACATCCAAGTATGCAAGCTCTTGGTTTACACCACCCCTTGCAGGGGTACCACAAGGGATTTCTGAGAGCATTGAGGGAAAAGATGAAGGTGAAGAAAACGTAGCTATTATTCTCCTAACCACTCTGGCAGTGCAGTGTAACAGAAGTTCATCTAGAAGTTGACAACGAAGAATACAGGGCCTCAGAGGACATGGCAGAGCTCATGAAAGGAGAGAATTTCCTGGTGACTTCACTTGTAAACTGAAAAGCCACTTGAAAATTGATAAGAATGATACACCACTGTTGGCTCTAGAAAACGAGTCAGACTGTCTTGGTAAGAAAGAGGCCACAGTTGAGAAGAAAGTAAAAGGAGTGTCTTTCTACTGTAGCTAAACTAGCAAATATGACGAGTAAAGCAGGAATATGAAAAGTTCGAGCATTGTGCGACTGAGACATTGGTACAACAGGAACAAAAAGTGTAGCTTGAAAATAAATCTCAATCAAGTTATGGTCTAGCTCTCTCTGAGAAACTGGATTTAGTGAAACTAAGGACTTCTAAGCTGTGATTTTGGCACAGAGTTTAGAGTGGGCTCTTTTCAGGCAACCAAAACCATTTTGAATTACAACTACGATCTGCTATGCATCATTTCTTCTTGCCCTGGGTCCTGGAATGCCCCCTCTAACTTTTTGATGCAGGTCTTCAACTCACCATGGTCACACCTCCTTTATTCAAAAGTAGAGGGACTATTTGAATGTCAGTTCGCCGCTGTTTCTGAGGTCGGAGCACAGCACACATGAAGCCACATCTGCTGATGTTTC
Source organism: Calotriton arnoldi (assembly GCA_963921515.1). NCBI lineage: Eukaryota > Metazoa > Chordata > Amphibia > Caudata > Salamandridae > Calotriton > Calotriton arnoldi. The sequence goes on from CAWUFW010003094.1 coordinate 1,688,998, forward strand.
ATCTGCTGACGTTGACCGTTGACTTCGTCAAAGCTTTTCAATCTATGCTCTAAAATCAGGCATGGGAATCTGAAATCTGGCACACTCAGGCTCTTTTCAGCATGCTAGAAATTTACAGCTTGACAGTAGCACCCCTTATTTTAACCTTTGACAAGGTCAGCCAATGAGAAAGGACGGTGGGATCTTTCTTCAGTCCCTTCATTCAGTAAACAGAGGCTTCCCTCCTGGCACCTGAGAGGCACACCAGTATAATTGTTTTTGTAATGTTGGGTGTGTGTGTTTGTGTATGTATGTATGAATGTTTGTGTATGTGCATGTGTGCTTGTTGTGAATGGGTGAGTTCGTGTTTATGTGCTGTGTGTATGTGAGTGCATGTGTGTGTGCCAGCCCCACACCTGCTGTACATTACGATTCACGACTGCTCTTACGTGACGTTGAAAAGCTCAGGGACCCTCTCAAGCTGAGAAGCAGAAACAGGTTTCCACAATAACAGTGGTGATATTGAACATGTTGGGGATAATGCAGTCTCGTAAAAATGAACGGTCCTGGAATGATCACTGCAGCTCCTTGACCCTCATGATGTACAGATGTTTTTGGCTTGAGTCTGGCCAGTTGGACTCTGATGGTCCCGAGGCTCTTAAGCAACTCACTTCAATATGGCTTCCACATGGGTTTCAGTGCTCTAGCCTTGCTTCTGGATCATCCTAGTAAGAGGGCCTCTTCCTCTTTTCATCAGGCAGTACTGCATCCTCTTACTTCCAGGTCAAAGAAGCAGGGCTCTCTCTCAGATCTCAGAGTGCCCCCAGAATTCAGGGAGAATAACCTGATGCAGGTTCCTGTCATTGGTCAACTCGCCCCTGCGCAGGTACAGCAGTGTCTCATCTTATATTCTGGTTACCATAAAGGGGCAACAACATATCCTTCTTTGGGGGCACAGTCAGGAAGGTAGAGACAGCTAAAGTTCAAGCTACTTTGAAAATGTAAATTGTCCATTTATATAGACAGAATGCATTTTAAGGCATTCTTTCCTTTTCCTGGGCTTTGGCAGAACATTGGGCTTTGCAGGTATTTGTTAATTTGGAAGTTGTAACAGTGGTAACAGTGGTTGACAGAGTACTATCTTGCAAAATGGATCACGTATGTAAGCTGAGTACCAGGCTGGATCCCTATCTTTTATTAAGATCGTGGGAGATGCAAGATACTTTTAATCTTGCTAAATCAATGCTTGAATTGTATTCAATAGTGATAATGACATTGAGTGTGTGTGTTTGTATATATATGTGTGTATATATACACACACACACATATATATATATATATATATATATATATATATATACACACTGAAAAAAACAAAGGTTACAGGGACTTTATAGTTAGGTTCAGATTTTACACACACAAAACCAAAGAAATTTAGCGGTTATAGTTATATCAAGTAACTATAACTCCTGACCAAAGGTAGCTAAAACTCGCGCCTCCACCATGCACAGTTTTCTCATCAAAATTTCACTGCAAATGTTGCAGTGATATTATCAATGATGTCATAGAAGATGTCATCAGTGATGTAATATGTGGGGCAATTAGCAGTGCATGTCGAGGGCGTGAGTTATAGTTACCTTAGGGCGGCACGAGTTATAGTTACTTGAGATAACTATAACTGCTGAATTTCTACGTTTTTTGTGTGTAAAATCTGAACCTAACTATAACGTCCCTGTAACCTTTGTTTTTTCCAGTGAATTTCTATGTTTTTTTAATGCTATTTCCTAAATATAACGTCCCTGCAACCTGGGTGTGTGAGGTGGGTGTGAGTTGGTGTGTGAGTAGTTGTGTAGGTGTGTAAGTGGGTGTGTGAGTGGGTATGTGAAAGCTGTGTGGGTCTGTGAGGGCGTGTGTGACTAGCTGTGTGGGTCTGTGAGTGGGTGTGGCTGTGTGAGTAGGTGTGTGAGTGGCTGTGTGGGTGTGTTAGTTGTAAGGAGGGTCAGTGTGTGAGTGGGTGCATGGGTGTGTGAGTAATTTTGTGGGTGTGTAAGTGGGTGTGTGAGTGTGTGAGTGAGTAGGTGGGTGGATCTGTGAATGAGTGTATGTTTTTTTTAATTGGGGTCTGGATCCGCGGATTCACATGAATCCACCTGAATCCGGGAAGATGGGGGGAGGATTCACGGATCCTCGTGGTTAGAAAAAAACCTTTTTGGGACATCTTCTTGCCCATGAGGGGTCCCTCACAGACCCTTCCATTAGTCCCATGGGGTCAGGGTACCTCTACCCTGACTATAAACACAAATAGACCTGACCAATTCTGAACAACTGAATATATTCTAAAGACACCTGAGGAGTTTGTAAGAAATTTCAAAACTTCTTCCAAGGCAAGGCACATTACCAATAGCCTAGTGTCCAATTGTTCAATTTCAAAAGAAAAATGTCAATACACCACATCTCAGATGAAAGAAGAATTTTTTGTGTCCACACAAAGTTTGTGAAAAAATGTGAGAAAGGGAAGAAGGTACCTCATGGTAGTAACACCAAGGGGCTTGCTGGTTGGTACTCACTAGCTCACCCACTTATCATCATCGGTAACCTTCTTACCCAAGAAGAAAAAGTGTGCTGCTTCATAGAATTCTCAGAGGTGAGAAAAGGGAAAGAGACAGTGAAAAAACGTGTGTAAATGCACTGTCAGTGCTTATGTCACTAAAGTACCCGCTGATCCCCGTGAGAAAAGAAATATAATTCTCAAATTTTAAAACGAGGTACACTCACTTGCTAAATGAAATTTTATTTGATGTCGTGAGCGTCCTCACTTAAAAAATGGTTTGATTTAAGCCATTTTCACAAGCCAAAAGCCGACATGTTTCGTTGCCGCCTATTTATGCAACTTCATCAGAGCTGCCAGGGTAACCAGTATTCACCTCAAGATCTTCGGGACGGAGCACGAAGCAGCCAGCTATACGCGGTAGCGGTGATACTGGCGATCGCAGTTGTCACCGGGATACGTGACCGGTTGGCGCGTGATCCCCTGAAGAGTGGGTTGCAGGTACGAGGGATGACAGCAACCACTCGGTCCGGTGTGAGTCACAAGTGAGGTGAATACTGGTTACCCTGGCAGCCCTGATGAAGTTGCATAAATAGGCGGCAACGAAACATGTCGGCTTTTGGCTTGTGAAAATGGCTTAAATCAAACCATTTTTTAAGTGAGGACGCTCACGGCATCAAATAAAATTTCATTTAGCAAGTGAGTGGTACCTCGTTTTAAAATTTGAGAATTATATTTCTTTTCTCACGGGGACCAGCGGGTACTTTAGTGACATAAGCACTGACAGTGCAATTACACACGTTTTTTCACTGTCTCTTTCCCTTTTCTCACCTCTGAGAATTCTATGAAGCAGCACACTTTTTTCTTCTTGGGTAAGAAGGTTACCGATGATGATAAGTGGGTGAGCTAGTGAGTACCAACCAGCAAGCCCCCCTTGGTGTTACTACCGTGAGGTACCTTCTTCCCTTTTTCACATTTTTTCACAAACTTTGTGTGGACACAAAAAATTCCTCTTTCATCTGAGATGTGGTGTATTGACATTTTTCTTTTGAAATTGAACAATTGGACACTAGGCTATTGGTAATGTGCCTTGCCTTGGAAGAAGTTTTGAAATTTCTTACAAACTCCTCAGGTGTCTTTAGAATATATTCAGTTGTTCAGAATTGGTCAGGTCTAATTGTGTTTATAGACTGTTGAGTGGGGGGTGACCTGACTGTATACCCCCTTATGCTCCTTTTGTGTTTATTATACCTCTAACCTGACGACAACTTTCCTCTCATGTTGTGGCCAGCCAATCATGACATTGCTGTTGGCGCGTGGATGCGCAAATCCAAGGAGGATCCGCAGAGGATCTGCATCCCTAGATATACAAATTTGGATATCAGATAATGTCTCAACAACTACTGAACAGATTTGCACCAAATCACAAAAAGGTCACTTTCTGCACCAAGATCTACCTTTCTGGCAAATTTGGTGTAATTCAGTTCAGCAGTTCGGGTTGTAGTCATGTCTAACATCTCTACTTTTTTTGACTCCCCCTTTTTCTCGCCCCCAATTGACAGATCACACCGATATTTTCCACGCAGAACTAGAATCAGCTGCACACTTTTTGGGAAAAATTTCATGAAGATTGGTCAAACAGCTCCAAAGATATTAGCAAATTAAAAAACGCTTTCCTATGGAAACTATGTCCTAACTATAACTACATACTGCCAACCGCCAGTAGGTAATATATAAGCTTCACCGTCTCCGTTCCACTTCTCTGATGGGGACACACGGCAACACAGACATCGGTATGTTTTCATTCCTTCTTTATTGATTCAACACCATAGTGCAACCACACAGACAGACAGACGGTCTATGCATTTCGGCTCCCAGCCTTCTACTGGACCATAGAGTCTCTAAGTCTAGAACGTCATTTTAAAGTGCTCTTGTGCATTAACCCCTCATTACTGTTTATTATACTAGACTAACTAGACTGCGCCTTCACTTTGCTCATCGGCAATTCATGAATGCCATTTTTCATCCCTGTAAAGTACAAAACGTATACCTTAGAAGCAAGATTTGTATTCTGACAATATGCATGTTTTATCAATATATTCGATTTACAGAGAAGGGGGCAGAACCTTAATTGAACGTGAAATGCTTCAGAAAATGTATTCAAAAATATATATAAATATATATAAAGAATATACACATATCCACATATAATATAACATATACATTTTTGCACGCAGTGCCAGATGTATCTAATTTCATATGATTAAAGTAATAATCTCTTACTATAGAAGATCAGATCAAAAGGTCGATGGTATAAGATGTTCTAATGGGGTGAAGAAAGCAGGAAAGGAAAGAGAAGATAAGAAAGAAGTTGGCCTGAACATCTAGAAAAAATATTTCTAACATCCTATGGTTATTAACTGTTTCTTGATATAGGGATCAGTTATTGCAAATATATATGTTGAAATCTTCTCATATCTCCATATAATCTAAGAAACAATTTAGACACAAGTTTTCATGTAGAGTACATTTTGCATTATTTTCTTCTTTCTTATCCTCATAGTTTTTTAATTCTGTTCCATTTGTATATATCAGTCTTCTAATGTGATCTGCCAACATAAGAAATAATGTTGTTGATCAAACTATGCCCCAACTGTAAACATTCAGTTCAGTTCACCCGTCATTTAAGCATATATTTGTAAACCATGCAATATGCATATTATTTAATCCATCGATCATTAGGCACCTTCTCAATTTGGGTTATTGTTCAAAATTACATCTGATATGTCCAAGGTGCTGATTACTAAATGTGACTTTCTATGAAATGTTAGTGTTCTGCTGTAAATCATGTTTTATTTTTGATCCATAAGATGTCTGAAATAAAGTGCAATTTTATATCCATGAATGTGATTTTTTGTAGAAAGTACAAATGCCCTGCTGTGAATCATGTTTAATTTATGATCCATAAGATGCCTAAAATAAGGTGCGATTTCATATCAGGGCCCTCTGGTTAACCTCCATCTATTTCAACCTGCGATTCCTCCTATTCTCTACTACTTTAGGGTTTAGCTGTTTTCTTTCTATTCACCTCACTTGATATTCTAGGATGGACTGCGTGGGAGGAGGGACAGTTCTTAAAAACATGCGAAGGAAAAGTGAAAGAGAAGAGAGGAAACATGATGTGGAATGAGAGATCTTAAGTACTAAAACACATCAAATTACTATTCAGTTATTAGAAAGATTTTTCAGTTGTTAAAAAGATTTTTTCATAAGCTATATCAAATGATATTCTTATTCTCCCAGATGTATATGTAACTCAGCTTCAAGGTTATGTCCATGCCGGATTTCAATTCCTATGGCTATAATTAGACGTGATTCTAAACATCTTAAGGATAGAGGTCTGTCACCCCCTCATTCCGTCACTCCTATACGTTTTATTCCAAAGTATCTGAGCTGTTGGTTATCACTGTCATGATGTTCCGAGAAGTGTTTCGCAATTGGGTAGGAAAAGTCACAGTTCTTTATTCACATAAGTGTTGTAGGATTCTCAGCTTTAATTTATTAATTGTGCTCCCTACATACTGCTTCCCGCAGGGACATTCCAACACATATACTACAAATTTGGATTCACAAGTAATGTGTTCCTTGATCTTTTCAAATTTTCCATTTCTGAGTTTGTAATATGATGTGTTTCTGCCATGTTCACATGCTCAACATTTGGACCATTTCCAAAATCCTGGTGTATTTAGCCAAGTCAAGGTAGATGGTTTCTTTACAGGGAGGTGACTCTGTGAGTATATCCCCCAAAGAGGCAACTTTTCTATAGCTTATACATGGTTGATTTGTTAGTATGGCCTACAAAGTTCCATCCAATGTAAGACTTCTCCAATTTCGCTGAAGGATTTCTCTCAGTTATTTATTTCCTTTATTAAAATCCATAATCAAGCAATTCTTTTCTTTTTCTTTTTTCAAGCTTTCTGCACGAGACCATAACAATTCCTCTCTTGGCCGTTACTTAACTCTTTCCTTTGCAGTTATTATCACCTCCATGGGGTAACCTCTTTCCAGAAACCGACTACTCATTTCTTCTAGCTGTTCCTCCATATTGGTTGTTTCTGAGCAATTCCTTTTAGCTCTTAGCATTTCTCCATACTGGATTCTCCACTTTACATTTTTGGGGTGTCCACTGTTTGCATAGAGGATACAATTGCATGAAGTTGGTTTTCGATGCATCTTTGTGCAGAGTTTAAGTTTTTTTACAAAAACCTCTACATCTAGGAAGGTGACACATTCCTTACTGATAGTAGATGTAAAGGATAGGTTGTGCTTGTTGTTGTTAAGAGAATGTATAAAGTCTTCTAATTTGTTGGTGTCTCCTTCCCATATCACAAAAGCGTCATCGATAAATGTTATCCACAATATAATATTTTGATTGTCTTCCTTCCATGCAACTTCTGCCTCCAAGAGTCCCATAAGGAGGTTGGCATATGTGGGAGCAAAATAGGTCCTCATTGCGGTCCCCTGTTTTTGTCGATAGTATTCTCCATTGATAAGAAACACATTATGAGTTAAGCAAAATGTTAGCATGTCAAGTAGCATCTCTGAATGTTCCAAAATATTTATAGATCTTGTTTTCCAGGAAATGCTTTACTGCCAATATCCCACCCTCCTGTAAAATTTATGTATACAATAAAGTCCCATCAATAGTTGCCATCACATAATTTTCTCTCCATAAGATGTCGTTAACTTTTTTGAGAAAATCTATTGTGTCGCGTTAGTAAGATGGTAGGGAGGCAACATAAATTATTAAGAAAATGTCAATGAATCTTAATGTTCTCTCCAGTAGTGAACCAATTGAACTAACTATCGGTCTGCCTGGTGGTCTTGTTCATGACTTAAGTACTTTTGGTAAAAAAGATATGGTTGGAACAATGGGATGTTCAACTTTCAAAAACATATATTCTTCAAAATCAATCAATTCCAAATCTTTCCATTTTTGCAATTTGCGATGGTACTCCAGAGTGATAGTTTTCATGGGGTTATTTTTAAGTTTTTCATAATGGTCATAATTTTCTAGTTGCCTGTTGGCTTCCATTAGATAATCCACATAATCTTGAACAACGATGTTGCCGCCTTTGTCTGAGGCTTTTATAATGATGTTAGAGTTTTCTTTTAATTCTCTCATAGCTATATATTCTCCTTGAGTTTAGTTCATGGATTTTTTCTTCTTCATTCGTGAAGTTTTTTGTATTAAATCATTAATGTCTTCTATCATGATCTCTTGGAAGAGGTCAATTTTATCTCCAGGGGGTAATTGTGGGCAAAAGGTTGATTGCATTTTTAGTCCACTATCTCCTCCCTTCGACGTTGCAAGGCCCATGTCATGATAAAATTGTTTATCTGATTCTGGAAGTTGTCTCACCTCTTTGGTGTCCCTTTCTGGTTCCTTCTTTAGTGAAACAAGAGTTTTTAAGGTTGGTATGTCTTCTAGATTTATTATTGATGTCTCTATAGTAGTTATTGATTTCCTCCATTCAATCGGTGGATTACTTTCAAAATGCCTTTTTAACTTAAGTTTACTGCAAAATTTATACAAATCAACGCATAAGTTGGGTAGGTTGATGTCATTGTCCGGGCAGAAGGAAAGTTCTTTATTCAGCAACTTTATCTGATTTAGGCTGAGAGTTTTAGAGGAAATATCAATCACCAGATTTTCTGTTAATAGTTTCTTTTTTAGTTTAGCTTTTTTTTTCCTCTTCCTTGTTTGGGTTTTCCCTCGTCTTCTGCTCCTTCTGTTTTTGACTTGCCTTGCCCCCTCCCTAGAATAGTTCCTCTTCCCCTCCCTCTTTGTTGCGTGGTCATTTGGACTAATCGCATCTCCCTGGAAAAATCCAGATTGGAAATTTTGGAGTCCTCATCTGCTGAACTTATATCTGAGCTATCCACTGTTCCCGATGTTCATAACCAGTAAATTTGTCCATTACAACTCTTTTTCTAAAGGCATCATACTTCCTGGAAAATGTATAAATTCGTCCACTGGCATAATCTATTCGATCCCTGTTGAATTTGTTTGCTTTTCTCTTCTCTTCTCTTCTCTTCTCTTCTCTTCTCCACTTCCATTTCATGTTTGTTAATCTTTTTCTCCATTGCTTCCAGGGCTTCTTTAATTTCTTCATTTGCAGTATGTTTTTCCAATTCTTGTTCCAAATCCTTAATTTTTGCAATTATCTTTTCCAGTTTCCTTTTAGCATGTATAATCAGAGTTTTCATTAACTTGAAAGAACATTCATTTGTATCAATTTGCCACTGCTTAATTAAGTCTCCATCTAGATCATTTAAAGTTGGCATTATTAAAATCCTAAGGCCCCTTGGCACTCTCTTATATTTGATGTACTTCCGGAGTGTGGTCATTTCCCACCATGTGTTGACTTCCATTGTTCAACTGTATTCCAAGTCTTTGATGATGGTATTCACTGTTCGCTTTCTTCCTTCACCATGTGCATCTTTAGTAATTGTTAAAAATGTTACGTCATCATTTAGTAATTCACTTGCTCTCTGAGTTCTGTTTCTGCCTCTTTCCACCATATTGTCAGTTTATGAAGACCCTTTAACTGTCCAATGGTGCACTAGGCAATTTTCAGTATATACTTTTACTTTCTGAGTCTGATTCTCCCGATTATTGTGAATAATACAAGAACCGGAGACAAGGCCCAATTTATTTGTCTCTTTTATTTCTTTTTTGTCTCTCTGTGCTATCCGCTTGTCTGAATAACTAATCAGAACACAGAACCGGTGCGGTTCAATCACCCGCAGGTCTCCTTCCGGTGCAGGGTAGGCAGGAACCAACCCCCACCGCTGCCTACGCAGCATTGAGTACGTCGTTCCCCAGTACCTCCCCCACCATCTGGATTTCCCGCTAGTGTTTTACCCACTCACCGCTTACCGGTATTGTTCTTCTGCTATCGGCAAGGACGATATACTGATGCACTATCCTTTTGGACAGAGACGCCAGAGGTATTCCTTTCCGTACTCCACAGTCGCTGCCAAGGCCGCTGTATCGTCTCTCTCCCCAGGTGCATGTGATGTGCAGTGCAGCTGCTGCATTCAAAATGCTTCACCGCCTCCGTTCCACTTCTATGATGGGGACACATGGCACCACAGACATCGGTATGTTTTCATTCCTTCTTTATTGATTCAACACCATAGTGCAACCACACAGACAGATGGACGGTCTACGCGTTTCGGCTCCCAGCCTTCTACTGAACCATAGAGACCCTACGTCTAGAACGTCATTTTAAAGTGCTCTTGTACATTAACCTCTCATTACTGTTTATTATACTAGACTAAGTAGACTGTGAGTCTTCACTTTGCTTATTGGCATATATGTATATTCACTTAAACAACCAAAGGTTACAGGGTCGATATAGTTAGGAAATAGAATTTAAAAAACCTAGAAATTCACTGAAAACAGGTGCAGGGTCGTTATAGTTAGGCTCAGATTTCACTCGTACAAAACCAGTGAAATCCATCAGTTATGTTATGTTGTTATGTTATGTTATATAGCTTATAGAGCGCACAGCTGCTCCAGCAAAGGAGCGTCCCGGTGCTAAAACAGTCAGGAGGAGAGGCCACCAGAAGGCATAGAAACCTACAGTGGGGGGAAAAGATAAGTCTTGGTGGCCTTGCGGAATGCCAAATAATTGTTTAGGCTACGAATGGACAGTGGGAGAGAGTTCCAAAGTTATAGCTACTTGAACTAACTATAACTTGCGCCCCCGCAATGCACTGTTTATGACCTCACATATTACATCATTCATGACATGGTCAGTGACATCACTGATGTGGGGACCCCCCAAGAGGCCTAAGGGGTCAGGGTGTTTCTACCCTGCCCTCTTTTCTTTTTTACATTTTTGTCTGTGACTCGGTTCAACCGAGTCACAAGATGGCTGCCAACACTTCTTGGTTTGAAGTGTTGACAGTCAACCAGATCTCAGCACGAAATCTCGGGAGGGGTCGCAAACCCTTCGTGTCCCCAGTTGTATATCTGAAAAATCTTTAAATAACTCTGCAACTACTGAATGGATTTACACCATTTAGCAAAAAGGGAGCTTTCTGGACCAACAGCTACCTTTCTGCCAAATTTGGTGTAATTCCGTTTGGGCTGTAGCTGTGTCTAAAGTTTCCTATGGAAATTAACATGGGGAAAACACGTTATGGGGCCCCCTTTTCTCGGCCCCAGCTCAACAGATCACCCCAAAATTTTCAAGACAGCAGCTGAAAGGAGGGATACACCAGTTTTGAAAATTGTGCAAGGATTCGTCAAACGACGCAAAAGTTATTGACAAATGAAAAAACGCTCCTCCTATGGAAACTACATCCTAACTATAACTACCTACTGGTGACCGCTAGTAGAATATATATATATATTTATAGTTATAGTTAGGATGTAGTTTCCATAGGAGGAGCGTTTTTTCATTTGTCAATAACTTTTACGTCGTTTGACGAATCCTCGCGCAATTTTCAAATATATATATATACAAAGGACAGATCAGAGGGTGCCAAAAAGGAAAATGGTGATTCTGGTCATTTGTGGTTTGATGCATCTTGTAAAAAAATGATGAAAAGTATTTGTAAGATGCTAAATTTAAATAGTCGCATTCTATCTGAAACTGTAAATGAATCAAAAGGACCAGAAATAAAGTTTAAAGATGAAATTAGATGGAATAGGCAGTGAGAGAAAATAAATTCTGTGCTAGGTAGAGGCAATCAAAAACAATTTTGGTCGTTAGAAAATGGTGTTTATAAAACCAACCCTTCCACACTGAAATGTACAATTACAGAAGACCTTTGGAAAACCATTTAGATAAATTCTTTGGACTTCAAGAAAATGTTGTATCTCCAATTCCATATAAAGCTGACCAATGTGATTGCTGAGTCATTCTCAGTATCTGCTGTTAGGAAAACAAATGAGTTTATTGGCACGTGCAATTAAAAATAATATTGAATAATGAGCTGGGATTTTGTTTCCTGTATTTCAGTGGATTGTAGGGATCAGAGAGATCTCTCCCTCCAGGAGAGGTGCCATTATTAAAAAGGTGATGGCTCTCCCCCAGTAACTATAGACTGATAAGTCTGAAATATGTGGTGTCAAAGGTATTTGCAAAGATATGTTTGCAGCATTTTGAAGAAAGGATTACATGTAACAACTTAATACCATTGGAACAGGAAGTCTTTTGTGAAGAACATTCCACTGTTGACCATTGTTTCACCCTCTGGCCTATTATTTGAAAGTCCTTTGAGGTAAACTAAAACTATGTTGTTGCTTTGTAGACTTTGGCACAGCATTTGACACAGTGAACAGAGTGCATTTATGGAAAACATAATCAGACTGGGGAATACCATATGGTTTGCTCTCACTCATCCAGTCACTTTATACCTCCAACTGAGAAAAGGTGGAATTAGCGCTATCTGGATATTTGTTAAAACAAATAGAGCTATTTAATGGATTATGGCAAGGATGTGTGCTTACTCCGGCTCTTTGGTATTCATATCTCCGACTTGCCAACTTTTTTGAGAAATAGCAATTCATTTCTCCTCCAAGACATACGAAACTCACATACTCTGCCTCTTATAGGCCGATGATCTGATTATATATGATTGAACTGAAATCGGAGTTGAAGCTGGAAATGACCATTTCAAAACTGTAAAGATTAAATCAGCAGTCTCTGTTGGAGCATTATTACTATTTAGTTATATCTTTGGAGAATAGTCCTTGTTGCATTTGCTTACTGCTTATGCTTATAAGATTCCTCCTATGGCTCTCTATGGCTCTGAAATTGTAAGCCTCTATGCTAACGCTGGCTGGGAACCTATGGAGAGTCCCACCTTCAAAAGGATATTGCAATTGCTAAAGGGAACAATGATCCCTGCAATAATTTGTGAATTAAAACTTACAGCTTGGTCTCTGTTAGTGGGTGTACATATACTAAGGTATTTTAAGAAGCTGTCAGTAGAAGAATATGGAAATAAGATATTGTATATTTGATGGGAAGAAGCAGTAAGCAGTGAGAGAAAATGGGCTTTATCCTTAATGCAAACTATCAAAATTCTTAAAGATAATCATAAGCAGCTGGCCAATATTGCAATGTGAGAGCCTTTTTCCTCTAAACTAGCATTAAAAAACCTGCCTATGAAACGTGCAATGTCTCTTAGAATTGATAAGGCGTATTTAAAACATAAACCTTCTATATCCCTGGCGGTAGGGGCATTGGAAGCGAAGATGTATTTCAGTTCTTATGAAGTTCACCCTCGCCTACATTGCGATTGAGTGTTTTAAAATTTAGGTTAGGTTGTAACCCCATTTTTTCGATGTCAGATATCAGTAATAAGATATATATGAACAAAGGATAGTGACCCTGCTCAGTGAATTGCAAATGCACTGTAACTCGTGTATTAATTGATTGTCTGTTGTTTAAGGATATTAGAAAAACATGTTAAATCCTTTTTGTAAAATATGTCACTTTAACACGATCTTCTGCCCTTGAGGTTTTAACTACTATGTACTTTTTAGATATAACTATTGTGCTAGGACTTTTTTAGAGAATGTTAAATGTATATCATAAGAGAACATATTTATTGTATTTTGTAACGTTTTTAGATAGGAATTTATATGTATCACAGTTTTATCAACATTTTGTCTCAAACTTTTATGTGAATCTGAAAGTGGGAAGGAGCCTGTTCAAAATGGACTAGGAATGTGGATTTTGCCAGAGACAAAGTTGACCCTCTCAGTCAGTATCTCTCCATTTCGAATGCCATGCACTGCACGCCTCTACTGTCTGTTGCTGGGCAGATGTGTGGATTTGCTGTCCCCCTCCACCCCACAGGCTACCAGGCATTGGCAAGGTCTCCGTTTATACTCTCAAAGGTGACAATGACAAACTGAATGGGAAAAACCATGTTGTAAAAGTACTCAATAAGTTCTGAACAAGATGCCAATCATCCTGTTGCTTGCCACATACACAGCACACAGAACATACAACTATGGAAGCAGGTAACATCCCTGGCCATGACTGACTGAAGGGATTTTGACTGGGAGAACAAGCAGACCTTCTCCCCTCCAAAGTAGTAGGTAAAAAGGCTTGTGCCCCTGAAGAAGAACTAGCTGATACCAACAGTCCAGTATCGCCATAGCCTGTAGGAGTGGAAGTAGTCAACTCTGACTGGAGATGTGGGCACACTTTGGGTGCTCCCCATCATCAGTAGAACCTGTCCTACTGAATAATACCAAACTTGTTCAGCACCTCCAAAGGTCAAATTGACTTTTATGTCCATTGGCCGAAAGACACAAGGTAGGCAAGAGCAAGTATACAGCTTTGGCTGATATGCAGGGACTTTTTTTTATATCTGGCTCCAGTTCTCATCTTACCAACAAGTAGCACCCATTTCAGTAGTTAGGATCCTCAGTTTACTTTTACCTCGTGGGTAAATGCGGCTGCCCGCGGCCCTCGCAGGGGGCCACCCTAAGTGGGCGGCCCCTTTAGTGCCATTTGGGCACCAACCCACCCCCTTTCATGTCGAGACTCAGGGAGGAGTCCCACTTTGCCTGTGGGGCGCTAGGCGCATCACTTCCTGCACGACAGGGATCTGGGGGAGGGCATATATGCCTCCCCCGGCCATCCTGGCATCCTCTGTTGCGCCAGACATGCCGTCTTGACTCGTCGTCTCGCGTCGTGCGTGTTTTGACCCCGGAGCTGCTGGCAGTTATAGTGCGGTGAGTGCAGTATCCCCCCCCCCTCTCCCGGTCTCTCCATCCGGGGTAGTATTGAGGGCAGGGCGGCCGGCCCGGTCCGCCTTGGGGGGGGGTTTGGCCAGCTCTCAGCGTTCACGGGTGATGGCATAGAGGCGCTCCCCCCCTCCTTGCTATGTGGGGGGCGAGGTGAGGGCCCCGAGCCGGCGCCGCTACGTGGGCCCCTGCCGCATGGTATAGGGATCAAGGCCCGAGGGGGTCGTGTCTCCCGGAGTACCCAGGGGTGGTTGCGGCCAAGGACCGCCGTCCTTTCCTAGCAGCGGGGCTGGTGAGTCGAGGCACTGACCCCTCAATCCCCCCGCGTGACGATGCCCGCGTGGGAGACTGCCCCAGCTGCTTACCCCGTGGCCCGGGGGTGGTCCGTGTGTAGTCCTTGCAGCTGGCATTGTAGCCCGGGTCAGAGGCAGATTGGAGGGGAATTTTCCCCGGCCTCTCAGTGAGCAGGCGATCGTTACCCCGCTACCCCCAATTTTGGGGCATACCAGCACCACTTACCAGCGGTCGGGCTTGGGACCAGCGTCCGCTGGGTGCAGGGGCAGTATCGAGGTGGTGGAGCCGGCTGCTAGGCTTCGGCCCGCGCGGGTTCGAGGTCACCACTGCGAGGCTCCGCCTCCCTGGGGGGGTTTGGTTCGGGCCTGGTGAGCGGTGGCACGCGGGAGCCCAATGCGTGGGGGTGGGTGGGAGAGGGGGCATAGCGAGCTCGCTGCTCTCCCTGAGTGAGTTGACCCACCATGCGGGGGCCTCGGCCCGCGAGGGTCAGATGTTGCAGGGGGTGGTGGGCCGCGAATGTCGCGAGCCCCCCCCTTTTGCGCAGAAACTTCACGCCGTGTCTTTGCCCATGTGGTCCTCACGGTACCACAGGGGTCGTTTTGCGCCAAACCCCCCCCCCCAGAGACTCGAGGGTGCTGGGGGTGCAGGGTTAGGGGCTCACCTAAGCTCTGCGTTTTGTCGTGGGGCGGTTTCGGCTCCGTACAATATTCCACCCCCCACCCCTTTTTCTGAGGCCACGTAACGGGGTCAGGGGAGTGAGCGGATTGGGTTGCGGCGGTCACCTACGGTACCCCCTCATCTTTTCCGGTGGGGCCTCAACGTCCGCAATTGCACAACAGGGTGTTGTGATCGGTAGCACCATTCACAGAGGCTTTAGGCATTGTTGCGCGTCGAATGGAGGCTGGGTGGGTGTTCCCCGGTGAGTCCCTCCTTCCACGGGACGCTTTCTGGGGCGGGATTCCCTGCCACAGGGGTTTTTGTAACATCTGAGTGGGGTGCACTTGTGACTTCCTGTTTCCGGAGGGCGCGTGATACAGGGGACACGCTCCGCATTTCATCATTCTCGACACCCAGGGTGGCAGAGCGGATGCGTTCCCCTCATCTCCCGTCCAATGTTGTCACCGGCGGGCCCGTACTTTGTTCTTATGTATTGTTAGACAAGGTTGCCGAATTTGGAGATCAGAGAAAGGCAGCCTAGCTCCATGGCTGTTAGCAAGTTCTCTGGTAGGACAGCGTGAGTGTAATCTCACTTTTGTTTCAAATATGCCCTTTCCTCGGTTTTCTTTTTGCTCCACTATTGTCTAATGGTGTGTTCCTTCTATTTAATTTTAGTTGTTTACTTCGTCCACCAGGAGTGATTTGCTTCCAGTGTAAAAGAGTTACCTTTTCGATTTTCAGTTTGGTGAAGAGAACCATACATTCTCCGTGTGCCTGGAAGTAGTTCTCACCTTCTAAGTGTGATGTTCCTATTCTCATTTATCGTTTGAGGCCAGAATTCGAAGTCTGAGTCCTGAAGAGGCACCATTTGGGGGAGGGGGGGGGCATTCCAGCGGGTAGCTTTTGAAGCGAGGGTTGCATGGACGTGTTTTCAGAGCTGGCCTAAGTGCATTTACCATGTGCTTTTGTTTTGGCACTCTGTTTCTCTCCGGATGCGAGCCCGTCCCAGGGGAAGAGTCCAAGTTTGGGAGCCCCTGCCACTCCTCGGTGCCCTGTTGGTTTATCCGGTTGCAGTTGGGGCAGGGAACTGGGTCCATCAGGTGTCCTCCCTCATGGGCGTAGGGCGGCGTAGGGCTTACACGTGCTCAAGGGTGCGCGCAGGCAGCATTGATTGAGTTGCGGCGGGCCGGGCGTGGCAAACCCCGAGGCATGGGTGCTCTGCAAGGGTGCTGGGCATCTTTGCTGCACGAGGCAATTAGAGGAACAGTTCTGCCGGGCGCAGCGATGTTGTTTCACAGCTGGAGCGCTGCTCGATCCCCCTACCGGAGCTCGCTGACTACGCTCCAGGGTTTTATGCTGCGCTCGGTGAGGGCGCCACCCCATGCCCCCCCCCTGATTGCTAATGCAAAGCGCAGCTCTGTTTGCCAATGTAAGCGCGGCTCTCGGCCGTGGTAAGTCCGGTAGAGCTGGTAATTCCCGGCCAGGTCAATCCCCACGACCATCTCCGTCTTCCAGAGCGATTGGCGTTTTTGTGGGGGGGCCCTGGGTTCGGGGTGGTGCCGCAGCGAAGGGGCATCTGGCGTAAGTGTCGATTTAGCAGCGTGGCTGGTTGGCCAAGCCGAGGCCTAGAAAGTGGTTTGAGGACTACCTCGGGAAGCTAACTGTAAAAACGCCTCATCTGGCCATACCCATTTAACAAGTTCATCTTTTGGGTGCCACTTGGACCGCGACGCGGGTGGCAACCAGGGCTGGCACTGTGGGGCGCGGGGTTCAACAGCGCTATGGGTTTGCCTAGCAGTGAGCGTTCAGGCATGGCATGCCAGCGGGACTCCCTTGTGATAGGTAAGAGTGTTTTGGGCAGCCAACTCGACAGCAACTGGACTGACTGCATCTCGTGGGTCGAGATACAGTCATCTGGGAAGCGCGGGGACATAAAGCTAAAGGTGCGCTTTCCTTACCGCCAGACCGTGAGGCGTAAGTCTTTTAACTGTTGCTTTAGGTAGAAGCCTTGTTGCAGAGGAGATAAGGTTTCGTGGTTACTGCCATTGGGGGGCTTTGATGTTCAGTCATAGTATCACAGAAAATGTTTATGGTCGTCTGGGGAAGCAAAGACTTGCCTTAGGTTGCCTGGGGCACAAGTACAGATCAGAGTATTATCATGAGTGTTACGTTCTACATGTAGGATAAAAAGAACACTTGGTGACCTATTAAATTTGCTTTATTCTGTGCACAACATTTATTTGCAACCCCCTGCAACTTCAATGAGGTTTTCATTAGGCGGTGCTTGCAGGTGCACTGTGCAGCCGGTCAGGTTGGGAGGCCTCTTGGCGTGCCGGGGTGCAGCACGCGTGGCGGGGGATGCCCCCAGCGGCGCCATCCCTCCTGGGGGCTGGGGAGACAGCGATTGTTGATGGAGGGGCCGACATACATGGAACTCCACCAGTATAATACGAGCACGTAGGATTGGTTAGCAGTCCAGGCGTCTCCTGTTTTGTTGGCTAAAATGGTTCCGCCCATGGTTCGGTTAGCACTTCCGGCGGAGGTGCGGTGACTCCGGAAGCAACGTTTGGTCCGATTGTTCCTGGCAGTGTGATGCCGGTAGTATAGTTTGGTCGTATTTGCTCCCCATGAAGCGCCCGAGACCGTGCTGATTTGTTTCATAGCGTGATCAGAAATACAATTTTCGTCGGCTGCTACAATCTGGCAAGCCTTCTCTCCATCTTGCTATCTTGAATAGACATTATATTCGAATAAAGTTTTCGATAGTGTTGATGAACTCCACAACACATTTCATCACTGAATACCCCTTCAAAGTGTTCTTTCGACTACCTTGTTCTGAAATGTGCAAGGGGTAGCTGGCATGGGTAGGTTGGATAAGCGGATCTTAACGCGTATTGGGTTGGCAATGAAGGGCAGATCGGTGGGGCTCTACTGAGCAAAGGGTGGTGCTCATGGGGCGGCTGGAATGGATGCCAAGGTCATGGCCTGGGGCGCGCTAAGTGGCCCTGCAGAGTATTGTGGCTGATGGACAAACCACTGGAACAGGCTGGCAATTGTTCCCATTTCCTCGCCCTAATTTATTGGCAGCCATTAACCTGGGCTATTGGCTAACACGTGCCACGATTTCTGGGGAGTATGTTTGCCACGGAATTCATGCAGGGTTTCCACTGGAGTATTAGCTATTAGCCTCGGACATGTAAGTTTGGATCCGGTAATGTGACAATTCCGCCTAGCATTACAGCGCGCACAGGTTTTTTCAGATGTTGCTTCCAGAAGTGAGTACAAGACAGTCGCAAATTTCTTGCGTAACATGTTTTACTACTTTACCCTGCATCTACCACTACATTAGAGGGCCCCTCGCACGCCGGGCATACTGTACAGCCTGGGGGCAGAGACAGGAGAGAGTAGGGAAACTCAGAGTAGAGCACTCCACGACATACTGAGTAGCCTAACACAGCACAGAGCAACAGCATCTGGCAGGCGTTACACACCTGGACCTCCCTCTCTCCTTGCCAGTGCAGAATAGTCTCACAGCCATTGGGTAGCACAAGATGAACGGGTACAGGTGAATGTCAGGCCTCACTGTTGATTGTCTTAGCAGTTCGTATCCCACCACAGAGGGCAAAGACAAGGCCATGGCCCCTGATGGAAGATGTCTAATTGCAGTTAGGGGGGATCGGGGCTTGCAATGTCATGAACACTGGGTCTGATGGCTTACGGGACTAAGGCGTCCACTGTAGGGGGCTTGTGTTCGACTTCATGGTCACAGGTTCATATCCTGGTAGGTCCACTTACCATTTCATCCTTCTGAGGTCGATAAAATGAGTACCATTGCGTTGGGTAACAATAAACATGTTATTCAGCGCCAAGATACCATTGGGTATGGGTTCCCAATTGCAGTCAGAAACCCCCTTTCCATTGCCGCCGTAGTTCATTTCCAAAACTGCTGCGCTAATGTCTGGTCGAGGTAACTAAGTACGTGAAGGGTGCGAGCAGAACAGCACAGTAGTTCACAGAACATGGGAAATGCTTTATGGGTTTCCATTATCTGCTAGGCCGGGTGCCTCAGTGGAATAAGCATCCACTGCGGGGGACTGGGTTCGGCCTCACTGTTCTGAGACCTATCATCACTGGGTTTCTCCAGGATAGTTTAATAATTCCCAACTATGCCCGTTAAAAAGCTCTGGCTGAATGCTTACTGTCTCAGCAACAGCAATAAAAAGATGTTAAATAAACGGGAAACAATTATTTAAATGTTAATTTGCGTTAAAGAAAGGAAGTAACTAGCGAGCCCTGCACTGATCAATTTCAGAACACCTTTAATTTTGAAGACATCATGCAGCAAAAGTGTAAAATATGATAGTCTCTTTAGAATTCATAAAGTGTTTAATTAACCTGCAGTGAAACATGCGAAAAGCTGCACATTGCCACAATTTGGCGGGTGACGGTAGCAACAATTACACCTCAGCCTAAGCAAATCAAGGGATTTTCGGGCAGATGCACAACATACAAACGTTCACTCCAGCCTCACTGCATCAGCATTGACACGAGCAAGTGTCAACATAGTCATCAGCATCCCTGACTGGGCAAAGGTCTGATCTCCTAGCAGAAATTGTGGCCCCCTAGACCAGCTCGTTTTAGTGGTGCTTTAGTTAAAGCTGTTTTCGCTCGCATTATTACCCTTGCAGCCAGTCGGCTTGCGTAAGTGTGTTACTCTACAGGCATGTGTTTCCATAGCTGGGTAACACTGGTAGGAGCACATGGGGTCACAGCTAGCTAAAAACATTGAGTACCCCCATTCCTAGAAAGGGCAGCATTGAAAACCCTTTCACTCATCAGTCTGTACCAGGGATCATCCAAGTAAGGGCAAACTAGGGCTTAGTCACCCCGATAGGATAGGCACAAACTTGCAGAACTGGGGGTTTCTCATTGGGCCCACTTCCTGTGCCTTGTGTATTTCAGCCGGCTGTGTTATCTCTTCATGCAGAAGAGGTATGTGGGGTACCTAGTTGCCGCAGCATGGCACATTAAGGTGGTCGCAAACCGGGATGTTACCCATTAATGTCGCGACTGCACACGGTGCTAGCAGTTAAGCAAAAGGGGAGTCCCCACAGAAGGAGCAGAACAGGCGTAATTTCTGTAAGACAGGAGGGATTCATGGCAAGTACATGAGGACACACTTGCTTATTACCACTTATTAATGGTTCATCAGATAGTTCAGCCTGTCAGGTGTTTTTCAGGGACACACTAGGGCATCAATGGAGCTGCATGAGGTAGCGAAGCAATGTGCTATGAGGCAGTGTGGTCTCAGCAGACCCACAAAAGGGGGCTGCGGCAATACTTGAAACTGGGAACCTGAGAGTCTAACAGTATCATTGGTAATATACACATGAACCCCCTGGTCATGTGGGGTAGGTATGTCCCACCCTGCATTTTAAGGTGACCAGAAGGTAAGCTCAATGCAGACTTGAATTTGTGGAGGGCAATCATTCCTGGGATAACAAAGTGATCTAGGTCCATAGCTGGGTTGAGCTCCAAGGGTCACGGGATTGAGCTTTAGTTAAGCAAGCCAAAGGGTCCGGTGCAAATGTCTGGGCAGCGGCAACAGAGGATGGGCACCCTGCTCTACGGGCAGGTTCGGGTTGCTTCAGTTAAGCACAATATTCTCTGCCCTGATAGCCCCAGTAGATATGCTGGTTGTGGAAGCGGTCATCTAACAAGGGTGCTGCTGTCCCACAAATTGGGGAAAAAGGTGTTAAAGCACGTAAAATACTGGAGGATTGCAGCTACAGGTGCAGGAGGTGGGAGCCTACATTAGCCTCGAGGGTAATATAGCTATGGTAAGAGTAGAGTTCCCTCCTGGAAGGCCATCACATTCCGACAGGTAATGTGAGGCAGTTGCTCTTCCCGGAGAAGGATAAATTGCTCCATGCGTTTTTCCCAGACGCAGTTTGTCTGGATGGGGTCCCCCGGAATGAGATGGGGCAGCTCTGAACAGATTGGAGCAGAGAGGTCTCCCTAACATCTTGGTGATCCACTTAGGAGGCTATGACCTCACTGCCATGGGTAAGGGGGCATTGTTGCAAGCAATGAAGGGACTTAGGTGAGATCAGCAAATACATGGGTCAATGTGAGCTCTGGTGGTCTGAGATGATCCCCCGCAGAGTGTGGCACGGGGCTAAGTCAGAGGAGGCTGTTGAACATTCCCAAAAGAGATTGAACAGTTCAATGCGTAAGTTTACAGACCAGATGGGTCTGGGTTTCATCAGACATGAAATGATGCAAGCTAATGTTAAAGGTTATTTTGATAAAGATGGAGTCCATCTATCATCAGTAGGGATGGATCTCTTCCTTCTAGATTTGCAGGAGGCCCTGGAGATGAGAGATTGCAGGTAGAGTATAGCTGTTTTGGTGGGGGGGCTCTGGTGGCGACGGGGGCCACCTCCAGAGCTGTGGCGGAGATACAGGGTGATCTGGAAGCAGATGGGTACAGAAGGGTACCTCTGCGCGGCACAATAGGGGTGCCAGAGCCAAATGCCAGGAGCCTCATGGCAGCTTCCTGGGAAACCGCGTTGGCGCCCTGTTAGTCCTTCGTGCGGTTGTGGGCCTGAGCAACCGGGGGCTTGCCTTGCTACGCTCCGCCCTGAAAGGGGCGTGAGTATAAGGGACCAATGTGTCACATGATCCGGAAAGAGGATCACCCCATAAGGTGTAGCACTGATTGGGTCCTCCACAGTGCTTGGCTCATCAGGCGGGCAAGGCAGCATAGGTTGGTTACAGCTGCCTGCCCTTGGATCACCCGTAAGATAACCCCCCATATTGCATACTTTTGTATGGAATAAACCTGCAGCAATATTTTTCCAAACAAAAGTTGTGTTGTGTTTTATTTATTCAGCATGCATGCTCTGTTGTTGTGTGAGTGGGGTGTGTTGCCAATACTGGCACTATGCGGCTACCCGCGGCCCTCGCAGGGGGCCACCCTAAGTGGGCGGCCCCTTTAGTGCCATTTGGGCACCAACCCACCCCGTTTTATGTCGGGACTCAGGGAGGAGTCCCCCTTTGCCTGTGGCGCGCTAGGCGCATCACTTCCTGCGTGACAGGGATCTGGGGGAGGGCATATATGCCTCCCCCGGCCATCCTGGCATCCTCTGTTGCGCCAGGCACGCCGTCTCCCACCCTACCGCTTATCCGGCGTGGGGGTGGCAGGCAAGTTTCATGGGATGTTGTAATGTTTTCCTTTTGTGTTGCAGGCGGAGTTACAGGGTGATCTGGAAGCAGATGGGTACAGAAGGGCACCTCTGCGCTGCACAATAGGCGTGCCAGAGCCAAATGCCAGGAGCCTCATGGCAGGTTCCTGGGAAACCGCGTCGGCGCCCCGTTAGTCCTTCGGGCGGTTGTGGGCCTGAGCAACTGGGGGCTTGCCTTGCTATGCTCTGCCCTGAAAGGGGCGTGAGTATAAAGGACCAATGTGTCACGTGATCCGGAAAGAGGATCACCCCATAAGGTGTAGCACTGATTGGGTCCTCCACAGTGCTTGGCTCATCAGGCGGGCAGGGCAGCATAGGTTGGTTACAGCTGCCTGCCCTTGGATCACCCATAAGATAACCCACCATATTGCATACTTTTGTATGGAATAAACCTGCAGCAATATTTTTCCAAACAAAAGTTGTGTTGTGTTTTATTTATTCAGCATGCATGCTCTGTTGTTGTGTGGGTGGGGTGTGTTGCCAATACTGGCACTATGAGTCTTGGATTGAGTGTGAGCAATACAACATTTTCTGACCTACTGAGTTATCTCCCATTTACCCTGCCAAGATGTTGATCTCCCCACACTAGAATGTCCCCCGTGTCTGAGTCATGAGTCCAAGCATTATTATAGAGCTTCGTAAACTGTAATGCGAGGGAATAAACATTTCTGCATCATGAATAGTTATGATATGCAGGTTAATAATAACTAGTGATGACTCTCAATGATGTTCCCTCTCGCATGAGGGCCACTCAGACTAGTGTGAGGGAGTGTGGTAATGTATAACAGTGGGCGGTGACCTCCGCTCCGCTGGCGTACTTTGCGAAGTTTTTCAAATTCCGCGCTCCGCTGGCAGCGCGAAGTTCGGCAAAAAAACTCAGCCTCCTGTGAAGCATAGCTGAGTTTGCTGGCGCCGGTCCACCCCCATCATTGTATCTAATAGTGAACAGTGTCAGAATTCATAAGAGTTCAGATTCTGCCCGATTTTTACAAGCCCCCACTAACTTGTGCTTGGCAAATGGCCAGTAGGGCTCAGCCTCCACTCTCCACTTCCTTCTCTGCAGACCAGTGCTTTAAATGGGCCGGTACACACCGGTACTGAGTACCAGCACTTCTTAGATTTATCACTCTGAGTACCGGCACTTCTCTTCTGCCGAGGAGAGTACCGGTACTCATGAAAAGGTAGGCTCACTGGCTGTGCTGGTGAGCAGGAGTAGAACGTGTCTGGCAGCCAAGGCGCCGCTTCTGTAGCCCCGATCTGAGCCCCAGCTGAGCTATTCAGCAGGGCTCCTTTGAATAATGTCCGGGCGCTCACCATCACGCTGTGCTTGACAGAGAAGGGTCCATTCAGGCCCTGTGCTGTCAATCACATTCACACTATCCTGTGCATTCGTGCAAGCACAGGAATCATGTCAGTCCCCTGGAAGTGGCAATCAGGCTACGGCCAGTCCAACCCTGGTGGCAATTAAAAAAGCCATGGTAGGTGAAGAGAAAAGATGGCTTTTATCACACCTGAGTCTTTTGTGTGTCTGCTATGTTTGTGTGTATGCCTGTTTTTGTAAGAAAAAAGTGAGAGAAAGAGAGAGAGAATCAAGACACTCTCAGGAGGTATTTTAAAGAAAATGGGTGGCACTTTGTACATCTCTGCTCGGCGACAAAGATTCATAAATAACGTAAAAGGGAGGGTTGGTGGGTGGGTGGGTGAGTGGATGAGTGAGTGGATGGATGAGTGAGCAAGGGTGGATGTATAGATGGATGGATGAATAGATGGAAGGATGAGTGAAAGCATGCATGGGTGAAAGAGGGTGGATGATTGGATAAAAGGGCGGATGATGGGTGGATAAGTGAAAGATTGGATGGATGAATGAAAGGTAGGGAGGATGAATGAAAGGGTGGATGATGGATGAGTGAAAGGAGGGATTGAGTGAAAGGGTGGATGGAATAAAGGAGTGAAAGGGTTGATGGATGGATGAGCGAAAAGATTGATAGATGAGGGAAAGGGTGGATAAAGAGATGGATGAGCGAAAGGATGAATGGATAGGTTTGGAGATGGATGGATGTTTAGGTTTGGATATGAAGGGTGGATAAACGGAATGGTGAAAAACTGAATGTTTGATGAAAGACTGAATAGACGATAGAATGTAAAGGTTAAATGGTGGACATCAGCAGGTAAATGGTAGGATGAAAGGATGAATGGATAGATCGATGCAAGAGACAAGAGATATCTTCTGGGGAGGGTCATGATGAGTTGCTTCATTTGCTTGGTGCCATAAGAGCTTTGGTTCGACATGGGGCTATTTTCAGTTTCTTCCTACTCGCGTGCTCAAAAATATATAGTATTGTGCCAAACAGCAAATAACAGTATGACATTAAGAAGGTGCAACTATTGCAAAAAAAAGGAAATGTTAACATATTATCGCATTTCTCTTTCATTTTGTGTAATGAGTTAATCTGCTTTGTTTATATAAACACATTTCTCATGTGTTTTGATATGTGCTGCAACTAATATAGAAGTTGTTAAGTATCATCATGTCTTGCCCTTAGCCCCGCCCCTAGCCCCGCCCCCTCACTACACCTCTAGCTCATTTTAATGAGTACCTGCACTTATTTTTTCCCATTTAAAGCACTGCTGCAGACTACAGCTGAAACTGAATCTTCTCCAAAATGGGGAAATGCGACCACCGGCACTGAAGCTACGAGCGCCAAGGGAAAGTGTAATCTGTTTGCCTTTTCCCTGCGGCTGCACCTCGAAAACCCCCCTGAAAGTTTCACCCCTGGCAACGACACGGCTGTGAATGACCACTTCGTACTCCAGTCCTCCTGAGCGAATTACTGCAGTCTCGGCACACACTGCACGCAGCATGGGCACTGGCAAAGCAAGCAGATGAATGTAAGTAACTTAACTTACTTCATTTCTTTGTAACCTGCCTCTGCGCCAGAAGCAATAAGCAAAGAAATGATTTCTTAAAGAAAATGTATTATAGAGGGCCGGGGCCAAGAAAGTGAAAGTTCAAGGGATAATTCCAGCTGCATCTTGAAGCTAGTGTCAGCAAAGAACTTGGAAAATGCATCAAGTAAGTGGCATATTAAATTATCAATGTACAATCAGAGTATTCGGATGTGTGTGGGGGTGGAGAGGGGGAGGGGGGCCTGCTCCAGGAAGAGAGCTGTCCAAACATTGAAAAGCTTGTGTGTGGGGGGGTGGGGGGATGGCGGGGTAGTTTCGAATAGGCAGGTGCACAGTGCACGAACAGAAGGAGAGGATGAAGCTAGACAGATCTAGGACGAAAAACGGAGGGACCGTATTGTTTAGACAAGATGTTTAAATGTAGGGTTCTGATATAGCAGTGACGGAGCTCCAGACAGGCCAACATGTGTGATGTGTCTTTTGTAGCAGGTACATCTTCAGCACGAGCTGCTGTGCATAGATTAGAGGTGGAGACCCCCCCCTCCGCCATCTCCCAATCCTGTGTGCAGCCTAAAGGCTGGAGGGTGTTGTGAGTGACAAGATTGTGAGGGACTTGGCCGTCCCCGCCTCTAATGGTCCATAATTAAATATAGGGGAGGGCGGAGCAGAATTCCGCGGAATTCCACTGCGGTTTTACGCAACTCCGCTGAATTCCACGTAGTGCTTCTCCGCGAGCTCCGCCCACCCTTAGTAATGTATTGTACATTGTAGTATAATAGGCATTGTTATGTATTTGGCATGAAAGTGTTGTTATGGTTTACATCAGCACACGTGTGTAGCGAACTGACCAGTGCGGATTCCAGATCTGTGAGTGGGGGTGAGTGTCTAAAAAGTTTCAGTGCTCCGTCCATCATCTCCTTGTGTTTGCAGTGCGGATTCCATGACAGGGGGTCAGTTGCTGTAGGGATCCATGCTGACAGGTCGTGACGCATCGTGGGAGATGTATCGAGGAATAAAGGTCTTGAAACCAACCTGCTTTGGTGAACCCTTTGTATTGCCACATTTGGCGACAGGACTTGGTGATCCTCTCCGGCTCACCAACTCATGGATTTTCCACAGATTCAGCGGCGTTTGCCAGCTGCCAGCGCCCGCAGTTTGCTCAACTGCGTTGTCTCAGCGACCATCAGCGACAACCTGCAGCGACGCTTATTGCCTGATTTGATTTGTTGGCGCAGGTCTGGATCATCATCCTATGCCTTTTTGGGCCGCAAATGAGTTACTATCTGGTTGCCGGGAGGCGCAGGCATATGGAATGCCAGTGCATCGTTTGATTGGGCTCCCGCATGCTGCATATGGCCACCCGCCTATGCATTCTGCTGCATGCCCAATCAAGCTGTCACACGTGGCAGCCATATTGTGTTGGGCATCATTGTTTTGGCAAAGACTTTCTTCACCACGTCAATACGTAGTACATGGCAGCCATATTGTGAAAGTATTGTCATTACTGGATAGCAACGGCACCACCATAACCAAGGCACATCGTCCTTCACTCCGGTTACGGTTTAAAAGGTACTTTTTACTTTTGGGCACTAACGCAGCCGCACATCGCGCTATACCGTTGGCTTACTTATGGAACTAGCGTTAGATGTCAAAACTTATTTTTAAATGTACTTTGTACAATTTCAGCGTTACTGGCATGTGCAGCGATTTATTCTTTCCTCTTGCTTTACGTGTTTGATCCAACACGTGTTTTAGCCAAGACTATACTCATATTGGGTTTTGCCTATATTTTACAAAGACACTTTCTACAGTGCTCTCTCTGTATTGCTTTGTAATCTCCATATATATATTTATGGCTATGGCCACTCCTCAGCAAATCACTAAACCACCACCATTTTTAAGTCAGCCTGGCAAACCCTCAATTAAATGAGTTCAGTGGTTAAGACTGTTTGAGAACCATTTAATCGCAATAGATGTGAATGGGTATAGTCCTGCGCACAAGTTCGCCCTATTGTTTTATAGTTTGGGCCCGACAGCCCAACAGATTTTGAAAGTCTACCATCAGTACCCACACCACAATGGCAATCTAGAGATGACCAATAGAATGTTTATTTAGAAGCTATTGCAAGGCTCCGCAAACAGTTCTCTGATGAGCCTAGTATAATGCTCGAACATCACAATTATTTCAAGTGCAAACAGCAGTCAGAGGAAAATGTGGAGGAGTATGTTTCATCGCTTAGAGTGTTAGCGGCGACTTGCAAATTTGGTCCCAACCTTGATACATACATTTGAGACCCAGTTTGTGTTTAATTGTTCATCAAGAAAGGTCCAAGAAATACTTTTGAGTTGCAGAAATCCAACACTGGTAGAATTTATTGACCTGGACAAGAGCATTGAGAGGTCATTAATTTCTACTAAAATTCTCCATGCTGAATCGGCAGTCAAAATAGTGTTGTCTTCTACTGAAGAACCTATGGAATCATATGCATGGTTAACACTAAAGGAAACACAATAAAAAACACTAACAAGAAACCATTTAGCTCATGCTATAGATGCGGTTCCAAAGGTCACTTCAGCAATTTTGCTGGATGTCCCGCTGTTGGCAACCGGGGTTTATTGTGTAAAAAGTTGGGTCACTTCCAAATTGTGTGCAAGAGTGTAAAGAACCCGGTGAAAGTTGGAAGTGTTGACGTAGATGTAGTTTCATGTACAGATTCCCTTAACAATATCATTATTACATTAGACTGTACATCTCTAAGTGCGCCTGTCAAGGGACCAACGTGTGAAGCTATCATTGACAAGGTTCCGTTACAAGTTATGGCGGACTCTGGTTTGCCTATAACTATTCTGAGAGACACCACATTCCATGAGTATTGGGGCAATAATTGTGCTCTGTCACCTACAGATGTAAACCCAAAGCGTATTGTATGTTGGTGGTGTGCATGAGACAGTTGAAAATATATTGTCTGAGTTCAAACCACTGTTTTGCCAGAAAGTTGGAATGGTAAAAGGGTTTGAAAATCAAATCAAATTTGTACCAGAGGCACAACCAATAGCCCATAAAGTCCGCCCTGTGCCGTTAAGTGTAAGGGAAGAGCTAAAGAAGACACTAGAGGACTTGTGTTCACAAGGTATTATCCAAACCACGGATTCTTCGCAGTGGGTGGCCCCCATTGTAGGTACACGCAAAAAGTCTGGTGAAATCAGATTATGTGCCGACTTACGTGCCCTCAATAAGAACGTTGTGGTGGGTTGCCACCCATTACCCAAGATCCATGATTTACTGGCCAGCCTAGCTGAGGCAAAGTGGTTTTCTACAACTGACCTAATGTCAGATTACCATCAGATTGTCTTAACTGCTGAGTCACAAGATTTAATGACCTTTGTGACGCCTTACGGTGCCTACAAGTATCTTAGATTGCCATTTAGCCTGGCGTTTGCCGCCATCGTCTTTCAAACAATAATGGACAATTTATTTGGAGGCATCACTGGCATGCAGGTGTACCAAGACAACATTTTGGTTTTTGCAAAAGATTCGGAGGAACACAACAAGATTTTGAAAAAAGTGTTGTTAATCTTGTTACAAAGAGGTATGCCACCAATGAACTGAAATCTTTAGGCCACACTGTGTCGTGTGCTGGTATAAAACCCAAACTGTCCCTCATTAAGGCGATCAAAGATGCAAAAGCACCTATTGATAAGGATGCTTTGTGTTCATTTCTGGGCCTAGCTGAGTACTATGCACGCTTTGTGCCGGGTTACACCCAGGCCGTTGAACCCATGAGGGTAGTTCTCAGGAAGGGCCAAAGGTTTGCATGGTCAGATGAGTTGGAAAAGGCTTTTAAGAATGTCATAGTTGATTGTCACAGCACCAGCCTTAAGTGCCTTTTGTGAAAGTCATTCATCAATCATCACAGTGGATGCCAGCATTCGCAGTTTAGGGGCCGTGTTGAGCCAAAAGGTAGAAGGTAGTGAAAGAATGGTCACCTTTGCGTCCAGGACTCTAAGGCCATATGAATGTCAATATAGTACTAAAGAGCGGGAGGCTCTAGCATAAGTGTGGGCCATGCAGAAGTTCAGGACACATATCTGGGGTACCAAGTTTGAGTTAAATATGAGGCATAAATCATTAGTTCACATCTTCACAAATTGTAATCGTAGTAATATGTCTGCCAGACTTACCAGACTAGTCTCCAAATTGCAGGAGTACAACTTTGTTATCAGACACATTCAAGGCAGAAGGAACTTCCGCGCAGATTGTCTATCTCACATGTCACTAGATGATAAAGACAATTTCTTAACAGATGAGGTAGAGTGTGTGGCACTGGAAATGCTCTGTGTGACTATGAGTCAGTCATGAGTGAACAGGATTAGACAGATGCTTATGCAGAGGACCACATGTTGGGGAAAGTTATTGAATACATTGTGCAGAAAGCAGGTGTTTGGATGGTGATTTGAAGACTTTCTCTCAGGTTACCGAAGATTTGTCTGTGATCAATGGTATTATTCTTAGAGGTGATCGTTTTGTTCCACCCACAGAATTACGCAATGTCATCATATCCAAGG
The DNA here is from genome assembly GCA_963921515.1 of Calotriton arnoldi. Classification (NCBI taxonomy): domain Eukaryota; kingdom Metazoa; phylum Chordata; class Amphibia; order Caudata; family Salamandridae; genus Calotriton; species Calotriton arnoldi. Next base: position 1,718,981 of record CAWUFW010003094.1, read on the forward strand.
CGCATCTGGGTACTACCAAGATGTGTATGAAAATCAAACAGCAATACTGGTGGCCTGCTTTGGATAATCAGGTAAAGATCAGGATTGACAGGTGTCCAGAGTGTTTGCTGCCAGACAAACACTGAAAGAGCATACAGACACCGCTACACCCTACATTATCCCCCAAGGCCGCATGGGAAAAGGTAGGGTTAGATTTTTCAGGTCCGTATTCCACATTACAAGGGTTTATGAGATATACAGTGCTTTTTATTTATTACTTTTTGAAATGGATGTACCATTCATTTGTAGAATCACCAAATACTGAGACAGTCATCAAGTTTTTAGAACAAATTTTTGTCCTGGAAGGTTTTCCAAAAGTTGTGGTTGTGGATAATGGTACACACTTTGAATCCGACCATATGAAGAAATTTTTGTCCTGTAAGGATATTAAAAAATTTAAAGTAGCTCTGTACTCACCCACCTCTGATGGTTTAGTTGAGCATGGTAACAAGATCATTAAAGAAGGGGGGCAGACTGCTCTGGCATCAGGTTTAGATGTAGGCATATTCTTTACCCAGAAAGTTTGGAGCTACAGTACATCCCCACATTGCACCACAGGTGTGACTCCTTTTTCATTGTTAAGAGGCAGAGAAGTGCACACATAATTATTTCCGTTGTGGCTTAAAGAAAAAGTGCACAAGAACAAAACTGTGGGGCTGACCAGAGATGATATCGCTTCAAAGGTGTTGGAGCAATAGACTAACATGAAACATAATTTTGATGAAAAACACAATCAATCGAGAGTAGATCTAGAAGTAGGTGATTGGGTAATGATTAAAAATCCTATCAGGGCTGAGAAAGGTGAGTTTTAATTTTCTATGAGAGTACATGTGGACAAGGTCAGGAACAGTGCAGCGTTGATTGTGGGAAAAGGGTAGTGGAATAAAAGGCAGCTAGTGAAACTTACACAACAGCAGGTAAGCATCATGTTCAAAAGGAAAGTTTCTGTTATTGATGCTGATTGGGCACAGTGGTTACAACCTGTGAGCGGTCAGATAGAGTCAGATGATCAATAACCTGTCAATGAGAAGTCCTCTGCAGCAGTGGCAAGCGAATCTAATGGTGAGGTTGATTGTCTGAGATCTGTGGCGTCCCGTATTATAACTAAGGACCCCCAAAAGATTTAATGATTTTGTTAGATATTGATATCATTGGACACGTGGTGTGGTTACATCTTAGTTGTCACGAGAATCTAGTTTGTTTAAGACTATCATTTGTTTAGTATGATTAAGTATGTATGCACTTATGTATTTAGTCATGTGTATTTGCATTTATTTATGTATGTATGTATTTATTTATTGCTCGTTTCTAAAGGGGGGAAGGTGATGTGGTAATGTATTGTACATTGTAATGTATTAGGCATTGTTATGTATTGGGAATGTACGTGTTGTTATGGTTTAAATTAACACACACACGTGTAGCGAACGGACCAGTGGGGATTCCATGACAACAGGTCAGGTGCTGTCGAGATCCTGGCTGACAGGTTGTGCCGCATCGTGGGCGGTGTACCGAGGAATAACGGTCTTAAAACCAACCTGCTTTGGTGAACACTTTAGATTGCCACATGGAGGGAGAACGGAAGGTTTGATATCACAGGGTGAGCAGACCCTCTGTTTTTCTGTGGAACGTTTTAGTTTACCTGCCCTGCCAATGCTGGATGTTAATAAAGATGTACTGGACCCCATACAAGGGAACTACTTCATCAAGTCTTTAAGAACAGTTTTATGTGGTGAGGGTTTTTTAAAAAAAATATTAAAGACAGAGCTGTCATACATTTTGTGGATTTACACTAATGTCAATGAAATGAAGATTAAGAATAAGATGGGAAAAGCATTCACGGTAATGTGCGTTATGAAAGAGACCAATCAGGTGTTCCATTAAAATATAGACTTCTGCATCTCGACATCCTCTTACATTGACTCCACAATATGGACTGCCAATATCTCATCACTATAAGCAGGGCACAAGTCCTAAAAAAAGAAGTGGGGGGACTAACCTAATTAATCAGTATGCAAGTGACATCACGGCACGTGACATCGGGGCGCGTGACATCACAGCGCGTGACATCACAGCGCGTGACAACACAGGAAGGGGCATCAGAAGAAGTGGCATCAGATCTTAAGCCCTCACATATATGTTTAGCAGGTGTATCATGATTCATGAGTGCATTTGAACACATTTCGAGTATACTTGCAAACCCTCATGATTTAGGCAGAAGATTCACACTTTTGTAAGCTTCACATAAACCAATGTTGCCTTTTGTCAGCGTAAAGCTTTCTCTACCCATAGTGCTTTAAAAAGAAAAAATTGTGATATTTAAATTATTACAACACCTCCTCAGGGGTAGTATGCGCTATATAAATGCTATTTATTTTGTGCAAATCCTGGGAAAGATGGACACATCTGACGTTCTTACCGTGCATGCATATCTCCTAAACAGAGCCTGAACAAAGTGAAAAGATGCCTCTCTTAAGTATGTGTGAAGTGCTAACAGGTGTGAGCCTTTGTTTCCCACTCTGCGGCATTTGCTTCTATGTGTGAGGCTCCTGACTGCTGCCAGCCAGGAGACTCGAACAGAAGGAGGCCTGATGACCCCTCAGATTAGGCCATTGTTATGGGCCCAGCAGGAGTCAGAATAAGAAAGCCCCGTCTGCGCCTGCACGTTGTTGCTTGTCGCGATTGAAAGCAGATAACAACGTGTAGGCGCTGCTGAAAGTGTCCCGGTGTTTGGAAATTACACCGGGACGAATTCAGCATCTTTTTCACTGGGGCCATCTTCTTGGCAGGGTGGACGGCGTCCACCCTGTGAAATAAGTGGGTGGACGCCGTCCACCCGCGTGTACCCCCGACTCGTGCCCTGACTATAAGTAGAAGTAGAGCCAAGAATAGTAAATCTATACTTCCTTATATATGGTTACCTCGACGACATGCTGGTAGTCGATATTCTGCGGTCACTTCAAGGGCGGCCCAATATTAATAACCTTGAAATTGTACAACCGGAAAATGCATTTACTCCTGGCTATATAAAAAATAATCACACTTTACTATATAAAACCTGGGAATGGAACAATATCATTCTACACGGTCAGGGCCGGACTGGCTAACGGGCGTTTTGGCATGCTGCCGAGCTGGGGGCTGATGTCACTGCGGAGGAGGCTAATTTCGTTGATGGAGACCTGCGTGTGCTTCGGAATAAACAAAGCAAAACGAATTTCGTTCAGCACACGCAGGTCCCCATCAACGAAATCAGCCCCCAGCTCGGCAGCATGCCAAAACGCCCGGTAGCCAGTCCGGCCCTGTACACGGTGCATTTTGTTGTATTTTTGTAACAGGTTGCTCCCCAGGGCTTTAAGTGGGCCGGGTCTCACCGGTGCTGAGCACCGGCAGTTTTTTAAAGGGGACCTCGAAACGGGTCTCTATCGGGCTCTGTTTTGTGCCCTGGCACAGGCGGTCCGTTTTTTTCCGGACTGCAGTGACAGCAGGCACGTCAATGTGCCTGTGCTCACACTGCTAACTTCTCACTAGTGTGTGCGTGCTCACACTGTTCACTTCTCACTAGTGGAGAAGCTACGGCATGACGTCATGCCAGGTGAGCGATGTAGGGAAGGGGAATCCTTTAAAGAGAGTCATTTTTTCTCTGGATTTCCCTTCTCTTTTTGAAACTCAGGAGCAGCAACATTGTCGTGGTGTCACCAGGGCTTTAAGTGGAAGCTTTTTCAATATTATATACAAGCCATAGTTGCTGCTTATTTATCTTATGCATCTAACAACCATTGACAAAGCCAATAGTCCTGACTTGTAGGTATGATGTTACTTGTATCATATATCTGGATGCAATGACAGAAACAGCAAAATACAAGTCGGGCGGCACACTATGCTAAGTACAGATTTTTAGCTTAAGTGTTTTAAGCCACACCCTTAATTGCCTAGGCCACGCCCTTTTGAGGGACCCCCTAGTTTTTTCATCCCACTTAAAGCCCTGTTGCTCCCCCTCCTACATATTTGTGTAGATGAAAGTTAAAGCTACAGAGTTATTACATCTTTGAAATTTCTAAATCTACTTCTCTAAATCGGGCTCTGACAGCCGGGCTCTCTCCTGTGAAAGAAGAGTAAGCTCTCTGGTAACACTACTTCCTAAGACTCCGCCCTATTTTTCTTTTTCCCAATGTCCATGTAGTGTTGAGCCTCCTCCTGTGACCTTGGCACACAGCGGCTGCTACAGAAACCCATCGCCTCACACCAGACGGATCTCAAGCACCCGCCTCCCTGCTGCACATCTCAGCACCAGCTCGCCTTGTCTGCTTGGTCTTTGTCTCTCTATAAATAGCCCGGCACAGCCCCTGGGGTCTTAAAATCAGCAGAGCTGTCATACCAGATAAGACTGACAGAGTGAAGACATGCCGAACAACTCATAATGGCATTCTCCACATTGTGGTTCACTCACCCTGCCTCTCTGAGCACTCTATACGCCGAGGATCACAGGCGGAGGAAGTTCACTTCAAGAGACAAACAAGCATTGGCATAGCCAATAGGTCTCGCCTTTGGGGCCTTATAAGTGTTTAGCCAGAGCTATTGACTTTGCCAATGTCTTCAAGCTGTGCTGTAGAGAAGTGTGGCTGCTGTGCGGCATGCTGAAAAGTTATAATAAAAAAGTGTCAGAAGCATTTTTGTTACTTTATATATGACCAAGAAGGCATTATGTAAAACTGAACGACCATATTAAAAAAAGTATTTACAATAAAAAATGTCCTCAGTTTTCTTTTGTTCTTGCAATGCTGGCAACTTGTTTCTGCCTATTGCAATGGTTGTTTGTTAAAGCTTTTTTTTTGAGGGGGCATAAACAATCGGAGGGTGAAGGTTGGGAACTAGTACCTGTATTATAACACTAGCAGCGGCCAGACGCTAGGGGAGAATCAACAGATGCCAGATTCCGAGAGCAGGCTGAGGTGGTGCTGAGTGATGCTGAGGTGGTAGTGGTGGTGGTGGTGACTGTTGCGGAGACGATGCTGAGGTGATGCTGAATGATACTCAGGTGTTGCTGAGTGATACTGCTGTGGTGCTGAGTGATGCTGTGGTGGTGCTGAGTGATGCTGTGGTGGTGCTGAGTGATGCTGTGGTGGTGCTGAGTGATATTGTCTTGGCGCTGAGTGATGCTGTTGCGGCGCTGAGTGATGCTGTGGCGGCGCTGAGTGATGCTGTGGCGGCGCTGAGTGATGCTGTGGTGGCCCTGAGTGATGCTGTGGTGGTGGTGAGCGATGCTGTGGCGGTGCTGAGTGATGCAGTGGCGGTGCTGAGCGATGCTGTGGCGGTGCTGAGCGATGCTGTGGTGGCGCTGAGTGATGCTGTGGTGGCGCTGAGTGATGCTGTGGTGGCGCTGAGTGATGCTGTGGTGGCGCTGAGTGATGCTGTGGTGGCGCTGAGCGATGCTGTGGTGGTGCTGAGTGATGCTGTGGTGGTGCTGAGTCATCCTGTGGTGTTGCTGAGTCATCCTGTGGTGGTGCTGAGTCATCCTGTGGTGGTGCTGAGTGATGCAGTGTTGGCCCTGAGTGATGATGTGGTGTCGCTGAGTAAAGCTATGGTGGTGCTGAGTGATGCTGTGGTGGCGCGGAGTGATGCTGTGGTTGCACTGAGTGATGCTGTGATGGCGTTGAGTGATGCTGTGATGGCGTTGAGAGATGTTGTGTTGGTGCTGAGTGATGCTGTGCTGGCTCTGATTGATGCTGTGCTGGCTTTGATTGATGCTGTGGTTGCGCTGAGTGATGCTGTGGTGTTGCCGAGTAAGAGATAGAGTGAAGATATAATGCCCAATTAGAGAGGGTGGTGAGAGAGAAAGAGAGAGAAAGGGTGTACATAGAATAAAGAGTGGAGCGGGATAGAGAGAGAGAAAGAAGGGGAGAGAGAGTGAATGAAGGAGTTTGAAAGAGAAACAGCTAAAGGGGTGAGAGAGAATGAAAGGCTAAAAAAGATAGAGAGGGGAGAGTTAATTAAGTAGAGAGAGAATTAGAGAGGGGAGAGAGAGAGAAGGAGAGAGACAATAAGAGTGGGGGGTGTGGAGTTTAAATAGAGTGAAGAAGTGACGCGGAAAAAGTAACCTTAAATATAGCTTTGTGCTTTGCGCGAATAATTTTTTTTTTTTAAAACAGTGAGAGACAAAAATACTGGTAATTAGGCTGTGACTCCCAATATAAAACAAATAGCGATATAAGGTGAAATCAACCCACCGAAGCAATATTTCTAACTAGACAAAAAAAAGCTTGCATTTCAATGCTAATCGCTGTTGTTTTTCATGTGACTGTAGTCCAGGGCCCTCAGTTGGTAATGTGAGCTGCTGCTGCGATTGAAACATCAGAGTCCAGAGAGTTAATGAGCCATGACGAGGAAATGAGGAAGAGATAGAAAACCCAGATGGCAGCTGCGCGTGCACGCCATCGTGAACTCAAGCTGGTCGCCAGCCGAAAGCCAGTGTTTGCACTTCCAAAACCCGCTTACTAAAACTCTCGGCCAGACCAGCGCAAGCGCTGGTGCAGGCCGAGACCTAAAAATGAACAAGCAAAGGTATTTTCCAAGATGCAAAGCAGAATCTACTTCCATGAAATTCCGTCAGCTGAAACCGTGCGCTCAAAGAGTGTATTAAAAGTGTACTGAAAGAGCGTGCTTAAACAGTGTACGACAAGATTGTGCTAAGTTTTCAGCCTCTCCGCCATTCCCACAGCAGAATAAAGAAGATCCATCTAGAAATACATTTGATCGCTCCTGGCAGTAGGAATAACACCTGCCATACCAATGTGACCTCTAGGGTTGGAAAAAAAAGTGGCTGATGGGCCATTAAAAATGATATCTGTTGGTGCATAAGAACAGGACTTCGGTTCATAAATTCAAGTACCTGGCACGTGACTGGGTACACCACAACACACTCTCTTCATTCTGGTATGTAGTTGCTAGGCGTAAGTTCAAAGAGAGATATGGCAAGTGGTTAACTTTTGTATAGCGAAAAGGTTTTTTTTGTCAAGCTTTAGTAGCACACAGAATAAAGGTACTATGTGGGAGTCATCAGTGCAAGATTCTCACGCGCACACACACATCCATGTTCTACGTGGGCAATCATTTTGTGAGCACCCCCTCCATTAAAAGAGCCACAACATCAGCAATAAAAATATCTGCTGTATACACGTAACAGGCATCACATAGGCATTTGAAGTAGGATCTCCACTCCTTTCAAAAACGTTACATCAAGGGTATTAGCAGTGCAGCTTTCCCTTCCTCAAAGAACAAGTACAATATGGGCATCAGGAATTGAAGCATCCCTTTATTGACGAACATGCATCAGCAATGCAAGTTTCCCTTGTGAATAAAACAGGTGCAGCTTGGGAGTAGGTAGTACAACATTCTTGCCTCACACAGGTGCAGTGCGTTTTATCAACAGGCCGAGCTTCCATCACTCACAGATCATTTTTCACATGTAACTCAACTGTCCATGCTTCCCTTGTTAACAGAACTGCTATGGCAAGGACGGAAATAAGTTACTTACCTGTAACCAGGGCCGGACTGGCTACCGGGCGTTCTGGCATGCTGCCGAGCTGGGGGCTGATGTCACTGCGGTGGGGGCTAATTTAGTTGATGGAGACCTGCGTGTGCTTCGACATAAACAAAGCAAAACGAATTTCGTTCAGCACACGCAGGTCCCCATCAACGAAATCAGCCCCCAGCTCGGCAGCATGCCAAAACGCCCGGTAGCCAGTCCGGCCCTGCCTGTAACTGCAGTTCTCCAGTATTGGAATCTTTCATAGATTCACATGATTGAATCTTTCCCCGTCATCGAGATGGGAGTCCCCGGTACAATAAAATACCAATATAATGTTAACAGAAACTAGAATAAAGGCCCTAAGCCCCTTTATTTTTGTAACATATCCCAGTCGTTTGTTAAAAGAGACCAAATATCGGTTTCAATCAGTCAGAATGCCCTACCCTCCAGAGAGAAGCTCCAGCCCTTCAGATTTTAAAAGCACAAGTGGAGGAGATACACCTCTGAAAAACAAGAAAGGTGAGCTTTTCAGGGGAGGAGGGCGGGTCGCATGTGAATCTATGAAAGATTCCAACACTGGAGAACTACAGTTACAGGTAAGTCATTTATTTTCTTACTCTAGTATTGGAACTTTCATAGATTCACATGCTTGTATCAGATTACATAGCAGTTGAAAGCACATTGTTTTGATAACTCTTTCATTGCATGTGTTTGTTCTTTGATTATTACTATTATATTATTGATTATAACATCCTTTTTTTGGAAAATATTCTGAAAAAATCTGTTTAAATGTAATAAGGACATAAAATAGGAGAAAAGGAATACTGCATTGAGGAACCAATGTGCATACTTTAGTTAGAAAGGAAGGAGGGATGAAGGAAAAAGCTCACCATCAATGAAAAAGATTCTGCAGCACCACCTGGCATACTGCTGTGTCATTGCGGACCGTGGATTTCAAGCCATAATGCCTGGTGAAGGTGTGTGCACTCTTCCAGGTAGCTGCTCGGCAGATGTCCTGGATCGGTACTCCAGCAAACAGAGTGGTTGATGCTGATATGGCTCTGGTAGAATAAGCGCGCATTGGAGCCTGCAATGACTTTCCTGCTGCTTGATGGCAATATCGAATGGCACTGGAAATCTAACGAACGATGCTCTGCTTGGAAAGAGGATAACCCTTTCTTGGAACATTATAGGCCACAAAGAGTTGAGTAGATTTATTAAAAACTCTTGGTTTCCTGAAGATAGAATTTCAAGCATCTTTTTACATCCAGCGAATGAAGAGCTCTCTGCTGGCATTGCAGGTTGTGGAAAAAAGGTTTTGAGGATGAGAGGTTCATTTAAATGAAAGTCCGAAGGAACCTTAGGAATGAACTTTTGGTTGGTTCACAGAACCAGTCTGTCATCCCTAAACTGTAGAAGTTGTTCTTGGATGGTTAGTGCCTGAATCTCGCTAACCCTTCTGGCTGATGTCAATGCCAGAAGAAGGGCAACTTTCCATGAGATGAATTTGTGATCAGCTTTGTGAATAGGCTCGAATGAGTGCCTCATGAGCTGTGAAAGGACTATGTTGAGCTGCAAGAGCGATGGAGGGGATCTGAGTGGTGGAAAAACTCCAAACAGCCCTTTTAAGAATTCCTTAATAATTCTAGCCGACCATAAAGAAGGCAATGACGAAGAACTCGAAAGCGAGATATCGCTGCTATATGGACTTTGATAGGGGCGTGAGCCAATCTGGATTTTGCAAACAGAAGGAAGTAAGGGAGACCAAATTTCATGAGGTGAGGAGGGGAAAGGATGTGCCTTTGACTCCTGACACCAGATGCAGAACTGCTTCCACTTCAGTCTATAGGTTTTGTTAGTGCTCATTGATTGGGCGTTGGAGAGAATATCTCTGCATTCGGATGGAAGGTTTAGATGGGCAAACTCAAGGTGCTCAGGAGCCAGGCTGCTAAATGAAGTGATTTGGGATCCAGATGCAGCACTTGGCCCTGGGACATCGTAAAGAGGGATGGAATAGGATCCAAGAGAATGTGATGCCGCTCCAAAAGCAGGAGGAGTTAAGTGTACCAATGCAGGCGTGTCCATGATGAGGCTATGAGGATGGTCCTGCAGGGTTCTGCTTTCATCTTCGTCAGCAGCCTTGGTAGGAGGGGAATTTGAGGAAAGGTGCAAGCAAAGATGCCTGATCATGCCATCAAAAACACATTCCCCCAAGATCCTGGATGGTGATGCCAACTTGCGAAGAACCGGTATCTTTTGTTCTCTAGTGTTGCAAAAATATCGAGACTTGGCTTGCCCCACTGGAGAAAGATTTTGTTGAGATTTGTTCAAACCAGTTCCCATTCGTGGTATAACGACTTCAGCGTGCTGAGAGTGTCTGCTGTTGTGTTTTGGTTGCCATGAAGGTGTTCTGCTCTTAAGGTTATCCTGTTGTGAATTGCTCACTCCCAGATGCACTACTCTTCTTGAGAGAGAAGGCGAGATCTGGTACCTACCTGCTTGTTGATGTAGTGCATCATGGTTGTGTGCTGAGTTCTTTACCTTTGGTAGGAATGCCAGTAAGGTTAGACGTACTGCTTTGAGCTCTAATAAGTTGATGTGGAGGTGCCGATGTTGTTGCCATTGGCCACTGACTTGCAGATCCTGTAGAAAAGCTCCTCATCCATCCAGGGAGGCGTTGGTGGTAATTACGAGAGGAGAGGGAGTGGTGAGGAAAGAGAGACCGGTCGAAATATTCCTGAAATGGGTCCACCAGGACATGGCTTGGACCATTGCTGCCGTAATTGATATTAGATCAACAGCTCCCTCCACTTGCAGCCATTGCCTGTCTAATTCCTCTTGAAGATGACGCATTCTGAGACGGCAGAAAGGAATAAGAGGGATGCAGGATGACATCATCCCTATGAGAGACTTGTAACAGCAAACTGAAAGAGACTGTCTTTTTTTTGGATTAGTTGAGTCAGAGACATCAGCTTTAACTGTCTCTCAAGAGAGGGGGAAGCTTTGTTGAGATTTGTGCCCAACGTTGTCCCTAAAAAGGTGATGGTTTTGCAAGGCTGCAAGACCAACATTTCTTTGTTTAAGGTAAGGCCCAATCTGGAGAATAGCTTTGTGAAAGCTGTTGTGGACATCTGAGCTGCGGCGATGGATGGCGCTTTGATCAGCCAGTCGTCTAAACAGGGAAACACCTGATGTTGTTTTCTTAGAAAAGCTGCTACCATAGCCTAGCATTTCGTGAATATCCTCAGTGCAGACTTTAGGCCAAACGGTACGACTTGATAATGGCTCCTGGCCAAAGCGAACAGCAGATACTTCCTGTGAGAGGGATGAATGGGAATATGGAAGTATGCATCTTGTAGGTCGAGCGTGGACATGAAATCCTCTGGATTTAGAAGCAACAGAATGTCCTGCAATGTGACCATGTGGAAGGACTGTTTCTTTAGGTAGGTGTTGAGAGCCCTCAAGTCTAGAATAGGTCACCATTGTCTGAACTTTTGGCGGACCAAAAAGAAACTGGAGTAGAACCCCTTTCCTCTCTGTGACGCATGAACCGGTTCTATTGCTCCTTTCTCTAGCATTATAAGGATTTTTTTTTTTTAAATATATTTATTGGCATTTTCTTAATTGCATTACAAAAACAATATTCAGCATTAGAGCTCATGAGCTTTTTCATTGTTGCATCAACAGTATGTTCAATAAACAGTGGAACACGAGGAAATGGCAGGGCTATGGTCCTCAATATCCTTGTGGGCACCTTCCCTTCCCCCACCCGTCACCCCACCGTGGGAGATTATTGTGAATCAGTAAGCGTGATTCCGTAGTGTGTGAGCCACGGCTTCCATATTTTCCAGAACTTTCTAGGACAGCCCCTTGCTTTATAAGTCGTTTTCTCCCCCAACATATACATGTCCATACTTTTTCTCCATTCGGCCAGAGATGGACTCGACACAGCCCCCCATGTCTTGGCCAGGTCGCGCTTTGCCACCACTAATCCTAGCTGAAGTAGGGTTAACTTTGTTCTGGGGAGGTCAATTTCGGTGGATATTCCTAACAGAACAAACAGGGGACTCAATGGAATTGTCTCCTCCAATATAGCTCCCAACTTCTCCAACAGGGTTGCCCAGTACATTTGAATCCGTGAACATTCCCAAACCGTGTGGAAAAATGTACCCTCTGTTGTGTTACATCGCAAACAGTTGGGTGCTTCCGCCCTCCCAATGCGGTGCAGTCGAGCTCTATCATAGTATGCTCTATGTAGGTATTTGAATTGAATCAATCTAAGTCGTGACTTGATGGCCACCTCCCGGGGATGCATCAACGCCATTTCCCAGTCCAGGTCCTCCATCTCTCCCAAATCTAGCTCCCATTTTGCCCTCAACTTCTGCAAGGAGTCTGGCTTATTATTGATTATTGTTCTATACGTCCAGGAGACTGCCTTTTCCCCGATCTCCCCCATCAGGAGTCGTCCCTCCAAGGGTGCGTATTCAGGGATGTCGCTGGTGTCTATGTGTTGTGCTCGCCACGCGTGCACCAGCTGTAAGTACTTAAAGCATTGGGTTTGGTTCCTGTCATACTCAGTCTGGAGATGCGCGAAAGATACCAGCTCCTTATGATACAGTATGTCCTTAAGTTGTGAAATGCCCAGCAGATCCCATTTCCGGAAGCCTCGCAGTTTCGCGATTTCTTTAAGCCGATTTCCCACCCAGAGCGGGGTTTCCCTGGTCACTCGGCCATCCCATTTCATCTGCCTTTCTGCCTTCTTCCATGCCGCTATCACGATCCGTGTGGCTGTTAGGAGCTGCGCAGAGCCCCTCCCCTGTAGATGTAGTGCGTGTTTGGGCGCCTGGCGAATTGTGTACGTTCAAGTGCGTATGTGGGGTGGTCCCTCTCCACATGTTCCTATTCATTCACAACGATTAAATGGGTCGCCCAATAATATGCCCGAAGGTCAGGTAGGGAAATGCCACCATTATATTGGTTGCGTTGCAGTGTCGCCAGCGCTATCCTCGGCGGTCTCCCGTCCCAAAGAAATGTCCACAATGTATCGTCAATTTTAGTGAACACCTCGTCTGGTATTAGCTGATAAGTGTTTTGCAGAATGTATAAGAATTTCGGGAGCACTATCATTTTGTATAATGCTGCTCTGCCGAGCAACGTCAGCGGCAAGGACTTCCATCTCTCCACATCTGCGCAAAACTCCCTGAGCACCCTATACAGATTGCGATCCAGTGCCACTTCTTTGTTTGTTGTGACATAAATCCCTAAATACTTTATTCCCTCTGGGGCTAACTGAAGTCGGCTTGGGCAGGCACCATACCCACTGCTCGTGTCTATCGGATAGAAACATGATTTTTCCCAGTTTATTTTATAACCCGCATGTGCGCCGTAGGTTTCACAACTATCCATAATATTAGGGAGCGTTGTTTCCGGGTTTGTGACATACATTAATATGTCATCGCATATAGAGAGATCCGCTCGTCCAATTCCCCGTTCTCTCCACCTCGGAATCCCGTTATGTCCAAGTGTGCTCGGATTACACAAGCAAGTGGCTCCAGCACCAGAGCAAAGAGTAGAGGGGACAAGGGGCATCCCTGTCTTGTGCCCCTACCTATTGAGAATTCCCGTGACACCACCCTGTTAACTCTGGTTCTGGCCAGGGGTCTCTCATAGAGTAGGGCTATCCATCGCTTGAATATCGGGCCAAACCCAAACTCCTCCAAAGCGGACATAAGAAAGGGCCAATGGACGATGTCGAATGCCTTTTCGGCATCAAGGGACAGGATGAGATGTGGGTCCTCCCCTGTGATCGCCATCTCTAACCAATTGTGTAATCTCCGAAGGTTGAGCCTCGTCGACCTCTTTGGCATAAAGCCGGACTGGTCTCGATGGATAAGACCAGTGATTACCACGGTAAGCCTATTGGCCAATATTCTGGCCAATATTTTGGTCTCCATGTTGATAAGGGAGATAGGTCGGTAGGAGCTACACTTTTGTGGCGGTCTGTCTTTCTTGGGAATTACCACAATCGTGGCCGTCCGCAGATCTCTGGGAAGACTGCCCACCTCGTGCGCCTCCAAGTATAGTTGGAGAAGGTGAGGGCTAAATAGCGTCACGTTGTGCTTAAAAAATTCAGGAGAGAGCCCATTAGGACCCGAGACCTTCCCAGTTTTCAACTGACCAATGGCCGCTATAATTTCTTCCTTCGTAATCTTGTCGTCTATTGTCTGTGACTCGCTAGTTGTCAACTTAGGAAACTGTATTGTCTGAAGATAGGCCTGGATCTGTGGTGGCTCTGCCAGCGCATGTTGTGTGTAAAAGGTCTCGTAATAGTCTGCGAAGGCATTAGCTATTGCGACAGGAGTTACGTGGGTCTGACCGTCCTCTGTCTGTATCTGGGCCACCCACCTACTGTCGAGCTCTTTTTTACTAAGCCATGCAAGCAATCTACCTGTCTTGTCACCTGTGTCGTACAGACGTCGGTGCATGGCTTGTATCGCGTGTTGCACATCTTTTTGGGCCAGCGCAAAATACTCCCGTCGAAGAAGCTGCAAGCTGCGCAGCAAGGAGGGATCTGTGCTCGTAAGGGCTTGTGTTTCTATCTGCAATAATCGGGATTCAAGCCCAGTGATCTCCTCATCTTCTTTCCGTTTTTTATGGGCTATAATATTCTGGGCCCTGTCACGCAGTACGGGTTTGTATGCCTCCCATAAAGTGATAGCAGACTCCACTGACCCCACATTCTCACTAAAATATAGTTCCGTGTCCACCCTGGTTTCCTTAGCAACCTGTGGGTCCCTTAAGTCCCACGGGTTGAGCTCCATTCCCTGGCCTGTCGTTGTGTGCGGGCACCCGCTGTGAGCCACAAGGGCGAGTGATCCGAAAGGCCTCTCGCCAGGTATTCTACCTTCTGTACCTCCCCTAGTTCACCCACTGGAGCCAATATATAATCTATCCGGGAAAAGGCTTTATGAGCGCCTGAATAAAAGGAGTAGGCTCTAGTCTCGGAATGTTGCCTACGCAATACGTCCGTGAGTTTCAGTGTGTCTGCAAACCGTTTGAGCGGCGTCTCTTTGGGGCCTCCCGTTGGGACAGTCATACGGTCCAGCGTGGGGTCCATTACGTCATTGAAGTCTCCCCCAATAATGTGTGGGTCAGAGCCCGCTTCCAGCAGGACCGCTGCGAGCTTCTCCAGCGTTTGTCTTTGTAACCTGAGGGGCGCATATACACTAATAAAAGTAATGTTTCGTCTGTCCCACATACCCTTGACCGCGATATATGTACCATTGGGACCTATCCATGTGCGTTCTGGTCTGAAAGGTGGGTTTTTCCTAATTAGGATTGCCACAGCCCTCGCCCCGGTGGAGAACCCGGCGTGGGCTAGAGTCTTGTATGCTCCTCGGCCCAAAAATCCGCAATGTGTGCCCTTTAAGTGTGTCTCCTGCAGAAGGATAACATCTGGTTTAAGGCGTTTGAAATATGCGGCCACCAGTCCTCTCTTAACCTTATTCCCCATCCCGTTCACATTCCAGGAGAGGACCAAGTACGTCCCTTGATTAGGTGTCGCCATCCCGGTGATGTAATGTGCCCGTCCCGCTATCGAGATCGCCTTCCCCGCCCCACTGCTGCTGTTTCTGTAGTCTCATAATGCCTGTTTTCTTACTATCTTGCCACTTAACTGTGTAAGAACCCCAACCCCAACCCCATCCCCACCACCCCGCCCCCCCACACCCCGCCAGTATCCAACCGACCGCCCCTTGGATCAACAGGACCAACTGTGTTGTAATCAGATTGGAGAGGTCTGTCGCCCACCCCCCCAAACCTGCCTCCTCAAGCTGCCCCCCGCCCCTCCAGCTCCCCCCTCCACGGATCTACTGGCCTCAACTAGGCTATCCGAGGGTTGGGCCTTCGGGCTGCTGATGTCAAAGATCAGCTAGTAGGCAGGAAACCCCCACTCAAAATTAAAACAATTCAAACAGGCCCAACCTGAAATAAAAAAAGGGGTGTGTGAGAACAAGAGGGTAAGGGAGGGGGTAAGGGGGGGACGGGAGAGGGAAATACAAGGGAGATGAACGCAGGAAATCAAATACAACAGGGGAAACAGAACACGTGGGGTGGCGGGTGAAGTCCTCTGTCGGTCCGCTGTCCCTGCGACTCATCATTCTTCTTTATCTGCTTGCTGGGTCCGAGTGTCCGTGTCATTCTCGGTGCCTGTCTCTCCCAAATTTTCCAGGAGATTAATGTTTTGCAACAAGGGGTGATCTTCCTCCGATTCCGTTGTAATGTCTTGATCGGTGCAGTCCGCCGAGCGCTGTGTAGCAAGTTCCTCCGCCCGCTCTATGCTTCTAGGTCTTCCCGTGCGATGTATGTTTTCAGAGTCCGAGGCTCGTGGTGTGGACCCTGTCACTCTCCTGCTCCGATATGGAGTTGGTCTAAGTGTTGTGTTCGGGGCAGTCTCAGTGTTCCTCCATTTAAGGCGTTGCGATCTGGGTCTATTACTACGTGCTGATGGGGCTTTCCCAGAGCGTGGTGCCGTGCCCCCGGCTGCTCTCAGTATAGGGCGCTCCTCCAGCCAGTGCCAGGCCTCTTCTGGAGTATTAAAAAACAGTGTCTTGGCTTGATAGATCACCTTAAGTTTGGCAGGAAAGAGGAGCATGTACGTGATTTGCAACTGTCGCAATTTATCTTTCACAGAATCAAATGTTTTGCGTTGCTTCTGTACCTCTCTGGAGTAGTCCGGAAACACCATGATCTTCGTATTGTCCATCCGGATTTCTCCCTTTTGCCGGACTTCCCTGAGGATGAGGTCTCTGTCTTGGTAGTTAAGGAACCTCGCGATCAGCGGGCGTGGCGGGGCTCCCGGTTGAGGTCGGGCTCCCGGTATTCTGTGTGCTCTCTCTATAACGAAGCATGGCGAGAAGTGGGCATCGGGGAAAGATTCTAGCAGCCACTTGCGTAGGTAGGCACCCGCGTCCGTTCCTTCAATGGCCTCCGGAAATCCAAGAAAGCGAAGATTGTTTCTTCGGGCTCGATTTTCCGCATCATCGACTCTCCAGAGCACATCTTTCATGGCTGCCATTAGGGCCGTAACTTCACCTCAAAGCGTATGAGTGGTGTCCTCAACTTCCGATATACGATGCTCTGCTTGCGTAACTTTCTCAGAGACATTCCGCAGGTCCTGGCGGAGCAGGTTAACATCAATTTTGATTTCATCAATTTTACCCTCCAACACCTCCCTGGAGGACTGGATCGCTTAAAGGATGACATTATTATCGGGTGCATCCGCCGGGGCGAAGGCGGGGGGGTCCGCGACAGGCAATGGTTTGGCAAATTTGTCCATCTTCCCCTGTCTCTGTGTTTTGGGGTTCTTGTCCCGCGCCATCAGTGGCCGCCTCCCGTATGGGCAGCAAGAAGACGGTATCAGGAGAACCGCGGGGCCACCGGCCTCCGCAGGACCTTCCCCCTTTGCAGCTCTCTTCCCGTGTGGCCAGTTCAGTGACGGTGTTCCGCGGGAGCTTTCCTCCCCAAGGTTGGGCACGGGCCCCGCCCAGATCCTCGGTGAAGGGGAAGTCCAACCACCACGAGACTGTCGTGTTGCCGATGCACCACTTTGATGAATGTCGACCCCACACTCTGGTCGCCTTCAGTAGGGCAAAGTCTTTATGGCTGTCTGCCGGGCACTTAAAGCTCCCCCCCCAGTCTCACAGGGTGTTGCGCGTCCGGCCCAGGTATTGTGTCGTCAGCGTGTCCCCAACAGTGCCAGGCTCCTCAATGTTCTGCCCCTATGGTCAGGCGGGGTCTTCCTGCCGTGCCTTTGTCAAATTGGACCGCCTCAGGAGCTCCCTCACACCACTTTACAAAACCTTCAGCTCCACACTACACAAGTCCCCAGGTACGATTAGCGGTCCACAGCCCCGACCACGGATCATGTATGCCAGCGGCCCGGTAGGTAGCGCAGGGGGGGGGGCGCTCCAGCGCCGACCCAGCAGGCCTCAGTCACTTCTGTGTCGTGCTCCCCAGCCCCACACCGGCTCACCCGAGCGTCCACGCCGCCTCCATAGACCCAAAGCGATCGCCGAATCGTCCCGGTTCGGACGGGCTGCTCGGTGTCTCTTGCATTTCTTCAATCAGCCTCCGAGCCCAGCACAGGCCCGGGCCCCTCCTCACGGCTGCACCCGACACGGTGCAGCCGTTCTCGTTTCCTTTTCCCCGTTGGGCCAATCTACTGCCTCGTGGGCCGTCCTGCAATGCAGGGGGCCCCTCGGTATCTCCGGGTCCCCGCCGTCAGGTCTCTTGCTGGAACCAAAGGCTCCCCCGGGTTTACAGCCTCCGCAGCCGGGCCCTTGGGCAGACAGGAGCACACCGGTCACGGCTCCGCCAGTCCTTTCGCTGCTCCCTCTCTCCGGCGGGCAGAAGCACAACAGGTAGAGTCCTGATTCCCGTCCGCTGAGGCACTTACTGCTCTCGATCGTTCACGCCGCCTCTGTAGACCCAGAGCGGGCTGCTCGGTGTCTCCTGCTCTTCTGTAATCAGCCTCGGAGCTCAGCACAGGCTCGGGCCCCTCCTCATGGCCGCACCCGACACGGTGCAGCCGGGTTCATTTCATTTTCCCCCGCGGGCCACTCTACCCCCTCGTGCGCAGTCCAGCAATGCGGGGGCCCCTCGGTATCTCCGGGTCCCACCGACAGTTCTCTTGTGGGAACCAGGGGCTCCCCCCGGATACAGCCTCCGCAACCGGGCCCTCGGGCACACCGGAGCACACCGGTCACGGCTCCGCCAGTCCTCTCGCTGTTCCCTCACTCCGGCGGGCAGAAACACAACTGCTGGTGCCGACGTCGCACTGCATGCACTCTCGACTCAAGGGCAGGTCGCAGTCCCCCGGCGACGCCTCCGTCACTGCTCGGAGTTCAGACCGCCGCCATTTTGTCCGCGGCCGGGTCTCCGCTTCTCGCTGTGTTTCTGGCCGTTACGGGCCGTTATTCGGCAAAACAAGCCGATCTGGGTGTAGAGAATGTCTTCCGGCACTCAGCCCTTGGTTTTGGGGTACAGGATCAAACAGGTGAGCGGAGGATTAAAGCAGGATCAGTTATCGGCCATCGGAGCTCCGGTCGGATGCGTCTAGTCCGCCATGCTGCTGGCCACGCCCCCCCAGCATTATAAGGATTTTTAAACGCAGGAGATGCAGATGTTTCACCTCTGTTGGCCGAGGTGGAGTATGGGGTGGAACCTAAGAAACTCTAGAGTATGGCCAAAAAGAATAAGGTTGAGGACCCATTGGTCCGTAGCTATTTCCTGCCAGTGTTGAAGGTGTGCTGAAATTCCCCCCCCCCCATGTTGACTTGTGAAGGAGGAGGAGATATAGCCGGAGCCGGAAGGTTGTCATTGACGATGAGAGGAATCCTTCCCCTGTCATCCTGCTCTACCTCTTGGGGTAGATCTGCTGGTGGTGGTTGACGATCAGCGTATTGAGGACGGTAGGGCTGAGGGGAGGAGGTGTAAGAGGGATACCGGTATTGCTGGTATCCTTCTCTGTATGATGGAAGACCCCTTCCTCGAGCTCCCCTAAAGTGCATCTTGTGATACTCAAGCATCCCCAACGACTTGCAGTGTCGGTGTCTGTCTTGATAACCTGAAGGGCCTCATCAACATGTTTTCCAAACAGGGCCTCTCCATCAAAAGGGAGGTCAAGGATCTTTTTCTGGACCTCTGGTCAGAAAGACGTAGCCCTGAGCTAGCCCTGTCGGTGGAAGACAGCTGCACCTGCCAGTGATCTAAAAGCTGTGGTGGCAATGCCCATGGCACAATCAAAAACCTCTGAGGATGCCCATTCCCGTTCCTGAAGCATCTTTTTAGCCTCTGTTTTACTGTCTTCCGGAAGTTGATCTAAGTACAGCGCTAGGTCGCACCACATCTGAAGATCATATCGCCCAAAACTGCAAGAGTATTGGCCACCCTGACCATAAGTGCTGACATCGAAGAGAATCTCTTCCCTGCATTGTTGAGGCGTCTGCCTTCTTTATCTGGAGTCGCTGTTATTGGAGCCAATGGGTTCTTTGACTTCCTCTGCGCAGCCTGCAAATGACAGAATCAAGCTTTGAGTATCCTACAAGACAAGCAGGAGCATCGTCCAGGGCATATATTTCTTCTTTAGTCAAGGAGAGACTGCAGTTACTGTTGCTGGAGCCCTCATGACTTTGAGGCCTTCCTCCCAGATATAGCTGTCAATGGGCACAGCTTTGACAGATTTCCTAAAACGGTCCTTAAAGTCATATAGAAAACATTATGTTTGATAAGAGGACATCAGTAAGTCAAAACTTTTGGCAGCTCTCTCAAGCAAGTTATGGAATCCATCAATATCCTCTTGTGGAGGATGAATTAGAATTGGTGATGGAGAGGATGGTGTGGGTATGAGATAGTCATCCCATTCCTCGTGCAGGTCTCTAAGTTCTCCCTCTTAATGGTCATCGTCATTGATCAAGGGATCTTGTTGGAGATCAGGCTGAGGTGAATGGTGAGTAGCAGTAGCCAATAAAGTTGGATTCCATTGTGGAGTGGATAGAGGAATAGAGAGTGGTGGATGTGGTGGATGTGGTAATGTAGGTTTCTCAGTGGGAGCAGACTCTGTGGGAAACCTTCTCTTATAGTCTGATAACATGAATTGTAAATCAGAGATCAACAAAGATAGCATACCGACCATCTCCTCCTGGTACGGTTGGTGATACTGCTCTTGAGGAACATAATAATGCTGATCTTTATAGTCCTCTTCATAGTCATCTTCCTAACATTTCACCTGCAATTCCGACGGACTGTGCACATACCCAAATGGACCATGAGTCCTGTTCTTCCAGTAGGTGTGAAGGAACCAATGGTGCCATCTTACTGGTAGAGGTGAAGTCTGGTCGTTGTCCTCATTGATTACGTTGGTGGAAGCGTAGCCGCTGTGTAGGTGGAGTCTTCGACGACGGTGGTGTCGCCGGCGGTGGCGTAGACGGTTGGATGAAACTCGTTGATGAAGCGCTTTGGAGATCAGCGCCGAGGGTGGTCGATGGCAACAGGCGTTGACGATGAGGATTTTTCAGCAACGATGATGTCGATGATGAAGATTTCGTCAACTGTAAGTTTTTTGTCATTTTTTCCACTGGGGGTACAGAACAAGGCTTTTTAAAAGCATGCCTCACCTGGGGGGGTGATGAAGGAGGCTCAGATCTGGATTTGTTTGGCTTGCAATCCCCAGAATAACGCTCTTTAATCTTCTTTTCTTCTTTGTGAGGAGATTTTGAGGAGCTGCGCCTGTAAGTCCCATGAGTGGTCTTTTTGGATGCTTTTTTAGGATGCTCATATGAGGAGTGAGTGTGAGGCGATCACTCCCTTTTATGTGATCTTCTAGAAGAAGAAGACGCTTCATCACTGTCCTCCCTAGAAAGTGGGTCCTTCCTTGATTTTAGCTTTTGAAGCCAAATTATTAGGCGCCCCTCACGGTCTCGTAATGTCTTGGTGGAAAAAGTGCGACATACCTTGCATTCTTTGGCCTTGTGATTGGGGTAAAGGCAATAGATGCAGTCCTTGAGAGGGTCATCAGTATGAAGCCTTTTCTTGGAGCAGGTAGCACAAGCTCTGAAGAGACTTTTCTTTTCCTCATTTGACATGGTAAAGTCAGGAGAAAAGTACTGAAGATTGAAGATAAAAGGACTATAAGTCCAAACCTCCTCTATGAAGGACAAAAAACGGTTGATAAAGACCTTGGAGCAGCTGTAGAATGAAGGAACTGAGCAGAGCTCAGTGGAGACCCCCTAGCACAAAGTGCAGTAGATAATCTGAATGGCTGGAGCTTCTCTCAGGAGTGTTCTAGAGGGTAGGGCATTCTGATTGGTTGAAAGCTGAATTTGGTCTCTTCGAACAAACGACTGGGACATGTCACAAAACTAAAGGGGCCTAGGGCCTTTATTCTTGTTTCTGTCAACATTATATTGCTAGTTTTATGTACCGGGGTCTCCCATCTCGACGACGCGAAATGATTCAAGCATGTGAATGTATGAAAGTTAGAATACTGGAGTGAATAAGCATTACAAGCTTCTCTCCCTCCCAGAACATGTAAAGTACAACATCAGCAGCAGTGCAAATTTCCATCCCTCGCAGAACAGATTTTTTCCCGACTTCACAGAAGAGGTGATGAACAACAGCAGCAGGGCAACTTGTGCTTCACAGATTAGGTACACCATGAACATCAGCATTACATGTTTCATTGGCATCATCAATAAATGTTGCCCTTCACAGAACAGGTACAGACTGTATCAGCAATGCAAGTTTCCACTGCACACACAGAAATGATACAATGTGAGTATCAGCAGTGCAAGCTTACCTCCTGCACAGAAAAGACCGCATGGGTAACAGAAGTGTAAGCCTGGGCATCAGTAGCAAAAGTCCCACCCTCAAAGAACAAGTAGCACGTGGACATCAGCACTGCACATTTCCCCATCACAGAAGTATACAGTGCCCTCAGTGGTGTAAGCTTCCCTCCTTCACAAAATGGGTACAACATTCAGTTCAGTAGTTCTAACTTCACTCGCTCACAACACAGGTACAACATGGGCATCAGTAATGCAGGTTACCTTCCGTCCTAGAACAGACAATATCAGTATGTATAAGACAATATCAGTAGTGCATGCTTCCCCTCCTCACAGAACTGGTAAGGCACAGACTCAGCTGTGCAAACTTCCATTACACAAAGCACAGCTATATGGCTGGTGGTAGCACTGTACATTCCTCTCATACGTAGACATGGTACAAATACATGAACCTGCACACATATGCCCGATTCAACACAGGAAGAAACAGCGCATGCTTTCACACTTACACAACTTCAGCATTTAAAACATTGCACAGTGGCTGGACTGCCATTGCAAGATGGCAAAAGTCACTTGCATAATGAGATCAATAAACACTATAATGAATGGATGCTTCACAGCCCATGCACTGCAATAAAAGCAGTTCTCTGCAGTTTAAGGATATGTGATGGGTCTAGTAAGTTCCTGTTGAAAAGTCAATTTCTTGAAAGACACTCTCCCAAAGTGTGTACCTAGTGGCAGTAAGTGCCACTGTGCCAAAACCTAGAAATCGGTTTAGCAAAGGTTGCGGGAAACATGAAAATATGTGAGGAAATACAATGCTACAGTTTCTGTCATTGGTTCCAATAGCAGGAATAGAGCCTAGAAAAAAAATTACTCTGAAGGCCCGTCCGGGGATTGAGTCTTCACATGAGATTGAGAGTGTCTAGGTCCAGCAGAAAGTACTGCTCATCATTAAGTGCAGGGATGCATGGCCATCTGCTATGTTCACTGGCAGCGGTAAGGCACACCCAGCGGATTTATGTGCAACCTAAATAAATTGAATAGACGAGCCCTTCTATGGTATAAACCGATAGATAAGAGGGCATTTAGCCTTTTGCCCTGACACCATGTGGCATGTCTCTTCAATTGAAGTGTGTACAGATTTCTTCTGGAGGGCTTCTTGGCAGCCTGCCAACATTCAGACAGCTGAAAAAAGGATGCATTGTCCTATTATGTCGCCGCAGAAACAGAGGTGTTATGTTCATCGTTTGAAAGGCGAAGTGTAGAAGTTTCTCCCGGTCCCGATCAGTAAGTCTCCTACTGAAAAAGAGGTACATCACCTTACCTTAAATTAGGTGTATGAGGAATACGTTTTGGGGAAACTAGCAGATAGGGAGCAGCGCAGGGCACAAGTCCTAAAAAAAGAAGTGGGGGGACTAACCTAATTAATCAGTATGCAAGTGACATCACGGCACGTGACATCGGGGCGCGTGACATCACAGCGCGTGACATCACAGGAAGGGGCATCAGAAGAAGTGGCATCAGATCTTAAGCCCTCACATATATGTTTAGCAGGTGTATCATGAGTACATTTGAGCACATTTCGAGTATACTTGCAAACCCTCATGATTTAGGCAGAAGATTCACACTTTTGTAAGCTTCACATAAACCAATGTTGCC
This sequence comes from Calotriton arnoldi, assembly GCA_963921515.1. Taxonomy (NCBI): domain Eukaryota; kingdom Metazoa; phylum Chordata; class Amphibia; order Caudata; family Salamandridae; genus Calotriton; species Calotriton arnoldi. The sequence continues at coordinate 1,742,546 of CAWUFW010003094.1, forward strand.
TTTTGTCAGCGTAAAGCTTTCTCTACCCATAGTGCTTTAAAAGAAAAAAATTGTGATATTTAAATTATTACAACACCTCCTCAGGGGTAGTATGCGCTATATAAATGCTATTTATTTTGTGCAAATCCTGGGAAAGATGGACACATCTGACGTTCTTACCGTGCATGCATATCTCCTAAACAGAACCTGAACAAAGTGAAAAGATGCCTCTCTTAAGTATGTGTGAAGTGCTAACAGGTGTGAGCCTTTGTTTCCCACTCTGCGGCATTTGCTTCTAGGTGTGAGGCTCCTGACTGCTGCCAGCCAGGAGACTCGAACAGAAGGAGGCCTGATGACCCCTCAGAATAGGCCATTGTTATGGGCCCAGCAGGAGTCAGAATAAGAAAGCCCCGTCTGCGCCTGCACGTTGTTGCTTGTCGCGATCGAAAGCAGATAACAACGTGCAGGCGCTGCTGAAAGTGTCCCGGTGTTTGGAAATTACACCGGGACGAATTCAGCATCTTTTTCACTGGGGCCATCTTCTTGGCAGGGTGGACGGCGTCCACCCTGTGAAATAAGTGGGTGGACGCCGTCCACCCGCGTGTACCCCCGACTCGTGCCCTGGGAGCAGGACAATTGATGTTTAAGGATTGTGGTAATTTCATCACCACATTATGCTGTATGTTAGATGGAAAACGTAGTACATGACCTGACCCCTTTAGAGAAGCATCTCCTATGCACCACTATAACCCTGCAGCAATGCTTACATGCAGCATGTTGGGCTGTCCTTATTACAAAGCAGCTTATTGCTGGAAAAAAAATCATCTATAGAAGCTGTCACCACCTGAGATAAGGGTTCCTTTTCACTGTGTGCTTGTGAGCAGAATGGAGGCTTGGTTTGGTGAGGGACGTGTATTACCATTGGAAGAACTGCAGGTGCTCAGGCCACAATGATAGAGCTGCACATCAATGCAAGACAAGTAGCACGCCTTTGACTATCACACTGTTGCTGCAGTCCATAACCTAAGGCGACCATAATCCCTGTGTACTTTACACGCTGAAAGGCAGGAACTGATTGATGAACAGGTCCACTTTAAATAGAAAGTTAAAAGTGCACTACAGAAAGGAGGCAGCGTCTTTCTGGGCTGACGACGGACCAAATGCAATGATTGTATGCTAACACTCAGATTTACCAACTCAAGAACCTTCTTCTGGGAATGATATTTCCTATTTCAAGCCTTAGAATATGGTCGAATTCCTAATTGAGGGCAGCAAAAGGCTGAGTCTGAATGACCATCAGTTTACTTCCTCGAGGGAGGCCAGCGTGTCTGTTATACTTCGGTACTCCTTACGAGAGATGTGCAAACATCCCAACAAATCAAGAGTTATGCACCAATTTATTGATAATTACGTTGGTTTGGAAGAAGAGAGTGTGAATAAGAGAACCCAGGTGCACGCCTAGAGCGGTGGAAACATGGAAGCAGATGATGGAAAAGACACTTACCAAGCAGGGCATAAAAATGCAAATCATTGGCTACAGTATAGAAGAGAGATTGGGCAGGTAAAATCATAATCTGGGGATTTGGAATAAACACCTTATTAGACTGCTCCTAATGGTTCGATCACCCATTCGTAGAAAGTAGAGTTGCTCTGGACTAACAGGTGGCTCATAAGGCAGAGGTGGTATATCAGTGTTATATGTGAGCCAAGCAATATGTTATGTTATGTTATGTTATGCATATCTGTATGCGCACAAATCATCCAGGAGGGTATGCTGGCGCATGACACTCCCTGATCACTCACAGTCAAGAAACAGCCGCGCATCCTTCTTTTTTTTAGTCTGGCATTAACCAAGATCTTTTCATTTTACTAAAATTATATATATATATATTATACATAATTATTTGGAATCTCAGCCAGCTATCTTCTTCTATTGGACTGTTGTCATTCACATTTTTCTTCCACCCACTACAGCATAAACTATTGGGCAATGTGTGAGCTCAGTTTAGAATTAACTAACTTCTCTGAGTGATGGCATTCTGCTGTTTTACCAGAAGCATATCCACACACAAAGTCCCCTTCAGTGCCAGGAAATGCTATGACAATGTGCGCTTTTTGAGGCCAACATTTTTTTAGCCAATATTGTTTTATATTGTCGAGGGCCCAGCAACTCCCCCCACAATAATGTTTTACAAAAACCTTGACAAAATAAAAAAAGTATTGAAAAAGCCAAATGGCTACAGCCAACAGTAGACTGACTGGCTCTGCAAATGCTTGTTTTTCACTTCTGGTTAAGTGTGATGTTTCCCCTTATCTAAGAACACACCCACAACTGTCTCAGACTGTGGAGATGATTATATTGTTAAGAACTCATCTGGAGTGTTATAAGCAACTGTGATATTTCTAGGCGCTGATAAAGTATTACAAGTAGGAGTGCCAGTAATAATGCACACCTCCAGGAAATTATTAGAGGTGTCTCCAGAAGCCTTTTTAGGTCTCGCATAACAGCACGCAAGCTCTGTTGCTGCAAGGGGTATTGTATACAGTAAAGGGCTTGGAGCTCACAGATTACTTACCATTCGCTGACTTAATTGTCACTCTTTTTAGCTTCCTCCTAATTGGCCACCATATGCCTCATGCCACTTGCTTTTAGTTCTCCAGAGAATGGACCAAGTATTAATTGATTTAATTTGATTGGCGTCCTTTCGCTATTCTTCCACTGCTCGAGCTGTGATTCAGGGTACGTGTTTTCATTTTCCTGTCCATCATTTCCACTTCCATGCTACACCTTTGGGTTGCTTTTAACTTCCGTCTTACAGGGTTGTTTGTTGTTACCTTAAATTGTTTTGGAATTCAATTCTTCCTTTTACAGCACCAAACAAATGGCACAGACTATTAAAGTAGTTTGTGATTTTGTTTTACATTTCAGTGCTTCCTTTTATACCCCACTCCACTCCAATCTACCCCACTGCACTCCAATCTACCCCACCCCACTCCAATCTTGTCCACCCCACTCCAATCTTGCCCACTCCAAACAACCCCAACCAACCCCACTACACTCCAATTTTCTCATATGTATTTCACCTAAAGTTCTTTCAGGCGCCCTATATTCATATGCACTTAGGTGCAAGAGATGTAGCCTAACGGCCACAGCTACACTCCACTACACTCCATCCCAATCTACCCCACTCCACTCCAATCTACCCCAATCCACCCCACTCCAATCTACCCAAATCCACCCCACTCTACCCCAATCTACCCCACTCTATTCCAATCAACCCATAACAATATACCCCTCTTCATTACACTTCAGTCTATCCCACTCCACTCTAATGTTTCCCAATCCATCCCATTCCGCTCCAATCTACCCACTCCAATCTACTCCACTTCAATCTACCCCAATCCACTCCAAACTACCACAATCTACCCCACTCCAATCTAACCCACTCCACTCCAATCTAACCCACTCCACACCAATCTAACCCATCCCACTCCAGTCTTCCCCAAACTACTCCACTCCAATCCACCCCAATATACCCCACTCCACTTCAATCTACCCCACTGCACTCCAATCTACCCCACCCCATTCCAGTCTTCCTCACCCCACTCCAGTCTTCCCCATCCCACTCCAATCTTCCCAAAACTTCCCCACTCCACTCCAATTCACCCCAATCTACCCCACTCCACTCCAATCTTCTCATATGTATTCCACCGAAAGTACTTTTTAGGTGCCCTATATTCATATGCACTTAGGTTCAAGAGATGTAGCCTAATGGCCACAGCTACACTCCACTCAACCCCATTCTACCCCACTCCAATCCAATCTACCCCACTCCACTCCAATCTACCCCACTCCACTCCAATCTAACCCTCTCCAATGTGCTTCAATCTACCCAACCCCACTCCACACCACTTCACTTCACCCAAACCACCCCAATCTATTCCACTCCAATCTACCCCTCTCCATTTCACTTCAATCTACCCCACTCCACTCTACTGTACCCCAATCCATCCCACTGCACTCCAATCTACCCCACTCCACTTCAATCTACCCCACTCCACTACAATCTACCCCAATCCACTACAATCTACCCCAATCAAACCCACCCCCAATCCAATCTACCCCACTTGACCCAAATCTACCCCACTTGACCCAAATCCACCCCACTCCATTTCGTAGTACCCCACTCCTATTTACCCCACTGCCCTCCACTACAATCTACCCCACTATACCCTAATTTATCCCACTACAATCTACCTCAGTCTACCCCACTTTACCTCACTCCAATCTACCCTACTCCACCCCACCTCCTTCCACTTCATGCCACTTACTTTTAGCTACTCTGAACAGCAGCCACACTGGTGTACAATGTGGCTAAAACAGATTGCCAAAGCCAATAGCTCTTGCGTAGGCGAGGCCTTTAGGCTTTGACAGTGCTTGTTGAAAGAATGTTCCCACCAGTGTAGTGACCAAAACTTCAGGTCAACCTGAAAATATTTTGACAATGACTACGGGTAACAATATCACCATTTCTGCCACATTTTATAACCAAGTTCTACATTGTGGCCTAAGAAGCAAACTTGAGTAGATATTCTAAGTAAAATCTGCAATGCCCTCTAAGAAGAAAATGAGGGAGCGCAGAAGGCATAGGAACCCCTGGTACCATTATGGTAGTGATGGAGCAGGGTAAATGAAAAAATGTTAACCTCCTAATAATTTTCGTAAAATAATTAATAAACATGTTCGTTTAAGTAAATAACCAACAATGTATGTTACATGTAAAGGGTAAAGGTAACACGCTATTTTGTGTGCAAATTAATCAACTTATAATTGTTTACGTGTCTAACATAACGTAATATTTGCGTACTAATAAAATAATAAACGCATGATTTGTGCTTTTTAAATAAAACGTGTGGTGGCAAAATAAAGCGATGGTAAGTAAGGGACAGCTTTATATGTTGCTTTTTGCTAGGTAATACCTAATTGGGGTACGTAGAAAGACGGGAGGGAAACGAAAGGGTTTATATTCTTTATTTTAACAATATTTTGTTTATCTTTGAAAATAGTGCGCTAAGGCCTGTTGAGCAGCGATATAAAATGGCCGCCATAAGCTAGAGTACGCATGTCCAAGAAGCCGTGTGGTAGAGGAGAGAGGCTGTGAAAAAGGATGACCATGTGTTCGTGCTGAGAGGCTAAGACGGAAGTATGGTCAAGGCTATTGTGACCTTTCTGAGCAAATGTGTGCCAAGATGATCAGCAAGAAGCGTGAGAAGTCAAACTGAATAAATGGACGGAACTGTTGAATCTAAAAAGTAGCAGAAAAAGATACAAATTGGACTGATCGAAACTGATGAGCAATGTCATGAACTGTGGGAAACGATGCAAGCATGGACATTCCACAAAGAACTGGTTAAGACAAGGAAGTTTGATTAAAATGTATATGAACCTGAATGGACCAATGAGAAAGAATCACGCCATGGAGATGCAACATTTTTATTCAGTAAGCTAGAATTAGGGTATAAGAAGACCTACTCTTGGTGGGAGGGGTTAGATGCTGGAGAGTTAGATGCTGGAGAGAGTGGATGCTGCAGATGGGTGAAGTTGCGGTTGCTGATGCTGACGAGCTGATGCTGCTGCTGCTATTTTATATTTCTAGTTGAGTATAAGATGCTGCTTTTGGAGAACCTTTTTATTCCTGATAGATTTTTCATTTAGAACTATTAGATTTTCCAAGACAGATAGATTGATCTTTTGGAGTTCTTGTTATGACAACCTTATTTTTCCGTCTATGCATTGCAATTTCAATTTATTCTTATATTGATGATAAATGTAATAATCTGAATAATAAGCTTAAACTTATTTCTTGCTTCAAAACTTTATATAAACTTTATTATTATTTAAACAAATGACTCAGTGATTCTTTAGCTCAATGATTAAGGTAAAATGTTAAAGAGTTTATTGTGATTGAGCTGGTCTTAATCACCATCAACTGATTCCTACTAGTTGGTCCATCGACCAATGAGCGGAATACCTTAAAGCAAATGAGAAACATTATGTCATGTTAAAAGAGGTATCCCGTCTCCTTCCAGCGAATCGTTTTCTCCTAGGTTAAGAACGGAGGAAATCCAGGGAATAAATGAGTAAGTGAATGTATATGCGGTGTTATGGGCCCCACCGTCATATGGATATAGTTTGTGTGTTGGAGGAATAGTTGCACCTGGATGACCGAAGCATATAGGAGAATAATTTTTATTGTTAGCGCTGGATCAGATTTCTTGGTAGCAGAGTTATGGTTACTATAGATTAGTTTGGTGATTATTGATTATTGATTATTGAAAAGTTCATGTCTAACACTTTATGTTGAGTCGCGTTATGTTACATGTAAGTTTTCACGCTTCCGGGAAGTAGGAAGTGGAACACGTGTGGCAAGAGAAGTCACATGGAATGGTGCATTGTCTGAGTTCATATTGGTAATAACACAGGTTGTGTTATGATAGGGACATTTTCCGTATAAAAGGTGTGTGAGTGAAATAGTGACCGGTTTTCTTGTGAAACTCTGGCCTTAATTCTCAGGAGCAGTATAGTCTCCACATGTGTTTTATCCCCAGAGAAACGGGTTTACCGCTTGCTTGAAAGAAGGGTAAGGTAGAGGGAAGTGCTACTTTATCGGCGAAACAGAAAATTCTGTGGTAGGGTAGAGGTAAGCGCTGCCTACTGGAAAATACAGAGTTCTTGTGTAAATGGTCAAAGCTATCTCTTTTGTTTAGCGAATCAGACAATGGAAATGTGTTTTAGATGTTGTAACTAACAAAGAATTGTTGAAAAAGAAATTGCCGATACATTTTGTAAAGGAGGGGTCAAGAGCAGAACTGACGTAGACAAAAGCCGCGCTGGGATTGGACAGTGCGCTAGTCATACGGAAACAGGAGTAGAACTGACGTAGACAAAAGCCGCGCTGGGATTGGACAGTGCGCCGTAGACAGAAATCGCTCTGATTGGAGCTTTGGTGTGAGTCGCGCTAGGATCGGTTGGAATAACACATAGAGAACAGTGTTGAATTGCGGATCGTTTGAGGAGAGAAAGCGATTGAAAATCATGTCGTATTATGAATACGGTAGAGAGAAAACGTCATGGATGTCGAAAGTTAAGAACTTCTTTAAGAAAGACAAAAAGGTAGTGACTAGAGAGGGACAAATAATTCCTCCGCCGAAATCACCAGCTTCGCATATGATGCTGAAATATGGATATCATACATGCATATGGTTAGAAAATTGGACAAAATATACCAAGAATGATGGAGCATTGGCTTTCCCTGAGAATGGTTCATTTAATGTAGCTGTACTACGGAATTTGAGAGAAAAGATGGCAATGTTAGAACCTAGACCTAGACCGACACAGTTTGAAGCTTTAACTGAATGGGAAGATGAGATGTATGAACGAGAGAGATTCAGAGGATTAAAGAATCATGAGTTTGTGCCTGGAAGGTTATGGGGAGTAAATCATGAGGACAGAATAAAGCGTTGGAGATGTGCTAATATGACAGGAGGTTTGTTTCCAGCTTTTACAGTTGAGGAAGAAGCAAAGAGAAAGTGTACAGAGAAAAAGAAACATGTAGTTATAGAAAAGTATGTGTATGGTGGTAGTGAAACAGATGACGAATTGCTGGAAGATATTTTAAACAGAAACCCACCTCCATACCAACAGACTTCTGCGGTGGTGACACCTAATGCACCGCCAATGGAAACTGGGAGGAACAAAAATCCCGAACGAAGAGATGAGATAAATAGGTCACAAGATCAATTAAAAACTTCACAAAATGAAGAGATAGAAAGTGACAACGCAACTGAATTAGCAAAAACAACAAGAGAATTGACTGAGAAAATAAGAGCATTGACAAAGAATATGGAAGCTGTAACTGTACCAGTGACGATAGGTCCAGTAATGCCAATTTTTGAGAATCAGAAAATTGATGAACGTTCTTTAGTGATTCCCATGAATTCACATTTGCAAAGAAAAAGAGAAGGGATGGAACTGAATAATGAAGGTGCACACCATTTGGCTAGTACCTATAGACCAAGCCCACCTACTAATTTGACGATAAATGAGAATGAAATTAGGAGAATACCTATGGTAACGGAGTCTGCATCAGGGACACCAGAAAGAAGTAGCAATTGGATAGAATTAAATAGTACGCCTGTAGGTCCGACTCCAGATGAGTTAAATGAATGGATGAAAACGATAAAAACGAAAGAAACAGAAGTAAAACCATTAGATGTAATCAGGTTGAAAATAGACATGGAAGAATTGATTTTAGGAACGATTGGTACAGAAAAATTAAAAAATTATCAGGATGATGAAATCATGTTTTTGTGCAAAAGTCTTACATGGAGAGCTAGGAATTTACATGACAAATTGGAAGAGACAGCAAGTGAACTAGGAGTAGAGTTTGTAAAAGTGAGAACGTTGCAGAAACCATACAGAGTAGATTTTTGTGAGAAAGATATAGAGAATTTGAACACATCAGGAAGACTGACCCAAATAAAAGAGTTAATTGTTTTACTGAGAAAATGGGGTGATGTGGATAGATGGAGAAATAGATGGACGAAAAAGAACGAGAAAACAACAGATAAAGCATCTTTGGCTTTTGCAGTGACAGATAAGGAACCAGTTGTAAGGGAGTACCCGATGAGAGAAACTCCAGGTGGTAGTTATGTGCATGTTCCATGGACTAGACAGGATATACTGTCATTTACAAATGACTTCCCAAAATTGAGAGAGAAGCCAGTAGAATGGTACAGACAAGTGGAGAGATTTGTGAAAGTTTCAAAGGTGTTGTGGATAGACTTAGATGGATTGTTTGATATAGTAGTGCCAGCTGATTTGTGGACAGAATGTAAGATTACTATTGATTGGCCAACTGTAGAATATCCAAGGGATGCTAAAACAGGAGCGCCAGGACCAGAAGTGATGAGGAAGTATGACCAAGTAATTACCTTTTTGAAGAATAAGATTCCACCTAAAGAAACAGATTGGGTAAAAATAGACAGAACAACGCAGGAAAGTAAAGAATCAGTGCATGCTTATTACGAAAGGCTGTTGTTGGTTTTCAAACAGTACAGTGGTTATGAGACACTAAATGAGAAGGATATGAGTCATTTTGTATATAGATTTGTGTATGGATTGAAACCAGAGATAAGTGAAATGATTAAGCAGCATATGATTTGCTGGCAGAATAGCACAGTTGACGAAGTTTTGAGATATGCTAAGTATTGCAGTGATGATATTGAGAGTAGACAGCGTAAATTGAAAGAAAAAGCCATGTGGGCACAGGTGAAAGTTGCAGAGAAGCAAGAAGCTCAATTGAGTAATACAGGTAATGAAGCAGGACAGGCTAGATCTCGACCAAATATAGGTAAAGGAAAAGGACAAATGAGCATAGATGAGGCAAAGAAAAAGTGGCCATGCCACAACTGCGGAAAGCTAGGGCATTGGAGAAACAAGTGTAAATTTCCTCCAAAACTTAATGTGGAAAATCAATCATTAAATTCACAGGTGCAGAGTGAGGTAGTTACTCAACAGAGTCAGGTGCCACAACCACCACTTCCCAAGAGTGTTAACCAACAGAAATACAGTGCAGAAACAGGATTCTACGGAGGAGAACAGGTAACACAGTTGCCGCGTGCAGCTGCAATTTCTCAATATTGGTTACGACAGGATGAGGATGAAACGGATGAAAGTTTCTGACGGTGCCTAGGAGAGGGGGAAGAGTGCGTGCTTGGCGCAACTCTAGAGGTAGATCAGTCTGGTCCATTTGTGGATGGAGAAGTGAATGGTGCAAATGTAACATTCCTTGTGGACACTGGAGCTACCCGTTCTACTGTTAGGTCAGTGGAAATTCCAAACCTTCCTCTCTCAGGTGAACATATCCAAGTAGTTGGAGTTTCAAATCAGCAAATTAAGACGCCTCTTACTAAATTAGTGGAGGTAAAGATTGGTCCATTTAGTGAAATGCACCGATTTGTGGTATGCGATTGTAGTCCCGTGAACCTATTAGGACGCGATCTATTGTGCAAGATGAATTGCACTATCTATTGTACTCCAGATGGAATTGCATTTCAGACCCCAGATGAAGATGTGCTGTATAAAATGACAATGGTAAATTTGGAACCAGAAGTAAATGATTTGTTTCCTGTATTTGATGCAGAGAAAATCCCAATTGAATTAAAAAAGACAGTGACAGAAGAAGTGTGGGATTTTACAGGAGAAGATATAGGATTAATGAAAGAAGTAGATCCCGTTAAAATAACCGTAAAAGAAGGAACGAGTTACCCAAATACGCCTCAGTATAAACTGACACCAGAAATAATTGAAGGGATAACGCCAGTAATAAACAAAATGGTTGAACAAGGGATTCTAAAAGAAATCATGAGCAGTCCATGTAATTCGCCAATAATGGGACTGAAAAAGCCAAACGGAACATATAGAATTGTACAGGATTTGAGGAAGGTAAACAAAATTGTAGTGCCTTGTTGCCCAATAGTACCGAACCCTGCTGTGATTCTATACCAGATTCCACGTGAAGCAGAATGGTACACAGTAATTGATTTATGCCATGCATTTTTCTCTATTCCATTGCATCCAGATAGCCAGCCATTATTTGCGTTTAGGTTTGGAGAGCGTATTTTGGCATGGTGCCGAATTCCTCAAGGGTACACAGAAAGTCCCTCAATCTTTAATCAGATTTTAAAGAAATCGTTGGAAGATTTAAAAATGCCAGAAAAGTCAGTGATGGTTCAGTATATTGATGACCTACTGGTGGCATCAAAAACGAAGGAAGCATGTGTCAATGATACAATTGCTTTGCTGAATCATTTAGCAAAAAGAGGACATAAAGTGTCCCCATCAAAATTGCAGTTTTGTCAACAAGAAGTCCAGTATTTAGGGCATAAAATTGAGAAAGGAGTGCGAAAGGTAACGACTGAAAGAATAAAAATGATTCAAGGAATGAGAGCTCCAATGACGCAAAGAGAGGTAAGAATGTTTCTGGGAATGGTTGGATATTGTCGACAATGGATAAGCGGTTTTTCGCTGATTGCTAAACCGTTGCAAAAACTGACAAAGAAGGATGTTAAAGATCCTTTTGAAATGAATGATGAAGAAATGAAAGCATTCAGAGAGCTGAAAAAGAAATTATGTGAAGCTCCAGCATTAGGAATGCCTGACTATGAGAAAGATTTTGAGTTGTATTGCAGTGAAAGAGATGGATGTGCATTTTCAGTCTTGGTACAGAGACATGGAACTATGAAAAGACCCATTGCATATTTTTCAGCTGTTTTAGACCCTGTAGCGAAAGCGTTGCCTGGATGTTTGAAAGCAGTTGCTGCTACTTGTGTGAGTCTGGAACAGAGTGAAGGCATAGTGATGGGATATCCACTGAGAGTATATGTTCCCCATTCTGTGGAAATTCTCTTGACAAGAACGAAAACCCAATACATGACACATAGTCGGCTGACTAGGTATGAAAAAGTAATTTTGAGTGCAGATAATGTGACCATTGACAGATGTATGAATGTGAATCCTTCGACATCTTTACCAGATGAAGAGAGTGTAATTGAAATGGATGAAGTAGATCACGATTGTCTGAATGTGCTTGAATATTGTACGAAACCGAGATCAGACATACGAGATGAGCCCTTAAAAGAATCAGATTATATTCTGTTTGTGGATGGCTCATGTTTGAGAACGAGTGATGGAGTTCTAAGTGCAGCGTATGCGGTTTGCACAGTAGCAACTGTAATGGAAGCATCTTGTCTGAAAGGGATACGGTCTGCCCAAGTCGCAGAACTAGTAGCTCTGATTCAAGCATGCAAGTTGGGAAGAAATGTACGGGTTACGATTGTGACAGATAGCCAGTACGGCTTTGGGGTGGTGCATGATTTCGGTCAGATTTGGTCACAAAGAGGTTTCTTGACGTCTGCAGGAACGCCAATTAGAAATGGAGATTTTGTGAAAAGGTTGCTTGAGGCGATACAGCTGCCTAAACAGATTGCTGTTGTGAAGTGCAATGCACATAAAAATGGGGAAGACTACATAACTGTCGGTAATAAATATGCTGACGAGATTGCACAGTACTGTGCAAAGAATGTGGTTTCTTTAAACAGGAACCGAGAAAGAGAGCATATTTCTTGTCCTTTGCTTTTTACTAACCCTGTTGAGACATGGGATGAGGTGAGGCAGTTACAGGAAGCAGCAGATGATGAGGAAAAAGATACATGGATAAAAGCAGGATGTAGAAAACATGAAGAAAATGATGTATGGGTTTACAGAGATGAAAGACCAGTTATGCCTGATAGTATGATTTCTGACATGGCACGGATGTACCATGGACAAGCCCATATTGGGAGAGATTCAATGATCAGACTGTTTAGACAAACATGGTATAATCCAAAATTCAGAGCCATAGCTGAGAGTCTTTGTCAAAGATGTCTTATTTGTCAACAGTTAAATCCAGGAAGGAAGACAGTAGTGAGTCTAGGAACAATAGGACGAGAAGGAGGTCCTTTCACCAGAATGCAAATGGATTTTATTGAAATGCCCCCGTGCAACAGACTAAGGTATGTCCTTGTGATCGTCTGTTTGTTTTCCCGTTGGGTGGAAGCATACCCGACCAGAAGGAATGATGGAATCACGGTAGCAAAACTTATGCTGCGAGAATTCATTCCGAGGTATGGTTTTCCAGTCACGATTGAAACAGATAGAGGAACACATTTTCAAAATGAATTAGTTAAACTGATTTGTGAAGCACTTAGTATGAAACAGAAACTGCATTGTGCATACAGACCAGAGGCTTCTGGGATAGTAGAGCAAGTGAATGGAACAATTAAGAACAGGTTAGGAAAAATGTGTCAAGCTACAGGACTCAAATGGCCAGATGCCTTGCCATTAGTTTTAATGACAATCAGAAGTATTCCGGAAAGGAAAACTGGACTCAGTCCCCATGAGATAATTATGGGACGAGCAATGAGACAAGCATATGTACCTGTCAACAAACTACTGACTATAACTGATGATCTGGTGCTGGATTATTGCAAAGGATTGGCTGATGTGGTGCGTTCTGTGTTTCATCAGGTTGGACCGGATGCGACCACTCTTGAAAGAAAACCAGCTCACGACTTGAATCCAGGAGATTGGGTCCGCATAAAAGTCCACAGGAGAAGAAACTGTTTGGTTCCTCGCTGGGACGAACCACGACAAGTGATCCTGGTGACAACCACTGCAGTCAAATGTGCAGGAGTGAAACACTGGGTGCATGCCAGTCACACCATCAGAGTTCCAGAACCTGAAGATCGACATGTGAGTCGACATCTGGAAATATTGGATAACAGTTCAGCATCAGAAGCGGAAGAAGAAACTAACAGGGTGCCAGAATCTGAAGATCGACCTGTAAGTCGACATCTGGAAGACCCAACTACAAGTGCAACGACAGAAGAAGTAGAGGAAATAGCTGAAGTTCCAGAACTTGAAGATCGACATGTGAGTCGACATCTGGAAATATCAGATACCAGTTCAGAATCTGATACAGATCATTCGGATTGTGAAGAAACTCTGAAAAGAAATTGGAAATTTGAAAGCATAAGAGAAGAAACTGAGCCAGAAGATAGTAACAGTGAGCAACCAAGTACAAGTTGTGGTAAAAATCCTTCGGAAATAATATTAATAGATGAAGAAGGGAGAGTTTCAAACAGAAAGTTAGAAAAATCGGAAGATCCCCGAGGAGCAATAGGGACAGATAGTCAAACAAAAGAACAGGGAAATTTAGAAACAGATAGAGAGACTGACACAAATTCGGAAGAACCTCGAGGAGGGACAGAAATAGGTGAACGAAGGAAGATAAGAAAAGAACCACAAGTAGAGGAAGAAGAAATTATAAAATTCAAAATAAGAGACAATAACGAAAAAACTGAAACAGAGTCTGAAGAAAGTGGAGAAGAAAGAAACCAAAAACTAGAGTCAAGAAAAAGGAATTGGAAAACAGAAAGAGAGGAAAAAGGAAGTGAGGCAAAAAGGCCAAGAAAAGGAGACAATTGGCCCAACGAAGTAAGAAAGTTAAGATACAGAATCATAAGGTTAGATGGAAAAAGTGCTGAACAAGTGAATGAAATAACAAGTCAGAAAGAGCAAGAAAAACAAGGTGGAAAACACTTGCAGAAAACGAAAAGAGTAAAGAAAGTAAATCCGAAGTATAGATCGCCTGAATGGTTGTATCTTGCTTTGACTGATTTCAAAGAAGAAAAGAACACTCACGAGAACCCAGAACAAAGAAACCTAATGGGTGAAGGTGAGGTGCAACAAACTTGAAGAAGTTTAAACAATTTCTACCGGACTTGACAAAACACTGGATCTGACGAACTTCTACCGGATTTGACAAAGAAAGAATTCTGAAAAGAATTAAAAGAAAGTACCAAGCAAAGACAAAAACATTGGAGTGCAGAGTGGCAAATAAGTCATTTCTGAGGTGTAGTGACACAATTTTCTGGAAAACAAATAAATAAGGTTATAAAACAAAATGGAGAATACTAGAGATAGAAAATGTAAATGTGAGTTTTTAAGTAGATGGTGTAAGATGTGCTGCTTTTGTACAGGATTATTAATGACAGTATGGGTGGTTTTAGCAATCACTATTCCAATTAGTTTAGCTGTAGTAGAAACGTCTAATAAAACAGAGAAAGAAAAAGGAGCTAACACTCAAGAACCAGTTATATTAAAAAGTAGTGCAGAATTACATAAGGACAAATCAATAACAGATTTTTCTAAGAATGTTTTTACTAAATTATTATATGAGTATGTAGAAACAATGGATGTAAGAGATTGCTATGTTTGTATGCAATTGCCTGCATCTGTAGCAGAGGGTGTGACTTATCATCACCTTCCTTTGACGTATGGAATAACATGTAGTGTTTTAGCAAGTTTATTTTATAAAACAGGTAGATTAGAATATTATTACACTGACATAGATAAGATTTTTGCGAAAGTTTCTGTAGTTCCCGAGCTAAACAAAATAAAAGAGGGAAAAACGTTTGGTGAATATTTTTTAGAAGATAAGATTTTAACATTAGATAATATAGTTAAATACAACCTTACCTGTGAGTTAAAGAAGGAAGAAAAAGTATTTTTAGAGATGGTTGAAGAAAGAAGAGTGAAATTTCAAAGAAAAGTGATAGAAGAGACAAAAACACCTCTTTGGGCGTTTGAGGAAGACAATCATGACAAGAAAAAGACAAATGCAGCTATGACTCTGGATTGGCCCCAACAGGGAAGGTTGTGCATTAGAAGAAATAAGACAAGATATGACAATTATTTTGTGGGTTCCAGTATTTGCCATGACAATTATCAAATTTTAGGCGGATGGGGATTCAAAGGGGGAAAAGATCCAATATTTCCAGGGATCTATTATGTTTGCGGTAATAGGGCTTATTATAGGTTGCCGGACCATTGGTATGGGTCATGTTATTTAGGCCTGGTCTTTCCAAAGATTTTTCATATGGATAGAAAAGAAAAAGGAACACACAAAATGATAAATACCTTTACACGTAGAAAAAGGGAAAGTTTTTCAGAAATAGTAGGTGATATTTTTGGTGCATTGATACCAGCAGTGGGAATATCTTTGAATGCATTTAGAATTCGGAAATTATCCACAGTGGTAGATCGTTTATCTACAGATACTGCTGGAGGGTTCTTGATGGTAAATACCGAGATGGTTGCCATGAGAGCTATGGTGATGCAAAATCGACTTGCCCTTGACATTCTTTTGGCAAAAGAGGGCGGAGTCTGTGGAATGCTGAAAGTTCAACATTGTTGCACTTACATTCCAGATAAAAGTGAAAATATACAAAAGTATATAACAAATATTACAAGTTTGCACAAAGAACTTGTTCCACTGGAGGTTGAAAGTGCTTTTGGAAAACTTGGTAAAGGGTTTTCTTCAGTAATAAATTGGTTAACAAGAATGAGTGGATTAATAATAGGGAAAGTTATAATAATAGCAACCATGATAATAATAATAATTTTAGTGCTGAAGCTTGTAATTACATGTATAAAGAGAAGAAGAAGACAGAATAAAATAGAAAAAGAAAACATGATAAACAAGGAGAGAGAGAGAGAAATGGGTGAAATAGAGTTAGAAGAAATAAAAGAGAACATGTACAAGAAGACGAAGAGACAAGTTGAAAGGGATACAGTTGTGTAAACTAACAAAAGCAAACGGATAAAAGATATATGCTGTCTGAAAGAATTGTATAACTTGGGTTTTGTGGTGATATTAAAAATCACCAAAGGGGGAGTTGATGGAGCAGGGTAAATGAAAAATTTTTAACCTCCTAATAATTTTCGTAAAATAATTAATAAACATGTTCGTTTAAGTAAATAACCAACAATGTATGTTACATGTAAAGGGTAAAGGTAACACGCTATTTTGTGTGCAAATTAATCAACTTATAATTGTTTACGTGTCTAACATAACGTAATATTTGCGTACTAATAAAATAATAAATGCATGATTTGTGCTTTTTAAATAAAACGTGTGGTGGCAAAATAAAGCGATGGTAAGTAAGGGACAGCTTTATATGTTGCTTTTTGCTAGGTAATACCTAATTGGGGTACGTAGAAAGACGGGAGGGAAACGAAAGGGTTTATATTCTTTATTTTAACAATATTTTGTTTATCTTTGAAAATAGTGCGCTTAGGCCTGTTGAGCAGCGATATAAAATGGCCGCCATAAGCTAGAGTACGCATGTCCAAGAAGCCGTGTGGTAGAGGAGAGAGGCTGTGAAAAAGGATGACCACGTGTTCGTGCTGAGAGGCTAAGACGGAAGTATGGTCAAGGCTATTGTGACCTTTCTGAGCAAATGTGTGCCAAGATGATCAGCAAGAAGCGTGAGAAGTCAAACTGAATAAATGGACGGAACTGTTGAATCTAAAAAGTAGCAGAAAAAGATACAAATTGGACTGATCGAAACTGATGAGCAATGTCATGAACTGTGGGAAACGATGCAAGCATGGACATTCCACAAAGAACTGGTTAAGACAAGGAAGTTTGATTAAAATGTATATGGACCTGAATGGACCAATGAGAAAGAATCACGCCATGGAGATGCAACATTTTTATTCAGTAAGCTAGAATTAGGGTATAAGAAGACCTACTCTTGGTGGGAGGGGTTAGATGCTGGAGAGTTAGATGCTGGAGAGAGTGGATGCTGCAGATGGGTGAAGTTGCGGTTGCTGATGCTGACGAGCTGATGCTGCTGCTGCTATTTTATATTTCTAGTTGAGTATAAGATGCTGCTTTTGGAGAACCTTTTTATTCCTGATAGATTTTTCATTTAGAACTATTAGATTTTCCAAGACAGATAGATTGATCTTTTGGAGTTCTTGTTATGACAATCTTATTTTTCCGTCTAATAGATATGCATTGCAATTTCAATTTATTCTTATATTGATGATAAATGTAATAATCTGAATAATAAGCTTAAACTTATTTCTTGCTTCAAAACTTTATATAAACTTTATTATTCTTTAAACAAATGACTCAGTGATTCTTTAGCTCAATGATTAAGGTAAAATGTTAAAGAGTTTATTGTGATTGAGCTGGTCTTAATCACCATCAACTGATTCCTACTAGTTGGTCCATCGACCAATGAGCGGAATACCTTAAAGCAAATGAGAAACATTATGTCATGTTAAAAGAGGTATCCCGTCTCCTTCCAGCGAATCGTTTTCTCCTAGGTTAAGGACGGAGGAAATCCAGGGAATAAATGAGTAAGTGAATGTATATCCGGTGTTATGGGCCCCACCGTCATATGGATATAGTTTGTGTGTTGGAGGAATAGTTGCACCTGGATGACCGAAGCATATAGGAGAATAATTTTTATTGTTAGCGCTGGATCAGTAGCATTAGGTGAAGCTTCCAGAGAGAATGCAATGCACAAGGCATCTAAGAATGAGTAGCATGGAGTCTGCTGCGCATAGGACATGTGATGTCAGTCTGGCACTGGGTGAGCTTGGAAGGAAAGACAGGCCTGATACTAGAGGTCAGGGGGGCAGCCTTTGAATTTTGGAAACAAATTGGTTTTGCACGGTCTACCTACAGCATATCACCCCAGGAGCCAAGTTCTACACGGTTATCAAAGTTTGGCAAAATAATCAGAATCTCTAATCTTCATGAAAATGTGGGCTCTAACTCATCCATCCCATCCAAGAAAGCGAAGTGGCCTTAACCGATGCAAACAGACAAGGTCAGAACACTTAATGCATTTAACAGCATTAGCCGCGAATGCCCAGGAGCTCTCGCTGAACCCACTCTGACTCCTCTTGATTCAGCACTTGAGAAAGCCTGGATTACAGCAGTAGGATAAAAAAGCAGCGAGGGGGAGGCACTGGCGTAGCAAGGGGGGGGCGGAGGGGGCGGTACGCCCCGGGCGGCACGAGATTTTGGGGCGGCAGGTAAATTTATCGCCAGCACCCCCCCCCCCCCTGCTCTTAGGCGTTCGGCGGCGGCAAAAGACAGGGACCGCCACGGGCGGCAGAGTGCCTAGCTACGCCTGCGGTTATTCTGTAACTTGTTAGCCACTGCACAGACTCCTGGGAAAAATCGGCTTCTCCGTGCCTTCCAGGTTTCCTCCGACTTGTCCCCCGAACTGCCTTCCCCTTCTTGCCTCGCTCCCCTGTACTCTTTCACTTCAATCTGTTTTCCTTGCAACAGGTAGGTAGGTATTCTTGTCTTGTTTCCACCCGCATTTTAATTTCATTACTGTATCACAAATTAATTTCCTAATTCTTTGGTGCTCATTTTCTTTTTGCATTTCACTGTATTTATTTATCTGCAATTATTTTTTTAAAGAAGCATTTATAGCAGAAATGCTGTATAAGAGTAATACATAAGATCAGTGGTGAAATAAATGTTACACAGAACGATGCTAAGGATGATCGGTGCTACAGTAAAGTGAGAGTACAATCCATAAAAAAGTTCTACATTTTAATATTTACACATGACTCAGGGAAGGTGAGGTACAAAGTTCAAAGAGAATAATTTGGTTGACTCTGGAATGCTTTGAAAACTTGGTGCCTCAATCAATAAATCAATCAGGGGCTTTTAAAGCGCGCTACTCACCCATGAGGGTCTCAAGGCGCTGGGGGTGAGGGTGCAGCTCTGGGTCAGCCGAAAAGCCAAGTCTTGAGGCTCTTCCTGAAGGTGTGCAGGGTAGAGGAGCGTCTGATGTTGACTCGGAGCTCGTTCCACAAAGTCATTTTTGATCAGAAACACAGGCACATGGTCAACAAGCATTGGCAAAGCCAATAGGGCTCACTTTTAGGATTTATTGGCTTTGCCATTGCCATTTAGCTATGCTGTACAGCATCCTGATGATGTGCAGCAATGCTAAATAATTTAAATAAAACATATTGTATCATTTTGTAGGATTGCACACCGTACACATGCACGCCCACTAAGATAGGCAACCTCTTTTTTTCTATTTGCAGATCCAAATAAAACATGGGAGGAAAGCGAGTGGGGAAGTGACACGGGCGGGGGCACACAAGAGAATGAGCACATTATGGAGGGTAGTGGGGGAGAACCGTATGGGCAAGAGAGACTAGCTTGGAGAGGGGAAGAGAAGCACACCAGGGATACAGCTGGAAAACACATGCACTCTCATTAACTGCTTAAAGACAAACAAAAAAGTAGCACTTGAAAAAGCGAGCAGTGTAAGGACACAGTAATGCATCCATGCTCCAGGGGAGGGACAACCACACGAAGAGGAAGGAAATCCCCAATATGCTAACAAATAGGAAGAAAGCAAATGTGAGTGACAAGCTAACCAATGGTAAGCAACTGGCAGGATTTAAGCTCACTGTAAGCTAATAATACGTCTTGCAATAGACAGCGCACGTGCTGTCTAGTAGGTGAGACCAAAAAAGACGATTGGACTTGTACGCACCTATACTTTTTGGCTGACACCACAAAGCAGATCCAGTGGCGGCTGGTGGAATTTGAAAGTGGTGAGGCGTAACAGCAATTAATGAATTATTGCAAGTGAGGGAAGTGAGCGAGCTGAACATATAGGAGATGGGTTCCAGAGGGGTTTCCAAGCAAGATTTTTTTTTTTAAATTAGTGTATTTTGGTGCAATTTTCAGCACACTTTCTGTGATAAATGGACCGACAATACAGTTCTGATAGGAATTTACAGAGGGAAACTCATAACATAACCAATAAAATTTCTGTTTTCCCATTGCACAGCACTGGTGCACAAGTTTAAGCGCCTGTGACTTCCTATCGAGTAATGCGTAAACTTCAGCAAGTGGGTCGCACCAAGCGTTTATGAAAGACTGTGTTTGCTAGAAAGTGTATGTGGGTGTGTGTTCAGTGAATATTCGTGAATATGTGCATCATCGACTGCCAGTTAGCATGTCAAGATGTCCAAGAACTGTCAAGTAATCTTTTGATTTTACAGTGACTGCTACATTAACTTCTAATTGAGGAACGGCTTCCGAGTTATGGCTTTTCCTGGTTATGACTCTGCTAAGCTTCAAATAATTTCTTGTGTGCAAAGTGGCAGGAGAAAGAAGTCAGAAGAGACAGGGCACAAGAGATCTAATCAAATGACAATTATATTGATTCCATTCGACTTGCTAGAAGCTGAGGGCACTAATTTACAAAAGTGGAAAGCGCACTTTCTTCAAAATTCCAAAAAGAATATTTCTTTAACGTGTGGAAGCTTTGACATTAAAATGTCACATTAAAGAACTGAACTGAGACTCACTTATTAAAAGTGCTAGTGTTTAAACATGAACCTAGAACCATTACTGCCCCGCAACCACTCTGGTGACAGTGCCATTAATGAACTAGGAGGCAAGACAGTAGTCATGTGAACCCTGTATATGGTACAGATTTTAACAGAGAGAGCAATTTATATATATATATATATATATATATATATATATATATATATATATAAGCGCCAAAAGAGGCAAGGAGATAATGCTCTGCACATAATGGTGCTTAGGCTGTTAAAAAAAATAATAATAATGCCCTTTTCCAACTTGTCACAGGGTTGAATGGAGTCAGATAAGCTTAATGACCCCACCCCAGCCAGTGACGCCTAGGGAAAGGGCAGGGTTTTCTGAACAGCATTAGAAACAAGCAGCCCCTGGAAGTACATGGCTGATACTGTACCCGCCAGGGGGGTGCTTGAAAACACAACGCTGACTCTCGCCATTATTGGGAGGTCTTTGAGGACCCCAAACATTGTATGACAGGGTTGACACCATGTCAGCCCGTATTCCCCCATCACCTTTTTGCCATTGGTGTAGCAGCTAATGGGGTTTGGGGGGCAGCCAGCCAAGGGGAGGCCTGCCACCTGGGCAATTTGGGGCAGTGGGGCAGTTCATGGGCTGCACCGGCTAGTTTGGGCTATGGATATAGCCCAATTATATAAGGCGACCACTACGAGACACTGCCACCATTTTTAGTTGGTGACACGGTGGCTGGGCTTCAAAAGCATTTTTTAGGTGGCGGTGCTTGCCTGCGCACCATTGCACCGCACTGCAGGGCCTCAGGGCAGTCCTGTGCGCGTGAGGGGCGGCTCCTGTGTTTGACGAGCGACCCAGAGGGTGCAGGGAGTGGGTTGCCGGGAGGTAGGGAAGCCCGTGCGGCCCGCGGTTAAGCTGCGCAGCATGTCCGCAGGCCGAGGAGGCCGAGTTGCCTTAAAGAGACAGGTCCCGCCTCTCAATGAGGAAAATGTGGGTGGAGGGGTAGGAGGGAGTGGTGATTTTGGGTAGCAGGTGCTCACAAAAAATGCAGCTACCACTAGGGAGGTGGATGACAGGAGGGCCTGGGAGCCCATTATGCAGGCAGAAAAAGAGCTGAGTGGCAGGGAGGTGCGTTGGAATGAGGTCTTACTGGACCTGGGAGAGTGGCTTGACAGGACCCTGTCTGCCGTCTGGGGCCCAGGCAAAATGGGGAAAGGAGTTTGCCAAGCTGGGGGTCCAGGCTTGGTCAGGTACACAGGAGGTGGGGGGGGGGGTTACAGGTAGGAGAGTGGTCAAGGGGCCAGGCGTCCATGCGACAGGAGGTGGCTCGGTGGCCCTATGACAGGAATGATAGGAAGGTGGCTGGAGTCGAGCGAGGAGGAGGACAAAAGTGTGACGGAGGTGCTAGAGGATGTACAGATGAAGTGGGGTAAGAGCAGGTTGTCATAGGTAGGTGACAGGTGCCCAGAGAGGGTGTACCCTCGGCCCGACAGGAGCAGGCAGGTAGACGGGGTGGCAGGTCAGAGTAGTGCCAGTGATGAGCCACAAGGAGTACAGAGTGGGGGTGAGGAGTGCCTGAGTGTCCGGAAGGGCCGGCCCAAGGGCCCGGTAGGTGGTTCTGGGTGCTAAAGTGGGGGGAGGGATCTTGGGAGCAGGGTGTCATAGGTACCAGCACACTGGACTTCTCTTTTATTTTGCAGGCAGGTGATTCTGAAGCTATGGTGGACTCGAGAGCCTTGTGCGGCTCTGTTATCCTGAGGAGAAGAGAAGGCAAGGCCCAGGGCAGCCAGGTGGACGACAGAGGTGGACAGCATGATCACTGACACATGAAGGTCCAGGGTGACCTCGTCAGTGCAACCAGCAGGAAGATATGGTAAAACCCCTGGCACAGCTTCCTGATAGAGAGGATGGGAGGGCAGTTTACGCCCCCCCCCCCAACTGCGACAGAGAGCAAGGCACCATTGTAGAATACGCAGTACATAAACACTGGCAGGGTGAGGCAGCTTGAGAGAGAGGGAGAGTGAGAGCAGGAGGTGTGGAGACACTGGGCAAAACCCTGTTTGAGTAGGATGATGAGAGTTTGGAGGAAGGTGGTGGATGAAACGGAGCCACGCGTTGCGGATGCCAGGTGGTGGCAGAAAGGGTCCGGTCAGGCAGGCAGAGGGGAGTTTGATGCTGTGAGTAGTATGTTTCAGGAGCCAATGGGCGGTCAACAGCGGTACGGGAGAAACGGTGTGCCAGAAAGAAGAGGAACACTGGCAAGACGGCAGGCCCAAGAGTGGGTACTGAATTTGGCGCCAGGTAAGGACATTGCAGAGGGGGGGCATTCGCCTTCAGAATGGTGTCGATTGGAGTGGATGCGAGGGCATGATCAGAGGGAGAGGGGTCTTGGCGGCAGAGGAACACAGGTGACGCAGTGCAGGGCAACGGTAAACAAGGGGCCGATAAGGCAGAGGGTACAGCAGGGGAAGGATTAACGGAGACCGCAAGCACAGAAGCTGACAGGAGTGTAGGGACTGATGCTGGGTGGGAAGGCAGACGAGAATTCTTTGGCCTTGAAGGCAAGGAGAGCAAGGAGCTCAAAATTTGAAAACTTCTTTATAGGCGGGTGTCCAAAACTCTGGGTATGCACCTTATGTTGGCCACGAAAGGGAAAATTTGGAGAGGTGAATGCGTGTAAATGCTAGAATTGTTGGACAGGGAGTTGAGGTACAAAGAGGGGTCTAAGGAGGAGGAGAAGGAATTGGCAAAGCAGCCGAAAGCGGTGTTAACGATAGAGAATTGAGCGGTAGCCTTTTTAATATATGCTGGTGTTTATTGTGAGTAGCACCCTGAGCGGTGCGTGGCACTTTTCAAGGATATGGAAGTCTTTTGGATGACCAAATCAACGATGGTGGTTATGCATGGGCCCAGTACGATGACAAGTTTAGGGCGAGCATGGCGTGGTATCCTGAGGTTCAGTGGGGGTCGGGGGCTGGATACCGACCTTTGGCAGCAGACAATAGGGGCCCCAAAATTCGGAACGCCAATCTTTATGGCTATTGGGTTTCTGAGAGTCTACCGGCTCTTTCAAGGACGTTCCACCCTAGGGGTGGTGGGAGCGGTGACACAAGTCAAACAGGGCAGACGGGAGGTTGTGTGGACTTTAAAAAGGGCCGGGGTACAAGAGAGTATTGCCATTTTCGGCAGGAATGTTCCAAATGTGCTGGTAAACATGCACTCGCCAAGTGCTATGGGACTGGGGGACGGATGACCACACAAACGGGGAACTGGCAGCAGCAGCAGGGGTAGGCAGCAGCAAGGTCACATATTAGGTTTTCGGTCAGGGAGAGGAGCGCACGGACCTTCAGGCCAGGACTCATACTCCCATTAACTTGGAGAGGTTGCATTTCTGGTTGGCATAGTATGATCGGAGGGAATATGCCAGGTTGCTTGGGGAGGGTTTCAGGTGGGGTTTCAAATTGGGATATGAAGGGCCCTGGGAGCCTAGGGAGGCCCTTATGGTATAATGTGATATAAAGTCAGCTTTCCACTTGCTCCCGATACACCTGTTTTTTTTTTAGCTGCTGCGAATTCAATTTGTGGGCCAATGGTAGATGGACGAGGCACTACAGATGGGGTATTCCATATCATGTGCTTTATTTGACCGGTTCAGTACCTTTATACAATGGCTATTTTCACGATGCACGGGTCACAAGTAGGACTCGATTACTTATTTTCAGTGAGAAACCCTGGTTCCAAGGACTGCCAGCAGTTACCGGTAAGTCATGTGGGACCTAGGAGTACCTGTGGGAGCCAGTGCGGTACTGTCATTCCTCGGCATTGAAATGTTTTAAGTGGCAATGGAAGCTCGCCTTCCAGGAAACAAGAAACTCACAATGGGGTTGCTCTTGGACGCAAGACTGGCCTAACACAAGGTGATAGTCAATGAGGGTCAGGTGTCACTGGGGCACTTGAATTTCACGTGTAGAGTAGTGCACGCAGAGAGGATGTTCTGCAGGCGATTGGGGCCGGGGGTGCTTTCAGTGGCACACTTGTCACATCACCATGTACGAATGTCAGTAGGGGTGAAGGAGGATCTGCACAGGTGGAATTTGTCTTGGACTCCATCAATGGCATACCGTGGGTAGCGCTACAAGTCATGAATTGGGAGGAGCAGATCTTCTCTGACACTGCGTGGGGGGTTTGGTCTGGACTGGCAGGGTCGGTGGTGCACGGGGGAATGGCCCATGGCGTGGAAGCATGGAGGCGGAGCATTGCCTTTTTTGAACTCTTTCCTCTAGTCGTCACAGGGACTTTATGGGGAAGTGGATGGCCCACACAAAGGTTGTGTTTCAAATCGATAACATAGCTGTTGTACAGGTGATCCACCGGCAGTCCACTAGGTATGAGCAGGTCTTGAAGTTGCTGTGGGATTTTTTGTGTTATGGTACTTGAGTTATGGCATTTTGTTCAGAGCAACACATGTGCCAGGAGTGGGCAATGACATTGCAGATGCTTTGTCTCGTTCACAGTGGGAGAGATTCCATCGCAGGAGGCAGGAAGGTTGGGCCAAGTCAGAGGATGTGGACTAATTATTTTGATGCTAATTTACAAAGGTCAGTCTGAGATATCTATTGCGGGAAAGCTGGAGGGCATTGCATTTATGGGTAATGCTGTTCTGAGGGGTGAGTGCCGTTGGCAGGGGAGTTGACGAAGAGAAGGTTAGTAGGTTGGGCCAGGGAGGCAGGCCGGGAAGGGCCTGGAAGGAAGCAGTATACGTCGGGAATTTTCTGTGAGTTCCTTTCTAGTCTTCTCTTGGTATGCATGGGGACCACAAAGCATTACAGTTTTCCACCTTTATGTCGTGAATGTTTTTTGGAGGTTTTAACTGCTGGGGGGTAAGGGGACCTGGGGGGCTTCATTGAGGGGAGGTTAGCCAGAGCACAGCAAGCATTCAAGTATGGTTATACAGGTCCAAGAAGGATTAGACAGGCCTGGGCAGAGTGGTTTTTGCTGCATAGGTATCCAATTATTAAATTCTGCGAGTGCAGTGGGGGGTCACTCTGAGCGGGCAAACCAGGCACTTGGAAGGGAAGGTATTTTGTCATGCGGTTGGGAAGCTGGTGTCGGCCTACTAACTGTTCACAGTTCTGCGCAAGGCACTGGCATTTGCCGAGGGGGATGCTACAAAGTATGGTACACATTCCTTTCGCATAGGGATGGCGACAGAAGCGGGCAGGAGGGGCTGGTCGCAGGAACATAATGAGCTTGGGCAGGTGATCATAAGACTGCTTCCGGTGCTATGTATGAGGGGGAGAAGGGGTTTGCTAAGCCATGGCTGTTTTTCACAATTGCTGTTTCATGTTTCCAGGTTCTGTGCCCAGCCCGGAGGCCTCAGACTTTGTCAGTGGATTGTAGGATACTTTTTCATCAAATGGGCAGAGCAAAAGGGGAGGCAGCCGAGTCACGGTGCAGCTGGATTTTCGACTCCAGGATGGTACAATTTAGGTGGAACAGGAAAGAGGGTATGAGGTGGAGAGAGTTGTTGTGTCATTTGAACCCCTTGATGGTATGGGGTCGGTGTTCAGATGCTTTGGGGCTACACGTTGTAGAAAAGGACTTAGTGGTAGGAAACGTTTGGGCGCTCATGCGTTCAAGGAAAGAGGACCTGAAAGAAATTCAAGAGCAGTGGTCAGGTTGTCACATTTGGTGGACTGGATTTATTCCTAGGAGGATCTGGAGAGGGACCGTGAAACCAGCCGCAAAAGACAGGGCCTGACTCAAATTTAATATGAAGATGCAGAGTTTTTGCAGGGAGCGCAGTATTGGCAGGATTTAACACTTGGATTTACGGTATGACAGTGTAGTGTATTTTAAGGGAGATGGTTTGCATTTGTCTGAATATCGTAGAGATTTGTACCCTCCCCAGGTTGTGGGGCCAAATTGAACCTTAGACACAGAATGGCATGTGGGGGGGGGGGGGCAGAAAAAGGGATTTGCAAGAGCCCCACCCTTTTTTCGGTGTCAGTGGGCTAAAAAGTTGGCAAGGGTTAGCGAATGTTATTGTTGTTGACTGCAGCAATCCAGGCTGAAAGGGAACGAGGAGAAAGTACAGACTTGCAGATTTAAGGTTGTTGGGGGCAGGACATTTAGGGGTGGGGGTAGGTTAACATAGGTGAGCATTTGTGTACAGTGAGGTGTTAGTTTTGTAGGGCGAAAGGCCTAGGGTTGTGTATGTGATGTGCACCTGTTTCTATACAGCAGCCTTTTTCACACAATCTGGTGTCAGTGGTATGTGCTGCGCCCCCTCTGCCCAAACTTTTCTATTTGACACATGCACTTTTGACACATGGGCACTAGCAAATGTGTCACAGGAAACCAGCCTGACTGCCTTCTTGACGCCCGTTTCTGAGCGCCATCACCCATCAGGCAGGCAGCAGCAGTCCGACTGGAAGCTGAGTGACGGCACTGGCGCACGGCATCCACATTTCTTTTAGAATGCTTACGATCGCCACTGGCATTACCTAGCATTCTAAAAGAAATGTCTATGGATGCCGGTAATTGCTGTTTGCAATTACCATCCACGTGCATTAAACTAGGGTGGGCGCTGCTCCAGTGCCCTCGAGAAGAAACCGCCGCTGCCAGATCTAAGGACATATAAGTGGTTTACCTAAGATTGCACAACATGGTAAAGTGGGCATGGAGATTAGAATTCAGATAAAAAAAATATGTCTTGCCACTTAACCACATGTGGGCCAAATGGAACTATTGTCTGAATAGTTCGACGTTGGCCCAGGTGTGGCTCTACTCCAGTCAAGGAGCTACAATTCAACAGTTCCTCAAAACCCACGTCAAAGCACAATTCTTGAGTCTGATTGCTCAAGCCTGAATAACGCAAGAAATCGCCCAGAAAGCGGTCATCTGTCTAATAGTACTGCTTCAAATATAGTGCACAATATTCCTTAAGGCAATTATTATAACGTCCTCTAGAGAGCTTCTCTGATGGTGCTTAAAAAGGATTGCCTTATCACCCAAAACTCATTTTATTGACCCACTTAGGGTGGACTAAACTTGACCCGCAAAATTTACAGAAGACGTCTTTAAGCTTCCGTTTTTTGCATCGTATGTCTCTCTCAGGGGTTTCAGTACCATCCTTTCATCTTTTAAGTTGAGGTATAGAAATATAAATAAAGCCTCGATGGAGAGCTGCTGCCCTCATGGCATTGTAAGATGGGCTCTAAAAATTCCAAAACTTTGATATATTTGAAAGATGATACATTTTAGAGTATTAAAGTTAATCCAGTTGTAGATTACGTTCAACGATATTTGTATTCTTTTTTGATCTGTTGCACATGAACGCTCGCCATGGCAAATAACTCATAAAATGTCAATTGCACAAATGAAAAAAATATTTATGAGCGTTTGCATTAATTTGCTTTGCACTTTATTGAACGTGAAACAGATAGAGTCAGGATTTAGAGAGTTACGAAAACACATTAACCAATAAAAGTTTTCTAAAAAGGCTCAGTGATAAAATTCCAAGGGACAGAAACTGAACTGAAGGCACATCCGCCTTTGTTTACTTATATCGCGGGGGCAACCACAGGGGTGCCTTTGAGTAGGAACTTCTCTCACCATCAAGCCAGTCTCTGAGTCTGGGGCGTAGTTTCCATTGCTGCAGCAGGTGAAGTGGCACCAGGGCCCACTAAGCCCTGAATACTGAGGCGCGAGCAGTGCACTTTTCAGTAACACTGAATGAGTTTTCAAGGAAATCTTGACTCTTTTGAAAGCTGTGGATATTCAAAGACAGTCTAAAAACATCTGAAAGAAGGAGCGTGGAGTCAGTGCAGTGAGCAAAGATAAAACTCCAACAAATGGAAGGATTAGAGGAACAGCTGAATGATGTCTCTGTCGAGCAGCACGTAAAATTAACAGGTAGCCCTGCACCATGACAGCCTTAAGTAAACCACCCAACAGAGCTCTCATGTTTCTCAGTTCGATGCATGAGTAACGCAGCCAGGTTTCACGTTGCATTCTGGGAATTGTAGTCCTATTGATTATATTATAAAAGTATAACTACAAGTCCCAGGATGCAAATGAAAACGATTTACTAGATTAGCTACTCATGAAGGGGAATGTGAACTTTAGAGCTCAGCACGAAAAAGCGTAATTAAATGGAAAAAAAAACTTAGTGAACCAGAGTGTGTGAGTGTTTAAAGGGCCCTGATCCAGCAGCCAGGATGCCATCACTTTACTATGAACACAGCCAGAGTAGACTCAAAATTAGGTCGCACTGGCTCACGTGGGGAGGCGGGCCTGATCTATACTTCCCATGCAGCTCCCAGTTTGCGAATCCAAGGGAGTGCCAAGAGGCCTGGATTATGCGAGACAGAGCACTGTGGGGCAGGTGACGGCCATCTTGAAATGCGGCTGATTGGGTTCTCCACAGTGCTTGGCTCATCAGGCGAGCAGGGCAGCATAGGTTGGTACAGCTGCCTGCCCTTGTATCGCCCGTAAGATAACCCACCGTATTGCATACTTTTGTATGGAATAAACCTGCAGCAATATTTTCCCCAAACAAAAGTTGTGTTGTGTATTTATTTATGACATCGTGCATGCTCTGACAGTGGGTGGGGAGTGTTGCCTATAATGGCACTATGACCACTGCACCCTTGTAATGTACCACCCGGAGACCAAGAGCCGGGCAAGAGTAGCAGCATGGTCAATGTTAAATTGCTTAAAATTGATTATTTGCTCACTCAGTATCGCAGAAGTGTATAGATTAGAAATATGAGGAAACATTCTCAAATTACGTTATGTCATTTGCTTAACTGCATTGTTATAAATATAACTTATACCTCACCAAAAAGTCACAAAGGTGCTTTGTAGTCTGTATAAATATGCAGTGTTTTCCTTTAAGGTTAAACCATTACAAAATACAAGCATGCTTCAAGAGTGACTGACTCGTTACTCTATAGATTGCACCTTCAACCCCTGTATCTCTAGGAAGCTCTTCCTGGCTCAGCTCGTTTCTCCTCCCACCCCTACAGTCGCCACAAAACATACCACCCACCCCTACTGGCGAGATGATGCTCGACCTAAAAAAGCGCTATGATGCGGTCAACCTGGCCGCATCATAGCACTTTTTTTCTTGTTTCTTATTCTATTGTCCGGCTGGCCTTATAACCAGAAGGAGCATTCCCTAAGTTTTTGAGCTCACAAGATTTGTTATTTCCTAACAGAGTGACTAAAGGGCAGAAGTAGCCCACGAAGAGCACTATAAACCTGAAATATCTATCTAAGTAAATCTCCCCGCCAGCCCACTGTGATCCTGATTATGTTTTCCAAACAGGATGTGGTGGTTAAAGCGCTGCAGGGCCTGTGTCAGTAATAGGGTTCCGTTGCTGAGCACCTGTACCGAGCAGCTGGAGTACCAGCGCTTCTGCGCCACTTATCCCAGGTGGTACTTCAAACCCATTGACTGGTAGGTTGGTTTAGAATGACTCTTAATTTCAAGAGGTGACGCACAATACTCTCCCAACTCGCTGCCTTCATTATACGATTATTTTTATCAATAACAAACACTGGCCAAATACAGAGAAGTTTTGCGTCACCTTCTTAAAAACGGAGATCTCCTTTTAAAAGAAACGCACGCAGCAGTCTCACAGATCATTAGACACACTTTTCAAGCCTTTTTCATTTTTCTGCAGCGCCCATTAACTGCGAAACAATATGAAGTGATCGTCGCTTTTTTCTTCCCAATAGCGTCTTTCAGATTACATGTCACTTGGCGCCCAAGAATATAAAAATTATGTGCATGGCGGCCGCCCTAGTATTAAAAAATAAACAAACATGCGGGCACTATGCTCATAAATAAAGCGCAGCGCCCGCTTTTTAAATATAAAAGCGGACAGCAAAATGGACTCTCCAAAGCGCAGTTTGCAGCGCTGGAAGTGCTTGGCATTATATAAAAAAATAATGAAAATTGAAGGACGGGGTACTGGGCGAGGGGGTAAAAGAAATAGTACCTGATATAAGCGGACGGCCACTAATCTACAGAAATCAACCGTAGTTGAGCGGTGCTCCCGAGCAACAAAACGGAAGTCATGTATCGGGGTGGGAACCAATTAGGAGGCTGCAAAGAAGAGGGACGCTGCAATCAACCTATGGTAAGCAGCAGGCGGGATTGTAGTCCTATAGTCAATACAACAGATCTTGCAGACAACGAATGCGCGCTGATGCGCGACCTAAAAAGTAGCAGGCCGCCGCACAGAGTGGGTAGCCTGTAATAATGCGCTCCATTTAGGTGTAAGGGGGGCTTACACATTTGCAGAGACATACTGGCTCTCTGTCGGAGACAAAAAGTCACACATAGGTGCTTACCATCCTTCGGGTTCCCGAGAGAAGGAGGACGAAAACAAGAGAGATGCGTGGCGGGGGCAGCGGTGCGCCTCCAGCAGATGACCCACAGGTACAAAAGAAGGCAAGAGGGCCCGGAGGAGGGCTCTTATTGACTGCGATGAAAGTTTACTGGTCAGTTCAAATCGTATACCCCATACTCTGAACCTATTTAAACTAAATCAGGTGGATAAAAACATAACATATGCTTCCTTAATAAAGTTCCTCTTCTAAAAGTACAAAGTCTTGGAATAGAGATTAGAAGGACTATCATAAAAGGGATTCTAAGAGTTATCAATCTAGGAAGAAAAGAATCCAGCCCAGGAAGTCGGCGAAAGGCCAGAATACTTACAAGTCAAACTCAACTAAGCAACATTTCTGATGATTACCCTCCTCTCGAAATAAGAGATCTAGTGGGAGGGAGATTGTTAAAATCTTGCAGGCTCTGGTAAAACCATGTAACAGATTAGGGTGTATTAAGCATTCTAGGGAACGGGTACTCAATAGATTTTAACACAATTCGTCGAGTCGGGCATCATAATGATGTCAATACCAAATTATCATGTCAAAAGATATTGCTTGTGGTCGGGGAGCCAGCCTTTGCTTGACAAGAAAGCCAATCTGCCAGTTCCTTCTGTACAGAGGGGATACCTATTCCATTCTGTTTTTGATAGGAAAAGTCTCTGGCAAGTACAAGTCGGTACTCAATCCCAAAAGGGAATATGGATGGATTAAGACAATAAACTTCAGA
Source organism: Calotriton arnoldi (assembly GCA_963921515.1). NCBI lineage: Eukaryota > Metazoa > Chordata > Amphibia > Caudata > Salamandridae > Calotriton > Calotriton arnoldi. The sequence continues at coordinate 1,774,460 of CAWUFW010003094.1, forward strand.
ATAGTCAAATTACAAGTGATTCCAGTGGTTTCCGGGAGAATTTCTCACAACAGTAGATCTTCAGGACGCCAACCTGCATATTCTATTTCACTCAACACATCAGAAGTTCCTGCGATTTATGGTTGGTCACCACCATTATCAATTTAGAGAATTAACCTATGGCCTCAAATTGTCCCCGCGAGTATTCATGAAGGTTTTAACACCCATGATGTTGTTGTTACATCTGCAGGGACAAACAATCTACCATACCTGGATGATTGTCTGACAGTCTCTCCCTCCTTTCAGACAACGATGGCACACAGAGCAAACATTCTAAAGGTCCTCAAAGACCAGGGCTTTCTAATAAATTATGCAAATCTCATGTACTCCAAGTCCAGGATCAGATGTTCCTTCTCCAGAGGAGAGAACAGAAAACATACACTCTCATATACGAGCATTAAACAGCAAGAACAATGAGTGGTGGCTGCTTGGGTACAGGTTCAGGGAGACAATTTTTCTGGTGCCCAGGGCAAGGTATCACCTATACAAAAAAGTGAGACAGGCACCATTACATTGTTTGTTAACTTTGGATCTGTCAGGAAAGGCTACAAGCCTTCAACACCAATATTGAGTAGATGTGTGATATCTACAATTGTAAAATAATTTATTGATCAATTACATTTCTGTTTTGGCTTTCTGTTGCCCTGGTCTTGTCATTACTTTCTATATCTCACAAAGTAATAAGGGAGGGCAAAGAAACATGAGGAGGTAATGTTACAATTACTTATCATTAATTGAATTACTCAAATTACCTCCTTTGCCTGGATTAATTATAATCGCCCCCCTATTTAGACCCGCCAAAATGAGATTGGTAAGAGCCTGAGTAAACAAAAACAGGATGCTGGGAGGGTGGGCGGGGTTTATATACTTCATCATTTTAGAGGTTGTGCTGCGAGGTTCAGCACCTCTCACAAAGAAATGAATCTGGACAAACAAAGCAATAGGAGAAATGCAATTACTGGTAAGTAATTGAAGTTTTAACCTTTTGCCTGAATGAAGATGGGTCGAAGCAGTAATAACACAGGCAGAAAGAAACAAGTGCTACAGCCAGTCACGGAGAAATCTCCCTAGTTAGAAAACTAATTCTTAAGAATCATACTTAATAATAAACATCAGCAATGGGTGGCTACAACAACACCCCCAACTGTGTAAGACAACTGAGAAAGATATACCCACATTATTGTATGACAGTTATGGTTCAAAATGAGCTGCTTCGGGGCAGTTAACAGCTGGCACAGCATACTAATAAATCAATTACTACACTAGAAAAATAAAATAAAATATTAAAATCGAGGGCACAGTGCTATGGTGCATCTGAAAGGTGGAATGAATGTGACTCAGCATGATTTTAAAAATCATGATACACGGCACATTTATACACAGAAGACACGAAAGGTTGAAGGTACACGTTGCACACGTTAGACACAGTGATACACGAAACAGAGACAAGAGTAGTAGAAACACTGTAAAAGCGTGCTTTAAAACATGAGATGAAGAAAATACATTTATAAGATTAAAAAAACATATTAACAAATTGTGCTAATGAAATTCCAATGCATATGTCGCTTATTAACGTATATTATTGAAAATGTTGATGCTATGTGAAGTGGCCAAGTGATTTTTATGCTTTTTGCTGAGAATGCACCAGTTAGAAAAGTTGGTGTAAAATTGTGTAGCAATGAAGTACAGGCTTGAGATTTTGCAAATTGATTCTAGAGACTTTAGTTTATGAAATATTAGAAAACTTTTAGTAAAACAAAATATGAAAAACGTGCATTTATATGAATGTCGTACATTTGTGTGGTAGATGGGTATTTCTAACGTAAGTCATTTCTATGTAACAATATTTTGTGAAAGTTCTTTATATCTATATACATTCTTCAGTTGAAGTGATTTAATTTAATTATATGTGAAATAAAGTCAAAGCTCATTTATTTCATTTAAACGTGCGATGCTAACTTAAAGGCCTTCATGAAATGCTTTTCTCTAATGCTGGCCTTTTCCCTGATTTAATACAATGGATCGTTCTTTGCAAGTAAAATGAAGCTTGTTTTGTCCTGGACATGACTACACCCTGACATTCTTCAATATTGTTTCAACATTCACAGTGAAATGCTCCTGTGGGAATTGAATTTCAGCTATGGCTAGAAGTCGCAACTTTGTATTTCTTTTCTACCAATGTTAGGCCTGTGTGGACTCACAAACTTTCGTTTCTCATGGCCAGCAGGGGAAACCAGCTTGCTGTTACAATCATCTCAGGTGACATGGTGTGAACATGGACATGTGATAGTCTTTCGATGGTGGTGTGATGCTATGCTGCTGGACTTTGCTAAAACTCTATAAAAGAAGAATCCCCAAAGGTGGGGCAGCGAACGCTATTGATTTTTGCTTCTTGAGGCTTAGATGCTATGCAGATCGATATTTTACTTTGGACTGTTTGTCGATGCTACAATCGATAGCTGGTGAACTGAGACCTTCTATGCTGAACCATTATAATTTTTTTTCAATTTCCTTTATATCTTTAGCTCTATGATAATGGACTTGCCCCTAATGAACTATAAGTCTGAATTTCCCCCTTACTGTAGGACCTGAGCTGTTAGAACTTTGAACCATCCTTCTGCCTGAAAGGGCAGTGGGACTCTCTAACTCTGCAAATACATTATAATAACTATCCTTTGATGATTTGCCTAAATACTTGGTGCTTTAATGCAAGCTGTGATATTTCTGACTGAAGTCCTTAAGAAAGTGCTTATTTTAATTAATTTTGATTCTTTAATACAATAACCAAATTAATATGAAGCTTGTCTGAGTCTATTATTGAGTCCTACTGCTTCTTCCATTCAAACGGTGCTTCTGTTTAAATGCGGAACATCAGGTTTTACTTTTTTTGTTCTGTGTTGCGATTTGCATAATTCTCACTTAACTTAACTTCTTCAGGAGGTTGGGTCTTCCAGTTGCTATTCTGTATTTTTACAGTATGGTCTTAAGAGTGCTGGATTTAAACTTGATTTCTAACTAGTGAGTTGGCTGCCAATTAAAGTTATTCATTCGACAGCTACCGTGGAATTTGGTCACCCTAATCTCCACTCCTCCTATCGGCTGAGAAAGATTCATCAGAGGACCATTGCCTCTGTGGTAATGAAAACGCTTCAGATAGTCTAATCGAAAGGGCCCAGTACGGTTAGAGGAGTAAGGAGAGTAAACGTATAGATGAATATTTTATGCACTGCTTCACGCTGCAACAAATCTGGTAGCCAAGGATGGTTCTAATGAAGTGAGATTTTAGGGTGCCTAAAATAGTCCTCTGCCCAAGTCCAAAGAGTCCACAATTTTTGGTTTGGCAAAGAGAGGCTTTGATGGAGTGCTGATGGAGTATCGTTCTGGATAGAGTCAACGTGTAGCAGCAGCAAAGGAGTGTGAGTGTCAATAGGGATGCGTGTCGCTATTGCTTTGCTTAAGATTGCAGTTTTTTGGAAAGGCTGTGTGTTGTTGAACGGAGTGAAGTGGTTAAAGTCCACGTACGAGTGTGGTGCTTTTGTGCAAAGTTGAAGTTGTAAACGGGTCCATCGTGGCCTAAGATCTCAAGATATTTCGGGTTGTCTCAGTGTACAAGACACTGAGTAAGTTGTCTGCTGTTTTATGGTGTTGATCATGAGACATCGTCGCCAATGTCTACAAAGAGGGGAAACTAAGGGCTTTTTTCAACAGGTCCAGCATACATGCCCAGCGACAGATAAACACAAAAAGGGTATGCAGTTCCTGACAGGATAAAACAGGTTGTGTAAGCGAGCAGAAGCTCGTTTAATATCTAGACTAAGGGGGGAATTCCTCTTGTAGGAATTAGGACCCTCACACACCCAGCCAGCTAGGTGTCATGGTTCATCATTGGGTCTGCTCCTCGTCGGGTCGGCGCTGCAATACCCGACAGGCACCCATGAAGGGGCTCTTTGGCGGAGATCTTTTATTCCTTGCCGTTAGGTGCAGTGCGTGTGAGGGGCCTAGTGTGTGTAGATGTAAAGGAAGGGGAGGCTAAAATAGGAGGTAGGGGTCCAATCAGAACAATTTTAATGAGTATGGCCCCTCTCCTAGTTAAAATTAAGTGTGGTGCGCCCCTGTAGTAGTGTTACAGAGTACCGCGCTCAAAGGTCGACATGTTTCTTGCCAAATTGTCTATTGGACGGCAATTCTTCAGGACCAGTATCAGTGTCTATCTACACTAACAATCATGGTCAATTGTAGTGAAAGTGAGAGACCACATACAGCACCCTAAAAAGTGGTACCTGTCACTCTAGAAAGACAACCTGTAAAAAATGAGAGATAACAGCATCAATAGATGTATTGGCATTCATCATACCGTTAAAAACATGCCTGTGCAGCACTCAAACAGTGACGAAGACCAATACCTTGGTAAGGGTTCTCTTCGTGTGTTAGTGGTAAACAATTGGTATGGTTGATTTCAGGTGCACAGGGACGAACTGTATCAATTAAAGGTGAAATCCCGCTGGTCGAGGTTTAATTGTAGTGAATGAGTGTAGAAAGTTTAATTACCTTGGGCCATATGTATCAAAAAAAAGTTTTGCGATTCTCAAATTGCGATTTTTAGCGAATCGCAATTAGAGAATCGCAAAATGCAATGTATGTAGGATTTGCTAAAATATTTTGCGAATCCTACATAATCCTTATTTGCGAATCGCAAATTGAGATTCGCAAATAAGGAATACCTTCCCATTCATTCCTATGGGCTAGGAGGCCCATAGGAATGAATGGGAAGACATTCTCAATTTGCGATTACCAATTAGAGAATCGCAAATTGAGAATGCAATTTCAGGGTTGCAAGGGTGCCAAAAGGACACCCTGTTGCACCCCTGAAATATGCATGTGTGCACATTTTGCGCACATACATGCCCTAAGGGCATGTATGTGCGACATATGGCACTTTTAAAAAATCTAAAAGTGCTTTTTTAAAGAAAATCGCAAATTACCACCAACTTGAAGTTGGTGGTAATTTGCAATTCCTTAAGGCCAAATAGCAAATTTCTGGTGCTTCCAGAATTGCATTTAAGGAATCGCAATTTGCAATTCCTTAATTGCATTCGCAAAATAGAGAATCGCACATTTTGCAATTCTCTATTTTGAGATGGCCTTTTGGGATGATACATCCCAAAAGGCTTTTTCCAATTCGCAAACGGGCCGATTCTGAGAATCTGCCCGTTTGCAAACGGGGAAAAGGCTTGATACATATGGCCCCTTGTGAGTATGGATATCCTTTAGAGGAGCAGACAGATTTATTTGTTGCTTACATTGAATTGTTATATTTTGCCTTGATAAAACTCACAGAAGAATATTGTGAAGGAGGGTGAGCTGCTGCGAGGAGCGAGACTGACGCCACAGGGCGCCGCGCTGTGATGTGTCGGTTGGTGTGAAGCCGTGCTGGGATTGGGTGACTATGTCATAAGAGTTGCGCTGTTATTGGTTGAGATTGTAGAACAGGTGGATTGTGAGGGAATAACATTTCTTGAATTTACAGAAATCATTTGTGGATACAGAATTGAAGAAAAATGAAAAATGTCCAGTCATTACGAAAATTAAGAAAAGATGAGACCGCATTTGCCAAAACAAAGGTAGAAGTACCACCTGAGGGTACGCCAGGAAACATTGTTATGATGGACAAATGGTGACATCCATGTCTGTGGCTCGTTTTTGGCATTCACTTACTGAGAAGGATGAGGAATTACAGTTCCCACATTATGGGATATTTTATTTGCTGAATTTACAAAATGTAAGGAAAATAATATATGAAATGAAAGAGCCTGTTAGACCAACTGTTCTTAAGTCTTTAAATACCTGGGAGTATATTCCTCAACAGAAAGATAGAGAGAAATTCCAAGGGAGGTATAGGAGAATAATGGATCACTACGCAGAAGCTAGATGGGATGCTCATTAGAAAATACAGAGAGCAGAAATAATGTACGGCACACAAATGTATTCGGTGTTAGAAGTTGAAGAAGGATTTACGGGTAAGAGAAAGGAGAAAAAGAAGCATTTATAGACAGACAAAACTGAAACAGGGAAAAAGGGAGAAGAGAGTGACATAGATGGTGAACTTTGGAATGAGTTAATATATTAAATCAACCACCACCTTCTATTGAGTCACCGAATTGAGACCTGATGCAAATGAGTACACCTGGGGTACCCAATGATCCCTTGATGCCTGAAGTACCAAAGGAACCAATGCTTATTTCTCCTATAAGCAGGAGGACAGAAATGTCAGCTCCTATAAACGTGATTGATTCAAATACTCCAGATGCTTTGACTGTTCCCATTACTATTGGACCTGTTGTGCCCCTTCACAAGTCTGGGCCACAGGTAAATACGATTCATAATTTGGCTGTACCTACTGGAGTAATGCAGTACATGGGAGTTCTTCAGATCTGACAGTGTAATCACTGATTCACACATCGATGGTTCCAATGCGGGCCAATAATGCTGCTATGAACATTGTCCCTAATCAGTCGCAAACTGACATGATGCAAAAAATGGTGCAGAGGATTTCACCTTTTTTATTGTTTCAGACCGAGTGGACCTCCTGAAATGAATTATCATGCTTCTGACATGACTGCGCCGATGGATGTTTCAGTTACAGATTCATCTGCACTAAATGTGCAACCTGGAATGGGTGCAAATTTTACTAGTGGAAATTTGAATTTGAATATTACAGGAGAGCAATCAGGGTTTACTCTTCAAGAACTTGATGAATGGCTTAAAGGATACAGTACCCCAAATAATCAGAGTTCTTCAATGGTTCCAGTTTCAGTTCTAGTACCAACTATAAATTCAGTCTTGTCTCAACCTTCAGTTTCTATTTCAGCACATGTTTCAGATGCGATTGTAGGTCAAAGATCAGCTCAAAATTCTGTTCAGATAATTAAACCGCTCCTGGATGTGAGCCGATTAAAGGTTGATTTAGAAGAAATGATTTAGGGAACACTTAGCCTTGTGAGATTAGACGCTTACGAAGAGGATGAACTATTGTTTCTCTGTAAAAACGTTACAAGACAAGCAAATGCGACTTATGAGAGATTTTTGGAATTGGCTCAGACATATGGGGTAGATAATCGGAATTCAAAGGGGTTGCAGAGATCTTACAGGATGGATTTTACTGAAAAAGCCATTGAGAGCATGAGAGCACCAGGAAGCGAATTACAGATAAAACAGCTAATGACATTAATCAGAAAATGGGATGACAGAGAAAAGTGGGAATGCAGATGGTTGAAGAAGAAGGAAACGAAGCGAGTTCGAGTTCAGTCACCACCTGATTGCTATGGTGGCAGTGAAGGGGGTGTGCAAATGCTCCCTATGAAGGAAGTACATGGAGGAGAGTATGTCCATTCACCATGGAATAGACAAGATATTTTGTCATTTACAAACGATTTCCCTAGATCGAGAGAAAAGCCATTGGAATCGTACAGGCAAGTCAAACGATTTTTGAAAATCTTGAAGGTTTTGTAGATTGATTTGAATACTCTGTTTGAAATTGTGGTTCCAGCAGATTTGTGGGCAGAATTTAAGATTGCTGTGGATTGGCCAGAGAGAGAACCTCCAAGAGATTCTAGAACAGGTGCACCATCTTCAGAGGTAATGAGGAAATATCAAGTGATAACTCATCTGAAAACTAAGGTTTCCCCAAAAGAAATTGAGTGGATGGAGATTGACAAGAGCTGAAAGAGTCAGTACATGCTTTTTATGAGAGGTTAGTAGAGATTTTCAAGTAGTACAGCGGATCAGATACTATTGCGGACAGAGATGTGGGACAATTTGTTTATAAGTTTGTCAGGGGTTTGAGACCTGAAATTTCTGAAAGGATTCAACAGCAGATACTTTGTTGGCAAAGTAAATCTGTGGGCGAAATATTGCATTTTGAAAAATATAGTGCAGATTATATTGACCTGAAGCACAAGAAACTCAAGGAGAAATTTATGATTACACAGATAAAAGCGATGCAGAAAGGACGTAATCCAATGGGTTTTGAGAACACAGGACAGGCACAGAGACCTTTATAATCAGGTTCCGTTGATGCAGGGTGTTAATGGGTTTCAACAGCAGAATCTCCCATCACAAAGTAGAGGTACTGGTGGTCCTGTGGATCTGAAAACAGGTGTTGAGGTGTCGCTTTTAAAAAAAAACAAATCCATGTCACGTGTGCGGAAAGCTTGGACATTGTGCGAGTGTAAGTCTGTTTTGAATAACATGGGAAATCAGATGAAGAATGGGGATTATGCATAGTCTCAAGAGAACAAAATGGGACAGATCCAGCAAATACAGGGACAGAGAATGCAGAACTCTAATGTAACACAGCAAAGGCAAATGCCACAAGCTCCTATGCCACAACAAAATCTTCAGGTGCAAAGATACAATATGAATCAAAATGCCTACCAGAATCAGAATGTAGCACAGCAATTTTTGATTGAATTGAATGACAGTGACCAAGACCCATTTGCATGACGGTGCCTGGCACAGCTGTAGAAGTAGACCAGAGTGGTCCGTGTGTGGATGGAGAAGTGGATGGGAACTCTATCTCATTCCTTGTTGACACTGGTGCTACCCGCTCTACTGTAAGAACAGCAGAGGTCCCAAACCTACCCCTCTCAGGAGAACGTATCCAAGTTATCCGAGTTACAAAAAGAAAGATGTCTACTCCAATTTCAGAACCAGTGACTGTTAAAATCTGATCCATTGAGGATAGTCACCGGTTTGTGGTGTGCGACACAAGTCCAGTGAACCCGCTTGGACGAGATTTACTTTGTAAACTGAACTATTCAATCTAATGCACACCCAGCGGAATTGAATTCCATACAAATGATGAGGATGTTTTTTTCAACCTTGCCCAACAGAAATCAGATGTTGATGTATATCCTTTCCTGACGTGTAAGGATTTGCCCAAAGAATTAAGGGATACTGTTTTACCTAACGTTTGGGGCTTTACAGGTAAAGATATCGAACTAATTAAAGGTGTCTCCATAAACCATTGTTGGAATTACTCCTGTGATTGACTCAATGATGGAGCAAGTGATTCTGAAGGAGATAATGGGAAGTCCTTGTAACTCTCCCATTATGGGCTTGCAGAAGCCGAATGGCAAGTATCGCATTATGCTGGTATTTGCACAAGGTGAATGCCATTGTTGTTCCCTGTTGTCCTGTGGTACCGAATCCAGCTGTGATTTTATTTCAGATTCCATGTGAGCCCGAATGGTTTTCAGTCATTGACTTGTGCCAGGCCTTCTTTTCGATTCCATTGCATGAAGACAGCCAATTTTTATTCGCTTTCCATTTTGGCAGTCGTGTTTTGGCATGGTGCCACGTCCCACAGGGGTATATGGAAAGCCCTTCAATTTTTAATCAGGTACTCAAAAAGAATCTCGAATCTCTGAAAATGCTGAATCACTCAGTGTTAGTGCAGTACATTGACGACCTTCTGGTGGCGTCAACTACGGGAGCAGCTTGCTGAGTTGATACTATTGCCTTGCTGAATCATCTGGCAGAGAATGGACATAAAGTTTCCCCAACTTAGATGCAGTTTTGCAAAACTGAAGTCCTGTACTGTGGACATCACACTGAGAAAGGAACGAAGAAAGTGTAGCAGGAAAGAATCTCAGCAGTTCTTAATATGAATCCTCCAGTTACCAAAAGGAAGTCAGCATGTTCTTAGGAACGGTGGGCTATTGCAGACAGTGGTTTTCACATTTTTCTTTGACAGCAAAGCCTTTACAAAGGATAACACACAAAGACGTGTCAGATCTGGTATCCTGGGATGACATTTGCATGACTGCCTTCACAGAGCTATGAGAATGCCTTTGCAGGGCACCAGCTTTAGGAATGCCTGATTACAATAAGTGCTTTGTGTTGTTCTGCGGTGAGAGAAAAGGTTGCACTATCTCTGTGTTGACACAAATGCATAGAAGCAACTGTAGGCCTATTGCCTACTTCTCAGCGACCCTTGATCCTGTTGTGGCTACTTTGCCTGGATGTCTGAAAGCGATTGCATCTACATGTGTGAGTCTTGAGCAGTGTGAAAGTATTGTCATGGGTCATCCACTGACTGTATTTGTGCCCCATTCAGTGTAGATACTGTTGACTCATACGCGAACACAGTCTCTAGCCAATAGTCGCCTGACAAAGTATGAGCAAGTCTTGTTGGGTGCAGAGAATGTGACACTGAAGAGATGCACCGTGTTGAATCCAGCTACATTGATGCCGTTGCCGGGAAATGAGAGTGTGGTGGATGAAGCCAAACATGATTGCTTGGATGTGACGGAGTTGTGCACCAAGCCTCGTCCTGATATTTCTGATGAGCCACTCCCTGAATCTGATCATGTGTTGTTTGTTGATGGTTCCTGTTTGAGAGAAAATGAAGGAAATCTGAAAGCTGTGTATGTTGTGTGTACTGTTGGAGGTGTGTTGGAAGTGTCATGGTTGCAAGGAGTGTTTTCTGCGCAGGTTGCAGAGCTTATAGCTCTGAAACAAGCATGCGCAATTTCAGAACAGCTATGAGTTACAATTTACACTGATAGTCAGTGTGGCTTTGGAGTCGTACATGATTTTGAGCAATTTTAGTCATAGCATGGGTTCATGACATCCTCTGGTTCCCTCATTAGAAATGGGGAATGCGTGAGGAACCTTTTGCAGTCCCTACAGCTGCCTACCCAAATTGCTGTTGTGGAGTGTGTTGCTCATCGACAAGGTACTGACTATGTCAGAGTCGGTAACTGTTATGCAGATGAGATGGCGACATACTATGCCCTGAATGCACACACATTTAATGAGGAGATCTTGACAAAAACATCCAACATCACAGATTGTACGCTGATGTTGTCAGTCTTAGACACATGGGAGGAGGTTAGGAAGCAACATGATGAGGTGACAGAAACAGAACGGCAGCGTTGGGTGCGAGCAGGCTGCGCCAAGAGACGATGATATCTGGATTTACGTTGATGGCAGACCACTTTAATGCAAGATGGGATATTCTTGACTGAAGTCCTTAAGAAAGTGAGTATTTGAATGAATTCTGATTCTTTAATACAATAACCAAATTAATCTAAATCTTGTCTGAGTCTATCATTGACTCCTGCTGGTTCTTCCATTCAAACTGTGCTTCTGTTTAAATGCGTTGTAGAGAGAATCAGCGAGCCCTATCGGAACATCAGCTTTCACTCCTTTTGTTCTGTGTTGCAATTGCAGAGCTTTTGGTTTGCATAATTCTCACTCGACTTAACTTCTTCAGGAGGTTGGGTCTTCCAGTTGCTATTCTTTATTTTGAACAAAAAGCAAAATCCCACTTGAACTGTATTTCTTCCTACATGCCTGATCAGTGCTAATAGTTCTGACCCCAAAATAATTTCTTCTCAATATGCATACTCATTTGTAAAACATAGGGCCAGATATACGACCATTTTGTGAGTGCAAAATAGCTCGCAAATTGATTTGCGCATGCAAAAATCGGTCGTACGCAATGTCTGACAGTTACTTGCAAAACCTTTTTCTTGCCATGCGACTGAATACCGACTCACAAAAATAGCGTGCGGAAATAGCGAGTCCCAAATAGCGACTCGCAATTAGTGAATTGCTAATCAGAATGTACAGACCAGACGCAATTTGCGATCATGCGCAGATCGCAAATTTGCTCGTTTGCGCATGCAAATTAACATGAATTCAAAACAGCCCCAGAATGCATCACAAACCATTCCCCAATGGCTGCCCTGTACGTGATAGCGAGGAGGATGCGGATACTGGCTGCTCAGCAGAGGAGGCGGAGACAGGAGAGGATATTCGGAGTCAGGCTAACCTTGTTTGAGAAGACAGAGGAAGAGATGAATGAGCAGTACAGGCTGAGTAGCACTGTGATCTTAGATCTAATAGACACCTTGAAGCCACAACTGGAAAGCAGAACCCAGCCCAGCAATGCAATCCCCACACATGTCCAGGTGTTGTGCTCCCTCCACCTATTGGCCACTGGTAGTTACCAAGATGTCGTTGCAGTGACTGGAGGGGTGTCGCAGAGTGTGCTTTCACGTTTCTTCCACAGTTGCTTAGATGCCATGCTCCACCACATACACCAACACATCTACCTGCCTAGGGATAATGTTGAACTAGAAAATACCAAAATGCAATTCTAGAGAATAGCAAGGTTTCCACAGGTCATTGGATGCATAGATGGTACCCAGGTGCCCATGGGGCAGATGTAACCCGTTTGTGCATGCAAAAAACAATAGGGGTATGTACCATTCCAAAATAGCGAGTCGCAATTTATTTGCGACTCGCTATTTTGGAATTGCGAGTTGCTATTAGGAAGGGGCGTTCCCTTCCTAATAGCAAGCGCAACCCCATGTACAAATGTTTTGCGACCGCAACTGCGGTCATAAAACACCCGCAAATGATCACCCTCTTCAAGAGGGTGGTAATGGAGTCGCAAAATGGAAGGGGTCCCCAGGGGACCCCTTCCCTTTGCAAATGCAGGGGAGAATATTTTTAAGGGCAGGCAGTGGTCTCAGGGACCACTGCCTGCCCTTAAAAAATTAAACGAAAACGTTTCATTTTTTTTTTTTAAATGCAGCCCGTTTTCCTTTAAGGAAAACGGGCTGCATTTAAAAAAAAAAGCTGCTTTATTAAAAAGCAGTCCCAGACATGCTGGTCTGCTGAGCCCAGCAGGCCACCATCCCTGGGAGGGCTGGCATTCCCAACGGTCTTGCAAATTGCGAGAGGCTCATTAAATTTAATGAGCCTCGCAATTTGCAACCCCATTGGGAATCGCAAAACAGTGTAATAACACTGTTGTACATTTCATTTAGCGCCTCGCAATTTGCGACTCGCAATGAGTCGCAAATTGCGAGGCGCTAAATGAAAGGGTCGTACATCTGGCCCCATATGTCCCCCGTCTCCCATCGAATACGTATCCCGGAATCGAAAAAGCACACATTTACTCAACATCCAAGTTGTCTGCAATGCATACAACATCATCACGGACCTTGTGGCCAAATATCCAGGGAGCACCCATGACTCATACATGTTTAGGCACAGTGGCATATACCAGAAATTACAAAGAGGTGATTTTGATCAAGGATTCCTACTAGGTACTGAAATTTCATGTCCACAGTGAGATGTAGTGGCACTTTAATGTATATCTGCATATTGTCTCACCATCATTTATTTCTCACCAGGTGACAGTACATATGCCCTGCAGACATGGATACTCACACCGTACCTGTCTCCCAACAACCCACATGAAAGGCGGTACAAGAGGGCACATAGGCGCACCAGGACCGTGATTGAGCGCACATTTGGCATCCTAAAATCGCGCTTGCGGTGCCTTCACAAGAGTGGCGGAGCCTTGCAGTATGCGCCTGAGAATGTCTGCAAAATAGTGGCAACCTGGGCCATACTCCACAACATTGCCTGCAGGGGTGGCTTGCCCATGGAGGTGTCTGAATCTGACACGGAGGATGATGACCCTGGCCCACCTGCCCAACAGCCAAGCAAGGGAAGCACAGCAGCAGAGGGAAGGAGATGCAGGGACCACATAGCCAGACATTATTTTTCAAGGTACGTCCTACCATTGACACTCTACCCTCAACAAATGACAATAAGAAATGTGTTTTTAACAATGTCGAATTCCTTTTATTCTGAGGGCATGAAAAAATATTGTTGGACAACATGTCCATCTGCATCCCCATAACCAACATAAAACTATAACTGTCATGTGGTTACTGCACCACCAAAGGAAAATAAACTGGGCACACTGTATGGCACATTGGTGCAGACAAGTCATTTCTTGCCTCTACGTCCAGCATGGGGGTATCTGGCAGGTGGGATGACAGGCTGGCGGCAGCTGCTTCTATGCGGCATTTGTGTTTCTGCAGCAGAGGTACTACTGCGGCTGAACACCTCACTGTCTGCTGCCTCTGTTGCTCCTCCACTAGCAAACATGTTTGTTTGCATAACCTCCACTGCAGCTGTTATCATTTGCAGCCCTCGTGCATTGTCACCACTGTAGTGGCCCATCTCGATCTGCAGACCCAGGGTGCGCTTGGTGTGTTGTGTGGTTGCCTGCGCCAGACCACTGATTGCCCTGGTCATAGAGTCCATTCTGTGTACCCAGCTGCGCTCCATTCTTGTTTGCTGCACTCTCTCCTCAGACAACTCTGTGCACAGCTGCACAAAAGCCCCTGTAAGGGCATCAAATTCCCCCTCAATGCGGACTTGGTTCTCAGCCATCTGTTGTGTGATGTTCAAAAATCCCTGGCTCAGCTTGGTGTTGATTAGTATAATTTGTTTTTGCTGCATGCACTGAACCTTCAGCATAGCTTGTTCCAGGCCACCAAACACCACGAGTGGCTGCTCCAGTATGGGAGGGAGTGTGCAGCCTAGCTTGCAGCCGTGAGGGACACTTCTGTTCCCATTAGGGATGGCTAAATACGAGGACCGTTTCTGACTATATTTGTTAGCCCCTTGAGTTAAAGCTTACAAAAAAAGAATTCCTGAAGATTATGTTACCTTACTGGGAGGGAAACCTCAAAAAACAAGGGAAAGAAACTGTGCTCAAAGACCTGAAGTGAACCGCATGAGAGAGTTGGGAAGAGTGTGTGAGAGAGCGAGAGAGAGGGGTATGAGATGGTAGGAGAGAAAGAGAGGGACGAGTGGAAGAGGCACCTGGGGGAGGGGAGAGGTGGACCAGTGCATAGTGCGAGGAGGTACAGGAAGGTAGCACTGTCTCTAGTGCACCCACTGTTGCTGCGTTCGACAGATCCGGGTAGGCTGTAGGCAGTAAATAAAGTGGGGTTCAAAGGGAACGTTTAGCACCTACACAACCTATCGGTGAACGCACTGTGTAAGTATCCCACACATAAAACAACATGCACATCAGTCATCTCGATGCTGATCACCCCAAGCCTCACTATCAGAAACCTCTACAATCATGGCATCCTAAACCCTCTACCCATGCTTTACCTAGCCAACATACTTCCTTTCCCATGCATCTGGTTGTGCTCTACCATAGTCACCAAGTATTCTTAAAGTAGTAATCCCCCTCACCCTTCGCAATACTTACAAACACCCCAGATAACTGTCTCACAACCACTGTGCGAGCCCCCTATATAACATCATTAGAAGCTCCTCAAAGACCTTTCAGCACCCTGCTCCAGCGAGGCACACTGTTTACTGATGTGTAATTTTTAAGCCAAGCTAAAGTCTCCCCATATCCTTTGCTTACTCTGTCCATGACAAGAATGCTGTGCCCCACTTCCTCAAGCATGGTGCTCTGAAATCAAACTCAGGCACTTACTGCTGCATTCCTACGGTCTCTCAGCTTAACGACGTCTGCCACTGTCCACCAGATGAACAGGAAAAAAGAACGAGTTTGCATGCGTGTGAGTGAAAACTCCTGGCCTGGAAGGCAGGAAGCCCCGCCTAGGGAAACACAAATGAAAGAGAAGACTGGTTGCTCACTTCAATAATCCATAGTTCACTATGCTGCAAACTGACTTGGTTGCCATGTTGAAACTACAACTTTTCCATAACGCTGAAGGAAAGCTTACTATAAAATTAAGATTTTTTTTAAGGGTATTCAAAGCTATTGCTCAGAAACTGAGCCTAAGTAATAAAGACAAAGTTTTATTAATTTTAATACTAAATATTGACAAGTACACATATGATTCCTGTTTTTGCTTGGATAGGGTACTTGTTAAATAAAAATTACTTGTATCGCAATTTCTGGATAAGAGAAGATATCACTCTAAAGTCCATACCAGTCTTTGTATTATTTATTGTATTGTGATTGTATTTATTTAGTACTTACTCAATGCTCTAAATTGGACAAGCTGTGAACTGGGAGGGGGTTGGGCAGCGGCACGCAACACAACACAGGAAAACAGGCATTTTAATTGTAAGTAGGTGCTCTATCATTGTAATTGCAAAACCGTGTTTAAAAACAAGTAGCTGAGTATTATCACTACGGTAATACTGCTCCCATTGTGTGAACCCATGGCGATGCCATAAATGCCGGGTGGGGGTCGGGTCAAGCTGAGAATTGGGAGGGGGTTGTGCGGAGGCATGCAACACCAACACGGAAACAAGCATTTCAGAATATTCGTGGGCGAGGGCCAAACTGCAAATCAGGAGTGGGTTGGGCGACGGCTTGCAACACAGAAAGCCAGAGTAAAAAAATGCGCTGAAAGTAACTGAAATACACACAAGCGAACACCTACATGTAATAGAGTCAGTAGCCATGGAAGTGAACCAGGCACCCAAAGGCGGGACAAAGACAACCAATGCACAACTGAAAAGCCAGCATTTCAGAAGGGCACGCAAAAAACCAATGGGAATCGATGGGCGTGATTGAAGCCCATAGAGTAGATACTGTATGTCTTGGAAGATACAGCGCATGCACTGCCTAGGGTTGACCTAAAAAGGACGAGAACAGGAAGGAGAGGGCGCCAGTCAGGAAAGAGAGGAGCTTTGATAACTGGTTGGACGCATTTAGGATCATGGCATGTGTAATAGTGGAGAAATTTCCCCACTGTGCAAAGGATCTCTGGCTATAAGAATGTAAGATATGCACATAGACAGTTCACAGGGGATGCTACGACAATGGCTTTAGGCTAAAGATGTAGGTGGACCCAGACATGGAATGGGATGAGGAGGATGTGTCTGGATACAGCACAAAATGATGCTAGACAGGTAGGCCAGGAACTGGCCAGGAAAAGCCGAGCAGTCCTTTTTCAGAAGCCATATCAAGGGACACCTTGACAGGCAGAAGCATTTTTTCAAACAGAAGCAGTACTCGACCTGGAAGGGCGGTCCATCAGGGAAGGGCTCCTCAGCGGTTTGCTTCAAATACAATGAAGATGAATGCAACTGGGGGCAGTCATGTAAATTCAGGCATGTGTGCTCCACCCTTGAAGGGGGGCACCCAGCAACTGACTGCAGGAAAGATAGGGGGACAGAGAAAGGGACAAGCAAGAGCAAGCGAGGAAGAAGTAATGAAGAATGATGCGCAACACATGGGGCCTGGGGAAATTTCCAGCTAGCTCGCTCCCCCTTCAAAACCCACAGGCTGAGGCAGCTAGCCAACCAATATGACAACAAGGCAGATGGACGACTCTTGTGCAAATGGTTTGAGACAGGCTTTAAAATTCCATCAGGCTGGGGGACATAAAAAACCTTCGCTCAGCTCTCCAACACCCCAAGATAGTACAAAGGAAGATCGAGAAAGAAAAGGATCTAGGGAGAGTAGAGGGACCCCCCACGTTCTTGGTGCCACCTGGCCTGGTGATTTCCCCTTTGGGAGTGGTGCCTAAGAAAGAACCGGCTCAATTTAGATTGTTACACCACTTATCATTCCCTTAGGGGGGGTTCAGTGAATGACGTAATTAATTCAGTAGTCTGCGCGGTAGGGAATGCCTCAATTGATGAGACAATTTAGTGCGCACAGCAGGGCGAGGGACCTTAATGGCAAAGGCGAACATTGAATCCGCTTTCAGACCCCTACCAGTGTACCCAGATAGCTACCACCTCCTCGGTTTCAAGGCCCTGCCCATGGGGTGCGCCATATCATGAGCATATTTTGAACGCTTCAGTACATTGTTAGAATGGACACTGCATAAGAGGCACCCTGAGGGATGGCAAGCTCCACTATTTAGCCGATTTCTTGTTCATTGGGAGACCGGGAGAGGCGGAGAACAGAAGTTTGCTGGGTGCCTCTCAGGAGCTAGCGGCTGAGCTAGGTGCCCCACTAGCCGTGGACAAAACAGTGTGCCCCACGACAAAGTTGGTGTTACTGGGCATAGAGCTAGACTTCACCACTGGCACATCCTGCATACCAGAGGACAAGGTACAGGACATAACAAAAGGGATCACAGCACTGATGGGCAAGGAGAGGGCCACGCTGGGGGAGCAGCGGGAGCTCATAGGGAAGTTGATGTTTGCAGCGAGGGTAATCCCGGCGGATAAAGTATTTGCAAGGTGCTTCACCCAACTGACTAGCGGGCTACAAAAGAAGCGCAACCATACAAGATTAGGGACAGGGGTGAAGCAGGACTTCAAAACCTGGTTGATCTTCCTAGAGGACTTTAATGGTGTACTCATATGGAGGGACGGTTGGGTGTCAGACAGGCAAATCGCGCTGTACACAGACACGTCTGGCAGCCTGGGCTCGAGGAAATTCTAGGGGACAGCTGGTGTGCGGAAACATGGCCCCAGGAATGGGCCTCAGCAAGACTAACTAGGAACATAAAATTTCTAGAGCTATTCCCCATAATAGTGGCACTAACAGTATGGCGAGGGAGGCTGAAAGACATGAAGCTAAAACTGTGGTCTGATAACCAAGCAGTGGTGCATGCAGTCAACAGTGGGGCATCCAGGTGCCTGTGTGTGCTGAAGCTCCTAAGGTACATAGTGAAGCTACAGCTAACAAGCAACCTTGAGTTAAAAGCGAGGCATGTTGCAGGGTCAATAATGCTCAAGCAGATGCACTCTCTCGATTCCAGATGGACGAATTCAGGAGACTGGCCCCAACGGCAGAGCGAGCAATGACCCCTTTCCCAGACAGGCTCTGGCAGATGTGACCTATCCCACCCAGCTGATAGAGCAAGTCTTTGCCCCCAAAAAGCACAGCGGTATGTGACATATATACTAAAACAGTGCACAGGGTCACCGGGCTAGAATCTTTCAAGTATGCCAGAAGCGCAGCAGGGACAGCAGAACGGTTTGTGTGATGAAATGAAAATTAATTTTATAGAGCGCTCTACCACCCTAGGGTGTCTCTACTAGCGCTCTTCTATCCTGGGGTGGGGTACTTTCGAGCATAAAAAGACAAAATCATGGGCATAGGCACACCTGGTAGCAATAGCTAATTTCTTGTAGCTCGCCACTATGGAGGACCCCACCGGCTCTCACTACCTCCGGGCAGCGATGAAGTGTTGGCGGCGACTGCAAGGGAAAAGGCAAGACAGAAGCTACCCATTGAATTTGACACCCTAGCGCAGCTTGTGAGGGTCTATAACAAATTTTTGTGCAGAAACCTTCGAGGTCACACTATTTAAATCCGCATTTCCACTGGCATTCGTCGGGGCACTCAGCGTTAGTGAGCAGGTAGCCCATCCAAACACCAGGCAGGAGATGCCTGCCTGCAAGCGCAGGATATACTGCTGGGCACAGGTCAAGTTGAGATTCTACTGAGGAGGTGCAAAACAGACCAGCAGGCCAAAGGGACACGGAAAAAGCTGCAGTGCCTGTCCAACCAGAACCTATGCCCAGTGCATTGGATGCGTGAATATTGGGTGATACACCCTGCGGGGCAGGGCCCCCTTTTAAGACACAACAATGGGGAATGCCTGAGCAAATTCCGATTCTAGGCAGTGCCGAAGAAGCCACTGAGCAGAGCTGGCCTGCCAGTAGCATACTTTGGTACGCATTCCTTCCGCATAGGGGCAGCAACAACAGCCTCATGGCTGGGTGCCTCAGTTCCACAGCATACAAGAGCTATGTAAGGGTCCGACAGGAAAAAGGGACTTAATGCACCCCGTCCCTTGAGTGCCCAAACCCAACAAGACAAACAGGTGCTGGGGAACAGCAAACAAGTTGAGAGCGCGACATAGTGTGGGTAGTCCAACACTCGTTCATTTGGAGAACCCAGGCATGGTGGAACTGTGGGGGTGGGAACCAGACTCCCCAGGCCCGACCAGACAGACATAAGATGGATAGGGTCACCTGGTATGCGATGGGGCCAGCTGGGGGCTTCCTTGGAGAAGCTACACAAAGAACGGCCAGCAGAACCGGACCTACTCATCGTGTATCTGGAGGGGAACGACCTGACCCAGCCGAGAAGGAGAGAACTGTTGGGGCACATTAAAAATGACCTAACCATTGCAGTCAGATTGTTGGTCAGATATTCCCAGGCAAAGATGGAGGGGGTGCCTGGTCCATTGGGGACCTGGACAAATCACGCAAAAAGCTCAATTTAGCTGTCACCAAGTTCTGCAGGGTGAACGGATGGAAAACCATCAGGCAAGACCTGATTAACCTGAGGCACCCCAAATACTTCAACAGCAACAGGGTACACCTCTCAGACACCAGGACGGAGGTCTTCTGGGCCAACTTATGGGCAGCTATGGCACTGACGGGGTGCAAATGATAGCGACAAAACATGTTGGGTGAGCTGCCTGAGGACGTAAGCCCACGGACAGAGTGGTGGTAAATGAGATGAGATAAGGAGGGGTTGAAAGGCCACACCCAACCACAGAGGGGTGACCGATCAGGCTACTTACCTTGGGATGCCTTATGTCAGGGTAAGGTGGTCAGAAATTAGGGGTACACGAAACACGCCACTTGCAGCGCAGGCCTGCCGGATGGCGGACCACATCGAGCAGGCAAAGGAAGTGTTAAAAGAGGTTGTGGGATTACCCCCACACAAAAAGTAAACTCCAGCTCAAAGACTCCAATGGCATCGCTAACCGTCAAGATGATTTATGGAGGGATTTATGACTGTATAACAAACCTACAATAATCCTGTCTACTTGATTTATGACATGATTTATGATGAGCTGATTAGCCTTATGCCTTGATTTATGTTGATGCTTAACCATTGATGACAAGTACAGTGACAGTGACTGATTTGTACCTGCAAGCAGGCTGAGTGATTTATGACCCCAAATAAAGAATATGGGGTCGGGTGGGAGGGGTAAATGCTGTAATTCCATTGAAACAAATAAAACTGCAGCCCAAAACTTCCAAACGCATACAAATGGTGTAGTGCTTTATTACAATGGGAGTGGCCACGTGCGAGGTTTAGGACAGAGGGGTGCACTGTGGGGCCAACGAAGTAAACCGTGCCACAGCCCGGACGTAGGGTGGGTATTTAAAGGACAAACAAAGGGATAAAGAGGCCGGAAGTGGCACCTCTGCCCCCAAAAGAGGGGGGAAGCAATGGGAAGCAGCCGTGCCAAAAAGAAGAAAAAGGGTGCAAATCCAGCGGTCCAATGGCGGGGCAGAACGGGATTCGAAAATTACCCCTGGTGGCATGAGAAGCGATTTTAAAGCGCTCCTGTGGCCGAAGTCCCTCACTGTCGGGGCGAGCAGCGTGACACCTCTTTATACCATTTTTTGTTGCTGGAGGATTTGGGCTGTACAGGGCTGTAAACTACCAGTGCTGATTCCATCCACTCCTTAAGTGATGCTCATTTTATTCAGCTCAGCCCGATGAGAGGTGGAGTTAGGCCCTTTCGTGCAGGACTCACACAGATTTCTGCAGCATGTTCATGGACACACTGAGCTGTCCTATTTACTCCACAGTTGCCCATTTAAAATGTTTAAGGCTGCTGTATATCTCGCCTCACTGGAAACAATTCTAGAAGTGGACACGTTTTAAGGCAAGAAAGTTTCTTTCCAGAACATCTGCACATTTGAAAATGAGAGACCTGTCCAGTGTGTGAAGCTTAGAAAAAAAGTTTCAGGCATCGCTGTCCAGTGGAACATGCTCTTTGCATTGAAGTGTCAAAGGCCTGTGGAAAAGTATGGCAGGCAGAACAAGGATGGAGGGGAGACGGGCTGGAAACACATGCAGGAGCAGGCAAACAATGGACAACACAGAGAGGAGGGGAGGCGCAAGATGACAGAGATGGTTGGAAAGTAGAAGGGGAGACTGCAGAGACTCTGGATCTGTATCAAGACAATAATGTTTGACAAACAAGTGTGAGCTTTTCCAAGTTGCTATTAATATCATCTTTAGCCTCGATGTGCATAGCTTGATAATCACCAACAGTATCAGTGGGATCAGAGGAAAAGCACAGACAAATGTTGACATTGCATCAAAAGGGCTTTGTCCATTAAATTCCATTCGGGAGCCCTGGGTGCAAAGTCTCTGCATTTTGCGTTTTTTTTGCCGTAGCGAATAAGTCTAGAAATGGTGTTCCCCGTTCCCTGAAAATATTTTCTACCAATTCATCATTCAGGACACATTTGTGGTTTTCCTTGCAATATCTGCTGAGGAAATCTGCTTCCTGATTCAGAGTTCCTGGAATGTATTTGGCTGTCAGTGTGATTCTTCTGGATAGAGCCCTATTCTTCAATGTTCGTACTTGCGGGGAAAGTTGTCTAGACCTTGTTCCACTTGCTGGTTGGTATAGTCCTTGGAGGTGATGTTATCCTTTTGAAATCTGGTGTTCCTTCAGGGTCAGTGATGGAATGAAAAAGACACACAGATGATGGACGAAATGCAGAGCAAATCAAACATTCCCACCCAGTCAATAGATCTGGGTTAAATCCATCGTTCTTTTGCTCACCATGCCACCCCAGTTTAGACCCAGCCATATGCAAATAAATCTTGACCCTGTGCCTCATGGGAACAGTCCAGCCCTAACTGCCAAGCCAGGTCCTCCCTGGACCGGAAACAAGCATCTTGGAACCGGTCCATTGGCATCACCCCTCATCAGCCAGGCTAGCTTGAATCCAGTGACACAGTGAGCCCGGGACCCATGTCTGGGCATACCCCGCGCACTTAGGGCGAGAAAGCAAAAGACACACAGATGATGGACGGAATGCAGAACAAATCAAAACATTCACCCGCAGTCAAGAGATCTGGGATAAATCCATCATTCTTTTGCTCACCCTGCCACCCCAGTTTAGACCCAGCCATATGCAAATCAGCCTTGACCCTGTGCCTCATGGGAACAGTCCAGCCCGAACTGCCGCAGCAGGGTCAAGACTGATTTGCATATGGCTGGGTTAAACTGGAATGGCATGGGGAGCAAACAAACGATGGATTTAGGCCCAGATCTCTGTACTGGGGTGAATGTTTGACATTGTTCAACATTCTGTCCATCAATTGTTCTTTTTGCGTTTGTCACCTCGAGTGGGACGGGTATGCCCAGATGTGGGTCCCGTGCTTTCCATGCCACTGGAGTCAAGCTAGCCTAGCTGATGAGGGGTAATATCCCGAAACCGGTCCCAGAATGCTTATTTCCGGTCCAGAGAGGACCTGGCTTGGCAATCGGGCTGGACTGTTCTCATAGGGAGCAGGGTCAAGACTGATTGGCATATAGCTGGGTTTAAACTGGAATAGCATGGGGAGAAAAAAAAAACGATGGACTTAGGCCCAGATCGCTGTACTGGGGTGAATGTTTGACATTGTTCAACATTCTGTCCATCAATTGTTCTTTTTGCGATTGTCACCCCAAGTGGGACGGGTATGCCCAGACTTGGGTCCCGTGCTCTCCATGCCACTGGATTCAAGCTAGCCTGGCTGATGAGGGGTAATATCCCGAAACCAGTCCCAGGATGCTTGTTTCCAGTCCAGGGAGGACCTGGCTTGGCAATTCGGGCTGGACTGTTCTCACCGGGAGCAGGGTCAAGACTGATTTGCATATGGCTGGGTTTAAACTGGAATGGCATGGGGAGCAACAAAATGATGGATTTAGGCCCAGATCTCTGTACTGGGGTGAACGTTTGACATTGTTCAACATTCTGTACATCAATTGTTCTTTTTACAAGTGATTGAATGAACACTTTCAAGACCAGGTGACCCACTTTCATGTCTATAAAAGTGATGTACTGAGAGAGCTTTTGTACATTTGAACTAAAATGTGCACTATCAGTTGCTCTATAATTCCATTCACAAGTGTATACTGACAAAGAGGTATTGCAACTGAAACAAAAGTATTATAATGTTTTAAAGTATGTCTTCCTGGCTTAGGATAACTAGGTTTCGGGCCTCAATACCATCTTGCAATGGATGCCATTTCATGATCTTCATTCTGTGCATATATTTCTAGCCTGATTTTACATGCAGGAGGATGTGGGTTGTTAATTTTGGTATGACACTGTTTCTCGAAGAGCTCGCTAGAAGAAACCTTTTTGCTAAATTTTCCAATATTCTTCCAGCTTGCACACAGTATTGCATTCATTCACAATGGTTCTCTGTTGTTTATGTAACTAGTTTGTTCTAACACCTGTGAACGATATTAGGTCAGAAGAGGTGAATCAATGTTCATATAGTGGGTTAGTGCGAGGATGGTATGGATGTGAAGTTTTAAATTGAAAAAATTTGATTTGTTGGAGCAATCAGATCCTGCTGACGTTACAATTGCTGTAATATTCTATGCAAGAAAACTGTGTATTAACCTTTAATAAGTCTACATGGTTTTTAAATTCTAATCGCAAACTTCTTTTTTGAGTCAATCCTTTCTTATTGACTGTATTTTGAAATGCTATTTAAATGCTGCATCCAAGGACACATTGTCTCATAGAATTTAAGGATAACATTGTCCTGATCCACCCGATGTTTGGGTGCGCCTCTGTAATGCAGATTTACTAGGGCCCTGCATGCCCACAGTTTTTGGTAGCAGAGGATGGTTTACTGAGATAAGATAAGAAATCTCTGTTGAAACAGTTTTTGTAAATGATTGTGAAGATTCAGAGTATATTGGTGTGTTCATGATGCACTGTGGGATTTATAGTTGACAGCGCAGGTTTATATTTGAGTCATGATCTGTTACACAACATGTGAGACTTTTGGTTTTGTGTTGCTGATTCTTAGTTCAGTTGGTGGTTAGATTAGTGTGATTTTGATGTATTTGTCATATTTGTAAAGTGTGTTGAAAAACGATTAGTTTGGTATTTGTTGATTAAGGTCATTGGATTCGTCATAGTCTCAACCAACACCGACGACACCCTCAGCACCGCCGAACACATGCACTTCCAGATCCACACCGATCCCAACACCACCCTCAGAGGAACCCTCATCTACAGACCCCCCGGAACCCGACCACAGTTCAGCGATTCCATCGCTGACTTCGTCAGCACACACGCCATCGCCTCCACGGACTACATCCTCCTCGGGGACCTGAACTTCCACCTCGAGAACAACAAGGACACCAACTCCACCACCCTGATCGACAACCTCGCCACCCTCGGACTCAGACAGCTCGTGACTACACCCACCCACGCCGCCGGCCACACGCTAGACTCCATCTTTTCCGCAAGCCCACACGTCTCCTTCAACCACACCTCCGAACCCCACTGGACTGACCACCACTGCATCCACTTCACCTACAGGAAGCCCACCACGCACCACCGCACCGAACAAATGCCTCGCCGCTGCTGGAGCAGAGTCACGGAAGACCAGCTAACCACAACCCTCGCCCTGAGCCCACCCGCCGAACCCTCCGACCCCGACACCGCCGCCCGCAACCTCAGACAGTGGATCGACGACTGCGCCAACACCCTCGCCCCGCTCAAGAATCCGCCCAACAGCCACACCAGCAAGAAAGCCACCTGGTTCACCGAAGACCTCCAGGCCTCCAAACGAACATGCCGAAAACTGGAGAAGATCTGGCTCCACGAACGGACAGCGGACAGCTACGCCGCCCACAAGAGCACCACCCGCAATCACCATCACCTCATCAGATCCGCCAAAAGGGCCTCACTCAAAGACCGCCTAGACAACAACGCACACAACAGCAAAGAGCTCTTCAACATCGTGAAGGAACTCTCCAACCCCAGCTCCAACACCAACGACATCCAGCCGTCGCAAGACCTGTGCGACTCACTGGCCACCTCCTTCCACCGCAAAATCGCCGACATCCACGACAGCTTCAACACCACGACCGCCCCGGCAACCACCGAGACCACTGCCCCCACAACCACCAACCGCCTGCTCTCCTGGACCAACATCAACGACGAGGACACCAGCGAGATCATGAACACCATCCACTCCGGTTCACCGCTAGACCCGTGCCCTCACCACATCTTCAACAAAGCCAGTACAGCCATCGCGCCCCATCTCCGGAAAATAATCAACATCTCCTTCGAGACAGCAACCTTCCCGGAAAGCTGGAAGCACGCCGAGATCACCGCCTTACTCAAGAAACCCAAGGCAGACCCCAAGGACCTCAAGAACTTCCGACCCATCTCTCTGCTCCCGTTCCCCGCGAAGGTCACCGAGAAAATTGTCAACAAACAACTGACCCGCTACCTCGAGGAGAACAACATCCTGGACCCTTCCCAGTCCGGCTTCCGCAGCAACCACAGCACCGAAACCGCCCTCATCGCCGCCACCGATGACATCAGGACCCTGCTAGACAATGGAGAAACAGCAGCCCTCATCCTCCTGGACCTATCAGCCGCCTTCGACACGGTCTGCCACCACACACTACGAACACGCCTTCACGACGCCGGGATCCAAGAGAAGGCCCTGGACTGGACCACATCCTTCCTTTCCGGCAGAACACAAAGCGTCCGCCTCGCCCCCTTCCGATCCAAGGCCACCAAGATCATCTGCGGCGTACCCCAAGGCTCCTCCCTCAGCCCAACGCTGTTCAACATCTACATGGCACCCCTCGCCCACGTCGCCCGACAGCACAACCTCAACATCATCTCCTACGCCGACGACACCCAGCTGATCCTCTCCCTCACCAAAGACCCTCACACCGCCAAAGCCCACCTCCACGAAGGAATGAAGGCCGTCGCCGAATGGATGAGGACCAGCCGCCTGAAGCTGAACTCGGACAAGATAGAGGTCCTCATCCTTGGTTCCAACCCTTCAGCCTGGGATGACTCCTGGTGGCCAACATCACTGGGAACAGCCCCGCCACCCACCGACCACGTACGCAACCTAGGGGTCATCCTCGACCCCACCCTCTCCATGACTAAGCAGGTCAATGCCGTTTCCTCATCCTGCTTCAACATCCTCCGAATGCTCCGCAGGATCTTCAAGTGGATCCCCACCGAAACAAGAAAAACAGTCACCCAGGCCCTCGTCACCAGCAGGCTGGACTACGGAAACGCCCTCTACGCAGGAACGACGGCTAAGCTCCTGAGACGGCTGCAACGCATCCAGAACGCCTCTGCACGTCTTATCCTCGACATCCCCCGACGCAGCCACATCACACCCCACCTGAGAGACCTGCACTGGCTCCCTGTCAACAAGAGGATAACCTTCAAGCTCCTCACCCACGCACACAAAGCACTCCACAACTCCGGACCAGCCTACCTCAACAGACGACTCAGCTTCTACACCCCCACCCGCCAGCTCCGCTCGACCAGCCTCGCCCTCGCCACAGTCCCCCGCATCCGGAAAACGACCGCCGGCGGCAGATCCTTCTCCCACCTCGCCGCCAAGACCTGGAACACCCTCCCCACCAACCTCCAACAGACCCAAGACCTACTGGCCTTCAGAAGACTCCTCAAGACCTGGCTCTTCGATCAGTAGCAGCACCACCCCCCTCTTCCCCCAGCGCCTTGAGACCCTCGCGGGTATGTAGTGCGCTTTATAAGTGACATGATTGATTGATTGATAGTCTAAGATCTCCAGATATTGTTGAACTTGTCTGCAAAATGTACTGTGATTTGCATGGCAATGCATCCACATTGGTTAGGGATTTTTCAGAATTAACAAAATGTTTTCTTTCAGGGATTGTGTGTCTAATCTAGATGGTAATCCAGTGGCATAGTGAGCATGGTACCCATGTTTGGGCATACCCTTCCCACTTGTGCCCAGACATGGGTACTTTGCTCGCTGCGCCACTCAATTCAACCTAGCCTGGCTGATGAGGGATGATACCTTGAAACCGGTCCCAGGATTCTTGTTTCCGGTCCAGGGAGGACCTGGCTTGCCGGTTCAGGCTTGACTGTTCTCATGGGGAGCAAGGTCAAGACTATTTGCATATGGCTGGGGTGACCTGGCGTCCGTCAAATGTCTCTATGCTTTTCTGCCGATTTTACTGATCCCAACAGTCCTCATCAAGTTGACCCAATCGAGAACCAAGATGATCGTTATAGCTCCGGAGTGGCCACGTCAATGGTGGTTCACGGACCTCCTTCACCGGTCCGTCCATCCACATCTCAAGCTGCCATGCAGACCAGACCTGCTAACGAAGTTCGGAGGCCAGATGGTACACTCCAATCTCTCCTCTTTGAATTTGGTGGCGTGGCTCCTGAGCTAGTGCAGTACGGGCACTTGAATCTGCCACAAGACTGCATGGACATCCTGAAAATTTCTAAGCAGCCTTCAACCCTTTCCACATATGCCTAAAAAAAAAAAGAGATTTTGCATATGGTGCTCCTCTAAGAACCGGGACCCTACATCTTGCCAGGAAGATGTCATTATTCCATACTTACTCCTTTTGGCAAAATCTGGCTTCATTTCTCTTCTATAAAGGTTCACCTGGAAGCTCTTACTGCCTACAGAACATGTTTTTCACAAACCTCTTTTTCAAAATCCCCGTAATTTAGAATTTTCTAGAAGGGTTAAAGAAGGTTTTCCCTCCCATTAGGTGTCCTTCTCCTCCCTGGGAGCTTAACATAGTACTTTCACGAATGATGCAGGACCACTTTGAGCCTATCCCCAAAGCCTCTCTGCACCATCTTTCTTGGAAGACAGCTTTCCTTGTAGGAATAACATCACCTTGCAGGGTTAGCGAGATCCAAGTGCTTTGTTCTCATGAACCACATACAGCCTTCCACTCTAACAAAGTGGTCATGGGAACTCACCCAAAATTCCTCCTCCTCATAGTTATTTCAAACCATCTCTTTACCAACATTCTTTCAGAATCCCTCTACCCCAGCTGAAAGAGCTCGTCATTCTCTGGATGTGAGGAGAGTTTTGAAAATTTCTCCCCAAAAGACAAGAGACATCCGCAGATCGAACCAATTGTTTATCAACTATGGTCCTGTCCATATGGGTTCAGCCACTTCCAAGCAATCCATCTCCTGATAAATAGTTTCCTGCATCCTTTTGTGCTACCAAAAAGCTAAAAAGACAGTAGCAGCTAAACCTAAAGCACACTCCACTAGTGGTAAAGCGGCTACTGCTGCTTTATTGAGGAATATCTCTATTCCAGATATTTGCAAAGCAGCCACGTAGAGATCTGTTCATACATTTACCGAACACTACTGCCTAGACTCTGATGCTAGAGCAGACGCTCAAGTAGGGCAGGCCTCTCTCAGAAATCTATTTCCTTAAATGGCTACCATAGTTAATTTTGTCGTCTCCACTGCTCTTAGTAGGGATGGGCGTACCACTCTATTCAGTGTATGACTTTAAATGGAAATCCGCTACGAGAGAAGGAATAGTTTCTTACATGTAACTCCAGTTCTCTCGCAGGGGAATTTCCATTATAGTCATAAGCAACCCTCCCTCCTCCCCTTTAGAGTGGACTGAGATAACCATAGGATCTACCTATCATCATGAATCGCCTTCAAAAAGAAGTGAAGCAACTGCCATCTCCTGAGCATGATGGGATACTGGTGGTCTCTGAGTTCTTAGAGGTGCAGCCTCTATTTTTAAATAATATAATATAGCCTATGGGGCTACTCTGGCCTGGTTCCCTTCATCCTTATGCTCTATCAAAAAGGGTTTGTGAAAGAGATTTTTGCTGTTATTTTAAAACATCATAAAATGATACACATATATTATTCTCCTGGCCCTATTTTTAAGTACAAGTTGAAGAATTGGGCCATTGTAGCCTAGTCCTATAGGATGCATAATATCTTTCTTTCTTAAGTGACACTGCAGGCCTTCCTGAAGAAAGGCAAACATCTACACTTAAGAAGATATATTGTGAAAAACAGCTACGGGGTCCCCGCATATGGGTGGGACTATTCAACTCTTATGACTATAAATGGAAACCCCAATGAGAGAAGTACTGCGTTATACTGCAGCCCAATATATCGCTAAGGGCCTGATTTAGATCTTGGCGGTATTACTTCCTTCTCACACCACAACGGCGGTCCCAAGTACTCCGTCAAGCTGACGGCGGTCCGCCTGCTGTATTTATATGTTACGGCTAGAGACAGAAGACCGCTGTAGCGGCAGTCTTGTCCACTGTCTAACAGTACTAGTACTCTGCTGCCGTCAGCCCGGCGGTATTGCGCTGAGCCAATGTAGATGTTCCCGTTGTATTGGTGATGTTCTGGCGGCGGAGACCTGCTGGGGTGAGTCCATGGTGGTCTGGAGACAGGTAAGTACAACTTATTTTGCACATATATGTTGTGAATCTGTCAATAAGTATATGTAGGTAATGTGTACTGCCAATATCTTTACTTATAGCATTGCACAACAAAAACATACAACACTATTGAATGTGTACCTACAGTAGGGTGACCAGATCTTGAGAACCAAAAACCGGGACATTTCGGAAAAATAGAAGGACTACAATTTTTCATCCATGGATAGGCGCAGAATGACAGCTCTCAACAACATAGGATCACAGAACATGCATTAAGAAAATAAATAAAATGCAATTTCGACAACCAACATCATACCTATTAATTAAATTGCCTACTTATAACAGCTTCTAATTAGCACAGCTTTAGAACACCCAAAAAGTGCCTCTCAGTCGACCCCCTCTAAAAACCGGAACATGAGCCAAAATTGCCGAAATCTGCAGGGACAGCTGGTGAAAAACCGGGACTGTTGGGGCAAATTCGGGTTGTCTGATCACCCTAACCTACACCCACCACAAAAGGTCCACCTCGGATCCCGTCGACAACGGGAGCGTCGTGGTCAAGTAGCAGCAGCATAGGATGGACCTGGACAATGGCGTTCAAGATGGAATCCGTGGTGGAACCCTGAAAAATGTGGGTTTTCACCTCTCTTTCCTCCATGCTGCCATCTTGAGCTTAGAGGTGTCCCTGCCACAGAGGCCTTGACGGAAATGCACATTGTAATATGGAGGGTGGGAATCTGGGGTGGAGTCCAGCCGCCAGCTGATTCTGCCTATCCCACCATCGACGCGGTTGAGCATTCCTGGCAGAGTCGACGGGAACGCGGTGGTCTAAGGAATCGCCAGCATCTAAATAGTGCGGGCGGACTGCAAAGCCGGCGAGCGGGAAGACCTCCAAAAAATCAACAGCGGGACCCGATCCACCAAGATTGAAATCAGAACCTAAGTTTTTATGCCTTATAAGTTTAATCCTAGTGAACCAATTTTCCTCAATTAACACAAAACAGCCTTTCCACACCATAAACTACATTCCTGCCAAATTTTTTGTACATCCATTCAGCCATTTTGCCGCTACGTCTGATGAAAATGGCTATGGAAAATTCATTGGAGGAAAAAAATGTTTTGGGGCTCCTCCTTTTTTCTTTGCACCTCCTTAACTAGTCACCACAAAACTTTGCATTGTCAGCCAATGTAGAAAAACCAATAGGTTTAGGAATTCCTATCTTTGGTAAGTCTACCTATAACTACAGAGTAGCTACTGCCACTCTGTAAAAAAAAAAAAAAATTATATATATAGCCACAAAAATTCGCTTCTGCCCAAGCCGCTTTCCACGGGGAGACACGCGGCGGGGTAGCAAACCTCAAATATCCAACCAACAACCTGTAGGTATGGCCAAATCCTCATAAACTTGTGCCGAACAAAACCACAGTGCCGCGGCTCCAATGTGACAGCGTGTTTATTTAAATGCTAGCAACAAGATCCCAACGCGTTTCAGAGCCTTCCGCTTCTTGCTCACGGGTTAGGTTTGTAAGCTGCTTTCCATTTCTTTTAAAGAAACAACAACATGTGTTACGTGCAAATAATAAACATAGAAAAAATACTCTTCGTTCTTTAACTTTGTACATAACAGAGTCCTTTCGCAACTGAGACATTCGTGAAATTACTATAATGGGTATGGCTAAATTCATCTAGTCAAATATACTTTTCCCAACAATTTTTTCATAATCACGCTCAATTCGTTTTTTGAAACAACAATTGTCATCTAATTTTTCGGCAATGCTCATAGCCACAATTTTGCCCAAGTGGGCTAGTCTGTTCATTTTAGCCACAACTCAAGATGTGGTTGACCCCTACAATTCTGCCCTAGTGGGCTAATTAATTGGTGTCAATATACAATGTTTCGATTTCCTTATGTTGTTAATTCATGAGACCCCCGATTCTTGCACCAGTGACAATTTCCTTGTAACACCAATTCCCCCCCAGTGGGTGATTTCAGGATAAAGTCCAAACAATGCTGGAACTCCAAACTGACTAAGGATGACTGCTAGCTCTACCCCATACACAAGATAAGATAGCTCTCCTGCGTTTTTCGGATCTCTTCGTCTGTAACAAAGAACAAACAAAGACGCATGGTTAAAATCAAATTCACGATAACATGTTCCTTATAAAAAGGCCTAAACCTACGGTCAATGTGCAAAAGGGAGGTTTAATAATTTTAAAGCCTGCTTAACTGCTGAATTCATCCCAAATGAACAGCCAATTCTTCATCCAGGTTTAAACCGATTGGATGAAGCATATTATATTTTATAATCAATTTAGATTCCAATCTTCTGAGCTCTAATGTCCGGTTGCCTCCTCTTTCACGGATTGGGACCTTATCCAGGACATAGAATTTGAGCAAATTGCAGTTCTGATTGTGGCTAGCTTTAAAGTGACGAGCGATAGGATACTGCTTGTCATCATTTTTAATCGCTCGCATATGTTCAAGCGCCCGTTTTTTTGCTTTGTGAATGGTGCTTCCTATATAAAATTTGTTGCAAAGACACCTGAGGGCATACACTACATATTCAGTGTTGCATGCAAGATGTTTAGAGATAGTGAATATGCTTTGGTTATCCGATAATTTAACCGATTTGCAACTCTCACTATATTTACAAGCTTTACAATTGACACAGGTAAAAAACCCTTTAATGTCATTCTTATCTTTTTCAGTATTAACCAAGCAGTGACTTAATGTGTCTTTTAACGATCTTGCCTTTCTAAAGGTTATTGATGGATTATTACCTCCCAATATTTTTTCAAACTTCTTTTGATTTCCCAAGTTTGATTATGGTATCCAGTGATAAATCTGATCTTTTGTTCCTCATCATCTCCCAGTTGTTTTGGAATCAGTAAGTCATTATGTTTCAATTTTTCAACTTTTTCTATAGCTTGTTTTATGGCTTTGTTACTGTATCCCCTCTCAGAGAATCTTTGGGTCATAATTATCTTTTCTCTCTGAAACCCCTCCTCTGTGCTGCAGTTCCTTCTAGCCCTTAATAGTTCGCCAAAAGGAATGCTTTGTATCAGGTTCATGGGGTGACAACTGTCAGCGTGCGACAAACTGTTGCCACCTGTTTCTTTCCGAAAAAGGGAACTTGTTAACTTGTTGTTTTTTACCTCTAATTTTAGGTCAAGAAATTCAATCATCGAGTCATGTATATGACTGCTGAAAGTCAAATTCAAAGAATTGTCATTTAGTATGTTAATAAACTCATGGGCTTGCTCGTGGGTGCCTTTCCATATACAGAAAATGTCGTCTATGTAACGCACCCAGAGGACGACGTGGTTCTCGAATTGCCAGATGTTATTGACAACCTGCTTCTCGCACCAGCCTAGGTACAACCCGGCAAAACTGGGAGTGAAGCAGGTTCCCATTGCCGGCCCCTGGGTTTGTCTGTACAGTTGTTTGTCAAAGAGAAAAAAATTATTAGTAAGACAGATATGTATCATTTCAATGAGCATCTCAGTATGTAAGAGATAGGAAAGTGATCTACCCTTAAGGAAATATCTACAAGCATCTATTCCTAGGTCGTGAGGAATACAAGTATATAAGCTGTTGACATCTAAGCTCATTAGTAGATAATCATTATTCCACATGATGTCATTGGTTAATCTCAAAAAGTCACCTGTATCTCTAACATATGAAGGGAGAGCATGAACATAAGGTTGGAGAAAATAATCAACATACTTTGATGTATTCTCTAACATGCTCCCTCTTGACGAGACATTATAGTAATTTCACGAATGTCTCCGTTGCGAAAGGACCCTGTTATGTACAAAGTTAAAGAACAATGAGTATTTTTTCTATGTTTATTATTTGCGCGTAACACATGTGGTTGTTTCTTTAAAAGAAATGGAAAGCAGCTTACAAACCTAACCCGTGAGCAAGGAGCGGAAGGCTCTGAAACGCGTTGGGATCTTGTTGCTAGCGTTTAAATAAACACGCTGTCACAGTGGAGCCACGGCACTGTGGTTTTGTTCGGCATGAGTTTATGAGGATTTGGCCGTACCTACAGGTTGTTGGTTGGATATATATATATATATATATATATTTATATATTTATTTTTTTCACTGAAGAGAACCAAAGGATAAAGTAGCGTTATAGTTAGGTATGGTATTCATATCTTAAATTGCATTAAAAAACTCTGAAATCTGCTGAAATAAACCATGGTTTAAGTGAAGGCATAGTTAGGTGAAAATGTCAGTTTAAACGTGATATTTTAAAGTAAACAAACACTGAAATTTAACAGTTGTAGTTATTTCAAGTAACTAAAACTCATGCCCCACCATGCACAGTGTTGTCGTCAATGATGTCAGTTTAGTTGTCATCAGTAAAGTTATAAGTGATGTCACAGAAGATGTCAGTGCCCTTCGTCTATCCTGCCAGAGGCACTCACCCCCCTGCCACACTCAGGCTTTGCCTTTTCGCAGCAACCCACCACAGACACTCAGGCCAGCGCCCTTTTTTTTCTCAAATTTTTCCGATCCTACGAGACTCATGCAGTAGTCAACGGGGCCACGCTGGTTCACGCAGGGCACTCCCAGGATCGTGGAAACCAAAATAATTTTCTTTTTTTTATTTTGGTCCCAGGTCCAGGGGGTCAAAGTCCATGTGTTCAAATGGTGGCTGCAACATTTCTCTTCATGTTGCGGCCAGGCAATCAGATTGCAAGCTCCAGAATAGCTCGCAGAAGTCTTACGCTCCCACGAGAAGAAAGTAGTCTCAAGGCCAATCAGATCGCTCTATTATTTGAAGTTGTCTGATCGCATGACTCTTGCGAGCCTCCAAAGAACCCAACCGTCCAGATATACAAAGCTTTTGAATATTGATGTCTCAAAAAACTACTGAACAGATTTACAACAAATCACAAAAAGCATGCTTTCTGGACCAAGATCTAGCTTTCTGCTAAATTTAGTGTAATAACTTTCAGCTGTTTTCGCAGTATCGCTGTTCAATTTTCCTATAGGAAATTGCATGGGGAAATTGAGTTTTGGGACCATTTTTCTCGGTTGCCGCTTGACAGATCACCCAGACACTTTCCAGGATGGAGTTGAGGAGGATGAACTTTGTTTTTAGGAACGTTTCGTGAAGATTCGGGAAATGGAGCCAAAGTTATTAGCAAACCCAAAAACGCACTTCCTATGGTAACTAAGTCCCAACTGTAACAACAAAGTGGTGAACACGACTGTGATATATATATGTGATATATGTGATATATATTCTTGGATATATATATATCTATATCATTGTAAAAACCAAAGGTGAAAGTCACAATATCGTTAGGTATGGTGATAAGATCTTAACCTTGGTTATATAAACTCTAGAAATTCAATGAAATTTTTTTTTTAAAACAAAGGTTAAAGTGACATTATAGTTAGATGTTGAAATAACACAAAAACTGATGCTTAGTAACCAAAAAACCTTTCAAGAGATCAGCAATGTAATAAACATTGAATAACTTTTAAAAGAGTATTTGGTCATTATTTAAGTTAATGCAATGTATCTGTTAAATAACTCACCTTACACAGATTTTTAAGTCAACGGCTTCAAATCTATGCATTAGCCACTGATAAAGCTTGTATGGACCCTCTGTTATTTGTGAAAATACACTACACATATTCGTGAAATGAGCAGAATGGTATGCACAATTAGAACGAGTCACAATTAGACTACAACTTAAACTGTAAATGAGTCATCCATGTATTATACATTCATCAGCAATGTAGAATGTTTCAAAATTTTCGCTAAACTTCTAGACATAAATATGTACACCTTATATGGGAATAGTAAATGTAAACACTTTAGTATATAACACCTTCCCCAAACTGGTTTACATTGGATTAGGAATAGTAAAAATAACTCCTTAAGTGTCAAACACCTTCCCTAAAATGGCTTGACTGGAGTGGAAATAGTACTAAAAACACAAATAGTTTCCCTTTTGTGCTATAACTTTACTAAAGCGTCAAGCTGTTAGTTATCAAAGCTCAGAGAATGCACTAAACAAAAATTACATAATGGAAACCTCAACTCTGATAGTTGTTCACAATTTTTAGGAATCACACCAATTTTACTACGTGAGAAAATATTACATTTCGTTTATAAATCTCAATTAAAACATATCCATTTTTCTTGTTCTATAAAAATTATTACAATAAAACGATAACTGCACTTCATGTATGATACACAGTCTATAACATTTAAAAAGATCTTCTTTTGTTGTGGCACAATATTAACATTCATATCTCATCATCAAGTATTAAAAACACACAATGGATTTCATATCATAAAAAACATTAGAAACCATTTAAAAAAATGTTTTTTTTAATGTATATTATATGTCGACGCGGCGTTTCAGTGGTACATATACTGGTTCACCCCACCTTCTTCAGGACATATTAAAACACATTGTAAAATATCTAAGAGACTAATAAAAACAGATTTACTATTTGTGTGTGCGGGACGCAGCTCCAGGCGCATCAGCCTCTCAGCGAAACTCCGTGCCCCAGACCTTTAACAACCAAAACTCCAACTGTATAAATTCCCTTGAGTTTTGCCTATGTTGTCAATGTGATGTAATTTTAAGTCACCAGCACTTTTTCACCTTTTCACGCAACCTCACTTGATGTGTGAGCACCAGGACTAGATCCTAAAATATATGTGGATGATATAACGTTTATGATGTAATAAATGTCTTGTCATCCCCACAACCTTGTGTTCCGCCATACGCTGTTTTTCCCTTCCTTCTCTCTCGTAGCACGAGAGCTCAGACGAAAGCTTTATCTCGACTAATAGTAGCTCTGGCTACCCGAGGACCATTCTGGCCTCATCTTGACCACTGTTCTTTAAAAACCCAGAAGCTGGATGCAGCACCAGCCGTTCCAGCCTCTCCACGGGACTACGTGTCCCAGAAGCTCTTGGCAAGTGAGGAGGGGCAAGGAGCAGGAGGGCTGAGTGCTTTAAAAGGTGCCTCTCTACCACGCAGCGTGGGGCATGCCCAGGAAAAGCCTGGGCCAAGGGGGGGCCCGTCTGCACCATCTGAGATCAGACCAGGACCCCTTTCTAACGTCTGCTCCTCGACCTCTAAGTATTGTTTAAGCCACTGAGTGCAAGATGGGAAAACATAAGGCCATTACCGGTGGGGACACAGCTCACCAATGGGTCCCAAGCCTGTCTAAATCCCGGCAGGGTAAATCCAGTATATTGGCAAAGATCTGGTTTTAATCCATCGTTCTAAAAATGACTCTGCCTGGTCCTCCTGCATTTTATTTACCACTTTTGTAACGTAATATCAGGTTCTCAGAGCTAATCTAATATTCAATTTCTGGGCTCTTTTATGAATTCATTATCTGATAAAGGAATTGACTGCTGGTGATTTTAAAACACATCTATGTGAGAGTCCGCTTGTTGGTATAAGTAAAAAAATATGTTCTGCAGGATCCAGAATGTTCTAATCATGGAACATTCAAGAGAAGGTATAGAGTTAAATAACATTCTGAAAAATAACAACTCAAGGCCCGCTTATGAGTTTGGTGGTCTTACCACTGGACCACTTCAGCGGCGGTCCCAAGAAGACTGTGGTGTTGGCAGTCTTCCGCCCGCCGTATTACGATGTTGCAGCGGGGTACTCCGCTGCCGTCAGAGTGACATTTCTCTGCAGTAAAAATAGGTAAGTACTACGTGTGAATATCACAAAATTCATATATATGTTGTGTATGTGTCGTAATGTATATGTAGGTCATGTTACTATATGCTTAGTTGCATGTTAAATATCACACACTATTACCATGCTCTACATAAAAGTGACGGTGAAGCCTACCTTCGATTTTGGCGACAACAGGGTTGCAGAGCATCGCGGTCAGCAGCACAGGCAGGACCTGGACAATGACGTCCAACACAGATTCTGAAGTGGAACCTTGAAAAAAGGTGAGTTTTCACCTCTTTTTCTACCTTTCTGCCGAGTCGCGCATGGTGGTGTCTCCGCAATGAACAGCTCGGCGGAAAGGCTGATTGTAATCTGGATGAAGGGAAGCCTGGCAGGACGCGCTCCAAGACCCGCCTCTGGCTCTCCCGCCATCGATGCGGTAGCAGAAGTCTCTGTGGTGGCGGCGATCTTGTATTCTGAGTTCCCGCCAGGATCATATTCGGGTGGTCAGACTGCCAAGGCAGCGAGCGTGAAAACGGCCAAAAAAGCGATGGCAGTCCCATTCCGCCAAACTCGCAATCAGACCCTTAGTCTTCTCTCTGGATAAGTTGGTCAAATTCCCAGCCTCGCAAATTCTCCCTACTTTTAGGAGCAGGGGTTGTTCCACTATCATAGATTTCATTTTTGTCCCTACTCATCTTTTCTTATAGATATCTAGCCTCAAAATATCACGCAGTGTTTACAGTGATCACAATCCTGTCTCCCTCACTATGTGTTGGTGGTGGCCCATTTTGTCTAGCGCATAGGGGTCTTAGGGTACTCTCCAACTGATCAGGGGAGGTGCATAAGGTGGGCAATGGTGGAGTCTGATCGTTTTAAATACACCTTGTTTAATAGTTGTGTGCAGGATTTTGCTGCTTAGATATATCTGTCAGTGACAAAGAGATCCTAGCAGCTTTTGGGAATATCTCCAAGAAGGTAGCAACGCTCTTACTACAACTGGTTTCTAATCCAACTCCCTGTGCCCCTATATGGTTTGGTTCCAGATGCTCTAAGGCCCTTTGGACCTTAAAAAGTGCACTAAAAGCGAGCCACAGAAATAGAGAACCGTATCCGGGAGGTCGAACCTGGTATTCAATCTAGAGGAAGTCACCATGGAAATCTAGGTCTTACAAGCAACAAGGCTCCGGATGGAATCCCACCAGACCTGTACTTCAGTACTGCTGTAGTCCTCCTCGAGATGGGGGTGGACCCAAATATTGTTTCTTTTTTGCCAGACCTCCACGCTCACACCACGGCGTCATTTAGATACTCTAGTCAGACTGCTCACACTGATAGTTTTAAAACTGGCAGAGGGGTCCGCCATGGGTGCATAATGGCCCCTTTTTTATTTTACTTTTATATAAATGGTCTTGAATAGGCTCTGTTGGCAGTTGGAGCTGATTGCCCACACTCAGGATCCTGTTTGCTTCCAGTCTTGCTCTACACCTACAATGCGGTCCTGATGGCAAGGACCGCCAGGGGATTACAAATTCTCCTGAACACCATCACAGTTTTCATGGACATTTTAGACCTAGCAGTTAACCTGACCAAGTCCTTTGTGATGGCAGAGGGACCCAGCTTGACTAAGACGCAAACCTTTAGCATTTGTAATCACAAAATATCAAAGTTTAATGCTTTCCCATACTTAGGAGTCCTATTTGACTCCAACACACACTGGAAACCTCTAGTGGCAGCTAAGAACAAGGAGTTCACTAGATCTGTGGCCGCTGTTTTTCATTTAGCCTCATGATTGGGCAGCAAGCCCCTTAAGACCATGGTGAAGATCTACCAAGCTAAATGTATCTCCAAGGTCTCATATGGATGTGACATCTGGGGCTACGCAGCATCTAGCTGCCTCCAGATTACTGAGAACAAATTCATGCAGCGGTTACTATGTGTCCTCTATAGCACCTCCTCCTTGTGTGCTCATGAAGAGCTGGATGTTGGTTATTTGAGCGATCTTTTAGCCCTCCGTCCCCTGTTGGGTTGGATTAGATTGTGGTCCAAGGAAGAACTCAGTCTGAACAGATTGATTTTAAAAGATTGTCTCTCGCTTGATTGTGCTCTTAAAACGTCTTGGATCAAATATATTAAGAACACCGTTTTGTATATGGGGAGGGGGGAGCCTTTTTACAACCTCGAGAATATATGTAAATCCGACAGAAAGTGGGTGAAGGACAACTTTTTAGAAAGATAATTTTTGTATAGAGATCAGACGGACATGGTGAAGCTCATGGTTCGGAGATTTGTATTGTTGAAAACAAGGCAGACGATGGAACCTTACCTTGCCCTTGTAAAAAGCAACAGAGATGGTTTTCTGCTCACTAGATTTAGGTGAAACCTTTTGCATTAGTTAATAGCCTTCCCAAGGGGATGTTATGATCTGGGGTCCAGGGGTCCCTGTGGCTGCAACAATATGTCTCTGCGGGACACACTACACTTTGTGATAGTTTGTACATTTTATATTGCTCCTAGAAGAGCTTTTATTATCTCGCTGCTGAAGGACAGGGGATTTTGTCAAGTACGACTGCGCACTCATATTTTTACAGATGTTATCTGATGAATTTATAATTTGTAACATAACCTGCCTTTTAAGACCATAATAAATCTTAGCAATCTGCAGAAAGTTCAATTGGGTTTTACTCCTTAATATGGTTTTTATCTCGATTGTACTGTGCATTGTGAATTTGTAAACTTACGTGTTGTTTATTCCTCTGTATACATTTAAGGTTTGAAAAAAACCCAGAATAAAGATATTTGATTTTAATTTGATTTAGATTTGAGTAAATTCGAATACGTTAGTGTCCAACACCCTCCTCAAAATGGTTTAGATTGGAATGGGAATAGTATATATAGACATTGAGGGGCCGATTCGGAGCCGGATCCGATTCGAAGCCCTTATTCCCGACCGATTCGTACGTGCGTCCGGCCGAGCGAGTACGATGCGAGCGCGTGCGAATTCGCCGACCGACTCGTTTGCGGGTCCCAACCGCTCCGACCGACTCGCACGGATGCGCCTTGCACCGCGCAATGGAGACGTTCCCCGACTGGGCAAGTACGATGCGCGCCGCGAGCAGTCCGACCGACTCGCGCCGTCCGCCTCCAAGAAGCAGTCGGAGCCGTACTTTGGGGGTCCGTGTCGGACCCCCCTGTATGCGTAGCAGCGCGAGTCGCACACAGGGGGGACCCATGAATCCCCCCTACCTGTGCATGTACGCCGCGAGTCGCTTCGAGGCGTACCCGCTGTAGGGGGCGCCCTTGTTCGCCTCGCACCCATTGAGTCAATGCGAGCCCGCGTACGTGTACGACCGACTCGAGTCCGATAGCATACGTGCGCATCGTACTCGTTCGGTTGGGCTGCTAGGGTCCGATTCGGTCGGAAATCTCTCCGGGTCCGGCTCGGTCGGAGAGATTTCCGGCCCGAATCGGAATCGGTCCCTTAGTCTCCAACACCTTCCCCAAAATGATTTAGATTAAAATGGGAATAGTAAATTTGAATACGGTAGTGTCCAGACATTCCACAAAATGGTGTAGACTGGCTTTGGAATAATAAATCTATCCCCTTTAGTGTTCAACACCTTCCCCAAAATGGTGTAGATTGGAGTGGGAATAGTTAATCTAAGCTCTTTAGTGTCGAACACCTTCCCCAAAATATTTTCAATCAGACTGGGAATAGCAACTGTTACACCTTTAATGTCCAACACCTTTCCTACAATGGTTTGTGGTTTTTACTTTGGTATACTGTGTAATGTGTTACAATAATAAACAACATGTGAATGTTTTTACATGCATTTATTTATTATATTTAATGTGCATTTATTACTTTTTATTTTTCATATGTCCTTTTATTTCAATGAAAAAAGAATTTTATTTTTACATGTTACAGTGGTACAACAGTTTTTGTACTTTTTGGTATGGTGTCCCATGTAGTGTATTTTCAACACAATTTTAACATATGTATATTTTTAAGCATTTTTACCAAAAATCACACATAATTATTTTTATATATATATTATTTTTAAAGATAGTCACAATACATTTCTAGTTTATATTAATTAGTTCTATTTAATATACAGTTCTATTTTCATAATACTATTTACTTTAGAGTGTAGATATACACTTATATTTGTTCAATACATTGTTGAAACATTTTAGTACATTTTTACAAATATTTGAAATAACTTTTTGTAACATTTGTATTAATTTCTATAGAAAAGATAGTCTTTTTTTATTTTCATGTAGCGGCCACTTTTTTACTGCTACCTCTATTTTGTACTCTATTAGTATCATTTTGAGGTGGATTTCATTTGTGACGGTCACGGTTGCCTGTTGCTGTATGACAAACAACGTAAGACCTTTTCTAAGTTTTTCTTCATGGTTCTAAAGGTAGGGGGTGTGAGTAAGTGTAGTTGGTGTGGTTTATGGTGTTAGTTTTGATTAGTAAGGTT
Source organism: Calotriton arnoldi (assembly GCA_963921515.1). Taxonomy (NCBI): domain Eukaryota; kingdom Metazoa; phylum Chordata; class Amphibia; order Caudata; family Salamandridae; genus Calotriton; species Calotriton arnoldi. The sequence continues at coordinate 1,816,660 of CAWUFW010003094.1, forward strand.
GTTCAGTGGTAGTTCTTTTTGCGTTATTATGTAGTGTAATGCGGTAGGTCTAACTATAGTTTCATGGTTGTAATATTTTATTGTATATATAGTTGTGTTATACTATTTTTGTGGAGTTGTAATGTTAGGTTTCTATTTTATTTGTTATGTAGGTATTGGGAGGGTGGGTATGATATGTTTTTATAGGTTTGGAAGTCGAAGTGTATCATTTGGAGATATGTTTAACTTTTGTTTTTTAAACTTAATTTAAACCAATATTATTTTTAATTGTCTTTCATTTCTCACCGTCCAATTTTTCAAGTCTTTTTATGGTTTCCAATGACTGTGGATTACTTTGGTGGATTTAATTTGGACCTTTCATTTTTGCATTTTTGGGTAACTTTGCATTTATTTTCAGCTTTTTGTGGATTGGAAATGGAGGTGGATCAAGAACTTCACGTACGGAACTGAAAGTATGATATGTTTAGTTTTTTATGGGTGGGAAATGTGATATTTCTAAATATATATATATTTTGTTCTTACTACAATGGAAAAGTTTAATTTTGTATGTGTATGCTTTCATTTGTGGGCTGTTTTGTTTATTTTTAACATTGCATCTTTTTAGTTTTCCTACAGCTACATTCAATTAAGTATTAAAATTAATATTTTTATTTAACAGTCTTCTTTTCTAGGTTATTAATTTTTTGTAGACTGATTCATAAATATTATTACTTTAATATTTATGTTAAAATATTTATGATTTAGTGGCTGTTTTTGTTGTATTTTGCTTGTGAGTAGATTGGTAGGCAGGTGGTTTATAATAGGGATTTAGTTATCCTTTTTAGGTAGTGTACTAGTCTGCCTTTGAATTGTAACATTTTGTACATTTCCCTGGTTTGTTTAATTACTTTAGGTTTGATTTGGGTTACAGATTGTTCTATCCTTAGTTGTTGGTAGCTTATTTTGTTTGGGGGGGTCTTCTATGAATTTATAGAGTTTTGGTTGGATTCGGGCTTAGGAGGCATTGTGCCTTCCTTCCACTGCATTGTTGGTTTTGACTAGTGGAGCCATTGGTTTTTGGAATTTGGGTGTCCAGAGCGGTGTATTCTGCCAACCCAAGTGTCTTCAAAGTAGTCCATTAGTACGCTTGGGGCCTGATTTAGATCTTGGCGGAAGGGTTACTCCATCACCACGTGATGGATATCCCGGCCGCCAAAATATAAATCCTATAGGATATAATGGGATTTATATTTCGGCGGACGGGATATCTGGCACCTTTGTGAGACGGAGTAACCCGTCCACCAAGATCTAAATCAAGCCCTTAGTTTGGGCTCATTTCTTTGGTAAAATGGCGATTCTATTAGCATCTTCAGACGAATTCTGCCTATCCCTCATATAGGTCTCTCTTCCCCCCTCGCTCAGCTCTGACCTTCATCCACTCAGCGCCAGGATGCTCCTTCCGGAGTGACAGCCCGCGCTTTACAAATACACAAATCAAATCAAAATCAAATCAAATCATGTTGCAGCGGTTATCTTCATCTGTCACAGGTACATATGCAAGGGCCATTAAGGTTTTAATTTCAAAGGGAAACTGATTGTTTGTTGCATATTCTTCACTTGGTGCAGATGTTTGGCGAGGTCTATAAAATGTTTTAGTAGCAGTGGTAATAGCAGCTTTGTATGGTCATGTGGGAATATAGTTTAAGGGCCTCATTGCAAGTCTGGCGGTCCACAAACTGCCAAATCTGCGGAGGCATGGCGGTGACCGCCCTATTGCGACCAAGGCTGGCGGACTACCCTGGGACCACTGCAACTGCCAGGGATCAGAGAGGCTGAATTATGCTTGGCAAGAATGCTGGGGTCCCGCCAAGCATATTACAAGTTTTCTCTCCACCACGGTTTTCGTGGCGGTGAGCCCGCCATGAAAACCGTGGCAGAGAGAAAACAAAAGGGACTCTACAGGGCCCCCTGTGGCCTCAGGGCCATGGGGTGCAAATCTTGTGCCCCCTTGTGCATGCACCCCAGTATCTGCACAGCATGGACTGCCGCAGTCAAAGGGACCACCGTGGGAACGCCAAAGAACCGCCCGTCAGACAGGAAAAAAATCCTAATCTGGCGTGCGGTTCAACCACGGATTTGGCTGTGCGGGAGCAGGGCAGTCCCGCTCCTGCACCGTCAAACTCGTAATGAGGCCCTAAGTATTGTACTGCGGGGAGTGACAACGGGTCCATTTGGGTAGGCGTTAACAGCCGGTGAATAGCTCCACCAAATCGCGTTGGGAGCCTTTTTTACCACGACCCTGACTCCCATGAAGCACGAAAACACCGCGCTTTTAATGATTTTCCTTTTTCGAATTGAAGAAAAAGATACCTGACCGTGAGTACATGGTTAGGTTATAGTGACCAAGGGTAGGGTACACCTTAGCGAGTGTATACCTCCCGGGTCACATTCACTGGTCCTGAAGAAAACCTAGTAGTACCATACACAGGTTGAAACATGTTGACCTTTTTATTGCACTTTTCACTGCACTAATTTTTATTAAGAGATACTTGATGGTCAATTTAACCCTCTTGGTATCCTAACAATTTTTTAACATTGTCCAATTAACCCTAGAATAAAGTTTTTTCAACAGGTCACATTTGGACAATTTTTAAATCTACACTACCAAGTCACTCACTTCTCACTTTACACAACAACCAGCTCCACTGTAATCAGGTGTCGCAGCACACCCGGATAGCATTCGGCTATTCGGGTGGGACCCCAATGATGAAGCATGTCACCAACTAGGTTGGTGAGTGAGGGGTCTTCTTAGAAAAGGATAATTTCCTTGTTTTGTGCCCCTGTCCCAACACCATATAGACAGTTTTCTGTCTTTGAGTTATACTCCTTTCTTTGTTTTGATTGTTTATATCATTGCCTGTTCAAAGTCTATTGTAATTTTGTGTGGTTAGGTCTTTTTTTTGTTGTCCTCATTCACCTCAGGTTTCCCTGTTTGAGATCTCTTTACTGAGTGTGCCCTGATCTCAAGGGGATAAAGACTCCCCACCCGGATAGTATCATCCTGAAATCTACTGTACTCCACAGCCTCTACGGCCTCAATTCGAAGCATTAAAACAGCTCTTAGGAACTGATGTTTGCCTTTTTTAAATCTTGAAGTACGTGGTTGTGTTCACAGATGTTAATTCCAATATTGTTTTTGGTTGTAGCCCTCCAATAACAAGCAATTGAATAGTATTTAGTACATTTCCAAAACACATTTTCAGTGCTTCTGCTTCCCTGGTTGTATGTGTACCTCACGTACAAAAAGCAATGGTTTGCCTTTCTGTGATGGTATATATGTGGCTGTTTCTGCCAATGTGTCTGAAAGTAGCATAATTTAAAAAATGAACATAATCAAACATGCTTTCAAATATTTTACATTTTATACTTATATATGCGTTGTTACTTCAATTTGCACCTGCTTTTCTTCCGTTTGTATTTGATGTCATTGATATTTGGGTCAGGTGTGCTTTTCTTTTCTGTTGGTGAGAAAATGTTTGTTTTAGTTACATGTTAAACATATAGGTTTGAATAGTTTTGGGGGTGGTGGCATTTTAGTTTTATGTTGAACGTAAAGGTTTTATTTTTTAAACTGTTTCTTTTACTCACTTTTTAAGTGCCTTTGTCCAGGTGTATGAATGTTGAGTTGGACTTTTCGGTGTGCAGTGCTTCGTTTTGATTGAAGTGTTTTTAAAAAAAAATATATCTAATGAGTAAGAGAGAGTCTGACATTTATTTATAGGTTTAAATTTTAAAATGATCTCAGGTTACAGTGCAGTTGTTTTCATTTTTAAACTTACTAGTGAAGGTGCCTTGTAATTTTTTTTCAAGTCTTCCTTATGGATTTTGTTTGTGCAGTCCAGCACAGTGTTGTTTGCTTGCAATTGTTAACTTTCTATACTGTTCTGCTAATTATGTTTATATTTTTATAGGTTACTTTGTTAAATGGTTAACCTTATTGGCTACTTTGTGTGTAGTTTTTTTTCAGTTATTACCTTCTTTGGTGGAGGATAATTAGTGTTTATCTTTTACTTCTAATTGCATATATTTGTAGTATTGTTGTAATATTAAAATATTTCTAATGTTTAATTTATTGCATTTATTTTCAATGTGTTGTAATTTTTATTTTCTTGTAGTAATGTTTGGTTTTTAAAAATGTGTTTTTTAATAGTAAATGTATGGTAAATAGATCACATATAAAACAAAATCTATGGTAAATAGATTTTGTTTTATATGTGAATAATGTTATGTTTCTTGTTTTAATGTATCATTATTGTTTTTTGTATAGTTTGTTTATTTATTGATATTTTTATATTTATTATATTTAAATAAAAGGCGTTTATGATTTAAAATATTATTTTTTGCTTATTTTCAATGATATCCTTGTAGTCTATATTGTGCGTTTTAATATTTTTGAAATTGTGTGCATTTTTAATGAGTAGGTTATACTTTTTATTTCAATATTTGTGTTTAATATTGTTACATTTCATAATTTTTAACGCTGATATTTTTGTCATCTATATTTGTGCTATTTTTAATTACATATAGGATGGCAATATTTTCGTAAACACTATTATTTTGCCAATATTTTGGTGAGTCAATATTGTTAACCGCTATATTCTGTCATGGAAACCATTAGTGATGTCATGAATTATGTAAACAGTGATATCATCAATGATGTCATTTAGCATGTCGTGAATTAAATAATATGTGGGGCCATAAGCATTGGCATAACTTACAGTTAGCATAGTAACTATAACTGGTGAATTTCAGTGTTTTCTTTTGTTCTTAAATGTTCGTTTTTGAGTTATTACAACACCTAATAATAACATCAGTTTAACCTTTGTTTTTTTCAGTGAACTTCTGAAGCTTTTTTTAACGCAAAGTAAGATCTTATTACCTAACCTAACTATAACCTCCCTTTAACCTTTGTTTTTTCAGTGCATTTCTGGTGTTTTTCATCCTATCCAGGCAACTCCCTTGCTAAGCACAGCTTTAGGCAGTGCGCAGCTAGTGATTGGCTACGGGGGGCTAGGCACAACCCGCCCCCGTACACAACTTTTGGCCATGCGCAGCCCCAAGACCTGGCATCTGGGCAGGACTTGCGCCCAACCCCAGCAGGTGCAAAACCCTCCGATGTGCACAGGAGTAGTCTGCAGGGCATGGACTCTGGGCGGCCTATGTCCAAGCCCCCACAGGCGCCCAACCCCCCGCTGCACACAGCCTTTAGCCATAGGTAGTGTGTGGTTGGCTGTAGGGCCTGGCCTCTGGTCAGGCCCTGCAACCAAAACCCTGTGTGTGCCCAACCCCCACCAGGTGCCAATCTCCCCGCTGTGCATGGCCCTTGACAGTGCACAGCAGAAGGTTGCCAGAAGGGCCTGGCTCTGGCCAGGTCCTCCACTTACCCTCCTGTGGGTGTCCAACCCCCTCCCCATGGGTGCTCAACCTTCCGTTGCACATGGCCTTCACCATGCTCTGCCCAAGACCTGCATGCATGGCATACAGGCAGGTCCCCCGCCCCCATGAGCACCTAACCCCATGCCGAACACAGCCTTTCGGATGTGCATGGTGTAGGGTTAGCTGCAAGACCTGACCTACCAAACCACCCATGGGCACCCTATCCCTGCAGCACATGGCCTTTGGCCAGACCCTGCACCAATTCTTCAATAGGCACTGAACTGCTGTTGTAAGCAGCCTTTGACTGTGCGCAGCAGGGGTTTGAGTGCAGGACGTGGCCTTTGGCCCACATCCATTACATATTTGTATTATTATTTTGTTGTATCACGGTACTCATGCAGTACCACCACTCAAGCGTCACCCCCTTAGTACCACACAATTGTACAAGCTCCCAATGAAGCTTGCATGATCTTGTGGTACGTCTCCCGCAGCAATACCACAGTATATCTCTGGAAGGCTGTGCTGGGTCATCTGGGAGTACCACAGTACCCGCTGTATGAATTTCTTTTATGTTTTAGCCTATGGAAGGGTCCTTCTGTGTCCCCTGCCTAAGTGCCAGGGAGTGAGGGTGTTTCTACCCTGCCCTCTTTTATGTTTATCTCACAAATTGAGGACAATGGGCCCACGTTCTCAAGTCTTGTAATGACGGCTGCAACATTTGCTGCCAAGTTAACGCCTGCCAATCAAATGCTTGGTACCGTGGGACTGGTACTGGTCCTGCAGTACCGAAAACGCAGACGGGAGAAAAAGCTCCCTCAACCAATCAGTAAGCCCTATTGTTTAAAATTAGGGTACAGCGGGACTTCAGCTGGACCAACCGTCCAGATATCACTAAGGGGCCTATTACGATGCGGCCCGTAAAGGCTCAGAACGCAGCATCGTAATGGGCCGCTCGGTTTCCTTTCCAACCGCCTCATTATGATGGTGGCGGTCAGAAAGGAAACCAGCCGGTCATTACAGCTGGTTTCTGTCGGGCTCTGAGATCCTGTCCGCCAATCGGAACCGGCTACTAATCTCAAGGGCGGGCCTTTCCACCCTTGAGATTACAATGCATGGTTTCTGACATGGTTTCCATTCCGGCTTGTCCGGGATGGAAACCATGTCGGAGAGCGTTGCCCCCCTGTTGATCCCTGCACCTTGTGGCAGGCACCTTGAGGTGCCTGCCACGGGGTGCAGGGATGATTCGCACCTCCCATTTCACTATGGGAGCATACATTACAGCCATAATGCATGCTCCCATAGTGAAATATAGGAATGCAACTGAACAGTGTTCAGTCGCAACCGAATGAGGCGGTTGAGACCGCCGACTGGGTGTCGGTTAGTCCCAGGACCGAATCGGTGTCGGGTGGAAGGAATTCCGCCCGACATCAAAATCAGGCCTTATATTTTTAACTCCTTTATGACCACCCCAAGCACCCCTTTAAAAACAGACGTTTCTCGAAAACAGCTGAACAGATTTAATCAAATAATTAAATGCATGCTTTCTGAGTAAAGGTCTAACTTTTTTGTCAGCTGTGGTGTATTGCTGTTTAATTTTCCTATGGAAAATTACATGGGAAAATATGTTTTGGGACCCCCTCCTTTTCTCAGCCTCGCTTGACTGATCAGGCTGAAACTTTTCAGGAAGGAGCTGAGGTGGCCAATCCTTTATTTTGGAAAGTTTAGTGAAAATTTGTCACATGGATTCAAAGTTATTAGCAAACCAAAAAAAACATTCCCTATGGAAACTTGGTCCTAGATTTTGATAAATGAAGGATCAAAATGTATGTATATTCCAAGCCGCCCAGGATTCGTGGACCCGACAGATCAAAAGATTAAATCTTATTGGCTGACACCACATCAACAAATATGTTGTGGCAGCCATTTTAGGACTTGAGCACAGTTCCTGTGACCTGAAAAAAATGTAACAAAAAAAAATACACATGGGGGGCAGGGTAGAGATACCCTGAACCCATAGGCCTGGTGTGGTGGCTCCCTCTGGGACCCCACCTGGGACCAATTTTTTTTTTTTTTAACTGTACAGGGTATCCACAGAGGATCTGTAAAAGATTGTTGGGGAGGGGGCATGCGGCCCTGCTCCCTCAGCCATTTTAAGGTCCGGGCCCCGTAACCCCCAAGATGAAGCATTTTTTAATTTGGGAGGGAGCATGGAGCTCCCCTCCCTGAGCCATCCATTGGGCCTGGGACCCAATCCTCTGCGGCCCGACGACATACAGTATCTCGGGGACCCCATCCTCTGGGACAATGTGCTATTCCCTGCCTGCAATTTTGCGGGCAGGGAGAACTTCAACTTCCTCTCCTTGATCTTGTGAGCAGGGAACACAGGATTGCTCCATCCTGGGGGAAGCAGAAAGCAAAGCTGCTCCTAGGTGGGAGCTAACCATTGGAGCCGGCTCTCGCAGCACCGGGATGGGTGCAGGTAGGGCAGCTGGCAGGGCAGCAGGGCCATGTGCCTCCGCCCATGACCCCCAGCATTTATATATGTTGTGGGTGCCCTGGGTGGGACCAGGGCCACGCAAAAAGAAAATAACCAAAAAACATACAGCCAGCGCAAGCTGTATGCTGTGGGTGCCCTGGGTGAGATGGGGGCACTCAAGTAAATATAAAAAAAGAAAAGTGGCCTCACCACTTCATTACTGAAGGCTGCTAATTTAGATATCCCTGATCTAACTCAGGAGTGCTCCATAAAGCGCTGCATGGGCTTTTTTGATAACAATTGTGGTTGTCGTGGTATCGTAACAATGGGCAGAGACACCACCTGCAATTTTAAAAAGTGTAATAGGGGTGCCGGAAGCACAGCAGCCCGCAGGAAAGGTTTTTCTTTTTTAAAGTGAGTCTCTGAGGTCATTGAATGCATGACCCCAGGAGAGCTTACCATTTTGCTTTAAAGCATTTTGAGCTGGAGCTGGACGCTCTTCAGCTGGAGTTCAAGGACCACTTATGGTTGGATCTATGGCTGCATTTTGTGGCCTGAAGAGTGTCAAAGGTCTCAAATACACTTTCATACTTGTTTGGAATAAGTTTGCTTTATTTAAACTTTTTTGTAAAATAATTATTATGCATTACCCTGTGTGTATTCACAAGGCTTATTTTGGAATATGGTTATTGATAAATTATTGTGATGACATTTTAACAAAGCCACTAGATCTGCTTCATAAAGGATGATGTGTTGACCTCTTGCTAACACCAACAGGCCTGCCTTTTATATTTTTGTGTGCTGATGCTTTGACAAATGAATGAAAGAATGATTATTCAAGAACATCAATTTTATATCTCATTACCAAAGTATATAAAAATGACAATGGGCCGCATGGGAGGCCTATTATATCAGCTATTGATGGCCTATTTGAGAACAACTCCAAGTATGTGACTATTTTTTTAAAGATTATGTCCAAAACCTACCCTCCTATATACAGGGTACGGGTGACTTGCTCAAAAAAATTATGACGTACATTGGAAGCTGGACTATGTTTTGATGACTATGGATGTTACATCATTGTACACTAGGATCTCACATCATGATGGTTTAAGATCTGTAGAACATTGTCTCAGTGCTAGACCACTGACACTATGGAAGCACACACAGATGTTAAGTATGACTTAATGGTGCTTGCATTATAACATGTTTTTAGTTTGATAAACAGATTTACGGGCAAATCAGATGAATGGTGATGAGCACCTGCTTTAACCCCAACTATGCTAATCTGAATATGGGCTGGTGGGAGGAGCAGGTGCTCCAGAACCAATTTACCACTGTGTGGACAGAACGTGTTATTGTGAACATGGTTTATAGATTACCTATTTATAATTTAGAAAGGGTCTGTTAGTACTGCCACAGAGTGTCAGTAAAATTAATAACTACCCCAATTTTCATTTCACAAGCTTCATAAGTGCACAGGAAGTTCATTTTTTAGATTTAACTGTGTATGGAAGACTTCAAACCAAAGTTTACAGGAAACCAACAGTGGGCAGCACTATTTTCATGCCACTAGTTTTCATCCCAAAAACAACAATTGATGGATAGAATGCCGAACAATGTCATACATTCACCCCAGTACAGAGATCTGGGCCTAAATCCATCGTTTTTTTGCTCACCATGCCATTCCAGTTTGAACCCAGCCATATGCAAATCAGTCTTGACCCTGTGCCCAATGGGAACAGTCCAGCCCGAACTGCCAGGCCCTCCCTGGACTGGAAACAAGCATTCTAGGACCGGTTTCGGGGTTTCACCCCTCATCAGCCAGGATAGCTTGACTCTAGTTGCATGGAGAGCACGGGACCCACGTCTGGGCATACCCGTCCCACTCGGGGTGACAAATGCAAAAACCACAATTGATGGACAGAATGCAGAACAATGTCATACATTCACCCCAGTACAGAGATCTGGGCCTAAATCCATCGTTTTTTGCTCACCATGCCATACCAGTTTGAACCCAGCCATATGCAAATCAGTCTTGACCCTGTGCCCAATGGGAACAATCCAGCCCGAACTGCCAGGCCAGGTCCTCCCTGGACTGGAAACAAGCATCCTAGGACTGGTTTCGGGGTTTCACCCCTAGTCAGCCAGGATAGCTTGATTCCAGTGGCATGGAGAGCACGGGACCCACGTCTGGGCATACCCGTCCCACTCGGCGTGACAAATGCAAAAACAACAATTGATGGATAGAATGCAGAACAATGTCATACATTCACCCCAGTACAGAGATCTGGGCCTAAATCCATCGTTTTTTTGCTCACCATGCCATTCCAGTTTGAACCCAGCCATATGCAAATCAGTCTTGACCCTGTGCCCAATGGGAACAGTCCAACCCGAACTGCCATGCCAGGTCCTCCCTGAACTGGAAACAAGCATCTTGGGACTGGTTTCGGGGTTTCACCCCTCATCAGCAAGGATAGCTTGACTCCAGTGGCATGGAGAGCACGGGACCCACGTCTGGGCATACCCATCCCACTCGGCGTGACAAATGCAAAAACAACAATTGATGGACAGAATGCAGAACAATGTCATACATTCACCCCAGTACAGAGATCTGGGCCTAAATCCATCGTAGTTTTCATCCCAATAATCTCAAGTGCAGTATGCCCTATGCTGTGAATTCGCAGCTTAGACAGAATTGTAGTGATACAGAGGAGATGCGGAAAACACAATATGAATTGGCGAAACGTTCTCACAAAGACGATATAGTCATTAAATAATTCAAGATGCTAGGCCAGGGCCAACAATAAAAATAGAGAGGAATTACTATTCTCTATGAGATGGAAACCCCAGGGCACAGAAAGGAGTTTAGGATGATTACAACATTCAGCCAAGAACAAGGGCCATTAGGAAACTACTTACCAAACATTGGCACCTCATTAAGAGTGATCCAAGGTACACAATAGGCCACTAACGACTTTCAAAAGAGAAAAGTTCATGAGTCAAGAATTGGCCGGAGCAGTTCGGAAACTATTGTACATGGTACCTGGCTATCAAGTAGCTGTGGTTTAAAAAAAAAACATACATGCAAGGCGTGTAAGTATGGTATGAATAAAACTGAGGTTTGTCACCATGCACCAAATCCTCCCTGAAGATACCAGGAGCATTTAATTGAAGAGTGAATATGTTGTGTATATTCTGTAATCCCCCTGTGCAAAATTCTCTGTGGGGAGTACGACTTTGCAGGCGCAGAAGAGAGTTTTACAGCTTATGAGTCTAATCAAAAATAAAGATCATAGCTACTCTGTAGCTTGACATTTTGAAGAGGTGCACAACAGTAATGACCAGGAACTTTCAGTATTTTATTGTTGACTCTGTACAAAATAATGTAAGAGGGGGTAACAGAGAGAAACAATTAGGGAGTTTATAATCTCGGTACATACTTGAGCTGAATACCAAGGCCCTTGGGGGCTTGAACATGGAAGAGGAACTGTACTCCCCTTTTATAATCTCCAAACAAACCTTCAGTCTCAGAGTCTGATTTTCACCCAAATTAATTCACATATTCTTTTTCTTATTTTTATGTTTTATTTTTTAATACTAATGAAATATGTACAATATTGGCAGATTGTGCAGTATACCCAATCATACAGGGTTGATTGGGGGTCATATTTGTAATATCTGAATGTACTGATCAAGCTCACTTGGGGAAGACTACAGCAACCTCTTCAGTGTAGCTAAATGCAATTAATTTTGCAACCTAATTTGAGTTCCCAGTGATGGCTATAATGAATAATGAATTTATTTAATTATAATTTTCTGTATTTGGGTTGTAATTGAGGATTTATGATAAAGGCGCTGGATTGCTCCAATGGTTTGCTGTAAAATGTCATTTTTTTATTAACTGTACTGGAGTATTCAATTGTGACTAACTGATTTAATTCAAGTATTTTTTCCATTTTGTTCAATGAATGAAATTATTTTATGTTTACATAACATTCAACAACTCTGTTCATATTGATGAGCACTTTGAAACTATAATGTCCTAAATGGAAAGTATATCTTAATGGTCCGGCGGATAGGTTGGTTTGGCCAAACACCAAAAGATATAGCTGGCGATTGCATCATTGTTAACTTTCAGCGGCAGAACACTGTGAGGCGACTTCTTGGTCCAAATTAGCAAGGGCACAAACGAAATCAAACATCCTTAGGCTCTCGATGGGTTACATATATAAGCCCCCAAACTCGGAAGCACATCCTTTGTCACAGTCACATTACCCTCAGCCATTCTGGGGCTTACCATGTTGGAACAGGTACGAACTGCTTACTGACTGTAATGAGGTTGACTGACAGGATATGCCTAGGCCAGCCACAAAGGGCGCCTTGGCAATCGGGCCTGGGACCTTACATGAACATTGCACTTTGACCACACCTTCTTTGCCACAGGTACATGATGTTTTACTTAAACCAACAGTTTGGACTGAGCCTGACTGTCCGGCTCCCATCTTAAAGCCATCCTACTCCAAAGACGTAGCCATAATCTATTCTGTGACAGGAAACCATCGTACATTAAGAATCATGAGTTGGAATGTTGCAGGCATTCGTTATGAGATTTAATTCCCAGCACGGCAGGTGTTTATAAGTGCCTATGACATTCTGCTACTTCAAGAAACTTGGGATACTAACCCTATAACATTTGAAGGTTTTTCGTGCTTTACTACACCTGCTACTCCATCCTGCTCAGGGCGACCCACCGGCGGATTAAGCATATATGATATGGATTAACTTGTTGCTTGGAGGCTACGCAGAGGCCCTAGACACATCGGAAAATAAGTTTCAAGTGGTAGTTTATACGGGGGGCCCAGTATTTGTACCTCATTAACTTTCATAATAACAATTTTTATAACGTTCCCAATCAAAGATTTCCTACTGTGTTTGATCACATCTCCTCCATCGTGGACCAAAAAGCTAATGAGGGCCAGTAATTGTATGTCTGTTTAGCCGTTGACTTTAACGCTAAGATTGCCATATCTTTAATGGTGACGCTAGAGGGGATCTAAGGGGCAAGGAGCTGGAGGCTCTCTTTGTCTTTTCTGACCTGTTTAATGTGATGGAAATAGTTGGTATCAACAATTCAGGGGTGCCCACTTTTAGAGGGAAGAATTGTTTTTCAGTGGTCGATTACATATTTGTTTCCCGTAATTTGATCAACTGTTTGTTATATAGTATTATCATTGACACAAACTTTGGCAATCACAATCCCATTGCAATAGCATTGGATGTTCCAGCTAGAAAGGTTTCTTAAATATCAGCCGGTCAAGTTAACCCTGTCTATGTATAACTTAAGATTCTGCTGGAAACTGCCTGATCCCCCACAGACCTTGATGAAAGTAGTAACAGAGAACACCAAGATAATAATGGGATGCCTGGCGGAGACTGCGGATCAAGGGGTGGTAGTTAGTTCTTTTGTGGCCCTATGCATTGAGACCAGAATGTCTCTTTGCAAACCTTACAGACCAGCGCTGGAGGCTCCATGGTTTGCCATAAGTGCTTCTTGTCTGAACATCTCTTGCGTAGAGCCCTAACTAAAAACCCAAGAGACCATGCAGTTGAAGCTACTAACAGTATAAATTAGTAACATCCTGTAGATGAAAAGAGATTATCACACAGCAGTTGAACACACTAAAAAACATAGACTGCTCAAAGGATAGCCAAACTTTCTGGAAAGCTTTATCCAGCATGCGATCCCTTGATCAGACATCAACTACTATTAATTGTCACATAGACAGTAGGGGATGGGTGTCTTGCTCTGCCTTTAAGATAATACAGAAGTCTACAAATTCCACTTTCACACGGTGGCTCAAACACGGCGGAGCAGGAGACATAAAACACAACAACACCTAGAAAAGGGTTTTTCTTTACAAAATGGAAAGACTCTCTTTTTAGAATAAGGCTTGGGGTTTTATTTATGCAATGCTCTCTAACAGAAAGGTTGTCCCAGATGTCAAAATGAACCACATTCAAATATATATAGAGATCTATATTTATATGCAAGCAATAATAACACACTTGGTAAATGCAACAGTTAAATGCATGAATACGAAATACAAGCAGCAAATAATATGAGATAAAACTCAAGCAAATATACTGGACGTGCTGCAAGAGATAAGGAAGATATATACACTAAATACATCAAATGATTACTTTGGATGTGCACTGACTCATTCACACATCACAAAGAAAACTCCTCAAATGATCAAAGCCACTGGCCACATATCACAATGGCAAAAATCAGAAACAAATCACCTCACCCGATAGTTCACTCGACATCCTTGCCAACTCAAGCTGGGGGGCCCGTTCACAGGTGGGCTTGGACTCTCGACCGGGACTCAGGTTCCGTTCATCTTACAGCAGTACGTCTACTCTGTAAGTGAGCTCCCACCTTAGCTGTCAACAACCCTCAGCTTTATAGTCCCAAAAACACACTAGAAGGTTCAAGAGTCTTCCCCTCTGCGCCAAGGAAACTTACTGGAACTGGCCAGCTTCCAGGCAAGCATTCCACGGCAGGAAGGAGTTCCCACGTTCCCTCTACATTCTTACATGTTCCAGCCTTTATCTTAACGAAGCTTACAAAAGCCTTCCAGGGTACATTAAACAATCTCTCAAAAAACAATCCTTGAACGTGATTAACCCAAACAACTTGCAAGCATGTTTGTGCACGCAGAAAAGCTCAAGCAAGGCAGAGTCAGAATTCAGGATGACATAAGGCCATGTCAAAGCCAATAGTAAGACCTTCATAATTCTTGCCAATGTACAACACAATGCACATTTGTGCACCACTGCCTATAGCATTACATACTTCATCTCTCAATGCACAACATAGTGCACATTTGTGCACCACTGCTTATAGCCTCACATACTTCATCTCTCAATGTACAACACAGTGCACATTTGTGCACCACTGCACATAACGCTGCACTTTGAGACCAAAAAGTACATTCCACACCTCTCTCTCATGCTTTCAAATGCACATCCCACACGTTCTGTTCTTGGCAAGGCTGTTCTACTGTGTGACAGCTCCCACTGTAAGACTGCAAGATTACAAGAACAAAACCTTCAATAGAAACAAGGCATATGCAGGACGTCATACATTCAGGCTAGGATAAAATAACACACCAAAGTCAATTAAAATTGGTAGTCAAAGGTCATCACAGGGTGTCAGACCACAATAGTGCCTCTAGCACTACACTGGGCCAACCAATTCTCTGAAATCTATACAGCCACCGACCCAAAGTCTGTATCGCCAATGGGTCAGAGTCCATCACCATTCCAATGAGTTTCCCTCCATGGAAGGTGCTGCAGCCATCCAGCAGAGCACGGGGTAAATCGCGGGCCCAGATGGAGTCCGTATTGATCTAGTAAAATGCAGCCTGGATCTATGGGCCCCTTTGTTGACTAACATCTTCAACAGTCTAAATTACTCCACCATACCTAGTTCTTGGGCAAACTCTACCATAGTCCCAATTTTTAAAAAAGGTGACCGCTCTAACCCTCACTGTTTCCGACCAATCTCATGGATTGATATCCTTGCAAAAATCCTTGGGCGGGTCCTTATAATAGGATAAAAGAGTGGGCTAAAGACAAGAACACCTTAAACCCTTGTCAATACGGTTTTCTGACTGGCATTGGTACTGTAGAGCAATGCTTAAACTTGGGTTTAGTGATTGGTAAATACACAGTGGCAATGCAGACCCCCATACCTAGCTTTCATGGACCTGTCCACGGCCTTTGACTGTGTTAACCATTCAAGGCTTTGGCAACTTCTTTACGAAATGGGACTTGACAAGACACTCCTACACATGCTGGTCCCACCTCACACAAACACAAAAGCTAGTTGTTCAAAATGGTCAAAATGGTGAGGTGTCGGATGATTTTCAAACTGGGTGTGGTGTTGGACAAGGGTGCGTTACTCGCCCCACTGCTATTTATTTGGTACATCAACAACCTCAGGACACAGTTAGTACGTAGCACCTCGGATGGCCCAAAGATAAACAGCACCCTTCTTCCAGCACTACTGTACGCGGATAACGCGGTCCTAATGGCCCACACAACAAAGGCTCTGCACGTGTTAGTTCATGCTTTTGTGAACTTTATGGCTAGTCTTGACTTATCGAACAATTTTTCAAAATCATTCATAATGACATGTGGCCCTAAGCGAATGCAGATTTAAAAAATCGCAGTTGGCTTTAACACCTGATTATGTACAAACCCATTTCCTTATTTGGGTGTTACCTTCAGTTCATCAAGCTCCTGGACAACATATATATCATACTGCAGGGCAACATTGTCGAGAGCAATTGGATCGCGCTCCTCAGGTAGATGGTCTTTGCCCCCCTGCTACAGTTATTTGTTGCACAATGTGCCCGATAGTCACATTTTTCTTTTTTTTTTTACAACAAATTTTATTCATTTTCTGCAGGTTTTGGTACATTTTGCCTGTATGGCTTGACAGTTATTATGCATGTATGAGGAGCATAAGTTAACAATTATACATTATGCTCCATGGAACAGTGCATACATTAATATGATATTAAGGGCCAAGCCTGACTTAGGTGTAGTAAGGTGGTTGTTGGGTTGCTGTCTAGCTTGTACGTCATTGCAGCTACATTGTGTGGTATGAACGAAAAACACAACATTACTATAACAAAACTTCCCACCCCCCTCCCCTGCTGACGGGCACAAAAAGGGTGAATGTGTGCTGTCTGGTTCTGGCAGGCCCGGTTGGGCATGCACACTCATGGGTTTGGGTCGTTAAGGGAGGCATAAATTCAGGGTTCGCTTTTGCTTCTATGGAGAAGTGTTGAGGTACTGGTGAGTATAGAGATAGTACCATATATTTACCCATGTAGGGCCCCGGGGGGGATATTGCTGTCACCTAAAGGGGGAATACTAAGTTGTGTGGGTGAGAAAGGTTCATGTGCAGGTGCAGCGCTATCATTGGGAGTTGAGTGTGTCCGAGGCTTTGAATGCTTATAATATAGCATCCCAGTTCATGGCTATAGGCTTCTTTCTGAGTCCTCTGCGTTCTTCTCTGCGAATAGCTACACTTTCCGCTAGGCCCCATCTTTCGACTTCTTCCTTCCAACATTGAATCTTAGTGAGTGATGATGATTTCCACCTCCTAGTGATGCCTCTTTTCGCTAATATAAGAGCTCTAGATCTGCGAACTTAGCCTGTACTTCATATCCCTTTCGCCGCTGGTATATACCTAATATGCACGTTTCTAGCGTCCGCCAACCCGTGTCACCCACCACCTCATCTAGGGTAGCACCTATCTTCCAGAGGGGACCGTGTCCCTTTGTTCCAGCACCCTTTCAGGGTTACTTGAACCAGGGAAATGGATGGCCAGGAATGGTATACCCGCACCAACAGGGTTTCCAGAACCCCCAATTCCCACAGCCACAACCACCTTTTTTAGGCAGAGGCAGAGGAAAGGACAGAGGAAAATAGAGAGGACAACTGAGAGTCTTATGGGAGGATCTGGACCAACGGGTCACCAGGAGCATGGCACAGAACCTAATACCAGGCACGAGCAGGGAGGTTCACTAGTGGTAAACCTGACAGAAACCCCATTGACCACTTCACAGGAAAAACTCCTGAACAGAGGACTTGGTTTTGTCCCTACCAATATGTTGAATCATTTTCAAACTCGGCAGGAATTGGCTGCTTTCTTCAGGAACATAAGACTGAGGGTCTTCTTTGAAGGCAAGGAGGAGAGGGAGGCACAATCCGGTGACAAATCCTTACACCCCAAGTCATCATTTACTCCCCCTATTGCATCACTACCTTTTGAAGTGGCTACTTTTGAGCAGGCGGTGATCCATGATTTTGAAGCCCTAAGGAAGCCAGAGGACAGACCCTATATGAATCTGAATAACATTGAAAAGGAAGCATTGCGACAACTGAAAGACAACCATACCCTTGTAATAAAACCAGCGGACAAAGGGGGTGCCATTGTCATCCTTGACAAGAAGACATACCCGAGGAGTGTCTACGTCTCTTATCTGATCGGAGAAACTATCAAATCTTGAGGAGGGACCCCACCACGGAAATCACAAAGGAAATTTCGTTCCTAGTGGCCTAGCTAACGACTGGATTTCAAAACAGGAAGCAGACTACCTGAAGAAGGACCAACCGGTCACACCATACTTCTACATACTCCCCAAAATACATAAACCTACGAGACCACCACCAGGAAGGCCGATTGTATCAGGGATCGGGTCTATTTTAGAACCCTTGTCACAATTTTGTGACTTCTGTCTGAAACCCCGGGTGCAAAAGATGAAAGCCTACTTACAGGACACACAAGATATTTTGAACCTGATACAGGAGATAGAATTTGACCCCCACAATGAGTTACTGCTGGGTCTTGACATGGAGGCCCTCTACACGAACATCCCTCAGAGAGAAACATTGAGGGTCTTGGGAGACATTTTATATGGAGAAGAATGATTATACCAAACCGCAAGGGCCTTCATCCTTAACTTGGCGGAAATTGCCCTCACAAAAAACCTTTTGAATTTGATGGTACCCTATATCTACAAACCCACGGCACATTCATGGGGAGTACCCATGGTCACAGAATATCAGACTATGGCGTAGATTTATTGATGTTGATGATGTCCTGGTGATATGGAGGGGTGACGAGTTATCTGTACAGAGATTCCTGGAGTGGTTGAATGGTCGCAACCCTTTGCTACATTTAACTTCTACTGTGACTAATATAGAACTACCGTTCTTGAATTTGGTGATTGAACCAAAAGAAGGCAGGCTCTCCACCTGAGTCTACCACAAACCCACAGACAAAAACTCCCTACTCTCCTTTGAGAGTTTCCATCCTAAATCTTTAAGGGAGAATCTACCAGTGGGGCAATTTTTTCGTCTCCCACGGAACTGTACGGATAGGACGACTTTCAACGAGGAAGCTGAGCTCCTGACTAAAAAACTCCATACAAGAGGATATCCTGAAAGAGTGGTCAAGAAAGCTAGAAATAGAGCAATGAACACTAACAGAGACAACCTATTGGAGAAGGTGGAATAACCAACGGTGTCTAAACCTGTCTGCGTTACCACTTTTAATACAGCCTCACACCATATAAAAAGATTAATACTGAGGAATTGGCGCATACTACATTCCAATGGGCTCAATCTGGAGAAACCTTTGTTTTCTTTTAAGAGAAGCGCTAACTTGAAGGACTTTCTGGTCCACACACGACCTAAGGTCCCAAAACCCAGTGGTACACAAGGTCAAAGGGTGCTGCCTCCAATCACTGGAAACACTAGATGTGGTTCATGTGATGTTTGCCACCAGACTAAGGATTCGAAAAGTGTATATATGGGCCTATCTTACCCATGTGAACAGAGAACACATACGAACTGTAACTCAGAAAACGTCATCTATCTTATCACATGCCCATGTCGGAAACAATACGCAGGCATGACCACGAGAAAGGTTAAAATATGCATTATGGAGCATAGAAGCACCATCAGATGCCACAAGTCAAACACAAAGCTCACAACACACTATCTGGAGGAGCACCACACAATAAATGACCTATCCTGGACGGTGCTGGACAAACCCAAACTACATCCATACACAGGAGATAAAAAAGAGATTGCTTCTAATGAGGGAACAGAAGTGGTTGTATAGATTTAGGAGTCATGAGGTGGGATTAAATGATGACATCCCATGGAACACCTTGAACAGATAGAGTGGGGGGAGCCCACTGTGTTCTGCATCTCTCCACTGCCCCTACTTTCCGATATCCAGCCTTATGCTCTGGAATATCCGCCCTGTGACGATAAACAAAGGAGTTTATTTCCTTGTACTTCCTGGCATACAGCCTGGTGCCTTCATGCAATATTTATTGGAGGTAGTTAGCAACATAGTCTTTCTCTTCACCAATCAACATGGTAGGGGTAAATGCCCAGCCAGCGCCGGCCTTCTGCCTACGTTTTGAGGTGTGCAGAAAAGTATTTATCAATTTCGTATAAGAATCGAACCAGACACTGCATCTGTTAATTTAAATAAAGTTGTCCCCCATTGAGGAAAAAAACATCACACAAGTTTTGCGATGTAGCAAGACGTCACGGTCACGTGATACCGAGGCCCGTCACGTGTCCGGAAACCCTCCCGATAAGAGAGGAGAAGCGCAGCAGCATCTCGCTACCTACACTGCGAGAGCTGGATACTTTCCATGAAGTGCACCCACCTTGATGAAGTAAGGAGTTGTAGGGGGGAGTTCCGCGGGACGGAACAACAGGCCAGTGGTCATTTTTAGTCACGGGAATGGTCCCGCTACGAGATACTGCACGGGTACCCTGGGTCAATTCACTTCAATTATTGTAACCGGGTGTGTCATGGTGTAGGTTTTATTGTAATCTGGGCATTTACTTGCGGCTTTAACAATCCAGAGTGCTATATACATTATGGTTTGATCAAAATCCGGGCATTGATTTGTGGCTTTAACAACCCAGAGGGCTATATACATTATGAATAAAGATAAGATGAATTACCAATCTCTGACTTTAAAATCGAAAGATCATGCTAATGTTTAACTCCATTATGCTTATGTTTTATTTTCTCCTAGAGTTTGACTACAAGGGGTCACTCCCAACATCTCGCTAGTTCAGACGTAGTAGTATATGAAACTCGGTGAGTTTGTTTTTATTGCGCAGCCTGAGTGAGCGCAATGGTTGTGCATTGGACTTCGGTCAAGGAAAAGACGGTCTCCTGCGATTGATGTTAGGTGAAAATTGTTCCACTTTGAATGTCTGGTCCGATTATGGACCGAGTGTTTATAATTCACACCGAATTGGTTATAGTGAGCATCTTGGTGGTGCGTGGTTGCTTTGTGAGATGGGAGTATACAATCGGGGGTTTCGAATGTCTGAGTACGGACTCTCTGTAGGGGACTAATAAGCCTCTCTATGAGTAATTTTGTTCACCCTTTGTGTCTGTCCCCTACAGATTACAGAGTGTGTGTTATATAGGGGAGCCCTCTGCTTGGAAGTAACACATTCCAAGGATACCATATCCCGTTTCAGAGGTTAACACACTTTGGGATCCGAAGGGTCCTGATGAATGCCAGTGTGACCCAACACTGTGGGCAGATATTAGACGGCAGAAACATGTCGACACTTTGGCAGTAAGGAGGGGTGAAGGAAACCTTTATCTTCTTCTATCACCACCATCCTTCACGTTTTTAGACATCGCTGGTGGGCCCAGGAATAAAATTTTGAGAGGGGACACTTCCAAGCGAGCTAGTTTTAACCTTCACTGCACTTTTCTTCGGTGATCCCAACTTTTATGCTTGTATTGTTTTCCCCTCTCTTTTGCTCCACCCCAGGCGTTGGTCTGCGCAGGGGTATATTGAAGCACGCCCAATGATGAAGCATGTCACAACTTTGTGAGAGAGGGCAGTATTTTTTCACTAAGCACGTGCCACCTTAGTATTTCATTTCCCTACTCCTTCGTGTGTGTTATAGCACCTATCTTCCCCCAGTACTCTTGTAGTCTACTGCAGGACCATATCATGTGAATGAGATCTGCGTCTTGTTCAGGACATCTGGGACAGGAAGTGGTGACACTGGGGTAGATGGAGTGTAACTTGTGTGGTGTCAAGTATGCTCTTTGAGTAAGCATGTACTGGATAAATTTAAAACGTGTATTACGAGATACACGCTTAGGATATTCTAGTATTGTTTTCCACTCTTTGTCTGAGAAAGGTTTGTTGACCTCTTGTTCCCACTTGGTGCGTATTAAGGTCAAAGGGGATGGTTGATGAGTATGTATCCCGCGGTAGAGCCAGCGGGTTAGATGCCTGCCCATGCCCATAAGGTATATTAAGTGATCTAGTTCGTTCATGGTGGGTTCCAATCCCGGGGTGCCCAGTGCTTTTTAATGTATCTTATCAAGCTGGCGTGAATTAGAAATAGTGCTCCTGTGACCCCTTGCTTGTTTGAAAAATGTGTGTGTGAAAGAAGCATCACTTCCCCAAAGAGGTCTCCCACTGTGTTTACCCCTGCTTGTGTCCAGAGATCTAGTTTGTGATTCGTGAGAGTGCCCATGCTGGTGGGTATGCCCAAAAGTGGAATGTTGGGAGCATATGGCGGGGTATTGCTTGTATATTTTAGTGCCTGTTTCCAATAAGCAATCGCAGTTCTGAGCAGCGTCGGAGCAGAGGATGGAACCAAATTGTTCGGGCACAGCAACCTGTGCAGTGATCCCTGTGTGATCATTTGGTTTGTGTAAGCTATCTCTTATAGGTTTCGGCCTGCTAGCCAGTATGATAGCCACTGCAGTTGCAATGCTAAACAGTAGGCATAGAAATCGGGTGCTCCCATCCCTCCTGCACCCAACGGGAGTTGTAGCTTCGTTAAGCTGATACGTCGGCGGCCTGTACCCCACACTAGATTGATTAGTAGCGTATTCAGTGTTTTGAAGATGGTTTTGGGAATCACTACTGGCAGGTTCGTGAAAAAGTAAAGTAGGCGCGGGAGCATTACCATTTTTGATATGACTAGTCTTCCCGCCACTGATAGAGGTAGGGACCTCCAAAAGGTGATCTGAGCCCTTAGTGAACTTATTGCTTTTTGTAAGTTCCCTTCAATGAGGTCCTTCTGGCTTCTGTATACTTGTATCCCTAAGTACCGGAACGTAGTGTGGGCTATTGTTATACTTCGATTTCCAATGGGGATGGTTTGGCTGTCGGTTCCAAAGGGAAATGCGTACGATTTTTCATAGTTTAAGGCCAGCACCGCAATGGATTCAAACTGCGTAAAGATTTGCGCTACAGTGTCTAGATTGTCCTGCAGTCTTCTGGTGTAAATTATAATGTCGTCTGCGTACAATGATATTGCGTGGTGGGTGCGGTTGATAGTGATACCCCAGTCATTGGATACCGCACGTATTCTGTGGGCTAATGATTCTAATGCGAGCACAAATAACATAGGCGATAAGGGGAAGCCTTGTCTTGTGCCTCTTTGTATATGGTATATTTGTGATATATGTGCTCCCGTGCATACCCTGGCCGTTGGGAGGTGGTAAAGCAGCTGGATCCATCTTGTATATTCTTGTGAGATTCTAAATTTTTGCAAGGCGGTCAGCATGTAATCCCAGCTTAATGTATCAAATGCTTGGGAGATATCCAGTGAAATGCATCCCGCCTCCGGTGTCTCTGTGGCACAGGCAAACATTATGTTACAGTGCCTGCGAATGTTGAGGGATGTATTACGTGCCGGGATGAAGCCGCATTGATCAATGTGTACTAGTTTCGTTAGGAGGGGTTGTAAACGGTTGGCTAAAATTTTACTTAGGATTTTGTACTCTGTATTCAGCAGGGAGAGAGGGCTGTATGCCGTTAATTTGGTATGATCTCTACCGGGTTTGGGCAGCGAGGTTATCAAGGCTTGTACCATAGTGGGGGGCAGAGCACCAGTTTCGTAAACTTCATTATGTAATTTCTTAAGGTGGGGGATCAATTGATGTGCATAGGTGGTGTACAGTTCTGATGGCAGACCGTCTAGACCTGGAGTTTTGTTTTTAGGAAGCTCCTTGATCGCTGCACTTATTTTGGCTGATTTAATAGGATTAGCTAGTGTATTTCGGGCCTCTTCTGTTATTTGGGGTAGGTCGGTTACGTCTAAAAAGGAGTGGAGCTCTTGTGGGTTTGCTCTTTGTGGAGCGGTACATACTAGTTTGTAATGGTCATAGAAGGCTTTATTTATATCCGCTTGTGTGGTTGCCCGGGTGTGCTGGGGTGACATAATTTCGATTATTGGTGTCGGAGGAGGGGCGTTTTTAAGAATACGCGCTAGTAGTGTACCTGGCCTGTTCGCTTCGGTGTGTACTTTATGCGTGAAAGCTCTGTGATCTGTGACGCATAGTTGTTCCAATAGTACCGCATATTGTATGCGGGTCTCTTGGAGCTCCGGTTCTGCAGAAGGAGCAGAGGCTGCCTCGTCCTCGAGTTTACTTAATTTATCCTCGACCTGTGTTAGCTCCCTATTCACCTGGTGGCGAGCTCCTGTAGCAGTGCTGATTGCAGTGCAGCGCAGGGCTGCTTTAAATGCTTCCCATTTCACACTTACCGAAGAAGCTGAGCTGGCGTTTTCAGTAAAGTAGTTTGTGATGGTGGAAGCCAGTGTGTCCCTGAACACCCCGTATTCCAAATGGCAAAGATTTAGCCTCCATGTGGGAACGGGGGAAAGGACGCGTCCCCAAGTGATTGTGGATTCTAGTGCGCTGTGGTCTGATAATGTTTCCCCTATGTATGCCGTACGGGTGACTTGTTTTAGGAGCGATGCACTACAGAATATGTGGTCAATTCGAGTGTGGAGATCGTGTGTAGGTGAATAATAAGAGTATTCTCGCATACCCTCGTTGTGACTTCGCCATATTTCTTGTAGGGACCACCCCTGCGCCCAGATCTGCAATGACTTAGCCTGGTGTGTCGTGAGAACTCCGGGGATGGAGGGGGGGGGGGGGATGGGATTGGTCCAGTGTGGTATCTAGTATTGCGTTACAATCACCTCCTAGTATCCAAGGGAGTTCGGTCCAATCTGCAAGCGCGGCACCCACTTGAGTGTAGAAAGTGTCCTGTTCTGTATTGGGGGCGTATAAACTCCCTATCACTATTGGTCTACTATCTAAGTCACCTCGAAGTAGCACATACCTGCCCTCTTTATCTATATCTATATGCAGCTCGTGCGCTACAAAAGGTATCCCTGAGCATATCCACACCGCTGCTACCCGTGCGAGCGCGGAATAAGTTGTGGCATGCAGTTGTCCCTTCCATTTGTTTTTGTAGTTTAGTGGATTCTGCTGCT
The DNA here is from genome assembly GCA_963921515.1 of Calotriton arnoldi. Classification (NCBI taxonomy): domain Eukaryota; kingdom Metazoa; phylum Chordata; class Amphibia; order Caudata; family Salamandridae; genus Calotriton; species Calotriton arnoldi. The sequence continues at coordinate 1,841,441 of CAWUFW010003094.1, forward strand.
ATTAAATGTGTCTCCTGTAATAGCACTATTTGTGCTTTACGCCTGGCTAGTTGGGCATGTATTCTGTGTCATTTGTGTATCCCATTCCCTGTATGTTCCAGGTGAGGTAGTTATAGTGCTGTATCGAATCCATATTGGATGCCCGATAGCCACATAAGGGGTGGGAGTTTGGGGGATCGCCAAATGTGCGTTTTTACAGAAGGAAGAAAACCACTTTTGTAGGAGCATCTTAGCTGTTCCTATATCCACCTCACAGTTCATTTGTCAAACGAGTTGGGCTTAGCCTACTTGAGTGACTTCATTGGTACTAGAACCCCCATACATTGGCTTTCCATTTGGCAGACTGAGGAAGCATCATTAACAAGGGACATAATTACTGATTGCCTGTCCTGCGACAAGGGCTTATCCATTCAGTGGCTACGGTATGTAAAAAAATCATTTGACGGGATTGGTATGTCTCGCATGTTTTTCGGCACAGCCTCCTGTGCTGCTCTTGACAAACAAGCATTAAAAATGCAATAGGTCTTGCCTTTAATTAAGTTAATGCCATTTGCTTTGCTATACAATACCATTAGCAAAACAAATGGCTTTAACTTAATCAAAGGCGAGACCTATTGCATTTTCAATGCTTGTTTGAATTTTGAAGACACCTTATCACTTTGTAACATTGTGTTGGTTGCATGGGCTCGGCTCGTGCATGGGCTCTTAGATCCAGAGCCGACCTTTGGCTCGCCTCTCCCTGTTAATTTGTTGCCTTGCCCACCTCTAATTTATACAATCCAGTCAGTGGCCCAAATGACATTTGATCTTGACTTTTTGCAGCAGTCCAGTCAATGCCAACTCTGATGCGCGGACAGCAGACTCCAGGGCATGGGACCGCCCGCCTCTAAAGAGTGCAGACCCCACGCTTCACGTTGGAGTGTAGTTAATTCCTCCCAGCAGTGTACTGCATAGAGAAAGGCCTTAATTACATTAGCCCTTCTGGCTCTCCTCAGTAGTAGGGACAATCCTCCTCCCACCCCCCAAACATCCCCGCACCAGGACTTTCGGCCACTTATCTTTGACCAGCAGTGCAGCCAACAGCTCCTTCCTTTATACCAGAGATACTCAAAATATGCGGCCGTCCTGACCTTTGCATGCGGCCCGCTGATCAACAGCGGCACTGGGCTGCTGTTCACTCCACCCAGCACTAACATTAAAAAGATGTTAAATATACAGGCAAGACTCTATTTAAAGGTTAAGTGAAAGAAACAAAGTGTCTAGGTTGTCCTGCACCACTTAACTTTAGGAACAGCTTCATTTTCAAAGCCATTTTGCACCAAAGTGTAACAGTATAAGGTCTCTCTTCAAAAGTGTATTTTTATTAATATGCAAAACCATTTCACCTTAGTATATCATATTATATTAGTGCATTGAGGAGTCTTTTTAAGTGATAGTTTTCAAATATGTAATTAGAAACATTCATTCTTTCCCCGACATTGGCAGTAATGCCAAAAGTGAACTAAGACGCAAGTCAGTTGTTATGTGCGCTCTTAGGGTGGTCTCCTATTATACATGAACAACATTATAGTTTATTAAATCAAACACAGGAGAAGGTTTTGTACAGTGCACATCCTGATGTCATGTATTTTGAAGTCCTCTTATATGTGATGATAAAAGAAAAAGGAGGGAAAGTGAAATAAAACTATTGCCTAGGATCACACAATTTGGTAAAGTAGGGAAGCTGGGATTAATCCCCAGGTTTTCTTGTTTCGCATTGTGCAATTGAGCCACTAGATGTATGTGCTTTGCTTCCCCTATACCCACCTTTCTGCCCCCCTCCCCCTGGATCACCACCGCGCTGGCATCGATGCAGCCCTCGGTCACATCACAGATCAAACTTTGTGGCCCTTGGGAAAATGTTTGCGAGTATCCATGCTTCATACCGTACACCAGTGGCATAGCTAGGCTTTTTGCCACCTGTGGCGGTCCCGGCCTGGCAGTAAGAGTGGGGGGAGAGGGGGTGGGGTGCTGGCGATCAATTCCAGCGTTTGCTGCCCCGCGCTGCTGCAGGTAAGAGCAGGAGGCCGCCGCCCCCAAAACCTGTGCCGCCCAGGGTGGACCACCCCCACCCACTTGCTACGGCACTGCCGTACACTCAACATCCTCCTGGTTCACACAGCAGGACAGTCACTGCCCCCTCCAGGAATCCAGGCCATGTTGCCTCGGTGAGCCATGAAGTCACACTTTATGCTGGGCCCTGGGGCACAGTCAATGGGTTGTAAGCCATGAAGCCCTCAGCTGTGCAGTACAGGCAATACCCATGAACTTACCGCCCCCCACAGAGTATATATACACACACACAAATACACACACCTGTCGCCATCGCCTTTAATGCAGCGTGATGATATGTGTGTTTTGAGAGGGGCGGGGCGTAGGTGAAGTGTGAGCCAGAGGAACAGGGTGTTTTGAGAGATAGGTGCCATTGGGGGTGTAGAAGGGAATGTGAGTATGTATGGCAGGAGAGGGAAAGAGGGGGAGAAACACGGAAGAGAAATGAGAAGAAGGACAACGAGTGGAGAGGTGGAGACAGATGGAGAAAAGGGGGAGATTGTAAGGAGAGTGAAAAGACAGGAGAGGAAAGGGTGCTCTGGTTGTAGAAGAAAAAAGAGGCAGGGTAAATGAAGGGGCGTTACAGAAAAGAGAAACACGGGGAAGATGACGCAAAACAACGGGCCTGGGATGGCCATGTTAAACAGAGCGAAGAGAGGTGGGGTAATAGATGGGGGAGTGGAAACGCGAGAGTGAGAAGGACAGGGGTTAGCAAAAGCAGAAGGGGATGCAGGTGAGGAGAAAGAGATCCCGGTGAAAGAAGGGAAGAGTAAGAAGAAAGTGGCAGGATATGAAGGAGAGGCAATTGAGAGTCTCCTTGCAGAGGAGGGAGGAGAATGATGGAGAAGTGAAGAGCCTGTGAAAGAGGAAGTGCGGGGCCAGAGCGAAGACCAGAGATAAGAATAAGCCCTGAACGTGGAATGTGATGGGAGGGCGCAGGGTGGGGACGGGAGGAGAGGGAATGGGAGGCACCAGGAGCTCCCTGTGAGGTCATGGCCTCCCCCTCCTCGGCACCCAGCCCCAGCGGCTCCTGATTGGCCCAGCAGGACCAGGCTGGTGGGCCTGGGGCCGCCCCCTGAATAGGAGCCGAGGGCCGGGGGAGTGAGGGACGGAGGGCGAGCGCCGGGCCCAGCCCGCAAATAACACCGGCCAAAAAAAGCCAGCCCGAAATTAGCCGCAGAGCCTGGAAGCCGGCCCTGGGAGAGGGGGAGCACGGACCGGGGCGCACTGGAAACGGGGGCACAAAAGCCACCGCTTGGCAGGACAGGAGAACCGGGAGGGAACTGTTGTAAATACAGGGAATGGTATCCCTGTCAACACGTGAAGTTGGGCCTCTGTAAACAGAGAGACTGGGACACTGTTCACACCCGAAGGGCTGGAGCACTTTTAACACAGGTGTAGTGAGAAGAGCACTTTAACCACTGGAAGCGGGTCAAGGCTTGGGTTGCGGGGCTCTAAAATCCCGGAGTTAGGGCAATTGTCAACACATGAGATCTGTGGTTGATTACTTGGAAGTGGGGTCTGTGGAGGACCTAGGGGTGCACTTATGAGGGCTGTAACTGCAGCACTCGAACTAAAACAAGGGGGAGGCAGAGTAAACACAGAAAATGGGGAGATTGTAAACACTGGAGGGCAACAAATGTAAACTGTCGGGCATTTGGGCACTGTAATTACTAGAACGGGGGCTAAAGGACATTATACACTCATATTGTGGGTGTACTCTGGGAGAAAGAAATTGGGAAAGCGTTAAGCCTTTAACACAAACTGTGGGGCAGTCGGATCCTGTAAGCGCAATACCGAGGGTGCCAGGGGCATTGGAAACTGTGGGATTGTAAACACAAGTAGCACAGACCCATGTGAGCTGGGCTTTGCTGAACGGTGTAAACTGGAACTGCCTGGTGTCACGTTGGTGAACGGTTAACACATGATCTTGGGAGCAGACAGTTCATACGAAATGTAGCTAGAAGAATTTGGAATCGCGTGGGAAACCTGAAACAAGCGCTCGCCAGGCAGCCGCTGTTTATTTTTGCATCGCGCTTTCACTTTAAAGTGAAAGCGAGATGCAAAAATAAACACACAGCGCCATGTCTCCTTTTTTGTCCGGCCCATCCGGACTGGATCGCACGGCTTGTTTACATAACACGCCTCCTTGCGATAAGAAACTGCTTCACGACAGCCGTGAAGCAGGCGATCCAGTCCGGATGGGCCGGACAAAAAAGCCAAAAGGAGGCACCCCAGAAAGCTTATTTCCAATGGCAGGCCACCGTTTAGCATAAACGGTGACGCCAGCCAATGGAAATAAGGGGCGGGGCTTCAAGCCCTTTTCTAAAACTCCTCATCAGCAATAAATCTCGCCGAGCGAGCTGCGCATGTGCGCAGCAACGCTAGGCGAGACCTAAAAACAGGTCTGCACTGTTGCCAGTCCAGCTGCAAGTAAACAGGGTCAGGGCCAAATCCCAGACGGAGACTGTTGCAATTTATTTATTCCTAAATCCTGAGGTCACTTCATTCAGTTACTTATGAAAGACTAGAGGGAACTGGGAGCGCTCTTTGCTATTGCAGTTTAGAGCTGACACAGTCAAGTATACACTCTGTTTCCCCTTGGGGTACCAGCACAAACTAGCTTTTAGAGGTTGCCCGTGTAACAATGTTTCAAAACAGTCAATGGTGCACTTTTTATTCTTCTGTGACTTTTACAAACTATACACCAAAAACTTCCTAGTACCACTCATGAAACTTAAAAATATAAGACATTATAGAAATATAAGACATTGCTCACTAGCCTATTATTATCTCCAGCAACTATCAGATGAAAAGACGTGTACTTGTGCTAGCTTACTTCTTTGCACTGCTGTACGCTCACGGGGCACCATGCACTTTACTTAAACTGTGATCAAATCAGATTTTATGTGTTTTTATTTTAATGTTTGTCAATGGAGGAAACACCCGACCTAGGGTGAGGTATGCATTTTACGGTTAATGAACTTTCCGTAAAAATGAAATGAATAGTGGGTCTCCTCCCCCTCTCTGTTTGTTTCATGTATTTTATGCATTTTATTGACTTTTATGTGTATTTATGTATGCTTTTAATGATTGTACTTCCAAGAGAAATCAGTTTTTCGAATTGAATCGATGAGCACTTTGTATTTTGTTTATTTCTATTCAGGAAGTGGAAAAATCGTATGCCACAATACGCAAGATGACCACCAATTGGTTGAAGGAACAGAAGGAGGCAGCAAAATTAGTCTCAAAAGACGATGCAATATCCTCTGATACTGATCCACAGGGGACTGCTGATGAGTCAACCCACAATGAAGACGTACATACTAAACTAAAAAGATTGTCGAAACTCTTCAGAAATTAAATATCTAAATGGTGGGAGAGCAAATTACTCCAAATGTATCTAGAGGTGGGCCGAATATCACATAGTTTATGAATTTTAATTGCTCCCAGCTATTAGAACTCTAATCCTGAGATGTTGAAGGAATGGGCGGCCACCAACATACGTTCCCTTAACTCGTATGATGGAAAATTGGTTAAATATGCAGAGTTCGATCGCAAAGTTTTGTTGGATGAAGTGATTCTGACCAGGATTCAGTAAACAAATACTTTAATGATATGAAAGAAAGGCGATCAAAGAGAGGAAAACTGTCAAATGTAGACGTGATAAGCTGGATTATAAGGGAGGCCAAATCTTCACATTTTCCAAAACATTCGCTAGTTTGCGGAAACAAAATCTGACTGATAGTAATATTGAGAGCCAAGAGCAGCAGCAATCAGAGATGGGCTCTGAATTGAGCTCAGAAGTGGAGACAGATGTAGAGGAAGGCACGTCCTTTGCATCAGGAGCTGGGAACTCATTCCATTCAGTAGTGGATGAGTTACGTTTTTTACGGTTAGATCAAAGGGCTAATCTCCGGCCCAGGGATCATCGCAAAATGAATCCGAAAGGAGGGAAAAAGACATCGTAGGAGGTATAAGAACCAAGGGAGCCGATCTCCTACAAACACATGAGATGTAAAAGGAAAAAGTGACGTGAACCCAAGAACCATTGTCAATTTATCGGGTATTATGGTAACCAAAGAGGAGGAACAGAATTTATCATTGGGGCTGTCATATTGTACATCAGCCACATTTAATTACAGTCAAACACGGATCGATTTCTTCAAATTTGAGGAAATTGAAACTTAATACCTTTTTCACAAACCAACAAAACAAGACCAAACATAAGGATCATTATTGACTTAATACCCGAGGTCCCTTTGAAGTATCAGATATGAAGATCAGGTTAGAACAAAACCAGTCAGAAAAGGAGATATTGGGGATTCAAGACACAATATCTGAAACAGAATTCATTGAAACCTGAGGATTGGCTGTTTATGGAGGAATATCCGCAAGTTTCGAGCCAACATCCACTTTTATACTTGCTATGCAGCGTGATACTATTGATATATTTTCTGATCTGGTGATGCAAGACTTAAAGACCCTTTATATAAGCAAAAGGAACAAACCATCTACTAAGCAAAATAACTATTTTGCTCTCTTGAATAAATTAAAGAAGTGATCTGATGTTGTCATACGTGAATCTGACAAGGGAGAGGTAACAGTCTTGTGGCCAGTCAAAATGTATAAAGAGAAGGCACATAGACAACTGAATGAGGGAGCCTGTTATATCATGGCTTCCAGAATGTTATTCTAATTTATTGGAATGGAGCAATGATGGACTACTAACGCAGGATGAATACTTTTTCCTGAGGAATGATTATCCTAGAACACCTATTTTATACTTAATTCCCAAAGTACACAACAATGCCAATGTGCCACCAGGGAGACCTATTATATCAGCTATTGATGGCCTATTTAAGAACACCTCCAAGTGCGTGGACTATTTTTTGAGGGATTATGTCCAAAATGTATCCTCCTATATGCAGGATATGGGCGATCTTCTCAAAAGAATTTAAGATGTACATTGGGAGCTGGATTATGTTTTGAAGATTTTGGACGTTACTTCATTGTACACTAGCGTCTCACATCATGATGGTTTAAGAGCAGTTGTTATATGGTGGACCGCGTTGCGGCCCACGCCCTTCCTGATAGCCTCCCACACATTCTGCTCTATACAGCGGGACACGCTCTTCTCTTACCTGCAGGGTGAGTATCCATGTGTGCCTATAGGCATGTCTTCACAGAGGCTGGCCAGCTGGTGCAGTCTTTGATGATCCTCTACCCGGGGCTCATGCTGGGGGGGGCACCATAGTTTCCCTTATCATTCCCAGAATTTCTAGGAAGGATTCATGGGTTTTCTACAACCCAATCCAAGATGGCTGGCAAAGTAAGCCTTCTCAAAACAGGTCTTTAGGTTTGCTACATCCTTTACCCGTTCCACCTGAACCCTGGTGTCATTACAGTTTTTCCTCCTTCAGCAGGGAATAGAGTCATAATGGTAACAGGTGGTTCTTTTTCTAAGATGGCACATGTCACACCTCTGAAGAACTTGCTGTCAGCTAAATCACTTGGACAGATCTTTATGCACAAAATATTTCGTCTACACGGCCTTCTCCAGATTATCGTGCTTGATTGAGGCCCACAATATATATCTTGATTTTGGAAACATTTTTGTAAGTTCCGGAAATTGATGTTGCCTTGTCCTCTGGTTTTTATCCTCAGACCAATGGCCAAACAGAATGTCTCAACCACAGCCTAAAACAATACCTCCAATGTTTTTGCAATTCTACTTCTACCTTTTGTCCCTTGATGAATTCTCTTACAATAATTCTGTTAACAGTAGTTTCAAAATGACACCATTTTAATGTCTGAATAGGCTACATCCTTGAACTTTCCCTTTGGGTCCGCAGGGGTCCATCTGTTCCTGCAGCTACTACTCATAATCTCCAAGCTATTAGTTTTAAAATGTTCCTAAATTTGCAAGAATTCAAGCAGAAGATGACAGTCTCCGCTGATGCACATTAGCGTCGGTCCCCGCTTAGCTCACCGGTCCCTAAACAAGTTCAAACCACGGTTTTATGGACCTTTCAAGATTGCCCACATCACCACTCCTTTGGCTTTTCAGGGCCAGATGCCCTTTTCTTGGAAGGTACACCCAGTCTTTCATTCCTCTGAGTTAAAACCCTATGTTAAGGATCCTTTTCGTTGTGTCTTTCTCTTTTCACGGCCTCCTCTGATTTTCGTAAATTATGTTCCTGAATATGTGGCCCAAGACATTTGTGAGTCCCGCTTTTTTAGGAATCGCTTGCAGTTCTTGACGATCTATTGGAAGGGTTATCCTCCCAGTGAGAGATCATGGGAAGATGCTTCTGCAGTTCATGCCCCAGTTCTGGTCCAGTGTTTTTTTTTTGTTGTCAAACTTGTTTTTATTAACATTTCATACGTTACATGGTATACATGGCAAGAAATGCAATCGTTATCTTCGCTTGTGTCCATCATGCAGTCAGATTGTGCTACAGAGTCTAACGTTGAAGCAGAGGAATCAGCTCTGTGAATGCTAGGGTGCTTATTGCAATGATTTACATAACTTATTTCAAACAATTCCCCCCCCCCCTGGAGCTTCTCATTTATCGTGAGGTCTTTTCTCTTTAGGGAATTGTCTTTATAACGGTCCAGTGGATTTGCCAGTTGAGAGGTGCAACGGAGAGAGATCCAGGGTTACAACACAAAGGAAAGATAGGAAAAGCAAGAGAAAAAAAAGGAGAATAAGAGTGTAAAAATAATATGGCCTAGTTAAGAGCCTGGGTGACATCGGCATGTGTTTTCTGTCGTGATAGGAGCTCTAGCAGGAGGAGTTGTCTCCATCAGAATTGGAAGAGATGCAGCGCCCAGATTCTTGGGGGGCAGGTAGTTAGTGGGAGCCCTTTGGATAGGTAGCTGACAAGTGGACCCCAGGTATATTCAAAGTTTTTGTATTCATCCCTGAAAATATCACTCATGCGTTCCATTGTGAGGGCCTGCCATAAGAGTGCGTGCCATTGGGTCCTGGCCGGTGCCTCCTTTTTCTTCCAGGCAGCAGCTATAGCCTTCTTGGCTGTCCCCAAGCAAAGCCACAGTACGGCTTGATCGGCAGACATCTGATAATTCAGGCTCGCATCTCTGAGATCCAGGAGTGCAAATTCTGGAGTTTCTGGGATTGGGTATCCCAGGATCTCTTTGATTTATGCCAGAATTTCCGTCCAGAAAGTCCTAATTGTCGGGCAATCCCACCATATGTGGCAGAAATCCCCTAGTAAGCCACAGCCCCTCCAATATAGGTCTGAGGTATTTGGGAATATCTTTTTTAGTTTGGTGGGGTTTAAATACCAGTCATAGAGTATCTTGTAGTGTGCCTCTCACTGCCCTAGAGAGTGGTTGTGTCGTCTGATGTCCCTGCATAACCCCTTCCATTGCGGCTCAGTAATGTTGTGGCCTAGTATACGTTCCCAGAATTCGAGATGTCGTGGTGGTCTGGATGGTATTGTCTTCAACAGCAGCGAAAAGAGAAATGAGATAGCCCCTTTCATTGTCCCTGCCCCCTTTACATAGTGCTCTATTGCTGTGAGTTCCTCGTAGCCCTTTCTCTGATGTCTGGTTGTAAGGCCCAATGTCGCAACTGCAGACAGTGAAAGTATCCTGTGTGCGGGAGATTAAAATTTCTTTTACAGTTTTCAAAGGTCAGTATATTCCAGTTATGGAAAATGTCTGCTAGGGTAAGGCATCCCCCTTCTTTCCATGCGTTGAAGGGCCTTGGGGATAGAGCGGGAGGGAATGCCGGATTGTGATGTATGAGGGTGAATGGCGAGGGGAATGTTGTCCATTCCGTCTGCTTCAGTATTGCGTCCCAAGTGTTCAAAGTCCTCTTAGTGGGCGTAATTAGGTAGACATTAGCTGGGCGATCCCCGTTCGGCTTCCAGAGCACATACCAAATCGTCCTTCCCGTTATTGCCCGGTCCATGTGTAGCCAGTGTTTATCTGACTCACGTTGGGACCACTCAACTATGACTCGTAGTTGCGCCGCTCTGTAATATAGTGTCAGGTCTGGCAGCGCCATTCCTCCCTCATCTGACGGTCTCCGAAATAAGTTAAATGGGAGTCTCGGTCTTTTATTTAGCCATATCAATTTCTTAAGGAGAGTATGTACTCCCTTTAGTTAGTCTCTTTCTAGGTCAATGGGGAGACTCTGAAATAGGTGCAAAAGTTTTGGGAGTACCACCATTTTAATGGCATGTATTCTGCCCATCCAAGATAGATATAGAAGTGTCCATCATTTGAGATCTATCTGGAGTTGTCGTAAGAGTGGGGTTAATTACCTGCAAAGAGATTAGAGATTTATGGGGAAACTTTTATGTCAAGATAAGTTAACTCGTTCTTGGCTCGCTGAAATGGGGTTGAGGCCATCAGTGCATCCATCTCTGCTTCTGGTATGGTCAGTGTTAGAAATGGGGGTCTCTAGTTGGCAGAGGTAGGTACCTTTGTCCAAATAGGGGCCCTTGCTTCAAGTCAGGGTAAGGGGGCTAGACCCGGGGGTCAGGGAGAACAGGTCAGGGAACTGTCCCAACAGTCGGCGACAGTCACTCTGCTGCTCAGGGGTCAGGGAGTTAGAGAGGTTCACACCATCCACTGACCCATCTTGCTCCTTTGCAGACAGGAGGTCAGGAAGAGGCTCAGTCTCCTCTTCCATCCCAGCATCTGTTGCTAGGAGCATGCCCACTTCGGACCTCTCCAAGTGGGGCTTAAGGCGGTTCACATGCAGGACCCGCAAGCTGTTCCTGGGAGACTGCAATGCCACCAAGTAGGTGACGTTGCTCTTGCGCTCCACCACCTCAAATGGTCCGGTCCACTTATCCTGGAGCGCACAAGGCTCCACTGGGGCCATGACCCAAACTTTTTGTCCAGGCTGAAACTCAATCAGAGTGGCATTCTGATCATACCAACGTTTCATCTCCTCCTGGCTGGCTTCGAGATTCACCTGAGCGAGTTGTCTGAAGCGCTTAGTCTGGTTTCTGAAGGCCAGCATGTAGCTATATACATCCTGGGGAGGTTTATTGGGAGCTTTCTCCCAGCCTTCTTTCACCAGACTCAGAGGTCCTCTCACAGGATGGCCGTACAGCAGTTCAAAGGGACTGAACCCTAAGGACTTCTGTGGCACCTCTCTGTACGCAAACAGAAGGCATGGCAAGAGGACGTCCCACTTACGCCTCATGGGTTCCTCAAGACACATAATCATGCCCTTCAGGGTCCGGTTGAATCTCTCAACCAGCCCATTACCTTGGGGGTGGTAAGGAGTGGTGAACTTATAGGTTACACCGCACTCCTGCCACAGGGACTTCATATACTTGGATATGAAGTTGGTACCACGGTCGGACACCACCTCTCTGGGGATCCCCACATGGGAGAAAATCCCCATCAACGCACGACCCACCACGGGGGCCGTCACAGTCCGGAGAGGGATGGCTTCCGGGTACCGGGTGGCATGGTCCACCAAGACCAGGATGAACCTGTTGTCCATGGCTGTCTTGGGATCCAGAGGCCCCACAATGTCAATACCCACCCTCTCAAAGGGGGTGCTGACCACAGGGAAAGGTTGGAGAGGAGCCTTGTGCTTCCTCCCACTCTTACCACTTGCCTGGCAAGTCTGGCAAGTCCTACTATGAGTATCAGAACTCTTGCGCATTTGGGGCCAGTAAAAGTGGGTGACAAGCCTCTCAAAGGTCTGGTCTTGCCCCAAATGTCCTGCTAAAGGCACATCATGAGCCAGACCCAGTAGGAAGGCTCTGAAACGCTGGGGTACCACCAGCACACGGGCTGACCCAGGCTCAGAAACCTTAGGCTCGCTATACAGGAGACCATTCTCCCAGTAAATCCAATGTGATCCGGAACGATCACCTGCTGCCTGGTTTGCAGCCTGTTGCCGCAAACCAACAAGAGAAGGGCACTTCTCCTGCTCCTCACAGAACTCTTCCCTGGAGGGGCCTCCTTCCTGCTGCCAATGGGTCAGCTCAGGCAGGTACCCCAGTTCAGCTACTTGTTCCCCTGTAGGCTCCAGGGCATCCCCCTCAAGGTTTGCCTCCTCCTGGATCGTGGGAACTGCGGGGGCCGGTTTCCCGCGCCCCCGCCTCTTCTCTTTCCGGCAGGCACCTGGGCCACTCTTTCAGGCTCCAGGTCCTCTTGAATGCCCTCACCGGCTACCATTGACCGAGTGGTCACACATGCCCACTCAGGCAGACCCAACATCTCCAAATGAGACCTCCGCTCCACCTTCGCCCAAGGGGAGCTCTCCAAATCATTGCCTAGCAGACAGTCAACAGGCATGGCTGGCCTCACAGCTACTTTCAAGGTACCTGAGACCCCCCCTCAGTCAAAGGGAACCTGTGCCACTTTACAGAGGCACACTGAATTGTCAGCGGCAACTACTGGGTAGACTGTGTCGGGGACCACCTGCTCTTCAGACACCAGCCGACAACTGACAGCTGGCACACTGGCTCCGGTGTCTCTCAGAGCCTCCACACTATGGCCATTGACGGTCACCCACTGCCTGTACTTTTTAGTGTTATCAGGCAGCTGGGCCCTAGGGACCATCTGTCTCCTAAGGAGGACCGGGACATCTCTGCGGGACCCCACCCACCTTGGGCACCCATCTCCTCCCCCAAGGCTACACTAGCCAATTCTCGGGGAGGTGCACCGGTGGGTGCAGTGGTCACTGTGTTGGGGCACTTGGGACTTTCTTGGAAGTGACCCACCTGACCACAGCTAAAACAGGTCTTGGGACCCTTCTGCACAGGCTTACCTGGCGGGACCCATTGTTTCTTTTTAGCGGGAGGCTGGGAACCCTTACCTTGGTTCCCTTGGGGATTACTTTGGGGCCCTTTTTGGAACTCCTTCTGTTTACCCTTGTCCCCCCACTCTTCTGCTGGGGACCCTGCCCACCTTTGGCGAAGTCTCCCACATGACCCTTGGGGACCCGGGTACTGAACCAGCGGTCCGCCTCCGCAGCAAGCTTCCTGGAATCAGTCAGCTTACTGTCAATCAGGTGCTGGTGTAGCTCTGGAAAACAACTACTGGACAAGTGCTCCCATGCAACCAAACCATAGAGCGCCTGAAAATCATTTACCTTGCTACCCTTCACCCAACCATCCAAGGCTCTGCAAAAAAAAGACACATATTCCACCAAGGTACTAGACTCCAGCTTCTTGCAATTTCTAAACTTCTGCCTATAAAGCTCTGGGGTCAACCCATACCTGGTCACCAAGGCATCCTTCATGGGGGCATAGGACATCTGATCCTCAGTGGGCAAGTCTAACAAGGTGTCCCTCCCCTCACTGACAAAGCGGCCCCACAACCCCGCTCCCCAGTCTCTCTCAGGGATTCTATGGGACTTCATTGCCACCTCGTAGGCCGTGAACCACCGACCAATGTCCTCATGCTTGCTGAAATCCTTAATAACATCCTTGGGAATATATACTTTTCCTTCTACAGGCACTGATGGTGTGCTGCCACCAGAGGGAGTGATCTCTAAGCTCTTCGCTTTTAGCTCCAGCTCCCTCAACACTCTCTCATGCTCTAAAAGCATCTTTTTCTCCTCCATTGCCAATCTCTTGCTCTCCAACTCCAATTTCTTATTTTCTATGTTATCCTGGCTCCCCAGTTTGAGCTTAGCAAGCTACATCTCATGCACTCTGCTTTTCTCCCTGTCCTCCAACACTTCTGGAGACAGACCCGTTGAAGGCACAGTGCTGCCTTCCCTGGGAGGCACTCCCCCTCCAGTTAGGCCCACTAACCCATCCTGCTGCCCTTCTAAATTCTCCCCCTCCACCATAGGATCCTCGGTCTGCTCAGTGGCATTCCTTGCTTCCAACCAGGCCCTCAGCACCTTTTGGAACGCCTCCTTCCTGGTGAGGCCTCTCACATAGATTTAAAAATTTTTGCAGACAGCTTTGAGATGTGGCACAGTGTAGGTATCAACCCTCTTTTCTTCAAATTCAATATCCACAGATGCAATGGATGCTGCTTTACTCATGGTGAAAATTGGCAGTTCTCAAGATGCAAACAATTCCAAGGAAAAGCTCTACCAAAATGTATGTGGTCGCGTAATGGTCTGCACTCACTAGTAGTGTACACCAATCACTGTATGTAAATCACAAATGCAAGTCCAGGATCCTCACCGCTGACCACCAATGTTAGAAATGGGGGTCTCTAGTTGGCAGAGGTAGGTACCTTTGTCTAAATAGGGGCCCTTGCTTCTAGTCAGGGTAAGGGGGATACACTCCTAAAATAACCCTGCTCACCCCCTTGGTAGCTTGGCACGAGCAGACAGGCTCATCTCAGAGGCAGTGTGTAAAGCATTTGTGAACACATACAGTAACACAGTCAAAACACTACAAATGGACACCACACCAGTTTAGAAAAATAAGTAATCTTTATCTAAACTCAAAACAAGACCAAACCAACAATACAGTAATAAAAATATGAATTCAGATGGTAGAAATATTTCAGTTCAATGCAAGTTGTAAATGCGACACTTTTCTCAAAAGTACCTTAGATGCATCACGCAAAGCAAACAAAATGGCCGCAGGGAAGGTGATGCGTCTGTTCCTTACACTCAGGGGAGGTGATGCGTCTGGTCCTTACTGCGGCGCAGGGGAGGTGATGCGTCAGTTCCTTACTGCATGGGGAGTTGATGCGTCTGTTTCTTACTGCGGACCCCAAACGATGCGACAGTCTTGGCGCCTCGATGCGATGCGTCGATCCGGTACGATGAGTGTCTTCGTGCAGCCGCACAGCAGGCTTGCGTCGGGCTCGGTGCGGCGGCAGTGATTTCTCGAGCCGCGGCAGGCGCTGCAACGGTTTCTTCGGCGATGCGTCGGAAAACCAGTGCGGATGCGACACGCTTCTTCGGTGTTGCGTCGATTTCCCAGCTCCCAGCGACAAACAGTCTCCAGAGGTCCTAAACAGCAGCAGGCACCTCTTTGCAGGTTGGAATTCCCAGCAAGGGAATTCAGGGGAGCTGGTGGTGATGTCTTTGTGTCCCTGAGACTTCAGAACAGGAGGCAAGCTCAGTTTCAAGCCCTTGGAGATCTTTTCTTCAAGCAGGTGTCAAAGCAAACAGCAAAGTCCTTTTTCTCCTTTCCTTGGCAGCAAGCAGCCACTGCAGGCCAACCCCAGACAGCAAACAGCACAGGGGCAGTATTCCTCCTCTTCTCCTTGGCAAAGGTTTCCTCTTGATTTCTCAGAAGTGATCTAAAAGTCTGGGGTCTGGGCCCCTCTTTTTATACACCAAAATCTTTGTTCTCTGAAGGCAGAGAGTGTCTGTACCCAGCCAAAACCAGTTCTGTGGGGCACTTTGCAAGTGCACAACAACCTCCTTTCTCAGTGTGAGCCCTAGCTTCAGACACACCACAGGGGGGCGGAGCCGTCATTGTGGAAGGCAGGCACAGCCCTATTCAGGTGAAGATGCTACTCCTCCCACCACTCCAAATGCAGACCAAGCCTATTCAGCCCAGCCCTGATTCATCAGACTTCTGGAGCCACTGCCCTGCTCCAGCCCCTGTCATCCAAAAGCCAGACATGCAATACACAAACCTAGTAGAGGCACACTGGAGGGTTAGGCAAGAAAATACCTACTTTCTAAAAGTGGTATTTTCAAACACAGAATGTAAAAATCATCCTCATTAAAAGATGCACTTTAACATTCTGAGTTCAGGCATACTAAACTTTATTTTCCTATTTTGTTCCCAGGGTCAGTTATGTTTATAAGATGTTATAAACAAACTCGCCAGATAGCCTTGCAGAAGTGAAAAACGAAATTGGCAGTATTTCACTATCAGGACATGCCACACACATCAGGGCATGTCCTACCTTTCACATACAATGCACCCTGCCCACAGGGGTACCTTGGGCCTACCTTAGGGGTGACTAACATGTAGAAAAGGGAAGGTTTAGGGACTGGCAAGTGTGTGCACTTGCCAAGTCAACATGGCAGTCCCAGACTGCACACAGGCTCTGCAATGCCAGGCCTGAGTCACATTTTACAAGCTGCTTCTGTGGGCGGCACAACCAGTGCTGCAAGCCCAACAGCAGCATTTGATTTACAGGCCCTGGGCACACATAGTGCACTGTACTAGGGTCTGACATGTAAATCAAACAGCAAATCATGGAATCACTAATCCACAACAATACTTTACAAAGGGAGCACTTGCACTTTGGCACTGAACAGCAGTGGCAAAGTGCCCAAAGCATCTAGACCAGCAAAAACACAGGAGGCAACAGCAAAAAAATGGAAGGGAGACCCACCCCAATGGTGCCAAGTCTAACAGTCAGATTGAGCAGGAAGGATTTGGAAAGGTTAATGCGTAGCCCAGCCACATCCTCAAAGCTTTTCAGCTCTTCCTGAAGTGTTGTAAGGGAGTGGTGGGGGTCAGTGAGTGTGAGAAGGATGTCATCAGCGAACAGAGAGATCTTGTGCTAGTCGGGCCGAACTCAATTCCTTTGATAGCCTGATTCACTCTGATTTTTGCTGCTAGTGGTTCGATACTGAGGGCGAAGAGTAGTGGAGACAACGGGCACCCCTGCCGCGTCCCCCTCTCTAGCGTGAAAGAGTCCGAGCTCGTCCCATTAACTAGGATTCTGGCACATGGGGCTGTGAAATTGGCCCTTATCATATTTATGAAGGTCTTGCAAAAGCCAAACCCCGGAAGGGCTCGAAAGAGGAACAGCCAGTCTACTCTGTCAAACGCCTTCTCGGCGCCTAGGCCTAGCAAAACTGCTGGGACTCGTTTTTTAGTAGATTTTTCTAGGAGGTGTATCACCCTACGGACATTATCATGTGTCTGTCTGCCCTTAATAAATCCGGACTGGTCCGGGTGTATCAGTCTCGGCATCAAGTCCTCCAGACGGGTGGCTAGGATTTTGGCGTATAGTTTTGTATCCAAATTGAGGAGGGCTATCGGCCAGTAAGAGCAGCATTGCTGCGGGTCTTTCCCTGTTTTAGGAATTACTGTAATGAGTGCCTCTTGCATTGACAGTGTCGCCTGTTGAGTATTCACAATGTAGTTAAATAGGGCGGTCAGTTGAGGGATCAGTTCTGCACTGAATGTTTTGTAAAATTGGGCTTTCAGACCATCTGGGCCTAGGGATTTGTGCAATTTTAGACCCATTAGGGCCAAGCATACCTCTTCCTCTGTTATGGGCTCACCTAGTTGCTCATTCTGGGATGATGTGACTTGTGGGAGGTCTTCCGCCTTAAAGTAGCCTGCTTGCGCCTGTAGGTTAGGTTGGTCCGCTAAGTATAATGTATTATAGAAGTCCCTGAATGTGTGTGCTTTCTCTGGGTCTTCCCTTGCCTTGATCCCCACTGGGTCCTGAATGTCCCCAATGTATTCCTTCTCCCGCTTAACCCGCAGCTGTCGCGCTAGGTGAGATCCCACCTTGTTGCCCTGTGCGTATGAAGTCTGCTTGAGTCTCAATAGCGTCAATTCTGCTCTGTTGGAATAGATTGCCTGTATTTTCCCTTTCAGGGCAGTTACCTTCCTCTGTATTGCTACCGTGGGATTATTTTTATGTGTATGTTCTAGAGTTTTCAGTTCTCGTTCTAAGGTAATCCTTTCCTCAGTTCTTTGTTTGTTAAGGGCGGCCATCAGTGTTATGCATTGGCCCCTCACCACTGCTTTGAATGCGTTCCATGTGATGCCCCAGGACGTGTTGTGTGGGTTATTTAGGAGGAAAAACTCTCTGATGGATAATCTAAGTGCCTCTCGTAGTGCTTTGTCTTGCGCTATTGCATTGGGGAAGAACCATCGTCTGAATGTCGCCGCTGGGTGGTGCCAATCCAGGGCGGCCGACACCGGAGCGTGGTCCGAGATTATAATGGTTTGTATGGTAACATCTCTGACACATTTATTCAGGGCCTGTCCCATAAAAATTTAATCAAGTCTAGAATAAGTACAGTGAACATGAGAAAAGAAGGTATAATCTCTGTCGCTAGGGTGTGCCTCTCTCCATATGTCTCGGAGCCCCATCTCCTAGAAATCTTGCACGAACTGTTTCGGGAAGCTCCCCGTGAGTGATCTGCCTGGGTGTGTGCTGTTGGCCCCTGAGCGCCAGGTGAGGTTGAAGTCCCACATTAGGATTATGTCTCCTACTGCGAATCCCCCCAGGAGTGCTAGAGTATTGCAAACAAACTCCACCTGATTAGTATTAGGTGCATATACGGAAGCTATTGTGCATTGTTTCCCACGGGTCCGACCTCGTACCATAATTACCCTCCCCTCCTTGTCGGCTTTTTAGTCTTTGGGTTGGAATTTAAGTGAAGAGTGGAATAGCAGGGCTACTCCATTGTGTTTCGTGGATGAGGATGATTTGTAAATTAGCGGATATGCCTTATGTTTTAGCCTGTGCTCGTCTGCTCTCTTTAGATGGGTCTCCTGGAGTGCAATTATGTCGTAGTGTTGATCAGTGAGGTATTTCCAAATCTTCTGGCGTTTGGAGGGGGCATTCATGCCTCTAACGTTCCATAAGAGTGTGGTTAAGACCATTACGGTGATGTGTATCTACGTGCCCTTCTGTGGCCCTCTTTTGCTATCTCCCCTCTCCCTCCTCCGCTTCTTCTCTGAGCTTGCCCGTCTTCTCATATATCTCCGCGGGGCTCTCGCTGTGTTTTAGCATTTGAATAGATGTTTCCCCATGTCTCCTGTCATCC
The DNA here is from genome assembly GCA_963921515.1 of Calotriton arnoldi. Taxonomy (NCBI): domain Eukaryota; kingdom Metazoa; phylum Chordata; class Amphibia; order Caudata; family Salamandridae; genus Calotriton; species Calotriton arnoldi. The sequence continues at coordinate 1,860,213 of CAWUFW010003094.1, forward strand.
AGGCCTCCCAAAAATAAAATAAAAACCCCAAACAATAGAAAGAAGAGAGAATAAAGATCTAACTGTAGAAGAGTTAATGATGGGACAACAGGTCCCCATAACAGAGGCGAATTGGACCAAAGTCTGCCGTCGAAGTGGCTAAACATTTTCACAATAACACGTGACGATCGTGAGGTCTCAGTTGTGTCTGTTGATGTAATTCTCAAGAAAATGGTCGGGCACTCGGCATGTGTGTGGATTGTTTCCGTAGTGGTCCATCAGCAGAATTCATGCTGGGGCTGTCCCTCCTCCGGTCTTAATGGTATTTCAACATTGACCACTTTTAGGCCCGCTTAGCCGGACCAGTAGTGAAAGAGCCCCCATTGTGGTGTACGTCTTGTTGCTCTTTTTTATTCAAGGGTGTTCCAAGTGCCCTTGTTTCTTCCGTGCGTTGGGAGATCGGTGAGAACGCAATGCATTTCCGTTCTGGGTGCCTGCGGAGGTATTTTCATGTCGGCCTCTGCTGTCTCGGTTAGTATCATCCGGTGGCATCTGAAGTCCCAGAAGGGTGAGTGCTTCTTTGATGTCTGTTATATGGCGCATCTTATTGTGGAATTCAAAGTCCAGGCCACAGGGATAGGTCCATCTATATCGAATATTATCATGTCTCAGCTGGTCGGTGATCGGTCTAAATTGATGCCGTCTCATGAGTGTCGGAGGTGCGATGTCCTGGTACAGGTCACATTTGAATCCTTAGAACTCTACTATATCTTTTTTTCTTGCTGCTTGTAAGATGTCGCGTGGTCGGATCTTCTCGCCCTGGTTGGGTTTGATTTTAATGGTGGGTGGCGCTAGTATCTCTGCAAAGAGACCAATTATGAAGGCCTCAAGATCCGTGCCCTCCGGCCCTTCTGCCAGATTCTGGATTCGTATGTTCTTGCACCGTGACCTGTTCTCCAGGTCTTCATTTTTCAGGAGGACCGCTTGTAGCTGAGATTGCAGGTCCTTTGTGGTGGATGTTATGTGATCCAGTTGCTGCTCAAGAGCTGTAGTCTTGGTCTCTATATCCACCACTCTGGTTCCCACCGAGTCGATGTCTTGTTGAAACGTAACAAGTCGACCACTAAAGTCCGCCCTTAAGGTTTCCAGTGAGGTTGTCATATCCGCCTTGAGTTCCTCCCGTAGTTCCTGCTTGAACTCCCGTAGTGACGCCAAGAGATCTTCCTTCGTTAGCGCCATTGCTGTCTCTCCTCCTGTGGCTGACTGTGAATCTTTGGTGGACGAGGGGGTGAAGTACGTGGAGACTCTGTTGGTTTACTGTTTTTTGGGTGGCATAAGGGTGCTCCCCCTTGCTCCCTCTCGCACCCGCGTATCGTCGGGACCACTGGGGAGTCAACGTATGCAGTTGGGCAGCCTCCTGGTCGCGTTTAACTTCCCCAGGTGGGTCAGTCTAGTGTGCCTGTGGGGCCGATGGGTGCCGTAAGGCCTTGTGGTAGGGCCTCTGATAGTGGTCTGGGCGTAGACCACTCCGCGTGCCCTGTCAGGTGCCCCTGCCTTCACCAGTCGTGGCGGTGGGTAGTATTCTGCTTTGGGGCTGGTTTAAGATTACCATAATCCCCATTGCTCCTATGTGTCTGTGCTTGCCCGATCAATGCGCTTGTCAGGTGGTGTGCTCTCCCAGCGTAGTAGATCAGCTAAAGTTTGCTGAGAGAGCCCTCCTACTCTTCCTTTCGGTCTGTCTAGCTTGCTGTGCTCCGGCTCCCCTCACGCTTATCTCTTGCCTTGCCTGGGTGCCATTTTAAGGTCAAGCACAATGAGGTTAGTGATGGAGGGTTGGTTGTTAACTTGCCAGTGCTCTTCAATAGTGTAGATTGCCCAAATCTTTGACGCTGATTACAATGCGGCTCATCGTAGCTCCCCCCGCTATTCGCATTTCATTAGGCCTCTCTGGGCCGCCATTGTAGGGTCAGGCAAGCGGGGGCCACCGAGTGGCCGCCGGTTGGCCGCTGATCATGGCCCCACCCGAGTTCTCCCCTTCCGTACAGTGCACGCTGCAGCTGCGCTGTCGCTCCTCAGCCTCCGCACCCTTCACGCGCCGGCCACGGCCCTCCCGGTGTCGTCTTACCGGATGGTCCCGCAGGCGCACCACTCGCTGTTCAAACCCCCCCGCTCACCGCGGCTCTGGTACTGGTCACGGGTGTGTCTCTCGAGTCTGCCGCAGGTGGGAGTGGCTCTACTCCTTTTCTTCACCGGGCTTTGAGGTGCTTGATTTTTGCTGCGCGGGCTTTCCTCTGCAGCAAACGTGGGCCTTCTTCTCAGTGAGGTCCGTCTCTCACCCGCATCTCTTCAATCACTCGCAATCTGGACGCCGCCTCTCCATTTTTCCACGCCAGAAGTGTCCCGGACCCCCACGCTCAGGTGTCAGGTAGGGATCACTTGATTACATGGCTCAAAACGGTCGTTTCCGTCTATAATGCAAGGTTCGACCGCGGAGCCATTGTGGATTACGTCCACACGGCCATCTTGGTTGGACACGCCATCCAGTGTTTTTTTTCAGCAGTTTCCTGACAAGCCCGGAGCCTTGGGAAGGGGGCATACTGTTATACCGTGGGCCGCAATGTGGCCCTTGCCCGCCCGCATGTTTTCCTTGCATCCTACTCTACACAGGCGGGATGTACTCTTCTCTTACCTGGAGGGCATCAATGAAGCCATCAGGCCGCCACGTACTCCTCCAGTCTTGTCTTCACGGCAGAAGGCTCACCGGGGCAGTCTTTGGTGATCCTCTCTTTGGTGATCCTCTCCCTGGGGGCCATGCTCAGGGGCACTGTAGTTTCCTTTTCCTCTCAGAATTCCTAGGAAGGGTTCATGGAGCTTTTTGCAGCCCAATCCAAGATGGGTGTGGCTCGGTACTAGAACCAATAGGGAAATACATAGATTTTTTCATAAAAGACTTTGTGCCTCTACAAGAAACGTACGTGAGAGATAGCATGTATATGATCAATCTCATAGATGGCATGCCCTGTGACATCGCAACAGACTGGCTGGCCACCCTAGATATTTCATCGCTATATACAAATATACCACAGGAGGAAAGCATTCTGGCGATAGAAAAATTGTTAGAGACCAGGATAAAACCCACACAGGTTCCTACACACTTTATCATTTCCCTGTTGAGAATTGCTCTCCAATGCAACTACTTTGTGTCGGAAGGTACCTATTACCAGCAATGCTCAGGGACTAGTATGGGAGCAATTTTTGCTCCAAATCTTGGGAATGTATACATGGATTGCATAGAACAAACCTTTGCCTTAAACACCACAAACAGGTACCACTCCAACATAAAATGCTGGAAGAGGTATATCGACGATATTTTTCTAATTTGGTCAGGCGATGAGAATGAGTTCCATGACTTCGTTGATTACCAAAATAACATCCAGAAACACCTGACATTTACATCTACCATACACAAGTCAGCCATAGCGTTTCTTGACCTTTGGATTAAACATGGAGAGGGAACGTTGTATACAAGTCTTCATAGAAAACCGACAGAGCGCAACACTCTTTTGGCATACAAAAGCCATCATCCTAGAGCACTGAAAGATGGCCTACCCTTCGGACAGTTTCTTTGACTCCGAAGAAACTGTTCACATAAGGAGGACTACATGAAGGAAGCTCAAGTTCTCAAATCAAAACTTTTAGCCAGAGGTTACCCAAACAGATTAGTAAGAAAATCACTCAAACGTGCCAGAGAGGAGCTTCTAATCACTAAAGAGAAGGCATCCATTAACAGATTGATTTGTGTCACTATGTTTGGTATACATACCAACCAAATCCGTAATCTGATTACAAAGAATTGGCACTTGATCAAGAACATTGATGCCACAATAGAATCCCCTATGTTTGCCTTTAAACGCGGTAAAAATATCAAAAAGACCATCTTGTACGTTCTTCCACTGAAAACAGTGTAGTGAGAAAAGCTGGCACCATTGAATCATCCTGGGGCCTACCAGAAGTCAAAGGACATTTCAAGTGCGGAAACTGTGTAGCATGCGCATTTACATTTGACACCAAGACATTTCAGCATTTAAATGTAAAACACACATTAGATTTTTTCTCTAATTGTAACACTACTGTACTGCATATGGTGCCCCTGCAACTTACCATATATAGGTCAAACACAACAACCCGTCAAGTCTCGCATTGCACAACACATGAGTCGCATCAGATGCTCAGTACATGTCAAAAAACTCTGTTTATTTAGACCATAGTCTTTTAAACACAATAAAATACAATATATTAATAATACATAATTTCTCCAATTTCATTACCAATAAAACATACGATAAAACATACAATAAAAATTCAGCACACTTCTCCTACTCCCAATGACAAGAGTCTACAGTCCCAAATGAATTCTTTCTAGTTTTAAAACTTTTATTTAACGGGAAGAGCATCTAAAACTTATAAAAGCCGACCAAAATCATTGACTCCCCTTCATTTTCTCTCTTACGGACCCTTTTACCGCTTTCATATAATTTCCCAGAGCAATAGCAATATCGAGATTTGGCAACTCCGTAAATAAGGCTATTGCTTTGGCTCGTGATCTTATTTCATATTTGGCAAATATTGAACGTAAATACAGTTTCCGAAATGAGATAAAAGAAAAACAGTCAACCAAAATATGCCAGATATCACTTTTGATCCTAGCCCACATTTACATTTACCGTCTGGCTGTATCATTTCTACTTTTATCTTTTCCTCCATTAGCCAGGGATTTATGCCAATTCTTACTCTTAAGATCTCACATCTTACCCCATAATTGGGCAAAGTGTCCAAATACGGGTACCAAGTTTCATTCATCCAGGAATTTCTTAGGCACTGTACCGATTTTTTTGTTTTTAGATATTCCAGATCTGTATTCCTTGAGGCTTCTTTACCCTGAATCCTAAGGGAACTTTTGGTGAATTCTACATCCAATGTAGATTGCGAGGGTCTCACATTTAACCTTTCCCCTGCAGAGAGGATTTTTTTCCTAGATTCCTTTGCCCATTTTAGGCTACTCAATCGTAACTCCTCTCTGCACCATTGTGAGACCTTCTGCACACCACCCGGATCCTGACGTTTCCAAAATCTTATAAGGGACATTTGGATCTGTATGCTCCATGCTATTGTACCTAACTCCATTCTAATAGCCTGGACCATTGTGGAGCTTGGCAAAGACAATAACATTTTTAAAATCTTCCCTTCTTCAAGATCCCACACGCATTTACCACTTAGGTATAGAACTTCTGCTCCATATAAAACTTGCGGGGGTATCATTGCTTCATATGCTTTTAGCAAGGGTCTGTGGGACATATCTCCATATTCTCTATTACATTTTTTTAGCCCACAGATTGATGTAAAGGCTTTTGCTTTTTGTGCATCTATATGCATATGCCATTTTAGGGCACAATTTATTTAATTTATTTATTTATTTATTTTTTATTTTAAAGGTTTTATATAGCGCTGGCTAGACCCGGAGGTATCAGAGCGCTTTACATGAGTATCAGACCATAGTTGCAGGTTACATCATTACAAAGGTTACACAGTTATTAGAGCATGGCAACATAGTTACATGTAAGGTCGAGACAAACAAGAAGGACATATACGTAAGGGAAAAAGCAGGCAAGGGGAGAGATTCAGGGGAGGAGGGTAGGAGCAGGGGAAGTAGACAGAGAATGGAGGAGGGAAAGAGGAGGGGAGGGTGAGAGACACAGCATGGAAAGAGGAGGGCAGGGGTGACGGGACACAAACCGGTAGACGAGTCAAAGCTGCGTCCAAAGTCCGGTAAACTGTGGTCCCAGGGGAAGTGGTATCATTTCCCCATCTCTGTTGCGAGAGGTTCCCTATACGCAGTGGACTCTCTCAGAGGGGTCTCTGAGACTCCAAGGCCTACATACTGGATCCTTCCCCAAAAGGGGAGAGGGAGTGCTTTGGCAAGGGGTGCCATACCATACCTCAACTGTGAGTGGCTCCCTTGGCGCTGTGGACTCTCTCAGCGGGTTCGCTGAGACTCCAGAGTATAAATATTGGATCTTTCCCCAACAAGGGGAGAAGGAGTGCTTAGTCACAGGGCACAAAAGGGCAGGGGGCTAGGCGGTGTAGTAGGCAAGGGGAGAGATTCAGGGGAGAGGGGATGGGAGCAAAGGAAGTAGACAAAGAAAGAGAGAGTACTAAATGGGAACAAACAGCATCAGTTTGGGGGACAGACTGTTTTCTCTCTGTGGCCATGAGTTTGCCCCATCTCTAAGGTAAAAGCCTAGCACAGGTCATTCCAGAAGCTTTGCCATCCAGGACATGAAGCACACAGTTAGTAATTCGAATTATTATTTTTTTTTTTTCGATTCACAGAAGTTTATAGTACGCTTCACATCAGCAATACAGATGTTATCATATTAAGTTCTTGGGTGCAGAGGATGATGCTCAGTTCGCCATGTTGTGTTCCCCTGTTGTCGGCATCTGTGAGTCTTTGGCGGCCGTGATGGCGAAGTAGGAGGAAACTATTATTTTGCTGGTTTTTTGGCAGCATAGACGAGCCCTATATCAGTACCAGTCTCTCTGGTGTCCAGAGTCAAACCAAACTCCTAAGTATCTATACTCTTTTACAATCTCCAATCTGTCTTGACCTAAAAACCAGTTAAAATTCATATCTCTTTTCCCAAAACATAAAATCTTTGTTTTTTCCATATTTACAACTAAAAACTTGGCCTCACAATATTCCCTAAAAACATTTAATTTCCTTTGAAGCCCTATCTCCGTTTGATCAAGAATCACTAGATCGTCTGCGTACAGAAGGCAATAAACTTTATTTCCACTCATTCTGGGGCTTGCACTTCTTTCCACTTCTAAGGTAGCCGGTAGATCTGCTAAAAATATGGCAAAGGGGCCAAGACGCACCCCTGTCTAAGTCCATTCTCAATCGCTATTTTCTGTGTCAGGGACCCATTTGTATCTCTAATGATCTGAGCCCAATTTCCGCTATGTAGTTATTTTAAGATGGCCAGTATACCCTCCGGTATACTGTATTTTGTCAAGGATTCCCATAGACATTTACGGGCCACTGAATCAAAAGCTGCCCTGAAGTCGACAAAGCAACCATACAGCTTACCCTTTTGCTCGATCGACTTCCGGGCCAACGCCCATAGGGCGAAGCAGTGATCAATGGTGGAATGTCCTTCCTTGAATCCGCCCTGTTCCACTGGGACGATTGAATCCCGCTCCACCCAGTCCTTTAGCCTTCCTAGTATAATTTTAGAAAAGATCTTCTCCCCGAAATCCAGCAAATTAATTAATCTATAATTTTTCGGCATATGGATATCCCCTTTCTTATGCACCGGCCTTATTATAGCGCCCTTCCAATTTTTAGGGATTATTCCAGTCTCCAGGATAACAAGAAACATTTGTGAAAAGAATTCTGCCCACCAATTCAAATGTGACTTTATTATTATGGCTGGGAGATTGTCAGGTCCAGCTGCTCTAGCTAACTTCAGGTTTTTTATTGTTTTTTCCACGTTCTGGGCAGAGAAGTCAGGTTTCAATTCTTCTACTAACCCACTCCAGTTCTGCTGCTCACCCTCTTCTTTCCCCCTTGCCGAGCTATATAATTCCAGCAGATATTCCTCCCAAGACGCCTCTTCCACTACACAATTCATTGCGCCCACCGGGAATTCTGCCGCCGATTGTATCAGCTTCCAGAACTGGCGCATATTCTTTGTTTCTATTGTTTCCAGCAATTTACCCCAGCAGCTTTCTTTGTAATTCCTTTTCGTTCTACTAATTAACGCTTTATATTCCTTCTTCAGTTTATCGAGCTTGTTGGCCCTATCCTGTTCATATTTGACTCTAAGTCGACGGGCTTCTCTCCTTATCTCCCTCTTCTTTTCTAAGCAATCCCTGGTAAACCATTTAACTTGCCTAATCGGGTCTTTATATTGTCTCTTTGCAAACTTCCCATCCTTTTTCAAATTAACGCGAAGACTTTGGACCACTTGTTCTATCTTACTCACATACCAGTCCAGATTCTGCCCACTTATGCCTCCCAGATCAATCTTTTGTTGCAGCGTTGCAAGCCCCGTTAGTCTTGTTGTCACACGCCTCGGATAATCCACCTGTTGTTCAAGTACGTTTCCACAGGGGTTCAGGAGGACGTCTGAAAGCACTAGCTCCAGAAGATTATGGTCACTCCCATCTCTGTGGCTAATCCTGAACTCCTTAGCTAAGGCAAAGTTCCAGGCTGGCATAAAAGCATAATCTATTGGGCAGTTTTGTGAGCCTATTTTAAACGTTATCTTTGCCGGGCAATCTAGAGCTGACCTACCGTTTAAGCAAAATAAGCTTTTTGTCCCTAGGTAGTTTCCCAAATTTATGTCTTGAGTTATTAAAACACAATCTGGAAAAGTTGCTAATTTTATATCATAAGCCTCCAGCATGTCTGTATACCAACAATCAAGTTTAATTGGATTTAGTTTGTGATTAAAATCCCCCATCATTAAGATTAACTCTGTGCTGTATTTTTCACAAATATTATCTAAATCATCTTTAAAATAACCCAATTCAACACCATATTCCTCGGTACTCTCCCATTGCATATACACATTTACCAGCGTCAGTTTATCAAACTTTTGTCCCCAGCTAATAAGGATACCCTGCATGCTAGCAACCATTTACATTTTACGGACAATTGGGTCGCCTTCTTCACAATTCTTGTGGATAAGAGTGTCATGATTCCCCCTGCAGGTCGCCCAAACCTTTTTTTCTTTGCTGGGCGGTGGAGTTGGTGAAACCCGTCGAATATTGGGGTCGTGCCGCATAGCCATGTTTCTTGTAGGCATATGATCTCGTTACTTTTTGCTAGCTCCTTTATATTTTCTTGTTTTATTAAATCTCCAAGACCATTTATATTCCACGAGATCACTTTTATGCTATGCGGCGACCCTTTTCCCTATTCAACATCATCTAGGTAACCTACTTCACCAGACTCCTCACTGTACCTCCGGGAGGGACCTGCTGGATTACTTCTTTGACACCAATTCTCCCACCAATTCTCATCTTCATTGATGTTGGTTACAATATTGAGATTTCCCTTCTCGTCCCCTACTTCATTCTCTTTTAGCCTCACCTGTCTTTTCCCTAAGCCTGCGTGGCATCTTAGGAAGTCTTTTCCTGATGACTCAAAACCTGTTACTTCTTCTTCAGGTACTATCCGTATCCCTTCCCTTAGTACCTCCTTCTCCGCCTTCCCTATCGCAATCTTTACCAAGTCTGAGTAAACTAATACCTTCGTAATCTCCTTCCCTGCGTGAATTAATTTAAAGCCCACTTGTCGCAGGTCATTAGTACCAATGCCTTTCAAGCTTTGGCACTGGGCAAATGATCGTAGAAGTAGTGACCTGTTTAGGTGTGAGCTCTTCCTCGTTTTCTTCCCTCCTTTTTCTTTTTGTGTCTGCTCAAAGTAAATCCACTTGCTTCCTACTCCCTCCTTTCTCGCCAATATAGGTGGCATGTGTGGCTGGGAATTGTTTTTTCTTATTACAGTCGGGAGCTTACTACGGGGTTCTGGCCACGCCCTAATGGGGAGTGCTATTAGTGTTTTTGGCCACTATAGGTGCTATACTCCTTCCTTGACTCTGCTGTAAGGTTGATATTCTATTTGGTTGCACCCTTTTTGTATTCTTCTTTAAATCTTTTTGTAACCCCTTCCGCCTCCTTATATCTTTTGGGGGGGTTTGTTGGAGTCTGTACTTGAGTGGCTACTTCTACGCTTGTCTCCTCAGGCCTCCTTTTCCTTAACTTATCTTTCACCTTTCTATTGACCTTCCTACCTATTCGGCCCCCATAATTGGGCAGACCAAATCTTATATAATCACTCCTTCTTTTTACTATCATTGGGCATCTTGAAATATAAACTTCATGGTTTACCTTCGCTGGTTCCACGGTCTCTACCCCGCCCTCTGCCAAATTTGTGGGTTTAGTATCTAGTACTGCTCTTACTAAGGTGGGCATTTGACCCCTAATTCCCTGCAACTCCCCCTCAATTCTGTGTAAATGCCTTTTTTTGTGATTTTAAAATATCAGTATTTATTAACGTTGCTTCTAAAAGTCCTTGGAGAGTTCTTTGTAGTATTATCATTATTTCCAACATTGAGGAAGATGGTGTGGCAGAAATATCTAAGTTCAGCTCCGATATATAGTTCCGCTCTTCATCTTCTTTTAGCTCCACACTCTGAATATCATGCTGAGCTTGGCTTACAGTTTCTATCGGCCTTGTTACGGTCCTCCTGTCATCCCCCCCATTGGCCCTTGCGACCTCGCTGTTAAGTTCCTGTTGATCCAGACTTGTTAATTCCGGGTACTGTGAAAACAGCCCCCGTGGAGATGAAGACAGCCGTGGGGAGAGTATTAAGACGTTATGACATGGCAAGGACTGAAGAGAATGGTTTGCCACAATTGCAGACTCTAGCATCTGCACCTCCAGGTCTGATATGCTATTCTCATTCTGCTGTTCGGGCTCTACATCCTCCATGTCCTGTGGCCTCGCTGGTGAAAACACCTTTTTAAAATGTTTCCCCACAAAGTCTTTTAGTGATTTTGAGGCTTGGCCGCCCCCTCTTCCACCAGGCGCTACGGCCTTCATTCCTTTTGCCTTTTTCTTTATTAATTTTCTTGCTTTTAGTCCTGAGCTCTCCATACTTTCGCTAGACCCCCTCTGCCCTACTGAGTGGTCCCTTTGCCTCTGTTTTTGTTCCAGTGTGCTTTTGGTCTTCCTGGGGGCCATGGCTTATCCTTTAAGGAGTAATTCCACGTCTCAGTCCAGTTTTATCTTCCCCCACCTTTTGCCAATTTACTGTAACAGTGCCAATCCTTATTTAGTTAAGATAAGGGGCAGGTGTGTCCCCCTGTGCCTCCTCACTTACCTCTGTTGTGCACCACCGTATACCCGAGCCCGATTCCGTGCCCTTTCTGCTCCGTCAATTCTCCTCCTATAGGATATGCTGATTCTCCTTTCTCGTGGGATAACGGTGTTCACTGTATTCTCTGTCCTCCTGGGGGGCCATTTTTCCCTTATATCACGTTTTCCCTCACGAAATGCAGCTCCTGTATTATTTTCGCCGCTTGTGACCGCTGCGCTGCGGTGTTTACCGCGTCCTCTATGTTTTCTCCGTGATTTCGGCAGCATTCAATTTCGGCGTTTTCCCGCGGCCGCGGCTCCAACAGCTGCGAGGCGTCAGTGTATGGCGTGTGGGCGTGAGGGCGTTGTGGGCTTGTGGGCAGGTATGGGCGGGTATGCGGGAATACGGCAGCACGAATCGCACAACAGAGCAACCACATGCTCAGTACCTAATGCCCCTTTGGTCACACACTATGCAGAAAATAACCATACACCAGATGAGATAAAGTGGCAGGTAATCGACAAAGCTAAGGTCCCAGAAAGAAGAGGGGATCTGACACAAATTCTACAAAGATCAGAGTGTCGCTGGATAGAAAGGGCGAATTCCATAACTTATGGCCTAAATTCCACAGAGGAATGGCGAGGATTCGTAGCCTCCTTAACCAACTGAGATAAGTACACCACTACACCAATCAGGTAGTGTCCGCATTAATTTGACATATTTTTGTAAGTGCATAATTTAGACAAGGCCCTGAAATGTCTTAGGGCGGTCAGTATAGCACAATATGTACTTGATGTTTAACTGTTGGCGCCATTATGGCCCAGTCAGTACACACCACTGAACTGTAATTATGGACCGTGTATCTTAGTGAGCTTTTTACAAAGGGTCATATTCTTCATGTTCAGAATGCAAATGCATGCGTATTATCTCAGACATTCATCTATGTGCTAATCAGATTGCTATACATATGACTGAACGAAATGGGGTTCATCGTGTTGGCACTAATTTGTCATACATGTGCCCAGAGATCATGATGTTCATACGACAAGTAGCTATTACGTGCCAAAACCCTTAGGCGTATGTTTAGTTCTAGAAATGGTTGTTCATTGTGATGATATGTATTAACAGATACAAATGTGCAAATAAATTTGGATGTTCTAAATATGAATTGCTGCCACACATATTCAAAGGTTCTATTATAGGATACTATTGGGGCGCGTATACTATTGGTTGTTTATGCATCATTTTATCTGACTCCATACTATCATGTTCCCAAGCCATGTACTTGCCAGCATACACGAGATCTTTGTGTGTCTGTCATGTATATTTTCTAATGTTTTAACACTAGGTCCCCGTCATAGCATTTATTTATTTTTCTCTCCTGCATTAATCCACTTATACATGTTGTTGTACATCAGTGTCTCCTCGACCTTGCCATCGAGTAGGTCCTCCCTTTCGGTAGGATTACCGACAACCAGATCGTAAAATGAGGTGGTGATCCATTAGGATGCCTGACGTGAGCGAGCTACAAGAAAGCATTTAGCTTCTGCCCGCGGCCCAGATTCTCACAATGCAGCCAGGGACACAGACGGAAGCGGTCCCTTCCCAGCGCGTAGCGGAGGCACGCGCTGATGATTCATTGAGCCTTCAATCTATTTTCAGCCGGGTAAGAGGCCACCTCGGCCCGAGATATATGCCCAGACCTATTTAAATTGCAGCATACTATAATTATCACTCCCTTACGTTGTAGGTACACGAATTGTCATGACCTGCAGCTATCCCCCTCCTTGAGGTTACCTAATCATTGCGGCAATTTTTGAAACAAAATCGGCACATTCATTAATTGACCTAGTAAATATATTTTACTCTTATATGCAGTCATTTGTTCACACGCAATAATTTTCGCCGCATTACTAATACGTTGTTGTCCTTCAAACAGGCTTTACAATACGCATTATCCTGAGCGTAGCAACTATTGTATAAGCCGCTGCACCGCAGTACAGTTCAGCTTCCCTGTCATCTCTCCCCTTCCCCTCACTGGGGTAAGTCCTCCATGTGGAAATACCACTCAATATATATTAATTATAATTGACAATTGGCTCATGCTTGTTCTAATTCATTTTTACTTTACCACATGTGCAGTGCCCGGGTGGGTCCCATGTGAGTAACTGTTTGTTTCACTTCTCTCTTCCTGAGGTGCACACACATCACGATGACAGGGTATCCATTCTTTCAGGTACAGGCTGCCTCCATTCTTCCCATACAGCAATGCTGTTGCCTATATGGCTCATCTTGCTTATACCCTTCTTTTCTTGTATTATAGATGTCCCTTTATCGTTAGGTCCTGAAGAGACCCCTCATTCCCATAGGGGTCGAAACGCCGTAGACGAAAATAAAGCGAACCATTCCTATTACAGATTTCTTTGGATGGTCGACTTTAATATTTTGTTGGAAACCATTTGTATTTGTCACAAATATGTCACAAATTAATGTAGGATCCATGTTCACTGGGGACACAATGCACTAGTCATTCGAATAACTGTTTTTTTCATATATATGTATATAAAAGCTACAATTTGTTATATTAAACACTGTGTTGTATACGGTTCTTCTCCTTTTGATATCGCCATAACCCATTACTTCATTGCGATTGCGCATACTATATTAGCATTTTAATTACACTCTATTATTCCACAGGAACCACTGTTTCTGTTTATAAACATACGTACCCTGGTTCCGTTGTGAGTAGGGTTCCCTTGTAACTATTTTTCGACAATCCAAGATGGACGGCATTTCCTTTGTGTTCTTAGGAATCTTCCCAATCCAAGATAGAGGCACCATTCCATTAGGTAATTTCCTGTCCTGGGAGCATAAAAGGGGTTGGGTCCTCTTCATCATGGCATCATAACACTTCTTTGCTCCTGTTGGTGTGTTTCTTCAATCCTCTTGGTGGTTCTTTGCTCCTCTTGGTGGTGCCTCACTCCTGTTGGTGTGATTCTTTGCTCCTGTTGATGGTTCCTCCCTCTTGCCTCATCTTCAGAGGTGTTCCTGAGTCCTGACTCTGCCTGCTGCTTCCATTTTCTTATCCTTGTCTGTCATCAAGGTGCCTTACAGACTTCATTGGAGGTTTTTTTCCCTTCACGTTTTTTTCTGCTCTTGGGGCTCCTTCTTGAAGGGACTATCTGCTTAGGGAGTCAAAGTGTTGGCAGCACCATTGCTAATGGAAGGGGTCACCCTTACCTCGGGCACACCAAGACTGTCAAGAACTGGGCTCTAAGATCCTCTCATCGCCTAAGGCCTGCAGACAGAAGCCCTTCAGCTGAGAGATTTGACAGCTGTAGAACATTTTCCAGTGCAAGACCACTGGCACTATGGAAGCACCCACAGATGCTATTAAGTATGATTCAATGGTGCTTACATGATAATAATTTTTTATGTTTGATAAACAGATTTTTAGGAAAATCAGAGAAATGGCAATGGGCACCTGCTGCACCCCTAGCTATGCAAATTTGCATATGGGCTGCTGGGAGGAGCAGGTGCTCCAGAACCAACTTGCCAATGAGTGGATGGAACATTTGATACTGTGAAGCCGTTTCATAGATGACCTTTTTATAATTTGGAGAGGATCCGTTAGTACTGCCACAGTGTTTGTCAGTAACATTAATAACAACTGCCTCAATTCACTAGCTCCATAAGTGCACTGGAGGTTCCCTTTTTAGATTTAACTCTGTGTGTTACAATGGGAGACTACAAACCAAACTTCACAGGAAACTAACAACAGGCAGCACTATTTTGCATGCCACAAGTTTTCATCCCAATAATCTCAAGCGCAGTATACCCTATGCTGAGAATATGTGGCTTAGACGCAATTGTAGTGATACTGTGGAGATAAAGAAAGCACAGGATGAATTGGCAGAAATGTTCACACAAAGAGGATATAGTCAAGAAATAATTCAGGATGCGAGTCATAGGACCAACACTAAAAATAGAGAGGAATTACTATTTTCTAGGAGATTTAAACCCCAGGGCATAGAGCAGGAGTTTATGATGATTACGGCATTCAGCCAAGACCACGGGGCCATTAGGAAAATACTTACCAAACATTAACACCTGATTAAGGGTGATCCAATAATTGAAAGAAAGTACACAATAGGCCACTAATGACTTTCAAAAGAGCAAAATCCATGAGGCAAGAATTAGTCAGAACCAGTCCTGAAACTACTATACATGGTACCTGGCTATTAAGTAGATGTGGTTTTAAAAATACCATGAATTCAAGGTGTGTAAGTATAGTGTGAATAAAACTGAGGTTGTGCCTTCACCAAAGCCTCCCTGAAGATACGAGGAGCATTTCATTGTAAGAGTGAATATGTTCTGTACATTCTTTTATGCCCCTGTGCAAAATTCTATGTGGGGAGTATGATTTTGCAGGCGCACAAGAGAGTTTTACAACATGTGCGCGCCACCAAAAATAAAGATCAGAGTTACTCAAATTAATTTATGTTTACATAACATTCACCAACACGGGTTGTTTTGGTGAGCACTTTGTTTTTATTCAGGAAGTGTAAATGTTTAAATACTAATACCAAAATGGTGTTCTTACATGTGACCAAGGGGGGGGGCGTGGCTAGCCGCTTAAGATGGCGGACGTGAGCTGGTGAGGCTCCGGACCCTGGGGGGACTTATCCTGCAGTATCGCCGTCCTGCGAGTCACCCACGCCGCCTACGGGGTCCCGGGCTCTGCTGCTGATGACCCGGAAGGATCTGACCTGGAGGAGCTGCGGCAGCACGACGATTGGCAGCACTCGGCCGAGACCGCGGGGTGTGCGGCCTGCCTGCAGCGCTCCGCTGGGCCTGGTGTGCTGCGGCCCTTGCCGGCTCTCGAGAGTCGGTGCACCTGGTGACCCCCTGTGCGATCGGCGGCGGTCCCTGCCTGACCGGGAGTACCGCGCAGGCATTACGTGCCTGCTGAGTTAAGATCTGCGGAGCCCAGATGGCATCGGCGGGACTGCTCGGCCCGCGGCTCGGCGGACCAGACGACGGTGAGAGCGGGCGCATCGCGGCGGGGCTGGGCCGAGTGCGGGCCTCCTCTCCCCTCTTTTCTCCAGCCACACCTGCCGCCTGATTACTGAGGAGAGCGGCCCGGGCGGGCCAGCAAGGTGAGACATCCTGCTGCATGCGGGGGAGGACTGCTGACACCGGGTGGACGGTGCTGCTTGGTCGGGCGGGCTGATCCTCCCTGAACGGCACACTGCGGGACTCCCCCCTCGTCCTTGCCGAGCCGTGAGGACGCCAGGGAAGGCATTGCTGGGGGCCCCGGTGTCTGGAGTCGGTGGCTGGCGTGAGGCCCCCACGCGCATATACCAGCGAAGGCGGTGGGCTCCATGTGTCTGGGGGCCGCCCCCCCTCCCCGTGGAAGTGATAAATCTTGGAACGGAAGCGGGCAGATGCGTGGCAGCGTCTCCTACACCCCACAGACCTGGAGCCTCTCTGCACGCCGGGAGGGGGTGCTGTTGAGTGTGCGCAGTGAGGCCTAGTGCGGAGCGGCTGGGTCAGCCTTGAACGACCCGGACCACAGTCGGCGTGACCCTCCCCCCAACCCTTAACGCCCTGACACTGATGTGGAACAGTTGTACTAGTGGGAGACGGCTGCCACGTGCCCCTGAACCTTGCACTACACTGAATGGCAGGTAGGAGTGAACCGTCTTCGGCATAAGGCGCCCCTGGGTGGCCCCCTGCACCGCTGTAAGAACTGGAGAGAGGGGTGAGGCGGTGTTGTCTGTGTCCCTGAATGGCCTACGTCCCCCTGGCCGGGTCCCACACCTACACTAGAGACTGCCCTACTGCGCTCCAGTTTAACCAAGCGCACACCGGGAGGAACCCCCTCACTTTACCTATACCAAACTTGCCTAATAAACGAGGGCTGAATATGGGGAGACCCAAGGGAAAGCCCACGGACAGCAACTCCAGTGTGGGGGGACCCTCTGGGGAGTTTGAAAACGCCACCAGACCCAGATCACCGGACGCTTCCTCCTCTGAGTCCGTTGAGACCCCCCCCCCGGATAGGCTAGACCTAATCCTCAAAGAGGTCAAAGAATCCCGCAGAGCGAAAGAACTGCAGATCGGAACCCTTACGAGTGGCCTCACCCTCCTCCGAGCAGACCATGGGAAGCACGCAGACAAAGTCCAAGAACATGAGAAGGCCCTGACCACTATGGAACCACTACTAACGGACCATACCACTCAGATAACCCAACTTCAGCAACAAATCAACGGCCTCCAGGACAGAGTTGAAGACGCAGAGGGCAGAAATCGCCGGAACAACATCCGCGTGATTGGTCTTCCAGAACGCAGCGAGGGCCCCAAGCCGGCGGACTTCATGGAAACCTGGTTTAGGGACTACGTTGCCCAGGAGGGTCTTTCCCCCTACTTTTGTGTGGAGAGGGCGCACAGGATACGCACGGGAGCGCCGAGGGCGGGGGCGGCCCCACGACCCCTGATTGTTAAAATCTTAAATTACAGGGGCTGTGATGTGCTCTTACGAAAAGCGAGGGAACAAGTACCGATCCAATTTGAAAACCAGCGGATCTCGCTCTATCCCGATTACACCATCATGGTACAGTGCCAACGGACCTCCTTCCAAGCCGTCAAGAAAAAACTACGAGAGGCACAGTTAAAATACGCTCTCTTATTCCCGGCCCGGCTAAAAGTACTCTACGAGCGGAAATCCTATTTCTTTGACAGCCCAAATGATGCGGAAGAGTGGCTGGAAGTGATGGGGCCAGCATTGAGCCAGGATGGGCCATCGAGTTTGTCACGCCACGGCTCTACCAAGCCTAAGACACCCGGCGCCCGTCGGCGCACGACGGGTACGCAGGACTCCGGCATAATTGGTCCGACACATGACCAGCAGAGGTCGGAAAGAGTAGCAGCGCTGGCCGTGGCAGAATCCTTCAGGGATGGACACTCTAAGATTGCAACTGACTCGGAAGACAGCACCATCCAATCGGACTCTGATAGCATTAATCTTTTCCCCTCAGTGACGCCTCAGACCGTGGACGATTTGGTGGACAATTGAAAGGGCCGGATTTGCCACTTCGCTATCTTCCACTGGAGAGGTCACTCACGCTTTGTCGCTGGACCACCAGCCACCCTCATATCCTTTATCAATGCATGTGTGTAGCCTATACTGTTATGTCCCAGCAGCGTGTATATGTTCTGCACTGTTTTAACACTGTTTGTATTATATAGGCATCTAGAGCCCCCGGAGACTGCGATTGAACTCTGGTCGTCACCCAATGGGCTCCCCGCCACTCGCTCAGTCCCTAATGCTCACACCTAAGGCGATCTTCTCTTGTGCATATTGTAATCCGTGTTCTATACCCCCCCCCCCGGGTCCCGTTGTGCCACCGGAGCTCTGTAATTAAGTACCTAACAATATGAACGGCGGCTCCGTTCCCCCACAAAGCGAACGCACCACATTATGGGTTTTGACTGTTGAAGTTTCTGGTTTGGCACAGCATAGTTTAATGGCTGCGCCGAGTATTTTTAGTTCAAAGAGAATGGGGTACTCCTGGTCTGTAACACCCACATGGCTCCGATTTAGGGGGAGCTCCAATTATAGTGACCAATCATGCCTCTCCACCGCTCCACCTTAGGTTCATATAACCTGCTGACCTGGAACGTGAGAGGATTGGGGGCAGTACATAAAAGGCACCTGGTCCATGCACACCTTCTTCGGCGGAAGGAACAAATTGTCTTCCTCCAAGAATCCCACCTCATGGAGTCGGAGGCTTTAAAGACCCGTAAAAAATGGAGGGGACATGTGTTCGCCACTAATTATTCGGCCTTCGCACGAGGGGCCACCATATGGATTCGCCACGGGGTCCCGTTCACAGAGCTGGACCGTTGTGTAGACGATCAGGGCCGTTATATACTGTTGAAGGGTACCCTTGATGGGCTACCGGTCGTACTGGGAAGTATTTATGCTCCGAATTTCGATCAGGATACGTTTTTCCAACGGTTAAGTGTGGCTCTGACAGGATGGGACACGATTCCCTGGATTCTGGGCGGCGATTGCAATGCCGTACTAGATGTGGCACTAGACAGATCCCATCCCCCCCTACATAGCGCAGGTGCCCGCAAGCAAGCTGATCTCCTGAACACATGGCTGTCTGGTTGGGGGCTAAGAGACGTATGGCACCAGCTGCACCCCACACACAGAGAATACTCATTTTACTCACCAGTCCATCAGCTCCACACCCAGATTGATAGGTTTTTATGCTCCCACACTGTCGCCACACAGATACACCACTCCACCTATCTAGCCAAGACCTTTTCAGACCACAACCCCTTAGAAATTACACTGTCATGGGGTAGAGTTCCCACCCCGGTCCCTACGTGGAGGTTATGGCCCCAGCTCCTGGAGGATACTCCGTTCCGCGCCACGTTATCAACGACCATTACAAATTATTTTTCTGAAAATTGGAACACAGCTTCCTCCCACCTCATTGAGTGGGATGCGCTAAAGGTGGTGGTGAGAGGTTCTGCACTTGGGTCCATAGTGGGGGCCAGACAGGAAGTCCATCGAAACCTTATTAACATAGAGAACCTCCTGACTGACTTGGAACACGCAGCGGTTACGGACCCAGACAAAAGGGATTCACTGCGCGAAACCCGTATCCGACACGCTGAGACCCTAGAAACACTCCGAGTTATTGATCACCAGGCCTACATGCAACGAAAGCATGTTGAGGCCGACAAATCAGGTACCTTGCTAGCCCGGATACTGCGTGACAGACCGGAAACACCTATCATTACATGCATACGTTCCCCATCTAGGGGCTTAGTGCACACACAACTCGAAATTAATGAGACCTTCTGCACTTACCTCAGTGATCTATATGCTGCACCGCCACACACCACAGACGCGCTAACGGACGAATTCCTTAACGACCTTACATTTCCTTGCCTTACAGCAGACGCACAGAAAGGCCTCTCGGGCCCCATTACCCAGCATGAAATACGAGCGGCGATTAAAGGCCTTAACCGCAATAAAATCCCAGGTCTGGATGGCCTGCCCCCAGAATTTTATGCCACTTATTCAGACACTCTTGTCCCAAAACTGGAGGAACTTTATAAGACGGCTTTGTCCTCCGGCCACCTGCCACACTCCACCATGCAAGCCCTGGTTGTCTCCCTCCCTAAACCGGGACGCGACGGTACGGATCTATCCAATTACAGGCCCTTGTCCATGCTAGCGACCGAATACAAAATCCTTAGTAAAGCTTTAGCTAACCGACTGCTCCCCGTCTTAAATACACTCATACATACAGACCAATGCGGATTCCTCCCTACACGCAGTACCTCCTTCAATATCAGACGCCTACACCATGTCATGCAGGCCACCCCGAGAGTGTATGAGAGCGCCGGCTGTTTGGCATTGGACTTACGACAGGCTTTTGATTCCATAACCTGGAGCTATATGTTTGCGGCCTTACAACGCTTTGGCCTTCCTCCCAACTACATCCAATGGATACGGCTGCTCCACTCTAACCCCACTGCTAGGGCGCGCACTGGGAACCATATTTCCCGTGAATATACTATACACAGGGGTACGAGGCAGGGATGCCCCCTTTCGCCCCTACTGTTCGTCCTGGCGTTGGAACCGCTAGCCATAGCTTTGAGACAGTCGGGCGAACGACTCGGGATACCAATAGCTGGCACCGCACATCTAATCTCCATATATGCCAACGACATTCTTATTTATTTACGTGACCTCACAGTCGGGGCAGAGCCTCTCCCCAATATATTCTCTGCCTTTGAGCGTATTCCGGGCCTTGCCATCAATGAGGGGAAATCTAACGCTTTCTTTTTTCAGGACGGGCCCCATCCAGATATATACCAATTCGGCACCTATAGTTTGCCTGTAGCACATCAGACTTTCAAATACCTGGGGCTTCACATATATCGGGCTCAGTCTGACCAACTGGAAGGAAACCTCATGAGGTCAATCACTGCCCTCCGCTCGAGTATCGCCTTTTGGATATCTCTCCCATTATCAGTCATGGGTCGGATCGCTGTCTCTAAGATGGTGATGCTGCCCCGCCTCCTCTATTTTTTCGTAAATCTCCCCCTGCTAGTCCCACAATCCACTTTCCGCATCCTGGACACACTTCTCTCGGAACTCATCTGGGGAAAGGGTAGACGTAGGATTGGCCTCAAGAAACTACAACTTGAGCCCCATAAGGGGGGCTTGGGTGTCCCCAACTTTCGGGCGTATTATTACGCTGGTCAGCTCCAGTGGTTGTCCTACTGGACGGCCGGCAGGAACCTGCAGGAAATAGGCTATGCTCCCCACGACTTGGACCATGGGGCCCTTCACACCTTATTGCTCCCAAAAATGACAATTCCCCCGGATGGGCCCCGCTGCTTAAAACGGCACTTCAGTGCTGGAAGAAGGCGCTACGTTACACCACAAATGCAGTCCCCTACGCGGGTAATATCCCCCTCCTGGGGCTTCCAGCCCCTGGGGGCAGACTCACTAGGACTTGATTACAAGACTGGGAGGAGGCCGGGGTGGAGGAGATTGGCTCGTTTTTCAACGATGGCACCTTACTAAACCACGACACCTTTGTGCAGGTCACGGGCGCACCAGATCGCCTGTATTTATTGCATGCAGCGGTAGCTTATTACATCAAGAGGACGTGGGCGCCCCAGCGCGCTGAACCCTCACGACACGAGCTAGTGCACATGTTGTATTACATGGGGGAGGGTGGCCACCTAGTTAAATGGCTGTACACTGGCATCAGGGTGCAGGCCGCTGTTTCACTCACTGCCCTCCGTACAAAATGGTCAGAAGCCTCAGAACCGGAACTCACTGATAAAGCCTGGGAGAGCATACTAGAACACCCCAAGCGAGTCTCTCGCAATGCTAAACTTAAATTTATACAAACCATGGTACTCCACAGGTCCTACCTGACCCCAAAGAGGATCCAGCGCATGTTTCCCGAGGCCCAACACAGTTTTCCACGATGCAAAACAGATGAGGCTGGTTTTCTCCATATGCTCTGGGCCTGCCCTCACCTCAGTGATTACTGGGATACGGTCCGATCCGTAATTGGGGAGATTACACACCTCACAATTCATAACAACCCTATAGAGTGCCTACTGGGTCTGCGAAGAAGAACTGGCGCCTTACGGGTGCAGCTCCGTTTCTTAGACGTGGCTCTTATATTAGCTATAAGGGCGATCACCATGAGATGGAAATCGCCCAGGTGCCCCCCGTTGTCTGTATGGCAAGATGATATGGTTAGCTGGGGTAGTGCCGAAAGCACGGCGATTAGACGGGAGGAGGCACAAGGGCTGCGGAAACATCCCATTTCCATGGAGTGGGACATCATGCTAGAAGAATTCAGGCAGAAAGACCTCCTACCCACACGCATCACCCCCACTACATGATGGACCCAGTTACACGTAAGGGCCACGGGGGGCGGGGGCCAAATGGACCACACCATTACTCTAATAGCAGGTCAGTGATGGTAGATAGCTTCTGACATCTCACAGAGGAGGCAGGATGGGAGGTCCTCAAGTACGGACAGACCAGGAGGGAGGGTGGGGGGGTGGGAAGGAGGGTTCATGTTATTGGGAATGTTTTGATGATTGTGAAATGTGATTCTTTCCAGAGATATACCAATACATTTGTATGTACATATCAACTGTATTATCTCCGTGTTGACTACAGTATGATGTATTGATTAAGCAATCTGCTACTTAACCTGTGCTAATTGGAGATTTGTACACGATTTGAAACTCCGAAAAACGGAAATGCTGTAATGTCCTTGATAGGACACATGGTCGTTATTAAGTAACAATCAATAAAGTTTGTTTAAAAAAAAAAAAACATGTGACCAAGGGCGTTATAGAGGCCGAAAGACGTAATGGTGATCATTATGAATAAATGAATTTCGTTTCACCTCATGAAGTGTCGCAGTCGTTTTCTGTATTTGGCATTTGAATCTGAATATATATATGCACATATATAAACATGCACACACACATATATATGTGTGTGAGTGTGTGTGTGTATATATATATATATATATATATATATATGTATATATATATATATCCAAATGAGGGATGGCATCTCTGAACTCCCCTCTAGTCGGGTCGGGGCTCGTAGGAGCGGACACCGCCGTACGTATGTGTCAATGAACCTCACCCAACTTGCGGTCAAGAAACTAACCACTCCAGTTGTAGGTGTCAATAAATCTGATTTATTGTGCCCAATAAATCGGAATTATTGACATCTACAACTGAAATGGCTCGTTTTCTTTACCGCCAGGTGGGTGAGGATTATTGACATATATATATATATATATCATTGAGAAAGGCATCTGTGCGTACTTTTTATCCCATTAAAATCTGGGTTAACCTGCTCTTGTGAGTGCTGGTATTCATTTACCGTGAAGCGTCAATGTTGGTTCGCGAGTCTAACTATAACTTGCGCCTCCCGCAATGCACTGCTTATGACCTCACGTTACATCACTCATGACATGTTCACTGACATCACTGATGACATCTCAAATGACATCACTGATGGCATCATTCGGTGACTGTTTTTTTAAAAGTTTAGAGTTAAATATATATACCGAGGTGTATTGGTAAATCAGTGGGTGTATCAGTGCCTGTATGGATGATTCAGTGGGTGTGTGACTGACTGTATAAGTGAGTGATTAGTTGTCTCAGTGAATGTATGGGTGAGTGACTGGTTGTGTGAATGTATGTATCAGTCTGTCAGTTGGTGTCTAAGTGACTGTATGGGTGTATGAGTGGGTATGTGAGTGGCCACATAGGTGAGCGATTGGTTGTACCTGTATGGTTGTCTCAGTGTCTGTGTGGGTGGGTTAGGTGTGTGACTGCCTGTATGGATGAGCGAGCGTGTGAGTCGGTGGCAGTATGGGTTAGTGAGTGCCTGTGTGAGGGGCTGTGTGGGTGAGTAAGTGTGTGTATGGCTGTGTGGGTGAGTAAGTGGATGTGTCAGTGGTATATGGGTGAGTAACTGGGTATGTGAAAGGCAGTATAGGTGAGTGATGGGGTGATGAATGACTATGGGTGAGTGAGTGAATGTGAGAGTGACTGTATCGGTGAGTGTGTCCTTGTGTCAGTGACTGTATCGGTGAGTGAGTACGTGTTAGTATATGTATGAGTGAGTGAGTGGGTGTAGGTGTGTGTGTATCTGTATGGGTGAGTAAGTGGCTGTGTGATTGACTGTATGGGTGAGTGACTAGGTGCGTGAGTAGCTCTATGGGTGACTGACTCAGTGTGTGGGTGGCTGTAGGAGTGGATATGTCAGTGACTGTATTAGTGACTGAGTGGGTGAATGAGTGGCTGCATGGGTGAGTGAGTGGATGTCTGTGTAGATCTATGAATCAGTGAGTGGGTGTGTATGTACTGGTATGGGTCTGTGAATGGGTTTCTGAATGGTGGGGGAGTGAGAGTGAGTGTATGAAAGGTTCTAGGGGGTGTGAGGGGATGCATCAGTGATTCTGTGGATGATTTCATTTGAGTTGTCACCAGTGATGTCATGAGTGATGGCACTGACCATGTCATGAGTGATGTACTATGTGAGGTCATAAGCAGTGCATTGCGGGGGCACGAGTTATAGTTAGGTCAGCTAACTATAACTGCTAAATTTCACTGGTTTTGTAGGAGTGAAACCTGAGTCTAACTATAACGTCCCTGTAACCTTTGTTTTTTTAGTGAATTTTAAGTTTTTTTTAATTCCATTTTCTAACTATAACGCCCCTGTAACCTTTAGTTTTTTCTGTGAATTTCTATGGTTTTTTAAGTAGTAATGGTGTTTGCACAGTGGTGGAGAGAGGGGGTGTGGCCTCTGACCAGCTCTCAGGAATCCTGCTGTGTTGAACTTACAGAAAGTACCAGGAGGGCTTCTTGGCCCTCAAGGTCCTCAGCATCCAAGATGACTTCACTCCCCAACCAGTAGTGTGCCAGGAGACACGGATGCAGAGTGGTGGAGAAAGGGGGTGTGGCCTCCGAAGACCTCTATCCCCGCTGTGTGGGACTTACTGGAGGTAACAGGAGGGGTTGTTCGCCCCCAAGGACCCTCAGCAGCCTAGGGGACTTCATCCCCCAACTAGTAATTCGCCAGGAGGAGTGTTTGCAGAGTGGTAGAGAAAGGGGGTGGGCCACGAAGACCTCTCAGCAATTCCACAGTGTGAGACTTACTGAAGGTAACAGGAGGGGTAGTTGGCCCACAAGGACATCCTTGGGAGCCAACAACTCCTCCTGTAGCCTCCAGTAAGTCCCACACACCACAATTGCTTAGAGGTCTTCGGAGGCCATGTCCCCTGGGACACTGATGGTTGGGGGATGAAGTCCTCTTGGCTCCAGAGGGTCTTTGGGGGCCAAAAAAGGGGAAGTTGTTTGAAAATTTCGTGATGATTCGTCAAGCAGCGCCAAAGTTATTCAAAAAACAAAAAACGCTAATCCTATGGAAACTTTGGTCCTAACTATAACTACCTATTGGTGTCCGCCATTAGGTAATATGTTTATATATATATAAGTTATAGTTACTTTAGTTAGCTATAAGTGGTGAATTTATGAATTTAAAATGTTACATTTCAACTGATATTTTCACCTGATTATAATGTCACTTTAACCTTTGTTTTATCAGTGAATTTCTGAGAGTTTTTTCAATGTAAATGAAGACATTTTGCCATACCTAATTATAACGTCACTTTAACATTCGTTTTTTTCAGTGAATTTAATTTCTAGTTTTTTTTTTTAACAAAGTAATATGTTGTTACCATTCCGACCCCCAGTCCCTGGGTCCCTAAGTGGAGGCCTCAACATTCTCTTCATGTTGCAGCCAGCTAATGACTTTGTGTGCTTTGAACTTGCGGTACTGCAGTACTCGGTGGTAGTACCATGGTAGTACCACGTGGTTAGATATCTATAAATTTTGAAACTTAATTACTCAAAAACAATTGAATCAGATTTCCACCAAGCCACAAAAAGCTAAATTTGGTGCAATTCAGTTCAGCTGCTTTAGCTGTAGCAATGTTTAAAGTTCCTAAGGACCCTCAGCCCCCACTTGATGGATCACCCTAGAACTTACCAGGATGCAGCTGAGATGGGCAAACCTTTTTTTGGAAAGTTTTATTACGATTCGTCAAACGGCGCAAAAGTTATTAGCAAACCAAAAAATCAATTTCCCATGGAAACCCGGTCCTTATTATAACTACACAATGGCGACCGGACCACCACCACTGTTTAATTTTATATATATATATATATATATTCCAATCGAGAAAGCACCCATTGTTGGAGACCCACTCTCAGCGTGTGTAAAACCTTTATTTCGCCAGGCAGCATTACACAGCAATCCCGCGGCCACAGCAAAGTTCAGCCATTTAATTCCTTACGCGTTTTGGGCGTCCTGTCGCCCTTGATCAGAGGTATGGCACGTTTGGGAGAGGCAGCGGATCAATGTCTAATTTAAATATTTCTTATGTCCCGCCTCCTGGGCGTGTTAGCTCAGTGCTTTATGGTACTTGCAGTTTAAAGTCTTTCAACCTCTCGTAGGTACCACTGCCTCATCTCCTTCAATTATTTGAAATCCCAGTGGGATGCCATGTACCTCCGAGTCCACTGTACTGCTTATCTTTCCTTGGCAAAACCACACGTTGTTCCATTAGCGTCGGTATAGTATCGGCGCCGGACCCGCACGTCAGCAGGGGGGGCCCTCCGCGACCAGGGTCAGCCGCCTTATATTCCAATCGAGAAAGCACCCATTGTTGGAGACCCACTCTCAGCGTGTGTAAAACCTTTATTTCGCCAGGCAGCATTACACAGCAATCCCGCGGCCACAGCAAAGTTCAGCCATTTAATTCCTTACGCGTTTCGGGCGTCCTGTCGCCCTTGATCACAGGTATGGCACGTTTGGGAGAGGCAGCGGATCAATGTCTAATTTAAATATTTCTTATGTCCCGCCTCCTGGGCGTGTTAGCTCAGTGCTTTATGGTACTTGCAGTTTAAAGTCTTTCAACCTCTCGTAGGTACCACTGCCTCATCTCCTTCAATTATTATTATTGGATTTCAAATAATTGAAGGAGATGAGGCAGTGGTACCTACGAGAGGTTGAAAGACTTTAAACTGCAAGTACCATAAAGCACTGAGCTAACACGCCCAGGAGGCGGGACATAAGAAATATTTAATTTAGACATTGATCCGCTGCCTCTCCCAAACGTGCCATACCTCTGATCAAGGGCGACAGGACGCCCAAAACGCGTAAGGAATTAAATGGCTGAACTAT
This sequence comes from Calotriton arnoldi, assembly GCA_963921515.1. Classification (NCBI taxonomy): domain Eukaryota; kingdom Metazoa; phylum Chordata; class Amphibia; order Caudata; family Salamandridae; genus Calotriton; species Calotriton arnoldi. The sequence continues at coordinate 1,887,459 of CAWUFW010003094.1, forward strand.
GCTGTGGCCGCGGATTGCTGTGTAATGCTGCCTGGCGAAATAAAGGTTTTACACACGCTGAGAGTGGGTCTCCAACAATGGGTGCTTTCTCGATTGAATATATATATATATATATATATATATATATATATATATACATACAAAGACACACACACATATATATTCACTGGAAAAAACAAAGGTTAAAGTAACTGTATACTTATGTGTGATAAAAAGAACTGTTTTTGTTTAAAAATAAAACCTTAGAAATTCACTGAAAAAAACAAAGGCTAAATTGACGGTATAGTTAGGTGAATATATCAGTGAAAACATTAACATTTTGAGCTAAAAAAACACAGACAGTCACCAGTTATAGTTAGCAGAGCTAACTATAACTTGCGCCTCCACCATGCAGTGCTTATTACCTCACATATAACATCACTCATGGCATGTTCTATGACATCATTTATCACATCACTGATGACATCTCAAACGACATTATTGATGACATCACTGATGGCATCATCCAATGAGTGTGTTAGTTTGTTTTATAGTTTACATAGTGGTGGGTAACTACCATATTACTTTTCTGCCTAATTTTGTACAGCCTGTGTCCAGCTAATGGGTGTGTTTACAAATCCCATGTGCTCCTAATGCATCATAGGTGTGCAGAGAGATTGAAGATGTTATAATTCTTTCTATTGAAGAGTATCTCTGTGTGCAGGCGACAGTTGACAAACTGTGTGCAGTATGTTCCACACACATTTTTTGGTTCTTCAGAAAAAGTTTCCAACAGAGCAAAGATTATACGCACTACATACTAAGGGCCTCATTTACAATGATTTGGTGTGGGCACTGCTGCAAGTGGCTTTGATGCGCCACCCTATGCCAAATCAAAAGGGCACGTAAGCATCATATTTATGAGATATGGTGAATTTGTGTCCTTTCAGCCACCACCAGCACACAATATGGTACCTAGCGCCAACGCAGGCACCGTTGCACCATGGTGCAAGGGTGTCTGCATTGTTGGCAGTATTGTTTTTGTGCAGGAAGGAACAACTTCTTGCACAAAAACAATCCATGGAGGTGCTTTTCTCTTTCTATTTGTGCTTCAGAATGCGGCACGCATAGGAAGAGGAAAAAAGGGAAGAAATAAACATATTTCTCCGCGATACTCCTGCCCTGGGGAGGCGTACAGTTTTGACACATTCCCAGGTGTACAGATCCTTGTAAATCTGGGAATGCGGCAAAATCCATGGGTGTTGCATGGGAACACTCACCGCATGGAATGCCTCTTTGATGCAGTGTAAGGCAACGCCGCAACTTGCGCTGCGTTGCCTTACACCATATCTACGAGGCCATGAAAAGCAATGGAAAGTGGCTTTGCGTGGCCTCGTAGATATGGGTCTGCACTCTGCGCCACCAGAGCGTCATAAAAAGTGATGCACCGGCGGCGCAAGGGGCTTGTAAATACGCCCCCAAGTATTGTAAGCAGCCTTGAGTTATTAAACAGAATTTTCTCAGCATGACAATTTCTACCTAAGATAGAAGACTGTATGGACCAGCAACAAACCTATGTATATGTGCTTCTTTTGCTTCAGAAGATGGGCTATCTGTAAACTTTTCACCACAGTATGAAGGCTGCAAATAGTATGACCTTTAGCATCTTCAGACATTGGGTATTTTTTAATAAATAATGTCTCTTTGGACATGTTTGGCAGAGAGCGACACTGTTGTTAGTAGATACTTATTAATACGGTCTGCAAACAGTGTGGTACAGAGTAAACACTCTTCATAGAGTAAACACTGTTTACAGTTCCCACTATTCTACTCATATCCACTTCATTTCTCACTGCAGGTTCGATGACTGTGAAGAGTTGTTTATAGTAGGGCATTAGGTATGTAACAGAAGTTAGGTATCTAGACTAACATGGTTTTCTCTTAACAGATATACACAGATTGAACACTGTGTGCAGTAGAGGTCTATCTGTGGTGGATTGTTAATGTGAAGTTGGCTACCCATGAAGTGTATAGTAGAGAGTCAATGTTCCACATAACACAAACTTTCCACACCTAAGGGATTTGTATGTGTGATGGCATTACTGATGCTTCATATTATTCTGAGCTATTTTGTACTTACTTTCAGACCTCTAATGCTATACACTTTTATAAAGTAAGTTGCACAAAAGAAGCTTGAATAATGTCATAAATGATGTCATAGAACATGTCAAGAGCAATGTAATATGTGAGGTCATAAGCAGTGCATAGTAGAGGCACAAATTAGCTCTGCTAACTATAACGGGTGAATTTCTGTGCTTTTTTTATTTAAAACATTAATGTTGTCACTGACATATTCACCTAACTATAACGTCACTTTAACCTTTGTTTTTTTCAATGAATTTCTAAGGTTTGTTTTTTAAACAAAAACAGATCTTTTTATCACACCTAACTATAATGTTACTTTAACCTTTGTTTTTTTAAGTGAATTTCTATGGGTTTTTTTAACGCAAAGTAATATTTTATTACCATACATAAAGCCAACCCCTTGCCCCGCACAGCCTTTGGCCTCAGGCCCTGCAGCGAATGCCCCACAGGTAGCCAACCCTGAAGGCCGTATGAAGTGGGGGCGTTGGCCACAGAGCTTTGCCTGCCGCCATGTCCTGTAGCCAAACCCTCAGCAGGCTGCCAACCCCATGCCGCGCACAGCCTTTGGGGTGTGCTGCATGGGGTTGGCCTTCAGGACCCTGTGACCCCATTCCCTGGGGCCAAACCACACATATTAATAGGAGGGGGCATGCCACCCCACTCCATGAGCCTTAATTGGCCTCTGGAATCCCATCCTCCGGGGTCAATTCCAATAAAAAAAAGGAAGGAGGCCGCATGGACCCTCTCCCCAAGCCTTAAATGGTCTTGGGGACCCATCCCCCCAAAATAAAATTAAACTGGGGAGGGGGCATGCAGCCCCCCCTCCCAGAGCCTTCTTGGTCCCAGTGCCAAAATCTAAGGGGAGGGGGCGTGCAGTTCCCCTCCCTAATCCTTAATACCCCAGGGACCCCATCCCCGGGGCCACACAAAATAAAAAACAGGAGGGGGCCCCCTCTTCTTTTTTTACCATTTTGGCCTCGAGGCCACCACTGGTTCGGGGAGGAGGCCGGGCACCCCTTCCCTTAATTACATATGCAAGGCCCACAGGGATGGGGGTCTCAGGGGCCCTAAATGGGCTGGAGGACGGGGGCCCTACTGATGTCCCCCTCAATATATTTATTTAAAAATGGCAGGCCACCATTTTTGGTATTTTCCCTGCAATCTCGCAGGACTCCAGCGGGATTGTTGCAAAAATTGCAGATTTTTTTTAGCCCTAGGGAAAGTCCTTCTGGGTCACTTCCACAGGGTATAGGGTGGCAGGGTATCCCTACCCTACTTCCTTATATAATTTTTTTTTTACTTCAGGACAGGCAACTAAGTTCTTCTGGGTCCCCCCCACAGGGCCTAGAAGGGCAGGGTATCCCTACCCTGCTTCCTTATATTATTATTATTTTTAATTTCAGGACAGGGGACTAAGTCCCCAAGTCCTGTAATGGCTGCCAGCAACATTTTTCTCATGTCGATGGCAGCCAATCAGAGGACACCCTTCTGCGGGAGCAAGGTTCCCAAGGGAGCGATGTGTACCAAGGGGACGAAAAGCTCCCTGGGCCAATCAGGACGCTCTAATTTTTAAATTAGGTTTGAGGGACTCTCGCAAGAGTCCCTCAAACCCAAAGGTCCAGATATTTTTGCAGCTTAATATCTCAAAAAATACTGAACAGATTTACACTAAATTACAAAAAGCACAATCTACAAACCAAGATCTAGCTACCTGCCAAATTTCGTGTAATTCTGTTCAGCAGTTTTTGCCTAAAGATGTCTATGGAAAATGCATGGGAAATTTACTTTTGGAACCCCCCTTTTTACCAGCCCCCGCTTGATGGAGCACCCCAAAACTTTCCAGGAAGGAGCTGAATTAATGTTGCTTTTTGTTTTGGAAAGTTTTGTGAAGATTCATCAAACAGTGCCAACGTTATTAGCAAACCAAAAAACACGTCATGTCTATGGAAAAGCAATCCTAACTTTACCTACTCAGTGCCAGTCACCAATGGGTTATATATATATCTGACATGATGGTGCAATAAACTAATTTGCTTTCACTTCTACTGGAGTCTGTGCCCATGTGTTACCCGGGGTGGTTCAAACCTTGGGAAGTTATTTGGATGTGTATATATATATATATATTATCTACTGGCGGTCACCAGTAGATAGTTATAGTTAGAACCTATTTTCCATAGGAAATCTGCGACATTCTATTTGAAATAACTCTCTTGCCGGTTGACGTGTCTTCGCAAAATTTTCAAACTTTGTGGGGCGCTCCGGTCCGCTCCTACCCTGAAAGTCTCGGGGTGATTCGTCAAGCGGGGGCCGAGAAAAAGGGCGTCCCAAAACGCGTTTTCCCCATTCATTTTTCCATAGGAAACTTTAGACACGGCTACAGCCCGAACTGCTGAACGGAATTACACCAAATTTGGCAAAGAGGTAGTTCTTGGTTCAGAAAGAACCCTTTTTGTTAAATGGTGTAAATCCGTTCAGTAGTTGCTGAGAAAATCAAAAGTAAAAGTACATATATATCTATGGCCGCGTCGGATTCGCGCACCCTCCCGATCACGAGCTGCATGCTAATTGGCTGTCAACACTCCAAATCAGGAAGTGTTGGCAGCCATTTTGTCCCTCGGTAGAACTGAGGGACAGAAACAAGTGCGCAAAACGCACAAAGGGGGCAGGGTAGAAACACCCTGACCCCCTTGGTCTGCTCAGGGGGTCCCACAAGGACCCCCTGGGCAAAAAAAATTATTATTATTATTTTAAAAATCGGCAGGATGCGCTCAGGGAGCGCGGATCCTGTCGGAAAAAAAAAAAATCGAAGCGCGGTCTCCCGCGCTCGATGTTAGTGGCCCCGGGTGGCCCAAGTCCCGGGGGCATGGTGGAGGGTTTTAATTTATGTAGGGGGGCCTCTAAGGCCCCAAGCCCGAGGACCGCCACCCCCAGGGCTTTATTTAAAAATGATGGCGGGAGGGCTCTGAGCCCTCCCGCAGCACCGAGGACCGCCACCTCCCGGGGCTTCTTCTTTTTTTTTTTTTAAACCTGTGTGGGGGCTCCAGCCCCACATGCCCCGGAGACCACCACCTCCCGGGGCACTAAACATTTAAATATGGGGGTCCGTTACGGACTCCAAGCCCCGAGGACCACTACCTCCCCGGGGCTGTGCACTGAATGGGAGGGGGCCGCGCGGCCCCCTCCTGGAGACCCTTGATGGCCCTGGGGACCACCACCCCCAGGGCCGGCTCCTGCAGTGTCCCGGGGTGCCTACCCCCGGGACACTGCTGTTTGCTATGACAGGACGGGAGCCTCGCGGCTCCCGTCCTGTCATAACAAACTTAGTTTGCATTTTGAAGAGAGAGCAGGAAACCTGCTCTCTCTTTCAAAATGCAAACCAATGCTTTCCACATGGGGAGCAGCATGTTAGCTGCTCCCCATGTGGAAAGCTAATGCCGGCTTCCGCAGGAGGCGGGGAGCTGGCTGGGACTGTGGGGGATTGGGGACCCCCCACAGTCTCCAACGTGAGGCCAGGCCCGGGGGATGGGGTCCCCGGGGCCATAAGTGGCCCGGGAGGGGGGCCACGCAGCCCCCCTCCCCAAAGTTCAAATTTAAAAAAATAAATAAATAAGGGAAAGGCCGGCCACGGGGGATGGGGTCCCCGGGGCCTTAAATGGCCTGAGGAGGGGGCCACGCAGCACCCCTCAAAGAAAAAAAGAAAAAATCGAGGCCATGCCCTGGGGGATGGGGTCCCCGGGGCCAATACAGGCCCAGGGAAGGGGGCCACGCGGCCCCCTTCCCGTTTTTTTTTAAATTTAAAAAAAAAAAAATGCTCAGGCCCCGGGGATGGGGTCCCCGGGGCCAAAAGTGGAGCAGGGAAGGGGGCCACGCAGCCCCCTCCCATTAAAAAAACAAAAAAACGACCGGCATCGTGCCGGAGGCCCGCCCCCTCCCTGCAGTACTCTGCAAACGCGCCCCCTGGCGCGTTTGCAGAGAGGGAACGAATTCCCCTTGAATACTGGGGGTCCCTCGGGGCCAACTAGCCCACCAGGAACCTCCAGTATGCGCCAGGGGGCTGCCTTGCAGAGACGTGTACATAGGCCACGCCCTTTTTACACCTCTCTGCAACGCAGCTCTGTGGCGCTTTGGAGGTATATGGTGGGCTAGTTGGACTCCAGGGACCCTCAGGATTCAAGGGGACTTAATCCCCCAACTTAAACGCGCCACAGGGCGCGTTTGCACAGTGGTGAAGGGAGGGGCGGGGCTTCATGTGACATGTGTGCAAACAGGCCCCGTGGCGCGTTTTAAGATGGGGATTAAATCCCCTTCAATCCTGAGGGTCCCTGGGGGCCAACTAGCCCAACAGGTACATCCAGAAGCGCCACAGAGCTGCGTTGCAGAGAGGTGTAAAGGGGTGTGGCCTCTCTACACGTCTCTGCAACGCAGCCCCTGGCGCATACTGGAGGTTCATGGTGGGCTAGTTGGCCCCTAAGGAACCTCATGATTCAAGGGGACTTAATCCCCCAACTTAAAACGCGCCACGGGCGCGTTTGCACAGATGTCACCTCAGGCCCCGCCCCTCCCTTCACCATTGTGCAAATATTCCTCTAAAATCTGCCTTACTACGAATTCCGATTTACTCACCTGTTATCAGGAGAGACCTCAGTGCTGCATCTTTCAGCCCAGTACTGGTCCTGAAAAGTAATTTTAACCGTACTTACCGGTAACTTGAATTTCCTTCAAAGGCTAACATTGACTGGTTTCACTTGGAAATTCTTCTGTGTGTGGAGTTTTGGAACTTTAAAATATTCCTCTAAAATCAGCCGAAATACGAATTCCGATTTACTCACCTGTTATCAGGAGAGACCTCAGTGCTGTATCTTTCAGCCCAGTACTGGTCCTGAAAAGTAATTTTAACCGTACTTACCAGTAACTTGAATTTCCTTCCATAGGCTAACATTGACTGGTTTCACTTGGAAATTCTTCTAAGTGTGGAGTTTTGGAACTTTAAAATATTCCTCTAAAATCAGCCGAAATACGAATTCCGATTTACTCACCTGTTATCAGGAGAGACCTCAGTGCTGCATCTTTCAGCCCAGTACTGATCCTCAAAAGTAATTTTAACCGTACTTACCAGTAACTTGAATTTCCTTCCATAGGATATCATTGCCTGCTTTTTGCTGAAAAAGTTTCTAAGTGTTGATTTTTGAAACATACAAATATTCCTCTAAAATCAGCCGAAATCCGAATTCTGATTTACTCACCTGTTATCAGGAGAGACCTCAGTGCTGCATCTTTCAGCCCAGTACTGGTCCTGAAAAGTAATTTTAACCGTACTTACCGGTAACTTGAATTTCCTTCATAGGCTAACATTGACTGGTTTCACTTGGAAATTCTTCTAAGTGTGGAGTTTTGGAACTTTATAATATTCCTCTAAAATCAACCAAAGTACGAATTCCAATTTACTCACCTGTTATCAGGAGAGAACCCAGTGCTGCATCTTTTAGCCCAGCACTGACCCTGAAAAGTAATTTTAACCGTACTTACCAGTAACTTATATTTTCTTCCATAGGAATCCATTGTCTGGTTTTCAGCAGAAAAGTTTCAAAGTGTCGATTTTCACAAACTACAAATATTCCTTAAAAATCGCCTGTATGACTTAAACGCATTCTTTCAACTGTTTACAGGAGATGCACCAGTGCTGGATCCAGGATCCAACACTGAGTAAGAAAAGTAACGATAACAGTTTTTACCTGCTAAGTGAATTTCCTTCCATAGGATAACATTGGTGATTCTATGAGAAAAAGTTTCTAAGTGTAAACTTTTAAAATACAATAATATTCCTTAAAAATCACGACTGTAACCAAAACGCTTTTACTCAACTGTTTACAGGAGATGTACCAGGACTGAATCTAGGATCCAGTCCTGTGGTTAGAAAAGTAATCCATAAAGTAACTAATTGCATTTAACTAGAAATTCACATTGAGCTGAATGTTGCATTGTGTTTGAAAATGTGTTGCCCATTGCAACAACTGTAACTACTGTACTTAAAAGTCTATTGCCTATGTGCAAAGTATTTAAACTAAAGTAATTCATTCTGAGAAAGTATTTTTGTAATGTAATGTATAATGTAATTACAATGTAATTTAAAAAATAAAATATGTAAAAAAAAATTGTTTCTAAAAATGTAGTAAATCAGTATGAAAAAAATTAATATAACAATTAATACATTTAAAAATTGTCATTTACAAAACCTTTGAAATTCACTGAAAAAACCGTAGGTTTCAGACATGTTATAGTTAGGAATTAGCATTTAAAAAACCTTTGAAATTCACTGAAAAAACCATAGGTTTCAGATATGTTATAGTTAGAAATTAGCATTTAAAAACCTTTGAAATTCACTGAAAAAACCATAGGTTTTAGGGACAGTTATAGTTAGTTGGACATTTTACTGCAGTACAAAACCCGTGAAATTCCCCCGTTATAGTTAGTTCAGCTAACTATAACTCGCGCCCCGAAATGCACTGCTGATGACGTCACATATTACATCACTCATGACATGGTCAGTGACATCACTGATGACATCACTGATGACATCTCAAATGACATCACTGATGACATCATCCACGTGATAATCTGATGCAGCTCTTCACACCCTAATATAACCTTTGATACACCCAATCTAAATTACAGACTGCCATTCGCAAAACCATAGACACTCCAACACCAATAACTACATACCCACTCACTGATTCTTAGGTCTACACACACACATCCACTCACTCACCCGTACAGTCACTCATACTTATGGTCACTCAGTACAGGACTATCATATGCACTCTTAGTCCTATATAGACACTCAAACACCGCCACTCATCCATAGAGGTACTCACACACCTAGTCAGTCATGCAAATAATTAAACACACTGCCATTTACTCACCTATACAGTTATACACACACCAGCTCACTTAATCATACAAATACTAGCACATTGTTACGCTCTTATATAATCACTGATACAAGCACACACTCATCCATACAGCCACTATCACAATCACTCACTCTCGCTTATAGCTATTTATATACTCCAACACACATATATACTGCCTTTCACATATGTAGTTACTCACACATGTACCACTGGGACATACATTCACTCACTAACACACACTTACACACACTTACCCACCCATACAGTCTATCACAGATGCACTCTTGAAACCATCCACCCAGTGAATCACCCACTCACACATCTATGCACAGAGTCGCACACACCCTCCCACACAAACACTCAGGCACCCATACAGATACTCAGACAACCATTCAATAACTCATATAGACACTCATGTAGCTATTCACAAACACATGCAGCCACTTACACAGCAACAGACAGACGGATACAGACATTCACCCAGTTTAGTCACTAACCCATGCATTCAGTAAGATACGTTAAATCACTCACTTATAGAGTCAGTCACGCACCTACTAAATCATCCATACAGACACTTACACACCCACTCATTCTTCAATACGTCTTTTCCTATATATATATTAAAAATATTTAAACTTTACAGAAACACACAGTCACTGGATGATGTCATCAGTGATGTCATTTGAGATGTCATCAGTGATGTCATCAGTGATGTCACTGACCATGTCATGAGTGATGTAATATGTGACGTCATCAGCAGTGCATTGCGGGCGCGAGTTATAGTTAGCTGAACTAACTATAACGGGGGAATTTCACGGGTTTTGTACGAGTAAAATGTCCAACTAACTATAACTGTCCCTAAAACCTATGGTTTTTTCAGTGAATTTCAAAGGTTTTTTAAATGCTAATTTCTAACTATTACATATCTGAAACCTATGGTTTTTTCAGTGAATTTTATATATATATATATATATATATATCACGAAGAAATCCCAATGTCACGACAGACACTCCGGCGCAACACACGGGCACAGACTCCAAAAGCTGGTGTGGAAAAGATGAAAGTTTATTCACACATCAAAAAAGGTCCAACATGACGCGTTTCGGCTGCCAGACATGCAGCCTTGGTCACATAGCGCTATGAACAGACATGTGCAGTATATATACAGGTGAGTGTAGTTTGGATGTAGTAGTCTGATTACTATGTCCATTATCATGAGTGAGCATTTTACTACAGCTAGCGTCAAAAGTCATATATGTCATTTTACTGCAAGCAGGAAAACGAGCTACTAGTGACATGACAAGGCATGGAAACAACAGGAACAACAGACTATGCACAAATAAAGATAACATCCTGTGGCGGCGAAGTTCATTACAAATGCTATGCATGCCCGAGAAAAACTTCCAACTCGCTGGCTATTCCACGGCCTGAGTAGACAGGCATCTCATTCTGTATGTGTTAAACAAAATATGATGCGATGAAGGAGGCATCCTTCTATCGTGTACTGGCGTGTGGCATGCTAAAATGCCTATGACTCTGATTAAGGCTCATAAACTCTCAGCCGCGGGGGCCCTGGGATGACCCTGCCAGTACATAAAAAAATCAAAGACCGTGCCTGGAGCTTAGGAGGTGAAAAAATCGGGACTAAAATAATGGGTGCGCCTATTTCAGAATGTCAGAGAGTGCCATCTGCTGCGCAAGCCTCTATGATGTGTGCTGCAATACATCGTCCTGGCAACCTGAGGCCCAGAGACAAGCACCCAACTGGACAAAGGTAAGAGGCTACTACAATATAAAACTGTGAATGGAACGCACATGGTGAGAGTGGTAGAGAGGGTGTGCATAGGGGAGAGTGGAGGAGACGTGCGTGAAAAGTGCACAGTGAATTAAGTGGTGAAAATAACTACCTTAATTAAAAATCTCCTCCAATCCAAAGGACTCGTGGTTAAAAATATCTATATGCCATGTTGTAACTAAAAGTAACATGTGCATACAAGTCAAGGAGAACCTAAATATCCTTGATGTGTGGATCTAGTCAGCCTAACCTAAAGTGTGTGGCGACAAAAACGTGCGTGTTGCCGGTAATGTATATGTAATAAGTGGCAAGCGACAAATTTACCAAATAACTGCTTAAATGCAAGACGTCAAACAAGTACATTAATAACATTAGAGTAAAGCAAAGTTGAAAAAAAGGGAGAAAGAAAAGAAAAAGAAAAAGAAGAAGAAACATTCTAAGTCAAGTATATGTTACCTACAGGACAACAGATGTAACAGACCATCTAGTCCTAGATGCCTGGATAGCAGCCCACTGGTAAATACATATAATGGTAGATTTACAGAAAGTGGTATAAATCCTCACTGGTATATATCTTCACAAAATTTTCAGAAAAAGTGTCCCGGTGATTGTAGTTGTGCATGGAAAATTTCGGGTCGATCCGTCAAGCGGAGGCCGAGACCAAGGGGGGTAAAAAAGTGTTTTTCCCATGGCAATTTCCATAGAGATTTTAGACACGACTACAGACCAAACCGCTGGATGGAATTACACCAAATTTGGCAGAAAGTTAGCTCTTGGTCCAGAAAGAACCTTTTTTGTTATTTGGAGTAATTTTGTTCAGTAGATTTTGCAATATTATCTGAAATCCCAATTTGTTAATCTAGTGACGCAGATCCTCCGAGGATCCTCCTTGGATTCGCGAATCCATTCGCCAACAGCAATGTTATGATTGGCAGGCCGCAACCTCAGAGGAAAGTTGCGGCTGCCGTTTTGTTCATCGGGAATCGGTTCCCAGCGGGGAAAATAAAGTTAAAAAGTGAAATAAGGTTCAGGATAGAGGTACCCTGACCCCATGGGACTAATGGAGAGGTCTGTGAGGGACCCTCATTGGCAAAAAATTATCCCAAAACTTTTTTAGCACATGACGATCCCCAGATCCTCCCAGATTTGGGTGGATCTGTGGATCCAGAACCCAATTAAAAAAAACATACACTCACAGATTCACACACACTCACACCCTCAAACACACACTTACATACCCACACAACCACTCACACACCCACTTACAGACCCACACAGCTTTCACACACCCACTCACACATCCACTTACACACCCATACAACCACTCACACACACACACAACCACTCACACAGCCACTCACACAACTGCTTACACACCCACACAGCCACTCCCACACCCACTTACAGACCCACACAGCCAGTCACACATGCACTCACACACCCACCACACACTTATACACCCACTTGCACACCCACACAACCACTCACACACCCACTGACATGCCCCCTCACACACCCAGGTTTCAGGGACGTTATAGTTAGGAAATAGTATTAAAAAAGCATAGAAATTCACTGGAAAAAAACAAAGGTTACAGGGAAGTTTTATTTAAGAAATAACATTTAAAAAGTGCAGAAATTCATTGAAAAAACGAAAGGTTACAGGGATGTTATAGGACGGTTCAGATTTTACACACACAAGACAATAGAAGTTCAGCAGTTCTAGGTATAGTTATCTCAAGTAACTATAACTTGTGCAATAAGGTAACTATGACATTGCTAATTACCCCACGTATTACATCACTCATTACATCTTCAATGACATCATTGATAATATTACTGCAACATTTGCAGTGAAATTATTGATGAGAAAACTGTGCATGGTGGGGAGCGATTTATAGTTACCTTAGGGCACGAGTTATAGTTACTTGAGATAACTATAACTGCTGAATTTTATGGTTTTGAGTGTGTAAAATCTGAACCTAACTATAACGTCCCTGCAACCTTTGTTTGTTTCAGTGAATTTCTAAGGTATATATATATATATATATATATATATATATATATATATATTCACTGAAAAAACCATAGGTTTTAGGGACAGTTATAGTTAGTTGGACATTTTACTCGTACAAAACCCGTGAAATTCCCCGTTATAGTTAGTTCAGCTAACTATAACTCGCGCCCCGCAATGCACTGCTGATGACGTCACATATTACATCACTCATGACATGGTCAGTGACATCACTGATGACATCACTGATGACATCTCAAATGACATCACTGATGACATCATCCAGTGACTGTGTGTTTCTGTAAAGTTTAAATATTTTTAATATATATATAGGAAAAGACATATTGAAGAATGAGTGGGTGTGTAAGTGTCTGTATGGATGATTTAGTAGGTGCGTGACTGACTCTATAAGTGAGTGATTTAACGTATCTTACTGAATGCATGGGTTAGTGACTAAACTGGGTGAATGTCTGTATCCGTCTGTCTGTTGCTGTGTAAGTGGCTGCATGTGTTTGTGAATAGCTACATGAGTGTCTATATGAGTTATTGAATGGTTGTCTGAGTATCTGTATGGGTGCCTGAGTGTTTGTGTGGGAGGGGTGTGTGCGACTCTGTGCATAGATGTGTGAGTGGGTGATTCACTGGGTGGATGGTTTCAAGAGTGCATCTGTGATAGACTGTATGGGTGGGTAAGTGTGTGTAAGAGTGTGTTAGTGAGTGAATGTATGTCCCAGTGGTACATGTGTGAGTAACTACATATGTGAAAGGCAGTATATATGTGTGTTGGAGTATATAAATAGCTATAAGCGAGAGTGAGTGATTGTGATAGTGGCTGTATGGATGAGTGTGTGCTTGTATCAGTGATTATATAAGAGCGTAACAATGTGCTAGTATTTGTATGATTAAGTGAGCTGGTGTGTGTATAACTGTATAGGTGAGTAAATGGCAGTGTGTTTAATTATTTGCATGACTGACTAGGTGTGTGAGTACCTCTATGGATGAGTGGCGGTGTTTGAGTGTCTATATAGGAGTAAGAGTGCATATGATAGTCCTGTACTGAGTGACCATAAGTATGAGTGACTGTACGGGTGAGTGAGTGGATGTGTGTGTGTAGACCTAAGAATCAGTGAGTGGGTATGTAGTTATTGGTGTTGGAGTGTCTATGGTTTTGCGAATGGCAGTCTGTAATTTAGATTGGGTGTATCAAAGGTTATATTAGGGTGTGAAGAGCTGCATCAGATTATCACGTGGATGATGTCATCAGTGATGTCATTTGAGATGTCATCAGTGATGTCATCAGTGATGTCACTGACCATGTCATGAGTGATGTAATATGTGACGTCATCAGCAGTGCATTGCGGGGGCGCGAGTTATAGTTAGCTGAACTAACTATAACGGGGGAATTTCACGGGTTTTGTACGAGTAAAATGTCCAACTAACTATAACTGTCCCTAAAACCTATGGTTTTTTCAGTGAATTTCAAAGGTTTTTTAAATGCCAATTTCTAACTATAACATATCTGAAACCTATGGTTTTTTCAGTGAATTTCAAAGGTTTTTAAATGCTAATTCCTAACTATAACATGTCTGAAACCTACGGTTTTTTCAGTGAATTTCAAAGGTTTTGTAAATGACAATTTTTAAATGTATTAATTGTTATATTAATTTTTTTCATACTGATTTACTACATTTTTAGAAACAATTTTTTTTTACATATTTTATTTTTTAAATTACATTGTAATTACATTATACATTACATTACAAAAAATACTTTCTCAGAATGAATTACTTTAGTTTAAATACTTTGCACATAGGCAATAGACTTTTAAGTACAGTAGTTACAGTTGTTGCAATGGGCAACACATTTTCAAACAATGCAACATTCAGCTCAATGTGAATTTCTAGTTAAATGCAATTAGTTACTTTATGGATTACTTTTCTAACCACAGGACTGGATCCTAGATTCAGTCCTGGTACATCTCCTGTAAACAGTTGAGTAAAAGCGTTTTGGTTACAGTCGTGATTTTTAAGGAATATTATTGTATTTTAAAAGTTGACACTTAGAAACTTTTTCTCATAGAATCACCAATGTTATCCTATGGAAGGAAATTCACTTAGCAGGTAAAAACTGTTATCGTTACTTTTTCTTACTCAGTGTTGGATCCTGGATCCAGCACTGGTGCATCTCCTGTAAACAGTTGAAAGAATGCGTTTAAGTCATACAGGCGATTTTTAAGGAATATTTGTAGTTTGTGAAAATCGACACTTTGAAACTTTTCTGCTGAAAACCAGACAATGGATTCCTATGGAAGAAAATATAAGTTACTGGTAAGTACGGTTAAAATTACTTTTCAGGGTCAGTGCTGGGCTAAAAGATGCAGCACTGGGTTCTCTCCTGATAACAGGTGAGTAAATTGGAATTCGTACTTTGGTTGATTTTAGAGGAATATTATAAAGTTCCAAAACTCCACACTTAGAAGAATTTCCAAGTGAAACCAGTCAATGTTAGCCTATGAAGGAAATTCAAGTTACCGGTAAGTACGGTTAAAATTACTTTTCAGGACCAGTACTGGGCTGAAAGATGCAGCACTGAGGTCTCTCCTGATAACAGGTGAGTAAATCAGAATTCGGATTTCGGCTGATTTTAGAGGAATATTTGTATGTTTCAAAAATCAACACTTAGAAACTTTTCAGCAAAAAGCAGGCAATGATATCCTATGGAAGGAAATTCAAGTTACTGGTAAGTACGGTTAAAATTACTTTTGAGGATCAGTACTGGGCTGAAAGATGCAGCACTGAGGTCTCTCCTGATAACAGGTGAGTAAATCGGAATTCGTATTTCGGCTGATTTTAGAGGAATATTTTAAAGTTCCAAAACTCCACACTTAGAAGAATTTCCAAGTGAAACCAGTCAATGTTAGCCTATGGAAGGAAATTCAAGTTACTGGTAAGTACGGTTAAAATTACTTTTCAGGACCAGTACTGGGCTGAAAGATACAGCACTGAGGTCTCTCCTGATAACAGGTGAGTAAATCGGAATTCGTATTTCGGCTGATTTTAGAGGAATATTTTAAAGTTCCAAAACTCCACACTTAGAAGAATTTCCAAGTGAAACCAGTCAATGTTAGCCTTTGAAGGAAATTCAAGTTACCGGTAAGTACGGTTAAAATTACTTTTCAGGACCAGTACTGGGCTGAAAGATGCAGCACTGAGGTCTCTCCTGATAACAGGTGAGTAAATCGGAATTCGTAGTAAGGCAGATTTTAGAGGAATATTTGCACAATGGTGAAGGGAGGGGCGGGGCCTGAGGTGACATCTGTGCAAACGCGCCCCGTGGCGCGTTTTAAGTTGGGGGATTAAGTCCCCTTGAATCATGAGGTTCCCTAGGGGCCAACTAGCCCACCATGAACCTCCAGTATGCGCCAGGGGCTGCGTTGCAGAGACGTGTAGAGAGGCCACACCCTTTTTACACCTCTATGCAACGCAGCTCTGTGGCGCTTTCTGGATGTACCTGTTGGGCTAGTTGGCCCCAGGGACCCTCAGGATTGAAGGGATTTAATCCCCCATCTTAAAACGCGCCACGGGGCCTGTTTGCACACATGTCACATGAAGCCCCGCCCCTCCCTTCACCACTGTGCAAACGCGCCCTGTGGCGCGTTTTAAGTTGGGGGATTAAGTCCCCTTGAATCCTGAGGGTCCCTGGAGTCCAACTAGCCCACCATATACCTCCAAAAAGTGCCACAGAGCTGCGTTGCAGAGAGGTGTAAAAGGGGCGTGGCCTATGTACACGTCTCTGCAAGGCAGCCCTGGCGCATACTGGAGGTTCCTGGTGGGCTAGTTGGCTCGAGGACCCCCAGTATTCAAGGGGATCGTTCCCCTCTGCAAACGCGCCAGGGCGCGTTTGCAGAGTACTGCAGGGAGGGGGCGGGGCCTCCGGCACGATGCCGGTCGTTTTTTTTTTCTTTTGTTTTTTTTTTTAATGGGAGGGGGCTGCGTGGCCCCCCTCCCTGCCCACTTTTGGCCCCGGGGACCTCATCCCCGGGGCCTGAGCATTTTTTTTTTTTAAATTAAAAAAAAAAAAAACGGGAAGGGGGCCGCGTGGCCCCCCTTCCCTGGGCCTGTACTGGCCCCGGGGACCCCATCCCCCAGGGCATGGCCTCGATTTTTAATTTTTTTTCTTTGGAGGGGTGCTGCGTGGCTTCCCTCCTCAGGCCATTTAAGGCCCGGGGACCCCATCCCCCGGGGCCGGCCTTTCCCTTATTTTTTTTTTTTTAAAATTTGAACTTTGGGGAGGGGGCTGCGTGGCCCCCTCCCGGGCCCTATGGCCCCGGGGACCCCATCCCCCGGGGCCTGGCCTCACGTTGGAGACTGTGGGGGGGTCCCCAATCCCCCACAGTCCCAGCTGGCTCCCCGCCTCCTGCGGAAGCTGGCATTGCTTTTCCACATGGGGAGCAGCTAACATGCTGCTCCCCATGTGAGAAAAGCAATTGGTTGCATTTTGAAAGAGAGGCAGGTTTCCTGCTCTCTCTTTCAAAATGCAAACCAAGATTTGCTATGACAGGACGGGAGCCGCGAGGCTCCCGTCCTGTCATAGCAAACAGCAGTGTCCCGGGGGTAGGCACCCGGGACACTGCAGGAGCCGGCCCTGGGGGTGGTGGTCCCCAGGGCCATCAAGGGCTCCAGGAGGGGGGCCGCGCGGCCCCCCTCCCATTCAGTGCTGGTCCCCGGGGCTGGTCCCCGGGGCTTGGGGGTCCGTAACGGACCCCCATATTTAAATGTTTAGTGCCCCGAGGAGGTGGTGGTCCCGGGGCATGTGGGAGGCTGGAGCCCCCACACAGGTTTAAAAAAAAAAAAAAAAGAAGCCCCGGGGAGGTGGCGGTCCCGGGGCTGCGGGAGGGCTCAGAGCCCTCCCGCCATCATTTCAAATAAAGCCCCGGGGGTGGCGGTCCCCGGGCTTGGGGGCCTCAGAGGCCCCCTACATAAATTAAAACCCCCACCATGCCCCCGGGACTTGGGCCACCCGGGGGCCAATTGCTATCGAGCGCGGAGACCGCGCTCGAGTCTTCTCCGGCAGGATCCGCGCTCCCTGAGCGCATCCTGCCGATTTAAAAAAAAAAAAAAAAATTTTGCCCAGGGGTCCTTGTGGGACCCCTTGAGCAGACCTAGGGGGTCAGGGTGTTTCTACCCTGCCCCTTTTGTGCGTTTTGCGCACTTGTTTCTGTCCCTCAGTTCTACCGAGGGACAAAATGGCTGCCAACACTTCCTGATTTGGAGTGTTGACAGCCAATTAGCATGCAGCTCGTGATCGGGAGGGTGCGCGAATCCGACGCGGCCATAGATATCTATGTACTTTTACTTTTGATTTTCTCAGCAACTACTGAACGGATTTACACCATTTAACAAAAAGGGTTCTTTCTGAACCAAGAACTACCTCTTTGCCAAATTTGGTGTAATTCCGTTCAGCAGTTCGGGCTGATAGCCGTGTCTAAAGTTTCCTATGGAAAAATGAATGGGGAAAACGTGTTTTGGGACCCCCCTTTTTCTCGGCCCCCGCTTGACGAATCACCCGAGACTTTCAGGGTAGGAGCAGACCGGAGCGCCCCACAAAGTTTGAAAATTTTGCGAAGACACGTCAACCGGCAAGAGAGTTATTTCAAATAGAATGTCGCAGATTTCCTATGGAAAATAGGTTCTAACTAGAACTATCTACTGGCGACCGCCAGTAGATAATATATATATATATATAGATATATATATATATCTCAAAGCTCCAAGGTACCCCCAGTTGAGGAAGCACTCTAGCAGCAGCGTGGTTGCTTGTAGCGGGTAAAGGACATCTCTGTTCGCCGATGATTACAGCTCAAATGGATCTTCAGCCTGACGCGTTTCTGAGCCTGTGCTCGTCATCAGAGGCTCGTCGTGAGTGAAAGCATGTAGACACTCCCACTATTTATATTTAACCGCCCACAGATGGGCCACTCATATGGAGGGAACGCACCATATATAATTGAATATGGCATTGGAAGGATGAGAATTACTCTGCCTGATACTATATCAGCAGATTATTAACCCTCCGCTATAATTAATTGTCTTGTAAATAACAGTAGAAATGATTCCTTTCTTGTAAATATTGTAAAAACACATTTTTTTATGCACTACAACTCCCATAATGCCACATTAAGGCCACATGGGTGTAAATATAGTGCAATGAAGAAAGGACTCACTGACCGTGAGCAAAGCCGTGAGAGGGCTGAAACGCGTTGGTTGAGCCGTGCAAATAAACGCATTTTGAAAATCTCTTCCTGAGTGCCGCGTCAATGGTTTTGTGAAGTGGAATTTTGGGGCCAGGATCCGGCCCTTACGCAGAGCACCCGCTGTGAGTGTGCACCGGAGATCAGGATCACTTTGTGGACATTGAAAATATCTGAGTGCACCCGAGTAAACGCGCTACTACGAAGGAGAAAGGAAACTCACCCTGGAGGTCGAGCGCCGTAGGACGGGGCCGTAGGACGCCGCCCGCACGGGAGTCTCCCCATAGGTGAGTGGTATTTGCCTGTTTGAAGTTAGCGTTTCACCCGAAGCGGCCATTGTTTGTTGTGGGACGAAGTAAACCAGGCACGTACACATTACGGCTGGTGTATCCCAGGCAAGCTGGTAGGAAGAGAAGTAATATCCAAATAGTACGTAAATTGCTTGTAAAAGCACAGCTCAAAGTGTATGACTGGAATACAAGACAATGGAGGCACAGAAAGGTAAACGAATAATAACTGCGGCAACACTGTTTCAAGTAACTGAGGGAACAGATGAGACAAATACCGGGGAGCCGGGCGTTCCTGTTTCGATTGATTTAACGATCAAACAGCATTTTAATAAAATGGAAAAACTCTACAAAAAAGAAATAAATAAAAGTTGGGAAATACTGGCCCTAGAGAACTATATCGAAGTCAAAAGAGTCCCGAGGGGGTTGCGTATTTTTACGATACCTACGCACCCGGACACAAAAATCGAACTGCTGGAGGAATGGGCAGAAAATAATGCACAATGTTCACTCAATATGATGCGAATTCTGATTAAGCATGCGAAAATTGATGTAGCAGAATTAACGAAACAACTAGAAGAAATGGAGATAAAAACACAAAACCATGCAAACCAAGAAGAAATCGTTAAACTGCGTAAAGATATGGAAGCAAGGTTAGAAAAATATGAAATAGAAATTCAAGGACGTAAAAAACGAAAATTTATAAGAGATGAGCAAGATTACCGGTATGGAAGAATCCTTACATTTGCAAAGCGGTTCGAAACATTGAAAAAGAACTATCCCATACAGGCTTCTAAAGTAACTGACAGTACTAGTGCAAGTGAATCAGATCTGAGTGAAGGAGAGCAGAGCAGTGGAACTATTTCTGGGCCAAAAACCAATTTTTTAGAGGAGATGCGCTTAATGCATGTGGACCAAACCCTATCACGAGGAAGAGGCAGCGGAAGAAATGCGAATCGAGGACGAGGTCGAGGACGAGGTGCCTCACCAGCACCAGAAAAACTCGATGTGCAAAACGGAAGAAGGCAATACCCACTGCGCAACCGAAAATGAACAATGTCAACCTGATCGTAAATCTCTCCAAACATGTTCTTACACCAGAAGAAGAATCAGCACTGAATAAAGGCCTATCCTTTTGCCCAGAGAGCCACTATGCGATACCAAAGGGGATGATGGACGGAGCGCTTGAGCTAATCAAACACTCACCCCCAGTCAACTGATCTGGGTTTGATCCATCATCATTCTTTAGCTCACTCCACCACCCCAGTTCAGACATGGCCATATGCAAATCAGTCTGACCCTGTGCCTCATGGGAACAGTCCAGCCCGAACTGCCAAGCCATGTCTTCCCTGGACCGGAAACAAGCATCCTGGGACCGGTTTCTGGCTATTCAGCCGTCATCAGCCAGGCTAGCTTGAATCCAGTGGCAAAGTGAGCAAGGGACCCACGTCTGGGCATACTCTGCCAACTTAGGGCGAACAAAGCGATACCAAAGGGGATGATGGACGGAGCGCTTGAGCTAATCAAACACTCACCCCCAGTCAACTGATCTGGGTTTGATCCATCATCATTCTTTAGCTCACTCCACCACCCCAGTTCAGACATGGCCATATGCAAATCAGTCTGACCCTGTGCCTCATGGGAACAGTCCAGCCCGAACTGCCAAGCCATGTCTTCCCTGGACCGGAAACAAGCATCCTGGGACCGGTTTCTGGCTATTCAGCCGTCATCAGCCAGGCTAGCTTGAATCCAGTGGCAAAGTGAGCAAGGGACCCACGTCTGGGCATACCCTGCCAACTTAGGGCGAACAAAGCGATACCAAAGGGGATGATGGACGGAGCGCTTGAGCTAATCAAACACTCACCCCCAGGCAACTGATCTGGGTTTGATCCATCATCATTCTTTAGCTCACTCCACCACCCCAGTTCAGACATGGCCATATGCAAATCAGTCTGACCCTGTGCCTCATGGGAACAGTCCAGCCCGAACTGCCAAGCCATGTCTTCCCTGGACCGGAAACAAGCATCCTGGGACCGGTTTCTGGCTATTCAGCAGTCATCAGCCAGGCTAGCTTGAATCCAGTGGCAAAGTGAGCAAGGGACCCACGTCTGGGCATACCCTGCCAACTTAGGGCGAACAAAGCGATACCAAAGGGGATGATGGACGGAGCGCTTGAGCTAATCAAACACTCACCCCCAGTCAACTGATCTGGGTTTGATCCATCATCATTCTTTAGCTCACTCCACCACCCCAGTTCAGACATGGCCATATGCAAATCAGTCTGACCCTGTGCCTCATGGGAACAGTCCAGCCCGAACTGCCAAGCCATGTCTTCCCTGGACCGGAAACAAGCATCCTGGGACCGGTTTCTGGCTATTCAGCCGTCATCAGCCAGGCTAGCTTGAATCCAGTGGCAAAGTGAGCAAGGGACCCACGTCTGGGCATACCCTGCCAACTTAGGGCGAACAAAGCGATACCAAAGGGGATGATGGACGGAGCGCTTGAGCTAATCAAACACTCACCCCCAGTCAACTGATCTGGGTTTGATCCATCATCATTCTTTAGCTCACTCCACCACCCCAGTTCAGACATGGCCATATGCAAATCAGTCTGACCCTGTGCCTCATGGGAACAGTCCAGCCCGAACTGCCAAGCCATGTCTTCCCTGGACCGGAAACAAGCATCCTGGGACCGGTTTCTGGCTATTCAGCCGTCATCAGCCAGGCTAGCTTGAATCCAGTGGCAAAGTGAGCAAGCGACCCACGTCTGGGCATACCCTGCCAACTTAGGGCGAACAAAGCGATACCAAAGAGAGCCACTATGACCACACACAAGCGAGAATTGACCTGTATAAATATATACGCAAGTTGAAACTTGCTAAAGTACATGCCAGCCGAAAAATTTAAAAAGACGCAAATATATCTGCAGAAATGAGTGGTCTTGCTCAAACATCGGAACCAGCGATCAGTATAGATCAAGTACCAGACCTGAAGAATATTTTCGATCTCCTGTATGACTTGAATGAAAACGATATGACAGAGGAGCAAG
The DNA here is from genome assembly GCA_963921515.1 of Calotriton arnoldi. Taxonomy (NCBI): domain Eukaryota; kingdom Metazoa; phylum Chordata; class Amphibia; order Caudata; family Salamandridae; genus Calotriton; species Calotriton arnoldi. Next base: position 1,909,886 of record CAWUFW010003094.1, read on the forward strand.
TTCTTGACCACCTTGCAATTGAAACGGATAAAAGAGTGGACATTGGCTTAAAAAGAAAATCCAGATACTGCCCCATTCTGCCACCTGGGAATCGATTTGATCAATTTAGTGAAGCGAAAGTGGAAGAACTCGAGAAGATATCGAACACGAGAAATGAAAGTCAAAGGGAGAATCTAAGCAAAAAGGAACGGGAAGCAATCAAGAATTTAATGAAAAATAAAGAACTAGTAATAAAACCCGCTGATAAAGGGGGGAATACCGTACTTATGGACACCCAAGATTATCTATGTGAAGCATGCAGACAATTGAATGATAATACTAACTACGGTAGAGTCTCCAATAACCCAATAAATAAAATGACGTGTGACCTGAGTGAGAAATTAACCAAATGGCACAATGAGAACCTGATCAGCGAGGAAGAATTAAAATTCCTGATGAATGAATTCCCAGTTATTCCAACAATATATTTTTTGCCAAAAATACACAAGACCCTCAACCACCCCCCAGGAAGACCAATTGTGTCCTCGTGCGATTCATTGTATGAGAACATCTCGGAATACGTTGATCGATTCCTTGCCCCAATAGCCCGAAGTATGAGCTCTTACATCCGAGACACTGGGGACTTTTTGCGAATTCTGAATGGCATTTCTTGAAATAGCCAATTCCTATTGGTAACTATAGATGTAGTATCATTATATACGTCAATACGACATGAAGTAGGACTCAAAGCATGCAGCTATTTTGTTAAACAAAGAAGAATTTCGGAGATGAAGCACACACAAATGCTACTTACCATGATTGAAATGTGCCTCACAAATAATATCTTCTGCTTTAATAAGGAACTTTTTAAACAGCTGTGTGGAACTGCCATGGGCATTTCGTTTTCTGTGAACTACGCTAACATCACAATGGGGTGGTGGGAGAAAACAGTGGCCTGGGATGTGGACAACCAAGATGATCTGGACAGGATTATACTATGGGCTCGTTATATAGACGACTTGTTTTTAATATGGAATGGAACTGAAAAAGAATTCCAAGACTACTATAACAAACTGAGCACTAACCAAATTGGTCTATCTTTCACATGCAGCATGAGTAGAACTGAGATCCCTTTCCTTGACACTTTAATATTCATCAAAGATGATCAAATACAGTCTACGCTCTATAGGAAAGAGACAGCCACTAACAGTATCCTGCACGGGACTAGCTTCCACCCTAAACCCCTAATAAACAGTATCCCCTATGGGGAGTTTATGCGGATGAAACACAACTGCTCCCAACCAGAAGACGCAGAGGAAAAAATCCAGGAAACCATGGAGAGATTAAAGCAGAGAGGTTATAGAGAAACCACACTGAAGAAAAACAAAAGAAGGATTGACCTCAAATCAAGAGCAGAAACTTTAACACCGAAGGTAAAACGGGAACATAATGAAGGAGAAAAGGTTCCTAGATTCATTACTACCTACAGTAAAGAAAGTGGCATAATCATGAATAAAATTAAAAAACATTGGCATTTGATTGCGAAAGATCCAGATATAGGACAATTGATTGGTCCTAAACCAATAGTGACATATAGAAAAACAAAATCCTTGAAAGATATGCTTGTGAACAGTCATTTTAAACAAAAAGAAGAAACCGATTGGCTAGTGGAACAACGAAATGGGTTTACAAAATGCAATTCATGTAAAGCCTGTAAGATCGGAAAAAATATGAAAACTATTACGGAACCGAATGGAAACACAATAATGCTAAACCAGAAAATCACATGCATCACACAGTATGTGATCTATATCATCGAGTGTACCTGTGGCCAAAAATACATTGGCAGCACGAAAAAACGCATTCTTGAGCACATTCGGGCAGTTCAGAATAAAGACACCTCATATGCAACTGCGAAACACATGATCCTATCCCAAAATGGAGACTGGCGGGCAATGTGTTACTATGGAATTGATACCATCATGCCAGATGAACGTGGCGGAAATAGAACAAAAAAGCTGCGCCAACTTGAGTCTCGCTACATCATCAGACTTAAGACCAAGACCCCGAGAGGGATGAATAATGATGAAGAACTGTATGTACATCTAGAGTAAATATTCATGTAACTTACAACAGGATACTGATGGACTTTTTGAAATTTCAAATTCTAAACTAGGGTACCAGTCCCTCTTCCCCCCACCTAAAGTTTTCCCTCCCCCCTTATTCCCACTCCTTCCTTCTCCCCTTCCCTCGCGCCCTTTTCTCTTGTTAAATTGGAACATGAAAGAACTGATCGTATATCTAGAGTAAATATCCAACCATTTAATGACAGCACATGGATAGATTCTCTAAAATATGGCAAGGTACTAGTCCTTCCCCTAAATAAAATCTTTCCTTCCCTCCCTACCCTTTTTTCCCTTCCCCCCTTTCCTTTTTTTCCCCTCCCTCTATGTCCCCTTCTCTCCTCTCTCTCTCCCCCTTCTTCCTCTCTTTGAACTTGGAACAACAATATTATTCCCCTGAAAATTTCTTATTGCCGCTAGCATTTAATTCAAGTACTATACAAACAAACTAGGCACCATATATAATTGAATATGGCATTGGAAGGATGAGAATTACTCTGCCTGATACTATATCAGCAGATTATTAACCCTCCGCTATAATTAATTGTCTTGTAAATAACAGTAGAAATGATTCCTTTCTTGTAAATATTGTAAATACACATTTTTTTTGCACTACAACTCCCATAATGCCACATTAAGGCCACATGGGTGTATATATAGTTCAATGAAGAAAGGACTCACTGACCGTGAGCAAGGCTGTGAGAGGGCTGAAACGCATTGGTTGAGCCGTGCAAATAAACGCATTTTGAAAATCTCTTCCTGTGTGCCGCGTCAATGGTTTTGTGAGATATATACATATATATATACATATATATATATTTTTTTTACTGTGATGGGAACTGTGGAACAGTATGAAGATCAGCAGTAAGTAATCAGATTTACTGTGAAAGGGAACTCTAAGACAGAATTGAAGATCAGCAGTAAGTATTCAAGACTCTTTCACCTATGGTTAGGTGTGCTCACTTGTTGTATATATTAGCCTAATACTCCGCGTATGTCCCCTCTGCATGTTTTTTTACAATACTGTGTGTGTAAATGTTGTTTCTTAATTGCACCAAACCTGGTTTTAATTATCTCTTGATATGCATTTCTTTAACACGTGTGCTGAATTGTGCAGGATTAATGATGCAAAAAACATTTAAGTTACAATCATTGCAGATGACACTGAATGGGAAATTTATGCACTAACCTCAAATGCTCCGTGAGTCATCTCTTAAAACACAGAGCAGCTCGTTACGCAAGTCATCAATAAAAGATCACTCATAGCAGCCTGCAGCAGATTTCTTGAATGTGTGTCAGTGTCTAACTGCGTGTATCGATGTGAGTGTGTCTGTCTGACAGTATATGTCTTTGCAAGCATCCGTCTCTGAAAACTGTCTCTGTACTAATAAACCATCAGACCCCCCCAAAATGCTCATAATACCACCACATTAGTCAGAACAATCTGCAATTTAATTCTTGCAAACAAACATATCATCATTCGTGAGGATTTCAATACGTGGTTAGAAATTGAGGCAATTCTTTCCTCTAATTTCCGCTAGGACCACACTCTTACAAACAAGTCATCTACTCATCAACCAGGACATCTTTTATATACGATTTGACTTTCCGTAAACTATACTCAGGGCTTTAAGTGGGCCGGGTCTTGCCGGTGCTCAGCACCGGCAATTCTTAAAAGCAGGTGCTGAAACGGGTCCCTATCCGGCTTTCCATTTTTATCCTCGGTGTGGGGGAAAATACAACTCTGCTACAGTAGCACCCGTCACTGCTTTTGATGTAACTTCAAAGCGACTCGTTTTTCACTTTTATATAACGTAAACATGAGCACCAGTTACTTTACAGAAGGATGCGTTAATTATTTGAATCACACGATGTTGAGCAAATGTCAGGCTCGAACCTTTCTCAGGCTCGAAAGTCGGTAGCACTAACCTTATGCCACAACCTCGCCTACAAGACCTGAACCATTTTTAATATTATATACATCGAAGTCATAGGTGTTGCTAATTTGTACGTGTAATGTTAGTTGTTGTATTATATGTCACTTCAGCATGCGTGACTACCTAGTCCATCCTTTCAGCTTAAATGTACCTAAATTTTATAGATTAAATAACAAGCAAACATGTATTAGAAGTAGAGACTGGGAATCACTCAACTTTGCAGATCTTTTTTCTGAAATCTCCATCTTTTCTCCACCCCGTGTCTTTTCAAATAACAAAATAGTGGTAGAAATTAATAGTGTCCTAGCAAACCTCAACCAGATTATGTCCAATTTACTGGATACAATTCTTTCAGTCAAGACCATAAAACATTCTAATAAAGGCCCTGTACAGACATGCCCGCAGATCACCCCCAAATTAGCTACATTCAGATTAGAAACTCACAGTGCTGAAAGACAATGTCTTGTGGATTGTTACCTGCCTTGTTATGTTGGCCTAGGCCTGGCTGCCATGCTGCTTTTCTTTGCGCACGTTACACTGAGCCGGGCCTTCCTCGCCCTTTGCTCGTGCCAAGTTCTTTTGCACTGTCTGCATTTTCTGTTGTTCACCTTTTTGGGCTCAGTCTGCACAAACATGTACAAGGTCGCATAACAATGTATTCTGGTTCTTCCTGATATGGCCAGTCTCGCGCACCCAGACATAACATTATGTGCAATTGCCATGAAGAATTTGGTATGCTTTTAATACTGTGGTTTACTAGCGCTTAACACACTTGGAGAAATCCCTTTCAGTGAGAAGAGCTATGATGTCCTGCTGATGTAATTCTGCATCTAGAGACTGAGGTATGGGGGTTCGCTAGTCAAAGCCCAGAGGTCTTCTATTATTATAATAAACTATCTTACTGCAAGGGGAGGGTGGTAATGTTATTTATACGTTTATCCACTGAGCTCTGAGATGCTTTCCCCGTTTGTATTCTATGGAATTGTAACCATGCTGCTTATATTAGTCATATGCATTATGCTATTAGTACTGACACGTGTACTGTACATTAGAGCACGTAAGTTGGAATAAACATTTTAACCTATCCAGTGTCTCTTCCTACGCACCTTGTGAACAAGTACGAGTGAGTGGCGAAAGAGTGTTCTTGCTTCAGTGAGTCCTGAGATAAAGATACCGTGTTCTGGGTTGTCCAAACATTAGTACTTGGGTGCTAATGGGATGCTAAGCTAGTTGGGTTGGGGTTTTTGGGTGCTACGGTATATGGTGGCAAACCACTGTATTCCGGGGTCCCATTTTCCTGTGCATAGCTCTGTGTATGTGCAGAAACCTTATGACATGGCGCGACCACCGTGGGGCAGCTTATCTGCGAGACGCTTGAGTAGTACTTGTGCTTGTCCACAAACCCCTCGCGTACGCTTCCGGAGGCGTATGTGACGGTGATACCTCCTATATTGAATGTTTTATAGGTTCTTTCAAGCTTGATATTATTAAAAAAGGTTAGTTAACAGACCCATTTTTGTGCTCCCTGTTAGGTTGTCGAATATAATTGTTTAGTCATGGCTGGTGTGGCGATAGCTGCACATAGTCGAGGAGCACTCCGAGACCACTTAGCTGTGTATGGAGTGCCCGATACTGGGGTCGAGTTGGTCTTTGTGGTTCAAGCCGATCCGGCTTATCACTTTGAAGTGTTTTACACTTGGATCACTTTTGAAGCGGTGGATGCAGGTGATAAGCTGTTTCATGAATATAAGCCCACCGCTGTTCCTGCTGCCTATCGACCCTATACTGCTCTTGAAGTGCCTCTCACGGCTTGGCAGCACCGTGTTTGGTTCAATGGCGCCCTACCACAACCAACTACCGCAGTTCGTTTAGGCCCCTTATCAATTCAGGGGGCCACTTGGCCTGTATTGGCCGGGTATACCCCGCATCCAAATTATCTGGCATTACCGCTTGCGGAACTGCGCACTATGCATACCGAATTGGTGCGAGTGCATCGAGCCTTGGTGACATACGTTACAGGTAGCCTCCATGGAGCTGCTCCTGTAGTCGCAGGCCAACCAGCTATTGCAGCTGGAGTGACTATAAGTCCTGTCATGGTAAATTCTGTGATGGGCAAACGTCCACAAAATAAGGACGACTATCCTTACTGGCTTGCTGAAAAGTTCGATCAGATAGAAGCAGTGTTTCCACATACATCCCCAGTAGATAAACACCGCATCCTCACGATAAGTTTGCCAAAAGACATAATCCCCGATTTGACATCATGTGAAAACTGGGGTAAGGTATTCGCAGCAGTTTATTCAAAATGTTTTGGAACTCCTTCCATGACGGTTCTACCCTCTGTAATTAAAAAAGTACAGGATGAACATGGCCCTGAAGCGGCTGTGGAATTAGGGATGAGACTAGTGGGAGTGTTTGATGTAGTAGCTGAGCTGATCCTTGGAAATGTCAAGGGCGATGCTATGAACTTTCAAGTAGCGAATGCTTTGGCTTTGGTCCCAGAGTTGGACAGGCCTCGCGAATTACCGAAAATAATAGCCCGGGCTTATAAAACAATTGGAAGAAATAGCCTAGGCAACAAGCCTTTTGTAAAAATGCAAACTCAATCGCAAACACAAGTTATACAAACAAAAAGTGCATCTGAGAAAGATGATAAACCGGTCTTCACTAAAAAGAGTTGGAGACAGAAAAAGCAGGGTAAGCAACAAAAGAAGCCGGGGTCGAGAGGCGCTTCCCCAGTTTCGGTTTCTTCTGAACGTACTTATGATTTACGTGATAGGTCAAGGATTAAATCACCAGAAAGGTTTCAGAGCTCTGATACGCGTTCTCCTCGTTCTTCACAGGCCCAGACGTCGTCACAGGCTGGTGGAGGAGGACGGCAAGATAGAGGAAGGGGCCGAGAGGCTCCCCAGGAGCGAGACCAACCTCGACAACAAGTCAGAGGTAAAGCAGAAGACTTTCATCTTCCTCGACCGCAATTTCAGAAGAAAAAGGTTGCCGCTGTCACAGCGAAATATGCCTCAGACCGTGAGAACGAGACTCCAGAATTGGACGTGGGCAGTGACCCTCCTAGACAGCGCCGCGGAAGTTACCATAGTGCGGGAGGCGCTACGTCCTCATATGGAGGCGACAGCAACTGAAACATTCGTTACTGTAGAGACAGCTGACACGAGAGTGGCACCCCCTGACAGACTATATAATATAGTCATACAAATTGAAGGTGACATACCGCGTGAAATAAAAGGGATTTTTTGGGAAAATCTAACCTCTTCATATGACATTTTGTTAGCAGAGGTGGATTGGCCACCCCCATTCGTTTTAGCTGCACATAAAGGAGAGGAGGTAATCCTTCCAAGCTTTTCAAGGCATGTCCCAAAAGACAAAGCTGAAGCACTTGCAGCTGAGTGGGCTGTGTACCTGGCACCAGCGTTATACCGCAACCATGTGGGATGGGATGAAGAGTCACCTCCCCATGCAATACCTTTGCGGTCACTACCGCAGCCACAACCCCAATATCCCATCAAACGGCAGGCAAAAGGCCCCGTCTCCGAAATTCTGACACAGTTGGAATATCAGGGAGTAATTGAACCATGCGTATCACCTATGAACAATCCCCTTTTCGTGGTTTCTAAACCCGATGGATCGTACCGCTTAGTTTTGGATTACCGGCATTTAAATACTCATTGTCGGAACTTTGCGGTGCAAAATACACACAGTTCTGCGCTTGTAGACAGTCTTGTTCGTAAAAAATACAAAACGACACTTGACCTTTCAAACGGTTTCTACACGCACAACCTAGCCCCGGAGAGTGGTCAATGGACCGCATTCACATCCGGTGGTAAATTATTCCAGTTCCGGCGATTACCCATGGGCTATAAAAATAGTCCGGGTATATTCGCCGCCCGTGTTGTTTCTTTGTTAAATGACATTGATCAAGACGCATGTTCGTACGTTGATGACATCTATCTGACAGACGACGAGTTATATCAGCATCTGTCCCGTGTGGACCGCATTATTCTTGAATTTGCGGAGCAGGGTTACAAATTTAACTTTGCTAAGTCACACATTGCTGAATTTACCGTTCTGTTCTTGGGCTATGAGCTCAATAACGAAGGTAAGGGCTTAGCCCCCATTTCTTGGAAAAATGTGCACATTTGTGCCCCCCAAATACTCTGAAGAAGCTTCAGTCTTTGCTGGGTTTCCTGAACTTCGGGCGTACTTACATTCCCGAATATGCCCAGCGTATCAAGCCTTTGTATGCTTTGATACAACCTACTTATTCAAGGTCTTGCTGGCTGCCTGAGCATACCTCAATTTTGCAGTCTTTGCAGACAGACCTATTGGAGTCTAAATATCTTTTGACTCGTGATAACCACACAAACCTGGTGATTAGAATAATTCCGGGGGCGGTGGGATTCACATACTTAACCTTTAATGAAGGTGATACAGTACCCATCGCATACAAGTCACATCTGTACACTTCCGCTGAATTGCGCTTTACATCTGTCGAAAAAGTTCTAACTGCAGTGCAAATGGCGATTCTAAAAGAACGCGCACTGGCACAGGGAAAGCGGATTCTAGTGGTAACACCCTGTCCTGCCCTAGAGGCAGTAACAAAGGCAAGTGTACCGAACTCAAAAGCAATGCATCCCCGTTGGATACAATGGGCTACATCCTTGACGTCTTCGGACGTCACTTTTGTTTTTGATTCTTCTCTTCAGACTCAGGAGTTTTTGCAGTATGAATTCGTTCATCCTCCTCCTTTGTTTTTACTACCGCTTGAGGATTACAAATGTGTGATCTACACCGATGGTTCGGCGCAACCGGCCACTGGGTCCAAGCACGCTTATTCAGCTGCATGTGCTATTGTTGCGGGTTCCTTTGTGAATGGAACGTTCAAATCCTCTGTAGTGCACACTCGCACACTTGGAGATAGTACCGCACAATTGGCCGAGCTGCATGCATTGCTACTTGCACTTGAGTTCGCTTCACAGGATGAGACCACTCTTATTGTATGTGATTCTTTTTACTGTGTACAATCTTACAATGACAATCTGTTTTTCTGGTCGAAAAACGACTACAAGGACGCAAAAGGGAGCACAATTAAGCATAAAATGCTTTGGGTTCGAGTGGCAGAATTGCAACAACGTCTGCCCCTCACACAGGTGGTTCACACCTTAGGCCATCAGCGGGTGGGCGCACACGCTATTGGTAACGATCTGGCAGATGAAGCTGCCCGTTCAGCAGTAGTCACGTGTTCAGTAGCAGCGGTTACCAGGTCCATGTCTAAAATAGACCCTGTTATTTTAGCAGCTATTGCTGCAACCAAGGAAGGTGATAATTACCCTACAGGTTTCCCTTCCAAGTATTCTTACAAATTAAGTCCCGATCAGGTTCCTTATGTAACTATACCTGACGTTGGAGATCGGCTGATCCCCAACGCGGACCGCAGGAGTGCCTTGATATCAGCTGCACACGAAGGCATGGCTTCGGCACATGCAGGTGTGTCAGCTACGGTTTCCATCTTGCAGCAGCGTTATTGGTGGCGTGGGTTATATAAAGACACCCGTGCTTTTGTGCTTTCTTGCGACGTTTGTCAACAGATTAAGCCTTCCACGGTAACACGTCCACCACAAACACCGCTCTGCATTGCTAACAGACCCTTTGGGTGTGTTTACTTGGATCACTGCGGTCCATTCTCATCAGACACTGCTTATAAATACATCTTAGTGGCAGTGGACTCGTGCACACGGTTTCTCTGGGTCTGGCCACAACGGAGTGCTGACGCCCGAAATGTAATCAGGGATTTGCGTGTCTTTGTGGGAATTTTCGCATGCGGCACCTTCCATTCGGACCAAGGTCCAGCGTTTGCCTCTAGGGCTTACAAGGATGCAATGGCTTCGCTTGGGGTGCGGGTGAAATTTTCGTCTCCGTATAGGCCTGAGGGCAACTCTATCGTTGAACGAATGAACCGTGACTTAAAGCAATCCTTAACAGCTAGGGTTTTAGGTACTGGCAGGAACTGGCTGGCCCATTTGTATACCGTTCAGCGTGCACTTAATAATCTCCCTAGAAGACCTCTGGGTGGGCGGACCCCATACGAAATGCTCTTTGGCATAAGAATGTTTGTGCCTGACCTTGAGGGTCCAGACATCGCGGCGCAATCCGCCAAGTTTGATGTAGATAACCATTCTGCTATGTTACAGGACTTACAAGAAGCCCGAGACAAACTTGCAACTACACATTTACCTTCAGCCACAGATCCTGCGTTGCAGATTCCGGTAGCCGGCTGGCTTCCGAAAGTTGGAGAACTGGTTCGAGAGAAGGTTGAAAACAAAAAGGAATTTGGCCCCTCTTTTCGTGCACCGGTTCCAGTTCTTGGCCTGAAGGGAACACGTACAGTCATTTTACCACCGCTTCCTGGTCGCAAAGAGAACAGATACATCTCAGTTGAAAATGTCAAGCTACAGCGCCTGGCCGATCCTGAATAGTGTCACACCAGCGGTCTCTTGTCCTGCCATTTATCGGACATATGTTCATAGTCCATCTGCACGAACGATCGCTGATGCTGTAATTGAGATGGTTGATTTGCCTGAAACTACGATTGATCCCCAACTCTCCACCAATATCAACGAGGACGAGTATACTTATCCTGCATCAGAATCGGTGGCACATCAACCAACAACGCCACTAAGCCCGACTCGTTATTCCTTTGATTCGGATTCCACATCTTCAAAAGTTCCATCCAAGTTCAGTATTTTTATATCCTGGTTTAGAGACAATTTTTTGATTCCCCCTGGACATACATCTGGTTGGTACTTTTCTTGATATTTTTGTTCATGTCCATTGGCTTTGTCACAGTGTTTTTTCTACTAATCAATGGTCACTATTTACCTGAACGCTCTGCTGTAGACTATGTTTCTGGAACTTTGGCTCCTCATTCCTCGTCTCACATCATGAAGCGTGACCACACATTTGTGAACATTTCAGCTTTCCCAGTTGCTGATGGCATCGTATGGGATGCAGTGAACTATCAAATCCATGGTCCGACGGAAATTATTAATGTACCTAATGTCCTTCGTGTTTCAATGGGTGATGTAGTACAAAATAATATTCATTCTGATGATTGGGATGTGCATGCCGTTGAAGCATTGTTTGCCGATTTAAAATATTATGCATCTTTTAATGCTGAAGATTTATATATGAATTCTGCTAATTATGCCGATTTGTATTGTTACCAACATTGGGGTAATCATTTTCTCCATAAGCCCAGTGCCCTGCGTAGTTCTGTTAACTTTACCCAATGGGAACATTGTCCAAACCCCTTGCCAGGTAGCTCTCAAACTCTTCGAAATAAGTTTAATTATTTTACTGATTTTAATCGGTCGAACCCTGCATCCTATTATTTTAGACTTAATAACACATCAACTCAGAAAATTATGTTGACACACACCAAATTGCTATATTCAGGTTCCTTTCTGAGTGCCCTAGCTGTGGGTGGTTATGAGTACTGGGATAATACAGTGGATTTAAAATCTATTTGGGGCTCCAAGCCATGGCAGGTACAGGGAACCGAGGCGTTGCATCGTGCTTGCCTCATCCCTACCCAAATTATGTTCCTAAATGCTTCCATCTATCAGACTACATGTTGGGGCTTAGCAACCACTAAACAATTGAATACGCCATCAATACCATCCCTGTCGAGTTTTCCAAATGAAAGCTCACGATTCAATATGTCCCTCGTGTCCCTGCAGGCAATGTTACAAAATAATTCGTTTAATGTTTCTGAGCTGGTTCAGTCACCCTGGTTAGTATGGCCTATATCATCTAATGCATGTCAAATGCGTTTTCATGATACTGGTGCTAGCTACACACAGAATAGGCCTGATCCGAGGTTTACTGATGCCCGTACTGTCACTACATACTCTGTTGGTAAATTATGCAAACAATGGCTGCAACATTCGTCCCTTGATTCTGTTAAACAACATTTGTCCCTCCTTACAGGCAATATTGATCTGTCCGACTTTGTTTTGGGACCTCGTGGTCCCCGACCTAAAAGATTCATTTATGAAACATATAATGAACTCTGGAAGCTATCACAAATGGAAGCTGCTTCCCGTCTTCGGGAAATAGATCAAGCAAATATGGAAAAGGTGCTTGCTGTTGTTGACAATAGTATTAATACCCTGTCTTCTCGCATTTACACTTTAGAGAATATTGTGTCCTCTGTTGTTGATATTGTACAAGATGATGTTTCTGTGCTATATCATGGTCAGAATCAATTGCGCTCAGTTATGCAGTTTGCATGGACTTTACAAACACTTAAGTTAGGTAAAGTGCCGTGGCATTTCTTGAACACCTCTGCCTTATTTCTACCTTTTAACTTAACTGATAAACAGCAATTTATGTCCATGAAAGATGCAACGTACACTCTATTACATATCGAAAAGGTGGAACCTTTGCCGTTCTCTGTTGCAGAACTCGATTCTGCTGTATGGCTAGTTCATGGGGTTATCGTTTTACCTTTTTCCTTGTTTGAATTTGACTCGTGCATGAAACATTATCCTGTGGGCCGTTACCGGCCATTGGGCAGTGCTTTCCTGCATGAACTCTGGTCCTTGCCTTTCATGTATAAATGCCTTCGGGACGGCAAGGAAGTCTTTCTCACGGGGGAGTACTGCGACTCGACTATAGGTCATTCGCTTATTTGTAAACACATTAAATTGCATGGCTCATGTAGCGTTTCCTCTCCTAATCTTGCTTGTGTGCTGAAAGGTATTCCTGCTCCTGTTATTTCACCTACTTTCACTCTCCTTTCCAATGGTAGTTATTTACTTTTAAATAACGAAAACTGTTGTGGCCTGCAGGCTGGCATTCCTTACATTGTAACAGTTTCGCACAGGGTTGTCTGCTGCAAAAATGTGCTTTTTCCTCCCCCTCATGGCAAGGTTGATATCTCTATTTGGCCTTCCATCCCTACCATGGAAGCAGATTTCAATAGACTGAGCAGAATAAAGGCACTATTATTAAACGAGGAAGTTATGCTCACGTCCGCCCGGGAGACATTCATTCTCCAGGTGGCGAGTACCCACAGTGAAATACAGGCCCTTTTAAACACTAATCTCCCCCAACATTTTGGGGAGTTAATACATCGTATTTTTAACGCATCTAACACTGAAGGCCTAGTACACTTTTTTAAGGTCGTTGGGTCGGGCTTGGTGTCCTCCTTCCAAACTATTTTTGGTGTCATCCCGGCTTTCATACATTCTATATTTTCCAGTGTCTTTGGCGGTTTCCCATTGATCCTCGCTTTAGCGGCTGGTGTCTTGCTCTTAATTTGCTTTCTGCGCAATGGCTGCTCCCCGATGGGACCTGCTCGATCCAGAACGCCTCCAGCTGCTCCGTGAGCGCCTTTTGGCCGGTTTTGGTGTCTTGCCATTGGCGACACTGAGTGTGTCATATACTCTTTCATTTCGCTTTGCGTATTTCACTTGCGTGCAACCTGTGATGACTTGTGTCCGCTGTCCTTTCACCTGGACTCTGGATTATTGCCTCTCCAATTCGTCATTGTCTGTTCCGGATTTTGTTCAGTTGATGGGTCCCTTAGAGGCCCATGAGCAGGACTGTTCCGTCGCTGGCTGTATGGCGCGTGCGGCTGCACTGGGGATTTTGGCGCAATGGGATATCTGGGCGGCTGCCCAGGATCTCCTACAACGAAGCTGTTTCAATTATCACGCAAGCTGTCCCGCATTGCTTCTGGATGCTCCCTTTGCTGAGGAGCATTCCTGCTCTTTTGAACTCATGGATTGGATGGCATCTATGTTTTTTGACGATTCCAATGATGAACTCTTGGAGGGTATGGCTTTTTTCTGCACTTTCACTTTCATGGATTGACCTGCCCTTCGCCGTTTGGGCGCTCCCTGTGCTCCGACGTCTATTTTTCTCCTCTGATGGGCCTCTGTCCTGGCCGCCGGACTGTCCAGGGGAGGGTGTCTTGTGGATTGTTACCTGCCTTGTTATGTTGGCCTAGGCCTGGCTGCCATGCTGCTTTTCTTTGCGCACGTTACACTGAGCCGGGCCTTCCTCGCCCTTTGCTCGTGCCAAGTTCTTTTGCACTGTCTGCATTTTCTGTTGTTCACCTTTTTGGGCTCAGTCTGCACAAACATGTACAAGGTCGCATAACAATGTATTCTGGTTCTTCCTGATATGGCCAGTCTCGCGCACCCAGACATAACATTATGTGCAATTGCCATGAAGAATTTGGTATGCTTTTAATACTGTGGTTTACTAGCGCTTAACACACTTGGAGAAATCCCTTTCAGTGAGAAGAGCTATGATGTCCTGCTGATGTAATTCTGCATCTAGAGACTGAGGTATGGGGGTTCGCTAGTCAAAGCCCAGAGGTCTTCTATTATTATAATAAACTATCTTACTGCAAGGGGAGGGTGGTAATGTTATTTATACGTTTATCCACTGAGCTCTGAGATGCTTTCCCCGTTTGTATTCTATGGAATTGTAACCATGCTGCTTATATTAGTAATATGCATTATGCTATTAGTACTGACACGTGTACTGTACATTAGAGCACGTAAGTTGGAATAAACATTTTAACCTATCCAGTGTCTCTTCCTACGCACCTTGTGAACAAGTACGAGTGAGTGGACGAAAGAGTGTTCTTGCTTCAGTGAGTCCTGAGATAAAGATACCGTGTTCTGGGTTGTCCAAACATTAGTACTTGGGTGCTAATGGGATGCTAAGCTAGTTGGGTTGGGGTTTTTGGGTGCTACGGTATATGGTGGCAAACCACTGTATTCCGGGGTCCCATTTTCCTGTGCATAGCTCTGTGTATGTGCAGAAACCTTATGACAACAAATGGGGCTCAAATACTGTCAAGAAGAGAAACAGATCTTTTTGAAACCCCTTGCATCAATAAATAACAGATATGAGCAGTAAAACAATACTACTGTAGTCAACCTAACTCTCCAGTTCCTAACAAGATGAGAGAACTTTTTCCTATCCGTGATGATCTATCTACTCCCTCAGTTTCAAACTCAGCTGTGGTACTATCATGAGAACTATGTGATCAGCTTTCTAACTTCTTCTCTCCCAAGACTGAGAATATTAAACAACAAATTCTGAAATAGGACAAGAACAGATCACTGCTATGACCTCCCTTCTCTCCCGCTCTACAAACATGCTTACATTTTTCAGAGCTGTATCTGTCAAAGAAGTAATCAACACAGTAACCACCTCTTTGCCCTCCAGCTCTCTTTCTGACATTTGCCACACCAAAATCATGAAGTAAATAATTGATGTTTTGGCAGATACTGTAGAAAGCTGGCTTTTTTATATAGTGGACCAAAAAGAGGTACACTGTGTAAAGAGTCCAGGCAAACTCCAAAGGAATTACAGAGGCCCAAATGAGACCCCAAATGCTCTCTTTTGTGGTGGTGTGGGCGAGCAGTTAGGCATATTAGAGGGTAGTGCTAAGCATTTATTACACACACACACAAAGGCAGTAAGCAAGACCACACTCAATAAAGAAATCCGGCACCAATTTATAAAAAATAACACATACTTTTATATAAATTTAGATACCAAGATCATTGGAATCGGGTAAGTATTGAGTTACGAATTTTTACAGTTTTCAAAAATGGACAGTGCAATTTCTAGATCGGTAATGTTATCCTATGGAGGAAAAACATGTATTGCATTCAGGCACTTAGCAGTGACTTACAGGACTGTTCTTCAGGACCAAAGGTGAGCATGGGGCAAGGTCCAAGGCCACACCAACAGGTCACCTCTGGGGCATCTGGGTGCAGAGATCTGTCACTGCATCGGGTGTCTAATTCACTTCAATGGGAGAACGGTCCGGTTGCAAAGAGGCTGCAAGCAGGGACTGGGAGACCAGTCCAGGGAACCCACAAGGGAGCCCACAGGCGGGCTCGACCCTTGAAATCATCGAGCACTTAGGGACACCTTTGGTCCACTTCTCCTTGGGTTGTGTCACAGTTGAAGGGGGCCTGCAGAAAGAGGCTGCAGGCGGAGACTGGAAGTCCAGACTGGGCAAACCCAAGCATGGGCTTAGCTCTTCTGGGTCTGGGGACCCCGTTTGCACCGTCAACTCCCTTGGTCTTGGACTCTGGAGTGCGGGTGCATAGGTGCTTTGAGGCATCGAGTGGCGGTGGTCACAGACTCAAGTCTTTGTCTTTGTTTTGCAGAAGAGGAGCAAACACGACAGCTGGGCCACTCTCAATGTGGATCTCACTGTCCCTGAAGTCCCTCAACGTGCAGGTAGGTCTTCCTCGGTGTTGGTGTCCGGACTGGACACATCAAGCCTTGGCCTCTGCAAGGGGTCGGTACCTGGGTATTGGTACTGTGCGACTCTGGTTGGTCCTGGTGTCTCCCCACTCCGTGGAGAGACAGATCGGACGTTCAGGGACACAGGGTCCTCTTCCTGGGGAGCTGCTGCATCGGGCTGGCCAGGGAGCGTCTATTCGGTGGACTGCACCTTGTGTCTTTGGTGCCTGCAGCTGCAGGTGAGTAGCTTTTCTACTCCAAGGGAGTTTCTTCAGGCAATTGGCGAAACACTGGCAGCCTTCTGGGTTTCTTGGAGACTGCACAGCAACAGGACAAGTCTGCTTCTTCTACGATTGTTGGGGGCAGCATTCAGGCTGGCAGGGTTGGCGCCAAGTCAGTCGTGCCTCCTTGGTTCTCGTGGCAGGACTCTTCTTTGTCCACTCCTTCTCTTGATTCGTCGGAATCTGAAGATCTGGTATCTGGTGTGGGTCCACTAAATACTCAATTTAGGGGCATAAAGGGGAGTTCGGGTAGTAGCCAATGGGCTACTTACCCCTGGAGTCACTACACCCCCTAGATGACCACTTTGTCTGGGGCGTGGGCATCACCCTGTCCCCGAATTCCTAATTCCACCACACACAATATGGTGGGATTTCTAAAGTCGTGTTCACTTTCAGCTGGTCACCCTAGAGGTATGTCCAGCCTGGCAGTGCAACACGCTTCCTGCATAGCTAGTATTCCTACCTGTCCAGGTGCCAAAGGGCTCTCTAGACAAAGGGGGAGGCATCCACTCTTGTGAGGGAAGCCAGACTCGCTATACCAAAGGGGGTGGGCTCTTTGAAGCTTCTCTGCCCTGGAATGCTAATCTGCAGGTCATCCTGTGGGAGGGGGTGTAAACTTCCCTCTGCCCGAGCAGGCTATGTTTCTGACCTCCTGAGAGCCAAGGACTTCACCCTTGGTGGTCAGAAACCTGTCTCTGGTGGCAGGCTGGCAAAAATCAGTCAGTCAGGTTAGGTTTTCAGGGGGAACCTCTAAGGTGCCCTCTGGGTGCATGCATTAATACATCCACCACTGGAATCAGTGTGGGTTTATTAATATGAGGTGTTTGATACCAAACACCATATACTTCATTGAAGCCAATATGTAGGTGGGGAATTCGTTTTGACCACTGCCCAGTACAATACCTTAGGATGGCTACCCTGCTCACTTGCAATATCTAGTTATAGAACTAGACATTACAGGGGTATATCTGCTCATGCAGATATGTCCTCACATCAAATATAATGCACCCTGCCTTGGGGCTCAAAGGCCTGCTGTAGGGGTTACATATATTAGATGCAGTGACTTGGGCATGACACACAGGAGTGTGTAGTGTCATGTTTTCACTCATGGTTTCTACCATGTCATGCAGCCTGCAATGGCAGTCTGTGTGGGATTTGTATATGGGTCCCTTAGGGTGGCATAAGATATGCTGCAGCCCTTGGGGACCCTCTTTAGTACCCATGCCCAAGGTACCGGGGGTACCATTTACTAGGGACTTACAGGGGTGCTAAAGTCCTCTGCCAATTATAGCACAATTAAACAACACCTTGATTTAGGGAAGGAGCACTGGCACTGAGGTCTGGTTAGCAGGCCTCAGTGCACTGTCAGAGTCGCAAATCAGATCTAGTAGCTAAAAAAGGGGCAAAAAGTGGGAGGGTAGCTGGAACAAAAGCCCAGTTCTCCACAAATACACATGTCTTTATGTTTAATCTGTCTCAGAGGAAAGGCATGGTACCAGATAAGTGGAAAAAGGCAATGGACAAACCACTTTTGAAAAGGCCAACCCTATCACCTGACGACTCTAATCATTTTCTACCTATCTCCCTTTTACCCGTATGTGAGGAAAATTCTGGAGAAGCTAGAGTTCACATGACCCTCTGCCTTTTGGAATGAAACAATATACTCCTTTTTCTCCATGTTTGGGTTAGAACAGATACCTGAGCCAAATTAGTGGTATTCTCTGTTCTGTATGATCCTCGCAAACTGGTCGATAGCGTTGTTGCCAGAGCTCTTGCCCTCTACCATCCTTCTGTCGCCTTCAACACCGTTGACCATGAACTTCTTCTCACAAGACTCCTTGAAATCAGCTTAGATGACCTAGTTCTGAAATGGATAGAATCCTTTCTGTCTGACTGTAATCAGACCACTCTCCTCCACCCATACAAATGGGAGAAAAAAACTATTACATATGGTGTTCCATAGGAATCAGTACTGTCAAAATTATTATTCAATGTGAATATGCTCCCGTTAGCTCATACTCTTCATTTCATTGGTGTACAATTTTACACTTACGCTGGTGATACACAATTAATTCCCTGGCTTGTCCCAAACCTACTGCTTTCCTTTCCACCATTTTGAAATCAATTTAAAAAAATGGGTGACCTCTCAATTTTTTTAAAATTAAATCCTGATAAAACTAAGGGGCATATTAGCAAGGGCACTATCGCCGCTTTAGCGGCACTTTTTGCCGCTAATGCGGCGATATTTATATCGCCCTATCAGCAAACTGTCTCTAACACAGTTAGCGACAGTTTGCGGGCATTAGCGCCCGTTTTTTTACCGCTTTGCATGTCAGCGATATTTATCGCTAATGACATGCAAAGTGGGCGTTCCCGACGAACAAACCTGGGAAACACTCGCTAACAGGCCTATCGCCTATTAGCAAGGTGGCCATGGCCCCAGTTAGCGACGTGAAAAGTCGCGCTAACCGGGGTCATCGCCATTTATTTAACACCTGCAATTAGCAGGTGTTAGCCATACCTATCATGGGGGGGGGGGGTGGATTATGCTGATACGACCACAGGGTCGTATCAGCAAGGTGTTCTCCCTTCTCCATGCAACATCGCTGGTTTTCAGCGATGTTGGCCCATTTCCCCCGCTATCGCTGGAATATTCATCGCCATAGCGCTAATCGTTGCTAATACAGGGTTAGCGTGGCGATATATTCCAGTGATAGCCGGCGATAAAAAAAATCACACTAAGCAGGGTTAGCGATGATTATCGCCTCTTCTTGCTAATATGCCCCTAAACTTTTGACAACCAAGACTTCCCTAGACAAGCGGACCTCCACCTATGGCCTGTCTCCATGAGTGCTCCGTCCCACGTAACTTAGTCATCTACATTGATCCTGTCCTCACTTGAGACCCACATATCCAAAGTAGCAAACTCCTTCTTCTGGCAGACAAAATACCGAAGGGAAATTCTTCCTTACATTTATCCCAGAGTTTCACACAAACAGTGTACTAGCATTATCCAAACCTTTCTGGATTATAAAAACTCGATTTACCTGTAATTGCCCAAGAAGTTACTTCAGCATCTTCAATGTGTTCAGAACCCAGCTGCCAGACTTATTACTGGATTGATGCGATCCGAACACATTAACACAATATCTAGACCCCCATGTCTGGCTCCCCATCAGTAAAATATTTACTTTCAAAACTATGACAATAGTAAATGTCATATCCACTCAAATGCCCCACTGTTTCTAAAAGACACATTTTAAACACATATGCCCAATCAGTGTCAGTTTCAGTTTGAAAACCTTTATTCGATTTTAAGAAAAATCATAAAAGGGCATTTACGAAATACATCATACATAAAACAATAAAATAACGTTCCAGGGAGCATGATAAAATGCACACACAATGTACAGTTTTAAAGTAGGGAGTACATGTAACAGATAACAGCTACACAAAACACAACAGAACCCTCAAAAACCATCAAAACTAATATCAAAAGCATCTAAGGGTCCATCTGACTGCACAGACATAAAACATTAAAACACAAAACTGAAAGCCAGTTATCGTTTCATAGATTTACACGCTCTGACCGCCGCCTTCAAAAAGGAACTAACTCTAAAGCACACCTCAGCGTTTATCTAAAAGTTGCAAATAAAGCAACGAAATTCTACACTGCCTAAACGCTAAATGCCTTAAAAAAGGTTTAAAAAATAAATCAAAATACATCCTAAAAACTTACAAAAGAACATAAAATGTAGTAAGGTCCGTTGCCCTGACCAGGCTTACTGCGCTTCAGAGTGCAGACCTCGAGTCTGTCATCTTGACGTATGAAGTGGAGGTGGCCATACAGGACCAGAACAACGGACAGACCCCTAGGACGGATGGGTTCCCTGCATAGTACTATTGGTGCTTCAGTTCTGTACTCACGCCTCATTTGGCAAATTTCTATTCTGAATCTGAGTGGTGGGCTCCTTCCCTCTGGAGCTGGACGTGACCATCATAGTGGTCCTTCAGAAAAAGGTGCAAGTTGCTGGCACCTGCACCTCCTACCGGCCCATTTAGCTGATTAACACAGAACTTAAGATTTTCACCTTAGGTCTGGAGACTAGGGGGCCGATTCCGATCTCGGTCGGAGGCGCACCCAATACTATTCGGTCGGGAAAAAAGCCATGCGAAAGCCAGTTTCCCGACCGATCCGTACAGTACACCGAACGAGCAAGTACGATGCGCACAACAGCAAAAATCCCGGCCGAGCCGTACTCACCCAAACCAGGTCCTGTTCTCCGACCGAGGCGAATCCGGAAACGCCGAATCGAGTCGCACGGAAGGGAAAATGCAGCCCCGTCCGGCCGAACAAGTACGATGCGCTTTCCGTACGCGCCGAACCCGTCGCTACGCACGGCACGTCAAAGCATCCGGGAGAGGCGCACATAAGCTCCGAATCGCGCCACAACACGATCCACGGCTACGAGACGAACACAGCACCGACGAGGACGACGCGAAGCGACGAGGACGAAGCCAAGCGACGAGGACGACGCGAAGCAACGAGAAGGACGAACGACACGAACCAACCATGAATCCCTTCGTCCCGATCATACCAATATTCTACATCTACTACCGGAACAGGCACGGACGCGTACGGCGCAGAAGGTAAGTCAGACACCAACCACAAAACACATACAACACGTACACGACACATCACACACATACACTGGGAATCTGAATATACTTACACCAGCAACAGCAGCACCATAGGGGCGGGATGCCCATCACCAATGCCACATATGCACACAGGGGCCTGAATGCGCGCCACCACCCCAACCCAGGGGGGCTGGATGCCAACCACCACAACCACCCTCAACCAGGGGGGCAGGATGCCTACCACTACTACCACCCTCAACCAGGGGGGCAGGATGCCTACCACTACTACCACCCTCACCCAGGGGGGCAGGATGCCCACCACTACTACCACCCTTAGCCAGGGGGGCTGGATGCCTACCACCACCCTCACCCAGGGGGGCAGGATGCCCACCACTACTACCACCCTTAGCCAGGGGGCTGGATGCCTACCACCACCCTTAGCCAGGGGGGCTGGATGCCCACCACTACTACCACCCTTAGCCAGGGGGCAGGATGCCTACCACTACTACCACCCTCACCCAGGGGGGCAGGATGCCCACCACTACTACCACCCTTATCCAGGGGGGCTGGATGCCTACCACCACCCTTAGCCAGGGGGGCTGGATGCCCACCACTACTACCACCCTTAGCCAGGGGGCAGGATGCCTACCACTACTACCACCCTCACCCAGGGGGCAGGATGCCCACCACTACTACCACCCTTAGCCAGGGGGGCTGGATGCCTACCACCACCCTTAGCCAGGGGGGCTGGATGCCCACCACTACTACCACCCTTAGCCAGGGGGCAGGATGCCTACCACTACTACCACCCTCACCCAGGGGGCAGGATGCCCACCACTACTACCACCCTTAGCCAGGGGGGCTGGATGCCTACCACCACCCTTAGCCAGGGGGGCTGGATGCCTACCACTACTACCACCCCCACCCAGGGGGCAGGATGCCTACCACTACTACCACCCTTAGCCAGGGGGCAGGATGCCCACCACTACTACCACCCTTAGCCAGGGGGGCTGGATGCCTACCACCACCCTTAGCCAGGGGGCTGGATGCCTACCACCACCCTTAGCCAGGGGGCTGGATGCCTACCACTACTACCACCCTCAACCAGGGGGGCAGGATGCCTACCACTACTACCACCCTCACCCAGGGGGCAGGATGCCCACCACTACTACCACCCTTAGCCAGGGGGGCTGGATGCCTACCACCACCCTTAGCCAGGGGGGCTGGATGCCCACCACTACTACCACCCTTAGCCAGGGGGCTGGATGCCTACCACTACTACCACCCTCAACCAGGGGGCAGGATGCCCACCACTACTACCACCCTTAGCCAGGGGGGCTGGATGCCTACCACTACTACCACCCTCAACCAGGGGGGCAGGATGCCTACCACTACTACCACCCTTAGCCAGGGGGCAGGATGCCCACCACTACTACCACCCTTAGCCAGGGGGGCTGGATGCCTACCACCACCCTTAGCCAGGGGGCTGGATGCCTACCACTACTACCACCCACCCAGGGGGGCAGGATGCCTACCACTACTACCACCCTCACCCAGGGGGGCAGGATGCCTACCACTACTACCACCCTCAACCAGGGGGGCAGGATGCCTACCACTACTACCACCCTCACCCAGGGGGCAGGATGCCCACCACTACTACCACCCTTAGCCAGGGGGGCTGGATGCCTACCACCACCCTTAGCCAGGGGGCTGGATGCCCACCACTACTACCACCCTTAGCCAGGGGGCTGGATGCCTACCACTACTACCACCCTCAACCAGGGGGCAGGATGCCCACCACTACTACCACCCTTAGCCAGGGGGCTGGATGCCTACCACTACTACCACCCTCAACCAGGGGGCAGGATGCCTACCACTACTACCACCCTCAACCAGGGGGGCAGGATGCCTACCACTACTACCACCCTCACCCAGGGGGCAGGATGCCCACCACTACTACCACCCTCAACCAGGGGGGCAGGATGCCTACCACTACTACCACCCTCAACCAGGGGGGCAGGATGCCTACCACTACTACCACCCTCACCCAGGGGGGCAGGATGCCCACCACTACTACCACCCTTAGCCAGGGGGGCTGGATGCCCTACCACCACCCTTAGCCAGGGGGCTGGATGCCTACCACTACTACCACCCTTAGCCAGGGGGGCTGGATGCCTACCACCACCCTTAGCCAGGGGGCTGGATGCCCACCACTACTACCACCCTTAGCCAGGGGGCTGGATGCCTACCACTACTACCACCCTCAACCAGGGGGGCAGGATGCCCACCACTACTACCACCCTTAGCCAGGGGGGCTGGATGCCTACCACTACTACCACCCTCAACCAGGGGGGCAGGATGCCTACCACTACTACCACCCTCAACCAGGGGGGCAGGATGCCTACCACTACTACCACCCTCACCCAGGGGGGCAGGATGCCCACCACTACTACCACCCTTAGCCAGGGGGCTGGATGCCTACCACCACCCTTAGCCAGGGGGGCTGGATGCCCACCACTACTACCACCCTTAGCCAGGGGGTGCCAGATGCCCACCACTACCACCCTTAGCCAGGGGGCAGGATGCCCACCACTACTACCACCCTTAGCCAGGGTGGGCTGGATGCCTACCACCACCCTTAGCCAGGGGGGCTGGATGCCTACCACCACCCTTAGCCAGGGGGCAGGATGCCCACCACTACTACCACCCTTAGCCAGGGGGCTGGATGCCTACCACTACTACCACCCCCACTCATAGGATGGACAATGCATGACACAACAAGCACACCACAACCTAGGGAATGCAAGATTAAGACATCCCCCCACCACCATGACAAGCGTGTGAGCAGGCTGTGTCAAATGCCTACAACACCGAACATGACATTGAACATACATTGTGACCCCCTAGCACATGTGCCACACATATATGTGTGTGGCACCCACAATGCAAGCAGCCCATGACCATTGTGGCAATGGGGCCTAAACCCCCATCATCACAGTGACCAAAAGGCAAGTGTGGGGTCCATAGCTGAAGCACATTTTGACCATTGTGGCAATGGGGCCTAAACCCCCATCATCACAGTGACCAAAAGGTAAGTGTGGGGTCCATAGCTGAAGCACATTTTGACCATTGTGGCAATGGGGTCTAAACCCCCATCATCACAGTAACCAAAAGGCAAGTGTGGGGTCCATAGCTGAAGCACATTTTGACCATTGTGGCAATGGGGCCTAAACCCCCATCATCACAGTGACCAAAAGGTAAGTGTGGGGTCCATAGCTGAAGCACATTTTGACCATTGTGGCAATGGGGTCTAAACCCCCATCATCACAGTGACCAAAAGGCAAGTGTGGGGTCCATAGCTGAAGCACATTTTGACCATTGTGGCAATGGGGTCTACACCCTCATCATCACAGTGACCAAAAGGTAATTGTTGACAAAGAAAGAGCTGCAACTGCCAAACTGCATGGATCATTCCTGGTCACAGAACCAAAAACTCATCTGTGGCAAAGTAGTGTATGTGTCCCATTGCAACATAAATTGGGGGAGCCAAATACTGCAGTGCAAATGAAACATTCCTTTGGCCATGTGCAGACAAACAACACCCATGGTGGCTGAGACCGTCAACAGTCATCAATGACACAATGTCAGAAGTGACCATCAGAATGCAGAACCACATATTTGCACCAATGGGCACACAAATGCAGATACCCTGTGGAGACAGCAGAAGTGAGAGTGAACAGATACCATACCATGGCAGCAATGGGACACACAAACCATGATCACTGTGCTGACCGATGACCTAGGAGTCCCAGGGACAGCAGGGGAAACACACCAAACAACATACAGCCAATGGCACACCCAAGATATGCCAATGCAGTGGT